>OX402600.1:7500000-10000000 GCA_948098905.1 Tiliacea aurago | reverse complement strand
ATCACATAAAAATAAAAAAAACAAAAATAAAAAAGTATAAAAGTAAATGTCATAATTCATAAATCAATTCATAAAAATTCATTATTCATTTCAAATCAATAAAATTATGTTACTTCAACCTTTGTATTAATTTATAAGTCATCAATAGAATATAGACACTTATTTAACAAGAACCGTTTAAGCTTAGTCTGAAACCCACTTGTATAAACTAGACTTTTTAACTCTGTCGGCAGTTTATTGAACATTTTTAATGACTTGTGGTAGGCGCTATGCTTTACCACGTTCAGGTAAGACACTTGCTTCATCTGGAGATCTTTTCTTCTTGTACTCTCCCTGTTTTGCCTTTCATCTTCAGTCTCATATTGATGATTGATAAAACCTTGGGTTTCGTTTAACTAAGAGTTTATTAGAAAAAACGACCCGAGCTTACAGAGCTTGATGTAAGACTAAATATTCTACCTAGCCTAATACACACGTAGGACTTACAACTAAGTTGGTGGTCACTGGCGCCTTCACATCACGCCATGTCTGGCTGATAAGGGCAAAAACGCAGCGTATGAGCTTGTGGCTCTACCACAGCGATACGGTTCGGAGACTGTAACTTTTTTTTTTTGTTCACGGGGTGGAAAATCCTCATGGATGTCCTCCGCCCTGGGGCGGGCGGAGGGGTCTGTCAGACTCTTACTGACTAAAAACCACCCCAGTGTTCCCCTCCCACACTTGCACCGGGGATCTTGGGATCTGTTATTCCTTCCGCAATCCCCGGCTAGTGCCGGCCCGCCTCTTCGGGCCACCTCAAGTCTGGGGGGGGGAGGTGTCTGACCCCCCCACCCCCGCGACGTCTGATAGGGGCGCGCGTGGAACACTACACGCCGCCACCTCGGGTCCAATGTGATAGGGGGCGGCGGACGTCCCCAAGTCCGCCGTCCCTGGATCCATTTATGGGGGCTGGAAGAGGGCGTTATCGGCCCTCCGCCGACGCCCGGTGCGCCTGCTGCGGGCCGGGTGAGCGGACGAGATCTCCCGCTCCCTTTCCGCAGCCTCCTTCTGCGACACGACTATTTCGCAGAAGGACACCACCGCGTCCCAGGACTCCTCACTGCTGGCCATCGACGCGACCACGGCCGGCAGGGAGAATGTAACTAAGTCAACAACAAACCAACATTTATGTTTTGCAGCCATTTTTTTTTTTTTTTTTTTTCACGGGTTGGAAAATCCTCATGGATGTCCTCCGCCCTGGGGTGGGCGGAGGGGTCTGTCAGACTCTTACTGACTAAAAACCACCCCAGTGTTCCCCTCCCACACTTGCACCGGGGATCTTGGGATCTGTTATTCCTTCCGCAATCCCCGGCTAGTGCCGGCCCGCCTCTGCGGGCCACCTCAAGTCTGGGGGGGGGGGGGTGAGGTGTCTGACCCCCCCCGCGACGTCTGCTAGGGGCGCGCGTGGAACACTACGCGCCGCCACCTCGGGTCCAATGTAATAGGGGGCGGCGGCCATTTCAGCCGCAAGACGTCCACTGCTGGACGTAGGCTTCCGAAATTTCACAACATAAATTATTCAGTAAATTGTCATTTGCGTAAAAAAATATATCTGCGTTTCACCAATAAAATTATTCTTCTAATCCCATTTAACGGTAAATAACAAGGTGAAATAGTAAACAGAGTTCGTTTTTAATATTTCCATCGTTATTATTTTCCTCAAGTAATCTGCACCAACGTCGTTATCCGATGCATTGAAGCTTGAAATAAAGTTGGAAGCTTACTCTAACAAGTGTGAGTTAAGTAATAGGGTGCTTTTTCTGCTTTTTGTCGCGCACTTTTTCCATTGATGTTAATTTTAATACAATAAGGGTGCCCGCCCACGAGCGATTTTTTGTAGCACACGTCAATAACGCTGGCTATCGAGAGATGTGCACGCCATGGATTTACAGGGGATCGATGTTTAACCAAAAAATATATATTTTCTTTCTTCGAAGAATAGTCTTTAATAGTTCAAATAGGTACTTACGTATGAATTATTATAACGATAAGAATTTATAGAAAGATAGGTATCTAATAATTATAATATAATTCATAAGACTCAGTATGATACAACTTGAAAACTTCCAAATATTTATTTTCATCTACATAGATACGTACCTACTTACGTAATAAGTTTTTGTAAGTACCTATGCGGTTTAGGTGTGATAGAGAGGTAAATACATACCTACGTAGATACTAAGATGAGTTTATAAAATAGTTTAATATTATATTAGGTACCTACTAAAACGGTAGGTAATTCTAATTGTTATAATAATTTAAGCGTTAGTACTTATTTGAACTATTGATTTAATTATAAATTCCAAAGCTCAGAGACCGATCACGGAGCACAAAGAGATTTCTCTCTGCGTTATGGAAGTGAGCGCTGGAGGACGCGAAAGCATGCGGCGGGACGCGACAGCATGCGCCGGGAGGTAACGGCAGATTGTGATGCGACTTTAGAGGTGATCTGTAACAGGTAAAATAAAAATAAAATATCACCTGTTCCAGTTCCAAGGAAATAACAGTTCCATCCATTTCTTCCCGTGGGTGTCGTAAAAGGCGACTAAGGGACTAACTAGAGAATGGGCATCAGCTATCTCTATGTATTTTAACACCATACTGCGATCGCCAACAACGCTAAGGGTGGTGATTATGGCAAACATCCCCTTTAGGGGAGGCCTCCAGGGGTCCAGCAGTGGACGTCTTTCGGCTGAAATGATGATGATGAATAGTTGGTCGCTGTGATTAACTCAAGACAATGTTCATGTTCTCTCTCCAGATATAGATTACCTACTGACAGGTTATATGAGTTCCTATATTTGTTTATTTTATTTGACTGTATAAGTCAATTTATTTTAATTTATTGGTGACAAAATCTACTCATTACAATGTTCTTTTATGAGTTGTATTGCAATAAGTGGTTAGCTAGCAACCTCAACAAATTGATCACTTTATTCTTGCCTGAGCAACCGGCAGCAAGTTCGTCATGCTCCCTTAGATGTCACTGCTTGCAGTAACGTCGGGGGTCGGGTTGCCTCCTTCCCTCAAATATGGCGTGATGGCTGATCTTTGCGTTATGCTCGTGAACGGGTGCTGCTTGTGGTGATTGGTCGTCTTGCTGACCATGGTTTTGTTATTGTTAGTATAATAATAATTAACTGTTTTTTTATTTTACTTCGATGGTGCTAGTTTATCATTTGTGACTTCGAGTTATAGCGATAGCTTTATTTAAGCGGGCACGCCCATTATGCCTGGAGACTTTTATTTAGATACGTTTTTTTTACGTTATTTCTGCTTGAGTATAGTTTTCAACGATTATTATATATATATATATTTTCTAGAGTGGTGTGTGCTAGCTAACATAAGGCAAATAATTAAATTTAATGTTTTGTGTGGCATTTTACATTTTATTGTATAAATTCAAGTTTTAAATGTGAACAGACAGCTGTGCTGCTGGGGAGTTTGTTGCACCACTTCTTCCCAGCTAAAGCACTAGGAAGTGGCGACGGGTGGGCGTTTTTGGGAAACTGTCTCATGTAATTTTTGACGTTCGAAAAGTGCTGATTCTCAGCCTAGTTTGAATAAATGACTTTTGATTTTTTGATTGAGTTCCAAATTCCTGTTTCAAAATAAAAGCCACATTGCAACCAAAAACTCTTTGATTGCTTTGTACTTAGTTTCATCCAGTACATGTTTCTGAAATAAAACCACTCTTCATGCTTTTGCATGCTTAGTTAGGACCGACAGCTTGATTACATACTTATTTGAAATTGAATGAATAAATAGTACCTAGTTTAGCCAAATTATTACAATAAGTCAGAAAAGAAAAGAGCTTCTTCCAGAGAACAGATGCTATCTCTTTCTATTACAATAAGTCAGAAAAGAAAAGAGCTTCTTCCAGAGAACAGATGCTATCTCTTTCTATTACAATAAGTCAGAAGAGAAAAGAGCTTGTACCTACCAAACTGTTCCAGGTCAGTTTCATTTGTGTCTCTCTCTCCTTCTAACAAAATAAACATCCTTACGCTAGATAGAAAAGAGCTTATGTTATGTTACATAGATTCACACACCAGTTACGGCAATGTTTTAATTTGTGGACTTGAGGAAGAGGCGAAAAAGACAGGCACTGTTTTTTCGGTTTTGAGATATCTGCTGCTACTTTAAAAAAAAAACAGTTTTTTTTACTGGTTCAATAAATACGCCTGACTCTATGCGACGTCTTGCGATGGGTTGCGAAGCCGGAGTCCGCTAGCATACAATCGCAGGGGAGAGTCACTGCAAGCGAGGGTGCACTTCGCATTTTCCCCGTGACGAACTACGGGATGTTGCCGGCATGCCGCAGCATCCAGTAGTATGCCCAGCCACTGGCAGCATCGCAAATCATCAGTGTGCGCTGGCTGGTGGAAAATCCTCCTCAAAGTCGTCCGCCGGTGTGCGCCGGCCTAAAGAGTAATTTTTCAGTAAATTGTTTTTGTTTCGTACTGATCATCGGTCTTTTTCCATAGCTTTATTTTTATAATTTTACTAGCTGACCCGGCAAACTTCGCACCGCCTTATACCGACAGCAGCGCCACCTACCGGGCCCAATTGTATTTTCAAACCATCCAAGAACCCGTTGAAATATAAATACAAAATTTCAACCAAATCCACCCGGTCCAGCCGTTTAGGAGGAGTTAGGTGACAAACACACGTACAGAAGAATTATATTTAATAAGATAAGGATTATTTTTATAATCACCAAACTAAATCTTAGAGCAATAAAATTAGTGAATGTGTTATTTTTTTTTATTACAGTTGACCCTTATACACATAGTCTTGCTATTTATTCCAAACAGGCGCTTTTACAACGCCTTTTGCGAATCATCGAACACGATTCGAAACTTCAGACTTCCAATTGAGAATTATTTACTGAAAACGCATTAAACCAACAAGCTCTACAGTTGCTAAAACTTACCTCTCAATAACCCAACCGGTATCTCACTACTATCTAGTTCCAAATTACTATCCACATCCTCTGTAGCTACATTCAAACTAGGTGTCCCATCCATTCACCCTGTATTATCAAGTCCGTCTCAATAATCGTTTGTGCCGACTAACGGGTATGGTGTATTATGTAACTATGTACCTACCTATATGTCATGTATTGAGACGTCCGTCTAATACATCTCGAGGGTCAATGGTATTTACATTTTGCGATTGCATTGCTGGTTTAATCCGATATGACTATACTGTGTTTGGTCGTGTATTGTGTGATTATTTTGTGTTATTGTTGGAATGTTCAGTTGATTATTTTTTGGGATAGACATACATCATCATGATCATCATTTCAGCTGAAAGACGTCCACTCAGGGATCCAGCAGAATTTCAGCGTCAGGTATATTTGCCTGACACATGCTGAGCTGGACTCCCATTTGGTGCAACCTTGAGACGCACACCGCACCTAATAATATTGATTAATTTGATGCATACATCAAATTAATCAATATTATTAGGTGCGGTATTATGTTCTTCTTGTTTTTGCCTATTGTTTGTTTTTTTTATTCTTTTGTTGTATTACTAATCCGCCAAAAAAGTCGTAAATTATAACCTAGAAAAACCTTTTTTTTTAGGGTACCTCCCTTGCACGTAAAATGGGGATGATATTTTTTTTCTCGTCTATAACATGGTGTGGGGTATCATTGGATAGGCCGTTTAAAGAGAAACAGGATCAATTGCAATAAAAAAAAACTGCCCATTTTCCTGCTGACTGTACATTTTTTTCAAAATCTGTGAATGCAGATCAAAATTTCTCAAAAAGTTAAGGTCCCTTACTGCCCCATCTCAAAAATACACCCTGTATATATCAATGTAAATTGGTATTTAATTAATAACAAGAACGTCTTAGTTCAATGCAGAACTTTGTTTGATTATTTATTTTTGATAACTCATTTTATTTTTGAGTAAATAAAAAAAAGTAAAACTGTTTATTTCATCAAACTTTTCATAATTTTTACATAGAATATAGCGCTTAGTTCGTAAACCGTATTTTTTCAAAAAACTCCTAATCTACTTATAATAAGATTATGTGTGCTTTAACCTTATTTAACTAGTTGCTCACTTTTTATGGCTGAGAACCTACACGCTGACATCCTCCATTCCATACTTCCCCACAGTAAAGTAGGCTTTTAAGATATTTTTAATTTGTTTCGGTTTTTTGTCTTCTAATTTGTTGGCAATATTCTTTGGTAGTTCATGATATCAAATAGACAATTGCTTCATATTTTGCAATAAATTACAATAGTTGTGTCATCGCGCTTCACTTTCTTTTTTACGCAGTTCGACAGTGACCGCGCTTAGCTGTTGTTAGCGTCTTAACAAAACCAAATCGTCTGGAGAATTCTTTCCTATAAAATGTTCCACCAGAATTTTTCCCTATACTGAAATATAAGAATTTCATCCGTAGCATTAGGATTATTTTCTTAGTTGATGGGACCATTTGTGTTAATGGAATGGCCTCGTAAATATTGCCTTCCGTCTTGTAAATTCTGATGGACTTATGTTTATTTATTAGCTATAATCTTGTTATATTTTTACGATGTATTTGGTATTTGCTATGGCTTTTGCTGACGTAGAGAAGTGTAGGCTGATAGTAATACATCGTAATTGTATATTATATATTTTTTATAAGTAAAGTACTAATAACTTATCTAAGTATTCATGAAATGGATTACCAAATTAAGGTTAATAAGTGTTACCATAGTATTATGCACGATTGTTGCCAAAAGGACCTATAATAGGTCCTAATTATTTCTTGAATAAAAATTGCATAATAATATTACGTCACGACCACAGCATGACAATTTTTCTATCCAGCTTGCTTCAAGTAGTAAACATCGACATAAATGTTCGTATCTCTTTAGCTAATATTCTAGTGTTCACATCCGGGACCATTTTGGTTACCCATTGAAAGGGTTTTCGATAGGGTTTTTCTAAGCGGTTAAACAAAAACTCATACGATAAGGGTAACCCTTTTGAACGACTTAATTTAAGCCATTCAAAATTACCCACACCGTATGGGTTTTTGATTAACTGCTTAGAAAAACCCTATCGAAAACCTTTTCCATTGAAAGGGTTTTCGATAGGGTTTTTCTATAATGGTAACCAAAATGGTCCCTGGGTAGAATAGAGATAGAATTGGTTGAGGCTGCTACGCGTGCTGGGCGGATATCGAAATAACATAATATTATGATTTTTTCATGTTACTGGGTTTCAAGTAGGTAAAGAACCCAATGAAATGAGTTATCATGTAACCCTTTCACTGGGTTTCAAGTATAAAACCCATTCAATGGGTTATCATGTAACCCTTGCAATGGGTTTCTGGTATAAAACCCTATAAAACCCTTTCAATGGGTTTCTGGTATAAAACCCTATAAAACCCTTTCAATGGGTTTCTGGTATAAAACCCTTTCAATGGGTTACATCATGATTAAGGTAACCCATTGAATGGGTTACCCGTTCGAAAGGCTTAACCCTTAACCGGGGTTGTACGGTCCCTGGTTCACATACAGACAGCATCTGAGGACGCTTCAAGTTTTAAATATTTAACATTACGTTACGAGTGTTACGACTATCCTAAGGAATACTTTCAAAAAGTAAATAAAAAAAAAAACAAAAATCAAGAATGCGTGAAAAGTGAACTTAATAAAAAAGATGGAAACTAGATTTTTAGAAATTGATACTACGAGTATAAGCAATCTCATGGAGTTTTTTTTTAGATTTTTTTTTATAAAATCATAGGCAATAAGGTCGTTGTTGCAACAACGACCTTATTGCCTATGATTTTTTAAAATTTTAATATGCCCTGTGACACTCGCGCATTAAAGATAAAACTAACGACATATCATTCATCAAAATCGGTTCAGCCGTTTAGTAGTTACTAGGGAACATAGGGATGGACATCCAACACATAATCCTCCTTTTTTGGCTTCGCCGCAGTCGGGTAAAAAGAGAACAGATTGACGTGGAATTAAACTAACGTATTGTTCAACGTCGCCAACCGGCAGTGTTGACCAACTAGCCTCTTAGTAATTGTGATGAATTTGTAATCTTCTACTACTAATTATTCATTCTACTTTACCATTCGAAGGTTTTTATAATGTGAGGGTAGGTATGCATTCATTTTATTAACTGACTGGCTTATTGGTTGATTCACACGAATTTACTTTGGGTGGCTGGGTATTTGGGCCAATAAGCAATGACGAAAGAAACGACTGGGAGGAATAGATTGTAGCAAAATATATTCGTAAAATGTGACAGATTATCACACTTGATAACAGTAGATTTATTCATTTTAAACTAGCTGTTGCCCGCGACTTCGTCTGCAATCCAGTATGAAAAGTAGCCGATGGCCTAACCCAGATCATAGTCTACCCATTTGCCAAATTTCATTCAAATCCGTTCAGCCGTTTTAGCGTGAAAGCGTAACAAACAAACAAACTCACTTTGAGCATAATTAGTTAGGATTCAAAAGTTACTTCTAAGCACTTCATAATTATTTATTGCATAAAATTAAAAACGTGAAAATTGTCTAATACTATTTCTGGAGTTGTCGATTCGCACTATTGATTTAACCTTCGTGCGATTCGCCTACAGTAAAAAATATATTGTTTAAAAGTGTCGATTCGTTCGTTTCGGGCGAGTAAATTTGTGCAAATCAACCAATAAGCCGAGTAAAGTATAAGTTAAACATTAGTTAAGTTAATTACTACGATTCTTATCAAGTTTTTTTGATTACAGTTATTTCCCATTCTACTAAAATGCAAAATAATATTTGTTATATTATGCAGCAAAAAGTAAACCATATTATTAGGTAAAAGGTTATTAGCTTTAAGGCTTCTACATACCGGGGCGACAGGCGGCGCGACACGTGGGGCTCTTGTGTCGCGTCGCGTGTCGCGCCGGTCTGTAGAAGCCTTTATGCACTACTTGTTTCTTGTTTTTTTTTGGAATAAATATTGCAAAATAAACTAGGAAAGGAGACCTTACATTAAAACGCATTCCGCCTTATTACAAAACAAGATTTATATTTTGACATGGTTTAAACCATGCAGCCAGTTTTTGTACTAAGAACGTAACAGTGATTGAAATACGAAATACCGTTCTTTACCTATACAAAACTGAAAACTTAGTTCGGTAGGTACTAAGTTGTCAGTTTTGTGTTTAGGAACTTTACCTTAATCGGAATAAAGTTCGAAATTCAATAATGGCTCTATGTTTTAAACCTGGGTCTGAAGATAAACCTTGTTTTGTAATAAGGGGGATTAAGTCTGCAAGATTATGATTGGAATTGAACCTCCAATCATATCCACTTCAAGCGAAATTAAAACCTTCGAGCTATCTAAACTAATACTAATATTATTTTTAAAGTAAGTAAGTTTTTTTTTTTTAATGTAAAACTTCTTTACGCACGCTTGACTTTGGGAGTAAGCTGGTGAATGCGTGACGAGAGCGTTACGGAAACTGATCGGGCGAGGCGAACGGAATTTGTTTAAATTTTAAACATGGAACACACCGCGTCACCACCGCGGGCCGTCCTGCTTAATAGGTATTTTTTTTAATACACACTGGCTGTTTATACCCTTCTGTTTTACTTCAGTCGTGTGGTCTAAACACTCGTTTTTTTTTTCTGGTTGGCAATTTTATTTTCACCTGTTAAACTCCCATTGGAAAGTAGCTGAAGTTTATCGCCAGAGTTTTACCATACATACCAACTCTTTTCCACGCACAACAAATTCAATATGAATGAAAAATTCACTCAAGATCAAAATGATCAAGACTTAGATGTTCAAATTCAAGGTTTGCCAAAGAGCGATGTAGTGGCATTTTATAAAATTCAACTCATATTTGCAACACCATAGTACCGACGCTCCAGGATGGGCATCGCCGATGTCAGCGATAAGTCTGCGAGGCTGAAGGGTCTGGTCCGGTCTGGATGCAACATGATATATGGGTCATGGACCGTCACACACTGGGTATCTGAAGACGGGCGTCATCACCAAGGTATACGGCTGATATGACTATTTAGACTCGTTCCTGACAGATTGGCTGGAGAAGGCACAAAATTAAGATAATTTGAAAAGTATAACCTTGGCCTACCACTGCTCACTTCCACTTAGCATTAAACATTAATTTGAAATTGAATATAAATAAAAAAAAATACAGTCACAACCGAAGTTTATAACGACTTCGAAGGAACCGTCAGATTATGGTTATTATAGCCGATAGTCATTATAACCATAAACAGAAATGATTTAAACAAGTGTTATGAGTAAAATAAGTTTTATAAAGAAATTTGAAATTCCTCATATCTCGTCTTTATATCATTGTCCTTTCAAAATATATATTTGGGAACACAGATATTCTGTAATCCAATCGAAATAAATACACACTACCTTAAGAATATGTTTGATTTACAAATTATTTTGGTATTACGTTTGTATGAACTATGCATGCTACCCCTTAAGCGATGTCGTTATAAACAGATTTGACTGTAAGTAAATAGGTTATTTTTAAATTATAGAAAAAGCAAATTAAGAGAACGAGCGTTATACAGAGAAAAAGGCGCATTGGTTCGATGTGTGCCAGTATGGGTGAGAGTGTGCAAGTGTGAGGGTGTGTAGTGTGTATGTATGAGTTAAAATTATAATTTTATTTCTAATCTAGGGTATAAGTTTAGGTGTAAGTTAGCCCTGCGTCAGTGTCAAATACAGCTTCTTCCACTAACCATGCACACAGAACCACCAATTAGAACACCAAAAGAACTTTTATACTAACACTCATCCACATTATCACGATAATAGAAGAAAAGCTGAGCAAAAATTGGTTTTTAGATATAATACCTCAGTATAAACAACGTTGAAGTAGAAAATATACCGGTTACAACCACTCTATGTAACACGCCATCTCTCACGAAATGCAGCCGCCTGTACTTAAGTTTTTATATATTTCTTATACAGTACGCAGAAATTCTAAAGCGGCAATTTATGTGTCCTTTTACGCAAAATAAGCCGTTATGTGAGGCTTACTTCTGGCGGAAACAATACCGTTTTATTTATTGGGTAATGATTTAAAAGGGAGTCTTGATATTGTCGCGAATTTTTTGAGAGTTTATTTCGTTTTGCTTCAATGTTGGAGCTGTTATGGAAATGAAAGAATGTAGATGTTATAAGAAAAGGGATCATAGAAGTTGTCTTTTTATACTAGATGTGAGCAAAGTCAGTTGTAGCCTAACCCATCTACCAAGTCCCACCAATATACAATATTAGTTTTAGTATAAGCAAAACCCGAAACACGTCTCCAGTATTTTTATGTAATGAATCTATGTACGTAATAAATACGTACTATGTATGTAATTTCAAAACTGTATCATGAAAAATCACAAAGTTATAAGGTTGTTATGTTACCGGGTTGTCCGTACAAAAACATGCTAACGGTGCCCCCGCGCCTCCAGGGTCGTCTTGCGCTCATTGATAATAATTTGGCAGTAGGTACCTAACCGTACGGCGATTGTATTGTAAGTAATTAACGGTGATAACATTTCCCATCACACTTAAATATTTTTGGGACAAAATATAACATAGTGTAAAAATTATTGAAATCGATTCAGTTCCTTATTCTGAACAAACTATATTCAGGTTTCGCATATACTAAAAATAATGTTGTATAATTACACACAGCCTTTATCGTTCCCATTGCTGGGACACAAGCAAGCCTCCTCTCTATGAGAGGGAGTTGGCTATAATCCACCACGCGAGCCCTGTGCAGGTTGGTAGATGTCACATGTCTTAAAATGTATGGTTTTAGGACATGTCGGTTTCCTCCCGATGCGTTTCCTTCACCGTTTTATGAGCAGTGGTGACGAAATAAACTACACAAAGTTAAGGCCCTGTCTGAGTTCGAACTTGTGACCACACCATTATAATTACACACACAAACACCCCCCACAAACACACACACACACACACACGCACATTAATAATAGTAAAATAGTGCAAGAGAAGATTTCGACAAACGCTAACGGTATTCCTGTTTAGCTAAATGGTACTATAACAGTAGTAACTTTTATAGCTGGATGAAGAGAATCAAGCACTTCAGTGCGATATTCGAAGCAGCAAGCATGTTGTTCACTTAGATGTTGACGTTTTAGAACACGAGATTTAAGGAATAGGAAAAATATGAAGACAGCCTTTATTGTCATATAATAGTTACTGAAACAAAAAACTAAGAAATAATTGTAAATGCCATCCATCCTATAGACAAAATCCTTTAGACATCAAAGTATACCGACAAGGATGTCAGCAAATAGAACAATATCGCCAATCTCTGAAAACAATATTCGTAACAATTTGATATAATGTCTAGACAGCGAAGGATTAAGTGAGGACACACATCAAAGAAGGAAGGAAGATACGCCAAAGAAATATTTCGATGTAACCTACATCAAATAAAGTCTTCTGTTTTCTTGTGGGTGTATAAGTAGATTGCTGTCAGAAAATTAATGGTTTGACTAAAATAAAAATACATTCATACTAAATATCGAGCCTTTTTAGGGTTCCGTACCAAAATGGTAAAAAGGAACCTTTATGGTGCAAAAAATATATTTTATTTTTAAATTTCTTTCTTGTATATTTCTTACGGCCGGCGAGCCATAAAAAAGCGATAAAAAATAGTTCATGATCAATAACGGGGGTCGCGCGCGCGCGGGGCTCCTATCAGTGGCTAAATAGAGAAGATTGGAAGAAAAACATGTTGCGCCAAAAGCCAAATAAATTGGAATAAGGGCAAGAGGATGATGGGGCCTAGTGTCGCCATTAACTAGCAAGTATCTGAGAATTACACACATAGCTGGCAGAGTAAGCAAACTGAAGTGGCAGTGGGCTGGCCATGTTTGTCGAAGGACCAATCCGACCGGTCATTGGAGCTGACGAATCGTGGAGTGGAGACGTCGTATCGGCAAGCGTAGTGTCGTAGGTCAGTCCATGTAGCTAGGAGGCGTCCTAGCCTCCTAGCTACATGGACTGACCACCTTCAGAAGGTTACTGGGTCAGACTGCATGCGGAAGGTGGAAGACAGGGTATTGTGGCGTAGCTTGGGAGAGGCCTATGTCCAGCAGTGTACTGCCATAGGCTGAGTTTATTGGTTCGATCTGAGAATTTCCTGACAGGAATACACAATAACGTTGCCTGGTCTGCGAATCAAACCTGAGACCTCCAGATCACAGCAAACGCACTAACGACGACTAGAACAACGGTGCATTCGTACTAATTCTAGCATGAGTGTTCTTCGTTCACTCTGTATTCTTCTTTGTCTAACACACGACTAAAATAAATCGTGTTCTTGTGAGGACTGCAGCTACTGTTTTAACTTGTCTCCCTTGTGTAACACCACCGATGATTCCCCTTCACTAGTTTAACTAAACAAATGTACTATAAACAAATTAAGCCAGGCTCTGGGATACTTCATAAACTGTTACCCAGTAAAGCATATCTTCTTCTTCCATGCTCTCCGAAGTACCACGTTTATGACGCAACGAATTTGTCTCAAATCCGTGGCGGTACGGTAGCCGCAGTATAATCCGAGGCGAGTGCAATATGCAGTGTAAGACAACGGCTTACATTGTTTTTGGCTGCGTCATGCCTTCGGCTTTATGGAGTATGGTTATTACGTGCTTTTATTTGTTTGTCTTGTCTTCCAGGTTTTTTTCTTGGGGGATATTGAAACGCAATATGGATTTTGCTATAAAAATATTCTTGGGTACTGTTTTGTCATACGAATGATATAACTAGGATTTTGTTATCATCATCATCGTCCACAATTGTACCCATTACTGGGAATAGCTGCGCTTTGTTGTCAATCTCCAATGTTTGTTATTTCTTAATAACTTGATTTAAAAACAGTGTACATCATTGATATTATATTAAAAGGGGGAAGATACGTTACGCGCTAATATCGCAATCAGTAAACCTGGGCTCGGCGCAGTCTGTCTCGCAACTCGCGCGTATCGTGTCTCTCACGCATGTTTGCAATATCTATCTCGCTCGTGCCACTACAGGTATCACCTAGTTTGATAGGACCACATCACCTAGTTAAGTCCTGTATCTACCGCTTTTAGTACATCAATGGTGTACATGGAGTTGATTGACGGTTTACCTCTATAATACAGGTTTGCCACAAGCATTGTTTGTTTGTATGTTTGTCATATTATGACAAACATACAAACAAACAATGCTTGTGGCAAACCTGTATTTTTTAATGTTATCCTGCAAAGCACGTTTTTATTCTTGTTTGTGGAATTGTGTATACATATAAATATATCAATATATTGAGCAAATAAATATATCTACTCTTTGGAACTGGCAACTAGCTTTAACTTTCTGATTGAGCGACTCATTGACAATCTCAAGTATCTGTAAGTAGTGTAATTGAAATAAAAGCTGCAACATTGTCTGCAGTTTGATTAGCAGTAGCTGATTGATTGAATTTTCCAGCGGGTTTGCACTAGGTACGAGTAAAATTTTCGCACGGTATAAATATTTGTATGGCCCTCAGATAGTTGTTCCGGGTTGCACGTTTGCGAATGGGAGATTTGTTTGAATAGAAAAACTTTTTTTACTTGCCGTTGGAATTTTTCCGATAGGTCTAAACAAATTCTAAAATGTTTGTTGGTATTTTTTTACCTTTATTCAAAATTTTTATAACCGTAGAATGTATCTGAATCTTCGTTGAAATTGGTAAAGTCACACATAACCACTCGAAAACAAACACAAATACACAGACAATATAACTGACATTCAGACTGACGGAAGCGTTTGACAAACATGGGGGCCTCCGCACGGATTAGTATTGGATGCCCATTTGTCATCTAAGCATTACCATAATTCCACTGAGGATGATGAATCTGACCGTGTTTATAAGCCGTCGTCGTAAGCGTCGAGTAGTTTCAAGCTTCCTGATTGGCTAATATTGTAACACGACATTAATACTTGAGCAGCTCAAAAGCTTAACAATTTAAGCTACATAGTAGACAAATCTGTGTGTGGATGTGAGATTTTGAAATCACGGGGAGTTGCCGACGACTAAAGTCGTTGCTTATGTACCCAATTATAAGTTTGTGATGATATAAGAAAAGAGATGAAGTCAGAAAGACTTTTGATATCAGAGTTTACTGTAATTCATCTATTACGAATTTAATCAATGGAGATAAAAATAAAACTGTTCGTGCAAATGATGAATGATTGATCGTTCTACTACCAAATCTAATAATATTAAAAAAAAAAAGATCTAAAAAAGAAATTGTGTGTGTCAGCTCCGACGCACGACTGGAGTTTACTCCTTGAAAGTGCGCAAGGTAAGTACGTTGCGCAGAAATACGTAACGCTTTTGAGTTAACGCTTGTATTAATTTCACTCCTCATACATTTTCCATACCGAGGGCTTTTTTTGAAAATCGATTCTTAAGTAGTAAAGTCAAAAAAAAAATATGTTAAAACATGTTCGTATAGGTAGGTAAGTAGTAAACCAGCAAAGACATAAATGAACACGGAACACTTCGATAGTGAAACTATTTGCCTGATTTACTTTGGTGCATTACGAGTTATTCAAGGGTCTATGTGGGGACCCTACGTGATATTATTATCATAGAGAGAGAGACATCCACTGCTGGACATAGGCCTCCCCCAAACCCGGTTTGCCATAATCGCCACGCTTGGCAGGCGGGTTGAAGATCGCAGTATGGTGTTAAAAATACATAGGGAACGCTGCTGCTCAGTCTCTAGTAAGTTCCTTAGTCGCCTTTTACCACACCCACGGGAAGAAATGGGATGGTGCTATTCTTTACGTCCGGCACCACACTAAGCAGTATACTAGCAGTGTGTTAGCCAAATGTATATTACTGTAAAAATCTTTTGTTTTTTTTTTAACACACTTTTATTAGGTCGAACTGAATCTTTTGCAAGAAAATCTAGGAATCCGAATTTTACCCATTTAGCTAGTGGTCGTACCCATTTGTAATTTTGCAAATGGATATAATTTCGGTGACAATATAATAGTATGGTACCACCGAGCTGGTCTGATGGTGGAAGGTGAATAATGGAACGAGCCTTATTCATCACATAAGTGCACAAAAAAAAATCGTGTTTCTTAAACTAGGTTAATTATTACTCACAAAATTAAAATCAAAAGTCATATTCCAACTAAGCTGAGAATCAGCACTTTTCAAAGGTAAAAAATGACATATGGCAGTCCCCCAAAAACGTTCCCCTTCACCACTTCCTAGTGCTTTAGCTGGGAAGAAGAAGTGGCGCAACAAACTCCCCAGCAGCACACGCAGCACACAAACACACAGCGCACAGCTGTCTGTTCAATTAGAAAATTTGATTCTATACAATAGAATGTAAAATAATTTGCATTACGCAACACAAAACATTAAATTAAAGTTATTTGCCATAATTTAGCTAGAACACGCAAATATACCCAAAAAAGAATAATTACAATAATGTTTAGATCTTTGGCAGGAATATTTTGATGAAAGATCAAAAGAAAAAGGGATATGGTATCGATTTATCCAGCCAGAGATTTCTCGGGTTCCGTGGATTGATTGTGACCTCAATAAAAACTAAGACTAAACTCTAGACTTAAGACTTCGTTCCGGACATATTCTATCAAATAAATGAGGAAGGCTTTGTCCCCAAATTGTGTTGACCGTGGTATGGTTGATGATGTCTTTCATATTCTGATGGAGTGTATCCGGAATTGTTTTTGGACAATATAAATGTATGATATTGGCTTTTGTAATGCCATCCTTGCTTTTCCAGTGTCCGATAAGGCTAAACAATTGTACAAGTTAGTGATAAGGTAGATAATAATCAAAAATTTTGTGTATTTGTGCACTGGGCGATGTGGTCGCTAAGCGACAAAGCCCTTTAAATAAAAAAAAATAAAAAACAAATGTTGCGGTCATGTAAGTAGTTAAATCCTGCACTTCCAGTTTTAAAGCTTAACAAACTACTGAAGCGACTAAAGCAAAATCCTAAAATAATTCGAACTCAAACATAAATAAAGATAAAACTAGTTTGTCCTAAGTTCCAGTTTGTGTTTCCACTTTGAAATCCGATCCTAAAGACAACGCCTAACTAATTAGCTTTAGTTGATCTTAATTTTAGGCTGAGATATAGCTTTTCTTAGAACTTCAAAGACTTCTACAGTTTAAGTTTGTCTAAGAGTATTTTTGTGTTCCAATGTGAAGGTTTTTGAACTGGTTATGTCATTTCGCTGAATAAAATGTTAAGTAACTCTAATTGGAGAATTAGAATTAGAGTTTAAGGTAGCAAAAACAGAGTTGATGTTTAAAATCATCATCATCATAACCATTTCAGGTGAATGACGTCCTCTACTGGATATAGGCCTCCCCCAAGCTTCGCCACGTCGACCAGTCAAAAAATCTAAATCAAAATATTTTATTTCACATAAACCTATATGGGCACTTATGAAAAGTCAGAAGCTAGGTGCACGGTTCTAATTGGTCGTTTCCTATGGAGAAGAGCCGGCATGAAACTCCACGGTTACTCTTTTAAAAATAATTGGCTTTTACAATGTTTTCAAATTACTGTGTTAATAGTTATGCGAGGACAGTGTAAGCCCGTCAAAAGTACCAGGGGGTCTACTCTGAATAAGTATCGGCCGAACGTTAGGCCGTTGCTTAACTAAGGCTAATTATGGCTGACTACGGCGAAAGAAAAAAAAAACGACAGTCAATGAGATAAGCCAAAGTCAAAAATGTGACATTAAGTCGGGTAAGGATTCAAAGTCAAAAAAGGAAACTATAGAAGTTATAAAACGGCCGAACATTCGGCCGATACTTCGTATTAACACTTCAAAGGTAGACCCCCAGGTACTTAACAAAATAGATAATGTTCTACAAGTCTGCAGTGTATTCCTACAACGTTCTCAAATTCACAAAATATTAAAAAAAAAACGTTAAAACCTTGTTGAAATTAAAATTGTAGGTATATTAGTCCTGAGATGGGAAGCCTGCCAATGCTGCCATCCTATTTAGCCTAACTATTCTATTGCGAAACTGTTGTACATATCTTCATTTTTTTGTACTGTGCTCAATTTCTTTAAGCCATCTTAGTTAAATAAAATTTTCACAAAGTTAAAGCATCGCAATTTTTAATACCGCACAAGCAACTAAGATCATTAGTGATTTCTTTCAGAAACTCGAGCTACTACAGCTTCAAATCTGGACCATTAACTGAACCAATTTCCAACTTCAAAACGCAAATTATATTCGAATAGAAACAAGTAATAAGTGAAGGTTTCCATTTTTTGTTGTGAGCGGAAAGAGCGCAATATGCCAGTGAAGAGGCTCTTAGGTGCTCTCGGCTTTTTATGGCTCGACTCAGCCTGGGCAATGACGAGCTCTAAACAACTAAGGCCGCTCGAGCAACTTATGAGCACGATGCTTGAACGTTATATTTTTGCCTGTCATTTATGAGCACTTTTATGTTATATGAAAGTTTTTCTATGTTCTTTTAAGCGGTTACAAGTTGAGTTAGAATGAAACAATGAATGATAGAAAATTGTTTGTATTTTGCATGTATTCTGAATCTTCGTTAGTTTTTAAAGCTGCTAAAATGTTCTTGATACTTTTAATCAATTTTGATTTCTGTATTAAGGCTTATACATACTGGCGCGACACGCGACGTGACGCAAAGGCCCCGCGTGTCGCGCGACGAGCGGTGCCTTTGTGTCGCGTCGCGAGTCGCGCTGGTCTGTAGAAGCGTTTACGCTATGGGTTTGTGTATTGAGGGCACACATTTGATGGTTACATTGCCATACAATGCCATGCAGTGTCTGCGCCTTTTCTCGTTCAGTAAAGTAATAAAATAATGACTCTTTCTCATCATTCAAGTCAACGCTCACAACAAAATAGGTACTTATAAGACTAAGGATTAACCAGTTTTATTAGATCACTATTATAAAAATATAATTTAATAAAAATAAAAAAACATTTATTCCAGACAAGGCAACGCAAGGTTAGTAACAAGAATAAAAAACAAAACACTTAATACTAAAAAACAATGAATGAATAGGTACTTAATTACGAAATATATCAATATGATACATATTATAAGAGAAGTCTGCGTTTTTATTGGAGTTTTACCATTATAATCCAATTCCGTTGCTTAAAAACATATTCTATTTTACTAATTCAAACTCAAAGCACTCATTTCAAATAAACTATAAACAGTCACTTTTGAATTGTCAAGGAGTCTGTCAGTCACAATTATGAAGATAGTTGCCCATTCCAGAGCGTAATAGGTACTTATGGAGAAGAACGGGCAAGAAACTCCATGGACAGTATGTATTTTAAATTATAATGTTACAAATTATTTGTTATGCAACATTTATGTTGTTATCATAAATGTTGAATTTATAATTATATGTGAGAACGATGTAAAAAAGCGTACACGTTAAAATCGTCCAGAGCACAGCAAATAGAAACAACATTGAAAAACCAGCCAAGTGCGTGTCGGACCACGCACAATGAAGGGTTCCGTAGTTGGGATGAATTTATCCCAAGAACAAACTTAGCATTATAGTTGAAAAACATGATCCCCATACATTTCAACTGCAAATGTAAGTTTGTACGCACAATATTGAGTGATTTACCATGTTACTTTAAGACCACAGACTTCTTATTAGTTTAGTTTTTCTGTAATCTACGGGTAAAGAACTATTTTCTGTATTTTTATCAAAATTTTAGGCTCAGTAGTTTCGGAGATAAGGGGGGGGAATGGTAATTTTTTATCTATTTTCCTAAATAATTTCAAAAGTGTGTATTTTACAATTATATATTATTTTTTTAATATCCTTCAAACAAGCCCTTTCATTTGACGTGTCACACGGTACAGTCATCAATACTTTTTTTTTAATTTTCTGTTTTGCCCTCCAAAAGTGACCTCCATATTCAAAATTTATTTATTTACGTAACCCGTGTTTGGGTCATAGAAGTTCATATGTCTACCAAATTTCAATTTAATCGGTCCAGTATATTCGGAGCAAATCAGCTGTGACAGACGAACAGACAGACACACGAGTGATCCTATAAGGGTTCCTTTTTTCCTTTTGAGGTACGGAACCCTAAAAATAAAATAATTAAAGTAAATCGTGTCAGTTGAACCAACTCCATTAATAGATTTATCTAAAACAGTAGAAACCTTAATATCAAACCCCAAACTGAATAACATACTCCACCACACGAACATACTGGGAGCAAAAAGCTTAGAAGAAAACGGGTCACCCATTCATTTAGTATAACAACTCAGTCGCCATTGTCTCGGCCCCATTCAGTCAAATTGTCATACCGTAATGTAATTTATCAAGGCGTTGTCGTCTCCCCCTTAAAATTGAGGACGTGTACTCTGAAAACTCATTTAGAACCTCGCTTTATGGGGTCATAATGAGTGTAAAGCTTCAGGTTTTGTATGGTCATTGCATAATTAAGTGCGGAAGAGAAGGAAAGATTTAACTTCGACATAAACGTCTTTTGTACGTGATGCTTTGTGTCATGTTCCGATGACTAATTGGCCTTTTTTATATATTTATTATGGCACTCCAACGACTAATTCACAAAAACACTTACAGAAAACTTAATCTTATTTTAAAATTACTACAGTGAACTTATCACTTAAAGGTGTGCACAGCACTTACATGGTTTGCCTATCAGCCATAAAGACAATCATACAATCAATTATGTTAATAATAATAATAAAATCAAATAAATTTATAATAACAATAAAATCAAATTAATCAATAGTATTACGTACAGTAAAATAAATAAATTTTATATTATATAATATAATAAATTTTATTTTATATATAATAAATTATATTCAAATGAATTTAATTTAATTTGATTTATTTTACTTTTTAATTAATGCAATTATCTTTGATAAATATCAAAGATAATTGCATTCATTAAAAAGTTTATGTTCTAGCAAAGAATAAATTATGAAAAATAAGGAACAACAAATGAATGCCTTCAAATTAGAAGTTGCAAAAGATGATTGCGAAATTGAGCTACGGTGTTGGAGAAGATGTCAATGCTATGTGTGAGAGTGGCTTTCGTGATAAGTTCTCTTCAAATGGTTCAATGGCGCTGATCGTCCGAGGTTGGTTCGAGCTGTAAATGGGGCAAACAAATCTAATTTGCGGTCGGGCCTGGGTAGACTACAACGGGGAACAGATATATTTTTCTTTCAACTACGTAGTAATGTTATCATTAATCACTACAAACTCACACTCACGGAAAGAGGAGGCCTGTGTCCCAGCAGTGGGAACGTTATAGGCTGATTATGTAATCACTACAAAACCGATCATAAAGCACGTATTTTTTGCTTAGAACCAAAATAGTGCAAAAATGTTGTATGAAATCTCATTGTTGCACTTCAAAACAGTGCAACAATGAAATTTCATACAACATTTCTGCACTGCTTTTTTTTAGTAGATATAAATTTACCACAGAGGTTTAGTTTCTCCCATTCAGTTTAATTTAAAATGTATGCATTAGATCAAAAATATACTGGCTGAAAATTGAGTGCCCTAGCATACGCTCGGGCACCAACATAACACTCGTGCATTAATAACTCACTTTGCGCTCGGTGCAACAATCTACTATTTCTTCACATACACCCATAAACTGACACATTCTTCCCATGGGAGTAGGTAGAAACTACATAACGCTACCTGCTACGATCCTTAAATACTCCTTTTGCTTCGTTTACGTTCATACATAAGCGGGGTATTGCGTAACACAATATCAGTAGCAATGTGTTTCATTTTTACAATTGAACAACATTCATTGCGTTATTTACGTTGTTGAGTAGACAATTTTTTCTAACATATGAAGCAATGGATTAGCAATTTCCTTCAAAATCATTCACATTGTGATTGATAGTGTGTTAAGCAATTGTGGTACACGCACGCAGGTTGCGAGTACTACGCACCTGACCTTTCTGAAGAACATAACCAATAAGGTCACTATATTTCTTCCTAGGGCGTCCCCTCCAGGCGTTTCCACTCACATGTAGCTCTTCTTTCATGTATCAATATTATGATGTTTATAAGTTTTATGGTTTTACTCAATAAGATGAAATGACATAGTTGGGAAAGTATCAACTTTCTCTAAGTATAAAAGATTACAATTCAATTAGGATGTCAAAGTATCATTCACATAATCGTTTAAATTATAATAACATTTATTACATAACAAGACCGATGGCCGTTGGAGCAGACGAGTCCTGGAGTGGAGATCGCGTAACGGCAAGCGTAGTGTGGGACGCCCCCCAGCTAGATGGACCAACGACCTTAAAAAGGTGGCTGAGACAGACCAGTCTGTCCCATCCAGATGCGGAAGGCGGAGGACAGGGTGTTGTGGCACCGCCTGGGAGAGGCCTATGTCCAGCAGTGGACTGCTATAGGCTGAGTTGATTGATTGACATAACAAGTCTTTAAGTTTATTTTTAAATCTATTAAAGGCTTCTACATACTGGCGCGACTTGTCACGCGACGCGACACCGGCAGAACAATTTTCTTGAATTTTTCATAAAAAATGTTCTACCGGTGTCACGTCGCGCGACAAGTCGCGCCAGTGTGTAGAAGCCTTTAAGTTTAACATGTTTATTGATTTTGGAATTTTGTTATTATGTGGTTCATAGAAATTGTGCTACTAGTGTCGCGTCGCGTCTGTCTGCGGGAACCTTGAATCGGTAACTTTAATAAGTATCTTTGTAATTAATGAATCTTAATAAGCTACGTTAATAACGTAAGGTCTTTCATGTCAAGGTTTACATATTACATGTATGAGGATATCAGCAAGGTTGAAAGCAAAGGTTGAATGCCCAGAGTAAGAACAAATTTTGTCATTCTTGCAACCTACTTACAGAAAAAAAAATCATTCATCATTTATTACTAAGGAAGGATTTTTGGAAATTCATCCGCTAAAGGGGTTAAATAGGGTTTGACAGTTTTGCCCTTTTCGCTGATGGGAAAACCCATCGGCCGCTCGGCTTGTGATGTGTAATTTTCCAATAACATCAAATCGTACTTTTCCAGGTGTAATGACAACCCAATCCTCGTAGAAACCGTACTAGCGACTCTGAACACAGAGTGGAAGGACTCGCATAAACGTAGGGACTTGCGTAGGTGCCACCTACCTGCGAGGGGCCGCCAACATCGCCCAGTTGACCACTATTGGCCACAAAGAGACATCTTTTAGACCAATAGTGGTCACATTATTGCTGACGACTACAACTTAATCAAATCAAATCAAAAATATTTTTATTTCACATAAGCCTACATGGGCACTTATGAAATGTCAGAAGCTAGGTGCACGGTTCCAATTGGTCGTTTCCTATGGAGAAGAGCCGGCAAGAAACTCCAATGTTACTCTTTTAAATAAAATTGGCTTTTACAATGTTTTCAAATTACAGTGTTAATAGGTATGAGAGGATAGCGTAGGCCCGTCAAAAGTACCAGGTACTTAACAAAATAGAAAATGGTCTACAGATCTACAGTCTATTAAGCCTACAACGTCCTAAACACATCAACATTAACTAAAAAAACATTAACACAGACACAGACACAGTAACAACACACACACAGTAACACACAGTACACACACAGAAAGTAACTTATTAAAATTAAACTTGTAGGTATAATAATGTCAAATAAGAAAAACATTATGGCAGTGAAGTTTGTAAAAAAAGTTAAAATAAAAAAAAATAAAAAACATCGTAATTTGGGAGCAGTTAATAGACATTTACATAGTTTTGCCCTTAATGAGGTACCAGGGAAGCCACAAGTACAGAAGGAATTAATGCCAAACTTCCTTGTCTTCAACGTAGTCTTTAATCTTATAATATGCTTTTTTGATAAGGGCACGTTTGATGTGCGTTTTGAATTTTCCATCACTAAGTTCTGTAACCGATTTTGGCAACTTGTCATAAAAGCGGATACTGTTTACAAGAAAATGACTTGCTTGTTTTAGTTAATAATTTTAAAATGCTGATTTGCATAAGTCACGTCACTTTAATTGGTTGTATTTTGACCTCACGACCTTCCCCTCGTCCGTACTCTAAAGATCTGACCACATTTCGTCCTAAAGTCAGCGTCCTACTAATTCCTAATTACAATTCATAGAGCTATAAAAAGAACATTCGCAATCAGGACGTTCGGCGATTGTCGACAAAACGCAATTAACTTAATTGAGAAAGACTTAATTTGACTTTTACGGCATTTTGTTTGTTTTTCTCTGGATTCTGTCGTTTTGCAAACGGATAGAGAGATAAAGTAATTGTGTTATTGGACATTCTGACTTCTGGCTGTTATTTTAGAACGCGTGACTTAAAATTTAAAGTACCTATGGCGTGACTTGTTTACTCGTTAAATTTTGGATGTACGAGATGGTAAGATAAGATAAAATATTTATTTGCATAAACATGTGTATACATACAATAACAAAAATATGCATGCAGGATTACAAAGAAAAATTAGTTCAGACATGTTTGCCACATATTATGGCGTGCAAATATGAATAGTTAAGATTATTAATAATTAATTTATAATGTATAGGTACAAAGGGTATATTTTGTGAGTAAATGGTTGGCATGACAATTGGGCACGCCCTGCCGTGGTGAAGAAAATCCAATCATCCAACGTTGGTGGAAGTAGCCATAGGACCGGATATGGTGGCGTAAAAAAGATCTCGAGGGTGAGAAGAGTAGGCTAAAGTGGGTTGAATAGAGATAGACAGTGACTGAGAGGACGAAGAGTACTTATCAGGTTGATATCCATCTCAAATAACAAAAGATATAAAAATACCAAAGTAATTATAATCAATGAATAGGACCTTTCTTGAAAATTCGGAACAACATGCCAAAAACCAGCTTAAAACCTACAAAACGATTTTCCGATAAAATAATCCTGTCCTAATTAGCGTTTAACAGTCAAAGACATCAAAGTAGGCGTTGAAAACATAAAAATGTATCTGAAATTAATATTATTCTAATTTTAATAATATATTGACTAAGCACCTTGGACCTTTGGAAGCATTCTGTGAATAAAATTTATTCATGTTTAATTTAAAGACATAAAACGGATTTTACTGGGTTCCTTTAATAATACTGACTGTTAAGGTTAACTTCTAAGTCTTTATACGGAAGCACATTATTGAAATATTTTTAATTGCCGAAAAAACTAAAAAGAAAAAATGATTTGCATTCCTGAACTATTTAAAATTCTATTTACTTTCTATTAAAATATTCGATACGAAAAATGTCGGAACAGGAAACTTTATTACAGGTAAAATGCTGGAGTTCAGTTTTCATAACTATTTTATTTAATGTTTATAACGTGACACAATATACGGGCGCTTTTATGCACTGCATATGTCACCTTTATCAATTTGTGATTTGCACACATATTGTTAATTCAGGCATTTGAATTGTATGACATCATTACTATAATTATTATCATTCTTGATTTTCCTGAATATTAAGCCTTTCGTTGTGTGGTATGAGCCTCTGATCGTTACAATTTTGCGTATATGAGGCAATATTAAAAATATCAGTCTCTTCTCTTGGCTTGGTAAACAAACTTTTGTTAAAAACAAGTCTCTCAAACATTTACTACCAAAACAGCAATTTTATATTGCGCGAGGTGTGTACCTTTCTCTAGCAAAAGCAATGCAGTCAGGAAAATAAAAAGCAGAAATTCCAAATCGCTTCGTAGAATTTCGAGCAAATGTGGCACAACATTTGGTAGAAAGAAACAAAGGACTCAACGTAGAACACCAAAGCACAAAGTAAAATAATTTGGCCGCTGCCTAACTTGAACATTTTCGACAAGTAACTCCGACACAACTATTTTAATGGGGAATGTTTCTGACATCGCTATCTCTCGTTTGAAACTACACGTCACACCTCCCCTTTTAACATATTCCCATTTTAATTAGAGTGAAAGAGATGGATGATACATTCAAGCGACAAATGCGAACGGAAATTGAGTGGACCCTTTTCACTTTAACGCCAAACCTCACTAAGTCGTGGTTATAGAAACTTTTGAGTTGTAAATGGTTGAAATATTTGCAAACGGTGAAGGAAAACATCGTGAGGAAACCGGCATGTCCTAGAACCAACAATTCGAAGACATGTGACATCTACCAACCCGCACTGGGCCCGCGTGGTAGATTACAGCCCAGTCCCTCTCGACGAGAGGAGGCCTGTGTCCTAGCAGTGGGAACATTATAGGCTGATTATGCTTATGCTTATTTCCAAAAAGCGTTTTCTGTGGGCCTCAAGTCTGCTATTACAATAGTGTCAGAATGGTCGATCATTGATTTCATAATTGTTGATTTTGACAAGTTTGGTAATCTACTATTATAATGGCGTCATTATGACTTTCCAATGGTCGGCCACTGACACTACATTGAAAGAAATTGCATTTATTGGTAATCTTGTACATAATGACAAATGAATGACAATTCTACTAATGGGTTTTATAATAATGGCAATACGACAATGCCATTATAAGTAACACAATTCTATTACGAAAACATTGACCGACCAATGGTCGACCATTATGAATTTAGCAGATTACGAACTTTTTGCAAATTGGAATGACTGAATTTAGAAAAATAGCAGACTTGGGGCCCAGGTCGAATAGTTCGCAGTCAAATTGTTTCGTAGCTGTTTTCCTTGTAGTACATCGTTTTATGTCGCCATTTTGCTTTTAAAAGGACAATGCTCTGAGGAATACTCACATCGCTTCTGTAAATTGGACCAAGTTTGCGATAGCAGATACAATTTTGGATTTGGTAGCGTTGAGTTTACAAACAAAGCTGCTTAACCGAAGTTTAAAAACACCCGGTCAAGTGCGTTTTGGACCACGCACATTGAAGGGTTCCGTAGTTGGGACGAATTTATTTATGCCAAAAACAGACTTTAGATTGTATGTGAAAAACATGTTCTCCCATACATCGATATACGTCCCGGTCAATTCTCCAACTGCAAATGTAAATTGGTTGACTATTACTCGTTAACTTATAAAGCCTACTTAACTGAGATAGTTTTCTTTTTAATTTTGTGTTTATACTACTGCCACTGTAATTTTTTGTGTTAAGGATGTAAATTTCATTTTATGTAAATTTTTTCACATATCCAAAAACAACCATTTAGGTGGCAGGTGGACACTTGTCTCTAAAAAATTTGCACTTTAAAATAGCTGATATTACGCAAACGGATCACGGAATCGAAAAATGGTCTGGACAGACCCTCAATATTTTTTAATGGCCTATTCAACGATACCACACATCATGGGGCAGACGAGAAACCAAAAATATCATCCCTACTATACGTGTGGGGTACACGTATAGTAGGGATGATATTTTTGGTCTTTAGGGAGGTACCCTAAAATCATTATATAGGGTGTCTCAGGAAGAGTGCACTTTTTAAAATTGGAATATTTTTTTTTCATGCAAGTGGCAACTCTGAAATTTGACAGCTGTCACCTCTGTTAATTCCGATTATTAAAAATGGAGCGCTTTTCGAAAGAACAACGCGTTATAATTGTGAAAACTCATTACAAAAATGGGGAAAGTTACGCTGAAACCGCTCCGGCATTCGTTACAGGAATATGATAACGGACTTCTTGTGGCCTCAACTGGACGGCATGAATCTGGACAACATGTAGTTTCAGCAGGACGGTGCAACCTGCCACACCGCGCATGAAACAATCGACTTATTGCAGCAACGATTTCCAGAACACATTATCTCACGAAATTCTGATGTCAACTGGCCACCAAGATCATTCGATTTAACGCCGTGCGATTTTATTCTTTGGGGTTTTGTGAAATCTCGGGTATATGCGAATAAACCCGAAACAATTCCTGAGCTCAAATCGGAAATCCAACGCGTCATCGGTGAGATACAGCCACATCTCTGTGCAAAAGTCATGGAAAATTTCATGAAAAGAGTAATGGCCTGTCATCGGAGCCGTGGGGGTCATTTGCCGGATATTTTATTCCATACTTAATCGGAACATGTCTTCTTTACAATTCAATAAAAATATCACAACTCTGTCATAAAATACTTGTTTTTATTTAAAAATGAAAAAGTGCACTCTTACTGAGACACCCTTTATTTTCCAGATTTTATATTACGACTTTGTCGGCGTGATTAATATGTATACAATGCTAAATTACAGCTTTCTAGTACTAAAGTCTCTGAGCTAAACTGGGGACAGACAGACGGACATGGCGAAAGTATAAGGTTCCTTGTTGACTACGGAATCCTAATAATTTCCTTCAGAACCCTGTTTATTAATCGACTTCACAGCCTAATTAAAATTAGAAAAAATCGAAAGAAACTCAAGTTCATGATTTATCTGGAAGAATGGCCAAAACGGGCACAAAATCTTAAGTTTTAGTTTATACTTTTAAAGTCATCTACTATCATCCTCATCCCCAATTGACTTGAGGTCGGCGCAGTATCTTCTTATTTTTCTTCCAAACATATCAATCACCAGTCATCTCAGTGAGTCAGTGTTCACACTACCAACTAATTTAATCCAATCTCAAAAATTAATACAGCTTTATAGAATACATTATATTATCATCAGTAGTCCAAGTCGATAATCGATAGTCAACATCTCAATATGACCACCGATTGACACCATCCTCATCACTAATTGTTGGGATTCATAGGGTGCGTCTCATAACGTATAAACTCATTTGGTCTAATTTCATTTTATTATCGTTCATAAGATATAATCAACGTGAGATATACCAACAGTTGATATAATTTCTTTACATATAACATTTATTTATTCTAAAACTTAATTAGTATAACGTTGTTTGATATAAGGTTTATGTAATCGAAAATGATTTGGTCTAACGTTTAATATGTATATTGTTTATTTAATAGAAAATCATTAGGCCTATCGTTTAAAATGTATAATATTGCGATTAATTTGATTGAGCGTGCTGCGGGAGCGGCGTGACGGAAACGAATCGCAGCAAAACCGACTCCACGTAGTCTTGTCTGCCCTACCCCTAGAGTGTTATTTAAAATCGCGGAGGCGCGTAGGGGCGAGGCGGACCGCGACCTGAGGAGCAGGTGGTTTCAACGCTTGCCGCCGCGGCTGAGGTTGGCCGGCGAGCCGGCCAGCAAGCCGAAGCCTCGGTGGTCAGCGTGAAACACATCTGTGACGATAAGCTCGCATGGGACAGCTGGAGCCCTGCAGCGCCGGAGCCGTGACAGAAAACATGCCTGCTGCATGTTGCATGCTTGCTGCATGCTTGCTTGCACGTTTTATCATATCCGCCGGAGCCCTGCAGCGCCGGAGCCGTGACAGAAACCATGCCTGCTGCATGTTGCATGCTTGCTGCATGCATGGTGTATGCTTGTTTGCATTTTTTTTACAGGGAAATAAAAACCACATAATTATGTTTACAATCAACTGTTATATCTGAAATTTTGCTTTGTGTTTATTACTAGGCGTTTTATCAAATTAAACTACATAGATTTTATGTCTTTTGAGTGGTATATCAAACGATTTTATATTCAATGTATGTTATGCTTATAAAAATTAGTCGATTTAAAATTATATCAATCGTTTATTATATTAACTGATCATTATATCAACTAAAATTATAGATTCAGTTGTTATATCTTGTAAATATTAGAGATTTCGTAACTATATCATATATTACTTACCCGGATTCATAGCCGTTGTATCGCGCCGAGCCGTTACCGCGCTCTAGTGAGTCCCTAGTCAAGACTTATGTATGACGCACAAAGTATGTTTTCTAAATTAAGGCGACGATAACCGACTTTTAATTATTTTATACTGAAGATCACGTCTAAACGAGTAGTGTTAATGATTTGAAAAAAATATATGATAAATAAGAGCATTTTCTCAATAACTTAATATGTGAATATTTTAGATTATGTTTATTGAAATTAATTTGTAAAGTTATGTCTAACACGGTTAAAAAACTGAGAATGGCGCAAAATCTACCTAGCGTATTTTTCTGAAACCTTCACCAGTTTGAAGATAATTTAATTATTGATCTTTTAATATACGCGTTTTATTAAAATACTTTTTGTTTTGTGTGTAATAAATTAATAATGCGTCAAAATGCGCACAGCGCTCCTTGATGAGCGAATCCTATTACTGGCCGAACGTACGACGCATTGCGTGAGCTCGGTACAGAACACGCAAGCTAACCACTCAAGGTCACTGGCATATATCTGAGTCCTAATTTACATTACTTTTGCTCATTTGTTATGTTAGATTTGTGTTCTCGCTACTGACTATTTAATCACTATGCTTGTGTGCTTAAATGACTGTGCTGACTAACTTTGTGTTAACTTAATAACTAACCCATTGCACCTTTAAAACCATATTGTGTGTATAACCCGTGTATCTACTGTCATTATGGAGAAATCACTATAGTTTATACATAACCATCAGTCTTCATCATCATCATTATCAGCCCATAGCAGTCCACTGCTGGAAATAGGCCTCTCCAATTGCACGCGTTTCTGCTCAATTCACGGCAACTCTCATAGAGCTGCTACCAGCCACCCTGCGAAGATCGTCGCTCCACCTAGCCTGAGGGCGTCCTACTTTTCGATTACTGATTCGCGGTCTCAACTATAGAACACGTCTATCCCAACGGCCATTGTTTCTATGGCTAATATGGCCGGCCCATTGCCACTTCACCTTGCTTATTCTGTGAGCTATGTCGACAACTTTGGTTCTCTGCCGGATCACCTCGGATTTCTCAGAGAGACGGCAAGCATAGCCCATAACCATTATGTGCCCGATGGGATTTTCCATCTTTAAATCACGAACTTTAGTTATACAAACTTTCACGCTCTATACACATAACCCCTTTAGGACATGATTTTTTTTAAATCGTTCCTTTGTAATTTGTGGAACTCTTGTGAAAATTTTTAAGCTTCTAGACCCAACGATTTAGGCTGAATATTGTCTGTTAGTGAGTGAATGTATGAATGAATGAGCTTAAGATTTTTATTAAGACGATTCCTCAAGACTTCTTACACCAATTCATCTATCCGACCAAACCAAAATTATTAATTAGACTCCTATTTTGTTTATTGAGACTTTCCCTAGTCGTGTTACGACACATCTATATTCATACTTTTTCTCACGCGCTCAACATTTTTAAACTGAATACAAGCCACACTTTTTAAAACAAACGCCTCCATAATTTGTCGGTCATTAAAAAAACCAACTCCAGTACCAACACTGGGTCCAAATGACGCTGTGGAGAAAACAAACGACCGGCGGATGAGTCTCGAGGTCACGGGTCACAAATTGTTTTTGTGGGAACCCTAATTATTTCCACTTGATGGTTTTATATGCGGATATAGAATTTGGAAGAGACTGCATTATAATTGGTGGGCTTTAAGGAGGTTAACGGTTGTTCCTTATTTTGGTAAAAATTGGTTGATGATTGAAGATTGTTTATGTTTACTTCAAAGATTTTGCTTACTGTGTTTCTTGCAATAGTCATGAGAGGAACCTGAAGAATATTATTTTACTGAGGTGACTGCAGAATAATTAGTGGGTTTAAAGAGGTTGACGGTTGTTCCTCATTTTGGTAAAAACTGGTGGCTGATTGAAGATTGTTTATGTTCACTTCAAAGATTTTGCTCACTATGTTTCTTGTAGTTAGTCGTGAGTGGAAGCTGAAGAATATTATTTTACTGAGGTGACTGCAGAATAATTGGTGGGTTTAAGGAGGTGGACGGTTATTCCTCATTTTGGTAAAAATGGTGGCCGATTGAAGATTCTTTATGTTTACTTCAAAGATTTTGCTTACTATGTTTCTTGTAGTAAGTCGTGAGAGAATAAATAAGTTTACTGGTTGGCTGGTTGGTATTCATCCCGATAGGTAGTGTTTTGTGTATGTCGCCCGTTATGTTTAAGTCCCATGTAATAGAGGGCGAGTTTATTGGCATCAACCGGGCGCGAATCTAAACTCCGCGATGCTTTGTGAAATTCATAATGGAAAAACCCAATAATACGTTGGCCTTCCTGGGAATCTAACCCAGGACCTCATGCTCGGCAGTAGCGCTTGTGACCACTACACTGGTGTGGCAATCAATACTTTTAGTTATTAATTAAAAACGGAATTGAGAATTTCGCTGAAGAAGAGCCTTGTCTTCAGCTAAATTCACATGACTGAACTAAGTACGTGCTTATTGCAAATAAGAATTTAAAGGCGCCACGAATTCACTATTATTAAATGTATCCATTCATTGTAAGATTCTACATCTGCAATTTCCACTCTTCGCGCGCTGCAAACGCAGCCACTATATCCAATAAAGATGCAAGCTTGTCAACGTTTATAGTTGGTATATTTGTTCTCTAGTTTATTTTAAAAGAGTAGCAAAATATGTAGGTTTTTATGATCCTTATTTCCTTGTATAAGGAAACAAGGAAATAAGGCAAAAAGGTGGTTTAAAAACACACGAGTGTGTTTTTTATTTACTACCTATTATTTTCCTTAAAAACACACTCGGACCTTTCCGAGTGAGTTTTAAAGGAAAATAATAAATAATAGGTAGTCAATATGCTCGTAATTGAAACAACCAAAACTGGAGTTTTTAATTGGCTCAGGTAACTTGCGTCCCTCAGACGGGGCCTGCAGAGGCGGGCTCGGCACCAATCGGGGGCTGCGTTGAAGAGTGCTTAAGTGCCCCCGTAGCCTCTGGTGCAAGTGTGCGAGGCAATACGGGGTGGTTTGAGTCAGTAACAGTCTGAAAGACTCCTCGTTCCGCCCCGTTACAAAAAAAAAAAAATTACGGTAACGGTACGTCAATACTTCTTTTTTCTTCTTCTTTTGTTCTCGGTGAGTCGGAACTGTCTGCGGTGAACCCCAGTGGGTTGGAAAGGCGCTGCGTTATGCTCCAGTGAGTCGGATGTGGTACAGCGCCGAGTTGAGGCTGACTGCTGGCGTCGACCAGGAAAGGTATCATGTTCTTTGCTTGTGGACCGGCCAAAAGTGCAGTGTGCTGTGCCAAGGTTGCTGATGAGGCTGTGGGTGATGAACAGGAATGCGCGTCCACTGCATACTGGTGGTCAGGATACTCATTGCAGCCGTGGGTGCTGGCTGGCTGTGAGACTTTCCACTCGAAAGCTTGAGGAAGTGATGATGATGATGACGTCACGCTGACTATAAACGAGTATAACGAGTATAACGAGTATAAACGTCAGTGCAGCCTTCATGCAACTACTTAGTTGCATGAAGGCTGCACTGACGTTTATACTCGGGGTCACCAGTTTAGAGGTGTGAGGAACGGGGTGTAAAGTTCACTCATACTCTATAGAAATGGGAGGATCCTCCGACCAGAGGAGTGTTGTCTGGTGGGTAACTGCCCAACGACTGACGTCGGGATGTTGTATATATGCTAGTCGCGCGGTAAACTCTGCTTGCGCGATGCAGGATTTTGCGTCACGACAGTGTGACGTGTCGTTCGCATGTCGCGATATTGATGCCGCTACTTATGTAAGAGGAAGTCGTGATAAGCGTATTATTATTAATCATGGTATATTTCTTATGTATCATAACGGTATAAAAATAGCGCATGCAGTGGTAAAAATATGAGCCATTCAGAAAGATGGTCCAGCTGACCTGTCTAGAGGCCAAGAGGCAAGGGGACATTCTGTCAGCGATATCGATTATGGAAAGTAAAAAATGTGTTAGATTAGCATAAGCTACCGAAAAGCTTATCGTTGCAGACATACGGAACGCTTTGAAAGCGATTGTCACTTGTCTAGGCCCTCAGGCTGCGCCAGACGTACATACATGTACACATGGACAAGGATCTATTTTATTCCTAACAACCTTTGTTCCATAACATTGTATCCATCGTATAGGTACAAAACATAGTGTACAATTTATTTTACCAAAACATCTATACACCTTATGACCAAAAAAAGGTAATCTACATAAGTCTCACAAATATGTTGCAGTAATCATTCAATAACTAGTTAGACAAATCTTAAAGTTCTTTCAATTCAAAAGTTCAAGTTCGAATCCTGAATACTCATAGTTCGAGCGGTTACAAAAGCGAATTTTCTTTAGTCAGTGCGTCGAGCTGGCGCAGTATTGAAACGCATTGCTCAAAATCAAAACATGTCATTTTGGAAGTATATGTCTGTATGCATAGTCATGTTCGTGAACGGGCCCCGTCAGTTGAGACTGATCTTCTCTTAACTGCCAGGGCTTATTTGTAATCTTTTAATCTTATATTTTGTATTGTTTTTTAAATATTTTTTTACATTGTTCTCACATATAGAAGCAACAAGAATAATGTAACCAGGATTTTGTAATATCTTGATTTAAAAGAGTGTCCTTGGAGTTACTTGCCTGTCCTTCTCTATAGAGATCTACGTTTTGGAATGGGCAAATAGCTTCAACTTTCTGACTAACTGACCGACTCTTTGACAATTCAAAAGTGCCTGTATTAATTGAAATAAATGTTTTGAGTTTGAGTTTATACGCTAATTATATTTAGGGCGGACTGTACATTGAGGTATCACCATTATGTATTATAAATGTTATTGCAATGCAATCATGATCATGGTGTTTTGTCAACGACAAGCAAAATACTTAGATGCATACACTGTAATGCTTCAATGTAGTTTCCACTAGTTCATCTATCTCTATGGGTAACTGTGAATTATTTACTCAAAGCTTATTACCAGGAAATATCTACGTGTTCTGTAACCACTCAAGCACCTTATCTCCTGAGAATTCAGTTCCTTTACTTCCCTGATTGTTCATCTTGGAATAAAATGAGAATTCAAATAGGTATTGTTAACTCAATCAATACTGGCTCTCGGAAATCCTTTAATAAAGATTACAAACCCAAAATCTCCAAGTTCGGTCCCATAGCGGCCGCTTACAGCACTAATGGACTATAGGAAGACGTTTTCAATTTTACCTGAGAATTTGCATTCTCAATGAGATTGAGTCTTGATGGCATTTCGACGTTGATCTAAGAATTAGCATAAAAGTGACTAACAAAAATGGCCGAGTGCTGCTTGCCTTTAGGAATATTTAATTAAAGAGATGTTCGGGACGACTACGTTGTTTCTGGTCGTGTTTTATCAGCGTATTTTTATGTATTTCCTGGGCCTAAAATAAATTCATGATTTTGATCGCTCCTATTATCTTTTAATCTCATGTCATTTACATCGGACATATCCTCAAAAATTCTACCGTCATCATTTTAGTGTGCTGATGAAAATCCACATAACTATTTTCTTCTTCAATCCTTTTTGCAACCATAGATTAATAATTATATCAGTTAACAACAAAGTAAAAAAAAATCTCTGTGTTCTCAATATATGATTAGGATTACGATTGAAATATAAGAATTAAATGACAAAGATGAAGAAGAAGAAGTAGACGATGAAGATGAAGAAGAAGGATGAGGTGAAGGGGGAGGTTAGGTGGATGATGAAGTAGTGACATAAATTATTATTATAAATAAAAAACATTGGAACGATTGACTTTCCTCATAAAGTTAGTAGTGGCAGTATCCCTCTGGAGACTCCAACGGCTGCAGTCTGCAAGCATGACTGGCTCCCATATACCCTGATAACGGTTCTCATACTCTACAATTTCTTGATGAAACCTTTCACCGTGTTCATCACTTACTAAACCCATGTTTTCCGGGAAGAAACTATGGATGAATGGATAGAAGAATGGATTTTCAACGACATATTGCATCATGTGATACGCATCCAGCATCAGTTTAATTTTTTCAAGGATTTTTTTTACTTTTATGAGTGAATTTACCACAAACATAACAAAATAAATTAGGAGAATTAACACAACCACGCGGCATTTTGTAGATTTACGGGTAATAACTTTTGTATACATCAATGATACAATTTATTATTAACAATAACCCTCGAAGTGTTGCGGAAAGTAAACAAAGTAAGATTTCCGTTATTTATGTTTTTGGACGTGATATCTAAATCTAAATATGTTTTCTGTTGTTTACTAAATATATTAAGAATCACCACTCGGGATATAGGTGACTTTTTTGGTATTGCATAGATTAAAGTTGTCAAAAAATAATAGCGCGATTGACCATCGCGACGTAACTAGTGAAGTAACCATACGACTTGGTACTCGATACTCACGACAAACGATTCAAGTTAAATGTCAAAACGGGCCTATTATTTTTGAGAAGTATAGTACAGTTATCACCAATCCATTATTATCTTCATCAGCCTAGCCTTGTCCCAACTATTATATGTTGGGGTCAGCTTCTAGTCTAACCATAAGCAGCTGAATACCTATATATTTTACATGGAGCAGCTGCCTATCTGACCCAGTTACTGGGATTATTATACCCCTTGGCAAGACTGTTTGTAAGATTTTCGGGCTTCTGCATACCCGTAACGACGGCGTCAATCTCTAAACTTATAAATAATTAGAACAGCTTTTATCCACAAGCCTTTAATAATTAATTCGAACTACGAACGAATAAGTACGAACAAACGTACTATTACAAAAGAAAAACTAAATTCAACGGTTCTGACTTTGTCTAAACTGCTTTCAAATTCCGTTGCGATACTAGACGTAAATGATTCATTCAAAGCGTCTACGTCTGTGTCGACTTTATCTCACTGTCTGTGTAATTAAAATACACACAATTTTTTTAGTGCTAATTTCATTGCAGTATTTGAGCTTGCAATTCTTTATAAACTTAGTAATGTTGAAATAGGAATAGGGAAACTGAATCGAATAGTTGGAAAACATAAGGAATCTTTTGTCCACTACATAGTAGACTTTATTTTTTTTTTTGGGTGGGAAATTATCAAATAACTTCTCCCGCTTTGGGCGGAGCGGGAGGGCGAGTCAGACTTTTACTGACTAAAACCCACCCATATTCCTTCATTTGCCTGTGTGCCAGGGCCACGATATCCCTTTCGGACAAACTCGTAACCCTGGCAGGCATTGGCCCTAGCGGACCCCGTCAGTTGGCGCTGACAACTTTTTGAGGCGCGCGTGGAATACGTAGCACCGTCGACCCGGGCCTGGTCCTTATCGGATGGTGAGCTACCCATCGCTCACCGTCCGCAGGCCCGCGCCTACGGTGGCCGGAAATCGGCTTGTGACTCCCGACGCCCGGGGCGTCTCCTGCGGCGACTAGGGGCGCGAGGGCGCGAACCTTGCCTCTCCCTCACGCATTCCGCCTCCTCCTTCGCAAGCATTACTAATTCGCAGAAGGAGGTGACGGCCTCCCATGCACTCTCGCTCCGAACCATGGCCTGAACCAGGGCCGGACGAGAGAGAACACCGCCACCGATCGCCTCCGTGAGGACATGGCGGTGCTCCGCCCAAGCTGGGCAGACCTCCACCGTATGCTCCACCGTGTCCTCCGGGCGATCCACACAGTGGTAACACCCGGCTGCTATTCACAACTATTCGATAAGCTTCCGAGTTGAAAATTACACATTTTTGGTTACCTGATTTGCCTAATCCCCGACACCTAATAGTCGTTGGAAGAATTAAATACAGCAGGGCGAGCACTGCCTTCTGTGGCATGACTTGAGTCACACATTTTATCACAGTTTGAGCGATAAAACTGTTTTGTCATAAAATGCTTGTACAAATTGTCATGACATAATTTATCATGTCTCGTCAGACGTCTTGGCGCGCCCGTGCTCGGCCCGCTGGTCGTGGAGTTTAAACTGTTAACCTTTTTGGGGTTTCGGATTTGTGAGCAGCGTTTAAAGGTCTCCTTCGATAACATTGATTAACATTGTTCGATTTGGCACGCCGATCTGTTGTACTCGATATAGCTATGTGCATAGCTATACAGGAATAAGCAATGCGTGAAGAAAGTGCGGCAATGGACATTAATGTGGATAAAGAAAATTAACAAACCTGCCGCGGTTTGTTTTTGTTAAGCAGAATACAAGATTAAGATTTCGTCATTGTAGGCTTAAGCATATAATTTATAGTGTAGTGCTGTATTTCATTTAACTCTAAAAGCCAATTAATGCTATACAAAAAGGAAAAAGAAAATGAAAATTGCAGTCAATAATAAACAGTATAATCAATACTCCAAAAAGAGATGTTCGTAAAATAACATCCGATTACCTGGTGAAGTCTGCAGGAATCTACTGGATACGAGTAGCACAGTACTCGTCAACGTGCAAAGACGAGAGACACTAGAGGGAGTCCTATGTTCAGCAGTGGACGTCTTTCAGCTTAAATGATGATTGATGATAATTATTATGTTAAAATTAATCTACCCATCAGCATGAAAGAGTTGAGGGGTTCACATCGGTGTCGAGTCGACGATGAAGTAAGTACCTGGGACTCGTCCTCGATAGCCGGTGGAACTTCGTGGAGCACTTCCGACGTTTGGCTCCCAGACTGGAGAGGGCTAGGGCTGCTTTGAAGTGGCTTCTGCCCAATCTAGGGGGTCCAAACGCCTCCTGCCGGAGGCTCTACGGAGGGATCGTGCAGTCTTTGGCCCTTTACGGGGCACCGGTGTGGGCGCGTTCTATGAGGCTTCAACATGGCCATCGGGTTGGTACTTGCCGGACAGCCGTCATGGGATCTGGAGGCAAAAATCCTCGCGCACATCTGGGAGTTGCGCGAGGAGGTGAAATGCCGCGGGGTGAAACTCCGCTGCCGCGAGAAATCACGGCTCAGCGGATAGAGCTCCGGCGGGATCTCATGGCGTCATGGAGAGTGCGATTGTCACAACCCAGCGCTGGGCACGCCACAATTGCGGCAATAAGTCCCCTCTCTGAGGAATGGCTAGAGAGGCGCCACGGCGTCCGCCTGACGGAGGTCCTCACCGGACACGGTTGTTTCGAGAGGTTCCTGTTCAGGATAAAGCGGGAGGAAACGCCCGGGTGTCACCACAGTGTGAATTGCCCGAAGGACACGGTGGAGCATATACGGTGGAGGTCTGCCCAGCTTGGGCGGAACACCACTGTGTCCTCACGCGGCGATCGGTGGCGGCGGTCTCGTGCGTCCGGCCCTGGTTCAGGCCATGGTTTGGAGCGAGACTGCCTGGGAGGCCATCACCTCCTTCTGCGAAGCAGTAATGCTTGCGAAGGAGGAGGCGGAACGCGTTAAGGAGAGGCAAGGTTCGCGCCCTCAAGCCCCTAGTCGCCGCAGGAGACGCCCCGGGCGTCGGGAGTCGCAAGCCGATTTACGGCCACCTTACGGGCCTGCGGCCGGTGAGCGATGGGTAGCTCGCCGTCCGATAAGGACCAGGCCCTGGTCGACGGCGCGTTGTATTAAACGCGCGCCTCAAAGAGATAGCAGCACTAACTGACGGGATCCATTAGGGCCAATGCCTGCTAGGATTGCAAGTTTGTACGAAAGGGATATCGTGGCCCTGGCACACAGGCATCGGAAGGACCACGGGTGGGTTTTAGTCAGTAAAAGTCTGACACGCCCTCCAGCTCCGCCCAGAGCGGGAGAGGTTATTTGATAATTTCCCACCCAGAAAAAAAAATCATGAAAGGGTTGCATTAGCTATGATAATAAATTGTGTTTACCTTTCTTTTGATTGTTTTATTTATTTTAATTTTGAGCGGGTCATGAAGTCAGCGATAATACTTTTAATCTTTAACCGTCTTATTACAAAACAAGATTTATATTTTGACATGGCTTGAACCATGGAGCCAGTTTTTGTAATAAGAACGTAACAGTGATTGAAATACCGTTCTTTATACAAAACTGAAAACTTAGTTCGGTACTAAGTTGTCAGTTTTGTGTTTAGGAACTTTACCATAGTCGAAATAAAGTTCGAAATTCAATAATGGCTCCATGTTTTAAACCTGGGTCTGAAGGTAAACCTTGTTTTGTAATAAGGGGGAAAGAGTTTTTGATTTTACTCATTCTTTACCAACAACACTGTTACTCCTCATCTAAACCGTCTTTAGCGACTATAGGGTTATCACAGACTCGAATAAATTGATGTTCAAACCGCAAGAACCCTTTAGCTAAGAAGGGTTAAGATAACCCCGCTTTCTTACTCCCCCAACCTGCAGGTCACGTATATATAGCTCGTTTTAAAACGTCCTGAGAATCGGATCAAATCATTTAAAATTCAAACAAGTTTTGGGGCTGAATACAACCGTCAACACAAAGGTTTTATACTTGTTTACACGATCCAATATTGTAGCATTTTAGGGTTGAATTCAATTTAGTATATTTGTGTTCGATGGTGCTGTTTATTTTCGGATTTGACGGTTGATGCCCCGTCTGAATGTAATCAGGTTTGAGGAGGTTTTTGCATTCGTGTGTTTTATTTGTTTTTTTTTATGCACGATTCCTTCCAATGTTTCAAGAGTGGTGCAAATTGGATTGGTCAGTTTGCATTGGTGAAAGTTGAATTATAGCAACAATATGTTTGGTACACACATATTTATCCACTGTGTTGTGTGGCCACAATACAGTGGATTAAATATGTATGTGTCGCAATAGATCAGACATCAGAAGTAAAACACAAGGATAGGTATAAATTGTTTTACTAATTGAAACCTTATTAATTATTTGTTAAATAAGCCGAAACTAAATCAGCAATAATTTTATAGTAGCACCATACACAATTAAATCAACATAGATTAAACAGTAAATTAAGATTTTACACAAACCAAATAGTTAGAGTACCGACTAATGGCAGTGAGGGAGGCATAGACTCGTACTGAGACAGCAGTCCGTGTACCGCGACGCATCCGTTAAAAAATCGTGCTGATCCTTTTTTTTTGTTCCGGACCTATTGCAGATGGCACCGGAGAGCCTCTTCTGCGTAACCGATCTTTGGCGGGGCCAGAAGGGCCTCTCGCCGTGTTAGGAAAATAATTTAAGTAGCACAGCTAAGGGCGTCCCATAGTGGGACTCGAACCTAGGCTTAGGGCGCTACTGACTACTGAACCATTGGGGGTATGCAGTATCTGAGTATTATTATTTGGGACGTTTGTTAAAACTCTTGCTCCGCGCGGGCGGGCGGGGGCAAAGGATGGGGGGGGGGGGGGGTGACGTACTATTCTAGCTCGCGGTGCGGCGAGTATGGAATGTATGTGTCGTGTTAAGAGTTTTGCGAAGTAATTTGACATTCTCTTGGTACAGAGTGATGTCGTTGTCGCTATCTGTTAGACGTGCCGCTTCAACAGAGCGGCCCGTTTTAAACTATCCAAGTATCCAAGCGTAGTAGGAGGTAGGTGGGGCGATGACGTCCGGTGCACGTGCTGCTAGCGCATGATATCACTGTCTCTTTCTTGCACTAAATGTCAACTACCGCCGTCATATGTATAATATATTATATAAATCGAATGTAAAATATACATCGTAATGAAATGACTTGTCGTCGAAAATAAATATATTATTGCTCATTTGTACACTAAAGAACAATCAATCTGCCCAGCCTTTTCCCAACTACGTTGGGGTCAGCTTCTAGTCCGAATACAACGGAAAACAAGTATGTTACATGGAGCGATTGCCTATCTGATCTCCACAGCCCAGTAACTGGGTAATACGATACCCTATAGTAAGACTTGGTTGTCAGACTTTTGGGTTTCTGACGACTCCTAATGACTGTCAAAGATTTTGACGAATTACAGCCGGGACCAACGGCTTAACGTACTTTCCAAGGCACGGAGGAGTTTCGGTATGTAAAGATGGTCGCCCATCCACGGGCCAACCCTGGCAAGCGTAGCTTAACATGCGGCTGTTATCCACGAGCCACGAGCTCACGATATTAAACTTGAACTTGACAAAACACATTAAATTATTAACTTTGTGTAGTGCATACTGTGCTTAGTTTGGGACCGCAGTTAAATCTGTCAGAGTCTTCTGTTATTTAGAATTTTATACCATGTAACTGGTCTGTTTAAGATGGAGATAATATGCCAGAAACCTTGAGTGGTTAGCTTGCGTGTTCTGTACTGAGCTCACGGAACGCGTTGTACGTTCAGCCAGTAATAAGACTCGCCCATCAAGTCGCTGTCCCCATTTTGACGCATTATCAATTTATTTCACACAAACCAAAAGGTATTTTAATAAAACGCGTATACTAAAAGATCAATAATTAAATTATCTTTATATTGGTGAAGGTTTCAGAAAAATACGCTTGGTCGATTTTGCGCCATTCTCAGTTTTTTATCCGCGTTAGGCATAACTTTACAAATTAATTTCACTATGTAATATAAACAGTCTAAAATATTCACATATTAAGTTATTGAAAAAATGCTCTAATTTAACATAATAATATATTTTTTTCAAATCATTAACACTACTCGCTTAGACGTGATCTTCAGTATAAAATCATTAATAGTTGGTTATCGTCGCCTTAACTCATCAAGACTCTTAACAATGGGTGGAGAAAGATGTCAAAATAAGACTTTTTACCAAAAATCTATGGCTAAAGATGATCGGAGTCACAGATGTCACGGACCCTGTAGCCAAAAATTTAGTTGATTTTCATTACTTTCCCTACAAATAACTTCAATATTTTCGTTACCAATATTAACCGTATAACTCAGACTGCAGTGCAATACATACTGTATGTATATTATGTATTCTGTAGGTACTACGTATACATGCAGTTCTGAAAGGACACAGATGCTCTACTGTGATTATCTGAGGCTAGTTGTAAGGCGCAAACAGATTGCATGTAAACTAGTTATTGGTTCAGAATGTAGGAATTGCAATATGTACGATTATCGACTGTGTAGGTTTTTGCGCATGATTGACATCATGCGTCATCGAATCATCCTTATGACTTATTAAGGACTGTTATTGTTTGATATGCATCGAAGAGCTGATCAAGATTATGTCTGGACTTTAAAAGAGACTTTGACCCCTAAGTTTGTTTCGCCATTTCTTCTCAGGGGTAGCCAGATAGGACATGTCGGCTACATCTAGGTTTTTTTTTTTTCATGACGTGTAAAAGTGATTCTAATATCCTATTTACAGAATAAACGATTTCATTTCATTAGCTCATACAGAAAAGTTTACCAAAACACGATACCCCTTGGTAAGACTAGGTAGGACTTTTTGGGCTGTAGCTGCATCAACATCGCCACATACGAACTACGCATCACACTGACGTCACACAAAATCCTGCATCGCGTAAGCAGAGTTTACCGCGCAACGTGCGCCATCAACCGTTGGGCTTCTGACTACCCGTAACGACTGTCTGTCTGTATCTACGAATGATAACTGGGTCCAACGGCTTAACGTGCTTTCCGAGGCACGGAGGGGTCTTGATATGTAATGGATGGTCATGTCAAGCGTAGCTTAATCTTTGAGTGGCTGTTATCATTTAACCACGAGCCCCTCACGAGTCATAGTTCACGTTCACGAGTTGTATTTTTTTTATTTTTCCTGGGTTCCTTTATCCATACTGAACCTACCCCTAAGCTATGACACGCAATTAATTTAACACCCTGTATAATGCTGGCACTACACTTGACGTATTTGCGCAAACATTCGCGTTATTTCGTATACACAAACTGAAACTTATTTCAAAACCTTTATGGCATATTTTGTATCACCCAAGTAACGCCGAATATTTTGAAAAATACGCCAAGGAAGTGCCAGGATAAGACGACGTGGTAGAAAATCGTGTGGCTTATAGGAAAACAATAGTGCGTATCACATTATGACACTGTGTCGTGCGTTTTTCTTGGCACACAGCTAGTACTGTTTCGCTCAGTTAACTCGTACAGTTCTCGCAAGAGAGTTACTTTTGTTAGTAGCGTCAAATAGCAAAATCTTGCGAGAAGTTTTTAAAGAGTTACAGTTGAAACAGGTTCATAGTATTTAACGCCTGAAGCAAAAGAAAAAGTTTATTTTTTTCTTCCATAAAAATAAAAATAGAAAAAAAATATTATGATGTAGGACAATGTTCATTTGTGGGAGACTGGTGCCTAAACCAAGCTGTGACTTGTATTTCAGGACACCAGGGACTTCCCCCTAGATGCAAAAATAAACATCAAAAACATTATAGAAAATGCTTAACGAAAGTTACATTAAATAATAAGCAATTAGTTACATTTTAATATTGAGTTATTTTATAGACGTTTTATATTATATAAGACTCAAGTTCTTATTTCAGTCTCTTAAAGTCTTTTGTGTAAGGCGATCGCAATTATAAAAGCGATGCCTAATTCTCAAGTTCCAATTTAAGTCTAGATTTTCAATGAGGACGCTTTCTCTGATTCAGAAAATCTTGATAATTAATCGAATACAAAGCATCTATCAATCATTTGTATTTTTTTTTAATAATCTTTAATGGGCTGGCTGCTGGGACTTTTTAGCCAAGTCTATAATTAGTTACACAACTTGTTTAATATTGATGAAATGAATTATATTCAATGCATGATGATGATAACCCCGCCCGCTCCCCTTGAGTTTCAGTAAAGATGTGGCACTTTACTGAGACCTCACGCGGACTACTTGCGGCGAACTAGAAGCGAAGTTGCATTGTTTTGTTTCATATGCCTACACTAATGCACGTTCACAGACACTTAATGGTTAATAATCCACCATTATTACACATTAATATTCGGCTAAACACAAATTTTGGAAAATTAAACAAACTGCTGAACATAACGCTTCACTTGCCCGCCAAGAAGTCCCAATAATTTGTAATCAACAATGATTCGTACAGATTGAGCTCAATTCCGATTTAACAGACTTACCGGCTCTGAATCCCATGACTGATTGGATAACAAAATAAAGACTTAGACCCTCTATGCAAATCACAGAGTACAGGTGTAGCTACCTTCTTCTTATAATTAAAACTTTTTATCTACCTGACTTTTGCTCTATAAGTTCCATTCGTAATGTTAGGGATTTGCATTTAAAGATGGCGGCACTCAGGGAGGGTCTCGAATTAAGCTAAGCAGGTTTTAATTTTTCTTTTTATTGTTTATGATTTTTATGAAGCTGTGGTTTTGTTGGTGGTAGAAGTTGGGTGTCCTAAGTCTTAAGGTCATAAGTAATTTGTTCAGTAGTGCACGGGATGGTTTGAGTTTTAAGGTACAGGTATGTGTTTTCGGCTTAAGGTGTTAAAATCGAGCATATTTTACTCAGCCGTTGAATTTCTAGCTAGATATTACAATAAAGTAGCATCGAGATCAAGATTAATAAAATTAGTTAGATAGCCACTTATATATAAGACAGTACCAATACTACTCCTCTTTTTATTGAACAAAATGGCTGCTCTCTGTGTGGTTTCAATGCTGGAGAAAAGTAAATATAGTAGTTTTTTGTTGCTGCTACTTACAAATGAGAAGGACTTAGCCATTTAGAGGAATGTGGCTATCAGTTAACACAACTTACTATTTTAATTACATTACTAATTAAAATAAGTATTCGGTGACCTTGTAATTGTGTGTTTATTGTGTGCCTGGGTCAAATAATAGTAGATTGTTGCATCGAGCACAAAGTGAGTTTTTAAGACCAGGCAGTCTAAATCAAATTTCCACGCAAACTCCGCCCCTTGCTGCCACTCCGTTAAGTGCTAAACGTGTCACGAAATCTGTAGTTTCGGCCGAAGTTTTGGGTTTCTCCTACTCCGTATCACTATGGACATAAGATTAGTTCAGGGCCCGAATTAAAAATAAATGACAACACGATTTGACTGTAGTCCCTAATCCCGATGTGTAATTTTCCGTTACAAAAATTAAATGTGTCACTTGTTTTGACGATTCAACTAGTTTCGAACGGGTCCGTATCTTCGTTGACAGACTTAAAGAGTAGACCCCCAGAATCAAGTTGAGTGAAAAAAGGAAAAGGAAGACTTTGCCGTGCTGTGGGACAAAACAGGCTAATTATTATATTATTATTATTAATCGCGACTGTTGAGCATGAGTTCCCGGGTTCGATTCCCAAGTCGGGCAAAGTGTTATTGGGATTTTCCACTAGGAATTTCTTAGTAGCAGCCCGGAGTCTGGATTTGTGCCCAGTTGATGGCAATAGGCTCGCCCCATATTACATGGGACTTAAACATAACTGACGAAATATGGGTGTACTACTCGGGGAAGCCTGAGTCGACCCAACGCGGTTGTATGCGTACATTCGTGGTGGGGCGACCCAGACTGCCAGGCACTTCTTCTCTTGCAACCGAGCGGGTGGGCAGGTTGCGGATAGCCCAACTCCGGCTGCGGGACCGACTATTAAAGGTCGATCCCGCACCCGGAGCATCTCGTTGAGATCCCGGACAAGAGAAGTTTCCGAAGGCCAAACCCCAGGCTTAGGTTAACCTTTCTACCTCTTCCTATGTACCTACCACCTAATTATCCGTCCTTCCTTATCCATACATCCTGTCGATCCCCAAATCCCTAGGCCAAATTCCAAACCTAGGGTGGCCCCACAAGTACCCGCACCCTTTACCCACGAATACCTTCCCTCCCATCCCTACATCCCGTCGGTCCTAGAGGAAGGGTAACCTCGATTCCAAAAAAGCCCACCCCCAAAATGCCAACATGAAACAGAATGAGCAAATTACTACCCAGGTGGGTCCCGGCCAAGCCGGGGAATCCCACACCGCCTCGGCGGTCAGCCCCCAACGTAATCTGGGGGGGGCACCCATCTGTTCTTTGGTGCCGCGCTCTTTAGCGCGGCCGGCTGCTGATTTAGCGCCCATTACCCAGGCTGCGACTCACGCGCCCACTAACCCGATTTCGGCTGCGACCAACGCGCCAACACACCCAAATCCGGCTGCGACTTACGCGCCTACACACAGCACAAAAGGCACGCTTCCCGCGAGCATCTGGCAGCAGAGCATCGTGCGGAAAAGCTTTGCCTACCCTGATAGAGACCAAGACCGACACGGACAGAGAGGGACGGGGAACGATGACGGGCCTGGCAGCTCCAAAACTCTCCCGGTTGATGTTGATGGAGTACGCCTGCTGAAAAAGCGCGGAAAAATCTGGGCCCGGGAGAAGAAAGTAGGCGACCGAAAGCCCGAAACACGCCAAGGCACTAGCCAGCGTGGTGCGCGATCGGACGCCGAAGGGGAAGTACGCGACCAGCCACGAGTACGCGAAGGGGAAACCCAGTGCGAAAAGTGGCCGGACGCGGAACCACGCGACCAGCCGCGAGTACGCGAAGGGGAAACCCAGCGCGAAAAACGGCAGGATGCGGAATCACGCGGGCAGGGGCAAGTACGCGAAGGGGAAACTCAGCGCGAAAAGCCTCCGCAAGCGTCGGAGTCTGCCGGGGCCGACATCCGACCCCAAAACACCGACAGCACTCACGACCGACCTCAACCCAGACGCAACAGGGGTAAGAGATCCGGAGCCTTGTACAAGGCGTCGCCGGCAAAAAACACCCAGCCAGGCACCTCCAAGCCGTAGCCTGGACCGAGCGGTACAGGGCCGGCGAAGAGGGAGCGCCCTGACGATACAGCTTCCCCAAGCATGCTTCAGGGGGACGCCAAACGCTCCAGGATCCAGTCTATTCCGGGGGAGCAGAGGACCTACGCGCGAGCCACGAAGGACATCCCTGCGCGGCTGGCCGTAGCAATCTGCTTCCCCCCCCCCTCTAGGGACCTGACGAGAGAGGAGGCCGAGCACACTAAGACTACCCTAGAAAATCTCCTACTAGACACGGACTCGTCAACACCACTCCCGGCCTTCCGCGGATACCCTCGGGTAGCGGAAGGGACCGTGCAGATGTGGTGTGAGGACGATAACTCCCTGACATGGCTGACCCAGAACGTTCCCAGAATCAGACTCCCAGACACTGACCTCACCCTCACAGTACTGAGACAATCTGACGTGCCCACACGAGTCCGAGCCTCGCTTTTCGTCCCTCGTTACGACGGTGACGTGGCCCGGCTCCAGAGTATTCTGATCCGTCAGAATACTTGGTACGACATCGCCAAGTGGTCTTTGTACAGGGCGACGGCCGTCGGCGGCGACAACTTTGGGACATTTTTGACCCTAGGTGTACCGCCGGAGGAAGCCGCAAAGGTCCTAGCTCGGGAGCGACGTATATCCTACCTGCTTGGTTCGATATACGTCCGCTTCAGCCCCACGACCAAACCACCTGACACTCAGACTGACAGCACGGACACGACAACGACACAACCGACACAGACAAAGGACACGGACATTGCCCAACTTGAGGAGGTCATGGCCAGAGCAGCAATGGCTGATGACTGTGACACCATACCACCCTCATCCCCTGGCTGGCACGAGCAACTGCTCGCTTCGTCGCCGGGCGAACAGCACGAAGGTCAATACAGAGAGGAGGTGGTGGAGAGACTGTCCGATGGATCCATCACAGACTAACCCCACTCCACCACCGTCACCGTCCCTCAACATCATCCAGACCAACCTCCAACATAGCCAGGCTGCAACGGCTAGTCTACGCAGGGCACTGGAGGTGAAGCCCCGAACCATCGCACTGATCCAAGAGCCGTGGATCAGGAACAACAGAATATGCGGCCTCGGTAACATCGGAGGTAAGCTAATCCTAAACACACACAGCTCAGACAAACCAAGAACCTGCGCTTACATACCCAAAGAAATCCCTATCGCCCCACTTACTCAATTCTGTTCCAGAGATCTGACAGCTATCAGGCTCCAAACAGAAGGCGACGCTCCAGATGTTGTACTGGCCTCGGTATACATGCCAGGCGAGGAAGCCGACTGTCCGCCGAAAGAGATGGTCGACTTGGTACAGCACTGCGAGCGCGCCAACTTGCACCTGATCATCTGCACTGACTCGAACGCCCACCACCCGCTCTGGGGCAGCGACGCACCGAACTCCAGAGGAGAGGTACTATCCACCTAATTATTTTCAACCAATCTTAACATCGTAAACCGCGGCTCGGAACCCACTTGGGTCACAGCCCGAGGACAAACGATCATAGATCTAACGCTCTCTACAGAAAACGCGACAAACTTTATCACAAACTGGCACGTGTCGGACGAGCCTTCTTGCTCAGACCATAGAAGAATCCGCTTCACACTAACAACCAACGTTAAAAAACCCATACCGAGACGAAATCCTCGGCGCACTAATGTGCCGGGATATAAGCGGCTCCTAGCCTCACTGCTAGCTAGGCACCTAACACTAACAAGCTTAACAGATCCTGTACAATTAGAATACACTGTCACAAAGCTATCAGAATACATAACCGAAGCCTACCATACATGCTGCATACTAAGGGCACCACAAACCAAGACTGAGAGAAACCCCTGGTGGACCGCCGAACTCAGTAAACTCAGAGATGCACTTCGTAAGCAATTCAACAGAGCCAAGAACACCAGACTCCCGGAGGACTGGGAGCTATACAAAGAAACCCAATATCTGTACAGGAAACAGATCAGGACTGCCAGGAGGACAGCTTGGCGGAAATTCTGTGAATCCATTGAGACAAATAATGAAGCCGCAAGGGTAAGGAAGATCCTGTCAACTGACCAGGACCGAACTCTTGGCGCGCTGAAAAAACCCGACAACTCTTATACAATAACTGACCATGAAACCAGCAAGGTCCTTCTTGAGACTCACTTCCCGGACTGCAAACTCTTAGAGGACAGGACATGGGAGGTTGTGCCAGAATGGACCCCTACGGATCAAGACTGGTCAAGAGCCCATAATATAGCAACAGAAGACCGTATAAAGTGGGCTATCAACACGTTTAAGCCATTTAAGTCCGCAGGGCTGGATGGCATCTTCCCAGCCCTGCTACAGTGGGGAATAGATTATCTAACACCGTGGCTGGTCGAAATCTATCGAGCGTGCATAGCCCTCAGACACATACCACTAGCATGGCGTGAAGTGAAAGTCATCTTCATACCCAAACCGGGCAAAACCGACTACACACAACCCAAGGCCTTTAGGCCTATCAGCCTTACATCCTTTCTACTAAAAACCCTGGAGAGACTCTGTGACAGACATATTCGAGACGGACCTCTTCGGGTAAAACCACTCCATAAACAACAGCATGCGTACTCCACGGGCAAATCAACAGAATCTGCGCTACACAGCGTGGTTTCTAAAATTGAATGCGCAGTGGACCACAAATGCTCATCACTGGCCGCCTTCATTGACATCGAGGGCGCCTTTGACAAAACCATGTTCAACAGCATCAACATGGCTCTAAACAGACATAACATTGACTCGACCCTGAGCGGCTGGATCACCAATATGCTCAAAATGAGAGCTGTACAAGTCACGGTAAATGACACTACAAGGGCCGTTGTGGCGAAGGGTTGCCCACAAGGGGGCGTCCTCTCGCCGCTTCTGTGGAACCTGGTTGTAGACAGCCTCATCAAAGCACTCAATGACAATGGTTATTTTACCGTAGGCTACGCCGACGACATAACCATAATAATAAATGGCACCCACGAGAACACCTTATGTAACCTAATGCGCCAAGCTTTGAAAATAGTAGAGGACTGGTGCAACAAACACCAACTGTCGGTGAACCCGACAAAAACCGAATTGATTCTCTTCACAAAAAAGAGGAAGTTGGCGACACTACAATTGCCACGACTCTTTGGAACTACCCTAAGCCTTTCAACTGAGACCAAATACCTGGGCATCTATTTGGACAAACAGCTGAACTGGGCAAAACACACCAACTACATCACCACAAAAGCCAGCATATCCTTATGGCAGTGCAAAAGACTGCTTGGAAGGAATTGGGGCATCTCTCCCAAGGTCACCCACTGGCTATACACCACAGTCATCCGACCAATTATCACATATGGCTCACTGGTCTGGTGGCCCAGGACGGACCTGAGTACAGCCCAAAAAGACCTCGACAAACTGCAGCGGTTTGCTTGTGTAGCAATAACTGGCAGTATGAGGACTGCACCCACTGCCGCACTACAAGTAATGCTAGGACTGCCACCCCTATACCTCATCGTGCGAGAGGAGGCAGCCCTGGCCGCCTTCAGGCTCCACATATCGGGAACCCTGAGCAAAGACTCTAGGGTCAAACACACACGCATAAAGGAGGAGGCAATCAACCGATGATGGCATCACCCTGCGACAAAGCCCCGAAACTACACTTCTTTCAGAAGCACTACAACGTTATACTTACAGAGGAACGGTGTGATCACTCAGGCCCGAAAGAGATGAGAGTATACACCGACGGATCAAAGACCAACTCCGGAACCGGAGTCGGAGTCTTCTCACACGATTTTAACATAAATATATCCAGCCCGCTTGGAATGTTCAACACCGTCTACCAGGCGGAATGTGTGGGCATTATACAAGCGGCTTACGCCATCGAAGCCAGGAAAGTTACGGACACCCGTATACGTATACTGTCCGACAGTGCCTCAGTGCTGCAATCCCTAGAGAAAAAATATATAACCTCCAGACTAACACTAGAATGTCACAATGCACTGGAGCGGGTGACGGTGTGCAACCGTAACAAAGTGACACTGCAATGGATAAAAGGACACAGCGGATCGCTGGGTAACGACGCAGCTGACGAACTGGCTAGGAGAGGATCCAGCGCGCCAGCCTGTGGACCCGAACCTATTGTACCCATCCCCTTTAACCAATTACGTAGGTGGCTACAGGAGTTCACCCATACAGTAGCGGAGAACTGGTGGACCTCGGCACCGGGCTGCAGGCAATCCAGGGAAGCCATGCCATCCTTAGATGGCAGGCTAACCAGGCGTTTGCTACGCCTGGACAGGAACGGCCTGCGCCTGGTGACGGGGACTATAACGGGACACTGCTCACTGAACAAACATTTCCACACAATTGGTATAACGGACAGCCCTCTGTGCAGGGCTTGCATGGAGGCTGAAGAAACCGTTGCGCATGTGCTCTTTGACTGCACAGGCGTCACCCAGATCAGAACAGAAACCCTTGGGTCACCCAGATCTTTCACAGACGTCCTATGCAGACCAGGAGACCTAATCAGCTTCTGGAGGGAGGTGGGCTGGTTGGAATAAACCACTGACGGCCGCCATGGCCCACGCACAATGGTCCACATGAGGGACTAAGTGCGGAAACCAAACCTTCTAACATAGAACATAGAACATGGGTGTACTATATTCACACCTCTGCCTATCCCTTCGGGGATTACAGGCGTGATGATATGTTGTGTATTATTATTTGTTATCAAAAATTATAAATCAACTAGCCGCGCCCCGTGGTTTCACACGCGCAAGTCTCGATTCCGTGGGAATATTGGGATACAAAGTAAGCTCTATGTTAATCCAGTGTGTCAGCTACATCCACACAAAACTACATCCACACAAAATGTTATCAAAATCGGTCCAGCCGTTTGAGCGTGAAGAAGTAACAAACACACACACTCACAAACTTTCGCCTTATAATATTAGTGTGATGACTAAGTCGACCATACAGTTTACAGAAATACCGGTCACAACTACATCAGCCTACCTCGCTCACCCAACAACACAGTCCATGAACACACAAAAAACTATCGAAAAACGCGCCCGAATAACTCAATCAATACGGAGCAGACTTGCATCAAGCGAGTGAAAAGTTCCCCGGTTTGAAAGCGCAAATTGTGGAAATAACCAGTTTAGCGCACAAAATGTATACATATATTATATGGAGTTTGGAGTTTTTAGCACGATTCATACTTTGCCTTGTCGGTTTTCGGTATTGAAATTATCGGAAAGAAGTTGTAATGGTTGGTGAATGCTGACGTTCACGTTACATTACGTTACGTTAGCCCTTTTTTTTTTTTTTGTTTGGGATATTATCAAATAACTTCTCCCGCTCTGGGTGGAGCGAGAGGGCGTGTCAGACTTTTACTGACTAAAACCCACCCGTATTCCTTCATTTGCCTGTGTGCCAGGGCCACGATATCCATTTCGGACAAACTCGCAATCCTGGCAGGCATTGGCCCTATCGGACCCCATCAGTTGGTGCTGACAACTCTTTGAGGCGCGCTTGGAATACGACGCGCCGTCGGGCTTGGTCCTTATCGGATGGTGAGCTAACCATCGCTCACCATCCGCCCGCGCCTACGGTGGCCGGAAATCGGCTTGCGACTCCCGACGCCCGGGGCGTCTCCTGCGGCGACTAGGGGCGCGAGGGCGCGAACCTTGCCTCTCCCTCACGCGTTCCGCCTTCTTCTTCGCAAGCATTACTAATTTGCAGAAGGAGGTGACGGCCTCCCATGCACTCTCGCTCCGAACCATGGCCTGAACCAGGGCCGGAAGCGAGAGATCGCCGCCGCCGATCGCCTCTGTGAGGACACGGGGCGGTGCTCCACCCAAGCCGGGCAGACCTCCACCGTATGCTCCACCGTGTCCTCCGGGCGATCCACACAGTGGTAACACCCAGGCGTTTCCTCCCACTTTATCCTGAACAGGAACCTCCCGAAACAACTATGTCCGGTGAGAACCTGCGTCAGGCGAAAGGTGAGGATGTCGTGGCGCCTCTCTAGCCACTCCTCAAAGAGGGGACTTATCACCACAATTGTGGCGTGGGTTGCGACAATCGCACTCTCCATGCCGCCATAAGATCCCGCCGGAGCTCTGTCCGCTGTGCCGTGATTTCTCGTGGCAGCGGAGTTTCACCCCGGCGTTTCGCCTTTTCGGACTTTTGCCTCCAGATCCCATGGCGGTAGTCCGGCAAGGAGGCTCGCCGCCTCACGGGAGACCGTGCGGTATCCTCGGACCAGCCTGATGGCCATGACCCTTTGGGACGTGTTCAACCGCCGGGCTGGTTGTAGCCTTATGGAACGCGCCCACACCGGTGCCCCGTAAAGGGCCATGGACCGTTACGTTAGCCCTTAGGCTTGCTTGGTTAAGGTTCGGGTAAACGCCGTTGACCTTGGCCATTCAAATGCAAATTATAGATAGAATTATAATAGACAATAAAATAGTCTGTTCATACAAAAAAAAAGTATTTTATTAGAATACTTAAATATTCACTTATAGAATTTATGTTCGCATTCTAGTTTAACATACATTTTTTGTATAAAATACTTGCACTATTTGACCACGTATTATCAGATTTAAAAGTCACTAAAATCGTATATCTGCGCCTTAAGTAGACTGATTCGTATTGTCTATACTTCTAAGATCAGTGGCTAAATGAAAACACAATGTTAGTTTCTTGGCGGCAGAAATATAAATAGACAGAGAGTGTACTTTTCTAGATGAACAGAATTACAAGTAGCTCTGATGTTTTATTACTTTGTTATTTTTCTTCTACGAACGCATAAAATACTGTTGTGTCGGACTGATTGACAGTGTCTGATCTGAACCTCTAAAGATGCAAACTGAGTAAAAAAAGATAAGTGTTTTTGTAAATTGCATCCTATAGTGGGTCAAATGGGGGTTGAAGTTTAAATGCTAAGTCGTAGGCGGCCCCTAGGAATAGATACGTAGTAATCAATGTTATCAATACATAAACAAACACCTTTGCACTAAAGATAATTAAGAAGACTATTTAAAGACAATTTCTCGTTGAAAGATCGTGTTTTAATCTCTAATGAGTTCAGTACGTAATAAATTAGGTACCACTTAATGTCAATCAATGATTAATTTAAAGACGCCAATTAGTGATAAAATATTCATGTTTAATTACTCATTTATATTTATTGGAAGTAACATATTCCTGAATGTTTTTAGGGTTCCGCACCTTCATTTTGTTGTTGTAGTTCCAACCCTTAGGATCACTTCGTTCTCCGTCTGTCTGTCTGTTAAGGCCCTTTTTAGGGTTCCATACTTCAAAAGGAACAAAGGAACCCTTATAGGATCACTTATGTGTCTGTCTGTCTGTCCGTCTGTCCGTCTGTCACAGCTGATTTGCCCCAAATCTACTGGACCGATTAAGTTGAAATTTGGTACACTTATGAACTTATGTGACCCAAACATAACGTGATATAATATAATAAATTAATTTTGAATATGAGGTGAGGGGCAAATTAGAAAATTAAAAAAGCTATGCTGACTGTGCCGTGTGACACATCAAATTAAAGGGCTTTTTATAATTAAAAAAAAATACTTATGAAATTATTCAAGAAAATAGATGAAACATTACCATTGGGCGAATGGTAATTTTTCATCTATTTTCTTATCTCCGAAACTACTCATACTAAAATGTTGAATTTTTTTTAGAAAATAGTCTTTTACTTATAGATTACAGGAAAACCTATAAAAAGTCTGTGATCTTAAAATAACATGGTAAATCACTCAATATTGTGCGTACAAACTTACATTTGCAATTGGAATGTATGGGGATAATGTTTTGACACTACAATGATAAGTTTGTACTTGAGATAAATTCATCCCAACTACGGAACCCTTCATTGTGCGTGGTCCGACACGCACTTGTCCGGTTTTTCTCAAGAACGTGTGCGCCGGTATTAAGTTGAAATGAATCCTTAGTCGCCTTTTACGACACCCACGGGAAGAAATAGGATGATGCTATTCTTTACGTCAACAATAGATTTAGTTTTTTTTTTGTTGTATATTTTCAGGCGATACTAGAACTATATTAAAAACCTGCTTGTCGCATAATTCATAAGCCATACATAACACTGTATTTTTATCGAAGAAGCGACGCCCACTTCACTTGTGGTTACCAAGTGTACAAAAACGCTGAGAATGTGTGCGTGGCGAGTAGTCAGCACGAACACACACTTCTAACTTCGACCGTGTCTTGGACGGTACCGATACCAAGAGCTCCTGCGCTCACACATACATTCAGCTTCACAGCGTGTTTGCACGCTTGGTTACCACAAGTAAAGCGCGCGTCGCTTCGTGAGATAGAAATTCTGTAGGTACCTCAAATGAATTCCATCTTACTCGTAAAATACTTACTATTAAAGTACCAAATTAAACTAAATGAGATCGTAAAAAAAACTTATTTAAAACTCCATCATTTTCTAAAGTTCTAAATCTTTCCCAACGATTAAATTATGTAGATTCACGATAAGAACTTAAACCCCCATAAGAATATTATTAGTTCCTAGCATATTATTTCTAATGTTATTTTTTGCCGACAGGGTGGCGAGGCCAGTCCCTTCCTTATTTGTTCAGGCCACGATTTAAGGCCCAGTTTATTACCATAAAAGGTTAAGCGTGCCTTTTTCTGAGCTTATGGAAATGTAATCTTAAAATCGTTTCTACCGATTTAGTTTCAATAATAAAATGTTATGGAAATCATTTTTTTGGTGAAAAAATTAGCCTTTGAGGGTGGTGGATTTTAATTTGTAAATTGCGTTTTGAGGGAAAAAACCTATCAGTCATAGTGTATACAGGTCATGTGTTAGTCATACCACCAAAACTATTAAGACATAGTAGGTGTACCTACTGTAGGGGCTACAGGCAGCAATAGTGATAACGCTGCAAAATGTAATGTGCCCCCGTGCATATGGTTTGGCAGCCAGTCGTTTCCGCCGCGCTTATTCACACACTAACTTATAAACTTGCTGCTTACTGTTCATTGGTTACTTTAACGCACTGTCCGAATTTATTCTCCACAACCACGTCACTACTAAGATCACGTCGGGGTCACCAATGTTGATGTTGTTATTATGTGGTTGCACTAAGGAGATTTAATAAAAGGCACAAGTCCGTAAACCCAGTCTATTCAATATTCACACATACATTTTAGAGAGTGCTATTCAAGTTACTGTTTTGGCGCGGCGGAAACGACTGGCCGCCAAACCATATGCACGGGGGCACATTACATTTTGCAGCGTTATCACTATTGCTGCCTGTAGCCCCTACACCTACTTTATTTGCCATAATAAAATAGTAACGAAGTCAAACGCGTACATTGAAAATCTTTGAAAAAAAAAAACAATTGCAACGAGGTGTGGGAACGAGTCTGATGTCGAACATTAGGCATTTCTCCTGTATTGGGGTGCGTTTAGCATATTCTGTGAAAAATTCAACTGGCTATCTATTGTGTATACGATCCTGACAGACGAACAGACAAACACACGGCGTAGGCTTGTAATATGGTCCCGTTGTTGGTATTACATTTGGGTACGTTACCCTAAAAATCAAATCAAACTGCTTTAATAATAATTCAATCTAAACCTAAAAGATCAGAATTCCAACAAAATCTAAAGTAAAACCTTCTCTTTCAGATGCCCAGACCTAATGGGCCTAAGTCCAGTACGCAGTTTGTCAAGCAACAACCAATACCGAAGGAGCCCCTTCAGAGTAAGGAGATCGGCAAACAGACGCAGATGCATCTCTAAAGTTTAAACGGTCTAGACACATTAATTAAATACAAGTATTTACAATACCTATGTTTTAAATAAATACGTGTCTCAAAGTCTGTTTGTTTATTTGATTGATACTTTTTTAGGTCAGAGGTTAAATACTTAATATACATCGTTAGGGTTCGTTTATTAGGCTGATGTTTTATTAGAAGGTTGAATGGCGTCACAACTTGAACGATATTTGAGAAGCGTTTTAATGAATGAATTGAATTTATGTGACATGATCATAGGCAGGAACCAAAGACATTTAATAGATTAAGAAACTGTGTATATAATTGTTTAATCTTTGCTGGTAACATTAAAAGATCTTGAAGAATTGAATAGATGACACGGTAATTATTATCCATCGTGGAGTTTGACATTAGTAACGCGTAGAAGAAGTGATTTTGTGGCAAGTTGTTCACATAAATTATGTTCAATTTTCTTTTGAACCATTTTACACCAATCCCAGGGGTCCATATTGGCTCAACTAAAGTTCTTTACCCGAAATTGTTCTTCCTAACGATTTGTAACCCGAATGATCACTCTTCCTAAAATGTTTCATCCTAAAGTTTTCATTCATACTATTTGTAGTGCTACGAGTACCGGCGATGTTCATAACACTCATGTTTCCGAAAATTGTAATTAATAATATCATTAATGTAAATATATTTAAACTCCTACTGTTTTTTCTCATAACGCTTTTATCCCTAAAACTATAACTATACATGAGATAATTATGTCTAAAAAACCAACTGTTTAGAATGATTTAAGGTCGTTTCACAGATTTTTGTCTTAAATGAATGAAATTTAGGTCAGAATGTCGTCTTGGGGGGGTCGTCTATAAAAAAATACTTATAAAAATTTCGCGACCAATTTCGAGGTAGCGCTCGCCGGCCGCTGCCGCGGCACCGCTTGCTTCGCTCGCTCGGCTCGCGCGTAGTTGGTCACAGTTCTAACCTAACCTAACCTATGGATATCTTTGCAGGTACACACCGCTATAAATAAAATTAAAATATGACTTTGAATAATATTGTAAAAGATGGTTATGTTGAGAAAATATAGGAAAACAAATAAAAGTCTATTAGATGTTTATTGCTACTGACATTATGAAGTTAAATGCTTCGGAATTATGAACATTAGAGACAGAGTAGTTAGGAATTGTGATTGTTAGGATAAAAAATGTTAGGAAGAACATTTTCGGATTTCCAATTATCGGAGTTGAAAATTTAGGTGAACTTTGGCGCACCCCAATCCCAGCCATGGTATATGAACAATAATTCAAAAAATAAAACAAAATAATCAAGGATTCTGTTGAAATTTACAAAAGAAACTTCCGTTTATCAAGAAGCGTCTTCAACTCTGAAATACAAGGCGTATTCCTAACTTAACTTCAGTTTACAATAAAACCTAGGATAAACGGGCTTACTTCCTAAACTATACGTTTTATTTCACAAAGAAAATATCAAACAATTTGTTCAGTAGTTTGCTTTTTGTTTCCAACTCTCTGAACGCTCAAGCTTCACTTAAATCTGGGTTGTTTATTGAAGGAATGTGCATTGTTATGATACCTTTTTGCTGCACTATCTTGTAACTCAAATCTGGGGAATGTTTGCTTTGGCCCAGCGCTGGTTGTGTTGCAGGTCGTTGGTTGAAAGCTAGGCAATGACGCAATCTTGGTTAAACATTGATGTACTAAATAGGAAGATAAGGTACGCGCTCCTCGATATGGACCGCATAAATTAGGTAAAAGAACACAATCGACCTACATTACTCTCGGTTTGCGGGGAATAACCGAATCGTAATTTGTTTCCGAGTTGTTATGGGTACGTAACAGTGAAAATTATTGCTAGCTCGATCCCGCTATAGCCCGCGTAATATGTCTCTCTATTTCGGCTGTCGAGCACATGACGCACGACATCGGGTCCATTTAATATTTACGTGATGTTAGAGAGTGGCCTATCTTTCTATTTAATACATCAATGTGGTTAAATGTTAAAATTAATCACGTATATATTGTTAATAAACTAGGGATACGTAAGAGGTTAATAGTCAATAAACACATTATACAGACTGGTTCGCATCATGTTCCGCTACTCGAATCGGATGCGAGTAGCGGAACATGACGCGAACCAGTACAACAAACTACTGCGGTTTCGCTGCTATGGTTTCGCGGCGGAGGTGTGCTACCAGCGTAAATAATACAGCGGTTATTTCAAGTTGTTAACAGTCTGTTAAAATAATAAAATAAACAATATTACTAAAATATTTAAAACAGATTTGTTCAAACAAAATAAATAACATAAATATTGGCATGAAATAAACCACCTTTGATAATAAGGCACTAGACACGACCGGGCGATAGTATCAACAATTCAACACAAACTTATTGGTATTGTTACCAAATAATCACAAATTATGTTTAATGTTGTTAAATACTGGCTGACTGACTGGACTGGTAGAAAATGCCTATGGCGTTAAGTCCGCCTCTGTACATTTGTGTGCTTAAAGTATTAAATAAATAAATAAACACAAGATCCTACGGCTAAAAAAATCATTGTTATTAATTATTTTAATTGTCTATGTATAAAATACGTAACGTAGAATACGTGGTTTCAATTAATGTGATAACCTAATCGCCATACTTTATAAGAAGGACTAACTGTGATACACCAGTTTTATGCATATTGCAATCATAACAGCCTATAACAATCGTGATAATAACAGGGATAGAATATTCGCTCACGACCGTCCAAAATACCAGCCGAAGAGAAGGCCGATCTGAAGATAACTAAACATTATGCTAATAGGTAATAGGTAATACGGGCTGGTGTCCGCAACTTCTCGTCAATATGCGCGTATTTTGGGTACGGGTGGGAAAATCGATTATTAGATCCACCCCAGCTCCTCAAGGAACGTCAGTAACACCTTGGTGTAACTGACAATCTCACAGAGGTTACCTGGGTTACCGAAGTACTTTGCCCTGTATGTGGCAACCACTGGGCAGTATAGTAGTACATGCGCTGCTGTCTCGTCATTCTCCATGCAGGCCTTGCACAGCGGACTGTCTGTGACTCCTATGACAAAGAGGTGTTTATTAAATGACCCGTGGCCAGTTATAGCTGCTGTCACTACGCAGCTGTTGCTTCGTTAGTCGGAGAACCTGTTTCGTGAGGCGGCCATCAATTGTAGGGAGTACTTCTTTGGCCTGCCTGCACTCACCTTGGTCCAGCCATAGTTTATGATGTTGGTCCCTGGTGCGGTTCCTTACCAGACTGCGTAAGTACCCAAAGGGTAGTGGTACGATGAGCTCAGGTCCCACTGGTTAACTTCCTTCTGGCAAGTTCATCGGCTGCGTCGTTGCCTAGCGAGCCGCTGTGTCCTTTGATCCATTGAATGGTTATGTTGTTGACGCTACTCACCTGGTTGATGCGCTGGTGACACTCATAGATTAGCCCAGAGTCAACCATGTGACTACTAAGCGCTTGCAAGACTGCCATGCTGTCTGATAGTATGCGGATCAAGTGGTCCTTAGCTTCCCTGACCATGATGGCCAAGGCGGCCAGAGAAATGCCCATGCACTCGGCCTGGAACACTGTGTTATGGACCCCCAATGGTGTGGCTATGTATATGTTGAAGTCCTCTGTCAGAATGTTGCCATTCTAGATATTATATTTATATAAACATATAGAACGAATTATTGTATTTATTTTATTTTGTTTATTTTTACCTCATTTAATGCTGCACCGGTTTGACGTCATCACGTCAAAGCCGGCTGTCGCTGAAAACCAGCGCTGGGGCTCTGTCTAGCAAAGGGGCGCAGCATTATGCTGAGCAATGGCCGTTTTGCGTGAATGTGACGCATATTTTCCCTCAACTTGTTCTTTCGTGTTTGTGTTTTTTTTTTCTTTGCGTTATGTTTACCGCAAATAAACGTATTTACTTTCTTCTTTCTTTCTTCTTCTTCTTCTCTGAGAAGATTCCAGCACCTGCGCCACTACCTGTTTTAGATCCATCTGTGACTGCGGGGCGCAATCCTTCCCGTCGGCGGTCCTCGTGAAGTTGGATTTTGTATTTTTTATCAAAGATAAATTGTTTGGGTACCCGGCCATTTATGGCTTTCGTAATGAGGAACTCTTTATTGAGTCCCACCAGCAGCGCGGTGTGTATTGTGTCTCTCTTACCCCAGAGATCCAGTGCATTTAGACGTATCGCCGCCATCGTCGCTTCCTGGTGTATGAACAGGCGAAATGGTGGTAGTCCCAGCATGGCTTCGACTGCTGCAGTCGGAGTAGTCCTCATGAAGCCCGTAGTCGCCATGCAGGCTAGTCTTTGCATGCGTTGTAGTTTGTTGGAAGCTGTAACTAGCTCGGTACGGGGCCACCAAACCACGGCCCCATAGGTAATCATGGGGCAGATCACCGCCGTGTACAGCCACAGTATAATTTTGGGGGATAGGCCCCACTTCTTACCTATCATTTTCTTGCACTGCCAAAAGCTGATGCAAGCCCTGTTTAATTTGTTATCTAAGTGACTACTCCAGTTGAACTTACTGTCTAGAATGACCCCGATGTACTTGACTTTGTTAGCCAACTGAAGTTCTGTATTGAACAGTTTTGGTAGGCGGAGAGGGCCTTAAAGCTCGTTTTTGGGTGAACATGACTAGTTCAGTTTTAGTGGGATTCACCGATAGGTCAAATTCCCTGCACCATCTTTCTACGATACGTAGTGCCTGCTGAGTGAGGTTACAGATAGTACCAGTCACCTTCCCTGGAGCAAGGATTGCGAGGTCGTCTGCATAACCTATTAATAGCGGTTGGCATTGAGTTTGGTGATGAGGTCATTAATCACCAGATTCCATAGAAGGGGCGACAACACCCCTCCCTGGGGGCAGCCTCTGGCTATCATGGCCAACTCCTGCTCATCTTCCAGGCGAACCACTCGTTTGCTTAACATGTTAGTGATCCAGTCCGTTAGTACCTGTTCTACTCCATGTCTGGAGAGGGCGCTGCTGATGCTGGAGAAGTTGGTTTTGTCGAAGGCTCCTTCGATGTCTATGAAAGTGCCCAGGCAGGTGCCCTTCTGATGAATCGCTTCCTCTATCTGGCTGACCACTAGATGAAGAGCGGATTCGGTTGACTTACCCGAGCTGTATGCGTGTTGATTACAGTGTAGTGGTATGGTTTTCAGTGCGCCGTCTCTCAACTGCCTGTCACACAGCCTTTCCAGAGTCTTTACCCCCGTCGAGTCGAAAGATCCTCCCTTTTCTATGGAGGATGAGTGAACTTTACACCTGATCCTCATACCTCTATAACAGTAAACGTTAAGTTATTTTGAAATATCTTTATTTCCTACGTTACTGCGTCTGATGTCGCTAACATTTTGATGAAGGACCCAAATCATAAAACCTTGGTTACATTACAATTATCGTTTATCCAGCACCATCTAAATATGTCCCTTATTTATAGCCACTCAATTCTAGCCTTTACCACCCTAACATAAAGCGTAAAACAGCACACGTTTCAAACTTTAATTTGTTGTTGTATCAAGGGTCTATTGTCTCCCAAGAGGCGAGTAAACGGATTAACTTCCCTTTATTTTACGTCTTTATCTTTAATAGGCTGTTAAAAAGAGAAGAAAGAACAGGGATAACAAAGACGTTCCCCTTTATAATCTCTGTAATTATCTCTATAAAACTTGAATGCAGGAGGTGCGGAACGGAACACACAGATGTGAATGTTACCCGCTCCAGCGCTTTCTCGTGCAATCCAAAGGAAAATTCTACGTTATTCTGGATAACGCTTTTGAAACAGATTATTTAAATAATGCTTATACGTTTATTCTAATTGTGCAGCTGTTAAAACGAACTGTTCGTGTCGCGTTTGTGTTGATGTTCAGTTTGAATTATAATAAACCGATTAGAATTGAGGTATTATTGGATTGGTTAACTTGTTACTAATTTGACTGGATAGCTGGCTGTTTTTTTAACATATTAAAAGGGCGTTTAAAATGAGTTCAAAATAATATTACGAAACTACAGGGTCAAATTAAATTAGCTAGCGAAACTTTGCAGACGTGATGGTAATCGATATCTAAACATAACCAAAAAAAAAATAGATGAGGTTTTTTTCATCAACTGCAGGTAGTGTAGTCATTTGAAATATCAGTTTTCTTTGCGTAAACTTCACAGACGTGATGGGTATCGATATCTGAACACGATAAAACAAAGAATAAAACATTTTCTCAACTCATATTTTAAGTAAGAACACCAACAGCGGCAATTGACCCAAAACAAAAATCATCAATTTTATATATTTTTTCAAATTTTTTCGTGATTAGATTTGGATACCAATCTCGTCTGCGGAGTTTCGCTAGCTAATTTAATTTGACCCTGTATAAAAGGTTATTAATGTTATTTCAAATTGGTACTTTTTTTAAATATACTTATAATTCAATAATAATCCATAATTATGAATTGTTACAGCTAGGGTTTTGCAGGTATGTTGTACAGACCGTTAACAATTAGGTAGTATCAAGAGATAATTGAAACCAGCAGGAAAGGTTAATCCATTTAATGAAATAGAAAGAAGTAACACGGCTAGGTCCTAGATAGGGTTGACTGATACTGTTCTGAACAATTTCACACTTGGGTAGGTAAAAGGGTATCGTCCTTGGCTGGAGGTGGCAGACGTAGGGGCCTGTTAGGTTAGACTCAACTAGAGGCCTTCGTAGAAATGCCGTTAGTGTGCGTTGGTGGCCGTAGGACGCCAGTAGCGCACAGTCCAGATACGCGTGCAGCAGATGATTTTAATGATATGTTTAGAACTTACTGATTGTGAATATTTAGCATCACTTGACTATGTACCGATGAGAAACCACAATGTTACAGAGTTGTAGGATTCAGACTTGGTATGCTACCTTGTGGAACGCCAAATCTGCAGACAGTTACTATTAATGCAATCTGACAACTTTCAACCAGGACTACGTAAATCAATCATAACAATCATTATACCAGCCCACAAACTTCGCCTGTTGAGCAACCAGCCCACCTAGGGCCGTCTATGTATATTGAGAATGAGTAGAACCGTATCGAAAGCTCTTTCAAAGAATAGTCGTAACTCCGTATACCTACGGAAGCCAGGTCGTTTTCTAGAGATTCAGCCATAAAGAAACGATTGATTTTCATTCCAGCCAGTATTAACGGATTCTTCGAAAGATTTTAAAAGCCCTGATTTGAGACCGTTGAAGTTTATGTGTCATAATCTGATAATTATTTAGGGATGGTGAGTGTTTGTGGTACATTCGCCATCAAAATTTGTCTTTTTTTTTTTTTTCTAACTATGTTGGGGTCGGTTTTCAGTGCAACCAGATGCAGCTGATTACTAGTATTTTACAAATTTAGCGACCGTCTATCTGACCTCCACAATCCAGTTTGGCCATCCTAACTAATATTATAAATGCGTAAGTAAGTTTGTTTGTTACGCTTTCAAGCTAAGGCGGTGGAATGGATTTGGATGAAATTTGGCACATGGGTAGTCCATGATTTGGACTAGGACATAGGATACTATTTATACCGATATTTATACGGGATCGAGACTTATGCGGGTGAAACCGCGTGACGCAGCTAGTTGGACATAAAAGAGAATTTGAAAAAAAAAAACAACCGTTGAACATTTACTTAAGGTCTGGAAACCTTAAATTAGCAATTTGTAGTACAGGGTGGGCCAGAAAGGCGTACGATTTTAAAAACACTCTTGCGTTTGAAGCTTTAGAGAGGGGACTGCGCGGGTGGTGGGGTTAAGTAGCTCGGTTCCCGGAAATTTAGTCGCGATGGATCACTTCACCGGAGCGCAACGTGCATTCTGCGTTAAACATTATTACAAAAATCGCGATTCGTGCGTTATTGTTCGGCTGAGTTTGGATTACATGACCTAAATCAGTGTCCGAAAGAAAGTGTGATTCGATCGTGGGTCAGAAAGTTCGAAGATACTGGTTCGACTCTCAAACAGAAGCCTGCGGGACGCCCAAGGTCAACAAGAACGGAAGACACAATTGAACAAGTTAGAGCTTCAGTTCAACGTAATCCTGCTCTATCGACTCGAAAGCGTTCAGCCGAATGTTAAAGGATTTTTTCTTTCCACAACTGCAACAATTTGAAGCCTATAATCGTGCGACATGGTTTCAACAAGATGGCGCGACATGCCATACAGCTAATGCCTCTTTGGCGGTCGTAAACGAGATGTTTGCTGGGAAACTGATATCGCGCCGAGGTGACATTGCATGGCCTCCTAGAAGTCCGGATCTAACGCCACTGGACTTTTGTTTGTGGGGATACCTAAAAAGTAGAGTCTACTCCAATAACCCAGCCACGATTAACCAGTTGAAGACCAATATCCGGGAAGAAATGGCAGCTATTCCCCGTGCAATGTGCCAGCGAGTTTTTACCAATTTGAGGTTCAGATTCGAAGAATGTTTGCAGCGGGATGGTGCACACCTGGATGACGTTATTTTTAAGAAATGAATTTCCCAGATGTAAATTTTTATAAAAATAAAAATTTGTATGTGAATTGTACTAAGTTTTTTTTTAATAATTTTTTCAAATTCGCATTTCTTTCTGGCCCACCCTGTATAATGGCTCAATAAGGTTAATCGGCGTTTGTGGGTTGAGGGCTCAAAAACACCGTTTAGATCTTTCTTCAAACAATAAAATCCTCAAAATCCCAATTCATACTAAATAGTTTGTTCTATCTTCAAACGTATCTTATTCCATGAATTTTCTCAAAGTTGAAAACAACCGATTATTCCACATTTTCTTTGCTTTGAAAACAACCAAAACTAGTGCAAAAAAACAAACTCTTGAATTCCTAAACGTGGTTCTTACAGAAATAAATGGGTTGTTTCAGACTGGAACAAAAAAAATAAAATTCAACATGTAAAAACAAAGCCTCTTCACAATTTTACTGGGTATTTTGTTCGTGTTTCAATTCCAATAGCTAGCCAATTTCATGGTACATTACATAAACACATGTTGAAAGTACACGATAGGCTTTCAAGTCACCTACACTTTGCTGTTGATTTCTCGTTTTGTGTTGTTGAAGAAAAATTATGCGACACGTGTATTTTTCAAGCGTAAGGGCTAGACGTAACGACACAAAAAATAAAGCAGAAAAATATATTCATCAGTATTAGATTTCAATATTATATATTAAAATACTAAAAAGGATTTGGGACACTTACGTCAAAGGCATTTACGCGAAAGACACTTGTGCGATCCCACTTGCGCGGAAAGAAATTCCCGTGCGTTGAGCCGCGCGGAAATTTCTTTTCGCGCAAGTGGGATCGCGCAAGTGTCTTTTGCGCGAATGGACTTTTACGCGAAGGGACACTTGCGCGAAAAGACAGGAGGGACAGGAAGGGTCGGGAGTGGGTGGTGGGTACACCCACAACTCGCCAGTTATGTTCAAGTTACAGACAGACCAGAATGTAAACAGCCCAATTAGGCCCAATAGTGATCGTCGTAGTTTTTTAATTGCACCTTTTTTACTTAAATTTGTTTCTTATTTATGTGCTCACAGAAAAATACAAAGAGATATGACATATTACCTACATACCTGCTTATTTATTTTTTCTATTTATTTATTAAATTATTATTATATCCAAACAACTCTTTGAAAGAATACAGGCGTGATGTTATGAAGAAATTTCATTTCCGCAACTTTTTCGCGCAACTGTCCTTTCGCGCAAGTGTCCTTCGTGCAAGTATCTTTCGCGCTAGTGTATTCCACGCAAAAGTCCATTCGAGGAAATGTCTTTTCGCGCAAGTGTCCCTTGGCGCAAAAGTATGTTCGCGCAAGTGTCTTTCGCGCAAAAGTACGTTCGCGCAAGTGTCTTTCGCGCAAGTGTTCTGCTACCTACCTACTAAAAAATTATTAAATGAGAATTGAAAAAAATCTAGCAAATCTGGTGATTTGAAAACAAGCCACAAGATAATTTAAAAAAAATACTCTCCTGGTCGATTCTTGGAAATGAACAGTAATGCTATTTCGTGCGCCTTTACATTTGCCTCTTTCAATAAAAGCAACAGATATTTACTTCAAAAAAATCTAAGAGTTTTTGATACTGTGAACATTGGAAATGTTCACAGTATCAAAAACTCGCATACAGTTTTACGCTATTCTTCTAACAAAATTATGCATCGAAAATCCGACATAGAAAAAAAATAGAGCAAACTTCATTGGGAAAACAAAAAGAAAATTCAGTTTTCAAAGTTTCCTAGTCGCCGGGACACATCTGCGACCAAACGCCGCTTCCACCGTACTATGTCTTTGAGAATGGTGACCGGATTATTTTAAAGCTTATTTTAATGGTAGCAATTCGGAGAACTTATGTCCGGAAATGCGACAGTGTGCACTAGGTGTTATTCTAACAGATAATAATATAATAAGTTTGTGTTTGCTATATTATTTTAATTGTATTTATATGAATGAATGGTATATTTTCTTTGTTCATTGAGGAACAGGGTAGGCCCCTGCAGTGCTATCCTGTAAATATCTCACCGTGAAATCATGCGTGGAGTGAGCTGTCAGTGTCATCTCACTGATGCTAGGGATTAACCAAATATTTACAATCATAATCGAGATTTTAATAATTTTTTTTTTTTTTGCTAATTCTGTTGATCATTTTATATTATTTCAAAGCAAGTATTTATGTGTCTAAACATTACTAATTAGGAGGTTTTTAAATAAAATAGCAAAAGAGAAATTCTGTCAGAAACTCAATTTGGTTTTGTTTCCATTTTTATCCTAGACTAGTCCTTAAACATTACTGTGTTTAGACATAAAATACCAGCTTTGAAATAATATAAAATGATCAACAGAATTAGCGTAAAAATATATTTAAAATCTCGATTATGATTGTAAATGTAATACTTGGTCCATCCCTAGCATCAGGTAGGATGACACTGACAGTTCACTCCACGCTCACTTCACCTATGTTTTCACGGTGAGATGGTTACAGAATCGACATGCTGTTCCTCAATCCGAAGTGTTAATCCGAAGTATTGGCCGAATGTTCAGCAGTTTTATAACTTCCATAGTTTCCTTTTTTGACTTTGAATCCTTACCCGACTTATAGTCACATTTTTGACTTTGGCTTATCTCTTTGACTGTCGATTATTTTTTGTCGCCTGGTTAGCCATAGTTAGCCGTCGTTAAGCAACGGCCGAACATTTGGCCGATACTTCGTATTTATGTTCGGAGTAGACCCCCTGGCTATTCTAATTCATTTTACTTTGATGCTTTCACATTAAAAAATGTTGCAACTACCTACGAATTTATGCGCTACAATATCGATCCTACTATACCCTTGCCTTCCAGGTTTGATATTAAAAGGTAAATTCTTCAAACACTGCTGCTGGCGGATAAAGGCTTCACCCAAGTTGCCTTACATAACCTTTGAGTTCCTTCCTCCGCCGTCAAAATAAGATTTCTTAAAATTGAAAAGATGATACTGCGAGCTATTTGCTTTATGCTTTATTTGCTTGAGGAGTTTGTTATAACTTGTATAAAGGGACGACGTTTTTGCTAACTGCAATTATCATTCGCCTGACTTATACTGACAGATGAATGAAAATAATAGAATATGATGGACAGATGAATGAGGTACAAAAAGAAACAGTAATAGAAAACCACTCATGCGCTAATGATATCGGTTTATTTCAAGAAATATATATAAAAATACTAACATCAAAAGCTGCCTACATATTAAAACTAAAACGGACCTCTTCAAGCAAATAAATTATGAATCGAGGATATATGTTTTATTTTCCGTATTTTGATAAAAACCGCATAAATTTGCCACAAGGCTCGTGTGACGGAGACGGCGGGTACCGTATATTTATTTTCTCAGTTTATTTATCCTGTTTACCTTTTTCTCTGGCTGGTTCAAATGAGGCAAGTTACTATTTCTTAAAACTGAACTTTTAAGGCAAAAGCGACAGGGTAGCCTGCGAAGTTCAAGTTTTCATATTATGAATACAACTCTAAGTTACAGTTTTATTGGCCTCATGATTTCCTGAAATACTCATTCAATATGGTAATTTGAACTTTGAGAGTTGTATTATTGATTCGAAAGATTATAATTATGTTGTTACGGTCGTGAATACGATAGACCCTTTTTTTGATTGGGAAAGTATCAAATAACTTCTCCCGCTCTGGGCGGAGCGGGAGGGCGTGTCAGACTTTTACTGACTAAAACCCACCCGTATTCCTTCCATTGCCTGTGTGCCAGGACCACGATATCCCTTTCAGACAAACTCGCAACCTTGGCAGGCATTGGTCCTAACGGACCTCGTCAGTTGGTGCAGACATCTCTTTGAGGCGCGCGTGGAACACAACGCGCCGTCGACCCGGGCCTGGTCCATATCGGACGGCGAGCTACCCATTGCTCACCGTCCGCAAGCCCGCGCCTACGGTGGCCGGAAGTTGGATTCGCGACTCCTGACGCCCGGGGCGTCTCCTGCGGCAACTAGAGGCGTGAGGGCGCGATCCTCGCCTCTCCCTCACGCGTTCCGCCTCCTCCTTTGCGAGCATTACTGCTTCACAGAAGTAGGTGACGGCCTCCCATGCACTCTCGCTCCGAACCATGGCCTGAACCAGGGCCGGACGTGAGAGATCGCCGCCGCCGGTTGCCTCCATGAGGATACGGCGGTGCTCCTCCCAAGCCGGGCAGACCTGCACCGTATGCTCCACCATGTCCTCCGGGCGATCCACACAGTGGTGACACCCGGGCGTTTCCTCCCGCTTTATCCTGAACAGGAACCTCCCGAAACAATAATGTCCGGTGAGGACCTGCATCAGGCTTAACATACAACCTTTCCTGAAAAATAAAAAATCCTAACAAAAATTATGTAATCATTTGTAAATTAACGTACATGCAACTATAGTCTAGTAAGTCCATGTTAACTCATATCTTCATTATTCATTCTGTGTTCAGCAAATATTTACCCTTAAACATTTAATTTGTCCCTTGTTTGAATAAATGACATCATTTATTTTATTACAAAAAGATTTCTCAATGATAAATGAAAGGTAACGCTAATGAATAGTGAATACAATAGGAGGACCTACTCTTAATAGTCTGTATAGAGGGTGTTTTAAAATTAGTAAAATTCTTTCGAGCCTAGTAATCTATCTGACAGAGTAAACCTACATGTGATACAACTAGATTAGACAGTAAATAATGCCCGTGAAGCCATGTCGTAGCAAGTTAGTTGATAGAGCCGCTTTAAACCGTAGCCTATTTTTTTTTGGTTGGGAAATTATCAAATAACTTTTCCCGTTCTGAGTGGAGCAGGAGTGTCAGACTTTTACTGACTAAAACCCACCCGTATTCCTTCATTTGCCTGTGTGCCAGGGCCACGATATCCCTTTCGGACAAACTCGCAACCCTGGCAGGCATTGTCCCTAACGGACCCCGTCGGTTGGTGCTGACAACTCTTTGAGGTGCGCGTGGAATACAACGCGCCGTCGATCTGCTACGTTCCCATAGATTTATTCGTTTCGCTAAAAAGTCCTTCACCCTTTTTAAAACAATCTGCTTTTTTTATCATTGTCTCTTAAAGACGACAAAGCGGCAAAGATTAAAATAGGGTTCCGTTTGGCAGCCTTTGGGTACGGAACCCCGAAAAATGAGGTTAAGAAAAAAATCGAACATCATCATTATCATCATTTCAGCCGAAAGACGTCATTGCTGGACATAGGGCTCCCCCAAGAAAAGGGAGGGGTTGCCATAATCACCACGCTTGGCAGGCGGGTTGGCGATCGCAGTATGGTGTTAAAATGCATAGAGAACGCTGCTGCCGATTCTCTAGCAATTCGCCTTTTACGACACCCACGGGAAGAAATAGGATGGTGCTATGCTGTACGTCCGGCACCACACGGAATAGCTTTGACAGCAATCTGTAGTATATAAAAATTACACCAGCCTGTAGGTATAGTGTAAACAAAATGGCTGACCGCATGAAGTGATGGATTTAGTTGAAGCTGGCAGAAATAACATTAAGGCTTGGTAAGTCCATTAGCTTTAATATACTGAGACTAAAATACAATGCAATCGAATTAATTTTAATGGGGTAACAATGCTCTTTCTTAGTAATTGAACTGAAATGAAAAGTAATGGTGATTAAGTTTGGTGAAGGCAAAATAGTGTATCATTTTAGTATGAAAATATGTCTTTGTTGTAGTGTAGTTGGGTAATAAAAAGTTAAATCAAAAACTAAAACCCGACTACTGAAAAATCACGCTCTAAAAAGTATGAAAGAGGAAAATATTCTCATTCGAAATTTTTATTTACAAACTATTCAATATTTATCGTCTATTCATTATACAACTTACCTACACGTAATTTTTTTAGTGTACTCGTATTTAATACATAAAGTCAAAGTCAAATTATTTATTTCAAATAGGCACATAAATGGCACTTTTGAACGTCAAAAATTACAAATAAAATAGAATTGATTCTAGTCTCCCCTTCCAAAAGGTAGCTTCGTATAGAGAAGAATGGGCAAGAAACTCCACCGTTACTCTTTTAAAAATGTTTTACAATATTTTGTATAGGTACATCAATTATATATACATACGAGTATTCATAGTAATTTTCTGACATTCCATTTTCAGACATATATCGAGTCCCGGCTGTCATTCGGAGATCTTTGACAGTCGTTGCGAATAGTCAGACTGAAGCCCAAAAGTCTGACAACCAGGCTTACCAAGGGGTACCGTATTATCCAGTTACTGGGTTGTGGAGGTCAGATAGGCAGTCGCTACATGTAAAATACTGATATTCAACTATAGCCGGTTAGACTGGAAGCTGACCCCAACATGGTTGGGAAAGGGCGGGCAGATTGATTGATTGACTTATTTTTTTTTTAAATACCAGAAATATGTTCTCAGAAATCCCAAATATAATTAAAAATACCTGCATTTACAGAATCTATTTTAAACATGGTCTTTAAGTACCCTGGCCTCCCTGGTACCTCATTAACGGCAAAACTATGTAAATGTCTATTAACAGCTCCCAAATTACGAAGTTATTTTTTAATTTAATTTAATCTTTTTTTACAAACTTCACTGACATAATGTTTTTCTTATTTGACATTATTATACCTACAATTTAAAATTCCACAAGGTTCTAACTTTTATTATTTTAATCATATTTTATATTGTTTTTTTTTTGTCAATGTGAGGACGTTGTAGGTTTATTAGACTGTAGATCTGTAGACCATTTTCTATTTTGTTAAATACCTGGTACTTTTGATGGGCCTACGCTGTCCTCTCATACCTATTTACACTGTAATTTGAAAACATTGTGAAACCCAATTTATTTTTTTTAAAGAGTGACCGTGGAGTTTCTTGCCGGCTCTTCCCCAACGACCAATTGGAACCGTGCACCTAGCTTCTGACGTTTCATAAGTGCCCATGTAGGCTTATGCGAAATAAAAATATTTTTGATTTGATTTGACCTAAAAACCGACGTATTATTTAGTGTCCTAAGGTAACATTTATACAACTTTATTTTTAGTAGGTACACTGTAAAAAATGCGAGCTGACTAAGATACATTTTCTCTTAGTTGGCATTAAAATGTTTGGAATCATTATTTATTTATTTAATATATACAAGATAGCATATTTGCCAGAACAAATTAATTTTATTTATATCGACAATGTGACATGTACAGAATAATCACCGGTCTTTGTTACATCATACATTCTTTGTTTGATTTTACTTCTTCACTTTTTTAGATCAAATAATATATTTAGTTGATGGTAACAAGCAACTTGTTAGCATTATTATCATTCTTAAACTGACCAACATTTGAGTTAAATTAATCAACTACCCGTAATTAAACTAATTAATTACTTAATAGAAGGAACTATGATAATTTAACAAAGTTTTCCTAGCTTCAGAAGTCAAGATCTTGTTAGGCTCGTACGGAGTCAAGATGCGTGATCACATTAAACAAGACTTTTGTCAAAGCAAACACTTTTATTTCAGTGTATAATATGCGAAGCCTGAATATAATTTGTTCAGAATAAGGAACTGAATCGATTTCAATAATTTTTACACCGTGTTATATTTTATCTCAAAAATATTTAAGTGTGACGAAAAATGTTATCACCATTTAATTACTTACAATACAATCGCCGCCGCGCCGTACGGTTAGGTACCTACTGCCAAATTATTATCAATGAGTGCAAGACGACACTGGAGGCGCGGGGGCGCCGTTAGCACGTTTTTGTACGGACAACCCGGTAACTTAACAACCTTATAACTTTGTGATTTTTCATGATACAGTTTTGAAATTTTGTACATAGATTCTTTACATAAAAATACTAGACACGTGTTTCGGGTTTCGCATAAACTAAAACTAATATTGTATACAGCGGTGCTACATACAGTTGTCACACAAATGTCCACAGCCTGCGAATTGCCGGGTGATAATTGAGTAACGTATCAGGCACGACCTCACTGGCGCCCGGCGGGCTAACTTGCTTACAGGGGGTCTACTCCGAAGCGTTAATTCGAAGTATCTATATAAGTTATATATATAAGTTTTATAACTTCCATAGTTTCCTTTTTTGACTTTGAATCCTACCCGACTTAAAGTCACATTTTTCACTTAGGCCTATCTCTTCGACTAGATCGGATTTATGTTCAAAGTAGACCCCCAGAGTATGCATACACGATCCAGTTTGCTTAAGTAAACTATGACAATCTTGTCCATTGCTTTTTTTTTTTTAAACGTTTCCCCACACTAGGAATTTCTCCTGTATTGTGGGTGCGTTTACAAACATTTAAACTCACATACACAAACAGCCAGACCCGGAACAACGTCTTGTAGGTCATACAAATATTTTTTTCATGCGGGAATCGAACCCGCGACACGCAGCGCAGCAGTCAATCGCTTAACCACTGCGCCAACCGTGTCGTCAGTTTAGTTTGCTTTTTTTGTTACAAAGACTAAAGTAGATTATTATTTACAAGTACTTAACTGTAGTCTGTAGTCTTTGTGGTACTTGTAAACGATTATTTTCGAAAATAATCGTTTGTCATAAAAGCAATGGACAAGATTGTCAAATTTTCATTGTTGAATACGAAGTTTTTGGCAAATTTGTATGATTTTTTTTGTAATGTGCGTTTTGTTTGTGCACAATAAACAAATTTTCTTTCTATATTTTCTATCAAATTAATACACTACTTTATTGAGCTCTCAAAAAAGTTTATTACCAATATTTATTTAATTTTTACAGCAACAAAACTCAAACGAAATACAAAGAATATTTCGTCTGAGCATACAACAATATAATAAAAATAAAAATAATGATCAGTAATTTTTTCCTTTCAACTTTTTACACGTTGCCAGTATTAGCTCTGAGAACATGACGGCACGTTTCTAAACCTTCGATTTAATATGGAGGACGTCTAGACGTGAGGTATTGAGAGTACACGTGAATGTAGGTACAGAATTATGAGAACGTTACACCTGTTATAATTTTAATAAGGGATAATAATATATGTCACATATATTATGTGTGACAGTGTGAGACACGTGTGTGATGATAATGTGTTCAGTCGATATAGTGGCGATGGACAGTCGGATAAAATAATTATTGTTGCTTAAAGCCTGATTTAAAAGGTATGTGGCATACAATATTTTATTTTTTATTTTATTTATTATGGGATAATAAACAACTACAATATAAATAATACATATCTAAACTTAACAATACTTTTAGTAGCAATGTTGCAGTCCACTGCATTATCCCACAGGTAACACATATTTAAAGATCAGTGGTTGCCACTAGACGAGCATTACCACAATTAATAAATATTTTGAAATAAATAAATAAATTACTATAAAGCTAGCTATAGCTACAAAACCAAATCAGTTCAAAAACAGTTTCATTAACTTAAATTATGCAATAAATGAGTAATAGTAGTAAGATATAATTAAGATAGAATTTTTATAATATTAGATTTAAACTTATTTTTCGAGCATGCAAATATATCAATATCAATGAAATTTGAATTATAGGGTTCCAACATTCTATGAATAGGGCAGCGTAAGCCAGAGTTCGTACGACAAGAATTTAGCGCGAACAGAGTACGTGCACGAACTTGACGCGCAAACTGTTCGGAGGACAGAATAACACAGCTTACTCGTTAGATCAATGGCATCAAAATTATTGTTAACAATATCATGAAGCACGTTGGCCTCAAGGTATTTGCGTCGGTTCTCCAAGCTGATAAGCTTGTATTTATCAAGAAGTTGGGAGTATGACAGATAAGTCTTAGTCCCATAACATCTGTAGCACATAGCACAGAGGTACTTGCGCAATAACTACTGAGTGGTGTTTAGAAGATGCAAATCATATGTTGCTTTAATTTGTTTTTTATAGCGTTGCCCTACTCTAGGAATTTCTCCTGTATTGTCGATGCATTTACAAACACAAACTCACGTATCACAAACAGCCAGACCCGGAACAACTACTGTTATATATGCCATAAACGATTGTTATGTATGCCATATGTAATAAACTTGCATAGTTCCCATTTTGTCATGACGATAGATAATCGTAAATCGGCTTCTATGGAGCTGTTCACTCAAAACCTCGGTAAGATAAAGTTACTTATGACTAGATTCAAGCCATTGGATTGGCTGAATTTAGTCTTAAGTAATGATTGAGTACTGAGTAATAGAAGAATTCTATAAATACGGGCCTTAGTGCCAATTTCATCAATAATAGTGAACGAGGTCAATAGGTACATCTAAACTGAGTTCCAGTAGTAGTATAGTTGGCTTCTATGGAGCTGTTCACTCAAAACCTCGGTAAGACAGACTATCGTCCGTGATGTGTTACAGTTCAATTTTGTTTTGATTTTTCGATAGGTAGTCCAACACTTAAAATAATGGTCATGATACTGTGGCCACTGTCTTAGTGCTAATTTCATCAATGATAGTGAACGAGGTCAATAGGTACATCTGAACTGAGTTCAAGTGCTGTCAGTGTCAATATTCCACAACAATGATGACAGTGACAGCTCTTGAACGCGGTTTAGATTAATCCGATCGTGTTTGGTTTCATTGGTGAAATTCGACCTTAGGAACGATGCTGTCAGTGGACAATTCGTAATCCCATATAGAAAAGCTTAGCACCAAGTCAACTTGAAAAATCTAAACATAAAGTGAAGCCTGTATTTCCATAGGGGTTAGGCAGAGGTGTACCTAAGTACAGTACAGTTTTTATATAAGCGTAAGCACGGTTATTACCCTTACCTCTATCCGACTAAATTTCTATTGGGATGCCTGGGATATAACTCATTAGAGGTAAGGGGAGCACGAGATTAGCTCAAGATAGCCTGCAAGATGCTCCGTGGCACTATTGACGCACCTGACCTGCATGCTGTGCTGGCTCGTTTCTTTGTCCCAGACAATTACTGCCGCGGCAGAAACCACAGGCTGTTTGCTGTGCCTCCATGTCGCACCGTTTTGCGTGCTAAGTCCCCAGTACGTCGCACTCTGGTCGTACTTAATGATCTCTTGGATTCTAATCCAACAAACGATCTGTTTGCGGATTAATGGACGAAGATTTTATTGGCATGCCTGAGATACTGTGAGAGGGATTCATGAAAGTATTGTTTTTTTGTTTTTAATTTCTTTTTTTAAACTGTTTTTATGTTTTTTAACAGAATTTTAAAATTTTATATTTTCGTTTCTATGTGCATGTGTTTAATTAATGTAATTGGTTTAACCGTGTTAATTAAAGTTTAAATAAATAAGTACATCCTTATTTCGCCGGTTGTTCCATGTATTAGGGGGCGAGCCTACTGCTATCAGCTGGGCACAAATCTAGTCTATGGGCTGCTCCTGCAAAATTCCAGATGGAAAAACCGAATCAGCAGTAGTGCTTGCAACTACTGGACCAACGAGACAGTACAACCACTTCATGATAAATCTTCTAAAACTTCAAAATAAGTCGTTACATTCAATAATGAAATTCTTATCACTAAACTCTAATTGGTTTCCAAAAAAATACAATATAAAGCAACTGCTCGCCTTTGAGAATTTCTCTATAAATGCCTTGCCACCCGCAGCAAAATTAATTAAAAGGGAAAATGGGGAAAACAAAAAAACGGGCAAGGAAAACAGTTCCCACTTCCTTAACATTTTGTTTCGGTCAGGGTCAGGGTCAAATCTCGCCATAGACATTTAGACGATGTGTTTATTTTGCCAAATGATATTTTTCTCAAATAGGTGACTTTGCTGATTTTCTTCGGGAGTGAAGGTGACTAAAAGGTTACGTTAAGAATGACAAAATGAGTGACTGACTATCTAGTCTGGGCTACACACGTATAGCGCTACAAGGTTATTTTGGCGCGTGGGCAAAATTCGAACGACGCCATCTTGTTTTTTAAAATACATTTCAAGTGACATTTGACTGCACGACTGCAAAAATTGTTACCAACAATCAACGTCAATCGAGCGCCGAAGGATCCTTGTAGGAGTGTACCATGACCACTTCACATTTCTTTTTATAAAAGAACATTTTATTTCTAAATTTTTTAACATCGCACCATAAAAATCATTAAACAATCTGTAATTTTCAATTTGATTTCATGTTCGTTCCTTTTCTACCGGTGGCCATTTTTAAACGGGAACTTTTTGTTTGAATTTTATTTTACCGAAAACTATTGACCGACGTCTTTTTTGCTTTATGTATTATTTTTAGATCATCGAAGTATCATGTCCATGTGGTGCCGGACGTAAAGAATAGCACCATCCTATTTCTTCCCGTGGGTGTCGTAAAAGGCGACTAAGGGACTTACTAGGGAATGGGCAGCAGCATTCTCTATGCATTTTAACACCATACTGCGATCGCCAACCCACCTGCCAAGCGTAGCGATTATGGCACCCCCCTTTTTTGGGGAGGCCTATGTCCAGCAGTGGACGTCTTTCGGCTGAAATTATGACGATGATGATGATGATGAGGTATCATGTGGCATAGGTATTTTGACAGATCGTGACAATTAAAATGTCATTGAGGTAGGAATACTTTGGAGATTTACTTTACCGAACTATATTTCGCCTAATTATAAAATAACTTTTTGCTATTGGCCGAAGCCTTTTTGAACTCTTTTCATTTGCCAAATGATATAATTACTATATTTTCACCACACCGAAACAACATTTTTACGGAATATTATTTAGTCGCAAATATATGGCCGGTTACTTGGTAGCATTTTTCAATATTAAATTCAAATTGTGTCATAAAAAGTCAATATTCAGGGGCAAATGAAATTAGCTAGCGAAACTTCGTAGACGTGATGGGTATCGATATCTAAACTAGGGATGCATCCAATACCGATACCGATATATCGGCGATACTTCGGGTTTGCCGATACATCGGCATCGGCGATATTTTTATGGCCGATTCAACGATACTTTTCAAATTTCGCGCTTTAAAAATGTAATGTAAACGCGCTTGTTGTCTCGTCTTTTTCATTGCAAACGAGCCACGAACTAACTACTTTAGTTTCCAAATGAGTTCTGTTGCATCTGAGAGGCTGTTTTCCACCAAAGGTTTTATTCTAACAGATTTGCGAAATAGCTTTTTTCCGCAAAACTTAACAATACTTGTTTTTTTTTGCAAAAATCTTATCAATGTTAATTTTAATTAAGTTCTAAAACTATTAACTAATCTCAACATGTCTATAATTTTATACTTATTAATTAAATTAAATAACCTGACTTGTGTTTTATTTATTTTCCCTTCATTTTTGAATTCAATACGCGTATCGGTATCGGTATCGCCGATATATTTATAAAAGTATCGGTATCGGTATCGTATCGACAAAAAGGCGTGTCGAGCTAATCTAAATCTAAACACTAAAAAAATATAATTAAAAATATTTGATGAATTTTTTTGGGTCGGCGATTGCTGTATTGTTACTGGAAGTATGAGTACAAAAAATCTGTTAATGTTTATTTTATCATGTTAAGTTGTCGCTACTTACCACGTCTGTGAAGTTTACACAAAAAAAAACTGATATTTCTAGTATTTACACTACCGACGGTTGACGACCCTAAAAAAAATTTATCAAACTAATTTCTTTGTTCTTTTATCATGTTTAGATATCTCTACCCATCACCTCTGTGGAGTTTGACTCTGTATTGTGCTACAAAATTTAGTGAAAAACGAATCGCTGCAAAACTGACTTCACACAGTCTTATCTGCCCTACCCCTAGAATATAATTTAAGCCCGTGTAGGCGCGAAGAGGTGGGGTGGCCCGCGAGCTTAGGAGCAGGTGGTTTGAAGGACCGCCACCGCGGCTTAGGCTGCGTCGAAGCTGCAGTGGTGAGCGCATGGGGCCGCCCAAACCTCGCAGTTTTTGATCATATACCGTGGCTGGGATTGGTATCAAATGGTTCAAAAGAGAATTGAACATAATTTATGTGAACGACTAGGGCCTTACAAAATCACATCTTCTCCACGTGACTAATGTCAAACTCCACGATAAATAATAATTACCGTCATCATCATCATCATCATTTCAGCCGAAGGACGTCCACTGCTGGACATAGGCCTCCCCCAATGGGAGGGTTTGCCATATTCGCCACGCTTGGCAGGTGGGTTGGCGATCTCAGTATGGTGTTAAAATGCGTAGGGAACGCTGCTACCCATTCTCTAGTAAGTCCCTTAGTCGCATTTTACGACACCCGCGGGATGAAATAGGGTGGTGCTATTCTTTACGTCCGGCACCACACGGAAACTGAGAATAATCTATCTATATTTACCATATCATCTTTTAAATTCTACAAGATCTTTTTATGATACTGGACCAGCAAAGATTCTGTATTAAGACAAAATAGATCAACCATTTTTCAGGTTATCTAAAGTACATACATCTTTTATGGGGTACTGTGTTAAATGTTACAACAAAATACCTTGTGATATAGAATAGAATAGAATAGAATACTCTTTATTATGTACACCATAAAAGTTACAGATATAAATGTTTAAATTTTACATAGGGTGACACAATGGGCGGTCTTATCGCTAAAAGCGATATATTGCAACTAAATGAAAGAAAATTTAAAACTCATATTAAAAGAACACTTTGTAAACAAGCATATTACAAATTAGAGGATTATATACAAGATAAGAATGCTTGGAAACATGCTGGTCCTGCTCCTTAGGACAATCTAGAGTCTAGACAAAATCAAACAGGTTGCTATTTTAATTGTATAATTTATTATTTTTATGACATTTATTTTAAATTCTGTGATTACCTTAACTCACACTGATATTATTGTTATTTTTTAGGAAATCGTATATATTTTTTACAATTTTTGTAAATATGTGAGCACCATGTTCTATCACCTAATTAATTTATCTGTCATTGCTTCATTCTTAACTCTTTTTACTGCCTATTGTGGTATAGTAATTTTATTCTAGGTGCATCGTCTTCACATATAATTATATAATTAATGTACCTATAAAAATATTGTACAAGATTTTAAAAGAGTACCGGTGGAGTTTCTTGCCCATTCTTCTCCATACGAAACTACATTTTGGAAGGGGCGACTACAATCAATTCAATTTTTTTTTGTAAATATTGACGTTCAAAAGTGCCTTTTATGTGCCTATTTGAAATAAACAATTTGACTTTGACTTTGATTAAACAACTATTAATAGACACAGTTGCATAATCTATTAAATGTCTTTGGTTCCAGCTATTATCATGTCACACAAATTCAATTCATCCATTCATCTATTAAAACGCTTCTCAAATTTAGTTAGCGAGACGGCATTCAACCTTCTAAGAATACATCAGCCTAACAAACGTTGACATCTTACTCCACGAACAAACACAACCGTAACGGTGATTTAGCATTCAACCTGTGAACTAAGGTATCAATCAAAAATAACTAAACAAACTTTGAGACATGTATTTATTTAAAACATAGGTATTGTAAACGCTTGTATTTAATTAATGATTGTGTCTAGCTAGACCGTCTTGTCTTTAGCGATGCGTCTGCGTCTGTTTGCCGATCTGTTTAGTCTGAGGGGGCTTCTTCGGCTTTGTCTTTTGCATGACAAATCTGGACTTAAGCCCATTAGGTCTGGGCATCTGAAAGAAACGGTTTTACTTTAGATTTTGTTGGAATTCTGATCTTTTAGGTTGAAGTTGAATTATTATTAACGCGGTTTAAGAATAGAATAAGAATAAATAAATAGTATCTACTTATAACTTGGTGACAAAAACAATTGTACAATAATTTGGTACAAAGATGTGAGACTAATTAATCTCCTGGCTCCCAAACTAGATTTATTGCCTGTGACTTGGGAGTCAGTGATTCCAAAACTTATGCTAACTTATACTGCGTCGATGTTTTTTTTGAACTTTTGGGGTAACGTACCCAAATGTAATACCAACAACGAGACCATATTACAAGCCTACGCCGTGTGTTTGTCTGTTCGTCTGTCAGTGTATAGCCGTATATGTCGTATCCACAATATATAGCCAGTTGACATTTCCACAGAATACGTGTTGTTACTATATTTTTAACATAAGACTCGTTCTCACACCTCGTTACTATTGTGTTTTGTTTTTTTTTTCAATAATATTCGTTATACGTATTTGACTTCGTTACAATTTTATTATGATATTCACTAAAAGAATAGTATGCCTTGTCACTCGATAATTTAAAAAGCTTATGTTTAAACTAACTCATGTTGTTGCTTGATACAATTTGATAAAGTAATTTATTATACAATTTTGGTGCCATTGCATATACACTATTGTATAGAAATTTGGTTTTAGCGCGTAGCGGGTGCAACTTTTTTGAGCGCCGTTGACTTTCGACAGATTTGTACTAAAACGTATTGTTTTTTACAAAGATACAGGCTTCATAGACAAAGAGTGATGGTACAGTCAATATGTTTAATAGTCATTTATTCAAACTAGGCTGAGAATCAGCACTTTTCAAAAATTACATGTGACAGTCCCCTAAAACGCCCACCCTTCACCACTTCCTAGTGCTTTAGCTGGGAAGAAGAAGTGGCGCAACAAACTCCCCAGCAGCACGCTAAATAAAAGCCTCCAGGTATAATGGGCGTGCCCGCTTAAATAAAGCTATAGCTATAACTCGAAGTCATAAATGATAAACTAGCACCATCGAAGTAAATAAAAAACAGTATAGATTATTAGTTATATTACAGTTATAATATTTGTATAGATTATTAGTACAGATATGGCGCGCGCAGTCGCGTACCGAGTACCCTGCAGGATTCTCCTCAATGTGGCCAGTGCTTAAAATTACATTGGAATGAAGCGTTAGATAAATCATAGGAATAAGGTTAAATCGCGTTTGAACATTCTGAAAATAATCCAGCACTCACTTGTAAATCTCAATGGTAGTAAAGTTATCGTTCTTGCACCTATTGTTCCATTTCGACCAATACTGGAAGCCATGTTCTTTTGCGATCAGAAGAGCGCACGCCGTGTCATCATGTATGTCATCATCAAGTAGTGCTGTAAATAAAATAATAATGGTTAGTTAAACTGCCTGGTCTAGTGCTCGCAAGTGCTACTGTTAAGCAGAGCAGAGGTCCCAGGTCGTTAAAAATGTTATTGGGTTCTTCCATCAGAATTTTCACAAAAGCAGCACGCTGCTTTGTGCCCGATTGATGGCAATAGGCTTGCCCCCTATAACATTGGACTTAAATATAACTGGTGAAACGTGGTTGTACACACGGCTACACATCAAGCTATACATTTCCAGTATATGCTGATCTGCGCATTGTATAGGATTTCCGTACAGTGACAGGTCAGCGTATAGTGGAAATGTATAGCTTGATGTGTAGCCGTGTATACCTACCTTATCTACACTTCTGTCCAACCTCCCATGTTATGATTATGGAGATAGTTAAACAAAAGAAGACTGCTAATGTTAAGTAGATTCTGTTTGTATCTGGGGCACGGTAGTGCCCCCGCCAAGACGAGCCAAGCGAAGCGCAAGGGCACTACCTACCCTTTCTCGAAGTGTTTCGTCGTTTTTTTTGAACCCTCATAGAGTTGGTTTCCGATGTACCAGAAGGTTGATATTCTCGGGATGTGATGTCAATAATAGACTTATTAAACATACAAAGTCTTAATTGAATAGCTTTAATACTTTAGATTTTATTGATATCTAAAATACACCGATTTCGTCACTGACACACTCACTGACACACTGATGATCATCAAAATGTTTGGCTACTTCCTAAAGTGCTAGAAAGCTGAAATTTCGTATGTAATCTATGTTTAGTATACAACCAACAAAAAAAAAATCATAAACTTATAACTTTCGCCCCTCATCCCCTAAAATGGGGGGGTGGAAGTTTGTATGAGACTTCAAAATGTTAGGGTACTTCCTGAAGTGCTAGAAAGCCGAAATATATAGACTTTGCTAGTATTAAAGTACAACAGTCAGCAATAGTTGAATGTAATCGCTTAAGAGCGAAATATCGCCCTGATTTATCGCATGGTAATCAGTAAACCATCAAAGAAAAAAGGCAAAGACAGAGAATGGGCTATGAAAACCGGAACTGCTGATGTGCAAGAAATACACCCCAAAAAAAGAAGAAAAAATAAATACTAAAAAGACTGCCTAGCAACTTATAAAAAGAGCTGAAATCCCACCAAAAACATTTCATGTAAAATGTTGCCAAGACGACCACATAAGATTTGCCCTGTGAAAAAGATATCAGATCCCATGTAGAGCCAAGCTTCTGAATCTACACGGCCTAACTCTACCGACCCTAACTCCACAAATTCAACATATCAGTAAAAATGTATGGCTTGGCTGTTTCGTTACTTACTTCAGAAGCTTATTATTCGCATCACCTCCACGACGGTAGCGAAACGGCGAAGCCATAAACTTTTACTTTGGAGTGTAAATGTGGAGCTGTTCCACAAGCAATGGGACACTTACTATACTATCATGCGTGTCCTGTTAGCTACAGGAACTGATTGACGCTAGTGATGGCGCCAAAACACGTAGCCGGATTCTAGGCCGTGTTCATTTAGATTGCCATGGACACGCTACTCGTAAGAAGAGAACCATTTAATTAAAATAGAAGCAGCTGTTGTCTGTTATAATTCACGAATGACTACGGAAAATTTATAAATCAATCTATGCAGCGCGTGTGTGGCACGCGAGATAAACTAATGAGATTCATTAATTTACTTCGTAAACAGACAAATTGAAATAATGGACTGCTCGATTGCTAATGGCATGTGGTGTGCTATGTTGCTATTCAAAACCACATGTTTATTATATTTATACATAATATTTATTATTTAAAGGGCTGCCGCGTCCAACAATCCTTGTTATCTCTAAAAATTAAATCATATTATGACCATGATTATGACATTCACAATAATTATATTATTCTTTTTACATATTTTTGAACACTACTAACGCTGAAAAACAAAACCTTTAGTAACTTTTAACTGTTTTTGCATACAATACTGTATTTTGTATTAATTTTCATATAGTAAAAAAAATCTTAGAATATTTATAGTCTTTGACATCTTTCATTATAAATTGTCACCTGTCTGTTTTTTTTTCTAGACTTTATAGTTCTTGACGAGACCAGTGTCTACACTTTATATTTAGGTCCTCATTGTAAGCCGTTTTTATTGATTCTGGCCGACAATCAAACATGAAGTAATTTAAAATTGTTTGGTTGTTTGGTCACTTCTAGAACCATGGAGCATGGTTCTAGAAGTGACCAAACAACCATGCAACGAGCATGGACCATGGAGTAAACAAGAAACGTCGGCCCAGATTCTGGGCCGACGTTTCTTGTTTACTCCATGGTTTCTTGTTTACTCCAGTTTTACTTCACTTTTGAGTCTTGGTTCAGTGCAGTTTTATTTCAGTGGAGTCTTAGTTCAGTTTAAAATTTACTTTACTTTAGTTATATAAGCTAGGTCTCAAATCTTACGACAGTTTGTTGTGAATATAACTGTTTCACTAAAATCATACATGTGTGATTCTCAAGACCTCCTCCGTTACCGACAGCCCTCTCACTTGCGCCTCTGTGAGGCCTCTGATGTCAGCGGCACTCTAGCTGTGTCGTGTAAAATGCCACAGCTAATCACGTTCTCACTTGTAGGAGGCCAAGACTCTCCTCCTGCTGAGTGTGAAGCAGTGGCTCTGCTCTTCAAGACTTTCTCGTCCGTTACCGCCGGCCCTCTCGCTTGCGCCTCTGGGAAGCCTCTGATGTCAGCAAAACTCTAGCTGTGTGGTGTAAAACGCCGCAGCTGATCACTTTCTCACTCGTAGGAGGCCAGGACTCTCCTTCCTGCTGATCGTGAAGTAGATCCTTCGCTCCCTTGCAATGGCGTGACTGAAGACGTTGACGTCTTCTTCTTTGCTCACTCCTGGACAGCAATAGGAGATCCCGTGGTGTTTAGCAACCAACACGGCCTGCTACTAGAAGCAAGCATGACATAACTTTCATAGCCTCGCATACCCTCTTGCTTACAACAATACTTTTCCTCTCCTGAACAGAAAATAACTCCTCCCGTTCCACTATGACTCACACCACAGCCTCGTCCACATCCTGTCCTACTTCATCCTGCGATTCCTGGTTCCTGCCATCCTAGCGTCCTGAGCAGCGAAAACCTGAAGACTCTTAATCTGAAGAATCTGACTAAGCATCTGAAGACTCTTAATCTCATACCTTTTTAGAGGTATGAGGAACAGGGTGTAAAATTCACTCATACTCTAAAGAAAAGGGAGGATCCTCCGACCAGACGGGTGTGTGTTGTGTTTGGTGGGCAACTGCCCGACGGTTGATGTCGGGATGTTCTATATATGCTAGTTGCACGGTAAACTCTGCTTGCGCGATGCAGGATTTTGCGTGACGTCAGTGTGACGCGTAGTTCGCATGTGGCAATGTTGATGCCGCTACATCACTCCCCTCCGGAGACCGGACGTCGATATTATAGTGGGCTGAGTCATGTATCTTGAGATGCTTGCCAGTGCCAGTAGCGGGTTCCAGTGAGTCAGAAACGGGTGCCGCATAGTTCTCAGTGAGTTGGAAATGTCTGCGGTGATTCCCCAGTGAGTCGGGGTGGCGCTGCGTTGTGCTCCAGTGAATCGGATGTGGTACAGCGCCGGGTTGAAACTGATTGCTGGTGTCGACCAGGAGAGGTAACATGTACTCTGCTTGTGGAATGCAGGATTTTGCGTGACGTCAGTGTGACGCCTTGTTCGCATGTGGCGATGTTGATGCCGCTACACCTTTTATAATTTTATAATTACTTGTTTCTGATTTTAATTTTTAATTGTGACGTCCTTCTGACCCTGCAGCCAATTGTAACATTACAGTGGTTGCAACAAAACCTGTTAACAGAATGACGAATCGAATTTTTAAGAGTAGCTCTGGGCACATCATAATATGTGTTTCTAAGTATCTATAGAGCTAGTTGTACCATCAAACTTGTAGTGACGCGATAAATGGAAATTATACTCTAACTCAAAATCATTATGCTTACAATAGCATAGTCAGCCAATAATGTTCCCACTGCTGGGACACAAGCCTCCTCTCTGTGAGAGGGAGTGGGCCGTAATCCACCATGCGGGCCGAGTGCGGCTTGGTCCACGCGTGCCCAGTGCGGGTTGTTCGGTCAACATCATTATTACCTGTTAAACATTTTAGAGAAGAGAGCGGAAGACAAAGTAAAATGTCAAACTATCGCAACAGCCGCGCCATATCGTATATAATTAATAAAACTGGTCAAGTGCGTGTCGGACTACGCACAATCTTTTTTTCTTGGGATAAATTCATACCAACTAGTTCCGTAGTTGGGATGAATTTATCCCAAGAACAAACTTGACATTGTAGTTGAAAAACATGTTCTCCCGTGCATTCCAGCTGCAAATGTAAGTTTGTTCGCACAATATTGAGATATTTACCTTGTTATTTTAAGACAATAGACTTCTTATAGGTTTTCCTGTAATCTATACGTATAAAACTATTATCAGTTTTTTTATTATTTATTTTCGGTGATAAGCGGTGCAAAGGTAAATTTTCATCTATTTTCCTATGCACTTTAAAACGAATTATCTTAAAACTATTTTTTTTTATTGGAGGACGTCACAGTAAGCTCTTTCATTTGATAAATCACACATTTTATAAACTTTTCTTATTTGCCTTCCAACAGCGAACGCCCCCGTATTCAAAACTGAAATTCATATGGATACCAAACTTCAACGGTCTATTAGATTCGGAGAAAATTCGCTGTGACATACGCATAGACAGACACACGAATGATCTTGTAAGTGTTCCCTTTTTTTTTCATTCGGATGTATGGAACCCTAATAATCATGAAATAACGTACCATTAACCATTACGGACAAAGACGGTTAGAAATGACTAAAACTAACTCCATTTTGTCAATAGTTAATTAAGAAACTGGGGTTAGTCTTAGTTGTTTCTAACCATCACTTCCGGCCTTGTATAACACATTTTTTTTACCTTTTTTTATAAAAAAACTCAAAACTCACGCCCCTTATAAACAAAACAGATATTCATAATGTGTACCAAATTTCCAACTTAACCAGTCCATTAGATTCGGAGCAAATTCGCTGAGACAGTCAGATAAACAACATTAGTTTTTGTTTAAACTCATAAATTTGAAAAAAAAAATCTATGAGAACAACCTTGAAATCGCGAAAAAAAATCAACTGTTCCATATCACATTTGTGTTCACTTAAATCGACAAAATGTATGGAACAGCTGATTTTTTTTTCGCGATTCCCACGATTGCTTTGCGCGATTGGTTTTTTGGGTTGGTCCCATAAAAAAAGTTGTTCAAAATGATGAGTACAATGACCCCTTTTCGGGTTTAGGGAAAACAAAAACTAATCTTGTATAGGTAGACACACGAATGATCCTGTACGGATTCCGTTTTTTCATTCGGACGTATGGAACCCTAAAAATCGTTAAATAACGTACATATATCAACTATGGACAAAGATGGTTAGAAACAAATAAGACTAACCCCAGTTTCTCAATCAACTAATAACCAAAACCACTCAATCACTCAACCACACAATGTCACCAACACATATTTTAGTAACAAAATCCTTATTACAGAATCCGAGAAACTTACGAAATCAAATAAACTGGAGTAATGCTCGTAAAAATGTTGCTTAACTTCCAGCACTACAGAATCCTGATTTATACTTTCCTACTTTAATATTTCCACTCGAGTGGTACAAAGATAACGCTGTGGGACCTACCACAGGCTTTCGATAACTCACTTATATTCTCGATATCCTACTTTCCACTTTATAATTTATGCTGTGAAATCCTGTCCTACTTCCTACCTAATATTATGAATGTCTGGATGTTTGTGAGTTTGGATGTTTGCTAAGCAATATTACGCCTTAACTGCTGAACGGGCCCGGATAGACCTGCACCATATTTGCAAACTGTTCCATCTTTTTGCTCTGATTAAGAGCGTTTTCACCTTAGAGCATTTCATACAAACTTTCAAGCCCTTCTTTTTCGAAATGACTGAACCGATTTTAATGAAACTTCATACGCATAAGCAGGATACAAAGGTCTACAAAGTTAGTAAAGAATATTTTCGAAAAATAGTGTTACAGCCAGATTAGACCGATTTTAAATTTTCCATAGAAACTGAGATTTCCAGTTATCTGTTTTTAAATAAAACATTTCGAAAATGTTCTGTACAAACTTTTTAGACCTTTGTATCCTGCTCTTGCGTATGAAGTTTCATTAAAATCGGTTCAGTCATTTCGAAAAACGAGGGCTTGAAACTATAACCGTAGCACTCCAGGCACAGATTGTTCGCCGTGCCTTGGAGTCGAACCGTCGCTCGAGCCCAGTCTCCTGTACCTTGCCCACTCTCTGCGCTCAACGCTCTCTTGGACGCTAAGCCTCACTGTGATGTGTTAGTGGATAAATGGAAGTTCTTGATTTCGTCTAAAGATCTTGTCAACATGTCTGGAGCATTGTGAGATGAGCGTATGATTGTCGAGTAGTTGTATACTTAAATTATGTGTTTGTTTATTTAACTAATATAAATGGCCTTAGCCGAGTAAAAAATAAATAAATGTTCAAGGAAATATGGCTGTAGGAGTAAGGGAAGACCAAAGAAATGATGGATGGACTTTGTAAAAGATGATAAACTAGAAAGGGGGTGTTTACCGAAATTACGACTAATAGATGGAAGAAAAAGATATTTTGCGCCGATTTCCAAATAAATTAGGATGAGGGCAAGAGAATGCAGATGATGTCAAAATAAAAGGCATTGCCGTTGTAAGTGTGTTAAAAGTATTTTATTTCAGTTATAATTAGAGTCCAATACCTCAACGCCACCTCACTCTTCATCTAGCTCGCATACTGCTCACGATCACGCGATCAAGCGAGACAGAGCGCGCGGCAGGGAGAAGGCTCCAAGGCGCCGATAGCTTAAGTAATTTTATTTATCGGTGATAATAATCATAATAAAAAAAATAAAAAAACATATTGCCCTATATTTAGTTCAGTTATTATGCAAAGTTTCATGATCTATATACTTTGAAGTATTTTTTTTAATACTAGCGGTTTATTGTTCAGTTTGGAGGTATCCTAAATTTTTTTAAGGTCGAGAAATGTTTACGAAATCTTGTTAATGTTTCGTCAAACATAGTACTTAACATTAATGTGTGTGGACTTATTTCAGTTGAAATGATGATGATGAAGTGAAGAAGCCGCGGGCAAAAGCTAGTCTCAAATAAATTCCGACTTTTCAAGCCTCTCGGCTTGTTTTTCGACAGACATCTTTGATTTACAAAGCCATGATAAGCAAAATACCCGTAGCTGTATTTGAAGAAGTGCCAACCTCTAAAAAATAAGGTCGTAACTCCGCCGTTATGTTGGCGGAATTACCTACGTAATACAAATAGGTACTTAAGCTTTTGTTGCCATCTTCCTTCATGAGAACAAAGAAAATGTTCGTTACCGTGTTGGTTTAAAAGGAAGAGACAACATAATAAAATATGAGCTGTTTTCTGCCGTTCAATTTTGTAAAGATCAAATTAAGGATAATAATCTCTTCCGTTTATTTTTGGAGGCAAATAAGACATTAAAGGTATGTTTATACTTTGATTTAAATTGTAAGTATCCATTACACCATTTTGTAATCATGTTATTTTACTTCCATTTTCATAAACAGACGCAAATCCACGCATCTACTTGTATTCAGGTCCACAGTGAGTAATGGTGTGATCTCAACACACAACAGTATTAAAAACCTAACAAAAATAGTTAACGATGGAGACAGGGAAACATTAAATTAACATAGTAGGCTCAGAAACCTAATATTTCCCGGATTCACTTTTATAGTTACTTAAACCGAAAACTAAAAACTTTGATTAAACGGAAAGGACTGAAATAATACTAAACCTTATTGAAGTCCACCATCAAAATTCAACATTAATTTGCTGAAAATAAAGAAGAAGCAAGCAAGTCTGTGTGGTGCCGGACGTAAAGAATAGCACCCCTCTATTTCTTCCCGTAAGTGTCGTAAAAGGCGGCTAAGGGACTTACTAGAGTATGGGCAGCGGCGTTCTCTATGCATTTTGGCACCATACTGCGATCGCCAACCCGCCTGCTAAGCGTGGCGATTATGGAAAGCCTGTGGGGGAGGCCTATGTCAAGCAGTGAACGTATTTCGGCTGAAATGATGATGATGAAGAAGAAGCAATGAAGTAAGCAAAAGATCTCAATCATTCTCAAATGAACAAAAGACGATAATTAGTACTAACAATATAACTTAATCACAACGCCGAGGATCAACCATAATACTTAACGTAATTGAGTTCTATCTATAAAATACAATACTTGGTAAAAATGAAGTAGAATACAAGAAAGAAAGAGAAATCAATCAAAACAAAACAACGAGGATTGTCAAAACATTTAACGTCATTGGGTTCCATCAACAAATTCCAACACTTGCTTAAAATGAAGAAGAAGAAGCGAAAAAATAAAGAATTAATTAATTGTCAAAAGAACTTACGAAGATCATTAGTACTAACAGTAATTCACTACAACGACAAGGATTGACAAAACGTAATAAAGCCAGTATCAACAAAATGATGCTAAAAATGAAGAAGAAGAAGTCGAGAAAGAAAGAGAAATCAATCAAATTAAAAAAACTGATATAAAAACAGACAGACAGACAACGAAATCTTTTTCCTTTTGAGGTACGGAACACTAAACATGACAAAAGAAGATCATTAGTACTTCAAACAGTAGTAACAGTTATATAACCAAACAGGCTATATACACTTGACCATACTCCATAAACTTTTGATGTAAAACGTGGGCAATAAAATCTGGGAGCTTCGAAATGTTTGCAATGTCGTTCGCTGTTTGCTACAACCAACGATGTCTTTGTCAATTACTTACTTTGTAAATACAGTGACAGTTACAATTGTAGCGACAACTGAAGCTTGTGGAATAGAAGAATGTAGAGATAATAATAATAATCTTAGAGATTGGAATTATGTTGGAATTTCAATATGGTGGTTGTGATTTTGATTAATTAAAAACCGGCCAAGTGCGTGTCGTACCACGCACAATGAAGGGTTCCGTAGTTGGGATGAATTTATCCCAAAAACAAACTTAACATTGTAGTTGAAAAACATGCTCTCCCATACATCGATATACGTTGCGGTCAATTCTCCAACTGCAAAAATGTAAGTTTGGTCGACTATTATTGGTTAACTTGTAAAACCTACGTAGCTGTGATAGTTTTGCTTTTAATTTCGTTATATACAGGGTGTAAGGGACAGCCCTCCGCAGACTGATGGGGTGAATTCAGTATATCGTACTAAGATGACCGGTACATGTAATTATTTCAGGAACGTTATGGGAATCCAATGAACCTGATTCGTCGCGGCGGGGTGGACGGCCGCGCTCGCTAATTTCAGGCGTCGTTCGTTAGAGAATTTCAACATCCATTGCGGTTTTTTTTATTTTAGCTGTGTTATTTACATTAATGGAGTACTGCGTATAGAAAATGTAATTTTACATTGAAATAAAGGAATAGTAGCTAAAATTACGATAGAAAAAATGACAATTTTGCTGAGATAATTTTAAGTGAAATATGATTCAAAATAAGGAGCTGAATGCACCCTGTTAATTTGCGGAGGGCTGTCCCTTACACCCTGTATACTATAAGCTATGAATTTTTTTACATATCCAAAACCAACCATTTAGCTATAAGCATAATAAGTACTTTTTACCGTTGCAAGTAATATTACAGATTCCACCTCGCTTCTTCTCTTTGCACCACTCCTTCGGAATCTGAAAGTTCCAATCAGAATTTGAGAGAAATGTCGGCTACATAACTTTAATCTCATTTTTTTTTTAAACAAAAAAATAAAATAATCGAATATTAATTGAAACGAATTTTCAGAAGCGATGAAACCCACTTAAATGCGTAAAAAGCGTAATTGTTTTTCGGGGAGTCTTTGTATTCTTGTAAAACTAATTACCTAAGTATTTACCTGGTATAATCCATAGAATTTCCTTCCACTAGGTGTTATTGTAAACTTACTGGTGTCCATTTGGCTCGACTTTTCGATCAAACACACCCCTGAAACAAATAAAAAGACAATCGTTACGAAGCTATTCTCAAGTCATCACTCGTTTAAAAACAATGCCAACGAGTTCAGCCGGTCCATTCTGAAAAATCGGACAAATGCGAGTTGAACTCGAGTAGTGAGGGTTCCGTACAATGAATATGATGTTATCTACCATGTGTTTTATCCAAGAACAAACCTAACATTATAGTTGAAAAACATGTTCTCCAAATGTAAGTTTGTTTTGTTTTTTGTTTAAATATTTACCATGTTATTATAACACCATAGACTTTCTTATAGCTTCTCCTGTGGTCTATAGGTAAAGTTCTGTATTTATTTCAAAATGTTAGGCTCAGTAGTTTCGGAGATATGGGAATGGTCGATTTTCGTCTCATCATCATCAGTTCAGCCGAAATACGTCCACTGCTGGACATAGGCCTCCTCCAAAGAGGGGGTTTGCCATAATCGCCACGCTTGGCAGGCGGGTTGGCGATCGCAGTATTGTGTTAAAATGCATAGAGAACGCTGCTGTCCATTCTCTAGTAAGTCCCTTAGTCGCCTTTTACGACACTGGAAGAAATAGGGTGGTGCTATTCTTTAAGTCCGGCACCACACGGACAAATTTTTGGCTATTTTCTTAGATAACTTTAAAAGCACTTATAAAGGTTATATTTTTTTTTAACCAAAATCGTTACCCGGCCTTTCATTTGATATGTCACACGGTACTGCTAAACTTTTTTTAAAATTTTCTAATTTGCAGTTGAAATGAAAGAAAGAAAGAAAGAATGAAAAATGCGTTTATTGGCATTACAGCAAAAAAATATAGGTACCTTAAAAACTATAAATAACACAGAAAACAATTAATTATAATGCCAAAAGGGCCTCAGCTCAGCATAATGTCAGATGACAACACAAGGTGTACCACCTGACGCTGATTTTCAGCTGCAACCCACGAGTGCCATACGCTAGAATAATAAACATATAGGGAAGTGTGTGTCCGTTAATTAATTGAGAGTAAATTAAAGGTGATAATATAAAAAAAGGTCGAACAAAATAAAATAAAATGTTGTGACATACATGTGTGTGAGTGTTGTGTTTAATGTAAAACTAAAATAAATACCCACTATCTGTGTATTAACTATATAAAAAAATTATAAATAGAAAGTACCTATCATATGCAAATACGTGTGATTGCGTTGTTCTTCTAAACTATGGAACGGGTTTTGATGCAGGATGTAATGTATGAAGGATTATCTTTCAACTATAATTAATAGTTTGTTCTTGGGATAAATTCCCAACTACGAAACCCCACATTGTGCGTGGTCCGACACTCACTTGGCCGGTTTTGTTTCCTTTGAAGTACGGAACCCTAAAAATCTCACCGTGAAAAACTTGGTGAAATGTGTTAGAAGTGAGCTGGCCATCCCTAGATTCTCTAGCGCCAGATAGGATGACATTTACTACAAGTTAACTTCAGCTAAGTTTTCACTAAGAAATATTTACATAATAGCACTACAGGTATTCAATATCGGTCGTGACCTAGCATTTATAACAATAATTAGGCAAATTCCCGCAATCCGAAACCTTCACACCGCAAAGGTCAAACCGACAAAGTTTCCTAACCTCTCAATTGGTCTATTAAATTATTGCCACAACACCTTCAAAGGTACGATCCTCTATTGTTCATCAGAAACACCGGAACATTTCATTTATAATTATTATTGTTGAAACTGCTGCACTAACCCACTGAATATTACAGAAGCTCGGCTGTAAACAGCAAGTGAAAATGTGCGGACACACGCGGGTTAGTCCCATCTCTTCCCCTAGGCGTTGATTTTGACAAAAAAATCCTTTTCAAGGTATAAACGTATAGGGGAAGAACTGGTAAGGGGAAGAGATAGGACTAAGCCACACACGCGTACGTACGACAATCTCTGTCTTTCTTGGTGGAATGCCTGCGGAGCCAGCGGGGCGAGCACGGCCTACTGTGACATGTGAGTCACACATTTTATCACAGTTTGAGCGATAAAACTGTTTTGTCATAAAACGCTAGTACAAATTGACATGACATAATTTATTTCAATCATGTCTTGTCACAAACGTCTTGGCATGCCCGTGCTCGGCCCGCTGCACTCGCTGTAAGTGAAGCTTATTAAAATGTGCGTTCGTTTTCCCACTCAAACACTCATTACAAACAGTATGGCTGCATTTCAAATTAGGCCATAATCGCTCACAGCGCTCACATCAATAATTTGCGTTCCGATTTAGATATCACGATTATGACAGCTGAGAGCTGTCAACAATTCGGAACGCACTCACGGTTGGATTACCGTATTTCTTTGTGTATACATCACACACACACATTTGTACACTTCGTCTTCTTTGGTTAAATGGCGACTGTAGCCAGAAGCACAATTTCGAAAATGCCACGCTAATTAGGTACGATGCGACTCAAAACAAAACAGCACAACTGTTATTTTTGTCAGCTCTCACAGTGATATTAATTTACGGCATGGTCAGCTTTATCAGATGGCACATGACGTCATTTATGACGATTCGCGCGACATCGTTTTCGCGCTCACGCTAATTCGGTTCGGCTGTAAGCGCGCTCAAATCGATTACAGCGCAACACGGAACGCACCGTAAGTATGCGAAAAAATAATCAGTCGTTTGTCAATCAGCCCATACAAAACTTCAATACCTTCGAGTACTCGACCCAAATGTATGGGACGATTGATTATTTTTTCGCGATAACGGTGTTGGTTCCATGGAGAAAGTTGTTCAGTAGCACACCCTTAATTTTGACCACATTTTACTGATACTAAACTGTGTAAAGGTCATTACCACGGAACGTTCAAGTTCAAGGTGATCCACAGTAGATACCATGGATCAATTAGTGAGAGATAATATCCCGACCGGGATCTGTAGCCAATTTGCTGGCATTGCATTAATATAAAGTTTAGTTTCAAATCGTACTGAACTGAATTTTATTGCAAGATTACGGTGATAATTTACGTAAGTTTTTGTGTACATATGATGTTTGTAGAATGACGTTTTATATGTTAAAGTTACACGGAAATATTAGATACAAACATTTAAATAAAATATTGGAGAAAATTTAAAGAAAAGAGTATTCGGAAAATGCAACAATCATATATTTGGTAGCCAGCTAACCTGCTTTTTATTTATATTTATTGATAATACACAATTTAATATATGGAATTAATTATCTTTAGTCAAAGAGTGTAAAACAAATAAGTGAAAATTATGCGTAAATATTACTTAAAATAAGAAGCAAACATGTCAATCAATTTTAAATCAGCTTCACATTTTCAAGGGTCCGCCATTTTAAGACTCAAATTCAAGAAGATCCACAAAAGAACAATCAAATCGTCAATAGCCCACGGACAAAATCACGAAAGAGCTCAAATGGAACTTAAACGCATCTTAAACAAAATACCCTTTTCAAAGTACTTTTAAATACAAGTCTGTCTACACCCTTAGGGGTTCTATTTAAAACTGTAGTTCCAAGGTCAGTGGTCTTTGTGTACTCTGTTCAAGGTCAAGGTTCAAGGTCATTGTTTGTGTACATCGCGGAGTTTAGTTTCTTTTGTGCTTGTTGAGTAGCGATGGCCAGTGGACAGTATTATAGGGTGAATGAATAGGTTCGAATATTTATGGCTTTAAATAGATTTGTAAAGAAAAGTTTGTATTTTTGACAAAATAATATATAATATACGTGGGACTGCCATGTTAGTCTAGTGGAAGCAAGCACTACTGTTCAGTATGAGGTCCTGGGTTCGATTCCCAGGTCGAGTATAGTGTTATTGGGTTTATCCATTAGAAATTTGTCAAAGCAGAGCTTTATGTTAACATTTTCTGGGACAGACCGCCTCTCGACGTTATCTCGGTATATCGTTACGTGATACGTACGGCTAAGTGCGGTAAAATTTATTTCAGGTAATTTGGCAAAACGTCGATAGCCGTTGCTTGCCCGTTACATTCCTAGGAAGCACACGACCTAGTGTCACATCACGTGACTTCTTTCGTTCGTAGGTGTCACGGCAAACTCTTTTCGAGTCATTTTTTAACACAGTGCTTATGCAGCAAAATAACACATTCCCACAGCCGACAGGCGTAGACTGAGCCATACACGCCGTGACACTAAATATAAATATCATTGGTACTTACCAATTATACGCTGTGACACTAAATATAAAATTTAGTGTCACGGCGTGAAAATTAAAAATATATGTAATTTAAAAAAAATGTAGACGGCTGTAGACGGTATGATAAAATGTATGATTGATGAAATGATTTTAAATTGACATATGCAAATATTCAAGCGTCCCGGAACGTGTTAAAATTTCAGAGAAATGGTTCAGCAAATTAATAATGAAGGCGGATGCAATAAAAACAGCTTCAAATAAACAAATCTAGATTAGTATGATAACATGCCTTCTTTGCAAAACTTCACATTTTAAACGTGAATTATTTTAGAAAAAAATGCGACACATAGATTGACGAATATCAGTGATTTTAATCTGCTAACTTTGGCACATCACACTAAAAACATAGTTTAGGGTTTTAGACACAAACAATGAATGGTATGATTTTTTTATTGAAAACAAGTGGTTTTACTCATCAGGCAGGGGTACTAAAAATAAACATTTGAGGCCTAAAGTTTTACATAGGTTGACTTTAACTAAACTTGTGAAAGCAGAAGTTAATTTTAATCTAAATTGAGTTGTATGACGTGGTTTGAGCTTAATAATAAACTTTCTAAGTGTTAAAAATAGTTATATTTTCTTGAATCTGACTTTTAGTTCGTTACGGGTTAGGTATTAATAAACCATTTGTAATAACATACCATACCTTCAAGCCTGTATTCCCCGAAGGGTTAGGCAGAGGCGCACCTTAGTAGGTACACTACCCTCATTTCGCCTTTCGTTTCCTTTACTCACACACTGACTTCTTGTTTTGAAATTTTTAGGTAATAGTTCATTTTGATACAAGTGAAGAATGTTTGTTATTGCATTCGAGGAGCCGTAGGCGAGGTTGATTTTGAGCCGAGAACTGCAATAACAAATGCCTACGTGTATCAAACGACGTTTTTCAATACACTTTAGAAGAAATAAAATAAAATAACGACATCAGCCACAGATGGCCATCGGAACAATATAATAATAAGTATTTAACGGGTTGCGATTCTATTAGGTACTTTAATGTGGTTGCTAAGCAATTTATGCTCGTCACTATGCATATGGTGAGTGGCAGTTCTCCTGGTTCTTACCAGAAGAACTCCTCAACAACCAACGTCCCAGCATCGGGAAAAGCAATATTTTGTAAAAGGCGATGAGTACTTAACATTAGGCTATTGTAACTAAAATATTTAAATTAAAAACTGACCCACTAAAAAGTGAAAAACTAAAAACTTTAAAAATAACTTTAATTTCGGAAGTCGGTGTCTTTGGATCTGTAATTTAGTTTTTTGCCACCGACTTCCAAAATTAAGGTTATTTTTCACATTGTTGTGTTTTTTTTTGGAAGTCGTTTATTTTGTTTTTGTAAAAAGTTTTTTATTGTATATTGTGACGTTCAAAAGTGCCTATTTGAAATAAATAATTTGACTTTGAATTTGCCAGTTATGATCTATCGGTGCCAGTTTGAATAATAATAAGTACGATTTTCTCAGAGTAGGTAATTTCTTGACACTCAAAGTTATTACTTAATAGCTGAATGTTCTATGTTCATGTTAAGGATTATTATTATATTATGCAAAGCACTTTTATAGCCGTCTGTACGTGACCTAAGTATTGCACTTTACTGCATAATCACACTTCTATGCTAAACTAATGCAATTTAATTAACTTTTTTCGAATTTGAACATTGCGTACCTCCTTATGTTATTAATTTATTATGTACTTATTGAAATTATTATGATAGAAAGATAAAACTCTTGTTTTTAGAAAGAATGAAAAAAAGGAAAAGGCAATTATTGGGACTCGCACCGAACAAAAACAAAGTAAAAATGAAAATAAAAATAGAAAATCCTGTACGTTGACGATTGTTTTTGATGTGAGCTAATTTATGACGTTGTTGTTTATATTGCAAAACATAAAAAAAATCGGCCAAGTGCGAGTCGGACTCGCGCACGACGGGTTCCGTACCATCTATATATATAAAAGAAGAAACTGACTGACTGACTGACATATCAACGCACAGCCCAAACCGCTGGGTCTAAAGATTCCAAATTTTGCACGTAGATTCCTTGTGAGGTCTAGGGGTGCACTAAGAAAAGATTTTTCAAAATTCACCCTTTAAAGGGGGAAACGGGGGATTGAAGTTTATATGAAAGTCCGACAGTTTTGAAGTTAGGATCGTCAAATTTTGGATTTAGGCTGACGATTGAAAATTAATTTACACGTGTCTCAGCGTTTTTGATAATTCCACCCCCGAAGGGTTAAAAAGGATGATGAAGTTGTTTATGAGAAGTCCTTAATTTTCGAAGTAAAAATCACTAAATTTATTATTTAGGCTTTGGAAGCTAACGTAACGGTGTTGTTAGAATTTCAACCCTTAAGGAATGAAAAGGGGGATTTAATTTAATTTTTAATTAAAGTTCTTTATTTGTAGTGTTCCGTACCTCAAAAAGAAAAAACGGAACCCTTATAGGATCAGTTCGTTGTCCGTCTGTCTGTCCGTCTGTCTGTCTGTCTGTCTGTCAGTCTGTCAAGTCCCTTTTTCTCAAAGAAGAAACTGACTGACTGCCTGACTGACATATCAACGCACAGCCCAAACCGCGGGGTCTAGAGATTCCAAATTTGGCACGTAGATTTCTTGTGAGGTCTAGGGGTGCACAAAGAAAGGATTTTTCAAAATTCACCCTCTAAAGGGGTGAAACGGGGGATTTAAATTTATATGAAAGTCCGTCAGTTTTAAAGTTAGGATCTTCAAATTTTGGGTTTAGGCTGACGATTGAAAATTAATTTACACGTGTCTCAGCGTTTTTGATAATTCTACCCTTGAAGAGTCAAAAAGGGGGATGAAGTTGTTTTTGGAAAGTCCTTAAAAATCACAAAATTAAGTATCTATTATGGTTGGAAACTAACGCAACGATGTTGTTAGAATTTCAACCCATAAAGGCCCGGTCCCACTTAGACGGACCGTCAGTTTTTTTTTCACTAAGACAGTCCGTCTGAATGTGAAAATTTTCATATAAATTGTACTGCCACTGGCATATCCGTCTCTTTAGACGGACAGAGAAAACAGACGGTCTGTCTATGTGGGAACGGGCCCTTATGGGTAAAGCGGAGGATGAAATTTGGTTTGTAATAAAGTTCTTTATTTTTTAAGTTAAAATCACCAATATTTCGGCTTATGGTTGGAAACTATAGGCATCCGCTAAGAAGGGATTTTTTGAAATTTAACCTTTAAGGAGGTGATACAGGGGGATTTTGTTTGTATGAAAAATTTTATTCCTTGAGTTAATAAATCTGAAACTTGTTACGAATACTCGTACTAACCTAAGTAAATGATAAAGTTTTTTTTTTTTTAAACTACCCTCTAAAAGGGGATATGGGTATTTCAAAGTTTGTATGGAAGAATTTTAACGCGCGGTCTGATTAACTCGAATCTCGGTGTTTTACGATACAAATACCTAACACAGAATATAAAGCCTTAATGTTTTTGGGTTTATTCAAATGTAACCCTTACGGGGCAAAAGGTGGTAATTAAGTTTTAGGGAATGACTCGTTTGGAAGAGCGGTGGCTGCCACATGCATCCGCCACATGCGTCTGCAATTTACCGGCGAACGTCGAAGAGCGGTGGCTGCCAAATAGCGGTGGCCGCCACACAAGGGTGGCCTTCAAAATATAGCGGAGGCCGCCACATAGGGTTGGCTGCCACATAACATTAGCCACCAAATAGAGGTGACCGCTACAAAGCGGTGACAGCCACATAGCAGTGGCCACTACATAGCGGTGACAGCCACATAGCGGTGACAGCCACATAGCAATGGCCGCTACATAGCGGTGGCCGTTACATAGCAGTGGCCGCTACATAGCGGTGCCCATTACATAGCGGTGGCCGTTACATAGCGGCGGCCGCTACATAGCGGTGGCCATTACATAGCGGCGGCCGCTACATAGCAGTGGCCGTGACATAGCGGCGGCTGGTACATAGCGGTGGCCGTTACATAGCGGTGGCCGCTACATAGCGGTAGCCGTGACATAGCGGTGGCCGTTACATAGCGGTGGCCGTTACATAGTGGAGGCCGTTACATAGCGGGGGCCGCTACATAGCGGTGGCCGTTACATAGCGGTGGCCGCAACATAGCGGGGGCCGTTTCATAGCGGCGGCCGTGACATAGCGGTGGCCGTTACATAGCGGTGGCCGCTACATAGCGGTGGCCACTACATAGCGGTGGCCGCTACATAGCGGTGACAGCCATGTGGCTGTCACCGCTATATAGCGGCCACTGCCATGTGGCAGCCCCGTGCCCGTGGCCGTGATATTTTTTCCGACATTAACGTGGGCGAAGTCGCAGGCAAAAGCTAGTTATCTATAAAAATGGCAAAAAAATCACGTTTGTTGTATGAGAGCCCCCCCTAAATATTAGTTTTTTTTTATTTAATTATTTATTTTTAAAGTGATTAAATAGGGTCCATATTGGCTCAACTAAAGTTCTTTACCCGAAATTGTTCTTCCTAACGATTTGTAATCCGAATGATCACTCTTCCTAAAATTTTTCATCCTAAAGTTTTCATTCATACTATTTGTAGTGCTACCGGCGATGTTCATAATACTCATGTTTCCGAAAATTGTAATTAATAATATCATTAATGTAAATATATTTAAACTCCTACTGTTTTTTATCATAACGCTTTTATCCCTAAACATAATTACCATAATATTTTCACTCATACTCAGAAAGAAACATTTACCAAGTGTTATAAAAAATATATGTGGGTAGAAGATGATATTTATAGTTTTAATTTGAGGGTTTGATTATTTATTATTTGGGGGTATGCTTTACATAACGTACTGTGTTGTGTCTATTGCTAAGTTCATGTCGGTGTATTATCATTATTACGTGCATGTTTGTGTTAATGCTTTATTAAAGAAAATTATTTAAAATCATTTAAAACCAGTCGCGGAGGATTAAAATTAGACGTACATGGATTTATATATGAAAAAAACCGAATAACAGTGGATAAACAATATTGGGCGTGTGAATTAAGAAGCAACAAAAACTATAAGTGTAAGGCGAGATTAATCACTACTTTCGATAAGGAAGTCAATAAGTATAAATTGCTGGAAGGTCCGCACCAAGAACATAATCATGAACCAGATGCTTTAAAGGAAAAGGTTTGTTTTTAAACTATTTCTTGTGATTACAAAACGGTTCCCTATCCATTTGCATAAAAACTTTAGACATAATATAACATGGCATAAATACTTTGGAGAACAATAGACTTCCAGGCTCGACATAACGGGACTCGACATAAAGGGAATAAATCATAATTTTGTTTATCCTAATTATATGTACGCATAACTTAATCAAATTTTAAAGCATAAATTTGTTTACGCATAATGATCATGACCATGCATGCAGCAGGCATGCAGCATGCAAGCATGCAAGCAAGCATGCAGCATGCAACATGCAGCAGGCATGGTTTCTGTCACGGCTCCGGCGCTGTGGGGCTCCGGCGATCCCACGCGAGCTGCTCGTCGCAGATGTGTTTAACGCTCACCACCGTAGCTTCGGCTTGCTGGATAGCCGGCCAGCCTCAGCCTCGGCGGCGGGCGTTAAAACCACCTGCTCCTCAGCTCGCGGGCCGCCTCGCCCCTCCGCGCCTTCGCGATTTTAAATAACACTCTAGGGGTAGGGCAAACAAGACTACGTGGAGTCGATTTTGCAACGATTCGTTTCTTGGGGGCACTATGAAAAACAAGAGTAGTTAGGAACACAACAGAGTAGTTAGGAATTGTGATTGTTAGGATGAAAAATGTTAGGAAGAACATTTTCGGATTTCCAATTATCGGAGTTGAAAATTTAGGTGAACTTTCAACTCCGCTCGCTCGCTTCGCTCGCTCGGCTCGTGCGTTGTGTGGTCACAGTTCTAAACTAACCTAACCTAGCTGTTTCGATTTAAAAAAGGTTTACTTCGTACGATAAGGGGACAACGGGAAATAAATTTAATCACGTCCCACTGTCCCCGTGACGGGGATATAGCGAACGGGGATATGGCGAACGGGGACAACGGGAATACACTGTACGTTCAGCCAGTAATAGGACTCGCCCATCAAGGAGCGCTGTCCCCAATTTGACGCATTATTAATTTATTATACACAAACCAAAAGGTATTTTAGTTTTATTACAGAATACACTACTTTTAGTGTACTCGTTTTATTAAAATACCTACCTCGTTTTATTGATCTTTATCAATAATTAAATTATCTTTAAATTGTTGAAGGATTCAGAAAAATACGCTTGGTAGATTTTGCGCTATTCTCAGTTTTTTATCCGCGTTAGACATAACTTTACAACATAAACATAATCTAAAATATTTGTGGGGACACATATACACACATACATACTCACACACGCACACAGACACACTAACACTTTATAAATGTAAGTATTAAGAAATAAAAGCCAGTTGGCATTTGACTCTCGAGCCTTTGATTACATCCCAGTAGGAAGCCCTAACAGTGGTGACCCCGATCTCGAAACAAGCGCACGCGGGAATCCGAGTTACACGTACTTACATCGCGTGATAAAATGAATCCGCAATACCCCCCGCCAACTCAACGATATGAAGAACAACCAGTGACAGTGTCAACAGTATCCGTAACAGATAAAATACCAAATTTTTGGGCGGACAACCCACGTCTGTGGTTTTTACAAGTGGAAGCAATTTTGGCACCACAGAAAATGTCCGACTTGAACAAATATTACATGGTGGTAGGAAAACTCAGCAAGGATGTGGTTCGGCAAATAGCAGATATTTTGGCAAATCCCCCGGAAACCAGCAAATTCGAAACATTAAAAAAACGCCTACTGCAGATATATGAAGAATCTGAAACAAGACAAGTGCAAAAATTAGTGTCAGAAATGGAATTAGGAGACCAGAAACCTAGTCACCTACTGAGAAAAATGAAAGAATTAGCAAGAGAAAAAATAAAGGATGACACATTAAAAATATTATGGCAAGGTCACTTACCGTCGGCAGTTAGAGCAGTACTCACCGTCACACCTACAAAGGACCTAGAAGAAATGGCAATAATAGCAGACAAAATCATGGAATCCAACCAGACCGCCCAAGTCAATGAAGTAGCGCGTGGTGATGCGAAGTCCACGACCACATTCGACGTAGCAACCATCATGGCAGAAATAGCGAAGATAAACCTGAAAATAAATGAAATGGACAGAGGAAGAGGAAGATACAGAGGCAGAGGTGGACATAGAAACTTCTCACGTAGCCGCTCAAGGTCAAGACCACGCAGGACATCCGAGAATGCAGATTGGCTGTGTTCGTATCACTGGAGGTATGGACAAAAAGCGAGGAAATGCATCGACCCGTGCAACTGGAAAACGAAGAACTCCCCACCGAAGTCGGAAAACTAGCAGAACTGCAACCGGTGGCGGAAAGTTTGACAGTTAAGGATCACCGCCTAATAAATAGTAAGTGATAGAAAACTTAACATTAAATTCTTGATAGATTCAGGAGCATGTATTTCTGTGTTACCAAAAGTGTTAGTAAAGAAAAAAAGCGAATTAGATTTAAATTCTAATTTTAAACTATTTGCTGCAAACGGAACAGAAATTAAAACTTATGGAACAAAGACACTAATATTAGACTTAAAATTAAGGAGACCTTTTAGATGGACTTTCGTCGTTTGTGACGTAAAGCAACCAATACTAGGTATACATTAAGTTATTGAAAAAATGCTCTAATTTGACATATTATTTTTTTTTCAAATTATTAACACTACTCGTTTAGACGTGATCTTCAGTATAAAATCATCAAAAGTCGGTTATCGTCGACAATCGCGGGCGCGACGCGACAAAAGTACTTAACACAATTTCGTCATATCATATAATGTCATATTGCCCGCGATATTGCACTAGTCTGCACGAGCCTTAATTTCTAGTTTCAATCTATGTATCACCGAATCTGCTAAGGATCACGACCACATACAACGCGTCTTCAAGGTATAATGTCATGGTCTAGAGCTCACTTGCAAGTGCAAGTACATAATGTAACCAAACTGTAGCTAATATTTAAAGCCACTTCATCATTTTTCAGCCGAAAGACGTCCACTGCTGGACATAGGCCATCCCCAAGCACCGCCACTTCGACCGGTTCTGTGCTTTCCACATCCAGCGGATACCTGCAGCCTTCACAAGGTCATCGGTCCACTTTGTAGAAGGCCTTCCAACACTACGTCTTCCAGTACACGGTCGCCACTCCAGAACCTTTCGGCCCCATCGGCCATCAGTTCTGCGAGCAATGTGCCCTGCCCACTGCCACTTAAGCTTGGCAATTCTTCGTGCTATGTCGGTTACCTTGGTTCGCCTGCGGATCTCTTCATTTCTGATTCGATCACGTAGGGAAACTCCAAGCATAACTCTCTCCATTGGACTTTGGGTGACTTTTAGCATTTTGATAAAGGCCATTGTGAGCGACCACGTTTCAGTGCTATAGGTCATCACTGGCAACACGCACTGGCACGCAACGACTTTCGTCTTGAGACTCTGCGGTATGTGGGACGAGAAGATATTGCGTAGCTTCCCGCCAGTTAAGTGCTAAGTGTTAAGTGTTTTAAACCCACTTAAGTGCCTTTAAATATTAGCTACAGCTTATGACGTCTTCAACGACCACAGAGTGGGACGTAAGCATATGTACCCAACTCGTTTATCTAAGAAGAAGACACTTGCTGTTCCAAAAGTAACTAACTACTTTGGTATGCGCATAAGAAGGTACGTAGTACCAACGGTAGCGAATGAGCTACCCCCCAAACACGCATGTCAAGTCTAAAGGATCAAATTAAAAGAGTTCTACAAAAACATTATCTCTCATTGTGTCCATAGAAAATGTTTTTTTTTTTTGTAAAATGTGATATTTTTTATCTGAACTGTAGGTATTTATTTTATAGTTTACTTAGCACAATAAAGATAGAGCATAATCATTTTCAAAATTTGTAATCCATTGCTAGACGAGAACTACTGCCAACAAACTGCAGTTTGGAGTAGATTTTATGTAGGTACGTTATTGTTAATACAGATTTTGAATACCTAAATAAAAAAAATAAAAAAAATGTGTTTAACCTATGAACTTGCTGTAATACCTAGGTAATAGACTTCTTGGCGGGAAAGTGAAGCGTCATGTTGAGCAGTTTGTTTAATTTTCCAAAATTTGTGTTTATCCGAATATTTATGTGTAATAATGGTGGATTATTAACCATTAACGGCCTTATTACAAAACAAGATTTATATTTTGACATAGCTTAAATCATGCAGCCAGTTTTTGTAAAAAGAACGTAATAGTGATTGAAATACCGTTCTTTATACAAAACTGAAAACTTAGTTCGGTACTAAGTTGACAGTTTTGTGTTTAGGAACTATACCATATTCGGAATAAAGTTCGAAATTCCATAATGACTCCATGTTTTAAACCTGGGTCTGAAGATAAACCTTGTTTTGTAATAAGGGGGCCTGTGTTTGTGAACGTGCATTAGTGTAGGCAAATGAAACAAAACAGTGCAACTTCGCTTCAAGTTCTCTCAAGAAGTCCGCGTGACGTCTCAGTAAAGTGCCACATCTTTACTGAAACTCAAGGGGAGCGGGCATACATATCATCATCATGCATTATTCATTTCATCAATAATAACAAGTTTTGTAACTAAATAAAGACTTGGCTAAAAGGTCCCAGCAACCAGGCCATTAAAATATTATAAAAAAAAAAGAACCTTGTTCTCAAAATTGCACGGTGGCCAAAAGTTCTCCAAACTAGATCTCTCGCAAGCATATAACCAACTGGTATTGACAGAAGAGTCTCAAATGTTAACTTGCATCAATACACATAAAGGTCTGTTTAAATTTACGAGGCTCATCTTTGGCTTATCGAGTTCAGCCGCCATTTTTCAAAGAACCTTAGAGCAAATTCTATCAGGCTTAGATAATGTACTTGTATTCCAAGACGATATTTTAGTGACAGGTCCAAGTCAAAGCCATCATACGAGTATAACAACGCTGCCTGAAGTTTGTAAAAGACTAGAGCGGGCAGGATTAGTACTGCAAAAGAGCAAATGCAAACTATTTCAAGATGCGGTGTCTTATTTAGGTTTCACGATCGATAAAAACGGTTTATATAAGTGTCCAAAAAAAATAGATGCAATAATCAAAGCGAGAATGCCCACGAATGTTACGGAATTGAAATCTTTTCTGGCCATGGTAAATTATTATAGAAACTTTGTTAGGGACGCATCGTCAACACTGAGCCCGTTGCATGCACTGTTACAAAAAAATGCAAAGTGGCAATGGGACGAAAAGCACGAGACAGCCGTAAATCTAATTAAAAAAGACTTGGTGTCTGACGTGACGCTGGCGCATTACGACCCGGCGGCCAAACTCATTCTGACTGTAGACGCGGGGCCGGGCGGATTGGGCGCGGTGGTGTTGTCGCAAGTTGCGGCGGACGGACTCGAACGGCCCGTGTCGTATGCTTCGCGCTCGCTCACACAGGCGGAACGTGCTTACAGTCAGATACAAAAAGAGGCGACGGCTATTATTTATGGTGTAAAGAAGTACCACCAGTATTTATATGGTCGAGCGGTACCTTTCATACTTAGAACTGACCACAAGCCGTTATTGTCTATTTTCAGTCCTGAAAAAGGTGTACCGGAGGTAACTGCAAATCGTCTCCAGCGATATGCAATATTTCTAACGTCATATAATTTTACCATAGAATATGTCTGTAGCTCACGTAATGTGGCAGATTTTTTGAGTCGCTCGGTACCAAACGAGGCGACAAACGTTAGCAACGCCGGAGATATCGACACGGCGGCGGCGCTGGATAGGGCAACATATGTCAATTTCGTTTATGACAGTACTGAGCCCATCCTGAGCATTAAAGAAATAATTAAACATACACAATTGGACTCCGTACTTTCCACAGTGATTAAGTTTGTACGCGACGGGTGGCCCGATCGCGTAAACATCGTTGGGTTAAAGCCATACTTTATGTGTCGTCACGAATTAGCCGAGGAGAGATCGTGCGTGCTCCGCGGTCACAAATTGGTAATTCCTCCGTCTTGTAGGCGCAGGGTGCTTATTGAGCTACACAAAGGTCATCTAGGCGTAAACAAGATGAAGAATGACGCACGGAACCGGTTTTGGTGGCCCGGCTTATCAGTTGATATTGAGAAATTTGTAGGTGAGTGCAACGTGTGTACTGTTGTGCGGCCGGCTCCGCAGCGCGCTCCCCTCACGCCCTGGCCGTTCCCTCCCGAACCGTGGTATCGAGTGCATTTGGACTTTTTAGGGCCAATCAATAATAAAGTATATTTGATCGTAGTAGATGCCTATTCAAAATGGCTTGAATGCTTCGACGTGTCGACAGGTTATGGAAGTAAGGTTGTAATTTTCAAACTATGCGAAGTTATGAGTAGATTTGGTTTAATAAATACCATAACAACTGATAACGGTTCATCGTTTGTGTCAGCTGAGTTCGAGCATTTTTGCAGTTCAAACGGAATTACCCACATTACGTCCCCAACTTACAACCCAAGTAGCAACGGGCAAGCAGAAAGTTCAGTTAAAATTGTTAAAAAGGCTCTGAAATCATTTATTTATTCTGGAATAAACCACAGAGATTTTAATGTCAAATTAAATGAATTCCTATTTAACTACAGAAACTCAGAACACAGTACTCTCGGTAAGTCCTTGGCCGAAGTATTGTTCGGTCGCAAGTTAAGGAGTAGGTTAGATTTTTTGACTACACGCCCACCGACAACGCTTGACCCCGACCTCGACAGCGCAGTAAAACATAAACAGTGTTTACAGAGTGAATACTACAATGGAAAGCGTTCAATAAACTTTACAATAAATGAACTAGCACTAGTAAGAGTATGGAAAAAGCAAAAGACTCACTGGGTCAAAGGTGTCATAGTGGACAAGGCCGGCAATTCAATCTACCTAGTGCGATTATTAGAAACCGGTTGCAATGAAATCATTAAGAAACATGTCAACCAGTTGCTTAAGTACACAGGGATGGAAACAGCGAGCGGGCAAACTGAGGCTGGTGAACACGCTCAGGCGGCACAACTAGGGAACGATTCTACAAGTGATGACCTTGAGCAGATACAGCTGCCACCGATAGTATTGGGAGCGGAGTCGCCACAACATCATGGACAACCTGAGGAGACTACTACGGCGAGTACCTCAGATAGTCAACTTACGGGAGTTAGGGCAGAGCCGCAAGAAGACGACACTAATGTATGCTCCCCCTCCCCGCAAGGAATTTCTGGCAGTGACTGGTCAAGAGGAATCTGCCTCACCACCTCCAACACGTCGTAACCCGTTGAGAGACATGCTCATTTTTAAGGATTATTTTTAGGATAAGGGTGGAGGGATGTTAGTATTGTAAGATGTAGGTAGGCTGCGACCTACGAGTGAAGGTCAGTCGATTACAAGCTATCGTTGTGAATACGTGTTTCTGTCATCTCCTCTCTCCCGGTCCGTCCCCAGACATAACATTTTTAAAACGTCAATAACCTCTTAAGGGGTCATTGTACTTACCATTATGAACAACTTTTACTATGGGACCAAACCTGAAATCGCGAAAATAAAATCAGCTGTTCCCTACATTTTAACGAATTATTCGAACATAAATGTAGGGAACAGCTGGTTTTTTTTCGCGATTTCAGTTTTGGTCGCATAGTAAAAGTTGTTCATAATGATGAGTACAATAACCCCTTAAGAGGTTATTGACGTTTTAAAAATAAACCTGTTTATATATATAATATATGTATATATTTTATCATATTTTTTATTATTATTATTGTATTTTTGGTTTTGTAATTATATTTGTTTGATTTATAGTTTATTTATCTATTAAGTATAAAAATATGTCTTAGGTATGTTGAAACTGTTTGTACTTCCGGTCACTTGTCCCTAAAGGTTCATTAGAAAACCAGCGTCAGACAGCATCTGTCTGGCATTAATGCTGAAATCAACCTTTTGGCGCAGCCGTGAGGCACACAGTGTTGTTGTTAAAACATATAACAAAAACAGTGAATGTTTTTGTTGTTGTTTGTATTTTGTGTTTCACGAACTGTGTCCAAATAAACTTTATTCTTTCTTTCTTTCTTTGAATTTTTGTACTCGATTCAAAGTCAAAACAACAAAACCAGTCAACTTCCGTAATTAAGAACGTTCAAAATCTAGTAACAATCTAATTCACAGTCGTGCCATTCGCCACGACTAAGAAGAATCTCATCTCAACGACAATAAAAGTAAAAAAATTGACAAAAAAGAGTAAATAGAAGTGTTTTTGCCAGATTGAGCCTGAGATCAGACTGTAAACGTACTTAAAATTACGGAAATTGCCGCTCAGATCACAGTGTGAGGCTTGTTATGAACACCTGCGATAATTGTAACGATTAATCATTACATACACAATAATTTACATAAATTTCTCGACATAGCCCACAGAATAAGCAAACTGAAGTGGCAATGGGCCGGCCATATTAGCCGTAGAACTGATGCCCGTTGGAGTAGACGTGTTCTTGTGTGGGGACCGCGAATTGGCAAACGTAAGGTAGGACGCCCTCAGGCTAGGTAGAGCGACGATCTTCGCAGGGTGGCTGGTGGCAGCTGGATGTGAGTTGCCGAGAATCGAGCTAAATGGCGTGCAATTGGAGAGGCCTATGTCCAGCAGTGGACTGCTACGGGCTGATGATGATGTTGAATTACATAAATTAACTTATCAAACAATTGTATAGGTGGCATGTATTTTTAAATTGTTCAAATTATTATTATATTGTTTTTACCCTTTATTAATAAGAACTAAAGTTTTTAATTTAATTTATTACAATCTAGCCTAATAGGCTAATAATTAATTTAATTCTAACTTATTATTTATTATTTTACGTGATATATGGTTACTTTATAAGTAACACGTTACTTTATAACTAAGAATAGTGTCAATATGCACTTTTACACAATTCTGTAGCACTTTCTGAGGGTCTGATAATTAATAAATACATTTTGTTCATGTATAGCATTGTTACTATTATTCATTTACTATTTATACACTAAAACTCAAACCCCCTTATTACAAAACAAGATTTATATTTTGACACGACTTAAACCATGGAGCCGGTTTTTGTAATGAGAACGTTACTTTGATTGAAATACCGTTCTTTATACAAAACTGAAAACTTAGTTCGGTACTAAGTTGTTAGTTTTGTGTTTAGGAACTTTACCAAAGTCGGAATAACGTTCGAAATTCAATAATAGCTCCATGTTTTAAACCTGGGTCTGAAGATAAACTTTGTTTTGTAATAAGGGGGAAATGGTTTGGTTCTCTAAAAAGAACTAAGCCATTTGAGTTTTACACGGACATGTCCGTGTTGTCTAGCAGCTGAAATGCCTCGACATTCACATGTCGGTGAAGTCTGCGTTCGTGGACATCAGCAAATCTTTGAGTGATGGTGGTGACCACGGAATAGATACCTTATTTATCTATTCCGTGGTGGTGACGAGTTCTATTTTAAGGTCTCGCTGGAGGTCGTCATTTCTAATGTACTATGATGCATTTACAGCATCCTTGAATACTTTATTTTGGAATTGTACGATTCTTTAACGTTGGTTCGTTTATTACCTACAACCCCAAAATTAGATGCCATACGTCCAAATTGGCATAAGATTATGATTATAATATAATTTTTAATGGTAATTTTTAGTAAAAGTTCTATATGGTATAATATAATTTTATTATGTATTGATAGGCAGGATTTTCTTCCGAGTAACCAATACATACTTTTGTAACGTATGTATAGGTACATACTTTTAAAAATATTTTTTTATGTTAACAAAATAACTTTGACGACACGGTTGGCGCAGTGGTTAAGCGATTGACTGCTGCGCTGCGTGTCGCGGGTTCGATTCTCGCACGGAACAAATATTTGTATGACCTACAAGTAGTTGTTCCGGGTCTGGCTGTTTGTGTATGTGAGTTTAAATGTTTTTAAACGCACTCACAATACAGGAGAAATTCCTAGTGCGGGGCAACGTTTAAAAAAAAAATCTTTGACACCATATTTTCGGTCGTAAGATATTAGTTAGAATAAAATTACTGTTTTCAGTGTATTAAGTATTAAATGAGGAAAATATTGTAAGGGAAGTTATTAATAGGTATGAATGTAGTCCAAAGAATAGATGGGTGGACTGTGTCAAAGATGATATGGCTAAAAAGGGGGTGACTACTGCGTTGCTAAGAGAAATATGGAAGAAGAATAAAAGATGCTATGCCGAGTAGTTTGATTTAAAGAAAGAAAAGAAAGAAAATACTTTTTTCTTGCGGTAACATAACGCAAACAAAAAAAAACCACAAACACGAAAGAACAAGTTGAGGGAAAATATGCGTCACATTCACGCAAAACGGCCATCGCTATGCAAGACAAGAGCCCCAGCGCTGGTTTGATTTTGATTAGGTAATTACTTACTACGACTAGAAAAGGGATGATTACTTAGATAACGGCAGATAGAGAATTTATACATAAAACACTTCCCGATGTCATTATGACGCGAATCAATGTGAATTATAAAGATACAATTTCAAAAACGCAAAAAAAAATTGAAAAAAGAGCAGAAACGAAAATAAAAAAACAAGAAAAATAGAGAAATAAGAAAATTAATAAAATAAAAAAAATGTAATGAGTAGAAAATAGAAAATTCCTATAGCATTAAGTAAGTCATTTAAGTCCGCCTCTGTACATTTGTGTGCTTATAGTATTAAATAAATAAATAATAAATTTCAGACTTACATTGTCCCAAGAACATATCATTAGGCATTCCAATTTTCAGTAATTCTCTCACTAACTTACACCTAGTTTCAAATATTTTACCATTTATTACATTAATCACTAAAAACAAAACCAAAACACGTGCGTTCCACATAGCTGATCTTCACAATAGACGTAAACACACCAGGCGACTATTTAATTAAAATGTTAGTGGTTCTTATTTCAACGGTATAAGGTCTGTGTTACAGTGATAGCAAACTCAATGTCAATGTTAGGTGATTGGTCAGATGTACCTAAGTATATCATATTTTCCGTGAGGTATTTTGTTGCATGTTAATATACCGGTTTGACCTATTAACGGAGTATGTAGGTATTATCATTACGTTCAAGAAGACGTTATGTGATTTTGTTATTGTGTTAACATATCTAAAGTAACCGTCATGAGAAGCTATAAATACATAAAATTGCAAATTATACAACTATCAACTTTAAACTCAAGATATCTAAGTTGATTTATGAATGAAGAAATTATCGCTAAACGTCATAAAATAATTTTAGTTGCAATGGAAACTGAACCATACGCAATTTCAGTTAAAGTTTTAAATCCCAAAGTATGAAATTTATCTCGTCTCATGGCGTTGACTTTATATAATAATTCATATAAATGCGAAAGTGAGTTTGTTTGGTCCGCTTTCACGGTAAAACGGCTGAATGGATTTGGATGAAATTTCTATAGTTGCAAATTGACCATCGTGACGTAACTATTGAAATAACCATACAACTCTAAATTGATTCAAGTTAAATGTCAAAATGGGCCTATAATTTTTTGACAACTTAACAGGTTCACTGTCCACAGACCACATACGGTCTGTAGAGACACTTCCATAGCAGTCCACAGACCGTATGTGGTCTGTTCGCCGGTACACTTTCTAAGCCATCTGACACTGTGGACGTAAGAGGAAAGTCTCTTATTTAATGCGGACTTGGCATTATACCGACTTTTAATAAAAACATAACTGGACTTATGGACCATTCCCACTCTGGAGCCTGGACAGTGAACCTGAAGATACATTTTCTCTTAGTTGGCATTAAAATGTTTGAAATCATTATTTATCTATTTACTATAAACAAGATAGCATATTTGCCAAAACAAAGTCAGTTTATTTATATCGAATAAATGACATGTACAGAATAATCGTCGGTCTTTGTTCCATCATACAAGCTTTGTTTGATTTTAATTCTACACTTTTGTATAGCCAATAATAATTTAAGTTGATGGTAACAAGCAACTTGTTAGCATTATACAATATTACGATGTAACAAAAACCCTGTTGTTTCTTGTAGGAAGAAGGTACCTACGGTTTAAGAATCGGTATATATACGTAAGAAAGCGAGTCATTTATAAAAACTGTTCACGAAATAATTAAAATAAAGATTTAATTATTAATATTTGTATTATTAACTGATTTCTTACCTCTTTAGTTCTTTGCTTTTGACTTCTCGACTAGCCAATTCTTAATTTTTTTAAATTAATTCCACCAATTTTGTGCTTGTAGGTTAATGTATACGTCCCTAAAAGAAACAACAGGGTTTTTGTTACATACTGTATATCATTCTTAAACTGTCCAATATTTGAGCTAAATTAAATAACTATCCGTAATTAAACTAATCTATTACTTAGTAGACGGAACTATGATAATTTAACAAAGCTGTCCTAGCTTCAGAAGTCAAGATCTTGTTAGGCTCGTATGGAGTCAAGATGCGTGATCACATTAAACAAGATTTTTGTTAAAGGAAACACTTTTTTTTTCAGTTTAGAATTGACCTGTGTTAGGACATAGAACACTTTTTATTCCGGTAGTTTCCGTGGGATAATTTCCGCCCTCCACGTAGGAGAAGCCGCGGACAAAAGCTAGTTATGTATGCTCTACACTTTTATTTAAATGGTTTTAAAGCTTCTTAGAATAATATAATCTAGGGGCATAGGTCACGAGTTCGGAATATTTTTGTCAATATAAATTAAGTCGGTATATTTTTATGTACTTGCAAGTAAAATATACAATAATCGTTTTCAATCTGAGTATTACATATCTCTTGAAAACACCAATGAAATAAAGATTCCTTTGGAAAAATTAACGAACTTACAAAACTGTTCTTGTCTTAATTTCGAAGATGTTGTATGATTTTGTTATTTTTTTAATCCTACACATCTACACACACATTACATCTACAAGGACACACATCACACTCAACAAACATCCACACACAAACATCACATCTTCAGTTTCTTAGAAGAATATAATGTAAGGTAGGTACAGACGGCTACACATCAAGCTAGACATTTCCAGTATAAGCTGATCTCGCATTGTGTAGGGTTTCCGTACAATGAAAATTAATAAGTAAGTTAGTAATGAAAAAAGCGGAAAAAAATCCACGAATTGGCGAAAAATATTCTTTTCTAAATATCCCCCTGATTACTTCGGCACAATTTTTTTTTTTTTCAAATTATTTCCATAATCTATGATCATGGCGTCGTCATACTTGCATACTGCTTCAATTAAATCATGTTACATTAAAACGTAATAATATCACGTACACGTTATTTAAATAAATATGAAAGGCATGAATTTCTGTGCTATGAAGATAAGATAATAAGATAGCTTTCATAAACAAGTTTTTTCGTTAATTATATGAAAGTGATCGATAAAAAAAAAAACTATATTGAAGATTAACGATTTGTAGATATTTCTGGACGAAGAATGGCTGACTGTCGATGGTCGTAACAACATGACAAACGTCAAACATTTTCAGTTTTTATTTAGTGCCCAAAAAATATTAAGTAGATATTTTGAAAAAAATCTTTATTTATTGTATACAGGGGTTCGTTTCCCAGGTTTTCTAAGGCGAACACGTTATGGCCGGAGTCCTATACAAAAATGAAACGTCTCCTTTATTTTATCATAAAAAAGCGTGGGGTTATTTATAAGATATTTTCATAATGCATTTCATACTTTTACCAATATCTGTCAATAAAATATTTGCAAAAATTTACATCAAGCATCCCACGCTTTTTTACGATATTTCTTGTTAATCACTATTATTATTTCAAACTTATTTAAAATTATTTTCTACTTTATAAATTAGTTTTCTATTAAAGCGTGTTTTTTAGTTTTTAAACTATTATTGATTTTCTACTTTATTAGTTTGCTTTTCTAATAAAGCGTGTTTTTTCTGTAAAAACAAAAATGTCAAGGCAACAAAACTCTCCAGTTGATCCTGCCAATAGTCACATGCTTGTCTCAAAGTTTAAGTCATGTATGCCTTAGTACTTGGCACAAATCCCTACTGTGTCTCTGAATATGGAAAATATAGATAATCCTGAAGATCCTGGTAAGGATAATGGGACAAACTTAATAAATTATTGTATTTTCATCAGTCTTTGACAAGAGTGAAAAAAAAACTGAGAATGGCGCAAAACCTACCGAGCGTATTTTTTTGAAACCTTCACTAATTTAAAGATAATTTAAATATTGATCTTTTAGTATACGCGTTTTATTAAAATACCTTTTGTTGGGGGGTGGGGGGGTGCCATAATCGCCACGCTTAGCAGGCGGGTTGGCGATCGCAGTATGGGGTTATAATGCATAGAGAACGCTGCTGCCCATTCTCTAGCAAGTTCCTTAGTTGCCTTTTACGACACCCACGGGAAGAAATGGGATGATGCTATTCTTTACGTCCGGCACCAAACGGACAACGTTTTTGTTTTGTGAATAATAAATTAATAATGCGTCAAATTGGGGACAGCGCTCCTTAATGAGCGAGTCCTATTACTGGCTGAACGTACGACGCGTTGCGTGAGCTCAGAACAAAACACGCAAGCTAACCACTCAAGGTCACTGGCATATATCTGCGTCTTAATTTGACGTTTTGAAGTGGCCGAAGAACAAGTTCAAAGTTTCCGTTACATGCATACATGCATACGTATGAAGCTAATAAAAGCGTGTTAAATATAGGGGCTTGAGAGTAAGTAATATCAGCCGCACTGGCCAATCGATCAGGTTAAGCTACGCTTGCCACGGTAGGTCCGTGGATGGGTGACCATCTTCACATACCAAGACCCCTCCGTGCCTCGAAAAGCACGTTAAGCCGTTGGTCCCGGCTGTCACACGTTTTTTTTTTTTTTTAAGCTGGTTAATTATCAGATAACTTCTCCCGCTCTGGGCGGAGCGGGAGGGCGTGTCAGACTTTTCCTGACTAAAAACCACCCGTATTCATTCATTTGTCTGTGTGCCAGGGCCACGATATCCGCGCCGTCGACCCAGGCCTGGTCCTTATCGGACGGTGAGCTACCCATCACTCACCGTCCGCAATCCCGCGCATACGATGGCCGGAAATCGGCTTGCGACTAGGGGCACGAGGGCGCGAACCTTGCTTCTCCCTCACGCGTTCCGCCTCCTCCTTCGCAAGCATTACTGCTTCGCAGAAGGAGGTGACGGCCTCCCATGCACCCTCGCTCCGAACCATGGCCTGAACCAGGGCCGGACGCGAGAGATCGCCGCCGCCGATCGCCTCCATGAGGACACGGTGGTGCCGGCTGTCATACGTGGATCTTTGATAATCGTTACGGGTCGTCAGAAGCCCGAAAGTCTGACGACCAGTCTTACCTAGGGGTATCGTATTGCCCGGTAACTGGGCTATGGAGGTCAGACAGGCAGTCGCTCCATTTAAAATACTGGTATTTAGCTGCATCCGGTTAGACTGGAAGCTGACCCCAACATAGATGGGAAAAAGGCTAGGTAAAAAGGCTAGGTAAAAAGGCTGGGTAAAAAATAATATATTAAAATAAAAAAATAATAGTTTAAAAAACACTAGAAAAACACGCTTTTAAAAATGCACGTAAAAACAAACGACTATGATACGATATTCCATCATGGAATGCCAGTACCTATCTTCCAGCTTCATCATAAAACCTTGAAACCTAATCGTGGTCAAAGTTCATTACAAGACTTTTCTGAGAAATCCAAAACAGCTATGATACGATTTTCTATCATGAAGTTCCAGTTCATATCTTCCGGTTCCATCATCAGATCAGGTCGACAGTACCATATTATTGTATTGTCATCAGAACTACATACAGCTGCCAATTTTCATTACGCTACGACCCTTGGAAGATGGTTAAATTAGTTACCTTAGATTCCATTACATAGTTAGTTACATACAGGTCGACCTAATAAAAGCGTGTTAAAAAATACTTACAGGTACCCAGGAAACACTTATTAATTGCTTTATTATTTACAAGTTGACGTGTGAGACTGCATCTTGTGAACTTTTTCCCTTCACAAAAATCACTCAAAAATAAAGAAAATACTGACAAAAGCAAAAATTAACCTCATAATCATTGGCGACCAAAAGTATTAATTTAATGAATAAAATAAAAAAATAAAATTGACCCTTTTACCCGATTTTAACCAGTGCTCAATGTGAAATGACTGTAAAAACTAAATAACATTAAAAATTCAATTAATATTACCTAAATGCCAATTTACCTGTGAGTAATAGTTAGGTACCTATCACTGTCCGTTATTTCAACTATTTCCCATCTCTTTCTTTTGTACAATTTTGAGGTGAAACGAACAATATACAGTATGTAACAAAAACCCTGTTGTTCCTTTTAGGGACGTATACATTAACCTACAAGCATAACATTGGTGGAATTATAATAAAAAAAAATAAGAATTGGCTAGTCGAGAAGTCAAAATCAAAGAACTAAAGTGGTAAGAAATCAGTTAAACATTACAACTATTAATACTTAAATATTTATTTTAATTATTTTTGTTGAACAGTTTTTATAAATGACTTGCTTTATTATGTATGTATACCGATTCTTAAAACGTAGGTAAAAGGAACAACAGGGTTTTTGTTACTGTATATTGTTCGTTTCACCTCAAAATTGTACAAAAGAAAGAGATGGGAAATAGTTGAAATAATGGACAGTGATAGGTATCTAACTATTACTCACAGATAAATTGGCATTTAGGTAATATTAATTGAATTTTTAATGTTATTTAGTTTTTACATTCACTTCACATTGTGTATATTTAGCTATCTTCAAGTGTTTTTTTATCGACTGAATGAGTAACATTCGCCGCTATCAATCCTATCTGAGGTGCCTACAGATATGCTCGTGTTTTTTTATCCTTTATTAAAAAGAACCAGGTTCTTAATAATTAATAACAATCTAGCCTGTTAAAAGACTAATACGTAATTTTAATTTAACTTATTTTTTTACGAGATAATTATTTTAAAACATAATTATAAACACATGAACAAATTCATGTGTTTTAAGGGTGTCATTGTCACTATTATAAATAAATAAATAAATAAAATTCATTTATTTCGGGTAACTGGGCTCATAGAAGTCAATTTACAAAACATATCACCCTAATAATATAATAATACAAGGGAATAAAATAATAGTAATACAATTCAAAATAATGTCAAAAATTCAAAATAAAATAAAATAAGATACCATTACAATTAAAATATTATACAATTAAAATAATACATACAAAGACACACACAAGAATTAATAATGCCTGACAAACGGCCTAACCGGAACATGCCTGCTGCAGCAATGCAGCATGTAGGGGCAGTCCAGCCTGTCAGCAATCGTCGCCAGGACTGAGTTGGAGCTGGCCCGTACTCTGCGCACCAGAGAGATGCTCCGCCTGCGCATAGTCGCGTAAAAACAGGCGGTACGCTCCTCCGCGAACAACCCGAGGCGCTGCAGAACCGAGGCAGCCCCATCACAATCCTAAACGCATTAAGGCTTCTACATACCGGGGCGACTTGTCGCGCGTCGCGACGCGACACAAAGACACCGCTCGTCCAGCGACACGCGGGGCCTTTGTGCCGTGTCGCGTCGCGCGACAAGTCGCGCTGGTATGTAGAAGCCTTTATTGTAGAGAACGCGTATTATGTCTACACTATTTACAGTACACTAATTCAAAAGTATTTGTTCGTTTTAGTCTTAGCACTATATTTCTTTGGTCTTAACAGCTGAATTGTCTCGATGTTCACATGTCAGTGGAGTCGGTGTTCATGAACCTCAACAAATTTTGGTTTTGCCACTGGTTAGATTGCTGGTCAGACTAGTCTTTCCTACGGGATTTTATTTTCCCGTTGGTCAGATTTAATTGACAGCTTTTCTTCTTTTTTTTTTGGGTGTGAAATTACCTAATAACTTCTCCCGCTCATTTTGAATATGAGGGTCACGTTTGGGGGCAAATTAGAAAAAAAAAACTGTACTTAAAACTGTACCGTGCGACACATCAAATGAAACGGCTTGTTGTAAGGATTTCAGATATATATTTTTTATAAATTTAAAATAAATACTTTTAAAATTATTAACGAACATAGATGAAAATTGACCATCCCCCATATCTCCGAAACTACTGAACCCTAAAAACATTCAGGACTATGTTACTTCGAATAAACATAAATGAGTAATTAATCATGAATATTTTATCACTAATTGGCGTCTTTAAATAAATCATTAATTGACATTAAGTGGTACCTAATTTATTAGGTGCTGAACTCATTAGAGATAAAAACACTATCTTTCAACGAGAAATTTTCTATAAATAAATAGCATTCTTAATCATCTTTAAGAACTCTTTAGTGCAAAGGTGTTTGTTTATGTATTGATAACATTTATTACTACGTATAACCCATAACTATACCTACATTGTTTCTTTTTTTGTAAATTTTGCGGGTTTAGTCCATGTTCAACCACCTCAATCTTTACCCCTGACCATGTTGAACCCCTAAATGTTTCCATGTTCAACCCCCCAGGGGTTGAATATGGATTTCAATATATTGGTCATCTTTTCTTTGTCCATATTCAACCCTTTGTTGGAATATGGACAAAGAAAAGATGACCAATATATTGAAATCCATATACCCCTCGGTAAGACTGGTTGTCAGACTTTCAGGATTCTGGTATAAACTCAATCTACTTTGTATTATATGATTGCATATCACAGGTGTGAGACTATGTACAATAGAGCTAACATTTACCGGGTAATATGTCTTTCATTGACTTGAATGTGCCCTAGCGGCTGAGAGTATGTCATGCTCACTCAGATGTCTCGCTGATGGTGGCGTGTGTGTTGGATCTTTTAGCTCCCTTCAAAATGGTTGAGCTGAATATTGCTGATCCATGCATCATGTTCGTGAACGGGCGCTGTCAGTTTTTATCACGGACGCTTTTGACATTTTGCATCATTCTCACATGTTTAACTTCAATATGAATGATGTAACCAATATTTTGTATCAATATTTTAATTTAAAAGAGCGTCCGTGGAGTTTCTTGCCCGTTCTTGTCCATACGAACCTACTATTTGGAATGGGCAACTAGCTTCATGTTTGTAACTGACCGACTTCTTGACAATTCAAAAGTGCCTGTCAATGGTTTAATTGAAATAAATGCTTTGAGTTTGAGTTTTGAGTTTGACTTAACGTGCTTTCCGAGGCACGGAGGGGTCTTTGTATGTAAAGATGGTCACCCATCCATGGACCAACCGCGACAAGCGTAGCTTAACCTGATCGATCGACTCGTGCTGCTGTTATTAATTAGACACAAGCCTCTAAGCAGCTAGCTTGTTGCATTTATGTAACTTATAATATTCTGTTCCTTTAAGACGCTGACAACAGCTAAACCGCGGTCACTGTCAGACTGCATACAAAAGAAAGAGAAGCGCGATGACACAACGCGTGTAATTTATTGCAAAATATGAAGCAACTAGCTGACCCGTGCCCACTTCGTTGGGCGGTAAACATTTTAACGTCTTTTCATTTTTCGGATTAAATTATGGCCTTATGTTATGCTTATGACACTCACAAAATAATAACGTGGCTTTCAATGGGTAAAAGATTTTTCAAAATCGGTTCAGTAGATCCAGAGATTACCCCTACAACCTCACTAACTATAAAATATTTAATATAAGTAGATGAAGCAACGGTTTAGTAATATCCTTAAAAAAAATTACTCGCATTCAGTTTTATCACTATAGGCAAGCGACTTGCGACAAAATCAATAGCAGTGAATTGGGACTGGGATTGTGAATTCAACTGCACATTTACCGCTGAGTCGGTGACGGTCGGTGATTCTTCAATTTTGTCAGCGTGAGGGGTCAAAAGATATTTTTAGGGTTCCGTACCCAAAGGGTAAAACGGGAACCCTATTACTAAGGCTCCACCGTTTGTACATCTGTCACCAGGCTGTATCTCATGAACCGTGATAGTTAGACAGTTGAAATTTTCACAGATGATGTATTTTTGTTGCCGGTATAACAACTAATCCTAAAAAACAGAATAAAAAAAAATATTTAAGGGGGCTCCCATACAACAAACGTGATTTTTTTGCTCGTTTTTGCTAGATATTGATAACGGCAACAGGTAGACGCTTGAAATATTCACAGAATATTAAGTTATATATTCACTTTAATTATAAATAATTAAATTAAAATAAACCAAATATTTAAGGGGGGCTCCCATACAACATACGTGATTTTTTTGCCATTTTTATAGAGAATGGTACGGAACCCTTCGTGGGCGAGTCCGACTCGCACTTGGCCGGTTTTTTTATTATTTAAATAAGCCAACGGAATTAAAACATCAAAATAACCTTCAATAAAGTTTCCTGAGAATCGGATTATTTTGACTCCCTGCCGTGCTTCCCCAAAACCAGCAATAAAAATACCATCCTGAAACACCTGGAACTCAAATGAGAATAGTTCTGCCACTGCCATTTTTTTTTTTTCGTGTGGTAAATTATCAAATAACTTCTCCCACTCTGACTGTTACTGACTAAAACCCACCCGTGTTCCTTCAAATGCCTGTGTGCCAGGGCCACGATATCCCTTTCAGACAGGCTCGTAACCCTGGCAGGCATTAGCCCTTTCGGACCCCGTCAATTGGTGCTGACATCTCTTTGAGGCGCGCGTGGAACACAACGCGCCGTCGACCCGGGCCTGGTCCTTATCGGACGGCGAGCTACCCATCGCTCACCGTCCGCAAGCCCGCGCCCACGGTGGCCGGGAAACGCCTTGCGATTCCCGACGCCCGGGGCGTCTCCTGCGGTGACTAAGGGCGTGAGGGCGCGAACCCTGCCTCACCCTCACGCGTTCCGCCTCCTCCTTCGCATGCATTACTGCTTTGCAGAAGGAGGTGACGGCCTCCCGTGCACTCTCGCTCCGAACCATGGCCTGAACCAGGGCCAGATGCGAGAGATCGCCGCCGCCGATCGCCTCCGTGAGGACATGGCGGTGCTCCGCCCAAGCAGGGCAGACCTCAACCTCACCGTGTCCTCCGGGCGATCCACACAGTGGTGACACCCGGGCGTTTCCTCCCGCTTTATTCTGAATAGGAACCTCCCGAAACAACCGTGTCCGGTGAGGACGTGCGTCAGGCGGAAGGTGAGGAAGCCGTGGCGCCTCTCTAGCCACTCCTCATAGAGTGGACTTATCGCCACAATTGCGGCATGCAAATTCTTTGCCAAATAGTAAATATCCCTGGCGATGGCGCATGCTTATTTTCATCTCTCTCCTATTTGGTGAACAGTGACATGGCCATGTCATTGTCTTCTCAAATTCAAGACAGCATTGTGCGCCACGTGTCTAACAACTGGGAATATTCCAACCTTTCACCCAGGATCGGTCAGGAGGAGCTATTTATGGTTCAAAGCGTGAATACGTCGCTGAAATGTCTTGTAATGGCACCTACGGAACCACCTGTGAACTCATGGCAGCGGGAGAACTATTCCCATTTGAGTTCCAGGTGTTTCAAGATAGTATTTTTATTGCTGGTTTTGGGGACGCACAACAGGGAGTAAAAATAATCTGATTCTCAGGAAATTTCAATGAAGGTCATTTTGATGCGTGTCAGACTTTTACTGACTAAAACCCACCCGTGTTCCTTCAAATGCCTGTGTGTGCCAGGGCCACGATATCCCTTTCGGACAGGCTCATAACCCTGGCAGGCATTGGCCCTTTCGGACCCCGTCAGTTGGTGCTGACATCCATTTAAAATGGGAATAGTTCACCCGCCTTTTTTCAACCCTTACAACACCAGCCTAAACCAAAGATACTAAGCAATAAAACTAAAATACGAACGTAGGTATTCAAGGACACTTTTCTAGTAAGAACGACTAATACTAAAAACTATTATAGTAATACCACAGTGTGAAATACCTACACAATAAGTAATTCGCAAAAAAATTGAAATAACAAAATTCCAACCCGGCAATAGGTAAAAACACAATTATTATCCTCCAATTTAAAATTAGGAAGCGAAACAAACCAAAACGAAAACCAAACAACGATGATGAAAAATATTTCAAACCAAATTAGTAGTAAGTAATAACAAAATATCGCAGAACAGAAATTTCGGTAACTATAGCTTGAACTATAGGTTTGTATTCTGTGATTGATACATGACTTCGTTTTTTGATACGATCGGCTTGCAAGCCGCGATTAAGGTTAAACATTGTGAAGTTTTCCCCTTGGCATTCTCGACTTAAATGCTAGCAACGTTCAAATTACCTGAATACCGATTAGAACCTCATTTCATTATCTTTTAGCAGATGCCTGCATACTGAAAAATACTGGCCACCTAGAACTGGCATAAAAACTTTAGAACGTTATCACGCCTGCACCGAAACATACTGGCCACCTAGAAAAAAAACTAAATATAAACCTCAAGAAACTTCCAAAAATTCTTATTTCAATGTAAAATATGCATTAACGCGTTGTCGTAAAATTCAATTTAGATCTTTATCGGCCTCCGAATTCTAATTTCAATGTAAAGTATGCAATAATTCGTTGCCGTAAGATTCAATTTGGATCTTAACTGGATTTGGTACATTTTTCATACAAACATTAAAAACCCTTATTTTCACCCTTAAGCGCCGAATTTCGTAAAATCCTTTCTTAGTGAGCACCTAAAAGTCGAAAGGAACAATCAGGCCAACATTCATGTCTCTAACATTAAAAACATAGGACTTTCATACAAACTTTGACACCCCTTTTCAACCGCTTAAGGTGCGAATTTATAAAAATCCTTTCTTAGTGCGCGCCTGCACCCCATAGAGAGTGCTTGTGCCAAATTTTAGACCTCACGGCCCATTAGTTTCCGAGATTTCGTGATGAGTGGTCAGTGAGTGGACTTCTCTTTTATATATATAGATTATCTATTTACTCAAAAATGAGTTGAGTAATAGGAAATAAAAAAAAAAACAACAAAGTTCTTCATATTTAAATATAACGTTCTTGTTATTAATGAAATACCAAACGTACGTTGATATTTAATACAGATATTTTGGATTGAAACTCAAAGTAAAGGATTAAGTTGACCGTTAATTTTTATTGAGATTTTTTTTCTAAACGTATTTTGGTAACAACCAGGTTCTGAGAAATATGTTCAAGAATAACTTTTTCCGCTACCACAAACTATATCGATTTGGCAATTTTTTTTGTTTAAGACAAGCCTACTTTTATCATTTGCTTCTTGTCAGCGCCTTATTTTACCACGTGCTTATTTTACGATAGGAAGGCTACATTTTGTATCCTGCTTGCTAGTGACTTTACCACCACCCATATTATTGTAGTGTCAGATTCTACTAGCCTAAAGTTTGTATCTAGCCTCAGGAATCTTCCAAGACCACACCTATTATACACCACCAAAAAATCAATAAAATATCCACATTATGACGACATCTGGCAAATTACAAGCATCCTATGGGGTTGTCACTTTACGTTACGTTGTGACCAAAACGAGGGTCGGATTAGTAATGATTAGATTTCGCTTAGATAAGCTCCACCAATTAGTAATGTAGTTAGTAGCCCAATTTAAATGCACCTTTAGCGGTGAATTGTGTTTGAAATTAATTTTATGGAGAAGACGTTTTGGTCCTTTTAGACTCAAACCTGAAACCTTTTGGTATGAAAGTTTCGAGTTTTGGGATTATAACGGTACCTTAATTGGGCAATACATTCATTATCTTATTATACATATATATAACGGCGCAGGATAGCCTTTACCAGAAATGATTACCGTATTAGTGGTTCAGCAGCTTCAATATCATCAGGATTGTGCTGGAATATAGCAGTTCGTCGTGGACGTGGTACGAAAGTGGCTCCCTTCACATCTTCTTCTGTCATCCGGAGACGACCGCCACATAACCATCGATGTTACGCTCTCCTAGAGTGACTGTCACCAGCCAGTGTCACTCTGATCCGACAAAAATAGACGGCGCCATTGCTGCGCCGTCATATACAGGGTTATTTACAACTTACAACAACGGGGGGGAACAACTTTTACTATGGGACCAAAACTGAATCAGGTTTGGTCCCATAGTAAAAGTTGTTCATAATGACCCCTTAAGAGGTTATTGACGTTTTAAAAATAAACCTGTATAATGAAATATTTATGTAGAATTTTTGCTTTCGGCCGCCATGGCAACTGAGTTTCACAACCAGTTGTGAAAAAGGAATTTTTATTCTTTCTTAGCAACTAATTGCGATGGAAGAATTTTTTTTCTTTATACGCAACCAGTTGCCCACATAGAATTTTTCAAAAACGCTAGTTTCAATAGAAGAATTTATGTTCTTTTTACGCTACCTTATGGTAATGTAGCCCTCATCTAATAAAATATAATTATTTTTAGTGCAAACACAGATCCATAACTTTATTTCAATTTAATGGACCATTCCGTCACACCGTTTTTCACGATTAGTTAGATGCCTAGTTCAGATACTATCCCTGGTAGGTATATTGAAACAAATAATTAATGTACTTAATAATAATAGTGTTCATTTATTTTAAACGTAAGCTAACAAAGAAAGCGTACGCTCAGGACCCCGATCCTACTAAATAACCACCACATCAATACAGTCTAAATAGTGTTCCAATTGGGTCATTAGAATATATTTTTGTCTTTCAGTATTCTCTTTATTATTGAAACACTATCAAAATACTACGAAGACCAATAATTTGGTTATTTACCAGACTTGAGACCGCTAGACATCATAGATCTGACAATAAAAATAAAAAGATTTCCTTAAGAGCCTGTATCTGCGACTATTGAAGCGATGCAAACGCGCGATAGTATAGTGACACTTAGCAATTATCAAGCGTTCGTAATGATGTAAACGCACTGCAAAAGTTGCAGTGTGTATAGACTGTGTAACTTAAATGTTTTAATAACTAGATCTTATAATAAACTATATTATTTCGTTAAAACGTAATTGCAAAAGGGCTAATGATCTCCAAGCAGTGACCAACATTTATTTTTGATATTTTAATTCACTCAATGCCTGGTCAATTTCCTCGTCGATTGCTTTGTACTCTATATTCTTCTTTATAGTTTTGACATTTAAATCGAATGGTATACTTTCCGTTGACAAAATATCCAACAGTTGTGGCAATGTTGGATATTTTCTTCATAAGTAAGTATCTATTTATTTTTGCACGCCATCCAACTAATGAATAAAACTTCCCATTTTGGTTGCGAAACTCAGTTGTCATGGTGGCCGAAAGGATTCTTTGTTGGCAACTGGTTGTGTATAAACAAAAAATATTCTTCCATCGCAATTAGTTGCCAGGAAAGAATAAAAAATCCTTTTTCACAACTGGTTGTGAAACTCAGTTGCCATGGCGGCCGAAAGCGAATTTTTGTCCGTTTGTCTGTTTATTCCGGATTATCGCAAACACGCCTGAATGGAATTAGAGGAAATATGGCACGCAAATAGTTTATTACCTGAATTAACACATAATAATAATAACCCCACCGCCGTAACTCTACGCACCACCTTATCTCTTCGCCTCGATGCCGTATCTCTACGTTGACAACGTGGTGGGGCTTGCGTGCTCCTGAACTCTAGGTCTGTGCCAATAGAGTATACTTTGTATACTAGAGCAGCTAGACCAAAGGAGATCAATATACCCGCACGGCAGCATGTGGCGTGCTGTTGGTTAGGCAGCAGCGACCCCATGGACCCTATATCCCGGGAGAAGTGTTGTTCCTCACTTGGCTTTCATTTATTGGGTTGGAGTGAATACTGACGAGGAACAGAGCTCCTACCTAAGCTCTTTCTTTCCTTCATTGGCTGGCTTGAGTGGAATTTTGCAAGAGCAAATGTGCTCGGAGGAAGGAAGTATTCCAGTAAGATGCTGTACAAATATTTCCATAACATAAAATAGTACATTACTGCAGCGGCCTGCAAAATCAAACTAAGTAAATTAATGATCAATTCCAGAATCAATGACGAACAATTATTATTTTTCACGCGCCAATGTGTTAATTTGTTTCTGATTTACTTTAAACAGCTCCATTTGGAAGCCACTTCGAAATTTAAACAAAACCTTTGATACGTTACCTCCTTGGTGTATGAAAGTAATAAGTTCGTTCCAATAATTTTATTATCTTTATTTATGTCCATATTTTCTATAGTCAATCGTTGGCTAAAATGTTTGATTTTAGTTTTATTTAAATTCATCTTTTTTGTTTGAACATTCTATTATAGATGTTAAGGTATTGTGAAATGGGCACGCTACAATTGTGGCGATAAGTACCCTCTTTGAGGAGTGGCTGGAGAGGCGCCACGGTGTCCTCACCTTCCGCCTGATGCAGGTCCTCACCGGACACGGTTGTTTCGGGAGGTTCCTGTTCAGGATAAAGCGGGAGGAAACGCCCGGGTGTCACCACTGTGTGAATCGCCTGGAGAACACGGTGGAGCATACGGAAGAGATATGCCCGGCTTGGGCGGAGCACCGCCGTGTCCTCACGGAGGCGATCGGCGGCGACGATCTCTCGCGCCCAGCACTGGTTCAGGCCATGGTTCGGAGCGAGAGTGCATGGGAGGCCGTCACCTCCTTCTGCGAAGCAGTAATGCTCGCGAAGGAGGAGGCGGAATGCGTGAGGGAGAGGCAAGGTTCGCGCCCTCGCGCCTCTAGTCGCCGCAGGAGACGCCCCGGGCGTCGGGAGTTGCAAGCCGATTTCCGGCCACCGTAGGCGCGGGCTTGCGGGCGGAGAGCGATGGGTAGCTCGCCGTCCGATTAGAACCAGGCCCGGGTCGACGGCGCGTTGTGTTCCACGCGTGCCTCAAAGAGATGTCAGCACCAACTGACCCCTTTAGTTGGTGCTGACATCTCGGTCCGTCAGGACCAATGCCTGCCAGGGTTGCGAGTTTGTCCGAAAGGGATATCGTGGCCCTGGCACACAGGCAAATGAAGGAACACGGGTGGGTTTTAGTCAGTAAAAGTCTGACACACCCTCCCGCTCTGCCCAGAGCGGGAGAAGTTATTTGATAATTTCCCACCCAAAAAAAAAAAAAGGTATTGTGAATGTCAAGTTTATATTGGATCATGTCATTAATTGCTATTACTGGAAATTGTAACCTGGTCTTGACCGTAATTCTGGGATTGTCCTAATAGCCGTGGAATACCTCTCCACTCCACTTAAGCACCTCAGCGGGCCGAGCACGGGCTGCCCAAGACGTTTGCGACAAGATATGATAAATTATGTCATGTCAATTTGTACCTACTAAAATTTTATGACAAAACAGTTTTATCGCTCAAACTGTGATAAAATGTGTGTGACTCAAGTCATGTCACAGTAGGCCGTAAGTGTTCCCTTCACCATTCGTTTCGACAGGCGCGATTCTTATGGCGTATAGGTGGGCACCTAATTGGACGTCGTGCTCGTAGGCCATATTCATCCTGCTTATTTCTCACGGTTTGGTGGCTAACAACAACACCGCTTGAGAATATTGTAGCTTTAAAGCAGGGGTTCCCAAAGTTATTTAATTTGTCTACTGCCCACTTTTTATCACCTAGGTACTTAAAAACCACTATAACTTCAAATTAAATTTATTATTGTGCTTATTAGCGGAGATTAAATATTCATTCTAAACGAGAATTTTACTATAACCCGCAAGAGCTAACACGTTAACTGCCCCAGCACCAGTGCCTGACAGACATGGTATCTGTTAGAGCCATGTTAGTGCCGAGTGACTGACGCTAACGTATTTTATTTTTTTATTTATTTGGTAAAAACACATGCACAACTTTACAGACCCAGATCTAAGTTATTGCACAGTTCAATTTCAATAAAAACAGACCCTACTAACTTGTCGCACGCGCTGCACTTCCCGCACGCGCCGCACTTGCCACAGGCGCCGCTCTTGCCACACGCGCCGCACGTGTCGCACGTGTCGCACATGTTGCACGTACCGCACTTGCCGCACGCACCGCACTTGTCGCACGCTCCGTATGTATCGCACGCGCCGCACATGTTGCACGCGCCGCACTTGTAGCACGCACCGCACTTGCCGCACGCACCGCACTTGTCGCACGCTCCGTATGTGTCGCACGCGCCGCACTTGTCGCACGCGTCGTACTTGTCGCACGCACCGCACTTGCCGCACGCACCGAACTTGTCGCACGATCCACACTTGCCGCACGCATCGCACTTGTCGCACACTCCGTATGTGTCGCACGCTCCGTATGTGTAGCACGCTCCGCATGTGTCGCACGTACAACATGTGTCGCACGCACCTCAGGTCGCGCCCGCCCCAATCCTAAACCTATCTCCCGGGCTGTTAACATGAAATACTGAACGACTGAGATGCATCCAGGAAGAGTGGCCCCACAGTGATGCTATGGGCGGGTATTATGGAAGAACAGACGAACTGAACTCGTTTTTGTAGATGGCAATATGAACGCTGAAAGTTACGTTGCAGATGTCCTTAGGCCTTATGTACACGTTAATGTATGATAATGTGCGTTCGCACACAGCTCGGAGTACTTGGCAATGGAAAACATCCGGGTATATCCGTGGCCTGCACAATCGCCAGATTTCAATCACATCGAGCACGCAAGGGACATGCTCCAGAGACGTGTTCTAGAGAACCTGAATCGACAACCCAACAACTGAAAGAATTGTTAAAATTTCCATAGGGAGCGATTGCCGCAGGATAAGATAAACAAACTTATAAATTTAATGAAAAATCGTTATCGACAAGTTTTAAACAACAGAGGCGGTCGGTCACACTTTGTATTAATTTACTAAATAATTAAAAAAATAATCGTTATTTAATTTTGTAAAACATGAAAGTTTAATTTCGTTTTAACTTTATTCTATACTCCGTATGTTACGGTACACATATTTTTAATTATTGTGATTAAATGAACAATAAAATGATTTTTTTTTTTGCTTTAGTCACTAATGCATCAAAAAATGCTTAGTTATTACTTATTTATAAAAGAAATATAAATATATTACAATAGTAAAAATCCTTCAAAGGTACAGAGATAAGCCAAAGTCAAAAATGTGACTTTAAGTCGGGTAAGGATTTAAAGTCAAAAAAGGAAACTATGGAAGTTATGTGGGAATATTATAGGCAGAGTATGATGATCAGTAAATATTATATGTATATCAAAGTACCCCCACCGCGTCCGTCTATATGAACGCGATAAACTCAAAAACTACTGAACGGATTTTCATACGGTTTTCACCATTGGACAGAGTGATTCATGAGGATAGTTTACGTGTATAAAAATAACTAAAAACTCAATCATCCCTGATTTTCCTAACCCAATCTGTCACCGTTACATTCAACACAATTCAAAACAAAACAAACTGAATACAAATATCTATTTAGCAGAGACGTTAACTAAATACCTCGTCTGCACTCTGGCGGTGACATTTCGATAAATTATCGTCAATGTCGATGAGGCCATCCATATTTCATAAAACAACCGAATCCGAACCAACTTCGTTTATAAAGTGTGGCTGAGTAAACTAGGGACTCTGGGTAAATAGGGAAGGGGATTTCTGCATAAAAATATTCAATTTATAAAATAAAATAAAAAATGAGCAAGCCATATAGTAGTTGTATTATGATGACGTGTAACATCTGACATCTCACCTTGGTAGCAACTGAGTAGTGACAGAAATTAACCTCAAAATTTAAAAAAGGTAATATTTATTTAAATAAATATTAATTGTGGTCACACACGAGTCTAAATTAGACCCCTTTGAGTATATATACTAGACCTACTTACAATCTTTATAGTACTATATAGATTGTAAGTAGAGGGGGTACTTACCAATTCCATGCTATTCATCATCATTTCAGCCGAAAGGCGGCCACTGCTAGACATAGGCCTTCCCCAAAGGGGGGGGGGGGGGGTTTGCCATAATCGCCACGATTGGCAGGCGGATTGGCGATGGCAGTATGGTGTTTAAATGCATAGAGAACGCTACTGCCCATTCTCTAGTAAGTCCCTAAGTCGCCTTTTACGACACCCACGGGAAGAAATGGGATGGTGCTATTCTTTACGTCCGGCACCGTACGGTACCATGGTACCAATTCCATGCTATTATAAAGTACTTACTAATTCCATGCTATTCATCATAATTTCAGCCGAAAGACGTCCACTGCTGGACATAGGCCCCCCTTGTTTGCCATAATCGCCACGCTTGGCAGGCGGATTGGCGATCGCAGTATGGTGTTAAAATGCATAGAGATGGCTGCTGCCCATTCTCTAATAAGTCCCTTAGTCGCCTTTTACGACACCCACGGGAAGAAATGGGATGGTGCTATTCTTTACGTCCGGCACCGCACGGTACCATGGTAGATACCAATTCCATGCTATTATAAAGTACTTACTAATTCCATGCTATTATAAATTACTTACTAATTCAAAGCTATTAAAAAGTACTTACTTATTAAGCTCATGCTGCCATTTCCTGTTACACACTTCCGTCCCTTTTTACGAAATCACTCCCACAGAAAGTGAGATGGAAGATGTTGCACATGAACAAGTTCATGCACAGCATGGTCCGATGGCGAAAGTAGTTCAGTTTTATAGTCTTTATCACACCCGTAAATATGACCACACCTTTTTGATACATGCTGAATATAGGGCAAAAAACCTTTGTGAAATAGATAGAATAGTCTTGGTATCGTTATAAGAACTCTATATATGAAATAACAATGCATAGGTAACTGCACTGAGCCCCATGTCCGCTATTTTTATAAATTCAGTCAATTCAACACGATCCCATTGTCATTTTGCTAAAAGTTTGTAATCTGCAATTCATAATGGTCGATCATTGGTCGGTCAATGTTCTCGTAATAGAATTGTGTTATTATAATGGTATTGTCGTATTGCCATTATTATAAAACCCATTAGTAGAAATGTCATTCATTTGTCATTATGTACGAGATTACCACTAAATGCAATTTCTTTCAATGTAGCGTCAGTGGCCGACCATTGGAAAGTCATAAAACACCATTATAATAGTAGATTACCAAACTTGTCAAAATCAACAATTATGGAATCAATGATCGACCATTCTGACACTATTGTAATAGCAGATTTGAGGCCCTGGGCTAATAAATATAAGATCACGTTGTGTTCCCCGAAGAATTAGAAAATGAAATGAAATTGAATTGTTTATTTTTGTAAATAGGATGTCGGAATCATTTTTTCACGTCATAATATATTAAAAAAAAAAAAAAAACTAGATGGAGTCGACATTTCCTATCTGACTACCCCTTTTTTTTTGGGGTTGGAAATTATCAATTAACTTCTCCCGATCTGGGCGGAGCGGGAGACTGAGATGAAATGGCGAAACAAACTCAGTGGTCAAAGTCTCTTTTAAGGTTACTCACATAATCTTGGTCAGATCATGTGAGTACCATGTGGTCCGTGTCTGAAATAGTCTTTTGAGGAAATAGTTAGGTACCTATAGGTGTTATAGTACTCAGTACATACACACGGTTTGCCAATTAGTTTTAGGTACAAATTTAGACTCCGAGCTGCTGAAAGATTCCTAGACACTTATCACTGTTACAAGGCTCTGTTTTCTATTTATTCTTGAAACAAGGCTTAGGACAGAAAAAAATGGGAAGGTCCCTAATAGAAATAAATACTGAATTCCTTTATCATGTCCGTCGTTTAACCAGTCACCCTGTATTATACCGAGTATCATTCGAGTTTGTAGCCCCTATCCATCAAAGTCCGTGTTTTCAGAAAGTTACTTTAAAGTCCCCTCTAATGAGGTTATCCAACAAAAACTGGGATAATAACGGTGTCGTATTATCATTATTCGTGCGTTGGTCTTCCTAATTTTGGTGGATAATGCTTAGGTGTTGAGCGGTATTGATTATAGATTACCGCTTTTATAGGCTTAGCACTTAAGTATTTGATAAGCTGTAGAGCGCGTCTTTGAAGTAGGTGTGACTTGTCAGCTTAAGTTTACGTAAACAAGTAATACTCCAACTATGACTTCAAGTGACTATGACTGGGCATGACCATAACTTCGTAAGTGTTTTCTACATTAATAGTTCCATGATAAGACAACTCTTTGTTTTATAACGTTATTAAGCCATGAGTTTATATCACGTATAGAGAATTTTCTTAGTAAAGTGTGTACACTTGTGTTTCAATCACGAGTGATTTTAGATTCGAGTCTGTTAAATCTTTACATTTATGCCATTGACGAAATAAAACGTACTATTACTTTGTCTTTCTGTTTGTATCATTTCCGTTAGTGCGCTTATAACATAACTACCTTTTTTAACAGGCTAGGTTATAGATTCCAGTCTCGGTACAGTCTCTAAAAAAAAATTAAACTGTCAGTCGTAGGACTGCACGTCAGAAGTGAAAACTTCTTAAGCCTTACAAACTTGTAAACACTTGTATATATGTATCTGAGCGTGACGGTCACCCGAGTTCAGTTCTTTTTCCAAATCCCAAAACTGCCCAACGTGCCTAAAGAAGTTATCACTTCAAATGCATCTGAGCGTGACGGTCACCCGAGTTCAGTTCTTTTTCCAAATCCCAAAATTGCCCAACGTGCATAAAGAAGTTATCACTTCAAATGCATCTGAGCGTGACGGTCACCCGAGTTCAGTTCTTTTTCCAAAGCCCAAAAGTGCCAAATGTTCCTAAAGAAGTATTCACCTAAAAAAAAAATTAAAGAAAGTACCAACCGTTGATAGTTTTCTATACCTCATATATCATTCCTACTCAAACGCTGAAGCTATACGCAGGGTGTATGTGTGTACGCAATCAATCAGTCGACCCAATTGTTTCCGAAGCGCGTTTTATTTGTAAGATACGAGGGTAGGAGCCTGACGCAGATAACGGAAAATAATCCAAGTCTCGAAGGTATTTTTGACGTGACGTTAACGGTAAAAGAGTCTATCGGTCATTGAACCTGTCTGATTGGCTTTTGTTTTATATGGGGTGAGCAAATAAAGGAAAATTGAGAAAAATTGCCGTGTCTTTTGATTTTTTACGTAACATTTTTTTGTAGCTTTTGTAAATAACTCGGCGTTGGGTCGGGTAGATTACATTGGGGAAGGCTAACCTATGTCCAGCAGTTGATATATTTTGGCTGGCAATCATGATAATGACGAATAGGTACCAAGTAAACCTTTTTGATGAAAAACACTCTTTTCTTGCTAACACTTTATTCCGCACAACTGCACTATTACACAACTCAACGACGACTGGCTCTACACTACATTCTACTATTTAAAATGACTTTTCTCCCAATCAGAAATAACGATAACCTCATAACCGTTATTTCTGTGTTGCCAAATTAAAATAATACACATAATGAAAATACATTTAAAAGTTTGTTACAACATTAATAATTTGTACTTTAACAGTGTTGCCACAGTGAATATTATAATTCGGTATTAAAATAAGACATTTTTTAAAAGTAAATTAAAGAAATCACGACACCCGGCCATCCGACACCGTGCAAACATCGAAACACGCAATAATCACGCACACCTTACTCCGTACACAATCATATTACATACATACTGCCGTGCTAAGGGTAAGAGCAGTAAGTCGGAAATTTCAAAGTTGAGAAAATGGCGGTCAAAGTTTTCGATTAAATTTTTACTTACTTCTACTTTAACTTACAAGTTTTAGTAGGTCTGATATTTTCAATATGTAGCTTGAATGGAGTTCTTTCGTGATACCAAGTTAATAATTGCTATTTATTTATTATAATATATTTTATTGACGAAAACTCCTATTATGTCTAGTACGAGTTAACTCTATTTATACTGATTGCTTAGAATAACCGCAGTAAGTACCCTAGTTGCTGCTTTAATGCTAAGTATTCCATACATACGATATCTACATTTTGTATGAAATTACGTGTCACTTTGAGGTCAAAAAAAAATAAGTTGTTAGCTAAATAGTATTATTGATTATATATCATTTAAAAGATCATTTATTGAGAAATCTAAGCATATCTTGAAATGTAGTGAATTACGTACAGGTTTTTTCCCGTTTTATCGTTTAATTTCTAAAGCATTTTTGTTTTGTTTTTTGTAAGTAACTTACTATATTTTATACCTAAATCTATTTATTTATTATTTTTGTTTAATATGAAGTGAAACGGACTGAGTTAATGAGTGTTTGTACTTGTTGAAATGGTAGCAATGAGTAATAAATAAAATAATATGTTTATTTACAACAATCAAAACTTTAATTGTTCACATCGAGATATAAGTATTAGTACTTATATCTCGATGATTGTTCAAAACTTCTTATCAAAATTACAGACACAATAAACTTAGACTATTTTAAACAATACTTAGAGCCAATAGGTACCTACTCCTGTACCTATTCCTGAAATATTATAATCAGTCTTGTAATAAAATATGCAACTATAAATGCTCCTATGGAGTTTTATGTTAATAATTCAAGAAAAAAGTACCAAAACTAGCTAATATATTAGCATTATTTTAAATGCAGAGAGTTAGCATTAATTATTTATTAAAAAATACTTTAAAACTAAATCATGTGAACACAATTTGAGATCAAAAACACATTTTATAAAATCACAAAAATGTTATACTTATTCTAAGATTTTTGAACAGTTGTACTTACAGTACAATAATTGCGTAGATAACAGTATATTATAAACACTTTTACAAAAAAAAAAAACTATTTGATGTTAGTGACGTGTTCTGACAGCGGCAAGTTTAACCAAAACCCTTTTCTGTTATTTGGCATTAAGGCTTCGGCGACTTGTCGCGTCAAAGGCACCGCTCGTCCTGCGACGCGCGGGGCCTTTGTGCCGTGTCGCGTCGCGCGACAAGTCGCGCTGGTATGTAGAAGCCTTTAAGCTCAATAGTTTGCTTATAATCTCATCTTTGGTCGACTTTGGTATTCCTCTAGCAGATATTTTTTTTTTATATTCCGGGAACTGTTGATGTTTAAAAAATTTTGTTTGTAGAAAGTCCAAACATTGTTCTTCTGCCGCGTCATGATTGAGCTTATATTTGAGCTGATACTCGCCCCGATTTGCTATTATCACCATTATATTTAAAAAGGTAGGTAAACTCTTGGTTCAATTCGATGTATCTTGTGTTGCGAAGATAAGTCTGTGTAATTGGAAAAATCACCGACTTCCATTGATTTTACAAAACACTTTTTAGAATTCGCTTGCTGTACAGAATCAACAAAATCTGAGAAATCATACAGTTTTTGTTTCCTTTGCATAGCTTGACCAACCTGGTGGTGGAAGCTGTCGGCTGACATGAAAGTGTGACCAGGCTCAAAGTATTTTAGTGTAATTTTTATTGCATTTAGATGCTGGCTATTGATAATGTACACCAAGAAACTGAAAAGAGCCCAATTTTTGTTTTGGGCGCAACAATTATTATCCATCCATATTACTATTTGCTCAGCATCACGTTTATGTAACAGAAATGCATTAATTGTTGATATAATGTCTTCCTTCTTCCTACCGGAAACACTTTCATTCCAAACAGCTGCAAATGGTATATTGTTACCTTTTTTAGAACTATATATTATAGTGAACTATAATGAATAATAATAATAATTATAATGAACTATATATTATTAACTCTATATTATTAGTGAGATAGTGAAAAAATAGTAAAAAAATGCCTATCGTTACAGCAGTACGTGGGGCTACTGCTTATATACTTAGAGATTAGGTAAATCAGCTTACAAAGTATGCTTGACATAAAAGCAGTAAGTGTGATTACTGCTGATATTCTAAGTATCCAATACTTAAAAGTTTTTGATTACGCTCATTTACACAACAGTATGTTCACTTACTGTTTTTATTATTAGCAAAATAGAATAAAAATGTCGAAGGTACACTAATTACCGTAAAGTAAGTATATTTCCTGCTTTTATGCTAAGTAAAGAAAATCATTTCATTGACTTACTGCTGTTATGCTTAATGATATTTTTAGGTTCCAGTGAATATAGAAAAACGGGAGTAAGACCAGTTTATAGAGCATTACGTGGCGATCCAGGATAGGTACTTAACTCATTTTTGAAAAAAATCGACTTGCTGCTCTTACTGTTAGCGCGGCAGCATACTTGCTGGCTATTATTAATAACTCAAAGGTATTTTCAGATTTAACCCCTAAAAAACTCATGTCTTAGAAGGGATGAAGTAGGAACGTTTACTTGAGAGCACTTTAGTGTAAATTTCCTAGTAATACGGAGCAACGCTATTATAATTCACATAAAGACAATCTTAAGGCTGCTTCTAAGAATGTATTCAAAGGAACTCCTAATATACTGCTTAATCAGATCAATACTGGTTCTTTCTAGAAGAGACTTAACTTGTACCTAATTTGGAAATAAAGTTTATTCTATTCTATTCTAATTATAGGAAAATTACAGGATGATATTAGTATTTTTAGGTCAGTGAATCGAACTGAAGTTTGACAGTAAGTATATTTATCTATGAGTTTGACTCTGAAACTAAAGTGTCATCTTCCAGGGGCCTATTTAATATAACCGACATGCTACAATCCGATATTTAACATACATTTTCTGCTTTATTAAACGCACCTGCCGTGAAAATGTGACAATTATGAAATTTTTTGACTAATAAGTCGTATTGTCAGATAAATAAGATAGGGTCATAACTCATAATCAAATATGACAAGTCCTTAATTTTGTATCGAGGCTCACTCAAGAGATCGCCCTTAATATAAAGACTTCGTTTGTTTAAAAAATAAATATCTTCGAGGATTCTCACATCGACTCGTTATAATTTCAAAATATTTTTGGAGCAAAATATTACTTACAGACTTCTTATGAAATTAAAATTCGGAATCACTTTTACAAGACATATTAAAAAAATATAAATAAAAAATAAGCTAGATGGAGTCGACATGTCCTATCTAACTACCCCTGAGAAGAAATGGCGAAACAAACTCAAAGGTCAAAAACTCTTATAAAGTCCAGACATAATCTTGGTCAGATCATGTGAGTACCATGTAGATCCTCGCTGAAATGGCCTTTTGAGGAAATAACCACACAAATTTGAGTGCACCTGTCCAAACAGCAGAAGCATTTGTCAGTAATCGTGAAGCTCAACTCAAGACTTAGAATCTCAACGACTCGACGAACACCAAAGAAAGGAAATTTGGGTAGGCCGCATAAAGTGCTCAAAATGGCAGACTACATTAAACCTAACTGAGAAAGAAAAAAAAAGAACAAAAAGAACCAGCCAAGTACGTGTCGGACCACGCACAATGAAGGGTTCCGTAGTTAGAATGAATTCATCCCAAAAACAAACTTAAAATTGTAGTTGAAAAACATGCTCTCCCATACATCTATATACGTTACGGTCAATTCTTCAACTGCAAATTTAAGTTGGTCTACGATTACTCGTTAATTTGTAAACCCTACTTAGCTGTGATAGTTTTCCTTTTAATTTCGTTATGTGTACTACTGCCATGAATTTTTTCACATAATTATCCGAAACCAACCATTTAGCTGGCAGCGGGGGAAAAATAGCACTTTAAAGCTTAATATAACGCAAACGGATCTCAGAATTGAAAAATGTTTTTCACAGACCCACAATATTTTTGAACGGCCTATCCAACGATACCCCACACTACGTATTAGACGAGAAAAAAAAATATCAACCCCGTTTTACGTTTTACGTGCAAGGGAGGTAATTAGTGTTAATTATTTATTAATTAATTACCCTAAAAAAAAATGTTTTTCATGGTTTTATTTCACGACTTTTTTGGAGTGATTAATATGTACACCGATGCCAAATTACAGCTTTCTAGGAGTTAGCGTCTTTGAGCTATGCTGGGGACAGACGGACGGACGGACAGACAGACAGACTAACAGACAGACGGACATGGCGAAACTATAAGGGTTCCTTGTTTACTACGGAACCCTAAAAATGACCGACATAGTGCTAGTGAGAACGATGTCAGTCATTTTTTTTCACAATGATAATTAAAGTAATAAATATAGCACTTATATCAGAGAGGAGACCTGAGTTCCAGCAGTAGTGAGCATATTAAATATATTATGTTGATCATGCTATGGATTCTACATAAAAACAACGCATAGCCGCTGCCCAGAAGCATGAAGTTTTGCACAAGAGTTCCTTAAATAAATAATATAAGCACGAAGGAAGGGTTTTTGAAAGTTCAACGCAAAACAAATCAAATATCTTTATTGCAATCCATAATGTATACATACGGTGGTAAATAATACTTAGTAGAAACAAATAAGGACACTGTCGAGCACAGCTTAGTATTATATAATTGCATAGCACATGTATGAGTACTATGTACTTACTATAAAGCTACCATTTACTGGCTACGTCTTTCATTGACTTGAATGTGCCCTGGCGGCTGAGAGTATGTCATGCTCACTGTAATGTCTCGCTGATGGTGGCGGGTGTGTTGGATCATTTAGCTCCCTTCAAAATGGTTGAGCTGAATGGTGCTAATCCATGCATCATGTTAGTGAATGGGCGCCATCATTAGGTCTGGTACTGGTCATCTCTTAGCGGCCTTGGCTTATTTAAATTTAATTTTTGAATTGTTTTTTTTTACGCTTTTGATTTGACGTTTTGCATCGTTCTCACATGTTTTATTTCAACACGAATGATGTAACCAATATTTTGTAACCATATGTTAATTTAAAAGAGTGTCCGTGGAGTTTCTTGCCCGTTCTTCTCCATAGGTACCTACTAAGCTTTGAAATGGGCAACTAGCTTCATCTTTATGACTGACCAACCCCTTGACATTTCAAAAGCGCCTGTAATTGGTTTATTTGAAATAAATGGTTTGAGTTTGACAGCAACATTTTTCTCATCTTCATCTCCTAAAGGGGTTGACAATTTGTATGGAAGTTTGTAATTTTACCGAAACTGGCTTGTTTACTATTAATGTGGTCAACAATAGCACCTCAAAAATCATCAAACTGGTCCCCAACCTGTTCGTATTACTACCCATCCCTAGCAGGGAATAATTCCCGTTTTGCACAATTCCCGCCACCGAAAACGCGGAACCATTAGCCGATTTTGCCCATTTGCTATGTAAATACAGGTGGAAATGGAAATTCTCATTCTGTGCCAATTACAGCACTAATGATGACAAAAACTTGAACGTCCTAATTTGATGTTGGTTAATTGCTTAATTTTGAGCTTTTCATTAACGGTTGCAGTCGTAACTGGAGTAGTCAGAGATGTTAATTTACGTTAATGAACCATACGCTATTATTTGGGGGACCTGGTTGTGTCTCATCATCATCATCATTTCAGCCGAAAGACGTCCTGCGACTGCTGGACGTAGGCCTGCCCCAAAAAGGGGGGGATTTGCCATAATCGCCACGCTTGGCAGGCGGGTTGGCGATCGCAGTATGGTTTTAAGAATGCATAGAGAACGCTGCTGCCCATTCTCTAGTAAGTCCCTTAGTCGCCTTTTACGACACCCATGGGAAGAAATGGGATGGTGCTATTCTTTACGGAAGGGACCAAACGGAACATGGTTGTGTCTAAAAACTGAATTTAAAATTGCTGAATTTTACACACTTTTACGTCAAAAAACTGCCCATGCTATGTTGAGGTCAGCTTCCAGTGTAACCAGATGCAGTTGAATACCTATATTTTTCATGGAGTGACTGCCTATTTACAACCCTGTAACACCTCTTGCGGGTCACTACCTCTTGGTAAGACTGGTTGTCAGACTTTCGGGCTTCTGACGACCCCTAACGACTGTCAAAGATCCAGGAATGACAGCCGGAACCAACAACTTATCTTGCTTATCAATAATGCATATTATAAGATTAAGGACTACGTTGAAGACAAGAAAGTTTGGCATTAATTCCTTCTGTACATGTGGCTTCCCTGGTACCTCATTAACGGCAAAACTATGTTAATGTCTATTAACTGTTCCCAAATTACGATTCTTTTTTTATTTTATCTTTTTTTGCCAATTTTTTTTTTAAGAGTAACCGTGGAGTTTCTTGCCGGCTCTTCTCCATAGGATACGACCAATTGGATAAGTGCCAATGTAGGCTTACCTGAATCTTTTTTTATTTTTTTATTGATTTGATTTCCGAGGCATGGAGAAGTCTCGGTATGTAAAAATGGTCACCCATCCACGGACCAACCCCAGCAAGCGTAGCTTAACCAGATAGATCTACCCGTGTGACTGTTATTACTTAGCCACGAGCTCCTCTAACATATGTTTATGTATTACGTAAACATTTATTACGTAACATTATGTATTACGGTAATACAACTCTTGTAAAAATATAGGAGAGGATGAGTAAAGGCGACTAACAAAAGGTATTTATAAAGCAGAGGTGAGTGGAAACGCCGGGAGGAGACGCCCCATTATAGTGACCAAATTGGTGATGTTCTTCAGAAAGGTCAGGTGCGTAGTACTCGCAACCGGCGTGCGTGTATGACTAGGTGTGTGAACGTAGGCGAAGCAAAAGGAGTATGTATGTAAGGAGCGTAGCAAGTGGTGTTCTATAGTTTCTGCCTACCCCCATGGGAAGGACGCGGGAGTTTATGTATGTAAAAATATATAACGGCCCAAGATAGCCTTCACCAGAAGTGATCATCGTATTAGCGGTTCAGCAGCTTCAATATCATCAGGATTGTGCGGGAATATAGCAGTTCGTCGTGGACGTGGTACGAAAGCGGCTTCCCCCTGACATCTTCTTCTGTCATCAGAAGACAGCCGCTACGTAACCATCGATGCGACGCTCTGCTAGAGTGACTGTCAGCAGCCAGTGTCAGTCTTATCCGACTTTTTCAGTGATTCTAATAACTTCGTAAAAAAATAGATGGCGCCACTTGCTGCGCCGTCATATATTATTGTAACAATGAATTGATGATTGTAACAAGCACAAAAAAATTCAGCTCTTTATTAATAATCGTTGACATAAAGATAAGCGACTTTTGAACGTTAAAAGGCTTCTACAGACCGGCGCGACACGCGACGCGACACACAGGCCCCGCGTGCCGCGCGACGAGCGGTGCTTTTGTATCGCGTCGCGAGTCGCGCCGGTCTGTAGAAGCCTAAATAATTATATATGTTTAAACATTGGCTAATCATTACCTACATAAGTTTATGCAATGTTTATAAATAAACCCCTAAATGCCACTGCAGCAGTAAACCTAAAGATAAACTACGATTACATGGCTCGCCCATCCAAATTACTGTTTCAATGTGTGTAGTCACATCCTAACGAAAGAGTTACTCGTAATATCTCACTTATTACCAGATTTGTTGGTCAACTAATCATAACTAGCCGATCGCGCAAGACAACGCACGTTTCGTTTTCAAAGAGTACGTCAATGCAGCGGCATACTAATAATAATGAGCGATTTGACGCCACTAGTCGAGCAATAAATCCGTGATTTGTTTTTGTTTAACGGCCGTCTCATTACGCACTTATATGCGTAGAAATACTTTCAAACGTTTTGAATTTTGGAGGGGCGGGCCATATCATCGTAGCTACTCGTAATCTCTACTCCCCGGAAAACCGCTAAGCTCTACCGTTTAAGGTGCCTTTGAAGAAAATGTGGCTGCACCTCAGTTTATTTATCGACACAATAAAGCAGACAGTCTTATTTCGTACAAACTAGTACACATAATCAGCCTATAATGTGCCCACTGCTGGGACACAGGCCTCCTCTCTGTGAGGGAGTGGGCCGTAATTCACCACGCGGGCCCAGTGCGGGATGGTCGATGTCACATGTCTTCGAATTTCTTCGATTCTAGGACATGCCGGTTTCTTCACGATGTTTTCCTTCACCGTTTTGAGAGCAGTGGTGATGAAATTATTTACACAAAGTAAAGCGTCTGCCCGGGTTCGTTACCATGGACCACCACTGCTCTGCAAAACAGTCTAACTCAGTTTTAGTAAACTCAAACTCAAGCATTTATTTCAATTAAACCATTGACAGGCACTTTTGAATTGTCAAGAAGTCGGTCAGTTACAAATATGAAGCTAGTTGCCCATTCCAAATAGTAAATTCCTATGGAGACGAACGGGCATTAAACTCCACGGACACTCTTTTAAATTAAAATATTGATACAAAATATTGGTTACATCATTCATATTGAAGTTAAACATGTGAGAACGATGCAACCTTATGGTAACCGTACCAGTGGGGTAATTACAATGCAAATCAAATCATATAAAATCATTTATTTTCTTGAAATATGGGTACATGAGGTGCAATGGGTTTAATTTTGACAGTTCACCTACGTTCATTGCATTGCGTTTTACGTTGTTGAGCAGACAAATTTTTCGAACATATGGATCAATGGATTAGCAATAAATATCCTTAAAAATCATTCAGATTGTAATTGATAGTGTGTTACGCAATTAGGGTGCAGGACAAAAGGACCATTATCTTGAAAGGATAACTTGAGTATAACATTTCTAACCAATATTTATTTAGTACCTACAAAGTAAACATTAGTTAATGTACATGTACAGCTTTAAGACCTGTAACCTTGTATTTAAGGCGAAAGCGTCAGGGTAGCCCGCGAAATTCAAACTTTCTTACGTTTTTTGCAATTTGCAGGTCAATAACAGGTTATACAACATTAGTTTTTGTTTATACTAAACCTCTTAAGGGGTCATTGTACTCATCATTATGAACAACTTTTACTATGGGACCAACCTTGAAATCGCGAAAAAAAAATGAGCTGTTCCCTACATTTAAGTTCGCTGAACTCGTCAAAATGTAGGGAACAGCTGATAATTTCGCGATTTCAACTTTGGTCCCATAGTAAAAGTTGTTCATAATGATGAATACAATGACCCCTTAAGAGGTTTAGTATAAACAAAAACGAATGTTGTATATGTTGATCTTTGGGGTAACTCTACAAACAGATTCTACAAACTGCTTTTAAAGCGTAAAAGCGAGCCATCAGAACCATGCTTGGACTACAAATAATGGACAGTTGTGAACCATATTTAAAAAAATACAAAGTTCTGATACTCCTGGCTCTGTATATTTATGAAACTGCCTTATTTGTTAAGTTAAATGCACACCTGTTTCCCCATCTATCAGATACATCTAACAGGCGGAATGATGTTACGCGGACGGAGAGCCAAAACGGCCTTAATGTGGAAAAGCATATTCTGCATAGCCCCGAAAGTTTATAACAAAGTTCCTAAATCAATCAAAGAGCTAAACTTAAATGGATTTAAAAGTAAACTTAAAGACTTGCTTTGTAATAAATGTTATTATAATTTAAACGACTATTTAAATGATACTTTGACATCCTAATTGAATTGTAATATTTTAAACTTTGTCATCTAACTCTTTGATACTCTGACATTAAATTATACTTTGACTTTGACATCCTAAATAAATTGTGTGTAAAGGATAATTATTTTTAACTGACATACCTCAAATTGTAATTTTAACCTAATAATTGTATGTAACTAATATTTGCACGCCACACTTGGCAGAATGTGATAATACCATTGATTCTAATCTTAAGACCATACAATTACCATATTCTGACAAATAAATGATTATGATATTATGATTAAATATGATTCGCGGCCGTAACAAATATACTATCTCTCTAAGTTCATTGAACCCTATTGACTGAGTATTTCATGAAACAGGATTCTACAAAGAGAGTTAGTTGTATTGCTTATTCTAATGATAATAATTCTGTAAAACGAAATTGGTTGCTGCCGCGAATCATATTTTAATCAACATACAACTTGACACAGACCTGCAAATTGCAAAAAACTTAAGAAAATTTGAATTTCGCGGGCCAGCTTTGCGCATCCCCCTTAAGACTCAGATATATGCCAGTGACTTTGAGTGGTTAGCTTGCGTGTTCTGTACTGAGCTCACACAACGCGTCGTATGTTCAGCCTATGGATATAGAGCACTGTCCGCAATTTGACCCATTATTAATTTATTATACATAAAACAAAAGGTGTTTTAATAAAACGCGTATACTAAAAGATCAATAGTTAAATTATCTTTAAATTGGTGAAGATTTCAGAAAAATACGCTTGGTAGATTTTGGGCCATTCTCAGTTTTTATCCGCGTTAGACATAACTTTACAAATTAATTTCACTATGTAATATAAACATAATCTAAAATATTCACATATTAAGTTATTGAAAAAATGCTCTTATTTAACATATGTTTTTTTCAAATCATTAACACTACTCGTTTACTCAAGTTATCTAAGGTCATCCGCCTATTATTATTAATTAATAATCCATTTATTTCAGATAAAATACATTACATTAAATTAAAAACTTTTGGTAAGTACTTACACATACACTAACAAAAAATTAAATTAAAAGTCAATTTACACTAAATATTACATTAAAACTTAACATATATAAACAATGTGTCAGTGAGCGCCCAAAACAGCTCTCTCCGTCATAAGTTGTCAAAAGTGACAGCTGTGGGTGCCATCTTATAATTAATTAACTGTATTTTCAATTCAAACATCGTTAGAATTTACGTATTGTTAACGTTTCGCGTTCTTGCTAGGACCTCTGAAACCTTGTTACATAAAAGCGGGTCACTAGAGCACCTACGATAGACCTCGTATTCAAGTAATTTAGGGTCATCCGTACATGACAGCTCCTACGTCATACGTTATCTAATCTGACAGCTGTGGGTGATTTCTTAAAATGTGTACTGCGGCCAGCGGGCCTATTACAAAATATTTTAATATTGAAAATACTCGTATCATACAATATTTGCTTAGTTTTAGACTTTGTTCATGTCGATGGGCGATACGTGGTAGGGTTGTCGTCAAGATTTTAACTAGAAAACGATAGGATAGCTGTATTTTTATTCAAAACAGAAATAGTTCGAATTTACGTTATGTCACGCGTTCTTGCTAGGGCCTCTGAAACCTTGTACATAAGAAGCGGGTCACTACAGCACCTTAACAATAGACCGCGTACTCACGTAATCTAGGGTCGTCCGAACATGACAGCTCTCTACGTCATACGTTGTCTGAACTGACAGCTGTGGGTTCCATCTTACATTGTAAGGTCCGGTAGTGCTGAGTCATACAAACTGTGTTATTGTTCTAAGATGATGTTGCTATGTGATATGTTTTAAGGTATTTTAAAGGACCATTTCTCAGTCTTGTGTGGTTATATACGTTGCAAAAATAAAGGTTTAGGTGTTTTTTTAACTATTAAAACGCAAGCAGAAAGTCAAAGGAAAGCCGAAATTAATTTAGACTAGCAATAAAACATTTTTTTAAACAAGCTTTTATTTAAATGCTCTAAAAAGATGAAAATAAACTTTAGATTAAATCAAATCCATCAAGTTATTACATAACACAATTTATATGATATAAAAGTTTGTCGCGAGATTTACTTGCCTATTTATTTATTTACCTATTTTATAAAATACATTCTTAGATTTAATTATGTATGTCAAGATCAAGTTATATAACTATTATATTCTTGTATTCTACACACATGTAAATCTCGCGACAAGCTTTATATCACATAAATCGTGTAATGTAATAACTTGATGGGTTTCATTTAATTTAAAGTTTATTTTCTGCTATATTTAAATAAAATATTGTTTTTCAAAATGCTTTTAGAATTTTTTTGTCATTTTATTTTATTATTATTATATCGTATTCTTTCATTTGATACCCATATCATGGGAGTGCAAAAAAAATAACTAGTCCACCATCTTGGGCCGTCCGCCATATTAGATTTAGAATGACGTCACTTAGTTAACCGTACATTGCCATCCAAACTAAACGTGTATTCAAAATTTCATCTCAATCGGTGGTGAATGACTGCTTTAAAATTCAGTTGCAAGATTTGACCCGAACATAAAAGTTTGTATAAAGATAACCAGCCAAGAGCAGGTCGGACTTGCACTCTTATGGTTCCGTGCCACAAAAACCAGAGACCAGTGACACGTATTCTGCGTAAATTTTGACTGGCTATCTCTTACGATAAAAAGATACAACTCTGTGAAGACAGACAGCCAGACAGCGTAGGCTTACCTCCAAAAACAAATATTAATAGAATTAAATGTGCGCTTACCCCAAGTAAATAAACCGCAAGAGGATCATAATGCTTTTTAGGGTTCCGTACTAAAATGGTAAAAAGGAACCCTTATGGTGAGACTAAGTCTGTCGGTCTGTCTGTCTGTCTGTCACACCTGGATATCTGAAGAACTACTAATGCTATCTACTTCAAATTTAGAATAGTTTCAGATGACATTTGCCCAACTATTTTGCAAACAAGAAAGAAATTAAAAAATATATCTTTTTTGCAAAAGGGACTGAAAGGGGTCTTAAAATTTTGAAGTGGGGCTACTAGGGCATGTGGGGTATCATATGAAAGAGCGCTGTTTGCACTTTCGTAAACTTTTTTTTTAGGCAGCATATATTCCGAATTTTGATGAAAAATGTAAAAAAAAAATACCGCCCCCCCCCCCTTATCTCCAAAGTTTGCATAGATAAAAATCTGAAATTATTCTATGTGATAGAAGTTTATGTAAAGATTACAGGAAAAATAAAACTATGTCTCTAAATAGCACTGTTTTTCAGAAATCATCAACATCATTATACGTACTGTTACGTACGTATTTTTGAAATACATTGCAAGCTATAGTTTTGTATAATTTAGAAGCATTTTTTCATTTTTGTTAATGTGAGTACCATGGAGCCGTTTATTATGATAAGATGTATGTTGACTTAAAAAAGCGTGGCAGTTGAGAGTAGTCATGCTCACTTAAATGGCTCGCTGATGGTGGCGCGTGTGTTGGATCATTCGGTTCCCTACAAAATGGTTGAGTTGGATAGTGCTGATCCACGCGTCATGTTCGTGAACGGGCGCCGTCAGTTGAGACTGGTTTTCTTTTAACTGCCAGGGCTTATTTGTACTCTTTTAATCTTATATTTTGTATTGTTTTTTAATGTACCCAGGATTTAGTAATATCTTGATTTAAAAGAGTGTCCTTGGAGTTTCTTGCCTGCTCTTCTCCATAGAGATCTACCTTTTGGAATAGGCAAATAGCTTCAACTTCCTCACTAACTGACCGACTCTTTGACAATTCAAAAGTGCCTGTAATAGGTTTAATTGAAATAAATGTTTTGAGTTTGAGTTTGTACGGAACCCTCGGTGCGTGAGTCCGACTCGCTCATGACCAGTTTTTTTATTTTTATGTTACTAATTACCTGCCCACACATACGTACGTACCTACGCACCTTGGTTATAAATAAATCTTCTAACTTTGCTATGAAAAAACAAATACAATCGAAAAATAAACTACGCAGAAACCCTTCTGTAATGCAAATTGATTTGTTCTACACAACTTTTTCATTGAAACGTGTGAGGGCGGATATGTCGCCCCACTTTGGTCCTATATTTTTAGCTTAACCTCTATTTTAACGATGTCGTAGTTAGTGTTTATTAGTCTAGTTACTCACACACTGTCACAGTCATGATCATGACGTGCAGCTTCCGAATATTTATTTATTTGTGCTTGTGATTATAAGTAGATTTGACCCCTGAGTTTTTTTCGCCATTTCTTCTCAAAGTCAAAGTCAAAGTCAAATTATTTATTTCAAATAGGCACATAAATGGCACTTTTGAACGTCAAAAATTACAAATAAAAAGTCAAAAATTAAAAATCAAGGGTAGTTAGATAGGAAATGTCGGCTACATCTAGATAATTTTTAATATGACGTGTAAAAGTGATTCTAATATCCTATTTACAGAATAAACGATTTCATTTCATCTGTTTTGTGTAATGTTTATCTTCGAGATTATTAGATATGTTTTTGTATGCACGTTTTTCTGTGACAAATAAAATTATTTTTCTTTCTTTCTTTTCTTTGTAATGGAAGAAAGTTGTAGGTACCTACAGGGTTAAATAAAATTTGCTAGCGAAACTCATCGATGTCTTAACATGATAAAACAAAAAAGAAATTAATTAGATGGATTTTTTTGTATGCACAGAATGTTATTTCATTTGATATATAAACTTGAAATTTGGCCCGAGTACTTTACATAACATCACGCCAGTAATCCCCGAAGGTTTAGGCAGAGATGAACCTATAGTACACCCACGTTTTACCAGTTATGTTTAAGTTCCATGTAATATATCATGTGACGCACATAATCATTGTTGTTAAAACATTATTTTCATTGTTAGAAGGGTTATGTTTTTTTATTTTTTATTGTTTGTTTGTGTGTTTCATGAACTGTGTCCAAATAAACTTTATTCTTTCTTTCTTTATAGGGGAATTAATAGGGGGCGAGCCTATTGCCATCAACTGGGCACAAATCCAGACTCCGAGCTGCTACTGAGAAATTCCTGGTGGAAAAACTCACTAACACTTTGCCCGACCTGGGAATCGGAGCCCAGACCTCGTGCTTGGCAGTAGCGCTTGCGACCACTAGACCAACGAGGCAGTCAGTCACTTGAAATATCAATTTAAAAATCTGTTATAAAAAAGGAAAACAGATTTTCTCAACTCAAACTTCAAGTAACAAATCTACCAGAGGTCGTCGACCCCCCCAAAAAAATATCAAATGATTTTATTTTATCGTGTTTTGATATACGGTACCCATTTTTCTGCAGTTTTGCTAGCTTATTTAATTTGACCCTGTACAGTGTAAGGTGCATTAAAAATAGCTTCCACCAGAAGTGACGACACTTCAATGATTAAGAACCAATGTTGTAGGGTGCTTGCCCACGAGCGACTTTTTCAGCGTTTTTTCGGCGATTTTTGAATGTATTTATTTTTGACAAAAATCGCTTAGAAAATCGCTGAAAAAATCTAGCAACTTTCGAACACATACCTTTCACCCTTTACCACCCATCCTTTTACCTTTTTTCTTTCCTTTACCATATTATTATTATAGCGAGTGTATATACACCGTAGCATTTTAATCGTCTTACAACGGCAGCCCACTTCATTTATCCAATGACTACTAATCAGTCATAAAAGTAAAAAAAAAAATTATTAACATTTAAGTGAGGTGAGAGTGGAGTGAACTGTCAGTGTCATCCCATCTGAGGCTAGGGATGGACCAAGTATTACATTTACAATCACAATCGAGATTTTAATAATAGTTTTTATGCTAATTCTGTTGTTTATTTTATATTATTTCAAAGCTAGCATTTAAGTGTCTAAACATGGTAATATTTAAGGACTAGAAAAATAACAAAATTGAGTTTCTGACTGAATTTCTGTTTTGCTATTTTATTTAAAAACCTCCTAATTAGTAATGTTTAGAAACTTAAATACTAGCTTTGAAATAATTTAAAATGATCAACGATTTAACATAAAAAATATGATTAAAATCTCGATTATGATTGTAAATGTAATTCTTGGTCAATCCCTAGCATCAGTGAGATGACACTGACAGCTCACTCCTCGCAAGATTTCACAGTGACAAATTTACGCACTACAGAATAGCACTGCAAGCAGTAATGCTCGCAAAGGAGGAGGCGCAACGCGTGAGGGTGAGGGAGTGTTTGCGCCCTCACGCCCCTAGTCGCCGCAGGAGACGTCCCGGGCGTCGGGAGTCGCAAACCGATTTCCGGCCACCGTAGGCGTGGGCCTGCGGACGGTGAACGATGGGTAGCTCGACGTCCGATAAGGACCAGGCCCGGGTCGACGGCGCATTGTGTTCCACGCGCGCCTCAAAGAGATGTCAGCACGAATTGACGGGGTCCACAGGGCGCAAATCAATCTGCCTATCCTTTTCCAACTTTATTGGGTTCGGCTTATAGTCAAACCGGATGCAGCTGAATACCAGGATTTTACATGGAGCGACTGCCTATCTGACCTCCGAAAGCCAGTTACTGGGTAACACAATACCCCTTGGTAAGACTGGTTGTCAGTTTTCTGGGATTCCGACTACCTAAACCTCTACACTAAATTATTGTTACTAAAAGAAAAATAAATCACAATTAAACCATTTTAAACGTAATAATATCTCATTACTCTTGCTAATGCGTACAGAGAGCGCCTGACCTCATTCTGAGAATTAAGAACAAAATGGAGCAATTATTTTAGTGGCAAAAATTATTTTCCAAGTGATTAACGAAAAGAAACTAAAACTTATTTAATGAATAAACTTAGTTCAATTTTCAAACAAATTGTTAAGACTTAGTAAGTCTCTTCGTAATTGATTTGATCACTTTAGAGTTTTTATTAAAAGAGTTGTTTTTCTATTTTAATTTCAGAATAAATTTTCTTTTTCTTTTCATGATTTGTAGGTATTTTCGATAAACTAATTTGGGGCACGAGTAAAATATTATGTCGATTTCTGCTGAAAAGTTTGAAGTAAAAAGTTAAGAGAAAATGGGATATTATTTTCTGCTACGCAAGCGTAGCACTCGTAGGCTCGTAGCAACCTCGCCTTTATGAAATTACTAACTTTCTGCCGCGCCTTCGCCCGCGTTTAGGGCGGATAGTATCCCACGGGAACTTAGCGATGGGATAAAAAGTATTCTATGTTATAACCCAAGTCATGGTCTACCTGCATGCCGAATTTCATCGAAATCCGTTCAGCCGTAAAGGCGTGGAAAGGTAATAGACAGGCAGACCGAGTTAATCTATTTACAAAAAAATATATATTATGTTTGGTGGCATGAGGAACAGGGTGTAAAGTTCACTCATCCACCATAGAAAAGGGTGAATCCTCCGACCAGACGGGTGTTGTGTCTGGTGGGCAACTGCCCGACGGTTGATGTCGGGACGTTGAATATATGCTAGTTGCGTGGTAAACTCTGCTTGCGCGATGCAGGATTTGCGTGACGTCAGTGTGACGCTTAGTTCGCATGTGGCGATGTTGATGCCGCTACATATGTAAAATAAATTGTTCCGTAACACACTTAATGAAACCCTTGAAAAAAAAATTAAGTTAAATAATATTTAATCCCAGAATGTAGCTAGTTAATTAGCCAAACTTTTTGTCAGCTATGTTGGGGCTTTTTGTTTTTGTTCACGGGGCGAAAAACCCTCATGGATGTCCTCCGCCCTGAGACGGGCGGAGGGGTCTGTCAGGATTTTCATCATTACAGCCGAAAGACGTCCACTGCTGGACATAAGCCTCTCCCAGAAGGGTTGCCATAATCGCCACGCTTGGCAGGTGGGTTGGCGATCGCAGTATGGTGTTAAAACCATTCGCAAGTAAGTCTGTTAGTCGTCTTTTACGACACCCACGGGAAGAAATACGGCGGTGCTATTCTTTACGTCCGGCACCACACAGACAACAGGATCAGGATGTCAGGATCTTACTGTCTAAAAACCACCCCGGTGTTTCCTTCCTACACTAGCACCGGGGATCATGGGAAGCTATGTTGGGGCTAGTCTATACGGAGACTGAATATCAATAATCATCACGCATGGAGCGACTGCCTTTATAACCTCCAAAACCCACCTACTGAGTAACCCAATCATCATAATCAGCCCATAATGTTCCCACTGCTGGGACACAGGCCTCTCTTCGAGAGGGAGTGGGCTGTTGTAATCCACCACGCGGGCCCAGTGCGGGTTAGTTGGTGACACAACATGTCTTCGAATTTTTGGTTATAGGACATGCCGGTTTCCTCACGATGTTTTCCTTCACCGTTTTGAGAGCAGTGGTGGTGAAATTATTGACACGTAAAGCGCCTGCCTGGGTTCGAACTCATGACCTACAACAACAGGTAACTCGGGGCCGTTACCACTGGGCCACCACTACTCGCAGTGGTAGGAGTGGTGGAAGTAACACCACAAGTCTGAATGCGAATGTAATCGTTGGTTACAGGCTATTAAACATCAGCCGAGCACAAAGCCAAAGAACGCTAAGCGAAAATGAACTAATAGCGGACGGGCAACAGTATGCGACGCGGTCTGGGGCCGAAATTTCACGTGGTCGGAGTCGCGGGCAGAAGCTAGTGTTAAATAATGCTAAACACCATGTACAGTTATGTTATGAGTATAAATATGTAAACACTTAACACAATTCAAAACCGATTTTCGATTGCAACTTTGAGAAAAGATCTATTTATATAGTTTGGGTTCCAAAATACTATGTTCTTAGTATAATAAAATTACAATCAAAATGGTTGTAGGAAATCCCTTTTAAAAATTACTTAGTTTATACATATTAGTGCTCGTGACTGTACGACTCACTATGATCACCAAAACGCAACCTTAGTCTGATAATAATTGGTTACTAAATAGGTACTCTTCCACTTAATCTGCTCAGAACAAACAGTCGCGAACTTATAAATACAGATAACACACAAAAGTTTCTCCGTGTTATTGTATGTAGCTCACACAATACAAACGAACTACTAATAAAAGGGATTGAAGCCCTATTTACTCAATAAGGAAAAACGTGACGAAACATACATAATAATTATATACCCTCATAAAACGATGAAATAATCTTGTTATGTTCCCAAAAATCCCTTTTGTTCGTAAACACGACGTCAAAAGAGTTTTTAAAACAGTACCAAAGGCAAAAATTCTTTAGTGGTTCGAAATTCAAAAATATGCAGCAGTGCACACGGCAGTGGTATGCAACGCTCAGCTTGAATCGTTCGAGAATGGCGACTGAACGCATTTTCATTTTCAGTCGTCGCTTGGCCGCCGTACGGTGAGCACGTGTCGCTGAGAAACGAATGAACGTACCAATTCCGATAATTGACGAATAAACGTGAGCTTATTAATTGGATTTACAGCGGTGTGATTGAGAAACAGGACGATTTACATAGAAATTGTATCGGTAAACCGTGTTTCGATTAACCTGACGATTGTTATTATGAAATTTTAATTTTTGTATGTGATGTGGTTAACATTGTGAGTTTTTCTGTGTTTAGTGTTGTTTTGTGGACATGGTAAGTTGAGTTTCTACTTTTATTTCATCCAAAAAGTAAATAAAAAATTGTGTGTTTGTGGTTAAACTAAAACAAATATAATATGTACTTAATAAGCTTGAATCCTCCTTTTAATTTTTACAACAGGAAATACCAATTTTATTGCTTAGACTGGAGTGTTGTCAAAGATGTTTTTCGTTGAAAATAAGTAATATTGATTTGACGTAAAAATTAATGATAAATAACATAGTTTTATTTTAAGACCTTTGTTACTTTGTTACTAACAATTATTGACAAATCAATTAGTCTGAATTAAATTAAATTAAAATTAAAATATTTATTGACATTATAAACGTGATTAATTTCTTTAAAAAAAAGATACCATATTTAGAGAAAGAGTCTTTGTAACACGATTTCTTACAGCCTCTCATTCTAAAAAGCGGCAGTTACGTCCTAAAATCTATAATTTCTATAGGTACTTTCACGAAAACTTCGACCCTTCGCCACTGTTATTAATATAGTAAACTTTATCTTAATAGTTGTCGGCACGACCTAAGAATAATAATGTGTCATTTTTTGTGCGACCCGCAAGAAGAGACCCGTGTTTTAGTAGGATTATATGAAGACATGGGTTCAAGTCTGAGAGGCTCTTTTTTAAGCATTATGTATTATTTTGTTTTTAGATTTTTTTGACACATATTGACACATTGTTATAAATATTTTGCTTGAACAATGCTTCAGCGTGTGAAAATGCTCATACTCTCGATATGTCGCCTTGTCAAAATCGTTTCTGTATCTCAATTATACATGGAATTCACACTAGCAGGGAAGTTTTAAAAACAAAAGACTTGATATTATAAGATTAATCATTTTTTTGATATAATATATTATATATAGATATACCTTTATATATAATATTATAACAACAAGGTTAATTAAAAAATTACATGAAGTGTGCCTGCTTGGCGTCACACACAATGGATTAATATAAATTTTCTTCTTTACGTTTTCTTTCATCCTTCGGATGAGCCCTATGGACTTATGTTATCAAACTCATAACCGTTTAAAAAATATTAACAGGAAATCGATAAATTTTCTTAGATTTTTTTCCGTAAAAAGTATCCGCAACATATTTCTGCCTGTGAGGCGTACACTTTTGTTTTTTTTTTTCATATTTCCGTAGCTTTTTTAGTTATTTTAAGAAAATACAAATTGTTTTTTGAGAACCTATATTTAGTTATCACAGAAATTAAATTTCTAGACTGGAAAAGTTGGGAAAAAGGAAATATTTGGAGTGTGCCTATTTTTTTTATTCATCATCATCATTTCAGCCAAAAGACGTCCACTGCTGGACATAGGCCTCCCCCAAGTACCGCCACTTCGACCTGTTCTGTGCTTCTTGCATCCAGCGGATTCCTGCAGCCTTCACAAGGTCATCGGTCCACCTTGTAGGAGGCTTCGCGGTCACCACTCCAGAACCTTTCGGCTCCATCGGCCATCAGTTCTGCGAGCAATGTGCCCTGCCCACTGCCACTTAAGTTTGGCAATTCTTCGGGCTATGTTGGTTACCTTAGTTTGCCTGCGAATCTCTTCATTTCTGATTCGATCACGTAGGGAAACTCCAAGCATAACCCGCTCCATTGCCCTTTGGGTGACTTTTAGCCATCTAATAAATAAATAAATTAAATAAATAAGGCCTCATTCATAATTTCAGACGAAAGACATACACTGCTGGACATAGGCCTCCCCCAAGCACGTTAGTGCTTGTCATTTAGGGGGGGGGGGGGGTTGCCATAATCGCCCGCCACGCTTGGCAGGCGGGTTGGCGATCGCAGTATGGGGTTAAAAAGCTTAAAGAATGCTGTTGCTCAGTCTCTAGTAAGTTCCTTAGTCACCTTTTACGACACCCACGGGAAGAAATAAGGCCTATTTTGAGCGATCACGTATTTTTTTATTATCACAAAAATAATGTTTGGAGTATACAAACTATTTTATAGTACACAAATATTTATTTAAAAAAAAAATATATACTTATTGGGACGTTGTTCTCAGTTTATATTTTAGCTATTTTCGATCGATTCAATTTTGATTTCGTTTTGTTAGTATAGAATTGGATTTATTCTGCATAGAGAGTATTAGAGAGTAGGTACATAAAATATAATTATGAAAAATAGAATAATTGAATAAATAGTTGACGAACCGTTGGTACCTACTTTTTATTCTATAAATAAAATCTTCTTCCACATTGGACTTTGCTAGTTAATGATACAAAAAAAAGAAGTTAAATAAATAAATAAATCAAACTCTTGAAAAAATTTAATCCTACGAGAGCTTTCAGATTAAGACGGAGATATATGCCAGTGACCTTGAGTAGTTAGCTTGCGTGTTCTGTACTGAGCTCACGCAACGCGTCGTACGTTCAGCGAGTAATAGGACTGGCCCATCAAGGAGCGCTGTCCCCAATTTGACGCATTATTAATTTATTATACACAAAAAAAGGTGTTTTAATAAAACGCGTAAACTTAAAGATCAATAATTAAATTATCTTTAAACTTGTGAAGGTTTCAGAAAAATACGCTTGGTAGATTTTGCGCCATTCTCAGTTTTTTATCCGCGTTAGACATAACTTTACAAATTAATTTTACTATGTAATACAAACATATTCTAAAATGCGCACATATTAAATTATTAAGAAAATGCTCTAATTAAACATATATTTTTTTCAAATCATTAACACTACTCGTTTAGACGTGATCTTCAGTATAAAATCATTAAAAGTCGGATAACGTCGCCTTAAATAAATGTACCGTTTCAACACAATACAATAACATTTTTGGTCCTTACGACCCAGTCGCACCGAAGGGACAGTTTGTAACAAGATCCGCAGCAATTACCCTGTGAATAGACATTCAATTAACACAATTCGTTATACAATTAATAGTGTCATACTATTTCATGCATATTAATATAATTACGGGAATTATCATTAATTGATTACGCAGTTTCAATTAGTGGTAAAACAGTCCTTGAGAGGTGATTTACAAGAAAGTGCTATATGGTTTATAGTACGAGTAGATAGATTTCAGGAGAAATCTGTACCTACCTACATAATGGTTAATTCTAATTGGGTATTAGTATTCACGTTTCTAGATACCTAATACTTAGCCATAAAAATACTATTAAAATGCAAGTATGATAAAGAAAACTAATAAAAAACCGGTCAAGACCGAGTCGGACTCGCGCACCGAGGGTTCCGTACGAATATATGATGTTGATGATTTTTGAAAAACTGTGCGTTTTAGAGACATCGTTTAATTTTTCCTGTAATCTTTACATAAGTTTCTATTATATAAAATAATTTCTGATTTTTATCTCTGCAAACTTCGGAGATAAAGAGGGGGGGGGGAGCGGTATTTTTTTTCACATTTTTCATCAAAAGTCGGAAAATATGCTGCCTAAAAAAAAATTTGAGAATGTGCAACCAGCGTTCTTTCATACGATACCCTACATGTTCTAGTAGCCCCACTTCAAATTTTTAAGACCCCCTTTCAGTCCCTTTTGCAAAAAAGATATATTTATTTAAATTTCTTTCTTACTTGCAAAATAGTTGGGCAAACGTCATCTAAAACTATTCTAAATTTCAAGTTGATAGCATTAGTAGTTCTTGAGATATCCAAGTGTGACAGACAGACAAACAAAGTCTCACCATAAGGGTTCCTTTTTACCATTTTAGTTCGGAACCCTAAAACTCGTAATATAAAATTTAATAAAGTTTATAAAGGTTGATTATATATATATATATTGATAACATAAATACACACGGAGACTCCTCCGTGCCTTGGAAAGCACGTTAAGCCGTTGTCCCGGCTGTCCTTCGTGGATCTTTGACAGTCGTTATGGGTCGTCAGAAGCTTGAAAGTCTGACAACCAGGGGGTATCGTATTACCCAGTTACTGGGTTGTGGAGGTCAGATAGGCGGTCGCTCCATGTAAAATACGGGGATTCTGCTGCATCCGGTTAGACTGGAAGCCGACCCAGAGGGCTAATTGCGTAACACACTATCAGTAGGAATTGGTTTCAATTTGACAGTTCAACAACATTCATTGCGTTATTTACGTTGTTAAGCAGACATTTTTTTCTACCATAAATAGCAATGGATTAGCAATATACTTCAAAATCATTCAGATTCCGATTCAAACTGTGTTACGCAATTAGGGTGCAGATTGATTGATTGTATTGATAACATATATATTATACGTTTGTGTGGTGCCGGACGTAAAGAATAGCACTCCCCTGTTTCTTCCCGTGGGTGTCGGAAAAGGCGACTAAGGTACTTACTATAGAATGGGCAGTACTGCGATTGCCAACCCCCCTGCCAAGCGTGGCAATTATGGCAAACCCCCCCTTTGGGGAAGGCCTATGCCCAGCAGTGGACGTCTTTCGGCTGAAATGATGACGATATTATATATACCTATTCTGCAAAGAAACGCCGGGAGGACATATACCGCCTTATTACAAAACAAGATTTATATTTTGACATGGCTTAAACCATGGAGCCAGTTTTTGTAATAAGAACGTAACAGTGATTGAAATACCGTTCAATATACAAAACTGAAAACTTAGTTCGGTACTAAGTTGTCAGTTTTGTGTTTAGGAACTTTACCATAGTCGGAATAAAGTTCGAAATTCAATAATGGCTCCATGTTTTAAACCTGGGTCTGAAGATAAACCTCGTTTTGGAATAAGGGGGTTAGTGACCAAATTGGTGATGTTCTTCAGAAAGGTCAGGTGCGTAGTACTTTCAACCGGCGTGCGTGTATGACTAGATGTATGAACGTAGGCGAAGCAAAAGGTGTATGTAAGGAGCGTACAGGTGGCGTTCTATAGTTTCTGCCTACCCCCATGGGAAGAAGGCGTGAGTTTATGTATGTATGTATGTATTCTGCAAAATCTGGGGACCCCATCTCTTCTCAACTTATCAATGGTCCTAAATAATCCACTAAGCATAACAAACATCACATAAACATCACGTAACATAAATAACTATATTATAATTTTATGGCATACTAACTTCTGATAATAGGCTTCATGAGTCAGAATAAGATACCGATTCTAGTTAATTCATGTAACTCTCTACAAAAAAAACCGGCCAAGTGCGTGTCAGACCACGCACAATGAAGGGTTCCGTAGTTGGAATGAATTTATCCAAACAAACTTAACATCGTAGTTGAAAAACATGATCCCCATAAATTTCAACTGCAAATGTAAGTTTGTACGCACAATATTGAGTGATTTACCATGTTATTTTAAGATCACAGACTTCTTATAAATTTTCATGTAATCTATAAGTAAATAACTATTTATTTTTATCAAAATTTTAGGCTCAGTAGTTTCAGAGACAAAGAGGGGAATGGTAATTTTTCATCAATTTTCTTAAATAATTACAAAAATATGTATTTTAAAATTAAAAAAAATATATATAAAATCCTTACAACAAGCCCTTTCATTTGATATGTCACACGGTACAGTCAGCAAAACTTTTATTTATATTTTCTAATTTGCCCTCCAAAGTGACCTCCATATTAAAAAAAATATTTATTTACGTAACACATTCGTGTTTGGGTCACAGAAGTTCATATGTGTACCAAATTTCAACTTAATCGGTCCAGTAGATTCGGAGCAAATCAGCTGTGACTGACGGATATACAGACAGACACATGAGTGATCCTATAAGGGTTCCTTCTTTTCCTTTTGAGGTACGGAACCCTAAAAAAACGATAAACTTCAATCAAAATGATGTGTACTTAATTAAAATGAGATATTCAGGTTCGATTCGAAAATAACTGAAGTACTCTTTGCTAGCTATCAATACGATGTCAATTTGTCGACGACAAAGCACCAGCTGATCCACTCGATGATTTAATAAAATGAGAATATATTAATATAACAGCCGTGTTCTGTATACATGCATCATTGTTGGATCATTCGGTTCCCTACAAAATGGTTGAGCTGGATGGTGCTGATCCACGCGTCATGGTCGTGAACGGGCGCCGTCAGTTGTGACTGGTCATCTCCTATCTGCCAGGGCTTATTTGTAATCTTTTATATTTTGTATTGTATATTTTTTACATTGTTCTCACATATAGAAACGACAAGAATAATGTACCCAGAATTTTGTAATATCTTGATTTAAACGAGTGTCCTTGGAGTTTCTTGCCTATTCTTCTCCATAGAGATCTACGTTTTGGAATGGGCAAATAGCTTCGACTTTCTGACTACTCTTTGACAATTCAAAACTACCTGTAATTGGTTTAATTGAAATAAATGCTTTGAGTTTGAGTTTGCAATTTTCGTCAAGGGGATTGAGGAGGGTGAGAAGGGGCAGGGGACTGCCTCGTTGGTCTAGCAGTTGCAAGCGCTACTATTTTCCTAAGTCGGGCAAGGTTTTATTAAGTTTTTCTATCTGGAATTTCTCAGTAACAGCCTCGGGTCTGGATTTGTGCTCGGTTGATGCCAATAGGCTCCCCCCTATCACATGGAACTTAAACATAACTGGTGAAGTGTACACCTCTGCCTAACACTTTGGGGAAACAAGGCGTGATGATATTGTACGTTTGGATAGAGAAATGAAAATGTTGGGATTAGCAGCGTACCTGTGAATAGTAACCGTAGGTTGCGACTCTAAGGACCAATTATTTTACTGGAACGTTAGAGAGTAAACGGGTAACGGGTTTTGATAAAACTCTTATGAGTTGAAATAAATTGAATGAAAATTCAGTTATTTATTTTGTTATTTCATTTAATTTCAAAGAGTAGCACCATCCTATTTCTTCCTCCCGTGGGTGTCGTAAAAGGCGGGTCTTACTAGAGAATGGGCAGCAGCGTTCTCTATGCATTTTAACACCATACTGCGATCGCCAACCCGCCTGCCAAGCGTGGCAATTAGGGCAATCAGCCCCCCCCCCCCCCCCCCGCCTTGTTAAAACTGTTCATTCAAATGTGTAATTACATAAATCAAAAGTCATTTATTCAAACAAAGCTGAGAATTAGCACTATTCGAACGTCAAAAATTACATAAGAGAGTCCCCCAAAAACGCCCGCCCTTCACTACTTCCTAGTGCTTTAGCTGGGAAGAAGAAGTGGCGCAACAAACTCCCCAGCAGCACAGCTGTCTGTTCAGTTAGAAAACTTGATTTTTTACAATATTATGTAAAATAATTTGCATTACGCAATACAATACATTAAATTAAATTATTTGCTGTACGTTAGCCAGCACACGCTATATAAACAAAAAAAAAATCGTCGAGTACATTATTTTAATCTATTATTTTTCTTTTAATCTTTTTATTTTTTTTATTTTATCCCAATGTCGTCTTTAATTTTCTTTCACCTCTTTTATTGCAAGTTAAAACTACAATTAATTAAACAATGGATAGTTTTTTAATTAATTCTCTAAAAACATTTTGGGCTTCTAATGGTGTACACTTTTTTAATAATAGAGCCTCTTTTTAATTTTCTGGGCTACTCACAGTTGGTCGCAGTAACTAACCTAGGGCACCCTGACCCAGTGGGTTAGACCAAGAAACACAACAAGAAGAACAAGAAAAATAATTAATAGAGGTTCACAAAAAGAAGCGCATTTAATAAATTAGAGTGTACAATAATATTTTTAGGATAGCAAAATGCGATTTATTTGAGGTTTGAGTAAATGAAAGCCTTAAACAATTTACACAAAATTATCAAACAATTTCTCTTTAATTACTTTATCTCGAAGTTTTGTATAAGAGACAATGTTTTTTCATCAGTCTACGGAGGCTGGAAGTTCGTTAGATAGATGATGATTGACACATTATTCCAATAATATGACTATGAAGTAATAATAAAAAAATGTAGGTAACCGACCTATGACTACAAAATAATTTCGTTCTCTCAGTTGGGTAACAACTTGTGCCGTGAGACAGCTTGACATAACAAATATGTTTTTCTGCCACCTTTAGAACAAAAGAGTAAATAATATGAACTCATACATTTATGTATGAATATGTAGCTAACAAATGAATTGTGACTGTAGTAACTTATATGTACCAGAAATACAATACATAGAAATACAATATATAAAAATACAATACATAGAAACACAGAAATACAAAAATATAGATGCAAAAGCTATTTGTAGCACATTTAATAGCGCTGTTCAGTCCGCGACAATAGTCGATTAACACTTCAGTTTTTTAAATCTTAATAATTATTGAGTTAAATATTAAAATTAAAATCGAAAAGATTATTATTAACTCTTAACTATTGTATGTATAAAATGTTGTTGCTTATGTACCGTAACAGATTTTCCAATAATTTTATGTCAATTTAGATTATGTGTAAATGTGGCAGTGTTCCTCGATTTTTATTGCTGACCGTACCAAAAGACCGATTTAAAGGCTTCTACATACCAGCGCGACTTGTCGCGCGACGCGACACGGCACAAAGGCCCCGCGTGTCGCGGGACGAGCGGTGCCTTTGTGTCGCGTCGCGTCGCGCGACAAGTCGCCCCGGTATGTAGAAGCCTTAATGGAGCTTAGTATCCGAATCGAAAGACCTAAGTTTTGGGAAAAGAGGATGTCAAGGCCTAAACTAAGTTGAGGTTTAAGAAGTTATTGTATCCAATAATGTTCAGTAACCCTTTTTATAGGTCAATTTTAATAGGAGCACGGAAACTTACATTTAATTGACAGCTTGATTGACTTCTAGGTTACGTGCCGTTGGTTTGATTCCAGTTTTTCTACAAATAGTTTTCTGGGTCTGGGTAATTGTGTTTGTAAGTGTGAGAAAGAATTCTATAGGGGCAAAGTTATGTTTAACTTTTCATAAAAGTTCCATTAGGTTTTTGAAAATATCAGTCTGTCAAATTAAGTCATAAATTTTGAATTCATATGTACTTTCCAAATTTATCTTGAACACCACTGATACCGTGGAAAGAACAGATCGTAAGGAAACCTGGACTTATAGTAAACTAGCTGTTGCCCATGAGTTCATGTGCGCTCAAAGATGAAAAGTAGCCTATGTTCATCTCCAGCGGGCTAATTTGCATAACACACTATCAGTAGGAATCGGTTTCAATTTGACAGTTCAACAACATTTATTGCGTTATTTATGTTGTTGAGCAGACAAATTTTTCGAACATATGAAGCAATGGATTAGCAATAAACTTCAAAATCAATCCGATTCCGATTCAAACTGCGTTACGCAATTAAGGTGCAAGTCATGGTCTACACATATGCCAAACTCCATCTAAATCCATTTAGCCGTTTTAATGTGAAAGCGTAAGAAACAAACTCACTTTCGCATTTATAAATTATATATTATGTTATATATAATATATATAAATTCTTATGAAATATATATAATATACATATTAAAATTGGGAATCAAACGAGCTTAACTCTTAAGCGAAGTCTTGATTCTAATTTTATGAACGGCGATCTGAAATATAATTAATTAAACAGAGTAGTGTTCCTTACACACACGTATTAACATCGCATTTTTAGAGATAAAATATATATATTTTTTTAAGTTGGATTATTATCTCAGCGTTGGCAAGTGGCAACAGCGATACTTATGTCACTTATTTTAGAGATCCTTAAGTAAGGAACAAGCTCTGTTTTCTGTACAGAGTAGTTCCGCATACTTACATTCACTAGGGTTTCCTGAAAGGATAAGTGAATTAGGTAGACTGATTATTGCAGCATTGGGGTTGTTAGCTAGTGGCGGGTGGGTGATTATATTTCAGATCGCCGTTCATAAAATTAGAATCAAGACTTCGCTTAAGAGGTAAGCTCGTTTGATTCCCAATTTTATTTCATGGCGATCTGAAATATAATTAATTAAACAGAGTAGATGTTTAGAGTTGTCTGCAATATCTGGTTATAAATATTCTGGTTTGTTAAGTAGGTACTTTTTATTTTGTTCATTACCGTTACTTTGTTAGGAATCATTACAGTTCCTGGCTATTGTTAGTCAGCAATGAGGCATAATCAACATCGAGAAAACCCACATTGTGTTTGTCTCATTTGATGTCAACTTTAAGTTGAGCTGTTGTATTTGTTGTACTGTGAGAGGTAAAGGATTAATATTACTTTAGCTTACTATTTCGCTTATCGTAACTTACGGTTATAATGAAGTATTTGTTTTATTAGTCCACAGAGTCAACATTAGACCCAAAACGGCAGCCAACTTGTTTAGTAAAGTTTGTTCTGTATGTGAGATTGAATAGTTTTGAATATTTTCGTGACTGGGAATAGCAGCCTTATATGTCTCCATAAGCTTTAACGTTCACTTATTTGGGATTCAGTGTGGAACTTACTGCGTGAGATTGCACTAAGCTCATGGACTCTATTATTACGTTTAATTGCGTATTATAATATGTGTTTTAGTCACTGAGGTGGCAGATTTTGTTGCCCAGATCGTTGTAAAAGCCGTTTTTTTTTGTTTTTTTTTTTTTTTTAATTTTTGCGGTGTATTGGCGGCGCTGGATAAGCTTTTGACACTTTCGCCAACCCGCCTGCCAAGCGTGGCAATTATGGGAACCCCCCCCCCTGGGGGAGGCCCATGTCCAACAGTGGATGTTTTTCAGCTGAATAGATGAAGCTTTTGACTTGATCACTTTTAAGTTTTGTAAGCACCATTTACTTAATAGAATTTAAAAAAGAAGAAAATATATTTCTTAATTTATAGTGAAACCACCGTTTACTTCAAGTATTTATGATCAAAGGGATCCTAACTTCCACATGATTTTCATACGTTCTGCTAGCAAATAGTCAAAATAATTAATACTTGACAAGTTGAGAGCTAAAAAAAGATTAGTTTCATCTATGGGGCATTAAATTGAGTTATATGCCTTAGGTGAGGAAGTTGTATAATTAGTTATGTTCACTGTACAATGTGCTTAAGAACGAAGAAATTTTTAGGTACTTTTGTTCATGGTGCCTGCATTGATTGTATGGTATGCCTGGCCTTGTTCATGTTCTAATCACGATCCATCAATACTTTATCCTCACAATGCGCTGCCCCCCCCTTTGTTTCCTTGACAATTTTACTTTAGTGTTGTGATTATCATTGTTATCTAGGTACTGCTAAATGTGTAGTCTAGTACTTGGTTGGAATGATTAAATGTTTAATTAGACATTTTGATTTTATAGCCTTTGAATAAGATCACCCATCTCTGTCCGGCCCTTCTGGGAACGCGGGCGTAATGTTATATAAATAAACTCTTACTTTTGTTTTAATATAGTTATTTCAAGGCACTTGTTTCAAGGTGTTAGATCTCCATGGTTAATTTTCGGGCGATTTTCGATTTGTATACGTAAATTGGTGTCTGTCTATAAAGGTGCTTATTATGTCGGTCTTGATATTTTGACGAATAAATAATCAGGGTGGGTTGGTAGGAAATCTTGTTTCGGTACCTAAGTGTCACTCACTACTGGTAATTTAGTCAAGACCACTGATTACATTTATTAAAGGTCAATACAGCAGAGCTATAAGATACAGTTGAAGTATGAGAATTCTATTAAAGAAGTTATTAGACAATGTATTTATAATGAGCCCTTATTTTTAACCTATCTGGTCATAGGAAGAATGCTGCGGGTACCTATAGAATATAATCATATCAAGTAGATACCTATCTATTTTGATAGGTTGAAAAATAATTGAATAGTGTACAAGTTAGCAGTATAAAGTAATAGGGTTATATCTGGGAGCTTTGTAATTTTCTGTCAATTAAGTACCAATAATGGAATTCTCACTGCCTTAGGAGGGGTTAAGTACCAGTTTTAGGTTCAGAATGAAGCTAAATTTTCTATTTTGTTTGGGTCTAAAATGTACAAATTCATTGTAAATCTGTACTTAATGCATTTTTAATTCATCTCGGTTTTTACTAGCTGAAATGGTATTCAGAAGTTGAGGTATTGAATTTTGGTAGGTATCAAATAGTTTATTGTATCTTTGTACCCACGGCCGATAACAGGGTCAGTGGTCTGCAGCAGTTTTTTCGGCATAGCATATGGTTGTTGCATTCCAGTATCAATCTTGATAAATTGTCATTCAGGAGTGTAGATATAAGCCGGATTGTTATTAAGGTCCGCCAACAACATTCATCTTTGTTTTCCATATTGATTGATTTCTGTACCCAGTTGTAGGATTTATTTATTTCTTATTTACAAGTCAACTCCTGTTGTGCTATTTAGGTACATTTTTTCAAAAGGACTGGTAAGTTTCTCTATTATCATAATAATAATATCAAAGAAATCATTCTAAATAGATAATATAAAAAAAACCAGATTGATAGCGTTAGATAGCAAGAGTGAATTTCTTGTGGGTTTCATATGTATTAATTAATTATTATTGTTTGTGGCTATAAAATTATATACCCAAGTTTGTTATTGTATCTGTTTGTTTTTCAAATAGAGTAAGTTAGCAATCATGTCAATTTTTGAAGCAATATTAGTTTTATTCTGGTTTTAATTTGGTAGTATTATATTATTATTTATTTATATTTTAATTATTTTTTATGTTGGCAGGTATTTTTTGTTGCATCAGCCGAGTCAATCCGCAGTTTGTGTTTGTATTATGTTCTTCATGAGCATAAGGTCAGTTATTGCTGTCCCTATGATAGAGGTAACCGGTCCCCCTGTTCATGTCAATCCCTTGTTCCCTCAGTTTAGAGGAATCTGAAAGTACACCTATTACCTTATAGATAATTAAGGGAGCATTGAATAATACTTTGTATGGTTTTGGTTCATTTCAGTTACATTTAGGGAAATTTCCATAGATATCTGAAGCATTTGTTGTCTGCCGTTGTATCACATAATCATTTTTGCAAAGTATCTTGTACTGTCAGCCATTGCATCACAGAATCATTTTAACATATCCTGTACTTATAGTATTTGAATGTATGAGTGTAAAAGTTACACAATTTTGCTTTATATACTTTACAAAATAGGTATCATTTGTAGCTCAGGATAGTTAAGCCACCTAGGTGGCTGATAAAAGTAACCTGTTGAGGCGAGGTGTGCTTCCATAGTATTGTCCTTGATGCAAGAGCTAGGTCACATAGTGGTGGGATAACATGCTATGAGCATATTAAGAGTATTTTATATTCAATAATAACAAATGCTTTGCGAGTGTATAAACACACAGGCAGTGTGCAGGGTTGACTAAGCTGTCTCGCAGCTTTCATACTGTAAGTTAAAAGCATATCAAACCCCCTTTATGACAAGAGTCAGTGTCGTTAAGAGTATTTTATACTCAATGATAACAATCCAGGTACGGAGGTACGGTCCAGCACTCACAAGGGCGTATAATGCTTTTGCAAGTTTATAACACAGACAGTGTGCAGGGTTGAGTAAGGTTGTCTCGCAACCTTCATACTCGTAAGTTAGAAGCATATCAGCTCCCCTTTATGACAAGAGTCAGTGTTGTTAAGAGTATTTTATACTCAATGATAACAATCCAGGTACGGAGGTAGGGTCCAGCACTCACAAGGGCGTATAATGCTTTTGCACGTGTATAACACACAGGCAGTGTGCAGGGTTCGGTAAGGCTGACTCGCAGCGTTCATGCTCTTAAGTTAAAAGCCTATCAAACCACCTTTTTAAATTTTCTTAACCTTGATCATAGAAATGAGACTTACCTGTTATTACAAGTACATACCCGAGTTAGCTATACACACTGTTAACTTTTCATCCAGCTAGTAACGGGAAGGTCACACGTTACTGGCGTGTCTCGCTCGCACTGAATGTTGATAAACGCATACCAGTTAGCTATGCACAGTAACATTGCTAAGGGCTTCACGAGCCTCTCTGGCAGCTCCTCATCCAGCTAGTATCGTTGAGATAACAATACTGGTGACATCTCGTGTCTCTGGAGGGATAATGCTTTATAAAATTTGCAGCAACTGGCAATAGGCAGTGTTAATGTCCACCATAGTGCTTATTTAAAGCGCTATCAGTATCGCGTACAAGGTGGTCAGTTAAAGCCAGGCATTCTCGCACATTAAGGTTGTGGGATGCCTCCGGATCTTGGGTCAGGTTTAGCAGTCTGCCTCTGATGTATTTATCTGCTTTCTGTTGATGTCGTTCATGAACGTCGTGGACTCGTGGCCGTCTCAGGTCTCCACTAACAATGCACTCATTACACTTTCTATCACTTGGCATAATTGACACTTTGTCAAAGATCATAATTTCAGTAAAGAGCACTGTAAACATAATAAAAATTAACGATTTGATGAGAGCGAATTTTTTCTTGCGATGTCATGTCAGCGCGCGAAAGAAAAGTGACATAAGTATCTGTGTTGCCACTTGTCAACGCTGAGATAATAATCCAACTTAAAAAAATATATATATTTTATCTCTAAAAATGCGATGTTAATACGTGTGTGTAAGGAACACTACTCTGTTTAATTAATTATATTTCAGATCGCCGTGAAATAAAATGTCAATTTTTATTACGAAGTTACTGGAATCACCGAAAACGTCTGATAAGAGTGACACTGGCTGCTGACAGTCACTCTAGCAGACCGTCGCATCGATAGTTACGTTCTCTGATGCAGGCGGCTCTCGGCTCGCGGCGGTCTGATGACAGAAGATGTGAAGGGAGCCGCTGTCGTACCACATCTACGACGAACTGCTTTAATCAGGCACAATCCTGATGATATTGTAGCTGCTGAACCACTAATCGATGACCACTTTTGATAAAGGCTATCCTGCACCGTTATAAAAAAAAGTTATTCCGCGCCGCCATTGGAACACAAGGCTCGCACCGTAACAGGCTGTTTCAAACTACGTCATGCGTCATAATTAATAATATAAAAAAAACCGGCTAAGTGCGTGTCGGACCACGCACAATGAAGGGTTCCGTAATTAGGATGAATTTATCCTAAAAACAAACTTAACATTGTAGTTGAAAAACATGTTCTCCCATACATCGATATACGTCATAGTCAATTCTCCAACTGCAAATATAAGTTTGTAATCGAAAAAAACATTTTTTTATGTGATAAAACTACAAATTTATAATTTTAGGACTTTTTCCTATACTTGTGCTGTGAGACCTTGCTTCTTGCCAAATTTCATGATTCTAGGTCAACGGAAAGTACCCTATAGGTTTTCATTTATTTGCGAGTATCTAAATTTGTTGCATTATGTCGCATAAATCGCCGTATTTTTTTATTGCGTTGACTTAGAAGCTTTATTTTTTTAGATCTCCAAGGGACCGTGAAATTACGTATTTGATATTAATTTCAACTTGATACCTACTCGCGTTCCTGAGAAAAGGGGTCTTGACAGACTGACAGACATACAGACAGATAAATTTACAATTTTAGGACTTTTTCCTATATTTGTGCTGTGAGATCTTGCTTCTTGCCAAATTACATGATTCTAGATCAACGGGAAGTACCCTATAGGTTTTGATTTATTTGCGAGTATCGAAATATGTCGCAATAATGTCGCTTAAATCGCCATATTTTTTTATTGCGTTGACTTATAAGCTTGATTTTTTTAGAGCTCCAAGGGACCATAGACTTACGTATTCGGTATTAATTTCAACTTGATACCTATACGCATTCCTGAGAAAAAGGGTCTTGACAGACTGACAGACAGACAGACAGACAGACGGTCACAAAGTGATCCTATAAGGGTTCCGTTTTTTCCTCTTGAGGTACGGAACCCTAAAAATAATAATATTCAAATGTTAAATGGTAAATTTTTTTTTTTACTCATAAGAATGATTACTAGTCATTGGATACATGAAGTGGGCTGCCGTTGTAAGACGATTTAAATGCCACGGTGTATAAATAAATTTATAATCCCGATATAAGTCTGAAATCTCCAACGCGACTCGAGCAAGCGTGTTGATCTAAGCTTGTGCCTTCTTTGTAGGAAAAGAGCCCTTTGTACTACAGTGGAGCAGTAATAGTATATTATTTATAAGTCAAAATTAAATGATTAAGTACATTTAATTTTGACTTATTATACAAAATTAAATTTGTACATTTAATTTTGACTTATTATACAAAATTAAATGTTTACATTTATTTTTGACTTATTATGATTTACGAACTGCCTCGTTGGTCTAGTGGTCGCAAGTGTTACTGTTGAGCATGAGGTCCTGTTAATGGATGTTTCCGTTGGAATTTATCAGTAGCAGCCCGGAGTCTGGATTTGTGCCCGGTTGAAGGCAATAGGCTGGCCTCCTATTACATGGGACTTAACATAACTGGCGAAATGTGGGTGTACTATACGAGTAGGTACACCTCTGCCTAACTCTTCGAAGAATACATAACATGTAGCGGTAACTTAGATTACTAAGTTATAATAAATTATAATCGACCTGCAACAGATTCCATAGAATAAATCATTATAATTCCTATTAACAAGTATTTGCCCTAGAGACTTTATTTAAAATATCATTTCATTTGATTAAGTCAAATAAATCATCAGGTAAATCGGTGCTGATAAAGATATATCGGTTAATAATACCTATTAATGGAAATAATAATGAACCAATAAATGCTGTGTGGGCGTATCAAAGAATAATTGCTAACCTTTGTTACATTATTATTTAGGCTATATCTATTCGTTTATTATTAAAGGTGAATTACTAAGCCTGTAACCGCTAACTGTTGAATGAAGGGTTCTCTATTGAGAGCCCTTCATTTCATTATTATCTATACAAATATTATAAAGACGTATTTGTGAGTTTGTATGTTAGGGATAATCTGTGGAACTACTTATCCGATTCCGAAAATTCTTTCATTGATGAGACGAAACGCCGGGGTGAAACTCCGCTGCCACGAGAAATCACGGCACAGCGGACAGAGCTCCGGCGGGATCTTATGGCGGCATGGAGAGTGCGATTGTCGCCACCCAGCGCTGGGCACGCCACAATTGTGGCGTTAAGTCCCCTCTTTGAGGAGTGGCTAGAGAGGCGCCACGGCGTCCTCACCTTCCGCCTGACGCAGGTCCTCACCGGACACGGTTGTTTCGGGAGGTTCCTGTTCAGGATAAAGCGGGAGGAAACGCCCGGGTGTCACCACTGTGTGGATCGCCCGGAGGACACGGTAGAGCATACGGTGGAGGTCTGCCCAGCTTGGGCGGAGCACCGCCGTGTCCTAACGGAGGCGATCGGCGGCGGCGATCTCTCGCGTCCGGCCCTGGTTCAGGCCATGGTTCAGAGCGAGAGTGCATGGGAGGCCGTCACCTCCTTCTGCGAAGCAGTAATGCTTGCGAAGGAGGAGGCGGAACGCGTGAGGGAGAGGCAAGGTTCGCGCCCTCGCGCCCCTAGTCGCCGCAGGAGACGCCCCGGGCGTCGGGAGTCGCAAGCCGATTTCCGGCCACCGTAGGCGCGAGCCTGCGGACGGTGAGCGATGGGTAGCTCACCGTCCGATAAGGACCAGGCCCGGGTCGACGGCGCGTCGTATTCCACGCGCGCCTCAAAGAGTTGTCAGCACCAACTGACGGGGTCCGATAGGGCCAATACCTGCCAGGGTTGCGAGTTTGTCCGAAAGGGATATCGTGGCCCTGGCACACAGGCAAATGAAGGAATACGGGTGGGTTTTAGTCAGTAAAAGTCTGACACGCCCCCCGCTCAGCCCAGAGCGGGAGAAGTTATTTGATAATTTCCCACCCAAAAAAAAAAAAAAAAAGGCTTTAAAATGCTCAGAAATTAGGGGAGATTTATTTATAGATTTGGATATTTTGAAGACAGTAAAACGTATTTTAGAGATTTTTTTCAGGACCTTTACCTAACAGAAGAGCTACAGAGATTTTCATGAAACCCTAAAAATTAATTGGGGGTATTTTTCAGTCTAGGAACTACAACAGTAACGTAGGTAACGAAATGTGGGTGAACCTATAGTACACCCACATTTCGCCAATTATGTTTAAGTCCCAATGTAATAAGGGGCGAGCCTACTGCCATCAACTGTGCTCAAAACAGCTACTTCGAAATATAATTACGGACATCGATTAATATTTATGTTGCTCATTATTGTCTCTTTAGCTTTAATTAGTACACATCTGAATAATTAATAGTACCTTATAAAATTGACGACAATATAAAGTTATACCATAATGTAATCAACGGAAAATTATAATAAATGATTAATTCAGTCAATAGCGAACAGTAATTATGTAAAATTGATTAGATTTATATGCAGAAATTAAATTCAAACCGTCATCATTATAACTAAGTACGTAATGGTATATTTCTGGTAACCAATCTGTCTGCTTATAATATAATAAAATCGTTTCGAATTTATTTTGGTCCTACATTTTTATGCGACAAAATAACACAGGGGCTGTGTAAAAACAGTTTTGTCCGCACAACCACAAAAAAGATCAGAAGGACCATTTTTAAACCTGGGTCTACTCCGAACATAAATCCGAAGTATCGGCCGAATGTTCAGTCGTTGCTTAACTACGGCTAACTATGGGTGAATAAGGCGAAAAAAAAACGACAGTCAAAGAGATAAGCCAAAGTCAAAACGGAGACTTTAAGTCGGGTAAGGATTCAAAGTCAAAAAAGGAAACTATGGAAGTAATAAAACGGCCGAAAATTCGGCTGATACTTCAGATTAACGCTTCGGAGTAGACCCCCAGCTCAAAAAATGACTCGCCACAGACACTCTTAGCGATTGTTTTACGTCAAAGCATTTTAGTCCTCCTCTTTCTAATTTCAAAGCCCAAAACGCCCCAGCATAAATTCGTCAATAGTATAGGTAAACTGGTTCAAGCTCGTTCGATTTGTCCTAAAGTACACAATGACAGGACACTTCAATCAACTGCCAGCGTTAATTTTGGTTTTGTGAGTTCCAGTAACTTACAGCATTTGACTACATCGTGATGTTGCAATTGATTCAATTGATTTATAAAGTTGTTTTAAAAAGATAACAAAGAGCATACATATTTTTCTTATATCATAGGCACGCAAATATTAGGTTGCATTACAAAATGTTTCCCGTCAGTAAATTCATTCATGCTGTAATAATAATTGGTGTTTAACACCATTTCAGGAGTATTAAAAAAAATATAGTTTCTAAAAAATTTAAATCCCTTGGAATTTTATTATCCATATTAGTTTTAGTATACGCGAAACCCGAAACACGTGTCTAGTGTTTTTATGTAAAGAATCTATGTACAAAATTTCACAGTATCATGAAAATCACAAAGTTATAAGGTTGTTATGTTACCGGGTTCAGTTGTCCGTACAAAAATATGCTAACGGCCCCCGCACCTCCATCTTGAGCTCATTGATAATAATTTGGCAGTTGGTATCTAACCGTACAGCGATTGTATTGTAAGTAATTAAATGGTGATAACATGTTCCAACACACTTAAAATATTTTTTTTGGGACACAATGGTGTCAAAATTATTTAAATCGATTCAGTTATTTTGAACAAACTATTTCAGGTTTCGCATATACTAAAAATAATTTGTATATTCGAACACACATGGCTAAACAGCTTTTATAATATTTAGCCAGTCTTGGAAAGTCATTGAATATAAGCCTGTGAGGATCTCGCCGGTTTCGAGGATATACATCCTCTGCCTTTTTAAATAAGTCTGTATGCTTCTTAACAAACATGCATACTTCATACATTTATAACAAGGGTAGATTAGAGAAGATCAATAGTCGTCACCAATGTAAGTATCGACGCCTAATGCTATATTAGTATGTCACCTTGGTTGGAAGCAATTTTTCACCCAGCCCACTGACGAAGTTTGTTTTTTTTCGTGTCATAGCTCATAGTTATAATTTATTTCTATCAAGAAATAAATTATAATTTTTAAAGTGATGATTGTGAATCTGAAGACTGTGACTTTTTTTCAGTTCGTTATAATCATGGTCTGGCAGTTTGAGTAATTTATATGGCCTACCAAAATGTCCTTTCTTTGGTATTGTTTGTCGAATCGTTGAGCTTTTTATGTTCTGAGTTGAGCTGCACGATTACTCGTACTGTCAAATGCGTGCACTGACTGGACAGATCCACTCAATCTGTGTGGTTATTTCCTCCAAAAGACCATTTCATGTGCAGACAACAAACTACATGGTCTTCACGTAATCTGACCAAGATTGTCTGGACTTTAAAAGAGGCCGGAGAACCTCTGAGTTTGTTTCGTGTAAAAGTGTTTGTTCCGTGTGGTGCAGGACGTAAAGAATAGCAACATCTCATTTCTTCCCGTGGGTGTCGTAAAAGGCGACCAATGGACTTACTAGAGAATGGGCAGCAGCGATCTCTATTCATTTTAACACCATGCTGCGATGGCCAATCCGCCTGCTAAGCGTGGCGATTATGGCACCCTCTTTTTGGGGCAGGCTTATGTACAGCAGTGGACGTATTTCGGCTGGATGATGATGTAAAGTGTTTGTACAAACCTAGTTACATAAATAAATAATTTATCATTTGACTGAGTTTGTTTCGGCCGTCCTTCTTAGAGTAGTCAGATAGGAAACGCCTCATCTAGTTATTAAAATATGATTGACGTGTAAAAGTATCTGCACAAACCTACTTACAGAATTAAAATCTAATTTTAGTCATTCTAAAATGTAGCCTGCTTTTTTACAACAAGAAAATATACAATTATTTGTAAACTAATTACAAAAACTATGCAAACTTACGCTATCTACTAGATACACAAAAAGTTGAAAAATCAAGTAAACATAACGATTTGCCACCAAACCAGAATCTGATGAGGGGATCTCATGGAAATCGAGGGAAACCCTCGAATTTTATAGGCAAAAGTATAACGATTTGGGTATTTTTTATAGTAACTCGTGCATTTTCTCCCGAAAATCACCATTTGGTGAAGTGGAACTGATGATGGAGACCACAGATGGCCACCGGAACAACATAATAATAAGTATTTAACGGGTTGCGATTCGATTAGGTACTTTAATATGGTTGCTAAGCAATTTATGCTCGTCACAATGTATATGGTGAGTGGCAGTTCTCCTGATTCTTACCAGGAGAACTCCTCAACAATTAACGTCCCAGCATCGGGAAAAGCAATATTTTGTAAAAAGTGATGAGCAATTGACTTCAGGCTATTGTAACTTAGATAAATTAAAAACTCGGTTATTTTTTTTTTACAAAAAGTTTTTTTTATCCATAGTTTTGCTTTGTATTATTTGAAAAGTGAGATTATCTAATTATTTTCTCTTTTTCTCAAATCGGTTTACTATATTATTGTAAACAGAGAACGAGGAAAACTGTTCCACCGTAATACAGTTTATAACAGGTACGGGGGGGGGGGGAGTCAGGGAGAATCGGTTTCGTAGCAACCTGAATTTGTGATTGTGCACTGAATAACTAATTGGATATCTAATGTTTTTGATTCATAAAGTAAGTACTAGTGTAAAATTTGTTGGAAGGTTGTTATTCTTTTGGCAAATAAAGATTGTAATATATATATTATTATATACTTGTTGACTCCACGTTAGACGTTGTCTTGTCCAAACAATAATTCACACAAAATTCCCATAGAAAATGCACTTTCAGGTTTCCCGAATTTTCCAATTTTCCCGACCACTTTTAATTTTTTTCTCTTTATAAGAACCTTCCTCGGACTTCAAAGAATATTTGAAAAAAAAATAATGCCCAAATGAAAGAAAAAAAAATTTTTTTTTGTCACAGAAACACTACAAAAACAAATACAATACAAAAAGATAATTAAATCGAGTAGGTTAACAAAAAAATTAAACAAAATAGGTCTACATTAAAATCATGAGCACAAAAAACAAATAGTCGGCAGCTGCACGTCATGACTAACAAGAAGGCTTCCACTCAGCATGATGGTGTGCTATGGGGGACCCACAGCACAGCGCTGATTGGAATTGGTCCAACTGTTCTCGAGTTTTGCGCTTAGCAACACATTAGCTATTACAGTTTTAGGATTCCGTACCAAAATGGTAAAAAATAACCCTTATGGTGAGACTAAGTCTGTCTGTCTGTCTGTCTGACGCACCGGGATATCTCGTTTGCCCTAACTATTTTCCAAACAAAAAAGAAATAAAAAAAAAATAGTTTTTGCAAAAAGGACTAAAAGGAGATCTTAAAAATTTTAAGTGGGGCTACTAGGGCATGTGGGGTATCATATGCAAGAACGCTGTTTGCACATTCTCAAACATTTTTTTTTTAGGAGCAGAATTATATTCCGACTTTTGATGAAAAATGTAAAAAAATGTACCCCCCCCCCGTATCTTCGAAGTTTGCATAGATAAAAATCTGAAATTATTCTATGTGATAGAAGTTTATGTAAAGATTACAGAAAAATTAAACGATGTCTCTAAATAGCACAGTTTTTCAGAAATCATCAACATCATATATACGTACGGAACCCTCGGTGTGCGAGTCCGACTCGCTCTTGACCGGTTTTTATGTATATAGATAGATAGATTATTTTTGAGCACAATTTCGGCTGGTCCTTCTAACTTAATTCCTTCGTGGCGTAACGCCCCACCCTTTGTGCGAGAGTACGAGTATACTATAAAAAAGGCGACTAGATGTCGAGTGGTCGTACGTGTAGTGGGGCGTAGTTTTCTCTATATATCGGATAGTCCTGAACGGTCAATAAAGTTGTTTTGTCTTTATTTTGTCCGCTTTTTTGGTTGACTAAAACTTTTGGTGCTTCGATGTTGGGCCAAGTTGGAAGACAATGTTGCCACGAAACTATACAAAATCGTATTTTAGTATACACAGAGAACTAACAAAAGCTGAAGGTTGAAGTAAGGGTTAGAATTTTGTGCGTTGTGGGTTACTTGAATAGGTAAACTATTATTTTTATAAATGAAAAAATGCAGATTGTACAGTGACATTAATGACGTTAGTGACAGTGACAGTCATCATAATCAGCCTATAATATATTCCCACTGAGGCCTCCTCTCTTTGTGAGGGAGTGGGCTGTAATTCCACCACGGGAGCTCATTGCGAGTTGGTAGATGTCACATGTCTTCGAAATTTTGGTTCTAAGACATGCTGGTTTCCTCACGATGTTTTCCTACACCGTTTTGGTGATGAAAGAATTTACACAAAGTAAAGCGTCTGCCTGAGTACGAAGCCACGACCTACAACTCGTAAGTCGGGGCTGTTACCATCCTACCGGGGTTGCGAGTTTCTCTGAAAGGGATATCGTGGCCCTGGCACTCAGACATCTGAAGGAACATGGGTGGGTTTTAGTCAGTAAAAGTCAGACACTTTCGACACAGACCCGCTTCGCCCATAGCGGGAGAAGTTATTTGATAATTTCCCACCCAAAACAAAAAAACAGTTGCCGTTACCATTTGGCCACCACTACTCTCGCAGTGACAGTGACAGTAATGACAGATAAATGAAACTAAATTTTTTGTTGCCCACATGCGTAAATTACACTAATTCAATGCATTCAAGACTCAATCAGCTGAATATTTAATCGCAAATCCCTTCCTAAAAACGAAATGCATTGGATGGGTGTATGTATCAAGAGGGGCAAATTAAACGCATTGGATGGGTGTATTATCTACAGGGTCAAATTAAATACATTGGATGGGTGTATTATCTACAGGGTCAAATTAAATGCATTGGATGGGTGTATTATTTACAGGGTCACATTAAATGCATTGGATGGGTGTACTATCTACAGGGTCAAATTAAATGCATTGGATGGGTGTATTATCTACAGAGTTAAATTAAATGCATTGGATGGGTGTATTATCTACAAGGTCAAATTAAATGCATTGGATGGGTGTATTATCTACAGGGTCAAATTAAATTAGTTACTGAAACTGGAGACGTGATGGGCATCGATATCTAACCGTGAAAAAATAATAAAAAAAAGATTTGAAGTATTTATTTTGGGGGTCAATGACAGCTGGTAGTGTTGTTACTTGATTTATGAGTTGAGAAAATCTGTTTTATTTTGGTTATTGTGTTTAGGTATCGATATCAATCACGTCTGTGAAGTTTATACAAAAACTGATTTTTTCTTTAAACTGATATTTCAAGTGACTACACTAACTGCTGCTGCTGCTAACTACTGCTGTTCAACCTGGTTTTTGACCACAACTTGTTCTATCATGATTGTTCACTGTATGACTAATTGTACGTGTTTCTCTTTGTACAATAAACTTATATTTGATTTTTTTTAACTGCGGTCGATGACCCCACAAAAAATCATTAAATTAATGTCTTGTTTTCTTTATCATTTTTAGATAATACCGATACCATCACGTCTATGGAGTTTGTTAGCTATTTTAATTTGACTGTGTTATTGATATGTATTAAAAAAACATAAACAAATAAAACAATAAACAATGATTGAACATTTTTTTTTCTTTAAATTAATAATAAAAAACATCAAATTAATTTCTTGTTTTTTTATCATGTTTAGGTATCGATACCATCACGTCTGTGGAGTTTCGCTAGCTATTTTAATTTATATATATCTATACTAATAATAAAGCTGAAGAGTTTGTTTTTTTGTTTGAACGCTAGCGCGTTGATCCCTGAAACTGCTCGTCCGATTTGAAAAAATATTTTTGCATTTGATAGCCTAATTCTTGACAAAGGTTATAGGCTAACATCACGCTAAGATTCTTAGGAGCCGAGAAAAAAGAAAAAAAAGTCAGAAAGAACGCTAAACGAAAATGAAGTAATAACGCGGACGGGCCCGGGCTGTGCGATGCGACGCGGTGGGTCGATGGGCCTCCGCAGGAGACGCCCCGGGCGTCGGTAATCGCAGGCCGATTCCCGGAAACCGTGGGCTTTAGTCAGTAAAAGCCTGACACTCTATCCCGTTCCGCCCAGAGCTAGAGAAGTTATTTGATAATTTCCCACCCAAAAAAAAAGGGTCTGGTGCCGAATATTCACGCGGCCAAAGTCGCGGGTAGGAGCTATTAATTATTATACCTATTAATAATTTATTATAGAAGCACTGCTCTCATTTAAATAAGTAAGTCTTTTTTACACGACTACTAAAGGAGGGTTACGATTTTGACCGGTATGTATGTATGTGGGTACATATATGTATGTATGTTCATCTGTTCCCTCATAATTTCTAAATTACTTATCATTATTTGACAAATTGCGGTATCGTTGGAAGCGTCTTGATTGTCCGCTGGATATAGGCTATTTAACGTCACATTAAAGCGTAGGATCGTATGCTACCTACCCTTTTATTTTTTATTTTTTTGGGTGGAAAATTATCCACCTTATTAATTAGCCACCTATCCTAACAAAATAATATATTTTAACAGTAGTAAGCGATCATACGCTTTAGGGTAAAGTGAATACGACTACAGCTATCCTCTGAACATCACAATGAATTATGTATTAAATACGTTAAAATATATTACGTATAAGTTGTTTATTTAATAGACGTTATTGAATAATTTGTACATAACAATTTCAGATGAGAATATTTTCTTGTTTCAGACTTTTTAGAGCGTGATTTTTCTGTAGTCGGGTTTAAGTTTTTGAACTGACTTTTTTTAAGAATAAATATCTTGAAACCTACTTAAGGCGACGATAACAGACTTTTAATGATTTTATACTGAAGATCACGTCTAAACGAGTAATTTCAATGATTTGCAAAAAAAATATGTTAAATTAGAGCATTTTCTCAATAGCTAATATTTTAGATTACATATTGAAATTAATTTGTAAAGTTATGTCTAACGCGGATAAAAAACTGAGAATGGAGCAAAATCTATCAAGCGTATTTTTCTGAAACCTTCACCAATTTAAAGATAATTTTATTATTGATATTTTAGTATACGCGTTTTATTAAAATACCTTTTGTTTTGTGTATAATAAATTAATAATGCGTCAAATTGGGGTCATCGCTTGTTTTTGGGGGAGTCCTATTACTGACTAAACGTACGACACGTTGCGTTAGCTCAGTACAGAACACACAAGATAACCACTCAAGGTCACTGGCATATATCTCAGTCTTAAGCTAGCCTAGTCTACGGAATTTGAATAGAATCGAATAAGAATCTAGCTTGTACTAATTTTGTTACCATTGACGTGCAGCCAGTACTGTACAGCGCTATCTACTATCTACAATGTAAAAAAATAAAATAATAAATCACTTGATAACATTTAAAAAAATCTACATTTATATCTGTAATTTTTATGGTGTAATTTAGACTATTCTATCTTCTATCTATCTACCAAAGTACAGCGAAAATTTGAGTATCATTGTCATGAGATATTTGTGGAGGAACGGGGTAATGCCGACCGTCTGTACTGACTAATTGTGCATAATATTTATCTATATTTATACTTATTTGTTTTTATACATTATATATAATAATTATATTATTTATTATTAGTAATTAATAATAATAATATTATAAAGAGAAAAAAAAAACGATTTTTGTTTGTAATGGATAAACTCAAAAACCGCTAAACTGATTTTCAAAATTCTTTCATTCATAGAAAGCTTCATTATCAGAGAGTAACATGGGCTGTATTTTGCCCTAAGAAAATTACAATAATGTGACCCAAGGTATCAAAAAAGTGCCTATAAAGTCATTATTTGGCGTGCGCTGCGAAAACTATTGATGATACATAAAATAATGTACTAAATGTTTATAGTGCTTATTACCCACAACAAAATCTGCGAGACTATATGTCTAACTATTATAGTTAAGTCACAATAATCGTTTTTTGTTCAAATTAGTCAAAAGCACTAATTTATAGTGTAATATCTTGGATTAACACGTATGATGTACTCGTACTACTTTTAATCCCGGTAGTACATTCAAGTCAAAGTCAAATTATTTATTTCAAATAGGCACATAAATGGAACTTTTGAACGTCAAAAACTTCGTCGTGAATTTACCGACATTCACGCGGGCGAAGCCGCGGGCAAAAGCTAGTGTGCATCATAAATAGGTAACAAGTCCCATGTTCGTCGTTTTATAGCGGACCGTTTTAGAAGCGTAATAAAAGTGTGTACATTCAAATAGAAAAACGTGATCCATACAGTCAGGGTTTCAGTTTTTAATTTTTAATCGACTTTCAAAAAAAGAATAGGTTTTATGTTCATCTGTGTTTTTTTTTAATCTATGTTGATCGATATTTTGGTCAATTGTGGACCGATTTTGGAAATTATTTTCTCTTCATTTGGTAGGCGCTGTGGTCTCATATAAATCCTATTAACTTGGCTTAAGTTTGTGTGGGGTATCCCAATAAAATTCGAGCACAGTTAAAAAAGCGCTACTTATAAAAATGTGAAAAAAAAAACAAAAAAAGAAGAACTCAAAAAAAAAACTAATTGAAAAATATAAAAACAATATATATTATATACAAAAAACTCGTGCTTTTGTTTCTAGGAACCAGTGAAGTTGTAGTGGTAATAGTTTTGATAGTGTGCACACATCAAGCTATACATGTCCATAGGAAATATTTAACTAATCCTCAAAAAACTTATTGACCTTCTAATGATGGACGCTTTTTAAAATTAATGAACCTCTAAAATCTTTTTGCGCTTCTAATGATGCACACTTTTCTAGATAAATGAGCCTCTTCTAAACTTTCTGGCCTTATCTCACCGCGCGTTGGTCAGTAACTGAGTACTCCAACCAAACGGGTTGGGTTAGGTTGGAACTGTACACTAGCCCTGTATGCCCTAGTGTGGGCATCTGACCTGACGGCCCGCAGTATCACAGCGTTGAGAGTACCGCAGCGGGCGATGGCCGTCAGAGCCATCAGAGGGGATACCCTACGAGACGGCTTGCGTACTTTCCGGATCCCCACCGTGGGACCTGGAAGTGAGAGCCCTTGCGTCACTGCATCGATGGCGTGAGGAGGCGCGGACGCGGGGACGCGCGGGAATGACTGTTTTAGACACGCGCACCCCTTTTAGACGCCACGGGAGGGGCCAAACACCACCCTCCCCAGCCTTGACGGGGCCGCAGAGGCGGGCCGGCAGCAGCCGGGGATCGCGGAATTCGCACATGATCCCATGATCTCCAGTGCAAGTGTGGGAAGGGCACACAGGGGTCGTTTTTAGTCAGTAAGAGTCTGATAGACACCTCCGCCCCAGGGCGGAGGACATTTATGAGATTTTTTTGCAACCCGGGACCAAAAAAACCGGCGAGCGCTACATCTAAGTTGGCCGCATTTACTTGGCTATGTAGTATTTTTAGGACCCCAAAAGTAAGAATTATTCCCCCTTCTTTCCCATCCTTCTCCCTTTAATCCATCCAAAGGTTGTCTGTAAAAGATCGCTTTAACCGACAAGACCGCCCATTCTGTCTATGTAAAATTTTCACATTTTTAGCTGTAATTTTTATGGTGTACATAAGAGTATTCTATTCTATTTTATTATTTGAGGTTCACAAAAAGAGGCGCGAGTCATTAAATTAAAGTGTTCAATAATAGTTTTAGGGGAATTATTTCAAGTTCGATTAAATATATGCCGGAGCTTTCCATACAATATGAGATCAGCTTTTACTGGAACTGCTTGTGCGTACAACAGCTTTTTAACGATATGATCGTATCTTTTCATTTATTTTTAATGACGTGCGTGTCGCAGAGAATTTCGTATTCGGGTTTATTTTAATAAATAAATAGCTATTATTTGCTTTTGAGAAAACACAATAACCTAACGACGTGCTTGTTAGAAAATATATTTTCTATAATAACGAGACTTAATTAAACTTACATTTACTCATGTATCATGTCCAATCTTACATTAAATGATTTATTGGGGTACTTTCGTTAAGTTAACATGAGATTTAACAGCAGATAAACTGATCGTAGTTTCAAATAGGCTGCCGCATCCGGAGATTCATCTTGATGGCTTAAGTACCTTTTCATTGTGTTAAAAGCTTTGTATGTTTTTCTAAGCTGTTAAATAAAAATCCATACGATATGGGAAACCCTTATATTAAATTTTGGTAACTCATTGAAAGGGTTTTCGATTAAAACCCATACACTGTGGGTAGCCCTTTTGAACGGCTTAATTTAAGCCATTGAAAATTACCCACACCATATGGGTTTTTTTAAAATAGGTTTAGGTTTAAAGATATTTATTCTCAAAAAAGACACGAAAGTTACTTACATGAGAACAATGCTTAGCATAAATTATAAATATAAAGTTCGTCACAGACGTCACAGTAGCAAATAAGATACACCCATCCAATGCATTCAGGTTTTATTAAGGAATGGTGTTATTTGTGATTAAATATTCAGATAACTGAGTTTTGAATGCATTGAATGAGCGTAACCTTTTTATACATGAGGGTATTTTGTTGTATATTTGTGCTCCTTCAAAAGTTAACATTTTTTTGCCAAACTTAGTTCTCATCTTCGGTAAAATCAGAAAACTAGCTCGGCGAGTGCTACGTTGGGTTACTTGTTTTACTTTAGTAAACGATAAATTAGTCTGTATACTTTTGTTGAGTGCCTTACGAATGAAAATACATGTATTGTAAATATATAACTGTCTAATGTTCATTATTTTGGTTTCTCCATAAATTTTGCATGTTGATGATAAATATGGATAGTTAAAAATCATTTTTATTATTTTGTTTTGGGCAACTTGGAGACTTGCTAACTTCGTCTTGGCCGCACTGCCCCAAATTTCAACCAGATAAAGTAGGTGTGGTTTTACTAAGGCGTTATAGATGGTGTGACGCAGTCTATGCGGAATACATCGAACGATTTTTCGGAGGGATCCAAGTAGTGACGTAAGCTTTAATTTTATATGATCCAAGTGTGAAGTCCACGACAGTGAACTATCCATTCTTAAGCCGAGATATTTTTCACAAGATTTTTGCTGTAAGGGCACGTTGTTAATAACTAATGGATTATGTGCCGGTATTCTTTTATTTTTTGCTTTAAACAAGATATAGCATGTTTTAGAAATATTAATCGTTAATAAGTTATATTGAAACCATGAAAAAAGAGTGTTTAAATCATCTTGAGCTTGGGAAACTAAATCATGGATGGAAGATCCGAAATAAAACAAGCAAGTGTCATCATCAGCGTATAGAGTAAGATGGCCATGTAGTTTAATTTCCTGGATATTATTTATGTAAATCAAAAAGAGCAGGGGCCCCAAAATTGAGCCCTGGGGAACTCCACACGTTATAGGTAATGCGTCACTTTGATAATTATTATCCATTCTAACTGACTGCGATCTGTTTTTTAGATAGGAATCAAACATTTTTAAGGCACTGTCGGTGACTTTGATGGTTTCCAGCTTTTTAAAAATGGTAACCAAAATGGTCCCTGGGTAGAATAGAGACAGAATTGGTCATACTACGCGTGCTGGGCGGATATCGAAATAACATATATAGAACCCATTGAATGGGTTATCATGTAACCCTTTCACTGGGTTTCAAGTAAAAAACCCATTCAATGGGTTATCATGTAACCCTTTCAATGGGTTTCTAGTATAAAACCCTCAATAGGTTACATCATGATAAAGGTAACCCATTGAATGGGTTACCCCTTCGAAAGGCGGGGTTGTACGGTCCCTGCTCATAACAGGATGTTTCAAACTACATCATGAGTCATAATTAATAATATATATATTTTTAATTATTTAAACGCTAATAATTTTTTTTTTGCGGCCAATAGTTGGACGCAAATTTTTGCAACGAGTTCACCTATCTTTGACTGTCTATCTAGATAAATTTATATCTTTTATTAATTGTTAAGCTTACATGAGATATAACAACAGATTAACGAATCAAAAACTTGAACAACTTGACTTCCGCATCCGGGATTTGTCGTGAAGGCTTAAGGCGCTGACAAGAGGCAAATGATCTAACGACTTAAACAAAAAAAAAAGCCAAATCTATATAGTTTGTGGTAGCGGAAAAAATATATATTATTCTTGAACATATTTATCAGAACTTGGTTGTTAACAAAACACGTTTAGAAAAAAAATCTCGATACAAATTAACGGTAAACTAACCTTTTACTTTGAGTTAATCCAAAATATCTGTATTAGGTATATGTCAACTTACGGTTGGTATTTAATTAATAACAAGACGGTCTTATTTGAATTCAGGACTTGGTTATTTTTAACCGACTTTACAAAAAGGAGGAGGTTCTCAAGTAGCCTGTATTTTTTTTATAATGTTTGTTACCTCAGAACTCCGTCGTTCATGAACCGATTTGAAAAATTATTTTTTTATTTTCGATTACTCAATTTAATTCTTGAGTAAATAGATAATTTCTTCATATTTTGTAATAAATTACAAGCGTTGTGCTTCTCTTTCTTTTGTATGCAGTCTGACAGTAGCCACCCTCTAGCTGTTCTCAGCGTCTTAAATAATAAGAAAGTCTTGCTGATGTTAGGCGACTTATCCCAATGATATTGCAGTTGGCATCCAGTCTAACCAGATGCAGCCGTACACCAGTATTTTACATGGAGCGACTGCCTACCTGACCTCCTTAACCCAGTTACTGGGTCATACGATGCCCCTTGGTAAGACTGCTTGTCTGCAGACTCTTGAGCTTCTGACGACCCGTAACGACTGGCAAGGATCCACGAACCCGGGACCAATGGCTTAACGTGCTTTCCGAGGCACAGAGGGGTCTTGGTATGTAAAGATGGTCACCTATTTACAGACCATCCACGACAAGCGTAGCTTAAACTGATCGATTGAACCTTGCGGCTGTTATTTTCCAGTCACGAACCCCTCACCAACGTATCAGTTTAGGAACAACAAAATATCCTCAGTATTCCTTTAAAATCATAGGCACAGCACAACAGATATTATGTTTCTTTTCCATACGTTCAATTCCACCAGGACGTTCGCGTGTAAGCAATATTTTTTTACCAAGTACTCTCGTTGAATGATTGCTTTTTTAAAAGATACGCTACAGTTTTCTTTTGAAGATACCATAGGGATCTTTTAGTTTCTTTTTGCGGGTTACATTTATATCTACGTTCTGGCAAACTTTGGTCTTACAAATGTTTCTTGGTATATTCTTTTCTTTGTAATATTTGACCTAGTAGTTGAATACTGTTAAAGCTTTTCAAGCCCAGGTTTTGGGTCCTAAACAATCAATAAATCAATCAAAATATTTTAATTCACATAAACCTACATGGGCACTTATGAAACGAATCTTGCAAGGTTCCAATAGGTCGTTTCCTATCTTCTCCATAGCCGGCAAGAAATTCCACGTTTTGACCTTAGACTATGGTTTAAACTCCCAAGCAGCCCTGAAATTTTAACAGGGAACGTTGCTGTTAATTTTTCATTCATATTCACTTTTCACAAAAGGTATTTTTTTTAATATGGCATCTCGTTGTTGGCCTTGAAAGGTCGTAACTACTTAACCAGACTATCCTGTGGCTGCCTTAAACTAGCTTAAAGCCAGGGGAAAATTTCTTATAATACTAAGCGACCTTAGACCATGGTTTAAACTTCCAAGCAGCCCTGAAATTTTAACAGGGAACGTTGCTGTTAATTTTTCATTCATAATAATATTCACTTTTCAAAAAGGGTATCTTTTTAATATGGCATCTCGTTGTTGAACTTGAGAGGTCGTAACTACTTAACCAGACTATCCTGTGGCTGCCTTAAACTAGCTTAAAGCCAGGGGCAAAACATTGTGCGAATATGACTTTGCCCGAATGGGACTTTGTGCGAATTGGGACATTGTGCGAATGGGACATTCTGCGTCAGATCCATTTAGACTTCTATCCGTAGGCATAAGGATAGCAATAAAAGCAAAAACGTGGTTACAACACCAAGTGTTTATTACAGCTGCCATTTGTCATGCCACCAACGCAATAGAAGTCAAAATCGGTTGAAAGGACTGTAAAAAAAGTTTATTTAAATGTCTAATCTTATTTCAAATGGAGTATAAGTAGTTTGTATTTATTTTGTTTCTTATTTATAATCTCACTGTATGCTGCACCGGTTGACGTCATCACGTCAACGCCGGCTGACGCTGAAAACCAGCGTTGGGGCTCTGTCTTGCATAGGGTCGCAGCATTATGCTGAGCGGTAGCCGCTTTGCGTGGATGTGAAGCATTTTTTTTCCCCAACTTGTCCTTTTGTATTTATGTTATTTCTTTGCGTCATGTTTACCGCAAATCAACGTATTTTTTTTCTTTCTTTCTTTTCTTGTATTCAGAAGCCCAAAAGTCTGACAACCAGCCTTACCAAGGGTATGGTGTTACCCAGTAATTGGGTTGTGGAGGTCAGATAGGCAGTCACTCTATGTAAAATACTGGTATTCATGGGTACCAGAAGTCGACCCCAACATGGTTGGGGAAAGGCTAGGCGGGTTGATTGTTAATTAGTCCCTTAATTTACCCATTGACGACGCCCTAAGCCGAGTTTCGTACCCCATACATGCAGTCGCTTAGTATTATAAGAAATTTGCCCCTGGCTTTAAGCTAGCTTAAGGCAACCACAGGGTAGTACAGTTAAGTAGTTACGACCTCTCAAGGTCAACAACAAAATCCCATATTAAAAAAAATACCCTTTATGAAAAGTGAATATTATTATGAATGAAGAATTAACAGCAACGTTCCCTGTTAAAATTTCAGGGCTGCTTGGAGATTTAAACCATGATCTAAGGTCTAAACGTGGAATTTCCATAGGAAACTACCAATTGGGACCTTGCAGGATTCTGAGGTTTCATAAGTGCCCATGTAGGTTTATGAGAAATAAAATATTTTGATTGATTGATTGTTTAGGACCCAAAACTCAAAGGCTCTTCTCCATAGGTAACGACCAATTGGAACCGTGCACCTAGCTTCTGACGTTTCATAAGTGCCATGTTGATTTTGATGTTTGATTTGACCCGTATTGCCAATGATATTATATTAAACAGTTATGTGATACACTCACAAAACAACCGAAAAAAGTGTTCCGCGTAGCAACGGCAGTGCACAAACCCACTTTTCATTCATTTTACATTTCACTACAAGTAAAATGTTGGCTTGATAAAAACAACAAGAAAAAAAGACACAGCTAGTGTTGTCAATTGCGCGTGAAAACAAAAATTATTCTAGCCACCAATCACCGAATGTTGGTATCACAAACTAACAAATACGTCCCAATCAGGACGTTTTCGAGTCATCACGATTGCGCGCTCATAACATATCTGTTTAATATAACATCATTGCGTGTTGCTGTTAGTATTTAGCCTAACCTAAAATCAAGAAGGTCCATACAAAACATTTTATCGACACAACCAAAAACGAATTCTACCCTGAAAATTATAACACAAACCGTATCGGTAAAAAACTTTTTGTAAAACACGTATATAAATAAACTAGATAGTCTGTTGGTTCGTAAACTAACATTTTATCTAGCTCTGGTGTTTACGGCCACGTTTTAAAAGCTTTTTAAATATTACAACATTAGTTAGGCGTGTGTGTGTTCGTGGGTTTTATAGCGTACCTAGTTGGCGGTGACAATTTTAAATTTGTGTTTTCTGTTGTATGTTAATGTTTACCTTTCATTATGATTTGGAAACATTGAAATTTCTCCATAGATTTTTACAAAGGAACTTACACAAATATTTGTAAGTTTGTCGTCAAAAAAAGCATCTCGTTGATATTTTGAAATTCAATAAGGCATGACGTATTTAAAAGAACCTCTAATAATGCCCATTTTGCGCTCCTTTAAATATTATTGAACACATTAATAAAATGATTGCGCCTCTTTTTGTGAACCTCTAATAATTTCTATTTAGGAACCTAAAAATACTAAATGGCCAAGTAACTGCGACCAACTTGGATGTGCTTACGCTCGCTTGGCTCACACACGGCTGGTCACAGTTTTTTTTTTTTTAAATAATATTATTATATTCTTTATTTCAGACTGCACTTATGTACACAAAATCCATATAGTAATATTTTTGTTTCCGAGGTAGAAAATCCTCATGAACGTTCTCCGCCAGGGGCAGGCGGAGGGGTCTGCCAGACTCGTACTGACAAAAAACCACCTCGGTGTTCCCTTCCCACACTTGCACCAGAGATCGAGGGATCATGTGCGATTTCCGCGATCCCCGGCTTGTGCCGGCCCGCCTCTGCGGGCCACCTCAAGGGTGAGGTGTTCGACCTCCTCCCCCGTGACGTCTCAAAGGGGCGCGCGTGAAACAATACGCGTCGTCACCATCTTGGGACTACGCGCCACCACCTAGTTGGGGTGCCCTAGCCTACTTACTGCAACCAATTCGACTCACGCGTGGGTGGTCACAGTTCTAACTGGTTGGGGTATCCTAGCTTAGTTATTGCGATCAACTGTGGGAAAAAGGCCAGGAATGTAAAAAGAGGGTCATTTATTTAAAAAGTCAACGCAAAAAAAACCACAAAACGTTTTTAGAGGTTGAGATAAATATTTGAACAACTAGTGTTTTTTATAAACTTAAAACGAGTCCTTATGGTCGTAAATTTTGAATGCGCTGGTCCTTTGAGAGGAAATGTTATTTTATTGTGAGAGTTTCGTATACTAAATAATAGGTACTTACTTAAGATTTTCATTAATAATGTAACCTTGCTTTACCCACAAAGCCAAAAAGTTTTCTTGAATATATTAACAATACAAAAACATTATTTTAATAAGCGTAACAAATCCAAAAACTTTTACATAACTTCAAAAATAAATATTTTAATGAAAACATGTTTTCCAAAAGTTTAAAATATTCACTCATGAATATTGTATCGAACCACATTCTTCATGTTTGAAAAATTGAATAAATTCAGTTTCAAACAGAAGATATATTTCGATAATGCACTGACTTCTTCATATTCATGAGGTATGGACGGCAAAAGGAATAAGTGTGCGGGCGAGAATTCAGGTCACTTTGCATTACGACAAAAAAATTAAATTTTTAAAATGACGATTGTAATGTTGTGTAACCGATATAGCTCCGATAATTGCCAAACTTAAGTGGCAGTGGGCAGGGCACATTCCTCGCAAAATACATGGCCCAGAAGCCGTAGCGTTGGAAGGCCTCCCACAAGGTGGACCAAAGTCCTTGTGAAGGCCGCAGGAATCAGCTGGATGCAAGAAGCACCGAACCGGTTGGAGTGGCGGTGCTTGGGGGAGGCCTAATTCGGCTAAAATGATGATGATGTTGATGATGTGATGTCGTGTAACTAGGTATACAGTCTGTGTAATACATCCTCTTCATTTTCAGCCATTTTTGGCGGGAAACGTCTATCTGTCACATCTGACGTTTCGCGCCATAAACTGAATCAGGTTATCGACAGACGTCTCGTAAACGATGAAACGACCTGAATCAGGTCAATGGACAATGGAGAGGACTTATTAGACATTGCAATTTTACAACTTACAAAAATCACACAAAATCACTTCAATTTGAACGCATATCAATATTACTCTCAAAGCATTTTCTGCCAGCAAGAAGCTAATAGATAAAAGTGGAGGCAATACTCTAAATACTTATGTGAAGACGACTGTGGTCGGACTCTCTCATTCTGAATACATACATAAGAACGAGACAGTTATATGTGTTTTCTTTATCTTATGTGTGTATTCAGAAAGAGAGAGTCCGACCACAGTCGTCTACACTTTGGTATTTAGAGTGTTGCCACCACTTTTATACCTTCATGTCTGCCAGTTAACCACAAAAAAAAATAAACATGTTGATAAAGAAAGAGGTTAAAAGACGAGACGATGGAAGTAAAAACTTGACTGGAGCCGAGTATACGCGATTCAGCGCTGAGTATACGCGATTCAGGCCTGGAACTGAATATATCCAATTCAGCTTCACCGACCCGAGCATGATGGGTCAGTTTCGTTCAGTGTTCAGAAAGAACGCAAAGCGCTCCTAAAGAAGTTCTCATTTCAAAAAGGTTATCGTAATCTGCAATCATTTTCATAACTAGCATATTTGTCACTTTGCTAGGCTATTACCATGAAGTGGATTCCGAAATTTTATCAGTTTTTCGCGTTATCCCATGTCACACTCAAGCAACCGAAAGATACATAAAATTAGTAACAGAATCTTGCTCAGCAGTCTGTGGACCGGTAAGAACGGAAGACTGGATTAGGGATAAGTTGTAGTCGTGTCGTATTATCGTTTAATACAAAAAAAAGGTACGAAATTGAATAAATTTTGAATTTTTTACAACTTCCATGTCGTAAGAAGTAAAACTAGTTATTCATTTTTAGGATTCTGTACCCAAAGGGTAAAACGGGAACCCTATTACTAAGGCTCCGCCGTCTGTCTGTCTGTCTGTCTGTCCGTCTGTCCGTCTGTCACCAGGCTGTATCTCATGAACCGTGATAGTTAGACAGTTGAAATCACCGATGATTTCTCAGATGATTTATTTCTGTTGCCGCTATACAGCAAATACTAAAAAACAGAAAAAAAAAATATTTAAGGGGGCTACCATACAACAAACGTGATTTTTTGCTCGTTTTTGCTCTATATTGATAATGGCAACAGGTAGACGCCTGAAATATTCACAGAATATTTAGTTGTATATTCTATTTAAAAATAAAAAATTAAAGTAAAATAAAACAAATATTTAACGGGGGTTCCCATACAAAAAACATTTTTTGTTTTTGCCATTTTTATAGATAATTGTACGGAACCCTTCGTGCGCGAGTCCGACTCGCACATGGCCAGTTTTTTATTTTATTTTTTCACATCTTGTTAGACAGATGTACAGACAACTTGTACTATTTTATATTATATTTTTTAATTTATTTTGCTATTGACCTAGATTTTTCATTTTTTTTTAATTCTATGGTATTGGGGCAGTACTTCTACTAATTTAATGATTAATTTTCTCCATAATAAGTTTTAAACCTGATACCAAGATTTCCGCTATCCGACATTTTCTAAAATAAAAAAAAATAAAAACTCTCAGAGAACTCTCAACTCAAACTCAAAGCGTAAATTTAAATTAAACTCACTTTAGAATTGACAAGGAGTCGGTCAGTTAGTCAGTAAGTTCAAGAAAGTTGCCCGTTTCAAAACATAGATGTCCATGGAGAAGAACGGGTAAAAAACTCCATGGACAATCTTTTAAAGTTAAACCATGATATTACAAAATGTGGCGTACATTATTTTTGTTGCTTCTATTATCCTAACTAACAATTATAAATGCGAAAGTCAGTTTGTTTGTTACGCTTTCACACGAAAACGGCTGAATGATTACAATGGACAGACTTACTTCTATTTTTATTTTTTACATCGTCCTCACATAAAGTGTAAATTTAATATTGAAGATGTAGCGAGAATATGGCGCGCGCCATAGCTGTAGGTAGCTAGCGGGCGCCCGGCTCGATGACTACAGTCACACACAGTACGTCATCACGCTCATAGACGCAAACGGGAAATGCAACTGTAGTCTGGTCTGTCTGTACTTTATTTATTTATATTGTGTGCGGGCGCGCGGGGAGCGGTGGTCGGGGTGGAAGCGAGACAAAACACTTGATATTCCCGTGTAATAAAAATGTTTTAGATAGATACCTACTTTATTTATGCATGCGGATATTTTTTTTATGTAATTTAATCATATTTATTCTTATAATTGGTTGTATAGGCATTATATTACGAATACTGTCTATTTTATTTTATTTTGTTGTTCAACTCATTAAACCTGACTTGAGTTCCGTACGTATTTTTTCGGGTAACCACTGAAAATCAGCGCTGTGTTGTGGGTCCCCCATAGCACAGCATCATGCTGAGTGCAAGCCTTTTTGTCACAGTCATGACGTGCAGTTGCCGACTATTTGTTATTTTTGTGCTCGTAATGTAGATAGGTTTTTTTTTTTAATGTTTACTTGCTCGAGTTTGTGTTTTCCTAGGCACGTGTTTCTGTGACGAATAAAATTATTTTTCTTTCTTTCTTTTCTTTCTTTCTTTTCTTTCTTTCTTTTCTTTCTTTCTTTTCTATGTAGGTAACTAATATTTTTGTAACAATAAAATGTGAGATATAGAGTGTCCATGTAGTTTCTTGCCCATTCTTCTCCATTGGTACCTACGGTTTGGAATGTGCAACTAGCTTCGTATTTCTAACTGTCCGACTCCTTGAAAATTCAAGTGTCTGTAAATGGTTTAGTTGAAATAAATGGTTTGAGTTTGAGATTTGCTAAAGTACTGCTTGCGCGTGCATTATTATTATTATTTATTAAAAACAAAGTTTATAAAATCTGAACTTTGCCCCGCAAAACTGTTTTAACGGTTTTTTAGAAGCATGAGGAACAGGGTGTAAAGTTCACTCATCCTCCATAGAAAAGGGAGGATCCTCCGACCAGACGGGTGTTGTGTCTGGTGGGCAACTGCCCAACGATTGATGTTGAGATGTTGTATATATGCTAGTCGCGCGGTAAACTCTGCTTGCGCGATGCAGTATTTTGCGTGACGTCAGTGTGACGAGTCGAGACGAAACAAACTGTAGTGGCATCAACATCGCCACATGCGAACTGCATGTGGCGATGTTGATGCCACTACAGTTTGTTTGTCTGTTGGAACAGAACAAACAGTTACAAATAAGGTTTATTAGTGCGGACACTTAATTTACCCCGCACCCCGCATACTTAACAGTTTTGCCATGTGTACTTTACTTGCAAACTTCCACGGAATACTTCAATACTGTTGAACTGGCAATGTAAAACGGAATATCTTTTCTCCGTTTAACTGATTCAGTTGTCTTTTATTACCATATTTTAGTGTAAGAGTTTCCTCAGGCGTTTTTTTACGTTTTCGCTGATTCATAAATGAATTGTCAAGGCTTTTGTTATTCTTTTGTGACCTTCGCCAACGCATTTTGGTAGTTTTTTGTATTAAATTCAATGCGTGGGTGGAGGTGAATTTCTACACTTTCAGTTTTTTAGACCGTACAATATTTTTTGAGGATAATTGGCTTTAGTTAGCGATTTTCTTTGGCTCTGAAATCATAACGTTGAAGGTTTTCTTAAAGTGGATAGAAAATAGGGTAAAAGTCTAATATTCTGCTGAATCTAGTTGTACTTATAGAAGATTATAATCATTATCAATAGTAATAATCAATAGCCCGAAAGTCTGACAACCAGTGTTACCAAGGGGTATCGTATTTGGGTTGTGGAGGTCAGTTATGCAGGAAGTCGCTTTTATGATGAATTGAATGAGAAAAAGAAAAATGAATTGGCAAGATACCGACCCTACCAATTCATTTGTGAAAATATTATGTATGTAAGAAAAAAAAAATCAATAAAATAAGTGTTAAACATAATTTCAATACCTACTAGAAATAAAGATAAAATATATCAGCCATGTTTTAGATTATCTAAAGTATATATATCTCTGGGTACTGTGTTAAATGTTACAACAAAATACTTTGTGATATTTTCCAATTAATTGAAAGAAAATTTAAAACTCATATTAGAAGTACACTTTTTAAACAAGCTTTTTATAAATTAGAGGATTATATCCAAGATAAGAATGCTTGGAAACATGCTGGTCCAGCTCCATAGGACAATCTCCAATCTAGAATGTAGACAAAATCAAACTGGTTGCTATTTTAATTTTATAATTTATTATTACATTTATTTTACATTCTGTGATTACCTTAACTCACACACTGATATTATTTTTTTTAGGAAAACGTTTTTATATTTTTTTTATTTTACAATGTTTATAATTTATTATGTGAGCACCATGTATCTATCACATAATTAATTTTATCTGTCATTGCTTCATTATTAATTATTTTTACCTATTGTGGTATAGTCATTTTATTCTAGGTGCATCGTCTTCAAATAATAATTATATAATTTATGTAACTATACAAAATACGCAGCTAGATGGACCGACGACCTTAAGAAGATGGCTGGGTCAGACTGGATGCGGAAGGCGGAGGACAGGGTGTTGTGGCGCAGCCTTGGAGAGGCCTATGTCCAGCAGTGGACTGCGATAAGCTGAGTTGATTGATTGATACAAAATATTGTAAAACATTTTAAAAGAGTAACGGTGGAGTTTCTTGCCCATTCCACCCATTGCTTGCAACTAGCTTCATATTTGTAACTGACCGACTTCTTGACAATTCAAAAGTGCCTGTCAATGGTTTAATTGAAATAAATGCTTTGAATTTGAGTTTGATTCGTCTCTATACGAAGCTACCTTTTGGAAGGGGCGACTAGAATCAATTCTATTTTCTTTGTAAATTTTGACGTTCAAAAGTGCCATTTATGTGGCTATTTGAAATAAATAATTTGACTTTGACTTTTGACTTTGCTCCATGTAAAATACTGGTATTCAGCAGCATCAGGTTAGACTGGAAGCCGACCCCAACATGGTTGGGAAAACGCTGGGCAGGTTTTATTTTGAGTAAGAATAATCATATCGTGGTCGGCTAATCCTGTCCCACACTGATATTTAATTTTTAATTATTTTATTATCTATCTATTCTATACATGAGTCGTGATTGGTCATGGTTTGTTCAACGAAACCAAACGGCTGGTTGACCCTTGTCCAGTGACCCAAAGGCTGGCTTTTACCTTGGCCAGAGGCTAAGCATTGCTATACAACGTACCATGCCGCCAGTCATATTGGGTACATTACCAGTCGACAGCGATACGGAGGAATTTTTGACGCGATATTTTAATTTGTTAAGTTAGGTTAGGATATTATATTTTAATTTTAATAATCTGTTAGTAATTTTTGTTTGCGAATAAATATTTGTGAAACGGTGCACAGTCAGGATGGTCACAACAAACGGTGTACTTGTTCTATATTTCGTTTATTATTTTGAAATCGGACAGAGTTTCCACCAGAACAGACTTTTGCACTTGGTGACGGTTACAAAACGGCTGATTCGAACTGCCTAAACCCAAAAATGTAATTCGAGATAAAAAATTTAAACAAAGAAATGTCATTGTCAAAGTGACAGTTCAGGGGTAGTCAACATTTCCCTAGTAATTCAAAATAGGTATTTTTTATTTTGTGTTTTTGGAAGAAAGCAGCGTGTAAAAATTAAAAATATAGGTAAGTCCTAATATTATAGGTAAGGTAAACGAAAATAAAATAAAAAAAATATATTCTTATGAACAAGTTGCTCATGTTTATTTGAAATTAGGATTTATATAATATTATGATTCACTTTGTGATTCGGACTCTGAAGAGCTTGATGAAGAGTCCGAATCAGTTACATTAGTTATGAACTGATCCGTCACCCTGTCTATAATGTGATCGCACACATTTTGTCCTCTTGTTTTATTATGTGTTTAACGCAATCACTTCAGCAGAGTCACCTATTTTAAACCTTCTGCGAAGCCGAGGCGTTTCACTAGTTGAAAACACTAAATGAAGTCCAAATGTTTAAAACCACTGTCTTATTGCCAGTATCATATAAATAATTTGCACGATTTTAATTCAAACACTTATATTTTATAGTTTACGTTACTTTAAAGTTGAAAACTGTGTGCAATATAATATGTTAACTGTTTAAGACATATCTACAATTTTAGCACTATTTTAAAGTACTTTTCGGAAAACGCACGATTTAGTTTATTATTTAAAATTGGCAACACCTTTGTTTACATTTTTTATCTCTAATTCCATTTCTGGGTTTAACACATCTGCATTTAAAGGTTTCACTATTATCTGAAAATTTCGATTACATTACTTACTATAACGAGTAAAATTAAATAACAATTATTAACAAAGAAATAAATGAATTACAGTATATAAATCAATAATCTTAGGCAACCATCAATTTAAACTTAATACTTGGCGCGCCGGAAGCTGACAAACTGAAGCCGCCATATTGGATATTTAACATTTCTGATTATTTTAAATCACCAAGAATAAATCAAACATTTAGCTAAACTCTAAAATCTGTCTGACCGCGTTGTTCTTCGAAACTATACGCAATCGATTTGTATGAGATTTTCACCATCATTAGATAAAAATTATTCCGATAAGTTTATTTATGTAAGTTTTATAAAAGGTGTTTAAAAATTAAACTGACAAACTTTAAGGAGTGCTTCAGACTATCGAACTGAATAACTCTTACTATGAAACGAAAAAAAAAAACAGGTGCTCCATACAGTTTAGAATAGTAGGTATAAACTTTAGTATGGAACAGCAGATTATGTTTTCGCGATTTTAAAATTGGTTCCATAGTATAAGTTATTCAGTTCGAATGGTCTAAAGCACTCCTTAAAGTTTGTCGGGTTAACTTTTAACACATTTTATGTACAGTCGCCAGAACATCAGCACCATGATACTGTAATTTTTTTCCAAATGATTTTAAACCTCAAAATGTTGATGGTCAAGTTCAAAATCGAATGAGAAAATTTGTAAGTTTGACTTGATGTGCTGGCGACTGTACAATGTATTATGAAACTTACATAGAATAAAGAAATCTCAATGTTTTATCAAGTCTTAAAAACCAGGCGAAACCGAAGCGGATTACTAGTTCAATTTATAAATTAACATTAAAACAATAATTGGCCTGCTTGAATCCAATGCGGGGAATTCACAGCGCCAAAATGTGCATAGCCAAACTAATTATTTTAGCTATAATCCTTTTTCCATTGTTTATAATAAAAGCTGAATGCATGCTGCATGTAAACCCTCCATGAATGGTCTTTCATACACTGAAATATCAGCGTTAGGAATTCCCGTAATGAGTTAGAGCACGTTTACCACATTTATTAACGAAGCTAGTTATAAAATAGTGTGGTCGATAACTTGGCAGTTATTTAACCGCTTTATGTGATACTCGCTATTAATGAATTATTAGTTAGGTATGCAATTATTGGAAGTGTTAGATTCTATCTTTGGAGTGGATAATACTGCATCACGCCTTGTTTCCCCGAAGGGTTGGGCAGAGGTGTACCTACAGTTCCAGATGGAAAAATCCAATGACACTGCCCGACTCGGGATTCGAACCCAGGAGGGGTCCTCATAGAAGCGGTAAATCAACGAGGTAGGCGTGCTTTTTGTTGGGAGGCCGTCACTTCGTTCTGCGAAGCAGTAATGCTCGCGAAGGAGGAGGCAGAACGCGTGAGGGTGAGGCAGGGTTCGTGCCCTCACGCCCCTAGTCACCGCAGGAGACGTCCCAGGCGTCGGGAGTTGCAAGCCGATTTCCGGCCATCGTAGGCGCGGGCTTGCGGACGGTGAGTGATGGGTAGCTCGCCGTCCGATAAGGACCATGCCCGGGTCGACAGCGCGTTGTGTTCCACGTGCGCCTTAATGTGATGTCAGCACAAACTGACGGGCTCCGTTAGGGCCAATACCTGCCAGGGTTGCGGGTTTGTCCGAAAAGGATATCGTGGCCGTGACGCACAGGCAACTGAAGGAACACGAATGGGTTTTAGTCAGTAAAAGTCTGACATTACTGGCCTTCGTGCTTCACCCAGAGCAGGAGAAGTTATTTGATAATTTCCCACCCAAAATAAAAGGTTATTGTGGCGTAGCCTGGGAGAGGCTTATGTCCAGCAGTAGACTGCGATAGGTTGAGTTGATTGACACGTTACCGCACGCACAAGTCACAATTCACAGGTGAAGAGCACTTGTGCGTGTCGCTTGACCTTGCGTCCTAATTGAAAGCGACTATAGCGCGTATTAACGATTACGCGATCGTTTATCCTCATATTCATAAAAACAAGCTAGGTCGCGTCGCAAGTCGCATCGCCCGAGGCATGAACAGTCCCTAAGTCACGGAGTTAGATGATGCTGACTGAATATTTTTTCTTCTATATTTGTAAGTAACGAACCGCGAATTTTTCTGTTTGGTTTTCTGCTTCGATGAATGTGTCACGTCTTCCAATATGTTGTATTAGACTGTCAGTATGATTTGAGGAGTATATATAGAACATAATGTAATTTGAGATGGAGCTAGGATGAGGTGATTGGATCTGATTCTTGAGTTGCTCTGACCAATAAGATCGTCATTTTTGGTGGTTTTGAGATGTTTGACTATAATTTTATTGTTACATATTTCGATATAACTATGTATTTACTGCTTAAATGTTATAAAAAAAACCGGTCAAGAGCGAGTCAGACTCGCACATTGAGGGTTCCGTACGTATATATGATGTTGATGATTTCTGAAAGTATAGACTATTTAAAGACATCGTTTTATTATTCCTGTAATCTTCATATAAACTTCTATTACATAGAATAATTTCAGATTTTTATCTATGCAAACTTTGGAGATAAAGGGGGGGAATGGTATTTTATTTTCATTTTTCATCAAAAGTCGGAAACTATGCTGCCTAAAAAAAATATGTTTGTCAATGTGCAAACAGCGCTCTTTCATATGACACCCCACATGCCCTAGTAGCCCCACTTCCAATTTTTAAGACCTTCTTCTTCAGTCCCTTTTGCAAAAAAGATATATTTTGTTTAATTTCTTTCTTGTTTGCAAAATAGTTGGGCAAACGTCATTTAAAACTATTTTAAATTTCAAGTTGATAGCATTAGTAGTTCTTGAGATATCCAAGTGTGACGGACAGACAGACTTAGTCTCACCATAAGGGTTCCTTTTTACCATTTTGGTACGGAACCCTAAAAAATTAAATAACCTCTAAGAGAAATGGTAGATTAACTATCACACTAATATTATAAAGGCGAAAGTTTGTGAGTGTGTGTGTGTGTGTGTTTGTTACTTCTTCACGCTCTAACGGCCGGACCAATTTTGATGAAATTTTGTTTGGAGGTAGCTGATACCCTGTATTAACATATAGGCTTTTTATTCCGATATTCCCACGGGATCGAAACTTACTCAGGTAAAACCGCGGAGCGCAGCTAGTAAAAAATAAGCCTTAAAATGGTGATTAGAATAAAAGTAAAATTAATTAAAAGTAAGGTCAAACGATGTAATTGTGATGCTCAATAATAATATTTAACTGAATGAAACAGGGCAGGCTTATCAACGTAATGCTATAATAATAAAATTAAAAATAACGTCCCAAATCAGCCCATATAAGTAACATTTATTATAATCTTTAATTATTTATATGTCTGGATAGTGTCACGCTGCAAAAGATTTAAAAACGAACGGGCCAACTTTGTTATGCAGTACCCTTTTTTTTTTTTTTTTGGGTGGGAAATCATCAAATAACTTCTCCCGCTCTGGGCGGAGCGGGAGGGAGTGTCAGACTTTTACTGACTAAAACCCACCGTGTTCCTTCAAATGCCTGTGTGCCAGGGCCACGATATCCCTTTCGGACAGACTCGTAACCCTGGCAGGCATTGGCCCTTTCGGACCCCGTCAATTGGTGCTGACGTCTCTTTGAGGCGCGCGTGGAACACAACGCGCCGTCGACCCGGGCCTGGTCCTTATCGGATGGCGAGCTACCCATCGCTCACCGTCCGCAAGCCCGCGCCTACGGTGGCCGGGAATCGGCCTGCGATTCCCGATGCCCGGGGCGTCTCCTGCAGTGTCTAAAGGCGGAAGGGCGGGCACCCTGCCTCACCCTCACGCGTTCCGCCTCCTCATTCGCGAGCATGACTGTTTCGCAGAAGGAGGTGACGGCCTCCCATGCACTCTCGCTCCGAATCATGGCCTGAACCAGGGCCGGACGCGAGAGATCGTCGCCGCCGATCGCCTCCGTGAGGACACCGCGGTGCTCCGCCCAAGCAGGGCAGACCTCCACCGTATGCTCCACCGTGTCCTCCAGGCGATCCATACAGTGGTGACACCCGGGCGTTTCCTCCCGCTTTATCCTGAACAGGAATCTCCCGAAACAACCGTGTCCGGTGAGGACCTGCGTCAGGCGGAAGGACGCCATGGCGCCTCTCTAGCCACTAGTCAAAGAGGGGACTCACCACCGCAATTGTGGCGTGCCCAGCACTGGGTTGCGACAATCGCACTTTCCATGTCGCCGTGAGATCCTACCGGAGCTACGTCCGCTGTGCCGCGATGTCTTGCGGCAGCGGAGTTACACCCCGGCGTTTCGCCTCTTCGCGCCACACCCACATGTGCGCGAGGACTTTCGCCTCCAGATCTCATGGCAGCAGTCCGGCAAGAAGGCTCGCCGCCTCACGGGAGACCGTGCAGTGTTATGCAGTACCCCGAGTGTAAGTTTGCAAGTAAGTAAACGTAACTAGCGCGTTTGCGTTAAGATTTTTATTCTCACTCTTATAATCTTAGCATTATGATCTATCGGTCAAATTTTAACGCTAACGAAATAGTTACGTTTACTCTCTTGCAAACTTACACTTAGGGTACTGGTGTGCGTGACAGCTACGTTTTACACTCGCCTTTAGTCATTGTGCTGCCATTGTGTTATTCTAGTGTGCGTGCATGTTGCGGCCATCAGTGGGACGCATTTTTTTTTCGATGAGTGCACAGCTTTGACTGTCTATCTACGCATATTTATATGTTAGCACATCCAAAAGACGTCCACTGCTGGACACAGGCCTCCCCCAAAGGGGGGGTTTGCCATAATCGCCACGCTTGGCAGGCGGGTTGGCGATCGCAGTATGGTGTTGAAATGCATAGAGAACGCTGCTGCCCATTCTCTAGTAAGTCCCTTAGTCACCTTTTACGACACCCACGGGAAGAAACAGGGGAGCGTTATTCTTTACGCCCGGCACCAACCACGCAGACCTTTCAGATCTTACGGCACGTAAATAGTTTAATTGAAATAAATGCTCTCCGCCTTATTACAAAACAAGATTTATATTTTGACATGGCTTAAACCATGGAGCCAGTTTTTGTAATAAGAACGTAACAGTGATTGAAATACCGTTCTTTATACAAAACTGAAAACTTAGTTCGGTATTAAGATGTCAGTTTTGTGTTTAGGAACTTTACCATTGTCGGAATAAAGTTCGAAATTCAATGATAGCTCTATGTTTTAAACCTGGGTCTGAAGATAAACCTTGTTTTGTAATAAGGGAGTTTGAGTTTTAGTGATGCCAGACATCACTAAAACTCATACTACGAGTATTTTCATTGATATTTGTCAACAAAACGATAAATCTGGGAGCATTAAAGCTGAGCTTCTAATACTCAGATAAATATTAGAATCACGTACCTGATATCATGTTGGTTCTGTCTACAAATCTGAAATCCATAGTATGAGTTCAAAGTATTAGAGAGTATTCTATTTCTGTGGCGGTGGACTAAGGCTTCGATATCGGATTCGCTTAATCTAATGCATATTATCGTAAACCTAGAAATTGTAAGGTTTCAGACTTAAGATTTATTTTAGACCTTATATCTACATGTACAAAGTATTAAACAAAGTCACTTTTCGTGTTTTGTCTGTATGACGGATTGTTATTCTAAACTACGCAACGGCTTTTGATGCGGTTTTTACCATCGGTTAGATAATATACTAACTTTATTAAGAAAATTTGATAAAAAAAATGAGCGTAATTATTATAAATTCAATAGAGCACAAGTTTCAAAAATCATCTCCTGTCTTAAAACTGATTTTAAAAGTAAAATGTGTTTTTATTTTGAATCTTTTTAGTGGACTGTTTTCGGAATATCGAGTCATCTTGTCGAGTTAAGGCTTCTACATACCGGGGCGACTTGTCGCGCGACGCGACGTGACACAAAGGCACCGCTCGTGCCGCGACACGCGGGGCCTTTGTGCCGTGTCGCGTCGCGCGACAAGTCGCGCTGGTATGTAGAAGCCTTTACTCGTTTAAATCCCTATTTATTTTATCACAGTCAACTGTGTTTGATTTAATTTTACCATAATTAATCCGCAATTTTTTTCTATTTTCCTTAAAAAGTTACTCGTTTCAACTTTGAAGGCAAGTTACAGAAAATAAATCCCGATAGAGTTCTTGTTTTATTTAAATTTTTATTATTAAAGGTCCATAGCAGTTTTTAGAAACACTTAAGTCATTGCACTATTTTTTTTTAATTATTGTTGAACTTTTGAGTTTATTATGCTTGAGCTGTAATTTTTAACTGCTTTTTAACTAGGTACTCAATTTCAGTCATGTTCCTTAAGGCCCAGGTCAACCAAAAATTACAAGGTACTACTACTTGACATTATGGTGATGAATTATCAAAAAAAAAAACATCCCCAAACGCCCAATAGAAAGCGAGAAATATTCAAAACTGATGACAGGTGAAAATTATGAAAAAAATCTATCTCCAAAAGTGTTCATTATTAATCAATTATTAATCTATTATACAGGGCGGCTGGCAAAGTGACGTTAAAATGTAAAATTTAGATGCCTTTAATTGCGGGGCATCTGAAAACCCCCATCCGCGATTATTAGTAGTTTAACTAATAATCGCGGATGGGGGTTGCCCACTTTGCCCTAGGAATTTCTCCTGTATTATGTGGGTGCGTTTACAAACATTATAACTCATATACACAAACAGCCAGACCTGGAATTACTACTTGTAGGTCATACTTTATTTGTTCCATGCGGGAATCGAACCCGCGACACGTAGTGCTGCAGTCAATCGCTTAACCACTGCGCAAACCGTGTCAACGCATTAATCAAAACATGTGATTACGCAAAATAAGCGATATCTTACGATATATTTTCGTAGTTGGTGTAGTAAAACAATGGATGAAGTACATTTTTATAACTGTTTGGAGTAATTGGGCGATGAAAAACGACAGTTTGTACAGAACGACGATAGATATGCAATCTTCTCGAATTTTCACTTGTTCATCATGTAAAAAGGCTTCTACATACCGGGGCGACATGTCGCGCGACGCGACGCGACACAAAGGCACCGCTCGTCCCGCGACACGCGGGGTCATTGTGCCGCGTCGCGTCGCGTGACAAGTCGCGCCGGTATGTAGAAGCCTAAACGCGGGAGACACGCGCGAGCGACGCTTTTCTAATACAGACCAACGCCATATTTCTTTCTTCAAAATGTTGCGACGAGATTGCGCGGCGTGGCGCCACTTTGGTTGTAGCCTTCTTGTTCACACGCGAACGAAAAGGGGCATGTCCAGGAATGGGATAGGGATAGACAGTTACAAACCAACTATAACTATGAATTCAAAAAGAAAGGATTTGACAATACTATAATTTTAATCGAATCAGCGCAACCAACATGTTAAATAACATTATTGATTTCAAAAACCAAACCAACATCTCAAAACACTTCTTCTACTTTTATGGTGTACATAATAAAGAGTATTCTATTCTATTCTATTCTATTCAATTCTACGTCACTAAAAACATCTTCACACTTTATATTTACATTATCAACAAAGACATCGTTAATAACGCCTCCTGATATAACAAATGTTTTCAACTTCCCTAACTAAATGAGGCGAGGTTATTCAACCTTAATAGTCGTATAATTAATCATGATTACTCAACACTCCACTAGGTATTTACTTTAAACTAAAATTTTGTTTGTGATAACTCGGAAATTATGGAAGCTTTAGGAGCGTTTACGACGTACGGCATTTCATACAAACTATCAAGTTCTTGTTTTTCGAAATGACAGAACCGATTTTAATGAAAATTCATACGCATAAGCCTTATTTAAAAACAGATAACTGAAAATCTCTGTTTCTATGGAAAATTTAAAATTGGTCTAATTTTGCTGTAGCTCAATTTTTTTCGAAAATGTCCTTAACTAACCTGTTTAGACCTTTGTATCCATACTTATGCGTATGAAGTTTCTTTAAAATCGGTTCAGTCATTTTAAAATAAAGGGCTTGAAAGTTTGTATGAAATGCCGTAAGTCGTAAACGCTCTTAACACGAACGATTTTCTAGCCCGTCGTATGACGATAATGTTCATTGTGAGTCTCGTAGGTGAGACTCGCTAAGTGACTATCAGACTTATTCTCCTAAGAAAAAACCCGGAGTAAAATTACACCAAAAACATTGAAAATTGTACGGTTAGGTAAATTGAAGTCTATTCTGTTTGTAACTTTTCTCCGCGTTTATTGAATTGTTTACACTTAAGCGAGCAACAAAAATTCGCTTCTGAATATGTCATACGAGATTATTCAGGCAATTTTCTCAAACTGTGAAGCGGTTTTTTTTTTTTTTTGTATATGGTTTTTTATTTTTCTCTTTTTAGTGGGTAAGTTTGTAATTTATCTAAGTTACAATTACAATAGTCTTATGTTAACTGCACATCATCTTTTACAAAATATTAATTTTCCCGATGCAGGGACGTTCATTTGTTGTGTTGAGGAGTTCTCCTGGTAAGAACCAAAAGAACTGCCACTCACTATAATACATTGTAACGAGCATAAATTGCTTAACAACCATTAAAGTACCTAATCGAATAGCAAACCGTTAAATATTTATTATTAAGTAGTTCCGGTGGCTGTATGTGGCCTTCATCATCAGTTCCATTTCACCAAATGGCGCGGTTTCGAGAGAAAATGCACGAGCTACTATAAAAAATACCCAAATCGTAATAGGTGTGCCTATAAAATTTGAGGGCTTCCCTCGATTTCCATGAGATCCTCTCATCAAATTCTGACTTGGTGACAATGGGACCACTTCGGGAGCATACCCTTTCAAACAAAAAAAGAAGGTTCATCAATCCACAATTGACAGAAATCGGTGAACATATCATAAAAAAAACATACAGACGAAACAACCGCCTTTCTTATGGAAGTCGGCTAAAAACTTGAAATACGATTACGGGGCAATTTTTGCCTTGCTTCGACATGCAAGTATTTACCGTCAACCGCATATAAAAGGACACTTTCGTGGTTTAAGGGCCAGCGCAGACGACAGACTTTTTGTGCGAAGGAGTCTGCTGGTGTTACACTAACGATGACATGCGGTTGACTGCATAAACGAGTCAACTTTTTCTCATAATTTTTGACACCTCCTTTCGATATTTGCCTATTCTAGGCGACAATCTCCCATGTAAATGAGCCTTTACTCTCTCATGCTAAAACAGTGTGTAAACGTAGTAATTATCCCGGATCAAAACTTTGTATCTAACAGACCTTTAGTATTTTCCTAATGAAGAAACTTTGAGGGCAGAAGATAAAGGACACTTTATAGAGATTTGGAACTGTACGGATTTGAATGAAAATGAGCACCTGATCTGTTAGCGTTGGGAATGGAAAATAATGAAGCGCTTCATTTCAGCCGAAAGACGTCCACTGCTGGACATAGGCCTCCCCCAATTTAGAGGGGTTTGCCATATTCGCCACGCTTGGCACGCGGGTTGGCAATTGCGGTATGGTGTTAAAATGCATAGAGAACGCTGCTGCCCATTCTCTAGTAAGTCCCTTAATCGCCTTTTACGACACCTACGGCAAGAAATCATCATCATCATTTCAGACGAAAGACGTCCACTGCTGGACATAGGCCTCCCCTAAAGGGGGGGTTTGCCATAATCGCCACGCTTGGCAGGCGGGTTGTGTTAAAATGCATAGAGAACGCTGCTGCCCATTCTCCAGTAAGTCCCATAGTCACCTTTTTCGACACCCACGGGATGAAATGGGATGGTGCTATTCTTTACGTCCGGCACCAAACGGAAAAGGATGAAATAGGATGGTGCTATTCTTTACGTCTGGCACCTCACGGAACGCTTGTATAACAGACGTAGGTGTTGGGTTAGCTTATGCAGCATCAAGACTTTGGTAGTTTTACATTACAATGGTATGATTCGGAGCTGGTAACATCAACATCATCTCGGTTAACTTCTTTTCTTGTTTCCTCGTAGTAAATGTATAGAATCAACGCCTACTTCATTAGCTCTTTTAAAAAATATTTTTGACAATCTGTAAATATAGTCATGTTCTTGATAATACTTCTTAGCCAATTACTACAGCAGTATCAGTCCTAGATCCTATTTCTTCCCATGGGTGTCGTAAAAGGCAACTAAGGGACTTACTAGAGAATGGGCAGCAACGTTCTCTAAGTATTTTAAAACCATACTGCGATCGCCAACCCGCCTGCCAAGCGTGGTGATTATGGCAACCCCCCCCCCCGCCCTTTTGGGGTTGGCCTATGTCCAGCAGTGGACGTCTTTCGGCTGTATGAGTAAATGAATGAGCTTATTTAGAATCAAGATTTGGGTAGTTTTATATTTAATTTTACAATGATATGATTCGGAGCTGGTACATAAATGTTCCATGTGGTGCCGGACGTAAAGAATAGCACCGCCCTATTGGAAGGGGCGATTAGAATCAATTCTATTTTTTGTAAATGTTGACGTTCAAAAGTGTCTTTTATGGGCCTATTTGAAATAAACAATTTGACTTTGACTTTATTTCTTCCCGTGGGTGTCGTAAAAGACGACTAAGGGACTTACCAGAGAATGGACAGAAACGGTCTCTATGCATTTTAACACCATACCGATCGCCAACCCGCCAGGCGCCTAGCGTAGCGATTATGGGAAATCCCCCCTTTTGGGGGAGGTCTATGTCCAGCAGTGGACGTCTTTCGTATGAAATGATGGTGATGACCCATATCGTATGGGTTTTTCTTTAACTGCTTAGAAAAACCCTATCGAAAACCCTTTCAGTGGGTAACCAAAATGGTCCCTGATTTCTATTCGAAAATCGAATATTTGGTTCTAGGACATGCCTGTCAAGCGTGGTGATTAAGGCAACCCTCCCCCCTTGCCTTTAGGGGAGGCCTATCTTAATGAGTGAATGAATGAAGCTTATTTAGAATCAAGACTTGGGTAGTTTTGTATTACAATGTTAAGATTTGGAGATAATATTGATGTACCAGACATCAATATTATCGCGACAACAGAGAGCATTGTTTTAGCAGTAAATATGATAAATATTTTGATCAATCTTTGATAATATATATATATATTTTTTTTTATTGCTTATCCTATTTCTACAACAGTGTCAGCCCTAGTACAATTCTTGTCTGCCCTAGCCTTAGTGAACCTAACAACAAACCCATTGCAGTTCAAAGTAGCAAGTTCAACTGCAACGCTATTTATAAAATCATTTCATTACCATCCCCTTTCACTCTCACTTAAGTTAAAATTACTGTAATGAAGAATAAATTGGACGTAAAAGGCCGGCCTTTGTGAGTTTCGAAAGCATTATCATTCAATCAACTTGCATATTGGCTTCGTAGTGCCCGAAGCTTGGCGATTTTTTTTTATACTTATCATTAGCCTGATAGGTTAAACTGCACTCTGGTAGTGTGACCTACCAACTCTTCAAAGATTCAATTGCTCTTTAAATTTTTGAGCTAATGTATCTTTTTAGGGTTTCGAGCCCAAAGGGTGCCAAACGGAACCCTATTACTAAGCCTCCGCTGTCCGACCGTCCGTCTGTCTGTCAGCGGGCTGTATCTCATGAACCATAGTAGGTAGACAGTTTAAATTTTCACAGATTATGTATTTCTATTGCCGCTTTATTACAAATAAAATTAAGTTAAAAATTAAATACTACCAATACAAGAATCGTATTTTTTTCGGCGTTTTTTACTTAATATTGTACGGTGTTACGGAACAATTCGCGTGCGAGTCCAAGTAGCACTTGGCCGATTTTTTCTGTTAGTGTGTTTATTTTTTTCCAACTAATGTTATTATTATTATTTCCTATTATTTATTATATTTTAAATTACATTTCTAAATATTATAATAAGAAAAATATAAAATAGAAGCCAACCGGTGTCAGGAGCTGGGTCTAAGCTGCTGGTGAGTATCGGTCCAGAGACAGTAACCTTCTCACGATGCGAGCCGTATCGAGGAGATCTGCCATCTCAATCATTATTCGTAATTATTATTAGTTTCTCCTTTAACTTCTGTGTCCAAAAATTGCGTCTTTTTGGGACGATGGTTGATGGTTTTAACGACTGCCTCTTCACCTTTCTTTCAAATTTTTGCAGTGATTGGTATTTTATGCATGCATACATACAAACATAATCAGCCTATATTGTTCCCACTGCTGGGACACAGGCCTCCTCTCTGTGAGACGGAGTGGGCCGTTATCTACCACGCGGGCCGTATGCGGGTTGGTGGATGTCACATGTCTTAGAATTTTTGGTTCTAGGACATGCCGGTTTCCTCACGATGTTTCCTTTGACAGCAGTGGTGATGAAATTATGAAGTTATTTACAGAAAGTGAAGTCTGAATGTTTTTCTTTATACAATATGTAACATAAACCCTGTTGTTCCTTCTACCTACGTTTTAAGAATCGGCATACATACATAATAAAGCAAGTTATTTATAAAAACTGTTCAACAAAAATAAATATTTAGTTATTAATATTTGTAATGTTTAACTGATTTCTTACCTCTGCAATTCTTTGATTTTGACTTTTCGACTAGCCAATGCTTAATTTTTTTTAATTATAATTCCATCAATGTTGTGCTTGTAGGTAAATGTATACGTCCCTAAAAGGAACAACAGGGTTTTTGTTACATACTCTATAGTACAACCTAAAAGGTAAAGCTCGTGCCTTCAAAAGTCACAATTACAGCGACACTATCAAAATTACTCATCAGTCTAATCCTCGTTGCACAAAAGTAATTGGACGTATCGAACTCTCCATAAACTTTTGTCTATAACATTTTTATTCCTATGAAATTGTTCTCCCACCTGGGTTTTTACTGCGCCAGTATCAATTTAGCAGAAAATGAAGCTGTAGCACAAACTTGGTTGAAGGGGCGAAATGAAAAGTTTGGCTGTGTGAGGTTAAACTAATATTGACTTGGAAAAAGTCTGTGTTTGCCTTGGTTTTGATTAAACATAGAATTGATTCACTGATCTTTGTTAACAATACTGATGTTGTTACTTCCTACATGGAATTCTTCATCCTTATTTTGTTTAGGATCTTCAATTTTGTGATTATTTGATCTTATCTCAATTTTCTTGATTGGGGTATTGGGATGAAAAAATTAAGCTCGGTAACAACATTTTTCACTCACGCAAAATTCATCATTATCGTCATCATTGCAAACGAAAGACGTCCACTGTTGGACATAAGCCTCCCCCAAAGGGGGGGTCTGCTATAAGCGCCACGCTTGGCAGGCGGGTTGACGATCGCAGTATGGTGTTAAAATGCATAGGGAACGCTGCTGCCCAATCTCTAGTAAGTCCCTTAGTCGCCTTTTACGACACCCACGGGTAGAAATAGGGAAGTGCTATTCTTTACGTCCGGCACCACACGGGACATTGATGTACCAGCTCCGAATCATATCATTGTAAATATAAAACTACCCAAGTCTTCATTCTAAATAAGCTTCATTCATTCACTCATTTCAGCCGAAAGAAGTCCACTGCTTGACATAGGCCTTCCCCAAAGGAGGGGGGGGGGGGGGGTTGACGATCGCAGTATGGTGTTAAAATACATAGAGAACGTTGCTGTCCATTCTCTAGTAAGTCCCTTAGATGCAACCGAGATGATGTTGATGTTACCAGCTCCGAATCATACCATTGTAATATTATGCAAGAAGAATAACACCATCCTATTTCATCCTATTCCGTTTGGTGCCGGACGTAAAAATAGCACCATCCCATTTCTTCTTAACGTCGGGCACCACACAGAACCACGCAAAATTATCATTAGCAAAAATGCAATTTGGTTTTTTCTTCAACATTTTCAAGGCTTGAATTCCTTGATACATTTTAGCACTTTCTTCATCCATGAATGACATCGCAACTTATCCCATACTAATTTAATAATACGCGACATTTTCATCCTCCTTAAATCTGCAAGGAAGCATATAAAATAAATTACGATCATGTAAGTATACTATTATTCCCATTTTTCTCCCAAAGCATGCAAGATTACAATTTATGATAACGGATTTTTATGCATTTTAATAAAAAGCGGTGTTTTAGTGTCGATGGAAGTTATTACGGGCGCTTATCGATAATTGGGAACGTGTCCCATCCTTATTCGTACACTCAGTTGCTCTACGTTGCAAGAAAAATGTGGTTTCATTATGAATTCTGGGCACATAAGCTCACGTTGGCTACGTTTTAACGTTTGCTCCATTAGTACACAAAAGGTTTATACTGTTATGTCTTCACAGTCGATGTAACCAGCATGGACCATCGCGTCTGTATAAGGTTTAAGAAGCAAATTTCGTCATTAGTCAAGGTTTCTGATTGGCTATCGGGTTTTTTTTTTTTGGGTGGGAAATTATCAAATAACTTCTCCCGCTCTGGGCTAAGCTGAGGGCGTGTCAGACTTTTACTGACTAAAACCCACCCGTGTTCCTTCCGTTGCCTGTGTGCCAGGGCCACGATATCCCTTTCGGACAAACTCGCAACCCTGGCAGGCATTGGCCTTAATGGACCCCAACAGTTGGTGCTGATATCCCTTTATACTTTGTACTGTGTTTATACTCGTTTATACTGTGGTTTTGTCTTCACAGTCAATGTTACCAGCATGGGCCATCGCGTAGGTCTATGGTTTAAGAAGCAAACTTCATCATTAGTCAATGTTTCTGATTGGCTATCGGGTTGGTGGTGTAATTATGTGAGCTCAGACATATCAATGCTTAAGTTTTTAATGTTACTCATACAATAATAATTGTTCTATAGTACGAAATTGAGGCAGCCCCGGTAAGTTATAACGATACTTGTGATCGGGTTACCTCGTAACTTACCATGGGTTACTATCTACAATGTTGAGACATAATTAAAAAAGAAAAGAAAATTTTTATGTTCTAGGATGTTACAAAAATTGTTGTAGCATGCTCAGGTATGTGTAGTGTGTGTGTGGGTGGATGTGCGGGGTGCGTGGGTTTGAGTAGGTATATGTGTGTGTGTATATGCACGCATATCATTGCCATTTCAGTTTACTATACCCAAAACAAGAGAGTCGGTAGCCATTTCTGCCAATGCTGTATGTAGAACCACACGCCAAACTAATTTAGCACAATTTCATAAGTTTAGATGTTCGAACTTCACAGTAGTGCGCAGTAGTAATTTATGTACCTTTATCTAAATTCACCAACTAAAATCCAACAATACAGCTTCGAATTTAAATTTTAATGCTCTAAAACTCGGTGCATTTATTTTTATCTGTTTGCGTGCGAAGCCAAAATTTCGTACAAAAAGAAATGCAATATCATAATTGGAGCCGCAACCTGACCAAAATAAATTGTCTTAGCAGGCAAAACAGAAATACAATCAACGTAGGCAAATAAAAGTGCAAATTAATTAACCCTACTCAGTTTCAGCATCAAAATAAGCTACAGTGGGGTTCCCCTTTTTAAAATTCAACTCCCATTTTTTGCTTTGCAGAGTTCTTTTGCGCCAATTCGGAGTTCGATGGTACTCCTGCTACGGTATTAGCATATTAATGAACGGCTGCTACGAACTAACATTTGTAATTACTTTTGTCCTGACTCTGCGAGTTACGCCTTAGGTAACAAAGCCCTTTTATCTGTGTCAGGAAAAGTAGCGTTTCCCTTACTAAAATTGTGAACTTGTTTTTTGTTGACATTATACGTTTGAGGTTTGTGATTGATTCTTTTGATTGCTTTATTTTTATCGAAGATTTTTCTGATTCTTGATTCAAGTTTTTATAAAGAAGGTTTTGTTACAGTTTTCGCCCCATCTTTTGTACATACTTTTATTCCGAAAGATCTATTTTTTTTTTCCCTAATGTGTTGTTCAGCAATGGTTTATAAAAAAATACTGATGTTATACTGGTGTTAAAGTAATTGCATGCCATAGCTTAGGGGTAGGTTCAGTATCGGTAAAGGAACCCAGAAAAAATAATAATTTAGTTATATATAAATAAGTATAGACAAAAAAAAATTTAACATAAAAATAAAATAAGTCTCTTCGTAATTTAACGGGCTTAGGACCGTCAAATAAAATAATTTGAATTCTAAACTATTGCTGTTTTAAGTTAGTAGTTACTAAATTAGGTTGATCTTGCAATTTTTTTTTTTATGTTTTCATATTATTATTATTTTGTTTTATTTTTCCTGAGTTCCTTTATCGATACTGAACCTACCCCTAAGCTACCCTGTATAATCCGCTACGTATAACTTTAAAAAACAACTCTTTCGAGTCCTAAGATAATTTCACCCAAAATGATCATACAAAATCCACACCGCTTCAGGCGGTACAAAAACGGTTTACGAATTTTCGCGGCGAGAAAAGCTCAGTTACAATTGTACCGTAGCTACCTATCAATGCGTTATTTAAACCTCGTCCACACGCGAACGGTGAAACGTGAGGAGGAACCTAATACTGTCAGTTTTTGCCTGAATATTATGAAAGGAGAAGAGTGAAAAGACATACGAACAACCTTTTTGTGGAGATTGTAAAAGGTAAAAGGATTTTTTAGGGTTCGACGGATATTTTATGACGCGTTTTTTATTGGTGTCACTTTTTCTTTGGGTGAAATCGTCCAAATCTATTTTTCATTTACTCGGAGTGTCATCAGTGACTGAAGGGAGAATTTATTTTGTGAAACTTTCCGGAAAATTTACATCTTTAATCCCATTAAGAAACTTTTTCATACATTTATAAATGTGCAGTATCTCTGTCTATCATCATTTCACGCCTTAATGACTGAACGGATTTCGATTAAATTTGTCACACAGTTAGACCATAACCGGGTTAGGACGTTCCCGTGGGATAATTTCCGACCTCCACGCGGACGAAGCCGCGGACAAGACCTAGTTGCTCTTAATATCAAAATTCAAAGCTCATAATGACGCTAAAGGTGAAGGTGTACCTGCCATATTTGCCATGGGATTTCTAACCTAACAATCACCAGAATATTTGGATTCATTTCAAATTCTCTCACAATCGTATTAAAGCCATATGATACAGTATTTATGCCGTTTCGCCCTCAGCTTTTAATACAACGTTGAAAGCTGATGAGTTGCGTAACTCCATTTGTGAAAATTGGCCACATCTTTCACGGACTTTATTCAGTGCAATTAAATTTTTCATTAACGGCGTTAATTATACTATATTTTGGGACAATATTTCTACTAACAATGCGTTCTTGAAAATCCACTTGTTTCAATGGATGATTACGGAATGTTGTAAGATCTTTATTAATTAAAATTATCTTTGCCTGTTGTCTAAACTTATTTCTTCATAAAGACATGACTAAAAGATAGGTGAGATCAAAAAAGTTTACAACATTAACATCATTTTGTTGTAGAAGTACTCATCATTATCATCAACATCGTCCTATCATTGGGGTCAGCACAATTACGTCTTCTCTTCCATATTTTTTCTCTCTCAGCGGTCATCTCTGTATGTACTCTTTCCTAGAAATATTATCTTTCACACAATCCTTGCATCTTTTCTTATAGCCATCCTTAAAGTGATTCATACCATCAAAATCATTACCACTATCGTTTCATTCAGGAGGAAGTTTATTTTTTAATGATGAACTACATCATCTAAAAACTTCCCTTCATCGACACAACCTCAAAAATTTTCAATTTCCTCTTCACTACATTATTTCACAACTAGACTTTCTAATAAAGGTAGCACTACTAATAAACCTTCAAATTTACACAAAACTGTACAATCTACGTCGCTTTTATCACAAAAAATGCTCATAGACTGATATTATACTGATCATAATCATGATTATCCTCCTGCCTTTAGTTAGCGCCGTACGTTTTCCATACATCTCTATCAGCTTTAATCTCCATTTTGACTTCCTTCCTAGCCATATCATAATTCACACAATCCACTCCATATTTTATTTGGCCTGCCTCTTCTGTTATAGCTATCTGTGTACTGATTCATATATTTAATGATTACACCAGAATTATCACTTCTATCATCTGATTCCCTTCATCAAGCATATTCTTAGTAATTTTCAACTTCATCCTCACCACATTATTTCACAACTAGACCCTCTATTATAGGTAGCACTACGTTCAAATTGTCACATTACAGTACAATCTACGCCACTTTTATCACAAAGGACGCTCAAAGACTAATGTTATACTGATCATAATCATCATCATCCTCCAACCATTAATCCAGTTTTATTAAGAGTCGGGGCCGGGTTTTTCATTCATCTCTCTTAGTCATCATCTCTGTATTTACTCCTTCGCCAAAATTATCACTAATTGTATCATTTTCAATAGCTTCCTCATCAATAATTTATCCATTATCGTTCCCAATAACTACGTCATCTAAAAACGTCATTTCATCAATACATCCTTATCAATTATCACCACATTTTTCCACAGCCAGACCCTCTATTATAAGTAGCACTACTAACAAACGTTCAAATTGTCACAGTACAGTACAATCTACGCCACTTTTATCACAAAGGACGCTCAAAGACAATTGCGGGCCGCTGTGGCTAACAACTGGGTGTTTATGAAGGGTAAATTGTAAAAGACAAATTTAAAATTGTGGTTCAAAGTGGAAAAGGGTTTTTTTGTGAGTTGAGAATTATGTTCTAGGTTTTAGATGCTTGAGTTGAGTTGTTTTGTCATGGTCAATGGGCTATGACTAAGATTATGAGTTATATTTGAGGATTTGTTTTGAATCCATAATTTGGGTTTAAATTTGGCTAAGCATATCGTAACGTCACGCTTGTTTTCTCCCAAGAAGTCGGTAGAGGTGTTTACTACCTCTTTATTTTACCATCTATGTTTAAGTCCCTTGTAATAGTAGACAAGTCTATAATAGCTATTACAGTTTGCTTAATTAGGTATTATCGTGGATGTGCAAATCGACCCACCGTCAGGACTATTCCTGCTTGCAGCGCTCGGCGCATTTTGTTTTGAAAGTGCTCCGAATTGGACGCCCGCGGTAGTACATAGAAAGAAAAAAGAAAGAAAATACGTTTATTTGCGGTAAACATAACGCAAAGAAAAAAAAACACAAACACGAAAGAACAAGTTGAAGGACACTATGCGTCACATTCACGTAAAACGGCCATCGCTCATCATAATGCTGCGACCCTATGCAAGACAGAGCCTCAGCGCTGGTTTTCAGCGACAGCCGGCGTTGACGTGATGACGTCAAACCAGTGCAGCATTAAATGAGGTAAAAATAAACAAATAAGAAATAAAATAAATACAATACATCTCGTATTAAATGAGGTAAAAATAAACAAAATAAGAAATAAAATAAATACAATACTTCGTTCTATATGTTTATATAAATATAACATACATCATATTAGACTTTAAACGCATGATAGATTTATGAATCAAAAGGTTTTAAGTCTGTCGCCATCGCAGCAAATATAAAAAGGAACTAACTCAGGGCAGTTGTCGGTTTTATATTAAACATTGAGTGACAGTGTTGCCATTATCAGAAAGTTTGAACCGATTATTTTTTGCACATTCAAATCGACTAAATACCAACAAACGTCAACAGTTCTATCAATTTTAAGACGAGGCACTAAACCTGTAGAATCTTACAGTATGTTGGACATCACCCTTGGCAAGCAGAAACATGTTCAAGTCGTACATTATATTATTAAATTGTTATTGCACTCCAGTCTTAGGCCTTCAGCCAACTACTAGTCCAAAACCCGAAATAATTCAAAAACGTGATAATTTACGGGCCCATTTGATTTACTGATATTTTTGCTATAGTTATGCAAAAAAATATGCCAGACTCAAAATAATAAATGCTTGAGCCTGAAGCTAAAAAGGATTACGTTACTCCAGGTCCATTGGCAGTTCGATATCGTTAACTTTTCCCAATCTGACAATTTTAATCTCCATTTTATGGGATTAAATCAACAAATGGACTCAAATCACTGCCGTTTTTCCATTACGGAGGCGGCAATACGATTGATGTGCTCAAATTTGAACGAGGATTGATAAATGCGCTCCCTGGCATCGCTGATTGACTATGCTATTTCTGGTTATAACTTAATTTCCCTGATGTTTTTACGCTTTTACAATATTTCGACGATGATTAACTATCAATCTGCCTATCCTTTTCCCAACTACTATGCGGTTGGGTTCAAGTCTTACCAGATGCAGCTGTATACCAGTATTATACATGGAGCGACTGCTTATCTGACCTGCACAACCCAGTAACTGGGTAATACGGTACCCCCTGGTTGTCAGACTTTCGGGCTTCTGACGACCCGTACCGACTGTCAAAGACCCACGTATGACAGCCGGGACCAAAGGCTTAACTTGCTTTCCGAGGGACGGAAGTGTCTTTTCTCACACTTATTTAACTACATCTTTATGACGGAAGTTTGAGTGGCTGAGACACCACGTATTGCTGCTGATCCGTTAAGGCTTCTACAGATCGGCGCGACACAAAGGCCCCGCGTGTCGCGCGACGAGCGGTGCCTTTGTGTCGCGTTACGTATCGCGCCGGTCTGTAGAAGCCTTCATCTGTTGGTCCGTCACCATGGGCGTGTACGTAGGTGTTAGAAAAACAATACTTGCAAAATAACTCACTTAATTTACTAAAAACTTAACCATAAAAAAATAATGATTACAATGATTATCAGTATTATCAGTTTATCACTGGTTAAGTCAAATCATATTTTTTTAAGCTTGCATAGCATAGCTTAAAAAATAGATTTGTGGGTATGCACCGCCTAATGATCGCATGCAAAAATTATCCCTCCACCGCCAAGACACACACAACCATAGGGTGTTACCCGCTCTAAATAAAAATACCATAGGCCATAGAGTAAAAATAATCGATTACAACTTTAAAAAGTGTTACAATAGCCGTTGTATAAAGTCGCATTTTCCGTCTGTGTGACAGCGGTATTCTTCTAAACTTTTAAACGGTTTTTTATGCGTTTTTCACCATCATTTAGATGATTTATTAAGGAAGATTTATGTGATTATTACATTAATATTAAACTTATTTTAAAATACCGTGCATATAGTACCGTGTGGTGCCGGGCGTAAAGAATAGCACCATCCTATTTCTTCCCGTGGGTGTCGTAAAAGGCGAAAATGGGACTTACTAGAGAATCGGCAGCAGCGTCCTCTTTGCTTAACACCATACTGCGATGGCCAACCGGCCTGCCAAGCGTGGCGATTATGGCAACCGTTTATGGCAATAGTTTAAAAATAGTTGTCGTAATCTTATAGAAATTAGGTAATGCAGTGTAATGGGTGGCTTCAAACGTTTTACAAAAAAAAAACCGACTTCCAAAAAAACCACTACAAAGTGAACAACTTTGTAGTGGTTTTTTGGAAGTCGGTTGTTTTCTTTTTTGTAAAAACTTTTTATTTGTCATTTTTTAGTTGTGTTACCTACCCCATGTATGTCCAGCAGTGGACGTATTTCGGCTAGAATGATGATGATGTTGATGACCTACCTCACACAAATTCGAGTAAATAATAGTGACAGGAAGTTATTATCACATCATCCACATAGACTAAGTGGGATAAAACGTATTATTATTTCAAAAACTACCCAAGCAAAGTTAATAAAATTTATATTTTTATTTATAATTGACGAAAATATCGATGAACATACACAAAACAATACGTACAAACTAACATAGAACTTCCTCCAGTTCCTCCTATTTTGAAGTCGATTGAAAATGTACCTGAATGAATTTTGCACTAAAGGTAACTTTAAGTGTCGGACCACGGACAATGAAGGGTTCCGTAATTGGGATGAATTCATCCCAAAAACAATCTTAACATTGTAGTTGAAAAACATATTCTCCCATACATCGATATACATAACGGTGAATTTTCAATCACAAAAAAAAAAAAAGTGTGATTAAACTACAAATTAACATATTTCGGACTTTTTTCCTTGTGCTGTGAGACCTTGCTTCATGCCAAATTTCAGGAGTCTAAGTCAACGGGAAGTACCCTAGAGGTTTTGATTTATTTGCGAGTATCAAAATATGTTGCATAAATCGCCGTATTTTTTTATTGAGTTGACTTAGAATTTTGATTTTATAGAGCTACAGGAACCATAGACTTACGTATTTCATATTTGGAACTTGATACCTCCAAGCGTTCCTGAGAAAAAGGGTCGGAGGACAACGGAGTGATCCTATAAGGCTTCCGTTTTACCTTTTAGGTACGGAACCCTAAAAAAATAATTCAAGTAAGAATACAGTAGCTTAACATAACATAAAATAACATGTCGCCACGAAGGGTTAGGCAGAGTGAACAGTGGCTTAGTGATATGAAAATAGTTCTGAATCCTGCTATTTCACGCTGAAATTACCTTAATTAAAGCTAAACGTATTATGGAAGCCATTTTGTGTAAATAGCCCCATTACGTTACAACTTATTCCGTTACGTATTTACATAAACATACATACGGGTCACGTTGGACCCGAAAAGTCCTCGATAGCAATAAAATTATTCCGTACAATTAAACTGTTTTCGGTGAAACCACGAACAAACATACTTTCGTACATTGACGTTTTATCGTGACCAAATTATCCGCAAATACGTGAAGGTTGTCGAAATTGTGAACAAGCCCTTTATTTATAGAGCGTTACTCAGTACTCAAGCATTACATAAGACTAGTTTCCAACAATCCAATGGCTTGAATCTAGTCTTAAGTAATGCTTGAGTACTGAGTAACGAGAGACTGGGCTGGAGACTTACGAGAGAATGGCCAGCAGCGTTCTCTATGCATTTTAACACCATACTGCGATCGTTAACCCGCCTGCCAAGCGTGGCGATTATGGCAACCCCCCCACCCCCTTTTGGGAGAGGCCTATGTCTAACAGTGGACGTCTTTCGGCTGGAATGACTGAGTACCGCTCTATAAATACGGGCCTAAATATCAATCAGTCTGCCCAGCCTTTTCCCAACTTGTTGGGGTCGGCTTACAGTCTAACCAGATGCTGCTGAATACCAGTATTTTACATGGACTGACTGCCTATCTGACCTCCATAACCCAGCGACTGGGTAATACGATACCTCTGGGTAAGACTGACACTGAAACTCCGAGCATAGCCCGCTCCATAGCCCGCTGAGTGACCTTGAATTTGTGGACCAGCCCGACTGTCAGTGTCCATGTTTTCACTGTATGTCATAACGGGCAGGACGCACTGGTGGAAGACCTCAGTCTTCAAACACAACTTACTTAGCCACGAGCTCCTCAAATTAAGAACTAAACACCCGATGACTTTTTTTTACCGTCTCAACAAAAAAAGGGTATATTAGGTGAACGGAGTAGAAGCTTATGGCATACCTAGTTTTCTTTTTCTTTTTTCCACAGCTTCGAAAAAAAATGATCCATCATCAAAATATGCTACAAATTCACATCAAGTAAACTTTTCATATTAGAAATTTAGAACAAAGAGAAATTTTGAAAAAAAAATCTAAGTTGATAAAAAATATCGAATTTCAAATCAAGCAAGTCGCATAAGAATTTTAATTTCGATTTTTTTTTAAACTAAGTGTGCCAATTTGCTTCTACTTCGTTCACCTATTATACCCATTTTTTTTTCGAGACGGTAAAAAAAGTCATCCAGGTATAACGGGTATATAAAGAAGCTTTAACATTGCTCGCAGAACTGATGGCCGATGGGGCTGAAAGGTTCTGGAGTGACGACCGCGTACCAGAAGACATATGATGGAAGTTTGAGACACCACGTGTCGCTGCTGATCCGTTAAGGCTTCTATAGACCGGCGCGACACGCGACGCGACACTTAGGCACCGCTCGTCGCGTGACACGCGGGGCCTTTGTGTCGCGTCGCGTGTCGCGTCGGTCTGTAGAAGCCTTTAAAGCCATCCATCTATAGGTAATTCAAACATGGTTTTGAATAAATATTTTTTACTCAATGGCTTAAAGAACATATTCTTGCTGCTAATGAATTAGTTAGGTGTCAGTGTAGTTGTCAGAAGGTTTCAAACCCTGTTGCTGTCCAGCCTGAGGCAACGGAGGACCCGTCCCAGACTGAGAGTTTGTCTCAAGACTGTATCCTCAACCAAGATATAATATCTGATATAGTACCAGATCTATCTCAAGTGGTACAGCCTGAGATTGGTAGTTGTCTTTCAGTAGTCATGACTGTTATCATTCAGTTATGTTCTCAGATAGTATAGGAAGAGGTTTAGGTAAATTAATTAGTAACAACCTGTGTTATTCTACTTAAAATTATTGTATGCCATGGTCAACCTACAAACGAATAATGGCAGCAGTTACAGGAAATGTATATAATACCAACACCAACATTACTGTATTTGTAGGAAATAGTTCTAATGTCAAAAAAGAAGAAAAATAAACAATAAACTATACTATGTCTTAGAAACAAATATTTGAAGACATGTGATATGCACTAACCCGGACTGCCTGCCTGGTGAATTATGGCCCACTACCCCAACTGGAAGCCTATATCTCCCGCAGTGGGAACATTATAGGCTGATTATTCTACAGATACTTGCAGTGAAATTGACAAGTTTTCCCAAAAGCGGGGAAAACTTCACTCAAACAAAGAAAAGACGGTCATTATTCAAACGCGTATACTAAGTGATGGGCAATGTTGCGTTCCCCCACAACTATTGCCCATTTCCTTACATAAAACTTACATTCATTGCTTGGCGGCGCAGTGGGGTGTTAAGTCGAACATAACTCATTTTGGGGATGTGAGGTGGATTTCTGAGTAAGATTCATGTTGGTTCCTTTTTGATGAATGAATTTGTGAGGATAACTTAATTTAACACAAATATATTGGTATTTACGGGTTTGTTTACCCTTTTAAGAATTTTAAAATATTGTGATTCTATGTATTCATTTATTTTTAAATAAAAAACGAATAATTAATTGAATCAATCCGATTTGTTTTTGTGAAATATTTGTTGAAAAAAATCTGTTTTTTTTTTTTGAGTAAACTTCTCAGAATTGACGGTTTTATAAATATCGATATCTAAACCCAAAAAACACTCCCAACGACGCCCTAAGCCGAGGTCCGTACTCCACAGGGGGTGCCCTTAGTGCGCAGTCGTTTAGTTACGCCCTGGCTGGAGGCTTTAAGCTCAAACTTAAGGCAGTCACAGAAAAGCTCGGTTAAGTAGTCGCGGCCTCTCAAGGCCAACTACGAGATGCCATACACAAAAAAAAAACCGATAAAACACAAGAAAACAGTTTTTCTCAACTCATACTCGTACATCAAGTTACTACACAAGCGGAAGTTGACCTCCCAAAAAAAACATCAAATCATTTTATTTTTGTTTTGTCGTGTTTGGATAACAATACCCAATTTAAAATAACCCTGTATGAAGTTTTATTCACAAGCTTTTTCTTAAACACCCTTTTCTTCAATGACGATCAAACTTAATTTACTTAAATGGATTCCTACTAGTATTTTACGTTGATTGACTGCCGAAATCCGGAGGTTAATGACTATATCTACCAAACGTGTCATTATGCTAATATTTTCTTGGAACCATTCAATAAAGTATTATGTTCTTGGTAAGAGACAAAGAGGTTGCTGGTGTTTTAAAAGACAAAAGCTTGACGACGAGAGGATGCGCATACTAGGTAGGCTGCATTTACTAATAACAAACTGAAAGCCAATTCTCGTAGATCTTATCGCAGCTACCATCGATGTCAAATGTTTTTTTTAAATGTATGAACATTGAGATTACAATGTGAACATTCTTAAAAAATACGGGAATTTACTTTTTTTTTTTTAATAATACTTAATATAAAAATGTACTAATTTAAATGAAATTATTTATAATAAATTAAAAATTTAACAATATATATATATCATAAAAAAATAAAGAGAATATTTGTATAAATTTAAATTAAAGCTTATCCCTTAAAATATAATTGTATTCTCTGAAAAAAATATTGAATCCTCTGATGTTAGCCATGTGGAAGTATTCCCAATTGAGCACCGATTTTTTGAGCACCAAAGGTATTTCCATTTGAGAATGCCTTTGGTACTCAATCCATAGATGCTTAAAAAATAGGTGCTCAAACGGGAATACTTTGCCATGTGTCGTCAATTTACCAGTTCAGTCAATGGTCACTGGACGTCTACTGGCTATGAAGAAAACACAATATTACTCAATAGTCTACCTTCCTTCCCTAAGACCATGAACTGCCTGCAAATATCCATAACTCTTTTTTACATCACAATCAGTCTAAATCTAAAACAACTACCTTCATTTTGTTATAGGGGGCAAAAAGGTCAACCAATAAATTCCAGGGGTCCGATATTCAGTCCCTGTTTACGCATATATTCCCTTTTAGTTGTAAATACGTGAGTTATGATCGGATATCGCTACTTATCAGCCTTTTAGGGCTTTACGTAAATCTAGATTGTGAAATCAATTTTGGTACAAAATTAAATGGATTCTGGGTTGGTCTTTGGTTCCTAATTTTTTATGGCTTTGAATAATTTATTGTTATTAATAAGTACAGGATTTATTTTCAATAGCCAATAAATACGCTTCTGTTAAGTTATGTATAAAAACTCAATACTCAATATGTTTATTGCTTCACTTGTGAACTTAGGTGGTAGATTTTACAAAATGTGATCATTGTGATGTGTGATAGTGAGTATTCTTTGTTTTTTTGTTGTTGTGTGAATATTGTGCTTATCCTGGGTCAAATTAATTAATTTTCTTTATTCTTTTTTAGGGTTCCGTACCTCAAGAGGAAAAAACAGGACCCTTATAAGATCACTTCGTTGTCCGTCTGTCTGTCTATCAGTCTGTTAAGACCCTTTTTCTCAAGAACACGTGTAGGTATCCAGTTGAAATTAATAATTATCAAATACGTAAGTCCATGGTCCCTTGGACTTCTAAAAAATCAAGCTTCTAAGTCAACGCTATAAAAAAATACGGTGATTTAAGCGACATTATTGCGACATATTTCGATACTCGCAAATAAATCAAAACCTACAAGGTACTTCCCATTGACCTAGAATCATGAAATTTGGCAAGTAGCAAGGTCTTATAGCACAAATATAGGAAAAAGTCCTAAAACTGTAACTTTGTAGTTTTATCACATTAAAAAAATGTTTTTTTGCGATTACAAACTTATATTTGCAGTTGGAGAATTGACTGTGACGTATATCGATGTATGGGAGAACATGTTTTTCAACTACAATGTTAAGTTTGTTTTTAGGATAAATTCATCCTAACTACGGAACCCTTCATTGTGCGAGGTCCGACACGCACTTGGCCGGTTTTTTTTTTCTTTACTATGGACCTGTCGGGCACAGCAAAAGTAAAGGCGAGGAAGAGGGCTTTTATTTGACTACTTAGTTGTTAAATATATTGGGATTATTTTATAAAACATGTACGTAACTTACAATTTGTCATTTAAATATTCATTGTTATTATAATAGCGTTTAGATAATAGAAATTGTGTTCATTTATTTATGAAATTTTGTATCATGAAATTTTTGTTCTTCTCAAAAACAATGTGGTAATTTATTATAATACTAGTTTTAATATATTCTAATTGACATGACTAGTGTACTTGTTCGGTGCATTTTTAGCTTAGAGCTCATCAGATACTCTTTATATGAAGAAGCAGCGTAGTTTTGAATGTCGTTTTGCTAGGCAAACCTAATTTAAAAAAAAACCGGCCAAGTGCATGTCGGACCACGCACAATGAAGGTTCCGTAGTTGGGATGAATTTATCCCAAAAATAAACTTAACATTGTAGTTGAAAAACATGCTCTCCCATACATCGATATACGTTACGGTCAATTCTCCAACTGCAAAAATAAGTTGGTCGACTATTACTCGTTAACTTGTGAAACCTACTTAGCTGTGATAGTTTTCCTTTTAATTTCGTTATATATACTACCGCCACTTAACAACCCAAAAGTCTCCTATTAAAGAAGAAACACATCGTGTTCACATCACACCGAAATCCCTCGAACAGACTAGTTACACAAAAGCAAACTTCATTAGACCAGGCGGCCGTGCGCAGAAAACGAAGGAGGACCAACAGTGTTTGTGCCAGAAGTTCCGCACATTGTTGAAATATAAATTGTCCTTATTCAGCGGTTGGTGTAAGATAAATTACGGTTCATTTTTTTGGTCCTTTGGTCTTAAATTGGCAATATCCTGGCTGGTCCTTTTGGTGTAAAGTCTGGAGTTCAATGGCCAGTAATGATTGGGTGGGGTTGAGAGTATTTCAATTGTCTCCAATCAAGGATTCGATATATTCAGTATAGTATCGTGTCGGTAAAGTTAACGCCAATATAGAGAGAGATGTCAATTAATTTGAATTAAATTAAAATTTTAATGAACCTAAGCCTCGAGATTGGTCAATATCTGCATAATGGTGCAGGGTTATAGTATAAGCGTCCACTCGGTTAACCGATACGTTGAACAGATTAATGAGGACAGAAAATTAATAAAAAATGTTACAAACTACATATTATTATATCCTATTCTAACTATTATAAATGCATAAGTGAGTTTTTTTTTTCTCTTTATTTATTATTAGGGACTTTTATACAATTGTATATGCCAGTCCCATCGGAACTTATAATGTAAAACGTAACAACACAAACTAAATTAGACTATAAGCAGCTTCGGAGTTAGGTGACGACAAAATATGATGGAACATGCAAACATCGTACATATTTATCTCAAACTCTCTAAGTAGATCTTCTATTGCAGTCTGAAATCTGACACACTCCGTCAATAAATGGATAACATCCTCCAGTGTGCCATATACCTCACAATTAGCTGAATCAATTTTTTTCAATAAAAATCTAAAATTATTGAGCGGATCCAGATCTCAGTCTGTGAGCTGTAACTATATTTTTTCTGCTAAGCCTAGTATTACAAAACCACAGTACGTGAGGAGGCTCCGAAACTATAGACCTATACGCTAAAACGGCTGAACGTATTTGGATGAAATGTGGCACATGGGTAGATCATGACCTGGATTAAAACATAGAATTATTTTTATCCCGATATTCCTACGGGATCGAGACTTATATGGGTGAAACCGCGGAGCGCAGATATTTTATTTATGTACACACAGAAAAATACAGAGAGATATGACATAATAATAATTTAGTACAAAGGTACTGCTTATTTCTTAAGAAATTTCTTCCAGCAGACCTGCGAAAGTAGAAATGAAAAAGAAATATAGACAATAGTGTGTGAGAACAAGAAGAGAAAAATATGAATATGCGAAGTCTTAAACTAAAATGTTAAATATACCTAAACTGTACCATAACTTTAAATATAAAAATTACACACGGGCAAAACCTACAGCTATTAACATAATACTAGCAGCTAGTAATATTATTAAGAGGTAAAATGGTTTGCCTATGTTTGTGTAAAAGGTAATTTATCTCTGGAAGTACTGATCCGATTACAAAAATTGTTTCATTGATAGAAAGATATGCTATTTCCGAGTGTTATACGATGTTTTATGTTAAAAAATGCGGAAGAAGTCACGGAGAGATGCTAGTGAAAACAAACACTTACGTTTTGCATTTCCCCTTCAATACGCAGTCCCCTTACAATAAAACCATTGAGACCGTAGGAACCCTATTTCATTACAGCTTCCTCACAGAAAAAAACATTATCTAAATAGAGCAGCTTCCGTTTATTGACTGGCCAACCACAAAGAGTAATTAATTAAGCTTTATGAACCTCTTTTTATGAAATTCTAAGTGAAAAGACCTTTGCAGCTTTTTAAATGAGGTTTTAGAATATAATTTGTTTTATGACGAGCCAGTAATATTTTACAATTCTAAAAACGGACTTCCCTGGTGATAATTATCATCATTTATTCAGCCAAACGGTAAACCGCTGTCACTGTGAGACTGCATACAAAACAAAGAGAAGCACGATGACACAACGCTTGTAATTTATTGCAAAATATAAAGCAATTATTTATTTCAAAAATTAGTTGAGTACCAACCGTACGTTGATATTTAATACAGATATTTGGGATTGAAACTCAAAGTAAAGGGTTAATTTACTGTTAAGGCTTCTAAATACTGGCGCGACACGCGATGCGATACAAAGGCCCCACGTGTCGCGCGACGAGCGGTGCCTTTGTGTCGCGTCGCGAGTCACGCTGGTCTGTAGAAGCCTTTAATTTGTATCGAGTTTTTTTTCTAAACGTGTTTTAGTAACAAACAAGTTCTGAGAAATATGTTTAGGAATAACATATATTTTTTCCGCTACCACAAACTTTATAGATTTGGCAATTTTTTTGTTTAAGACAAACGAGTTTTTTGTAGCGAGTTTTTTTTAATAACAAACCTACTTATGAAACTGGGTTTGTTATTAAAAAAAACTCGCTTCCAGGATTGGGCTTTGAGTGCTGTGACGCTAGTTTTCCGAGACCGGAATGCCCGAATTGATGTAAAATTGGTTCACGTTCACGTTGGTATTAAAAACGAGCCGGTATTTTCAGAAAACGGTTTTATTAATATAGTGCCAACTGACACGGCTCTGCTCGCTACGATAGAATTGTGTGACACCTTTGAGTGCCGAATATTTTTTTGGGTAAAAAGATTTTCATATTTTCATTTGCAAATATTACTTATAAATAAATCAATTCAACTTTCTGACTACAAATATGAATATTGTACATTGATGTATATTTAAATATTTCATTTTGTAATTTTAAGTTTTTCGAGACCTGTGAAAACCATGTCATTTTTTAGTCGCACAGATTCTCGTTAAAAAGGTCAAAGTTATTTTAAGGCGTACCTACATCGAGTTTGACTCAAAGCCGATCAAGAATTAGCTGTCATCTAGAAAAATTGTTGTTATCAACACACACTTGAAAAAGGAATGAGTGATCGCTGTATAAATGAATATGGAGATGGTTGACACAAACGATTTATCGCTACTTTCAATATCTTCAAGAAAATATGTTGTCGTGGTTTTGTCCCTTGAAAACTGTTATTGTACTTGTGGTCTTGACCTACTTTAGAAGCCGGAAAGATATTTTCACAATTTAACAAATCACGGGTAACATCCATATCTGACCAGGGACCATTTTGGTTACCCATTGAAAGGGTTTTCGATAGGGTTTTTCTAAGCGGTTAAACAAAAACCCATACGATAAGGGTAACCCTTATGAATGGCATAAATTAAATTTTGGTAACCCATTGAAAGGGTTTTCGATAAAAACCCATACGGTTTGGGTAACCCTTTTGAACGGCTTAATTTAAGCCATTCAAAATTACCCATACCGTATGGGTTTTTGATTTCCATTGAAAGGGTTTTCAATAGGGTTTTTCTAAAATGGTAACCAAAATGGTCCCTGGGTAGAATAGAGATAGAAATGGTCATGCTACGCGTGCTGGGCGGATATCGAAATAACATAATAATATTATGTTTTTTTCATGTTACTGGGTTTCAAGTAGGTACAGAACCCATTGAAATGGGTTATCATGTAACCCTTTCACTGGGTTTCAAATATAAAACCCATTCAATGGGTTATCACGTAACCCTTTCAATGGGTTTCTAGTATAAAACCCTTTCAGTGGGTTACATCATGATAAAGGTAACCCATTGAATGGGTTACCCCTTCGAAAGGTTTAACCCTTAACCGGGGTTGTACGGTCCCCGTATCTGACAGATAAAGAAGAGTCCGTTATTCCTTCATATTCACAAAAAAGTCCCCAAAGTTTTATCACAACAATATTATCGTCACCGACGACTCGTGTGCGCGCTATATTGTTTTTCGCACAGCCATTTAATCTATCTGGACTGATCGACCATTAGCCCGGTATTTGTGTGGATCGTAACTTACTGCCCTTATTTGGGTTTGAAGTATAATTTATTGTCTTCAATTCTATCCGTAAAGGAGGAAAGGTTAAGCAATAAATTGGACACAGCTGCGTTACGGACATAAGCTCGGAATTAGGTAACAAAAGAGGCGATTTGTGAACGCTCACGGCTATTTGTTATTGCAGATGTTATTGTGAAGTATCGCTCGGCTATTCCGCTGTAGTGGAACATTTTCTGTAGGAAGAAGAAAAGTATTCTGTTTTGTCGTTTCGATGATTTCGAAAAAGTTAATCTACACCTGAGGACGTAGCCATGTCTCTTGAGGTGAGGCATTGTCTTTTTGAAGTATACCGTAGTATCGTATCGTCGTCATTTCCTTTATTAAATTTGCAAATATGTTGATCCGAGGGAGGAGCAGAACCACCCAATACAAGCATTACTACATGCTTCCTGGGAGGTTCTAGCCACAGAATAATATTGTACAAGAAAGTTACAGAAATAAACTATTTTTTTTTAATTCTCTTTTTTTAAATCTTATTATAATAATCATAAAAAAAAAAAATTGTGGCCCATCAGCATCGGGAATAGGGTCCAAGCTGCCGGTGGTCAGGGCTCTAGAGAGAGGAACATCCTTACTGTGTCCAGGAGTACTGCTTTCTGAATCAAGCCCTTGACTCAGCCGCGCAATGAGAGCCTCCTGAGGTCTTGGTCGAGGCTCTCCGCTGTTAGGCCATTAACCGGTACTATGATTGCAGAGTCCACGTCCCACATGTCGACAACCTCGTGTGCTAGATCAAGATATTAGATTTTTTTATCTTTCTCGGCTTTCACGAGATTCTCGTCATGAGGGACAGCGATATCAACAATCACTGCATGGCGCTCTCGTCGATCTATCACCACAATATCGAGCTTATTGGCTACAATAAGCCTGATATTGTTATTATTTACTTATCCACTTTATTTGGGATCAGCGCAGCATCTTTTCTTCTCCCATCATCATCGACGTCATCTCGTTATTTGTCTTTCATCTGTCTTTCACACAGACCATCCATCGTATATACTTTCCTCACGACATTTTCGTCATTCCTCCACAACACATGCCATGACAACCGATTTCCACACGACTTTCGATTTAAGAAGTATATCGTAATAGGTGGTAGGTGCTGGTGGTATCTTAAAAGGTGTAATACATCGAACACATTTTCTAAACCTTAATTTACGTTTTTAGGGTTCCGAACCTCAAAAGGAAAAAACTGAACCCTTATAGGATCACTTTGTTGTCCGTCTGTCTGTCAGTCTGTCAATACCCTTTTTCTCAGGAACGCGTGGAGGTATCAAGTTGAACTTAATATCAAATACGGTCCCTTGGAGCTCTAAAAAATTAAGCTTCTAAGTCAAAGCAATAAAAAAATACGGCAATATATGCGAAATATTTTGATATTCGCAAATAAATCAAAACCTATAGGGTACTTACCGTTGACCTAGACTCATGAAATTTGGCAAGAAGCAAAGTCGCACAGGACAAGTAAAGGAAAAAGTCCGAAAATTGTAAATTTGTGGTTTTATCACATCAAAATAAAAGAAAATGCGATTACAATCTCACATTTGCAGTTGGACAATTGACAGTGGCGTATATTGATGTATGGGTGAACATATTTTTCAACTTCTATGTGAAGTTTGTTTATCGGATAATTTATCCCAACTACGGAACCCTTCATTGTGCGTAGTCCGATACGCAATGGCCGGTTTTTTTTTATATGCCCCCATTTTCACCAGAATGTGACCTCATGGTAAGCGACACTGCGACGCGATGCTACAGTTCGTGATGTTTAAACAACCATATTAACGCAATATGGTTGTTTAATCATCACCAACTGTGTGATGCCGGACGTAAAGAATAGCACTCCCCTATTTCTTCCCGTGGGTGTCGTAAAAGGCAACTAAGGGACTTACTAGAGAATGGGCAGCAGCGTTCTCTATGCATTTTAACACCATACTGCGATCGCCAACCCGCCTGCCAAGCGTGGCGATTATGGCAAACCCCTCCCCCTTTGGGGGAGGCCTATGTCCAGCAGTGGACGTCTTTCGGCTGAAATGATGATGATGATGATTAACGCAATATAATGTTGTTCTTAGGCCCGTATTAATAGAGCGTTACTCAGTACTCAAGTACTACTAGGACTAGTTTCAACCAATCAAATGGCTTGAATCTAGTCTTAAGTAATGCTTGAGTACTGAGTAGCGCTCTATTAATACGGGCCTTAGTCTGTCTAGCCTTTTCCCGGATACAGCTGATTACCAGTATTTTACACGGAGCGACTGCTTAATCTGACCTCCATAACCCAGTAACTGGGTAGCACGATACCTCTTGTTAAGACTCGCTGTCAAACTTTCGGGCTTCTGACGACCCGTAACGACAGCCGGGACTAACAGTTTAACGTGCTTCCCGAACCATGGTGGACTCTACGGTATGTAAAGATGGTCACCCATCCACGGATCAACCCCGGAAAGCTTTCTAGGTGCATCGTCTTCACATATAATTATATACCTATAAAAAATATTGTACCTACAAGATTTTAAAAGAGTAACAGTGGAGTTTCTTGCCCATTCTTCTCCATACGAAACTACCTTTTGGAAGGGGCGACTAGAATCAATTCTATTTTTTTTGTAAATATTGACGTTCAAAAGTGCCTTATTATGTGCCAATTTGAAATAAACAATTTGACTTTGACTTTGAAGCGTAGCTTAACCCAATGGATCGGCCCATGCAGCTGCTTTAACTAAGCCACGCGCTCTTTAGCTATTCATAGTAATGGAAGTAAATACCTACCCCTTTTTTTTTTTTTTTTGGGTGGGAAATCATCAAATAACTTCTCCCGCTCTGGCCGGAGCGAGAGGGAGTGTCAGACTTTTACTGACTAAAACCCACCGTGTTCCTTCAAATGCCTGTGTGCCAGAGCCACGATATCCCTTTCGGACAGGCTCGTAACCCTGGCAGGAAGTAAATACCTACCCTATAATTTAGTTTGTGGTGTTGAGTTACCGAAGGCAAGTAGGCGTCTATTCTAGGATTCGAGTTTACATTAACACGGGTCTGAGGTTAACCTAATCGAATCAAAGATCAAATACTAAACCGAGATAGTATCGTAAATCATTTCGATTGAGGTTCAAGGATATCTGAGATGGGTCTATAAATTACGCTGTGGTTGTCAAGCGCGTCCTCAAGGGTTTTGGTTTTTAGGTACAAATGTTCGCTATTTTTAACCGACTTCCAAAAAGAAGGAGGTGCTCAATTCGGCGGTAAGTTTTTTTATTTTGTATGTTTGTTACGCGATTACTCCGTCAATTATGGACCGATTTTAAAAATTATTTTTTTGTTTGATAGGGAGAAAGTACAATATATATAATAATTAATACATATTATATATATTATACATATTCAATACATACAACTTCCAAGGAAGTCCCATTACCACCAAATCAAAATCTGATGAGAGGATCCCATGGAAATTGAGAAAAATCCTCAAATTTTATAGGCACACCTATAGCGATTTGGGTATTTTTTATAGTAACTCGTGCATTTGCTCTCGGAAAGCACCATTTGGAGAAGTGGAACTGATGATGGTGACCACAGATGGCCACCGGAACAATATTATAATGAGTACTTATTTAACGGGTTGCAATTAAGTAATTTATGCTCGTCACTATGCATATGGTGAGTGGCAGTTCTCCTGATTCATACAAGGAGAACTCCTCAACAATCAACGTTCCAGCACCGAGAAAAGCAATATTTTGTAAAAGCTGATGAGCAGTTAACTTTAGGCTATTGTAACTTAGATAAATTCAAAACTGACCCACTAAAAAGTGTAAAATAAAAAACTTTTTACAAAAAATAATAACCGACTACCAAAAATAACACTACAAATTGAAAAATAACTTTAATTTCGGAAGTCGGTGGCAAAAAACTCAAATACAGATCCAAAGACACCGACTTCCGAAATTAAAGTTATTTTTTAATTTGTAGTGTTATTTTTGGTAGTCAGTTATTATTTTTTTGTAAAAAGTTTTTTCCACAGATTATTTCCAATCGCAGCTAAAATATACAATTTCGTGTGTTTATGTCTGTACGAGTAGATATTTATGAGCGGAGACTTAAAAATAATACGTCAAGGGACCTAATTGATGTAACTACTCTGCAAGTCCGCACTCCACATTTTGAAATCTCCAGCCGAATTTTATTTTAAAATAAAAATATTTTGCAAACCGGATAAAAAGGACGACTTTACTCGACACTCTGCGATATTTGAAAAGTGAAGAGAGCAGAGTGTAGGCTTGAAGGGCTAGTGGTTTTATAATCAGCCTCCGGTTTAATATAAAGGAGACTTTCATTTATCAGATTTTTTTTGTGTATGAAATGAAATGAAATCGTTTATTCTGAGATTCTGATATTAGAATCACTTTTACACGTCATATATTTAAAAAAAAATAAGCTAGATGTAGCCGACATTTCCTATCTGACTACCCCTGATAAGAAATGGCGAAACAAACTCAGGGGTCAAAGTCTCTTTTAAAGTCCAGACATAATCTTGTTCAGATCATGTGAGGATCATGTAGATCCGTGTCTGAAAGGGTTTTTGAGGAAAGAACCATACAAATTTGAATGGACCTGTCCAATCAGTGCAAGCATTTGTCAGTAATCGTGCAGCTCAACTGAATAGACATGTTACAAAACATTTATATCTGTAACTTTGATGGTGTACATAATAAAGGGTATTCTATTCTATTCTATTCTATGTGCTGACGACGTCGGTCTGGGGATGGGTAACCATACATTACATACCGAGACCCCTCCATGCCCCAGATTGCATGTTAAGCCGGCCAAATGAAAAAAGAAGAAAGAAACCCGAAAGTCTGACAGCTAGTCTTACCAAGGGGTATTGTGTTACCCAGTCACTGGATTGTGGAGGTCAGATAGGTGGTCACTCCATTTAAAATATTGGTATTCAGCTGGATCCAGTTAGACTGGACGTCGACCCCAGCATTGTTAAGAGAAATGAAAAGTTAATAGTTAAGAGAAACATAGCCAAAAAAAAAATATTCGGTGTGTTAACCAAACATTAAAATATGTCAATGAATGTCAATGATGAATGCTCAACGGGTGTGAATCTAAATAAAAATGCAAGCTGTCCGACTCAAACCACGTCTAATTGAACACTAATTAAATTATGTACAAAAATGCATCATCTAGGCTCCGTCTTATGTCAATGCTCTCCCAAATGTTGTTCGCGATCAAACTGCAAATACGCGAGCCTAATAACTAATTTCATTCTTCATCATCATTTCAGCCGAAAGACGTCCACTGCTGGACATAGGCCTCCCCCAAAGGGGGGTTTGCCATAATTGCCACGCTTGGCAGGTGGGTTGGCGATCGCGGTATGGTGATAAAATACATAAAGAACGCTGCTGCCCATTCTCTAGTAAGTCCCTTAGTCGCCTTTTAAAATACACGGGAAGAAATAGGGGAGTGCTATTCTTTACGTCCAGCACCACAAATGACAGACTAATAACTAATTTATTGCATCAAAATACTTATATTTTTTTTTTTTTTTTTCTTTATTTATTTAAAGGGACTTTTACGCATAGCGTATGTCAGTCCCATCGTATCCTAAACAATAGTAGGTACTTCACAACACGTGGGCCATGAATTTGAACAAACCCTTCGCATCGTCGCCATTTGGTTGGGATAGAATTGTATGGAACATGCCTACATCAGTTTTGTTCAAATTCAGGGACCTTACAAAATTATTCCAACTGGACTCATATTGGACACATTCCATCAATAAATGTTGTAGGTCCTCTACAACTCCACACTCCTCCAAATACTTATTATATTATTTTAATACCATGTACGTACATCGTACATATTGTCAAGCATGATGAACATGTTTATGTGATAACCGTGTACCTATATTCGTTTAAAGTTTTAATTTTCACAGTATTTGTTCTGCATATTACTGTTATGTCCACATTGTTACTACCATTACAAAAACATTTAATGAAAACCAAATTGAACGTTTAAAGACGGCCAAAGAAATACGATTTCGATTAGTTTCAAGGTTAGCTAAATCGTTTCGATTTAAGTATCCAATCCCTAGCCTTTATCGTCAACTTGGTTCCTTCAATTTTGTTTATCAATCACTGGAAGTTTGAAGTTGATGCCTTTATAAATGAATTTAGATTTAGAGTGAAAATTGAGGAGGTTGCTATAGTTGTCGCAGTTTAGCTTGGCATTAGCGGTCATTGGCCTTTCCCTACTATCTATCCGTAGGAATCCAAACTATTAACTATGTATGGTTTATCTTTATTGGAACATGTTGCAGATCAAGTTAGTTATTGATTCAGTACGTTAACTGCCCATATTTCAGTTTTTGAAATAAAAAATTATGGAAAATGTACGTCGGTCAATGACCGCTAGCTGCGATGCTAAAACGCAACATATATTAATAGGCTGATACAATTGTTGATCAGACCATCTTAGTCCATTACTTGTTTTATGAATTTCCTAACCAGCGCATTTGTATGTAGTGATAAGTTATTCTTCTGTTTAGCCTAGTTCGTACCTATGGTTGTTTCTGCTAAGCATAAGATTTGACCCCCTAGTCGGGCAGTGTTATTGGACTTTTCCATTAGAGATTTTTCAGTACCAGCCCCGTCGTTCAGACTTGTGTCCGATTGGTGGCAATAGGCTTGCTCCCTTTTACATGAGACTATAGCCGGCGAAGTAAGGTGTGTGTTACATAGCTCAGCGTACCTTTCGAGGAATACAGGTGTGATGTTACGTTATGTATTTTATGTGTCTTATGTTATATACCTAAAATATTCAGACCAAAACTGCCGAACTCAGAGTATCTCAAAACATTCTGAACAAAATTGCCGAAGTCAGAGTATCCCAAAAACTGCCGAACTCAGAGTATCTCACATTCATCATCTGCCTATTATTTCCCCAACTTGGTTGGGGTCAGCTTTCAGTCTAACCGGAAGCAGCTGAATATCAGTATTTTACATGGAGCGACTGTCTATCTGACCTCCACAACCCAGTAACCAGGTAAAACGATACCCCTTGGTAAGACTCGTTGTCAGACTTTCGGGCTTCTGACGACCCGTAATGACTGTCAAAGTTTCTACAAATTACATAAAAGACTAACGGCTTAACATGCTTTCCGAGGCACGGGGGGGTCTTGGTATGTAAATATGGTTACCCCTCCACGGACCTTCTGCGGAAAGGGTAGCTTAACCAAATCGATCGACACAAGCTCCTCAGAGTACTCAGAGTATCTCACATTACTATCCCCATAATTATAATTCCCTACTCAAACCCCCTTGAATACTCCAGACCTCTGCATACAAATCAGTGACACTACATTACGAATTCAAACGAGTTTCAAGAGGTCATTAAACCGGCCAATTACGCCACGTGGGTCCAAACGAGGGGCTTTCAACGATAGTTGGACAGTCGTCAAGCACCAAATAGATAGGTACAGAAGGTCGGGTCCATGCAACGAGCGAAAAGGCACGCACACATAGACCCGCTTCACGTATAGCGAGTGCACACGCTTCAAATCCAGTTTTTTAGTAACTACTAACTTAAAACAGCAATAGTTTAGAATTCAAATTATTTTATTTGACGGTCCTAAGCCCGTTAAATTACGAAGAGACTTATTTTATTTTTATGTTAAATTTTTTTTTGTCTATACTTATTTATATATAACTAAATTATTATTTTTTTCTGGGTTCCTTTACCGAGACTGAACCTACCCCTAAGCTATGGCATGCAATTACTTTAACACCAGTATAACATCAGTATTTTTTTATAAACCATTGCTGAACAACACATTAGGGAAAAAAAAAATAGATCTTTCGGAATAAAAGTATGTACAAAAGATGGGGCGAAAACTGTAACAAAACCTTCTTTATAAAAACTTGAATCAAGAATCAGAAAAATCTTCGATAAAAATAAAGCAATCAAAAGAATCAATCACAAACCTCAAACGTATAATGTCAACAAAAAACAAGTTCACAATTTTAGTAAGGGAAACGCTACTTTTCCTGACACAGATAAAAGGGCTTTGTTACCTAAGGCGTAACTCGCAGAGTCAGGACAAAAGTAATTACAAATGTTAGTTCGTAGCAGCCGTTCATTAATATGCTAATACCGTAGCAGGAGTACCATCGAACTCCGAATTGGCGCAAAAGAACTCTGCAAAGCAAAAAATGGGAGTTGAATTTTAAAAAGGGGAACCCCACTGTAGCTTATTTTGATGCTGAAACTGAGTAGGGTTAATTAATTTGCACTTTTATTTGCCTACGTTGATTGTATTTCTGTTTTGCCTGCTAAGACAATTTATTTTGGTCAGGTTGCGGCTCCAATTATGATATTGCATTTCTTTTTGTACGAAATTTTGGCTTCGCACGCAAACAGATAAAAATAAATGCACCGAGTTTTAGAGCATTAAAATTTAAATTCGAAGCTGTATTGTTGGATTTTAGTTGGTGAATTTAGATAAAGGTACATAAATTACTACTGCGCACTACTGTGAAGTTCGAACATCTAAACTTATGAAATTGTGCTAAATTGGTTTGGCGTGTGGTTCTACATACAGCTTTGGCAGAAATGGCTACCGACTCTCTTGTTTTGGGTATAGTAAACTGAAATGGCAATGATATGCGTGCATATACACACACACATATACCTACTCAAACCCACGCACCCCGCACATCCACCCACACACACACTACACATACCTGAGCATGCTACAACAATTTTTGTAACATCCTAGAACATAAAAATTTTCTTTTCTTTTTTAATTATGTCTCAACATTGTAGATAGTAACCCATGGTAAGTTACGAGGTAACCCGATCACAAGTATCGTTATAACTTACCGGGGCTGCCTCAATTTTGTACTGTAGAACAATTATTATTGTATGAGTAACATTAAAAACTTAAGCATTGATATGTCTGAGCTCACATAATTACACCACCAACCCGATAGCCAATCAGAAACATTGACTAATGATGAAGTTTGCTTCTTAAACCATAGACCTACGCGATGGCCCATGCTGGTAACATTGACTGTGAAGACAAAACCACAGTATAAACGAGTATAAACACAGTACAAAGTATAAAGGGATATCAGCACCAACTGTTGGGGTCCATTAAGGCCAATGCCTGCCAGGGTTGCGAGTTTGTCCGAAAGGGATATCGTGGCCCTGGCACACAGGCAACGGAAGGAACACGGGTGGGTTTTAGTCAGTAAAAGTCTGACACGCCCTCAGCTTAGCCCAGAGCGGGAGAAGTTATTTGATAATTTCCCACCCAAAAAAAAAAAACCCGATAGCCAATCAGAAACCTTGACTAATGACGAAATTTGCTTCTTAAACCTTATACAGACGCGATGGTCCATGCTGGTTACATCGACTGTGAAGACATAACAGTATAAACCTTATGTGTACTAATGGAGCAAACGTTAAAACGTAGCCAACGTGAGCTTATGTGCCCAGAATTCATAATGAAACCACATTTTTCTTGCAACGTAGAGCAACTGAGTGTACGAATAAGGATGGGACACGTTCCCAATTATCGATAAGCGCCCGTAATAACTTCCATCGACACTAAAACACCGCTTTTTATTAAAATGCATAAAAATCCGTTATCATAAATTGTAATCTTGCATGCTTTGGGAGAAAAATGGGAATAATATTATACTTACATGATCGTAATTTATTTTATATGCTTCCTTGCAGATTTAAGGAGGATGAAAATGTCGCGTATTATTAAATTAGTATGGGATAAGTTGCGATGTCATTCATGGATGAAGAAAGTGCTAAAATGTATCAAGGAATTCAAGCCTTGAAAATGTTGAAGAAAAAACCAAATTGCATTTTTGCTAATGATAATTTTGCGTGGTTCTGTGTGGTGCCCGACGTTAAGAAGAAATGGGATGGTGCTATTTTTACGTCCGGCACCAAACGGAATAGGATGAAATAGGATGGTGTTATTCTTCTTGCTTCTACCTTATTCAGAATCAAGACTTGGGTAGTTTAATATTACAATGGTATGATTCGGAGCTGGTAACATCAACATCATCTCGGTTGCATCTAAGGGACTTACTAGAGAATGGACAGCAACGTTCTCTATGTATTTTAACACCATACTGCGATCGTCAACCCCCCCCCCCCCTCCTTTGGGGAAGGCCTATGTCAAGCAGTGGACTTCTTTCGGCTGAAATGAGTGAATGAATGAAGCTTATTTAGAATGAAGACTTGGGTAGTTTTATATTTACAATGATATGATTCGGAGCTGGTACATCAATGTCCCGTGTGGTGCCGGACGTAAAGAATAGCACTTCCCTATTTCTACCCGTGGGTATCGTAAAAGGCGACTAAGGGACTTACTAGAGATTGGGCAGCAGCGTTCCCTATGCATTTTAACACCATACTGCGATCGTCAACCCGCCTGCCAAGCGTGGCGCTTATAGCAGACCCCCCCTTTGGGGGAGGCTTATGTCCAACAGTGGACGTCTTTCGCCTGCAATGATGACGATAATGATGAATTTTGCGTGAGTGAAAAATGTTGTTACCGAGCTTAATTTTTTCATCCCAATACCCCAATCAAGAAAATTGAGATAAGATCAAATAATCACAAAATTGAAGATCCTAAACAAAATAAGGATGAAGAATTCCATGTAGGAAGTAACAACATCAGTATTGTTAACAAAGATCAGTGAATCAATTCTATGTTTAATCAAAACCAAGGCAAACACAGACTTTTTCCAAGTCAATATTAGTTTAACCTCACACAGCCAAACTTTTCATTTCGCCCCTTCAACCAAGTTTGTGCTACAGCTTCATTTTCTGCTAAATTGATACTGGCGCAGTAAAAACCCAGGTGGGAGAACAATTTCATAGGAATAAAAATGTTATAGACAAAAGTTTATGGAGAGTTCGATACGTCCAATTACTTTTGTGCAACGAGGATTAGACTGATGAGTAATTTTGATAGTGTCGCTGTAATTGTGACTTTTGAAGGCACGAGCTTTACCTTTTAGGTTGTACTATAGAGTATGTAACAAAAACCCTGTTGTTCCTTTTAGGGACGTATACATTTACCTACAAGCACAACATTGATGGAATTATAATTAAAAAAAATTAAGCATTGGCTAGTCGAAAAGTCAAAATCAAAGAATTGCAGAGGTAAGAAATCAGTTAAACATTACAAATATTAATAACTAAATATTTATTTTTGTTGAACAGTTTTTATAAATAACTTGCTTTATTATGTATGTATACCGATTCTTAAAACGTAGGTAGAAGGAACAACAGGGTTTATGTTACATATTGTATAAAGAAAAACATTCAGACTTCACTTTCTGTAAATAACTTCATAATTTCATCACCACTGCTGTCAAAGGAAACATCGTGAGGAAACCGGCATGTCCTAGAACCAAAAATTCTAAGACATGTGACATCCACCAACCCGCATACGGCCCGCGTGGTAGATAACCGCCCACTCCGTCTCACAGAGAGGAGGCCTGTGTCCCAGCAGTGGGAACAATATAGGCTGATTATGTTTGTATGTATGCATGCATAAAATACCAATCACTGCAAAAATTTGAAAGAAAGGTGAAGAGGCAGTCGTTAAAACCATCAACCATCGTCCCAAAAAGACGCAATTTTTGGACACAGAAGTTAAAGGAGAAACTAATAATAATTACGAATAATGATTGAGATGGCAGATCTCCTCGATACGGCTCGCATCGTGAGAAGGTTACTGTCTCTGGACCGATACTCACCAGCAGCTTAGACCCAGCTCCTGACACCGGTTGGCTTCTATTTTATATTTTTCTTATTATAATATTTAGAAATGTAATTTAAAATATAATAAATAATAGGAAATAATAATAATAACATTAGTTGGAAAAAAATAAACACACTAACAGAAAAAATCGGCCAAGTGCTACTTGGACTCGCACGCGAATTGTTCCGTAACACCGTACAATATTAAGTAAAAAACGCCGAAAAAAATACGATTCTTGTATTGGTAGTATTTAATTTTTAACTTAATTTTATTTGTATTAAAGCGGCAATAGAAATACATAATCTGTGAAAATTTAAACTGTCTACCTACTATGGGTCATGAGATACAGCCCGCTGACAGACAGACGGACGGTCGGACAGCGGAGGCTTAGTAATAGGGTTCCGTTTGGCACCCTTTGGGCTCGAAACCCTAAAAAGATACATTAGCTCGAAAATTTAAAGAGCAATTGAATCTTTGAAGAGTTGGTAGGTCACACTACCAGAGTGCAGTTTAACCTATCAGGCTAATGATAAGTATAAAAAAAAATCGCCAAGCTTCGGGCACTACGAAGCCAATATGCAAGTTGATTGAATGATAATGCTTTCGAAACTCACAAAGGCCGGCCTTTTACGTCCAATTTATTCTTCATTACAGTAATTTTAACTTAAGTGAGAGTGAAAGGGGATGGTAATGAAATGATTTTATAAATAGCGTTGCAGTTGAACTTGCTACTTTGAACTGCAATGGGTTTGTTGTTAGGTTCACTAAGGCTAGGGCAGACAAGAATTGTACTAGGGCTGACACTGTTGTAGAAATAGGATAAGCAATAAAAAAAAAAAAAATATATATATATATTATCAAAGATTGATCAAAATATTTATCATATTTACTGCTAAAACAATGCTCTCTGTTGTCGCGATAATATTGATGTCTGGTACATCAATATTATCTCCAAATCTTAACATTGTAATACAAAACTACCCAAGTCTTGATTCTAAATAAGCTTCATTCATTCACTCATTAAGATAGGCCTCCATCAAAGGCAAGGGGGGAGGGTTGCCTTAATCACCACGCTTGACAGGCATGTCCTAGAACCAAATATTCGATTTTCGAAAGCAGCAATAGAAATCAGGGACCATTTTGGTTACCCACTGAAAGGGTTTTCGATAGGGTTTTTCTAAGCAGTTAAAGAAAAACCCATACGATATGGGTCATCACCATCATTTCATACGAAACATTTCGTAAATAACACCCTAATAGATATAATGCGCCAATGCGATGTTACTACTACAAAGGTACAATAAAAACATACATCATACTTATATTATCTTAACAAAAATAACAATAAATTGGCCTCTAAAAGTTTTCAATGCACTTCAGTGCTAGTGCTATGTTGTCGTCTGTGCTTCTTCTTAAATAAATAAAGGGATCCGAAAACGTACCGGTGCATGCCAGTTTGTAGTGCCACTTAAAAATTGAGTGCTTTAATTTGATTATTTGAATACTTTATACCAGACATTCTAATTTTAAATCACCTTACCGATGTTTTTCATTTGAGAATTGAAGTTCATTTTATTATTACCTTAATTTTGGCGATTATTTTTCCATTACAATTTTATAATGCTATTCAAACAATAATTGTTGGAAAAAGTGGTGAGATATAACGGTGAAACTTTCTAAATGCAAATAAATATGTTACTAATTCCCCTTAAGACGCAGATATATGCCAGTGACCTTGAGTGGTTAGCTTGCGTGTTTTGTACTGAGCTTACGCAACGCGTCGTACGTTCAGCCAGTAATAGGACTCGCCCATCAAGGAGCGCTGTCCCCAATTTGACGCATTATTAATTTTATAACTATGACGTATTTTAATAAAACGCGTATACTAAAAGATCAATAATTAAATTATCTTTAAATTGGTGAAGGTTTTAGAAAAATACGCTAGGTAGATTTTGCGCCATTCTCAGTTTTTTATCCGCGTTAGACATAACTTTACAAATTAATTTCACTATGTAACATAAACATGATCTAAAATATTCACATATTAAGTTATTGAGAAAATGCTCTAATTTAACATATATTTTTTTCAAATCATTAACACTACTCGTTTAGACGTGATATTCAGTATAAAATCATTAAAAGTCGGTTATCGTCGCCTTAAGGGGCCGGCGTAGCATGCGTAGTTCATACAAACGTAATACCAAAATAATTTGCAAATCAAACATATTAAGGTAGTGTATATTTATTTCGATTGGATTAGAGAATATCTATGTTCCCAAATATATATTTTGAAAGGACAATGATTTATAAAGACGAGATAAGAGGAATTTAAAATTTCTATAGAAAACTTATTTTTCTCATAACTCTTGTTTAAATCAGTGTCCATTCAAAAAGACACACTAACTTAAGAATATGTTTGATTTACAAATTATTTTGGTATTACGTTTGCATGAACTACGCATCCATCGGGCGTCTCTTAACGAGTGACTGCATAGGAATTTCACCTAAATGGGATATATATTTCCTCAGTCGTACACAGGCTCTGGAGAAGCTCTAACAGCTTATTGTTGGTATTTGCAACGCGACTTGATGGCATGATCTTCGGGCGATTCACTGAGCTGCACGTTAGGGCAGTAACTCACCTGGCTCGGTGACTCGGCCGGGAATATGGTGTAAATTAAAGTGTCGTGTTGCCCGTTTATAATGTGTTTAATTTTAATCTTGTGTTTTATAGTATGGACAATTGTTAAAAATGAAAAACATCGGTAAGGTGATTTAAAATTAGAATTTCTGGTTTAAGTATTCAAATAATCAAATCAAAGCACTCAATTTTTAAGTGGCACTACAAACTGGCATCCACATCACAATTTGTAACATCGTCTGCAATAAAGATTAATTTATTTATTTATATACTTTTGGAACAGACCAAAGAGATTTAAGATAGATACTATAGAGAGGCCATCAGAAATAATGTCATAAAAAAATTGTGATCCCCTATATGTCTGACGCCATGTAGCGTAATATAGCAAAATTCAATATGCCATAATGATGAGTACAATGACCCCTTAAGAGGTTTTGCGTTAATTCTGGGACATGTTGTATATATGAGCCTGTTTTCGCTCGCTGTACGGAGCCGAACTTCTGTATCTATATATTATGTTCTTAGAGTGTCCACAGTTTTTAGTACTAGACTACTAAAAAGAATTGGTAAAGTTTAATTTAGTCCAAGCTAATTAGTTTGTGGGAGAGAATTTCTTTTATTCGTTTTGATGAGACATGTGTGGAATGGTAATTAGGTTTTCTGTGGTAAAGGAATTGGGGAGATGATGTTTTTTGTGGTTCCTAAAAATATCACAAGTAAAATTATTATGGTAGCAGGCCCCCTCTCTTCGAGAGGGAGTGGACTACCACGTGGCTTAAACAAAACTGGAGCTTGGTCTTAAATTATCAAGCGTTGTGATTAGTGCTCGTTCATTATAGCTGTAACAGATCGGTTATCAGTTATTTATAATTACTATAAAAATTATACAAAATCCCGTAGCTGTTCTTTATTTTCTTATGGTTCCGTACCTCAAAAGCATTTACAGTTGGAATGTATGGGGGAACATGTTTTTCAACTACAATGTTAAGTTTGTTCTTGGGCTAAATTCATCCCAACTACGGAACCCTTCAATTTGCGTGGTCTGACATGCAGTTGGCTGGTTTTTCTTAAGGCGCAGATATATGATTTTAGTGACATTTAAATCTGTTATTACGCGTTCATATAATGCAAGTAAGTTACGCAAAAAATGTATGTTAAACTAAAACGCATGCACATCAATTCTATATGTGAATATTTAAGTATTGTAGTAAAATACTTTATGAAATAAATTCAGGAAATAATGCCTACCCAAAGCATAAACAACGATATTACGAGTACTTCCAAACTACTTAAGATATTTACATGATTTTTTTTTGCAGGAATAGGCTGTTTAATTCTATCTGTGATTGATAAAATTTTCATATTTTCGTTACTAAAAATAAATATTCCCTATGAAAGTTAATGGTGGCGCGACGTGAGCGCGACGCGTATTTGTATGGCCAAGGTCAACGGCGATTATTTGCCTCTTAAACGACAAACTCGTACCTACTACTTACTACCAGGAAATCAGGAAATCAGGATGGCAACTAACCGATTATCCTTTAAAGTTAAAGTTCACGAGCACATTCGTACGAAGCTGGCAGTATCATCACAACGGTAAAGTTATCCCATTGTTTGTTTGGATAATAGTATAATCGTGTATTTATTTGGTCTTTTATTTCTTTATAATTCGGTATATTTATATTATATTTAAAGTTTTAAATAGGTATATGTATGTATATCCATATATTGAAATAAATATTGATTGTTGCTTGAAACACTGCTTGTCTCTGCATCACCCAAAGGTTGACTGGTAGAAAATGTCTATGGCATTAAGTCCGCCTCTGTACATTTGTGTGCTTAAAGTATTAAATAAATAAATACTACTACAAGGCAGCAAAAAAACTCATAACACTGTAAATTCCGTCTCACAGCCTTAAACTGTACCGTTTCTAGATTGAGACAAGACAAATCGAATAAAAAGAAGGTTCCTTTTTTAGTACAGAGTTATTCGTAAAAAGTAGGACAAGAAATGTAGGAGAAAATCCCTCGATTAGATTTTCTTTCTCGTTTCACATCTTGTTAAGAAAAGTAGGCCGATATTTAGGTAGGACGGACCTTATTACTGCTGTTGATTAGAACTATTTTCTATCACTAGTTAGGTAGATAATTTGTTAGAAAAGGTAATAGTCCAGCGGTTGAGCGAGAGAGATAGTGAGCATAAGGTTGTGAATTTGAAACTTGCCTGTCGCAATTTCGACGTGATCTCGCTGCCATTTTTAGCACAATTTTTAGCTTAGTTCGAGTGGTTTATAGGACTACTAGTAAAATACACAATCCACATAAATCATATTGTATTATAGAACTAAAAAGAAAAGCTTTTTGTACAAAAATATCTACCGATTCTATTGCTGGCAACGGTACCTAGTAGAGTTTTTGGAATATACAGGATGTTTGGTGCATCGTGTGCCAAATTGAAATGGTCGACTGAAGGAGTCATCCGCTAGCCTTTTAGACCCTTTAACACCCCTCATGCTCTGTGGATTTTTTTTTATCGACTTTTTATTGTTTTCCAAAAAAAAGACCCAAATTTTACATTCAAATACAGATTGAAAAAAAATATAAGGCGTAGACTCTGAATTTTATTTTTATTTCGATGTGTATTGTTTAAGAATACTTTTAAATACAAAATTCGTGATATTAGTCACCTAGTTCTTTTTTAATTCACTCGCAAAGGTAAAACTTAAATTAAAGCTGTACATGTTACAGCTGTTTATAAGGCTACAAAAAAAAAATCAAAAGCGACCGGGATCTTCCAACTCCCTCATTAATTCTCCAGTCTATCCTCTTTCTAATGATGTGCCACATGCCATAAAAGTATTTTAACAACTTTGTGAATTCGCTAGAATTGTGAATCGAGTCACCTAAGGCTAATATTCAAAATTATGATTTAAAAAAAAATCTCTTAAATGATACCTGTCAAACCTATAAATCTGCTATCTCATTCTTATGGTTAGGTAAATTCGTGTCTCATATCTGTATCTTTCGTGGGATTTACTTGAAATAAAAAAACAAAATTGCATTTTTAACATTTATTTAATCATTGTTACAAATCTTGCTCAAATTGTTGGCCTCTGTTGCGAATGCAGGCCCGACACCTGTTTCGTATTTCAACAGTTGTTGTACGAAGTCGTATTTCCTCCTTAATAGTATTGAATGCCGCTTCTATGCGTTGGACTAATACATCCCTAGTTGGAACCTCCGTGGCATATACCAACTCTTTGGCACGTCCCCAGACCTAAAAGTCTAACGGAGTTAGATCTGGGGAACGTGGCGGCCATGGAATAGGGCCATCGCGTCCAATCCATGCATTGGGGAACACATTGTCGAGATATTCCCTCACAGTCAATCGCCAATGCGCGGGACAGCCGTCATTTTGAAATACAATGGGCACACGTTCATTAAATACGGGCACATCGGTCACTAATTCGGGCAGGTCATTTTGTAGGAATTCCAGGTAGTCTTCGCCATTGAGATTATCGGGCAGGTAATGCGGTCCAATTAACTGATTCCCAATCACTCCTGCCTAAACGTTTACACTAAACCTTCTTTGAGAAGATTTCTGTCTTTTAACACGTGGGTTTTGCGTTTTCGTTGTCCAGTGGTGCAAATTGTGTAAATTGAGGATCCCATCCTTGGTAAATTTGGATTCATCCGTCCACAGTATTCTTTTTAAAAAATCAGGATCATCCACATCCGTGTGTAAAAGAAACCGACAAAAAGCCACTCGTCTCTCAAAGTCGCAACCCTCAAGACCTGCAACAAACAAAAAACTCTTTTAAATTTCTCTTGGGCAATAAGTAATTGCACAAGAAAGGACCCGCTGTTCGTGCTAATAGATTCACTACCTGGAAGTGACGCCATACCATACCCATTACCTGCTAAACAAAGGCAAGGTCAAACAAAGCTTGCACGGGTTTAAAGTTAGTTTAAAATTACGTACCTTGCACCGGAGTGTAGTGGAATGGATGTTTTTTGTTTTGACGAAGTACTTTCCACACTTTCCATATTGAAATATCAAGATGTGATGCCACATTTCTAATGCTTCTTGTAGGGTCTTCCTCAAAAAGTGGCAGTATTCTTTCGTCTACTTCAACATTATGTCGCACAATATGGCCCCTTGGTTCATTAAAAGTAACACTGCCAGTCTCGCGTATGCGTCGGTATGTGTCTTGGAAGACTCTGCGGCCAGGTAATCGTCTGCAATAACAAAAAACTCAAAGTTTAACAATAACAACAAAAATTAAACAAATGTAACAAGAACCAGCAAAACTTAACGATAACAAAGTAATAAAAGAATCGCGGAGTATGGTGAACTAGCACACACGTTAGTTAGCAGAGGCAGTCATGTCTCGACTAAAAAAATGGCGGGTCGGGCGGCGCGATTTGTTCAAACCGATTTAAGGTATGCAAGAAAGAGATAGAAGATAGATTTTACTGTGAAAGAGTGTGAAAACAAATTTTACCTCTTCCTCAAGTAACAGTTCCGCAATAAAAATTTTTTCATTAGAATTTGGAATGTAGTTTTACGTGACTTGATTCACAATTCTAGCGAATTCACAAATGGCATGTGGCACATCATTAGAAAGAGGATAGACTGGAGAATTAATGAGGGAGTTGGAAGATCCCGGTCGCTTTTGGTTTGTTTTTTTGTAGCCTTATAAATAGCTGTAACATGTACAGCTTTAATTTAAGTTTTACGAGCTTTGCGAGTGAATTAAAAAAAAAACTAGGTGACTAATATCACGAATTTTGTATTTAAAAGTATTCTTAAACAATACACATCGAAATAAAATTAAAATTCAGAGTCTACGCCTTATATTTTTTTTTAAATCTGTATTTGAATGTAAAATTTGGGTCTTTTTTTTGGAAAACAATAAAAAGTCGATAAAAAAAAATCCACAGAGCATGAGGGGTGTTAAGGGGTCTGAAAGGCTAGCGGATGACCCCTTCAGTCGACCATTTTAATTTGGCACACGATGCACCAAACACCCTGTATAATTATTATCCAGCCTCTAAAAAGTAATAACAATTTAAAGTTATAACTAATAATATGTAGATGATTATTACGTGGTCAATGGCGGCACTAGATTAGGTATTTCAAATTAATGGTGATAATATTGTATTCTTTATTTTGACAATATTTACATCATTTAATAATTAACAGACTCGAAATAATAATAATTATTATATAAATATAAATATCGCCTCGCCTTAAATATCTACGGGTGTAAAGCTCCATTTACACGGTCCAAGTTTATTGCCTGTGGCATACCATACCAAACAACTGAAGCAACAATAAATAATATAAAAAAATATATTTAACATAAAAGTACACTGATACAGGTTGACACTTAATTTAAGAATGGAAATAGCTTGGTACAAAATAATTGATCAATGAACCCCATGCTAGGAAAAACCTGTGTTACAGGGGTCATTGACTGGCACCATCTAAACAACACCGCCGTTGCCGTTAAAAAATCGTGTAGGTGTAAACAGCACGTAAAATAAAAGTGCACGTGCAATAAAATCGCATTCAACTCTACAAGTACGAACAAATGAAACAAGTTGAAAAAAAAAACATGAAAGAGACTTTTAATAAAATTTTAATGAAATATTTGGCAGTGCAAATACGGGCAATACTTGCATCAATATTGTACAAGGACGTGCAATTCTGTATTAAGACGAGGCAAAACTTGCATTCAATGATTGTATGCAATTTTATGGAAATCGCACGCGTGTAATCATTTCCATGCAATTCTTAAATGGCAATAATTGAACGTGCTTTATGGCATGCGATTATTGCTTTTGAACGTTCCAGAAACATTCACCGCGTAAATGGGGCTTAAGACTCTTGTTTTGTATAGTTTCGATAAAAACATTGTTAGGCAGTTGTTGTAATAATTAACAACCAAAGAAGAGTCTTCTTCATGTCAATCTATTTAGCTGATGACCGAACAGCGTATGGGTTTCTTGTTATTAATTAAATACCAACCATAATTATGTTGCTATTTAATATAGATATTTTGGATTGGAACTCAAGGTAAGAGGATAGTTAACCGTTAATTTGTATCGAGATTTTTTTTTCTAATCGTGTTTTGGTAACAACCAAGTTCTGAGAAATATGTTCAAAAATAACGTCTATTTTTTTCCGCCACAACAAACTATATAGATTTGGCATATTTTTTTCTTTAAGACAAGCCTACTTAGATCATATGCCTCTTGTCAGCGCCTTAACCACACATATTTGACGTATCAACGTGTCTTTACTTTAAGCAAATTTATAAATAAAGAGGTTTTAATTTAATCCATTATTGTTCAAAAATGACTATTCTAGAAACAGACACACAATTTTTAAAACCACACACTCAAAACTATACGTCGTCTCGAACCCATAAATCTAAAATGGCAAATTTATAAATAAAGAGGTTTTAATTTAATCCATTATTGTTCAAAAATGACTATTCTAGAAACAGACACACAATGTTTAAAACCACACACTCAAAACTATACGTCGTCTCGAACCCATAAATCTAAAATGGCGGCCACACAAAATGGAGATCGCGCGTGGCTTTGAATATAGCAGGCTGGGTCTCCCCTAATGCACTAACGACATACGTTTGTTACAGTTGCAGAACACTTCCAGAAATTGTGTTTTGAATGCGTGTGGTTTATACCTAGGCTGTTTTATTGAAAGTATTTTACAGGTTTCAGTTTGATTTTACTTGTTTAAATGTTAAGATGGATAGTAAGATAATTTTGATCGAAAAATGTGATTTCTGTTTTCTTTCGATGACTATATTTTTGACAAATTGCGTGCGTCTTACAATCGAGAATAAACTATAGTGAGCCATTCCCATTCATTCTGAGATAGTTAGATTTTCGCATATAATGAAATGTTGAATTGTCTGTCATGTGTGGTGCCGGACGTAAAGAAGAGCACCATCCTATTTCTTCCCGTGAGTGTCGTAAAATGCGACTAAGGGACTTACTAAAGAATGGGCAGCAGCGTTCTCTATAATACATTTTAACACCATACTGCGATCGCCAACCCGCCTCCCAAGCGTGGTGATTATGGCAAACCCCCCCTTTGGGGAAGGCCTATGTCCAGCAGTGGTCTTTTGGCTGAAATAATGATGATGATGATATACCGAGTGAATATAATAATCGTTATTTTTTTACTATCTATATAATAATATCTGATCATGCACCTACAGGTATATGATCAGATATTAAATAAGCTTGTTATTCTCAAGATTATCTATCTGATAAAATGCACATTTTATTTTCTAAACTACACCGCTGATTTTGATAACAAAGAAATACCTTCGTAGCTAGAGACAATAATAACTGATCCCAGCAAACCAAGAACGTTTTCACAAGCAAAGCCAGGCAGATGATCATATAACAGAATGATTGCTTAGTTAGCCTGCAGACCATTCATCATCATCATTTCAGCCGAACTACGCCTACCCAACATTTGGGGGGCGGTTGCCATATAGAGAACGCTGCTGGCCATTCTCTAGTAAGTCCCTTAGTCGCCTTTTACGACACCCACGGGAAGAATTAGGATGATGCTATTCGTAACGTCCGGCATCACACGAACACAGACGATGGTGATATAGAATGATTGCTTTGAATAATAGCTCCGGCTACTCCGCAACCCAGTTACTGGGTAGCATTCATTCAGTAACATCGACATAAAGTACCAGGACGCTAGGTATAAGAAGAGGTCTGGTCATTCACAGTTACTAGGACCCGACATGATTGCAAACTTCATCGCCATTTATCGAACACGATTCTAATCACGAGGTGAAACTGAAAATTTGCCCAACTAGAAAATCCAATTACAGACACACAATTTGAAGTAGAAATTGAAGCCAAGTGTTGATAGGCCGGCTTTAGCCAGTGTGATGATCATGTTTTAATAGATAGACTTTGGTGAAATATGTGAAATATCTGTCTTAGTATCCAAATAAAGATAAGATAAAGATAAATTTATTTCTCAAAGTTTACATTCAAGTTGGTTGAATTCCTCACACTAGGGTTCCCTGTGTTGTGAGATCCAGGCTCCTTCGTTCCGATAACAATTTTATCCATACAATTAAGAGTTAAGGTACTGTAGCGGCGTCAACATCGCCACATGCGAAGTACGCGTCATACTGCCGTCACGCAAAATCCTGCAGCGCGCCAGCAGAGTTTGCCGCACAACTAGCATATATACAACACCCCGACATCAACCGTCGCACTTGCCCACCAGACACAACACCCGTCTGGTCGGAGGACCCTCCCTTTTTTATAGAGGATGAGTGAACTTTACACACTGTTCCTCATGCCTCTAAAGTACATTTAAAAAAAAAATAAAAATAAAATATATTTATAAAGAGTGTATATAATATTGGTGATAAAAAATTATTTATCATTGGTGATATAGTTATGTTGTAATATTATGACTCGAGTTCTGTAAATTTTTGACTAAGTTTGACGCATGACACGCAAGCAAACCATAAGCAAATCACTAGTTTGATTTGTTGATCATGTTACGAGTATCCCCATACATCGATAGACGTCACGGTCAATTTTACAATTACTTCAAATGTAAGTTGTTCGACTATTACTCGTTAACTTGTAAAGCCTACTTAGCTGTGATAGTTTTCCATCATTTAATTTATATATTATTATATATATAATTTCGTTATATGTACTACTATATGTACATTAACCAAAATGGGATTTAAATTGGTTGTTATTTCTTGAGTCATTATCTGACCTTTGTTCGCGCATTTCGTATTCATGATTTTCCTTGTAATGTAGAAATTCCCTATAGTTACTTTAACACATCCTTACTCTCAAAGTAACCATTCATGATATGAGAATATCACACCAATCCATTGTTCCTTAATATGTTAAGTTTCATCCACCGTTAATTTACGAACAGTGACATTTATTTACATCCTCGCTGCTTCATTACAGCCGACTTCAACACGACTTTATATTGTCACAGCGACTGCAAAAGAATACTGATTGCATTCCTCGTAAAATGGGTCATAGGAAATTTTATTACACTGGGTGGCATTTGCATTTTACTTTTGACCTTTCACATCTTGTGCTGTGGTAAGGTGAGAGTTTTATAGGTAGTGTAATTGAATAGAATTAGTTTAAACCCCATTTGTTAAGATTATTGCATCTTATAAGATCACGCCTGTGTTCTCCGAAGGGATAGGGAACCCCGTTATATTCTCCACTTTCCTAGATAATAATAATATTTTGTCCCATGTAATAGCGGGCAAACCTATTGTCATAAAAAATAAGCCTTTATTACTGTTAGTTTTTAAATTATTTGGCAAAAAATATTTAATTTTTTTAAATAGAGGTAAGAAAACGAATTTACTTGAACTTAATCCTATCCTTGGAATTCGGTTGGTCTCCCCATAACAGCTTGTCTTTCAACAAAGGCCTCCTCTAAGGCTTTTCACTTGTTTCTGTTTTTTATTTTTTTCAATGTGAGGACGTTGTAGGCTTATTAGACTGTAGATCTTTAAACCATTTTCTATTTTGTTAAGTTCCTGGTACTTTTGATGGGCCTACGCTGTCCTCTCATACCTATTAACACTGTAATTTGAAAACATTGTAAAAGCCAATTTTATTTTTTTTTAAAGAGTGACCGTGGAGTTTCTTGCCGGCTCTTCTCCATAGGAAACAACCAATTGGAACCGTGCACCTAGCTTCTGACGTTTCATAAGTGCCCATGTAGGCTTATGTGAAATAAAAATATTTTTGATTTGATTTGATTTTGATTTTAATTTAATATTATTCTTCAGATCAGAGAATCAGTCTAAACCGCATTTGTTAAGATTTATTGAAGATCACGCCTGTGTTCTCTGTCGGGATAGACACCCCCGTTATATTCTCCACTTCCCCAGATGATATTATTTTGTTCCAAGTAATAGTGAGCAAACCTATCGTCATTAACTAGACGCAAATCCAGATTCAGATCTACTACTGTGAATTTTTCAATTGAAAATTTCACTTTGCCCAAAACGAAGCTTGAACCCAAAACCCCACGCCGGATTTTTTTGAGCAAATAGAAATTTATGAATTTTGCAATAAGCTCAGTTACGGTCGAGACGTGGATGTGACGCATATTTCTCCAACTTGTTTTATTTGTAAGATAATTACGTCTCCGCGAAGAACGCTATCTTTCCATTTCGTCATAGTTGCTTATTATTTATTTATTATTTTATACTTATATACAATATTAGTTTTAGTATATGCGAAACCCGAAATACGTGTCTAGTATTTTTATGTACAGAATCTATGTACAAAATTTAAAAACTGTATCATGAAAACACAAAGTTACCTATAAAGTTGTTACCGAGTTGTCCGTACAAAAACATGCTAACGGCGGGCACCCCCGCGCCTCCAGGGTCGTGTTGCGCTCATTGATAATAATTTGGCAGTAGGTACCTAACCATACGGCGATTGAATTGTAAGTAATTAAAAGGTAAGATTTTCCATCGCACTTAAATATTTTTGGGAGAAAATATAACATATAGTGTAAAAATTATTGAAATCCATTCAGTTCCTTATTCTGAACAAACTATATTAAGGTTTCGCATAGACTAAAAATAATGTTGTATATTGTAGTGATATTTTATTTTAGAAGTATGTATGTAAGTATATTCTCTATTTATAGTACTACTATTTATAGTATATTCTAGTCTATTCTCTTATTGTATGTTTATATTTATATGAGTGAATGGTTTTTTTTTTGTTTTATGTATTTTGTTATCTCTTCTACTCTTACACACGATTTCTCCATCTCTTTGTCTACTTTCCTATCGCAGATAGGCTGGAAGAGATTTCTTAAGAAATAAACATCACCTTTTTACGTCTTTTTCTGTTCCTTTCTTCTTGTCTGTTTATATGTGTGTAATAAACTCAGTCTTTTTTTAGGGTTCCGGACCCAAAGGGTAAAACGGGAACCCAATTACTAAGGCTCCGCCGTCTGTCTGTCTGTCTGTCCGTCGGTCTATCACCAGGCTGTATCTCATGAACCGTGATAGTTAGTTGAAATTTTCACTGATGATATTTCTGTTGTCTGAGTCCAACTCGCACTTGGCCAGTTTTTTTTTATTCCCTTTCCCTAAAATAGTTGTTTTATTAACTCGCCTTAACTCTCAAAATTTTAGGCTACAAATTAAACACTTTTCTATATAAGATCTCCACTAAACCAGCAATATATTTCGGTATCTAGTTCGTTAAAAAATTCCACTGTACGAGTCTGAAGCGGACTTTAAAATCTTGGACGGGAGAGTGGCGTGGGGTGCTTCCTGATAGCACTCGTGACTTGGATCTGGGATCTAGGGAGCGTTTAGACGTGGCTGTTGAGTAACAGATGCTAGTTGGGATTGAAAGATTGTTGGTTGTGGTGCAGTTTGTTTAAAGTGTTGTAAGTAGTGTTGTTGTTGTGTTTTGTATTTTATTTTTATTTTATTTTGTTTTTACTTCTTTTAAAATTGTATTTTGTAGCACACATGTATGTCGATTCCTATGTTGACATTATTATCCAAGCCAAATAATATCGGAGAGGGTGCTGACTCCTGACATACAGGTACACCTAGTTCAGGAGTCAGAGGCTTCAAACAAATTCTGTACTTAATCTATTATGTCAATAAAGAATTATTTATTTATTTTTATTATATTGTATTACGGCAATTCCGATCGAATCTTCTAACCAGCTCGGAGTTTCAAGTCGCTTGTTCAACACGAGCCACCTAAATAATCATATCTAATTCCGTTCCCTTCTTTGCCAGCCTTTTTTGTCGTTTTTTTGTTTTAATATTTTAGTCTTTCCGATCGTATTTGTGAACATAGCTCATTTTCATTCTATTTTATTTTATAACTTCTATGTAATGCAACTAACGATATCTTCTACATAATCGGCCTATAATGTCCCCACTGCTGGGACCCAGGCATCCTCTCGGTAAGAGGGAGTGGGCTGTAAGATTAGCATAGAAAAGAAATATGTATTAATATTGAGAAGATTAAAATATATCAAGGCTATTAACCTAAAAGCATTATTATTTGGAGTAGTGTAGCACGTCCTGCACACTACAATTGCCACGCGGGCCCAGTGCGGGTTGGTAGATGTCACATATCATCGAACGATATCTTCTTCGTAGTTGCTAGTGCTCTGCACTTCTGTAAGTGACGAATTCACAATTTCTAAAACTGGATGTAATTTTTGTTTGTGTATGTCTTAGTGAGTAAGTCGTTGAAGTGCCAGAAAAATAAATAATAAAGTAGTTCATGGTGGTGGTGATCTTGGTTATTGTTTTTTATGAATGCATTTTATTGCAAAGACAAATTTATTCCATCTTTTTTACCTCATACATCAATTTAATATAGTATTAATTTACTTACTAAAATACATTCATCAATAATCACATATACCGAAAATTATTAGCAACGTTCACTACTAATTAATGTGGTGAGAAATGGCTCAATGATTTCCAATTTCAGTGATTAACAATTAAAAATTTGTAATGTATCCGGACAGTTAAAATAGTGCAATGTATCCTTTGCATTAGTTATGATTTTACAGTAGTTTATACAGCGTGCCGCTACAGTAGCGACATTAATTTGACCCACTGGTAAGGCTAGTGGCCAGTAATCATAAAAAAACAACTTTATTTAAAAATATTTTTATTTAATTACTTTATTTTTTTATTATATTTAAAAAAAATATAATTAATATATTAAGATGAGTAATTCTAATTATAAATTGCAAACAAACAAACTAAATAATAAAGCTCTCTCTTTCCTTCAATTCGCCGACTTCTTGCACGTTATGTGTTTTAATTTCATTGATTCGATGTTATGATCCATGACCCCGGTTAATTACCTCTGCGCTACAGTTCTTTAATGAGGATGATTTAAGTTGCTCCAAGATGTTATTTTATAAAATTGAAAATAAATCAATAAATAATAACATATAATTAAATTAAAATAATTTCATTGAACGTAAAGGCGAAACTGTATTCGTGTGTTCAATTAATGTCACCACTAAAGCGTCACGCTGTATAAATGTGGGCGCGAAGAGCTAAGAAATTGAAAACAAAATTTCTATTTTATGCTACTAAAATGAAAAGTTAAGATACGTTTAAGTTTTACAAGACTCACAAGAGATAATAATGTGAAATTTAGACGTTCCAAAAAGTTTAGAGTTTAGGTAAGTTACTGGCTCGAGTTCACTGGGTAGAAGAGATACGTCTAAACAATCCACAGAAGATTGTGAAATAGATACTTAGACATCGCATGAAGTGTTTTCAAATGGATTCTTATGTTATCAAGATGAGTCTGTTCAGTTTGAGAAAAAGATAGGATAGTGCAAAAAGTGTTGTTTCAAGATAGTCCGGTTAAAATGTGATTTTATTTTAAAACGTTCTCGAAATTCATTGGCTTACGAGTATCAGTGAGTACGAGTGTTCATGGGCATCAGTGATAAGCCGTGTTTCACCGTTATGGTGCATTGGATGCATGTACATGTGCATGTGCCCGGTGAGTGCAACAGGTAAATAAATAAAAATTTTAAGTTACATTTGTTATTAATATAGCTTATAAGTATTGTGTATTACTAACATTTTATGGATCATGGTCTGAATTAAAGTTTTTTTTTTATCTCTATAAGCCAATGAATTTTGAGAAGGTTTTATTGTTCATGAAGACAGCCTCTGCACTCTTCTGATTCTGACTTAGTGAACATTTTAATGCACAGTATGGCTTTTATTTATGAATTTCCGTTCTTTACTGTTACATAGCGGATTCATAGTCAGTGGCATCTCTAAGTAGTTGAAACTCTTTTAACTTAAGGGCCAGATAATCGTTGTGGACCTTGGCCATACAAATGCGCCTCGCGCTCACGCCGCGCAACCATTAACTTTCATAGGGAATATTTATTTTTAGTAACGAAAATATGAATAATTGAAAAAAAATTATAGATAGAAATTATAAATAATAAAACAGTCTATACATACAAAAAAAATTAAAATATCTCAATAGTCAAATATTCACTTATAGAATTGATGTTTATGCGTTCTAGTTTAACATATATTTTTTACATAACTTATTTGCATTATATGAAGGCGTAATAACAGATTTAAAAGTCAATAAAATCATATATCTGTCACCTGTACTCCATTTGAAATAAAATTAGACATTTAAATAAACTCGTTTACAGTCCGTTCAACCAATTTTGAGTTCTATTCCTTAGGCATAAGGATGGCATTAAAAGCAAAAACGTAGTTACAATACGAACTGTTTATTACAGCTGTCATTGGTCATGACATCAACGCAATAGAAGTCAAAATCGATTGAACGGACGGTAAAAAAGGTTTATTTATAAATGTCTAATCTTATTTCAAACGGAGTATAGACTAAGGTCAAGAGCAAACCCATCTTAAAAAAAAACCTGTAAAACTGTAAAAAAACGTTATGCTAAAGCAATTTTAATTCTCAAAACCGCAATTTCTTCATCATAGTCAAAGTTTCAAACGCCCACTTGTACACTTACGTCGTATGCCTTAGTTCATAATTAAGTAGGACGTATAGTATCATCACACACCTTACGACCACCTCAGTCCATAAGCACTGAAACTTCATAAGCCCCATCTTATAACACTGAAGTCTTGCTTGCGTCATTTATTCACATCGGCTTTACCACACAATAGATAGATCCTAGAAGGCCATCTTCATACAACAAACGAAAAGTAGCTCACGCACACAGGTTAAACGGAAAAGGTATGCTATTCGGTAATCCTATTTCTTCCCGTGGGTGTCGTAAAAGGCCACTGAGGGTCTTACTAGAGAATGGGCAACAGCGTGCTCTTTCCGTTTTAAAACCATACTGCGATCGCCAACCCGCCTGCCAAGCGTGGCGATTATGGAAACCCTCCCTTATTGGGGGAGGCCTATGTCCAGCAGCGGACGTTAGAACGGGCAACAGCGATCTCTATGCATTTTAACACCTTACTGCGATCGCCAAACCGCTTGCCAAGCGTGGCGACTATGGCAACCCGCCTCATTGGGGGAGGCCTATGTCCAGCAGTGGAAGTCTTTCGGCTAAAATGATGATGATGATGATTACCTCAATGATTTAATTTAACCTTTTTGACATTTCCAATACATACTATTTTACTTATTTACAATTTGAATTTTATCCTAATTTATATTATTAAATGTTATATCTATTGAACTAACCAAAACCCTGATGTATTTGTACGCCGGACACGGCATAATATTATGATTTTTAGGGATCCGTACCAAAATGGTAAAAAGGAATGGCCATATGGTGAGACTAAGTCTATCTGTCTGTCACACCTGGATATCTCAAGAACCACTAATGGTTTCAACTTGAAATTTAGAATAGTTTTAGATGACGTTTGCTCAAATATTTTTCAAACTAGAAATAAATTAAAAAAATGTATCTTTTTTGCAAAAGGGACTCAAAGGGGATCTTTTTTTATGCAGCATAGTTCCCGACATATTATGAAAAATGTAAAAAAGATACCGCCCCCCCCCCCCGTTATCTCCGAAGTTTGCATAGATAAAAATCTGAAACTATTCTATGTGATAGAAGTGTATGTAAAAATTACAGGAAAAATAAAACAATGTCTATAAATAGCACAGTTTTTCAGTAATCATCAACATCATACATACGTACGGATCCCTCGGTGCATGAGCCCGACTCGCTCTTGACCGGTTTTTTATACTATGTAACAACTATATAACAATATTCTGACAAGTAGATGGACTATTACTAGTACTATTATAAATTAGTACGAACGTCGTCGTGTCGCACAATAATCATCCACAGAGGCAAAGCTTGAAGCTTTGTACTGCCGTGTTTTGTTGTTCTACACCTATCATTGCGTTTAAATAAAGCTTTCTCTCTGTTTGTTTACCTTACTCTGGTCGCACATTGTCATAATTATGTCACTCAAAAGTTATGAAAAGTTTTTTGGAATTTATTCCGATGATTGCCGTGTAGCCGTGTGGCATCAAGACATACATCACCAGAATAAGCTGATCTCGCATTGTATAAGATTTCCGTCCAATGAGAGGTCAGCTCATACTGGAACATTAAGGTCGATCCGCTGCTGTAGCCCGAGAAATTCAATTTTCTTAAGATTTTTTCAATTTGCAGGTCAGTGTCAGGATATATATTCATCAAAATATTTATTTATTTATTAGGGACAAAAAACAGTTATACATGCTAAAAATACAAAGAAATACTTAAACTAAGATTTAACAAACATGTAACCCACACCATTGTCCACGATTTAACTAAAGGTTAAAAGTGCTAAAGAGAAGTGATGAAAAATAAAAATAAAACAATTATTAGTCGCTTCCACAATATTGATGTGTTACTTAGGTTAGCTTAATTTAACTAAAATACTCGCTAAACAAAATATCCAGAGCCATTTTTTTAAATGATTGCTTAGATAGACAAAATATATTCAGATCAATAAAATGCGTGTTTTAAGAATCAACAAGTCGTCGAAGTGGATAACGTTCCCCAGCGTTAGTCCTGCATATGTCTGTATGGAATAGCTGAAGGACGCGCACCCCCCTACGAATAACACTTCTGGGTACCTTGTAACACAATATGATTTGGGATCAAGATAAAACCTTACACTGCAATAGCAAAAAACGTAAAAAAAATTGATTTTCGCGGGCTACATCTGCGGATTCATCTTAATATAAAACTTTGTAACCATGGTAATACAAAATAGATAAGTACTTCCATGATTGTAATAGCTCTGTATTAGATCTCATAATCGCAAATTTGTATTTCCGAAGATAGACGATGATTGCCGAAGCGAGCGTATACTTTTGCTGGGAGATTTGTAGACGCGTACAGTCCGTGAGGCCTAAGCTGAGCTTTGCATTTGTGTGAGTGCACATAGATAGATGACTTATGAGAACAACGTAATAACGTTACGTGGTATAGTATGCGACGCAGCTCCGCTCCGCACCTTCCACACTTCACCTCTTGTACTGTAATCACTCACACAAATGCAAAGCTCAGCTTAGGCCTCGCGGACTTGGGCACGCCACAATTGTGGCGATAAGTCCCCTCTTTGAAGAGTGGCTAGAGAGGCGCCACGGCGTCCTCAACTTCCGCTTGACGCAGGTCCTCACCGGACATGGTTGTTTCGGAAGGTTCTTGTTCGCGAAGGAGGAGGCGGAACGCGTGAGGGAGAGGCAATGTTCGCGCCCTCGCGTCCCTAGTCACCGCAGGCGACGCCCCGGGCGTCGGGAGTCGCAAGCCGATTTCCGGCCACCGTAGGCGCGGGCTTGCGGATGGTTAGCGATGGGTAGCTCGCCGTCCGATAAGGACCAGGCCCGGGTCGACGGCACGTTGTGTTCCACGCGCGCCTCAAAGAGATGTCAGCGCCAACTGACGGGGTCCGTTAGGGCGCCTGCCAGGGTTGCTTGTTTGTCCGAAAGGGATATCGTGGCCCAGGCACACAGGCAACGGAAGGAACACGGGTGGGTTTTAGTCAGTAAAAGTCTGACACGCTCTCCTCCCGCTCCGCCCAGAGCGGGAGAAGTTATTTGATAATTTCCCAACCAAAAACAAAAAAGGCCTCGTGCACTGTACTACAGCAATCTCAAACAAATGACAATCGTGAGTGCCCTTACACTCGCTGTACGTCAATCATGTCTATGTGTGCATGCGATTTCGCTCGTTGTATGAAGCCGACCTTTTGTATTTATTTTATGCTTTTACCCCCCCGCCTGCACCTGTGAATATGATACTGTCCTCTGAGAATATACGTTACATCTATGTTCTCTAGGGAAGTTCAGAAGACGAAGGTGTAATATCAGACACTCTGTGTCCCTGGTGACAGTGTGTGTCATATTAGAGGATGTTAGAGGTTTTATGTCGGAAGCTAATTCAATAACAATTTGAGTGTCGATGTCGTGTGGATTGATTCCGATGTGAAAGACGTTTACAGTATTTTTGCTCAAGCATGGCATTATGTTGCTTTCAAGATAAACAAAAGTTTCGTGTCTCTCATAACTTTAAAAAATATAATTTCAGCTTCAATCATAATTGTTTAACACTAGCTGCGTCCCGCGGTTTCACCCGTGTAAGTCTCGATCCCGTAGGCATATAGGGATAAAAAGTAGCCTATATGTTAATCCAGGGTGTCAGCTACCTTGTTACAAAATTTTATCAAAATTGGTCCAGCCGTTTTTACGTGAAAAAGTAACAAACATCCATCCATCCATCCATACTTACAAATGTTCGCGTTTATAATATTAGTAGGATAACATCTCGCGTGTATCCCCGAAGGATTAAGCAGAGGTGTACCTACCCACACTTCGCAAGTTACGAGTATGTAGCTTTGTGGGCTTTTAATAGAAACGCAGATCAATTAACATTAACAATTTAACATTTCTTGCATGATTTGTGTTTTGATTAAAAAACTACAATTATTGGATAACTAGCAATCAAAATTAAAACCGGTCAAGTGCGTGTTGGACCATGCACAATGCAGGGCCACGCACAAGATCAAAATAAACTATTACAAAAGACTAACTGTGTCTCGTGGTTTAACTTACATAAGTCTCGAACCCGTAGGAATATCGGTATAAAAAGTATTCAGTTTCTAATCCAGATCATGGTCTACCAATGTGCTAAATTTCATTTAAATCCGTTTAGCCGTTTTAGCGTGAAAGCTTAACAAACAAATAAACAAACAAACAAACTTTCGAATTCATGATATACAAGGTTTAACATAAATAACGCACAACCTCTTAAGGGGTCATTATGAACGACTTTTACTATGAGACCAACCCTGAAATCGCGAAAAAAAAAACTGCTATTCCCCACATTTTGACGAGTTATGAGAACATAAATGTAGGGAACAGCAGTTTTATTTCGCGATTTCGTAATTGGTCCCATAGTAAAAGTTGTTCATAATGATGAGTACAATGACCTCTTAAGAGGTTGTTCGTTATTTATGTTACATCTTTTAGTATATAATACATATACTGGGTCAAATTAAATTAACTAGCGAAACTCTGCACAATATAATAGAATAGAATAGAATAATAATACTCTTTATTAGGTATATACACCATAAAAATTACAGATATAAAAGTTGAAATTTTACACAGGGTTACACAATGGGCGGTATTGTCACTAAAAGCGATATTTTACAGATAATATTAGACAAATAGCAATCAAAATAATATTTTCTTAAAAACCGGTCAAGTGCGTGTTATACCACGCACAATGCAGAGCCACGCACAAGAATAAACTTAGCATTGCAGTTGAAAAACATGTTCCCTCATACAATCAAACTGGAAATGTCAGTTTGTACAATATTGAGAGATTTACCATGTTATTTTAATATCTGAGTTCTCATAAGTTTTCCTGTAATCTATATGTAAAGAACTATTTTCTGTATTTTTTTTAAAAATTTAGGCTCAGTAATTTCGGGAACAGTAATTTTTCGTCTATATTTTTATCTATATATTTCTATATTTTTTTTAAAGGGAGAAGGAGAGACAATACGGCAGGTAGTCAGTGGCAGCACAGAAGTGATGGGTATGGATATCTTTCCACGAAAAAATTAAAATTATTGGATGAATTTAGATAATCAGTAGGTAGTCTTTGTGTCGAATCTTGTATGGTGTATCTCATTCTGCCCCTTCGTAGTATCAGAAACAAACTTTGATAGATTGACTTTATATTGCCTAGGATATCCAAAGATACCCAAGTTTCAGTCAGCAAAGTTTGCTAACTCATTCAGCACCGTAGCTACATAGAACCTTGATCAAAACAAAGTTGCCGATACGCTTGGCACATTTACTGCGTAAAAATAATTGGACTAGGTAATGCTTGGCCAAGTTAATTCTGGACTTGCTCGTAACAAAATATCTAGGTTGTTAGATCTTAATTTAGGACATGAAGTCATTTTATAAAGTCTGTTTTCTCTGAAGGGATAAGCAGAGGTGTAAGCTATAACCACGTTTCCCGAATATGTTTTATTATATCTTACACAGTATACATAAAAAATTCGCCCGTTTTATACTGCAAGTTTCATGTTACATGGGACGAGTCTATTGTCATAAAACCAAACACAAATGCAGACACCAAGTTGCTACTGCTACCAGTATTATTAGTATGGGCCCAATAATATATAATAAAATACCTAACATAATTAAAAACGACACAATTCAAAACTTTAAAAATAAACTGAAAGCATTATTAATTCTAAAATGCTATTATTCTGTGAATGACTTTTTAAATGACACTGACCTATGTACTGAATAATAGACTGTAATTTATTTTTGACAAACCTAATGATGACATTGTTGTTTCAATTTATTTAATTTCTATTTTTTCAATTTCCTAATATATTGTGCATATTTAAATGAATGTTTTACTAATAATTAAAATTACCATGTGTGCCATAATGAATATTGCTGATCTGTCACCATTGCTTTTAAGTTTATATCAATTCAAATAATTTAAAATAATGTTGCATGCCTACTATAAGGTAGATTGTACAAGGATCACCCATATTTTAACATCTTATTTACTGTACCTACAATCAAAGCAAATAAATATTTACTTTACTTTACTTTACTTTACTTTACCAGCGCTGGGGCTCTGTCTTGCATAGGGTCGCAGTATAATGCTGAGCGATAGCCGTTTTGCGTGGATGTGACGCATGTTACTCCCAACCTTTTCTTATTTTTGTGTTTATGTTCTTTGTTGCGTCATGTTTACCGCAAATAAACGTATTTTCTTTCTTTCTTTCTTTCTACTGAGAATTTCCCAGATGAAAGAACCCAATAACACTTTGCCAGTACCGAGAATCGAAACAAGAACCTCACGCTCAACTGTTGCACTTGCGCCCTCTGGACCAACTAAGCAGTCAGCCGAACTTTTATTAAACTGATATTTTCATCTTTGTCACGTTCTGAATTTTAAGTAATATAAGAAGCCTTTCTAACACCATACTCGCATTTGAGGGTTCTGCAAATATTTTCCATGTAGACAAACATGTTTTCGATTGGAGGGTTCGGAAAAATAGATTTAGTATGTTGATAGTAATCATTTGGTGGTTGAGATTGATTTAGAGTAATACTTTCCTGAGTTATGTGTCTTCTTGATACTTTATCTGTGACAGAGTTGGGGGTCAGCGAATTTTGTTGCTGACCTTTTGTCTGAGTTTGATACATTAGGTATATTTTATGAGGGTGGTAATTTGAAGAAGGTATGTTGTTCATGGTGTATTAATCGTGGAAAAAAGGTTAACCAGCAGGTTGGTTGGCAAGCTTTTGGATCTAGAATTATAAAAACAAGCAACAAGCGATTTAACAAGACAAATGGCAAACTTATAAAGAGAAAGATAAGAGAGAATTTATTTAAGAAAACATCAGAAAAGAGACAAAGCTTGCTAATGATAATCCTATCAATCCATAACGTATCGCTAAATCAACTTTTATAACACCACAACATTGATGTATTAAATAGAAAGATAGGCCACTCTCTAAAATCACGTAAATATTAAATGGACCCGATGTCGTGCGTCATGTGCTCGACAACCGAAATAGATAGAGATATTACGCGGGCTATAGAGGGAACGAGATCGCAATAATTGTCACTGTTACGTACCCATAACAACTTGCAAACAAACTACGATTCAGGTATTCCCCAGAAACCGGGAGTAATGTAAGTCGATTGTGTCCTTCCCCTAATTTATGCGGTCCACATCGAGGAGCGCGTACCATATCTTCTTATTTAATACATCAATGCACAACAAAGATAAAATAACTGACACTCCAATTTCCTTTATTCTTAGTTTATTGGAATTTTTGAGTGAGGTTTTCCTCAGCCAAAACCTCACTCAAAAATTCCAATAAACAAAATATCCGTAAACATACAAAAAATATAATCCTGTTACAAAAACAGCATGCATATTTGTGAATCTAAAATGTCAACCGCAATTTTCATGGGACTCATAAAACCATGAATAGTATTAACCGCGAAAGTAAGACGCTTTCATGCAACAAATTCACCTCATTCCCTACAGAATGAATAGGAAGTGGGGTAGGCTTTTTAATATGGTGCTATATTGCTTTGGTGTTAGTTTTAACACTATGAGAAGCTGGAGGAATTTTGCCTTCATTTTAAGTATCAAGATTTACTGTTGAAACTGTAATTTTAGGATTGAATGGCAGTAATTTAATAATTCATTAAGTTGTTGAATTCAAGAATTATCAAGTTTTTAACTAGTGCGAAATCATTTGAAGCTAATATAACATTACACCTGCAATCCCCGTAAGGGGTAGGCAGAGGTGTATCTCCATATTTTATAATTAGTAATAGTACCCCCCACGTTTCACCAGTAATGTTTAAGTCCCATGTAATAGGGGGCGAGCCTATTGCCATCAACCGGGCACAAATCCAGAATCCGGGCTGCTACTGAGAAATTCCAGATGGAAAAACCCAATAACACTTTGCTCGCTTGCGCTAGACTAACAGCATTTGAAGGTAGTAAAGTTTGTAAGTAAAAATTTTTCGTAACCCCCTTTAGCTTTAAGAAAAAATATTTTTGAGAAAAAAAAATGTTTTAAGGGGGGCTCCCCTTAAAACATACAAAAATATTTTTTGTCAATTTGTATGGCTTTGGGGCAACAAGATACTTTGAAAATTTGAAGACTGTAGCTCCAAGCGTTTGGCTGTAAAACCTGTGTGACAGACTGACAGACGGACACGTGAGTCACAGCAATAGGGCTCCGTTTGGACCCTACGGGTAAGGAACCCTAACAACCACCTCGCGTTTTATTAGTATACTTAATATTAGAATCAGTTCTATCACCAGTTCCATTTGGTGCCGGACGTAAAGAATAGCACCATCCCATTTCTTCCCGTGGGTGTCGTAAAAGGCGACTACGGGATTTACTAGAGAATGGGCAGCAGCGTTCTCTATGCATTTTTAAAACCGTACTGCGATCGCCAACCCGCCTGCCAAGCGTGGTGATTATGGCAAATCCCCCCCCTTCTTGGGGAGGCCTATGTCCAGCAGGTGACGTCTTTCGGCTGAAATGATGACTATCACCAATCAATGTTCCAACCTCAGTTAGTGCTACGACTTCTCCTATCAAAAGTCAAGTTTCAACCCAACCAACTCACACAACTTAGAACTTAAACTAGTTGCATAGAGAGCATGTATTGACATCTGTCTAACTTCGATTACCAGTACAAGTGCCTTTAGTGAACTGTAACTGGTTTGACAGAATCCTAAACACATTGCATCGGCACCGTGTTTCCTTGTCCGTCTATTGGGAACAGAATTGTTGAGTTACGAATGTATTATGCACGAATTGCACGTGAGTATAATGACTTTTGTATGTTCTGTAACTTACATGCATGATGATATCGTATACATTATATCAACTTGTGCAGTTAGTCATAGGCGATTGGATCATTATAAGGATGATCGGCACCTTGTTTCTGTCGTCTAATCTCGATAATCTGCAATAATCAGTGTGTCAAACATGGTGATTATCATCATTATCATTTCAGCTGAAAGACGCCCACTGCTGGACATAGGCCTCCCTCAAGACGGGGGGGATTGCCATAATCGCCATGGTTGGCAGACGGGTTGGCGATCGCAGTCTGGTGTTAAAATGCATATAGAACGCTGCTGCCCATTCTCTAGTAAGTCCCTTAGTCGCCTTTTACGACACCCACGGGAAGAAATAGGATGGTGCTATTCTTTACGTCCGGCACCACACGGAACAACATGGTGATTATAATGTAGTCATTTCTTCGTTTCTTTAAATATGCTGCAGTCATTGGCAAATCATATTATGCCTCAGTAATTGTCATTTAGAAAATGATATGATGATAATGGAAAATAATTGGTCTAATTATAAGTAAAAGCTAATGCCAAAACATTAACCAGTTACGGTATTTTAATCTCACGGAGTGACGCGCGCTTTATTTGTGGTAACCAAGTGTACGCTGTATATATGTGCGTGAAGACGAGTAGCGTCAGCACATAACACTAACACGCACACACTCATACACCTACTTCGCGATTGTCTGGGACGGTACCGAGAGCTCCTGCACCTATACATCCATTTACAGCGTGTCTTGTTTACTTGTTAACCACAAATAAAACACGCATCTCTTCGTGAAATAAAAATACTATAGCAAGTTTGGTAGCAGGCCTTACTGTCCTTACGACCATTAACATTGAAATTTCAACTTTATTTCCATACTATTAAGTTGTATTTTTATTCGTTACCTAAAATACCTTGCTATGCCGTGCCGCCAGTTATGGTAGACATTTTTAGGTAGGTGTAGTCACTCGAGGAGGTTCTTTTAACACCTCAATCCCCAACAGACTTACATCTCAGCTACACTAACTTTATCGTGACTGAAACAGTGCTTGAAAATGTTCAATCGACCGCAAGGAAATGGCTCCAGTCAGTTTTATAAGCAGAGATGTTCCTTGAGACATCGGAACAACATAAACGACACCTGGCCGACGATTTGTTACAATAAACTTGACAGCCACGCTTACAGCTATTGTTCACTTGGTTTTAGTGTTTTTATTGCACATACTAAGCTTTTTCGTTTCATTTCGCACATGGTGCTGGTGACGGGTCCATTGTTAAGTTTATGTCGTTTGTGGAGTTGGTAATGGTATAAGCTAAATAATTTTTTTTTCATGACTTGCTTCTTTCCGTGACTTCGTTCGCGTGGAAGTCCTATTTAGGGTTCCTTAGTCTACACTTTATAGTTTTGCTATGTCGGTCTCTCCGTCTGTCTGTTTGTCCCCAGCTTAGCTCAGAGACTCTTAGTACTAGAAAGCTGTAATTTGGGATGGGTATACATAGTAATCATTCCGACAAAGTGGTGAAAATAAATCTTTTTTGGCACCTCCTTTGCGCTTAAAGTGGGAATGATATTGATTTTTTTCTCGTCCATCCCATGGCGTGGGGTATCGTTGGATAGGCCAGGCCGCATTCAAAAATATTGCGAAAATATGCGTAACATCCACACAAAACGGCCATCGCTCAGCATAATGGCAGCATTATGCTGAGCGATCCTATACAAGACAGCCCCAGCGCTGGTTTTCAGCGACAGCCGGTGTTCACGTGATGAAGTCGACCGGTGCAGCATACAGTGAGATTATAAATAGGAAAAATAAAATAAATACTTAATTAATACTTTGTCCACTTCTCCGTGGTTGACATTCATAGTCTTTTTTATTTCATTGTTATCTTCATCTTTTAGCCAAAAGACTATAGAATATTTTAGAATAGGTATTTTCGGTTTATTATCATACAAATCTGAACCTTCTGACAAAAATGGAAGTTTATTTTCCCAAATCTCAAGTCTTTCTTGTCTCTCAAGTCTGTTAGGAAACTCAGATCTCATCTTGTTTTTAAACATAATTTAATGTTGACGAGCAATAGTGTTTTTTTACAGTAATAAACATCATTATTTATAATCATTACAAACACAAACAAAATTGTTCCGTGTGGTGCCGGACGTAAAGAATAGCACCATCTTATTTCTTCCCGTGGGTGTCGTAAAAGGCGACTAAGGGACTTACCAGAGAATGGGCAGCAGCGTTCCTATGCATTTTAACACCATACTGCGATCGCCAACCCGCCTGCCAAGCGTGGCAATTATGGCAACCCCCCTTGCTTGGGGGAGGTCTATGTGCAGCAGTGGAAGTCTTTCGGCTGAAATTATGAAACACTATCCGCGTTATTACAAAACAAGATTTATATTTTGACATGGCTTAAACCATGGAGTCAGTTTTTGTAATAAGAACGTAACTGTGATTGAAATACCGTTCTTTATACAAAACTTAAAACTTAGTTCGGTACTAAGTTGTCAGTTTTGTGTTTAGGAACTTTACCATAGTCGGAATAACGTTCAAAATTCAATAATGGCTCCATCTTTTAAACCTGGGTCTGAAGATAAACCTTGTTTTGTAATAAGGGGGTAAGTGTCTAATACCACCATTTAAAGGTAAAAGAAGAAGACCAACAAACTCCACCAAATACTATTATAATAAATACGGAATATTCCGAAGTATTTACTTCAGAATATTCCAGTTATTTCTGAAACACCAAACTTTAATAAAGGGAGTAAATTGGGTGTTGCCCAATACCGTGGAGCTTCCAACTTTTTAACTAAATGTTTTTTGTTTTCTGTCACTTTTAAATGCGTTCCCTGTGAAGAGGACATTTTGGAAAGTTATTTTATTACTCTCTGTTTTAATTTGAGATGTACGAATTTTGACTGAGGGCGTGTGTTGGCCGTAGGCTTTAGTTTTTCGACCATTTTTATTCAAAATCAAAATATTTTATTTCACATAAGCCTACAGGGGCACTTATGAAACGTCAGAATCTAGAAGCATGGTTCCAATTGGTCGGTTCTTATGGAGAAGAGCCGGCAAGAAACTTTACGGTTACTCTTTTAAAAATAATTGGATTTTACAATGTTTTTAAATTACAATGTTATTAGGTATGGGAGGATAGTGTAGGCCTGGCAAAAGTACCAGGTAGAAAATAATCTACAAATCTACAGTCTATTAGATAGGTAAGCCTACAACTTTCACAAACTCACAAAATATTAAAAAAAAAACGATTAAAATAATAAAAGTTAAAACCTTGTTGAAAATATACAGGCTGACTATGAAAACATGCGACAAAATTTAAGGGAGTGTTCTACCCATCAATATGAACAACTTTTACTATGGGACCAAATTAGAATTCGCAATAAGTCGGCCTAAGAAGGTCGCGAATGAGAAAGAAGGGGAGAATTCTAATTCGGTCCCACAGTAAAAGTTGTACATTTTGGTGTTCTTCACTAACTTTTTAGACCTTTGTATCCTGCTTATGACAGCCGTGATAGTTACAATCTATCTTCATTCTTACAAAGAAAGAAAAAGTATTTATTGGGACTCGCACTGGAGATCACAAATTAAACTAAAACACGCTCATAGAAAAATAAAAAAAAATAAAAAACTAAGTAAAATGAAAATAAAAACAGAAAGTCCTGTACGAGGCTAAAATACACCTACCTCAGCATGATGCTGCCACATTTAAAAAATAAGTGTCGCAACGGTGGTATTCTGATAGGGCCCATTGTGATGTCACGGATTACTATAGAAAAAAAAAAATGAAATAACATAATGTTATAAAAATAAAATATTTATTTAATAAAATTATCACAATTCCAAACTTTGGACTGTTACTGAGAAATTCCAGATAGAGAACACAACAACACTGCCTGACCCGGGAACCGAACCAAGGACCTCAAGCTCGCAAGTAGCGCTTGCGATCACTATACCAACGACGCAGTTTTCTATAAAAATGGATGTTGCATATGTGCAACATGTCCCGGATTTAACGCACAACCTCTTAAGGGGTCATTGTACTCATAATTATGAACAACTTTTACTATGGACCAAACCTGAAATCTGGATTGTTCCTATAGTAAAAGTTGTTTATAATGACCCCTTAAGAGGTTGTGCGTTAATTCCGGGACATGTTGTATATATGCAATATCCCGATATCAATCGTCGGGCAGTTACCCACTAGACACGACCCCCGTCTGGTCAGAGGATCCTCCCTTTTCTATGAGTGAACTTAACAGTACACCCTGTTCCTCATGCCTCTATACACCTAATAAAATATATCCAGCCGTTAGGATGCTTCGACGGTATAAAGAATCCCACCTAAGACGCGTGAAATACATAACAGACTATGTATTTGCTATCGCACAATTGTGTAAAAACATGTTATCTTAACAAGTTCAAGGACCCTTAATTCAGTTTTCTCATTCTACTCTTAACACAGCCATCATTAAGTCGGTAACCCTATTTAAGTATACTCAGTAAAACACGTTCAATTTGCGTCGGTACCGCAGAAAGATGTTCCCTTAGATAAACTCAGCGAATTCAATTTTGCCGGGTAAACAGTTTAAAAGCGTTCCGAGTAACGAGTATCGAATGGTAATGGAATGAATTGGACCTAATGTTCACAGCAGCGCTGTTGGAATCGAAAGGGCGTATGTTTGTTTTCGTGATATTGAATTACGACTTTAGTGTTGGTAGTAATTTAAATTAATATTGTTTGAAGTATTATCAGCTGCGCGCGTTAATCCATTGCCGGGAAAAGTGCCTCGGAAAGCACGTTAAGCCTTTGGTTCCGGCTGTCATTCTTGGATCTTTGACAGTCGTTAGGGGTGGTCAGAAACCCAAAAGTCTGGAAACCAGTATTAATTACCCAGTTACTGGGTTATGGAGGTCAGATAGGCAGTTGCTTCATGGAAAATATTGGTATTCAGCTGCGTCCGGTTATAGGCCAGGCAAATTGTTTGATGGTGTTAACGTTTTATATTATAGAAATTAACATTGTTTTCTTATAAGCTTCAATTTCTTCGTCAATTTCATTTTATGATTTTCTTATATTTTCGGTAAATGGTTAGATATAAACAGTTTGTGAAAACCGGCCAAGTGGGAGTCGGACTCGCGCACGAAGGGTTCCGTACCATTATCTATAAAAATGGCAAAAAAACACGTTTGTTGTATGGGAGCCCCCCTTAAATATTTGTTTTATTTTAATTTAATTATTTATTTTTAAAGTCAATAGATATCTACATATTCTGTGAATATTTAAAGCGTCTAGCTGTTGCCGTTATCAATATAGAGCAAAAACGAGCAAACAAATCAAGTTTGTTGTATGTAAGCCCCCGTAAATATTTATTTTATTCTATTTTTTTGTATTTGTTGTTATAGCGGCAACAGAAATACATCATCTGTGATTCATTTTTCAGTGATCAAATTTCAACTGTCTATAGCTATCACGGTTCATGAGATACAGCCTGGTGTCAGACGGACAGACAGACGGATGGACAGACAGACAGACGGCGAAGCCTTAGTAATTGGGTTCCCGTTTTACCCTTTAGGTACGGAACCCTAAAAATCTGACTTTTCAGAATAAAATTCGTCTTTAGCTTTCCACTTTATATAAGCACATTTCAACTTCCACTTAACTCAATCAAACGGTCAAAATCATAATGTTCCAAAAGTCATACCAACATTCCCAAAATCCCATCACAAATTAGTCCATCGCATAATTCCCAACAGCAACGAATATCAAATGTACCAAAACGGGAGCGTCCTTTAGAAGATACGACCTTTCAATTTCGTACAAGCGCAGTGGTAAATGGAATGTGTTAGGCGGAGCGTTCTCTCAAACATGCAAACGATCCGTAACAAGTACTTACGAGTCGTAAATGATGGCATATGATCGTACGTATCCTTTGCGAAGGAGATAATAGCATAATGACAGATAGACGGCGGTGATGTCACCAATGTACCGCTCGTTTATGCAATGTTTAACGAGCTTGCTGTAGATATTTTTGAGAGCGTTTATAAAGGAGAACTAAGTGATATTTATTTTCATAAAGGATTTAGGTAAGGTAATAGGGAGGCTCGTGTGTAAATAGTGATAGCTGCATGGGTCGATCTTCTTGCCGGGGTCGATCCGTGAATAGGTGACCATCCATTACATACTGAGACACCTCCGTCCCCCAGAAAGGACGGTAAGCCATTGGTCATGTGTAGATCTTCAGTCACACAGTCTTTCATCTCATTTGTCTTCAGACAGACTGGACAGTCGTTATGGGTAGGCAGAAGCTCGAATGTCTGAAAACCAGTCTTACCAAGACGTATCGCGTCACTCAGTAACTGGGTTGTGGAGGTCAGATGCCCCATAAGTAGTGATAATCAGCTGAATCCAGTTAAACTGGACGCTGACCCAAACAAAATTGGGAAAAGGCTAGGCAGACGATGATTTAGGTAAATAAATAAAAAATAAAAATAAAATTTTAATAAGTTTACAGACCGGGCTCGGCTAAAGTGCACTGTGATTCGTAGTCATTCATGCGGTCATCTACGAATACTGAGAATTTGACACAAAATACCTTTGTATACAATTCCAATACATTTCACAATAGGTATATTTGATTTTGGAAAAGGGCTGCAGAAATATGGAAAAACCCTGCCTCCTAAACTAGGGGAACCCCGTGACCTAGGAGTCAAGGTAACATTAAAGTTCCACAAAACCGTTAGCAAGAATTACTATTCTTACTATTGATTTTCGTACTGAATCAAATTAGCACAGCAATCAAAAGATGACCCTCGAAGAAGGAGGTTGTTTTCGTAGAAAACACAAATTTACAAGGAATTACGAACCAATCAAATGATAACAGGATAACCGTCGAAATAAACTTGAAACGAGGTGTCACCAAGATTAGGTCAAAGGTTGGTATCCTAACTAATATTATAAGTCATATTATAATATTCCTCAAACATCATCATTACGAAGATTGGCGTTCTCTAGCATTTTAACACGTCTGCCAAGCGTGGCGATTATGGAAACCCCCCCCCCCCCCCCTCCCCCGTCTGTAGGGGGACGCCTATGTCCAGCAGTGGACGACATTCGGCTGAAATGATGATGATCATCATTACATGATACAGTTCTTTGCTCTTGTTTCATGTTTATTATTGTATAATGGATATATTTAAATAGATGAGTGTATGCTTTATGCATGTAAGTATTTATTGTATATTATGTAAATGGTACACCACTACCTGCAGTTAATTAATCAAGTAATAGTCTATAAAACCGACATTTTGCATTTTGGTACAGCTTACAATACAAATACAAATTACAAATTGTTTATTTCTGTACCAATCGTTTGATTTAGTTGTGGTTGGAGCCTCTTTTTAAGCATGATGACGCCTGTGTTAGGAGACTCCGCACTTCCATCGTTTTGGCTGATTGTACAATTTACAAAAATATTAAATAAGTTTTTAGTTCTAAGTATAGATTTAACTTTATTACTAAAATAATATATATAATTATATATATATATATATTACTAGAGCGCGTGTTGCGTGCTTTCCATTTACATAAAGAATAATTTATTACCATACATTCAAACACGCTCGGTCGCAAGTAAATTGAGCATCAAGTATAAATTAATGTGAATGTGTTGGGTGCGCTGATTGTGTGATTTGTGAGGTGTGTCGAGTGTGTGGTGTGTGAAGTGTGTGGGGTGTGTGAGGTGTGGGGTGTGTGGTTGGTGTGGATGCGTGTATGAGAGAGAATGTGCGTGTGAGTGTGGTGGTGTGACACCATGGGCAGTATTGTCTCTCCTTCTTCCATCCAAAGGTTGTCTGTAAAATATCGATTTTAGCGATAAGACCGCCCATGGTGTCACCCCGGGATGAAAGAAAATACTGCAGTGAATTAAGTTTCAACCAAAAACCACAAAAGACTAAACTACATTTACGTACCTATGCTATATGCTACGTTATGGTGTACACATTGATATAATAATTATATATCAATGGGTGTACACCGTACATATTATAGGGTATTCTATTCTATTCTTTAAATGCGAAAGTGAGTTTGTTTGTTAGATAAGCTTTCACGCTAAAACGGGAGAACGGATTTGGATGAAATTTCACATATAGGTAGCCTGGGGCTTGGAAAAGGATATAGGTTCTTTTCATCCTGAATCGCAGTCAAAGTCGTGGACAACAGCTACTTTCCTATATTTAGAAGAGAGTTTATGCATAATTATTATAAATTAAGGTCGCATTTCGCCTCTGGCTATTTGACCGCGTTGTGCTACTAAACTACGTAACGGATTTTGATGCGGTTTTCACTATAATTTAGAGAATTGAATCCGGTAGGTTTATGTAGGTATATAAATCATTAATATTAGACATGAATAAAATAAATAAATCTCCATGTTTTGTCAAGTCATAAAACCCGTGCATATTTTTGAGTTTACAATCAGCATTCACTTCATAATCATCTAATGGACTACGATAACTTTTACGCTTTTTGAATCGCAAAAGATTTTCTTTCAAAGTTCAAACGAAGTTTAAACGAGCATGCTTATACATCATACACCAACAAAGATATTCCATTTGAAGAAAACGTACAAAGTCAGAAAGTAGTTGCATAAGAACTTGAAAGACCCAACGAAGTAAGAACTAAGAATAACGAAGATATTTCACCACGTTAAAATATGATTAAATTGAATTTACTGAGTGTTAATAATGATAAAAATAACAATTAGTAGTAGTATATTAATTATTTGTTCAAAAACATACAGACATTTAAATATTAAAGTGATACACTAATTATATAAATTACAAATATAAATGTATAAATTTAAGTACTTAATTTCTATTAAGTACTTAAATTTATGATCATCATCATCATCATCATTTCAGCCGATAGACGTCCACTGTTGGACATAGGCCTCGACCAAGCACTGCCACTTCGACCGGTTCTGTGCTTCCCGCATCCAGCTGATACCTGCGGCCTTCACAAGGTCATCGGTCCACCTTGTAGGAGGCCTTCCAACGTAACCAAGGTAACCGACATAGCCCGAAGAATTGCCAAGCTTAATTGGCTGTGGACATTGCTCGCAGAACTGATGGCCGATGGGGCCAAAAGGTTCTGGAGTGACGACCGCGTACCGGAAGACGTAAATATATGATAGGTTAAAGAAAAGAAGAATTTAAACCATACCATACATACATAACCAATAGAAATAACACACAAGAAAACCAACCCGAACCCCTCACGCCTCACGCCTCAAGAGTAAGGCAGAGGTGGACTCATCAAACCTGACTTGGGTTCCGTACGTATTTTTCGGGTGACCACTGAAAATAAGCGCTGTGCTGTGGGTCCCCCATAGCGCAGCATCATGCTGAGAGTAAGCCTTCTTGTCACAGTCATGACGTGCAGCTTCCGACAATTTGATTTTTTTGTGCTCGTGATTGTATGTAAATCAGTTTTGAGTAATGTTTACCTTCGAGTTTTTCATATGCACGTTTTTTCTGTGACAAATAAAATTATTTTTCTTTCTTTCTTTCTAGGTGTATCTTGATAGTACACCCACATTTCGCCAGTTATGTTTAGGGTAGTAGAAAATATGATTCGCGACTATAACAGATATTATGTATTTACAGAATAATAATCATTAGAATCATTAATACACCTCTTTAAGTTAGATTTCTTCTATTGAATGATTTTTTCATGAAATCATGTTAGTGGGCAACGTTTGCAGTATTTCATGTTTTTTTAATCATGTCATTGTATCATGTTACACGTGTTAGAACATCATATCATATCTTATCTTATCAAAAATTATATTATTACAGCAATATGCCTTGAACTACGATTGAGTTCGATTCCCAGCTCGGGCAAAGTGTTATTGGGTTTTTCCATCTGACCTTTCTCAGTGGCAGCCCGTCTGGGATTGTTCCCGGTCGATGGCAATACACCCGCCCCCTATTACATGGGACTTATACATAGCTGGCGAAATGAGGGTGTACTATAGGTACTCTTCTGCCTTACTCTTCGAGGAAACAAGTCGTGATGTTATGTTATATAATACTTCTTCCATGAAGAGGCACATAACCAGTTACTAGACATAATTACGTACATTCATTAAAATTTACTAAAAATAAAACATCAATTAGAATCATAACCCCTTTATCCAACAAGCGTATAATCCACCGGAAACATCCAATATCTACACAAAATACGGGAACGAAATAATTTCTCATCATATATGGAACATTTGAAAGGCAGAGTCGGTATTTAATATCCATACAGTATTCGCTTTGGATCCGTTCTGCCTGAAAGCAGGGCTCAAATTAACGCATAATGGCAAACGTCGTGTTTGATACAATAAGCAGTTTGTAAATGGATGTAATTTAGGTACAGTCGTTGAGCTCTAGCTAGACGATGGTAACATTAGATGATAAATGATTTTTGTTTCTGTAAGTATAGGTTTGTACATACAAATACATACACGTCAATCATATTTTAAAAACTAGATGAGGTCGGCGTTTCCTATCCGACTCCTCTGAGAAGAAAGGCCGATACAAACTCAGCGGTCACGGTTCCTTTTAAAGTCCAGACATAATCTTAGTCAGACCATGTGAAGGCTATGTAGATTGGTGTCTGAAATGGTCTTTTGAGGAAAGAACCACACAGATTGATTGGACAAGACTAGTCAGTGCACGCATTTGTCAGTAATCGTGCAGCTCTACTCAGACCCTAAGTAGCTCAACGGTGCGACGATCAATACCAAAGTAAGGACATTTGGGTAGGCCGCTTAAATGACTCAAACTGCCAGACCATGATCATGACTAGTATCATATAAGATAATAAACGCTGATTTTTTTATTTGCTAAGCCAAATTGACAGCTGCGGTCAAATCGAAACAAAATCAGAGCTCACAGTCTTTTATAAAGTCCAGATCTTTAAAAGAGACTGATAATCATATTAGGCCCATGCCGATTATGTTGGTCTTTTGACGAAAGAACGACACAGATTAGAGTGGACCTGTCCATTGAGTGCACGTCTTTGCCAGCAATCGTGTAGCTCAAGTCAGAACTTAAAAAGCTCAATAGTTGTATTTTACATTAAAAATCATTCGAATTCACGCAAGTTTTTTTATTCGTTTGCACTAGAAGCTCGCGGACTTTCACTCATGTTAACAGAGGAAGTTATGTCTTATTATTTTTTTGGTAGCGCTATTGGTGTTAACCCTTTATATCACCGTGGGACAGTACTGGAACATACCAAATTTTTCCAAATAAAATTTAAAACAAATGATTTTTTCGTTTATAAAACAGAGATCCCGCTCGGGAACATACCGCGCTTCAATATTTAGTATACTTCATACCCCACAGGTGGCGCTTTTTCAACATAAATGAATTTGAATCAAACTTTTTGCGGTTTCGTAAAAAACGGTTGTTTAGAATGTTTTGAAAATAAACAAAAAACATTTCAAGTGTCAAAACTGTGTGTTTGTGGTATTAATTTACTAGGTAAGTGTATGATCTTTGCTATTTATTGTAGTAATTGAATAATTTTCAGTAATTGTTTGAAATAATTGCCGTATTGTGTTTGTACCAGTTCTGGTACATTGTATTACTAAGTACATATATTGTCATATACATTGAGCACTTTTATTCTTGCTACAGGATGTCTTCCAGAGGTCTAGGAGACGAGAAAATAGAGCAGTTCCTCTTTGATTATGCAGAGAGTGAAGATGGATTCGACGGCGATGACGACAGCATCGCAGATCCTGATTTTGTTCCGGATTTGGAGGTGCCAATGGAAGTCAATGATTTTGAAGAGGTTGATGGAGTGGATATTGACACCATCATTGATAATATTGAAAATTCAAGTAGTACTTTCCAACTGCCAGCTCCTTCTGAAATCTTACTTCAACCAGGACCATCATCTAGTGCTGGATCATCAGGACACAGTAAAGCCAAGCAGAAATTGAATTTACGTTGGAAAAAAAAGAACCTCCAGCTAAATGAGCAGCAACTCTGCTTTACAGGTGACGAAGACTTGCCAGCAGAGTTTCTAGAACTTGATAGTCCAGTACAGTTCTTCTTCAAAATATTTCCCAAGGAACTTTTTGGAGAAATAGTGAACCAAACTAATCTTTACATCGTGCAGAAAGATACTAATATGCCATTCCGGGTCATAGAGACCGATATCCAGCAATTTATTGGTCTGGTTTTCATCATGTCATTAGTACACCTGCCAAGAGTGACGAAACATTGGAGTGGTAGTTTAGGAACACCTCTAGTAAAAGACACAATGCCGGTAAACAAATTCGAAAAAATCAGACGATTTATTCACTTCAACGACAATTCGAAAATGGTTCCTCGCGATCACGTAGACCATGACCGCCTCTACAAAATCAGGCCAGTTGTGACAAAACTAAACGAAACTTGCCTCAATGTCCCATTCGAGAAGTATCTCTGCGTCGATGAACAGATTTGTTCCACGAAAGCTAGACATAACCTCAAGAGATACAATCCTAAGAAGCCCCATAAATGGGGCTACAAAATCTATGTCTTGAGCGGCGTGAGCGGGTTTGCATACAAGTTTGAACCAGAAACTGGAGCTGAGAATGTAGTTGCGCCTAATGAGCCGAACCTGGGTGCTGCATCAAATGTCGTCGTCAGGCTAGCTCGTGAAATACCACGCAATCAAAATTACCGCCTGTATTTTGACAATTACTTCACATCCCTGCTCCTACTAGAATATTTCGCTAAACAAGGAATATTGAGCTTGGGAACCATTCGACGCAACCGAATACCTGATTGCAAACTACCCATAGAAAAAGAAATCTCCAAAAAAGACCGTGGATATTCAGTCGAGTATGTTGCCTGTGTTGAAGGAACAGATATATCTACAGTGGCCTGGAAGGACAATAAAATAGTCACACTTGCCTCCAGTTTTGTGGGTGAACTACCCAAGTCACAAGTGTCTAGATACGACAAGCACAACAAGAGGTATGTTACCATTGATAGACCAAACGTGGTGGGAGAATACAACCGCCATATGGGCGGTGTGGATCTCATTGACAGTATAATGGGTAGATATAAAATAAAACTACGAAGCAAGAGATGGCAGGTTCGGATGTTTTACCATTTCCTGGACCTTGCCATGTCCAATGCCTGGTTGCTGTACAAAAGGGTTCATAAGGCCAAGAATACGAATAGACCACTGCTGGCATCTGCTGACTTTCGTGAAGAGATTGGTACGGTGCTCTGTAAGATGGGGATAAAAGCACACGTACAACGCCGAAGCATTGAACCAGACATCCAGGCCAAAAAACGCAAGGGTCCAGCTCAATTCGTACCTCCAGCAGCTGTGCGTCTAGACCAAGTAGGTCACTGGCCAGTATGGGTTGAAAAACGGATCCGTTGCAAGCTCCCTAAATGCTCTGGCAAATCACAAACCATCTGTGAAAAGTGTGGAGTTGCATTATGCAACAACAAACAAAATAATTGTTTCAAAACATTCCATACTTCGTAGTGGAACACATTGCTGCAATGTACCCGTCATGGCACACTCCCTTTTTTTGGATTTTGTGAGGTACCTAATAAAAAAAACTGAAAATTAAAAAATACGTGTTTTATTATTTTTCAAATGCTACCCTAAAAGTTAATTTTTATTAAATAATATTTTATTGAGTTATAAAGGGTTAATTTTATTATTGGCTTTGTTGTCTGTCTCAGCTACTTTATGGCTCATTTTTATTAGTCAATAATTCGGTCGATATAATACAGCATGCAGGAACTCCCCGCAGGCGGGATAATGACTAATGAAAGTCATACGTCGATAACGCGGTCGGTACACCGTCTGCGCGAAATCAACATAGGCAGGCATAGCGACCGATGAAATTTATCGATCGGTAAATAGCGTGCGGAGATTCACACTCAATGTAAATGATCAACGAAAATGAGCTTTCAAAGCCACTGCCAAACGTATGGCGTAGGTTCAACGTATACTGCAATCATTCCCTATCTACTAATGAAAACAGTTCTCCGCATGCGGGCCCTATGGCATGCGTTACAGAAATTGCCCGCACCCCACATGCGAGCCCTATCGTCTAATGAAAATGAGCCATTACTCTTTTTATTTGACTGATGAAGTTACATTCATCTGGTTGAAGTATATTTATAGGTACCTTAAGACCCGTGCCTCACCGGGTCGCCATGGTGACGTAGCCAGGTCACGTCACCAACAAAGTGTATGCTTGGCTGCGTAACCAAGCGGACGCTAGGTGAGCCACCCATCATATAACTGTATACCTTTAGTTGGCAGCGCGACCTGGCGACGTCACCATGGCGACCCGGTGAGGCATCCATGGCGTCTTAATGAGGCAGAGCTCTAAAGAACACCAAGTCTTAATAAACGTTGGTTACTGGACGTGGAGACAAAATGTTTAAAATCGATAATATTACGATTCATAAAGTATATTAAGTAGAGACAGGTAATGGAGTTAAAGTTTCAGAATCAAAAGAAGACAAAACAATTCATGTACCCCCAAACAAAGCTTATAAACACAACTTTAATACACGTACGACCTTCCGTGAAGGAAGCGGGTGTCCCTGGTGTCGTCAAATTAACATTGCATTAAAGTTTGTTTCCCAAATCTTGAGGAAATTATGCAGTCCTCTGAAATATTCATAAAATGGCTTCGAAACACAACTTGGAACATGGAGGTTAGAGGTAATTATGCGTAGATTATATTACAAATTAGATGGGCTTTTGTTTTAGAAAAGTTTTTTGTCTCCCCAACCAACTACTTTCTGATCTTTGTTCTGAACTGAGCTTCGTTATAATATAAAAGTCCATTATACGATGTATAAGAGGATCCTCATGTCCTGCAGTGGAGGTTATGAATTCTATAAATGATGCTCACTGCTAGGTGGTACCATAAGAGTCATCAAAATCCTCCTGGTTGCTAATGGAATCACCAATCCGTCTATCACTTGTGGAGTTTATGACAATTTACCGGTTTCTTGTCGGCTTCCGTAGAAAATGTCCAATTGGAACCGTGCATCTAGCTTCTGACGTTCATAAGTGCCCTTATAGGTTTATATGGAGTACAATATTTTGAATTTATTCTTTTAAATGAAGCTATGAGCAGTAGTAGATGTTAATAGACAGATTAAATTAGGATAAATAGATGATCTTCCGTGTGGTGCCGGACATAAAGAATAGCAGCATCATATTTCTTCCCCTGAGTGTCAAAGTAAAATTATTTATTTCAAATAGGCACAGAGGCATTTTTGAACGTCAAAATTTACAAAAAATATTCTGGTTGCCCCTTCCAAAAGGTAGTTTCGTATGGAGAAGAATGGGTAAGAAACTCCACCGTTACTCTTTTAAAAATGTTTTGCAATATTTTGTTTGAGTACATTAATTATATGATTATAAGTGAGACGATGCATCTAGAAAAAAAAAGATGACTAAGGGACTTACTAGAGAATAGGCAGCAGCGTTTTCTATGCATTTTAACACCATACCGCCAACTCGCCTGCCAAGCGTGGTAATTATGCCCCCTCTTTTTTGGGGGAGGCCTATGTCCAGTAGTGGACGTCTTTCGGCTAAAATGATGAGATGATCACATAAATGCCATAAATATACCGCAGCCGTTAATCATTCCCAAGTAGAAGCAAGACCAATTTCCTTATAAATAAAGACCTTCCGTCCAAGTTGAGACCTAAAGGATTCAGATTTTTGTTGAATGATTTATTTAGGGTCAGTGCTACTGCCCATCTCGTTTATTTGATTAAAGATCAACTGAGTGAAGAAAAGGTAAGGTTGAATGTCTTTTATACTACTCTGCTCGGGAAATTTTATCTGGAGGCAGTGTTCTCTCCAGGCCGAGTGAGCAATAAGCAAGGGATTACGTACTTTTTATTGAAGTATATCAACTTGGAGTAGGTTTTACACAGAACTAGGTGATTACATGGCTCCGCTCGTCAAAACCTAGCTAAAGAGCATAATATTACTTTCTTTCTATGATACCATTACAAAGTCACATCTATTGCGTATTTACTCAAGTTACATTACAAAACAGATGTTGCTGATTTAAAATGGATGAGTTTTAAAACAGCAATGTCCTCTAGATACTAACCGGTAAAGATATAAAAACCGGCCAAGTGCGAGTCAGACTCGCGCACGAAGGGTTCCGTACCATTATTGTTGTATGTAATTAAATAATTAAATTAAAACAAAACAAATATTCAAGGTGGGCCTTGAATATTTGTTTTGTTTTAATTTAATTATTTATTTTTAAAGTGAATATTTCAAAGACGCTGTGAATATTTCAACCGTCTACCTGTTGCCGTTATCAATATCGAGCAAAAACGAGCAAAAAAATCACATTTGTTGTATGGAAGCCCCCTTAAAATTTATTTTATTCTGTTTTTTAGTATTTGTTGTTATAGCGGCAACAGACATACATGATCTGTGAAAATTTCATTTGTCTATCGCGGATCGACAAATGTTGTTCCCGTTTGGGTACGGAACCCTAAAAACTGATGTAGGAAAACCATATATATCGGATGACTTTTTTTACCGTCTCGAAAAAAATGCCTTTATTAGGTGAACGGAGTAGAAGCTTATGGCATACCTAGTTTTTTTTCTTTTTTCCACAGCTTAGAAAAAAATTGATCCATCATCAAAAACGCTACGAATTTCAAGTAAGTAAACTTTTTATATTAGAACAAAGAAAGAGAAATTTTGAAAAAAAAGTTGATAATAAATATTGAATTTCAAATAATTTGAATTTCGAATTAATTTGATTTAAAAAAGAAAAGAACTAAGTATGCCATTTGCTTCTACTCCATTCACCTATTATACCCATTTTTTATTTTTTTTTAAAGGCATCCAGTATGTACATTTTCTACCATTCTGATAGGTATAAAAAAACTGATTAACCATTATAGCATATCCCACAATTTAGTTTTTTTTTTTTTTTAACTAAGTATTCCATTTGCTTCTACTCCGTTCACCTATTACACCCATTTTTTCGAAAAAGAAGGCATCCAGTATGTACATTTTCTACCACCCTGATTTAAAATAAAAATTTGATTAACCTTTATAACATATCCCACAATTTAGGAGCAAACCATGATCGAATATTGCACCAAATTTTTAACCTAATGAGATAGATCTCATAGATACAATGCAAGGCACGGCACGATTTCCGCACAACAGCAAACACGATGTTCTACAGATGTTTGCTTCAAGTTTGTGCACATGATTTGTGTGTGTGTTCTACGATACAGAATCCTAGTGTTGGACCGTAAATGTCAGATGTTTATTTATTTATCCAAGTCATAAATGTTGCTGGTGTTTATGAGATTCTGTGCGTAGAGGTGCGAATAACTTTTTTAATGCCAGTGCCATCAAGTTTATGGGTAAAATGTTTCTTGGCATATAGTTTGCGTGTATTTTCTTTGGCGTGTTTTATGTTCTTATATTTTAAAGGAATACGGTATAAAACTTCATATTATCATAGCTATTCTCATAAAACAATATACTCATTTATCGGACATTCGGAACTTACCCATTAAACGATTTAAAATCTGTATTAAAACTAAACTTTGTAAAAAAGGGTACTATAAGATTTCTGATTATTTAGAGGACAAAAAAGCTTGGGATTGAGCTGCTCGCTCTGCTAGGCTTGTGATAAAACTTGACATTTTAATTATTATGCATGATTTTATATACATATTTAATTGACATTGCAGAATATTGTATACAATTTTACATGAATGTTTACTTTGAAAAGTATTATATTTACTGCTTTAATTTATTGTAAATGTGAGCACTATGTGGGTCATTTTTTTTTTCTTTAAATGTTTTCCTTTCTTTTCTCAGTTAAGTTTTAATGATGGTCTGACATTTTGAGCGCTTTATGCGGCCTACCCAAATGTCCTTTTTTTTGGTACTGTTCGTCGAGTCGTTGAGCTCCTTAAGTTTTGAGTTGAGCTGCACGATTACTGACAAATGCTTACACTGATTGGACAGGTCCGCTCAAATTTGCGTGGTTTTTTCCTCAAAAGACCATTTCAGACACGGATCTACATGGTCCTCACATGATCTGACCAAGATTATGTCTGGACTTTAAAAGAGACTTTGACCCCTGAGTTTGTTTGGCCATTTCTTCTCAGGGGTAGTCAGATAGGAAATGTCGGCTACAACTAGATTTTTTTTTTTTTATATGACGTAAAAGTGATTTTAATATCCTATTTACAGAATAAACGATTTCATTTCATTTCATATCCTGGCAAATATTTTAAAATTCTTAAGACACCTTTATTTTAAACCGACTTCCAAAAATGAGGTTATATTTTCGTCTGTATGTATGTTTTTTTTATATTGTTCACCGATTTTTCCGTCAAATGTGGACTGATTTATGACTGAAAATATTTGTTTGTGTTTGAAAGGGTATGCGCTCGAGGCCCTTTGCCACCAAGTCAGAATCTGATGAGGGGGTCCCATGGAAATCGAGGGACATGCTCACATTTTATGGGCCCACCTATAGCGATTTGGGTATTCTTTATAGTAACTCGTGCATTTGCTCTTGGAAAGCTTCATTTGGTGAAGTGGAACTGATGATGAAGACCACCGATGACCACCGGAACTACTTAATAATAAGTATATGACGGGTTGCGATTCGATTAGGTTCTTTATTATCGTTGCTAAGCAATTTATGCTTGCCACAATGTATATGGTGAGGTGCAGCTCCAGTTCTCCTCATTCTTACTAGGAGAATTCCTCAGCAAATAACGTCCCTGCATCCGAAAAAGCAACATTTTGTAAAAGATGATGGGCAGTAGACATTAGAGTTTATTGAAACTTAGATTAATTACAAACTGACCCACTAAAAAGTAAAAAATAAAAAAACTTTTTACAAAAAAAAAACAACCAACTTCCAAAAAACCCCTATATAGTGAAAAACTACTTTAATTTCAGAATTCGGTTGCAAAAATGACACTGATTTCCGAAAATAAAGTAATTTTTAAATTTTTAGTCTTTTTTTTTCTAGTCAAATGGTCCGTAACATGGATAAACGTGTATGTACTTTACAAGAATAGCTCTCTTTATAAATGAACAAAACAGATAAGCCACTAAAACTGAATTAATCGGAATCCCTTTAGCCGCAAAACCCAATTCTTTAAACTAATCAATCTTACGAACTAGCAAGTTTTCGAAACTTATAGTCGTTACTAGGGAACTTCCACAATTTGTGGTCTTAGTTTTGGTCGAAAAGAAAATGTACAAAATGTAAACTAATGGTGAAAAATTACTTCTTTTACTTACACTCGTTTTTCTTGCGGAATAGGCAGTAGTTCATGTTAATGTTCATTTAATTGTTTCTACTCATTCACTTGTACAAAAAGTTCGTTCTTTTAGTCAGCAAAAAAAAAGGACTTCCATTGGTGAGGTTGAATGTCGAATACTTCATTGTCTGAATACTCTCAATGCTTTTCTTTCTCGAATATTTTATCAGACAGATTGGCGTCCTGAGAATTGAACCTCAAAGATGCAAATTTTGTACTACCACAGAGCATAGTTTCGATGATTGCATAGCAGTGCAGTGGAAAGTTCATTACTGCATAAAGCGCCGTATTATTCCTCTTACATACATACGTTAAAATTCATACACTTACCACTTCTCTTACGAGTCCTTGTTTTTCTTTTATCACCAGATTAGCATGGGAATCCACGTAACATCTTTCGAGTACATCTTTGGCACACACCCAAAGTTTAGCGTGTAAGCATCCAATATGGAAATCGTATTCAAATTCCTAGACTTGATCAAATTACTCCACTTTGTTACAGGAGACTTGAAACGTGGCAGCACCCGCAACGGATATTTCGACCTCACCGTCGTGCTAAAGATTATCTCGAGAATCGGTTCTCGATAATCAGAAGACTGATCTGATTCGATTGTTGAACGTGATTGAATCGATAGGACCAAACATGAAACTGTTACACAAAGACAAATGAGTGATAAATAATGTGAGTGTTGTGAATAATATGGATGAAAATAAAATAAATGTGGATAATATTAAATAAAATGAATGGTGCATCGAACTGGTTGGCAGAGAAGAATCAACAATGAACAAAATGACACCGCTACATTCAGTGTTCATTTGCATGGCACTGCATTTTATTGGTAAGTGAACATTTTAAAATTCTTGGAATAATTCCAGAAACTTATAGAATTTAACTGACAACGTTCCAAACCGAATAATAGTAGAATATTTTGATACCAAATGAAAGCAATTTATTGTTGAGAGGTTTAATTGTTTTACTCTCCTCTGTTATTCACAAATTCATAGCTGCGTTTTAATTTTGAAGTTCATATATTTTTATTGACAGGTCTGTTTCGTCTTTTTCATACTGCAGTTTTACAACAACAGTATTTTTTTTACTGACAGTTATTTCAACACATCCTTTTATTTAGCAAAATCTCTAGGTTTATGTGAAAAATTTTGCATTTATAATTCTGTTCTACGTACTTTTTTTGCAAAGTATTAATTAGTTTAAGCTGCTGGAAACCTCGACACTTCGTTTGCTACCAGATGTTACATAATATACACAATTAATTGTTATTACGTGGTTCCAAACCGCGGTTCTCTGACTGCTATTTAATGAATTAATGTACAAGTCTGAGAACATAATTATTAGTGCGTATTAAGTCGTTTTTAGGGTTCAGTACCTCAAAATAAAAAAAACGAAACCCTTATAGGATCACTCGTGTGTCTGTCTGTCTGTCCGTCTGTAACAGCCAATTCGCTCTGAATCTACTGGACCGATTTAGTTGAAATTTGGTATACACAATAAATTAATGTTGAATATTACGGTCCCTTTTGGGGGGCAAATTAGAAAATTAAAAATAAAACTTTTGCAAACTGTACCGTGTGACATACCAAAAACAAAAGGGCTGGTTGTAAAGATTTCAGATAATATTATATAGCCTTTTTTATAATTTTAAAATAATTACTTTTAAAGTTAAGAAAATAGAAATACAGAATGTAGTTCTTTACTTATAGATTACAGAAAAACTTATAAACAGTACATGGTGTTAAAATAACATGTTAATTCTCTCGATATTGTGCGTACAAACTTACATTTGCAGTTGGAATGTATGAGGGAACGTGTTTATCAACTACAATGTTAAGTTTGTTCTTGGGATAAATTCATTCCAACTACGGAACCCTTCATTGCGCGTGGTCCGACACGCACTTGACCGTTTTTTAATTATAATTATGAGAGTGTTAATGGCTTGTTACCTTAAATTATTTATATTAAAGTAAGCGATGAATATCTTGAAGGATAAAGCCGCGCTTTAACCAAAAGCGATCGTCGCGCGAGTATGCGATCGACACGATCGTTTGTATAAATTATGACGTACAAACGCGATTTGATTGATCGCGCGCATGTGTCATATTCGTCTATAAGAAAAAAGCTGTATGGATTTTTCCGTAAATGGTTCATAACATTCTAGTAATAAAGACGGCACCGGTTATAAAGACATTTTCCTTACAATTTGTTTAGAATTAGTAGAAAAGAATCAAAATCTCACGAATGTATTTCATCAAGGTCCACGTGAAGGAAGACAAACTTATTATGTACAACGTATTTCCATTATTATAATAAAAACACACAGAAGATTGCACACTTTTATCTTCAAGAAGCTCCTAACATTTCTTCCAAATTATACCAACAGCATTGAAGAACACAGGAAAAAACAAATAACGTACAGAATAAACGCGAAAATGATCCTTCACGAAACACAAATCCTTACATTTTAAATCTGAACGGGAAACGTGTTCAAGTGTCCGACGAAAATTCCATTACCTCAATGTGTTTTGAAGTTTCCCCAACATCTGTGCAAAAGAATATACAATCTTTCTATATTGTTAACATTCACCACAAGATTTTGGTGGCTCATTATTGTTTAAGAGTATTCGTTTGTTCTCTCTTGTATACTTTCCCTACATTCTTTTTTATGAGCAACTCCCTCAGGCCCGACTTAAATTAAGATCCTATCTTCCGAAGTATTTATATTTTCTTTATTCTCTTTTCTTCGGGATTTGGTTGATTTAGATTAATAAGGCTATAATTAGTTTTCTTTGGCTTCGAGTTTTTGTTAAGTGGTGCTAGATCTAATTATTTGATAGTTTCTGGATCGTGAATGGCTGGTTTGGTTTGATAAATTGCTGTTGTTAATAGGATTATAATAGGGCCTCGTGAATCATTACTAACTAATACCCTACTATGTACAAGAAAGACAAAATATCTTGGTCCTTTGATCAACTTTATGTGAATGGACAATATCATGTATTTATTAATATGTAGGTACAATTATTGACGTAATAACGTACAATTATTTAAAGAATAAATTTGCTTCGAAAGAAGATCTGAAATTCTGAGAAGCATTTAGTTGTGCATTCAATAGAAATATAGTATTAAAAGTCCGGAAAACCATGGGGTCTACTCCGAACATAAATCCGAAGTATCAGCCGAATTTTCGGCCGTTGCTTGACTACCGCTAACTATGGCTGACTACGGCGAAAGAAATAAAACGAAGTCAAAGAGATAAGCCAAAGTCAAAAATGCGACTTTAAGTCGGGTAAGGATTCAAAGTCAAAAAAGGAAATTATGGAAGTTATAAAACGGCCGATACTTCGGATTAACGCGTCGGAGTAGCACCCCCTGAATTGGAATTAGGAGAGTGAGTAATATACGATTTTAAAAACCTTTGTGCATTATAAATAACGTTCTAAAGAGAAAGTTATAAATAAAGCACAAAGGTAAAAATGGAACATGGTGTTAATAGTGAACTAAAAATACTTTACGATTGCGAGTAACATAGTTTAAATTAATTTCATGTTTCCATTTTTACAAAAAAGGGCCAAACAGCAGCCAAACCAATTTTAGTTAATAGTTTGGTTTAAATATTTTTATAAATACAAACAAGTGGGGTATTTTGTAGTTTTTATTAAATTAAAGCTAATAAAGGGCAACGCTAAATAAAACCCACGAAACCAATGCAGATCCATCAACATAAAACAAAAGCCATTGATTACTTAAATTGAGTAATTAATAATAATTTAGAAACTATAAAGTAACAAGATTATTTTACACACACATTTATTTATGAAAACTTGTTGTTTGATTTAAACTCTTGATCTACCGGAAACATTGTCAATATAAGTGGTAATTAAAAGGAATGAAGTTCTAATTAAATTTTCATCTTATAACGTCTTTGCATTAATTGTGAATGCATTGTTTAATGATAAAAGAATTAACTGCTATGCATCTTAGTATTGTTTGTAAGTTTTATTCAGCTAATTATGTAATAAGATTTGTAGAGACAGAATATGACTGCCGCGCTCACGGCAGCGTGGGGCAACGATTGTAATGGGAGTGTGTGTTGGAAGGACTGAAATTGTGATTGTCGAACAAGAAACCTTTGTAACGTAATGATTTTGATTTAAAAGAGTAACCATGGAGTTTCTTGCCCGTTCGTCTCCATAAGGACTTACTTCGTCTTGGAATGGGCAACTAGCTTCACTTAATAACTCAAACTGAACGACTCCTTGATGAATGATAATTCAAAAGTGCCTGTAAATGTTCTTAATGAAATAAATGCTTTTAGTTTAAGTTAAGTGTTGTGTGTGATTGAAAACCAACTACCTATCTAATATCAGTGAAGCATTATGTACACCGGAGATTGGTCAAAGACGGCACTGGGTTCCTCGTTGTGACATAATATAATATATTATAATATAATTTGTCACCGTTCTCTTCGACAGGTCAATAATCTGTTATAATTTATGCACTATCTCTTCATAATATTTTTTAAAATACGATATTAGTATCGATAAAAAAATGTGACTTTATACACTTTATTTTTAGTTTTTATTGGACCTGAATATTGGTCTAGTGGTGGTTATAAGTCAATGTCAATATTATAATAGGTTTTATTCCAAAAAAAGGGGGCTCGTGGCTCAATGAACAGCCACATGGGTCGATCGAAAATTAATCTACGCTTACCATGGTTAAAAGAAAGAAAGAAAAATATTTTATTCGGGACACGCACAAGAAATACAAATATAGCACTTAAAACTAACTTACAATAAAAACAACCAAAACTTGTGCGATGCCAAAAAGGTCGGTCGGTCGGTTGGTTCGTCGATCTCGATTAATCTCGATTACTTATCGAAACCCCTCCAAAAAGTTATTGTACTTCACAAAAAAAAGATACAAGGTTCTATGTTCTATGTTATAGGGTTTGGTTTCCGCACTTAGTCCTTCATGTGGACCATTGTGCGTGGGCCATGGCGGCCGCCTGTTAATTTTTTTTTTTTTTTTTTATTCCAATTCTTATTCCATGGAAGATACAAGGTTAAATGACCACGTAATAGAGATTATTAACGTTCAGAGATATACATATAGGTCTTGATGAAAATAGATGAGGCAATAATCAATAATTACAGCGCTCGGAAGGAGAAGTACTATTACTAATAAAGGATACAATATTACTAAACTAGATCTGATGTGGAGCCAGAGAACCTAAAATAATATCTACAACGACTGATATATTTTACGGAGAAGAAAGCGTAAGAGCGAACAATCTTCAACCCAGCAAAACTCCAACAGCAAAAACTAGGATAAAAGATACCATACTGCATAAGTAGCTGCAGTTTACACCTCCGTAAAAATGGAATATTTCAAATCGTTCAATATTTCCGTGGGGAAACATCCATTATTTTTATCCATACTGAATTTTTTGAAGGAGTTGTATTTGTGCCCGGTTAACAGGCTCACCTTATCGTTATCATCATCGTTATCTTTTTTTTGTTCCCGGTGTGGAAAATCCTCATGGACGTCGCAGTGTCGTCGAGTGATCTGTCAGAATTTACTGACTAAAAACCACCCCGGTGTTCCCTTTGCACACTTGCACCGGGGATCATGGGATCATGTGCGACTTCCCTGATCCCCGGCTGGCCGTTATCCCAAGCCAACTTAACCCACCGTTGGGCGTAGGGCTCTATTTTGCTTCTGACAATCTCCTTGCTCCTTTGTTAACTAATTCAAGTTCTACCAGTGATGGCAAGAACGTCGTCCTTTCACTTTGTTATATAGGGTCAAATTAAATTAGCTAGCACAACTACGCAGACGTGATGGGTATCGATAACTAAACATGATAAAACAAAAAATAAATGAATTTGACGAGTTGTTTTTTTTGGGTCATCTACCGCCGCACCGCGCCGTAGTTTAGTCACTTGAAATATCAGCTTGTTAGGGTTCCGTACCAAAATGGTAAAAAGGAACCCTTATGGTGAGACTAAGTCTGTTTGTCTGTCTGTCTATCATACCTGGATATCTCAAAAACTACTGATGCTATCAACTTTAAATTTAGAATAGTTTTAGATGACGTTTGCCCAACTATTTTGCAAGCAAGAAAAAAATTAAAAAAAATATATCTTTTTAGCAAAAGGGACTGAAAGGGGGTTTTAAAAAATTGGGGCTACTAGGGCATGTGGGGTATCATATGAAAGAACGCTGTTTACACATTCTCAAAAGATTTTTTTTTTTAGGCAGCATAGTTTCCGACTTTTGATGAAAAATGTAAAAAAAATACCGTTCCCCCCACCTTATCTCCGAAGTTTCCAGAGATAAAAATCTGAAATTATTGTATATGATAGAAGCTTATGTAAAGATTACAGGAAAAATAAAACGATGTCTCTAAATAGCACAGTTTTTCAGAAATCATCAACATTCGTACGGAACCCTCGGTGCGCGAGTCCGACTCGCTCTTGACCGGTTTTTTTTTGTAAATTTGACAGACTAGACGTAATGGGTATCGATAACTAAACGCGATAAAGTATAAACAGATTTTCTCAACTCATACTTCCTATAACAAAAATTTCCAGCAAAAAAAACGAAATCATCAAATGTTTTAAATTGTAATGTTTTCGTGTTTAGTCATTGATACCCATCATGTCTGCGGAGTTTCGCTAGCTAATTTAATTTGATCCTGTATGTATAACGTAACTGGTAAAACGTGGATGTACTGTACAGTATATTGCTCTGCCTTCTTAAGGGGTAATTACAAGTGTGATGCTATGTTTGTTGTTGATATTTCAACCTAGTTTAGGGTTCCGTACCTCAAAAAGAAAAAAAAGAACGCTTATAGGATCACTCCTGTGTCTGTCTGTCCGTCTGTCACAGCTGATTTAGTCCGAATCTACTGGACCGATTAAGTTGAAATTTGGTACACATATGAATTTCTGTGACCCAAACGTGGACGTGTTACGTAAATAAATTAATTTTGAATATGGAGGTCACTTTTGGGGGGCAAATTAGAAAATTAAATAAAAAAAGTTATGCTGACTGTACCGTGTGACATATCAAATGAAAGGGCTTGTTTTAAGGATTTACATATATTTTTTTATAATGTTTAAATACATACTTTTGAAATTATTTAGGAAAATAGATGAAAAATTACCATTCCCCTTATCTCCGAAACTACTGAGCCTAAAATTTTGATAAAAATACAGAAAATAGTTCTTTACTTATAGATTACAGGAAAACCTATTCGAAGTCTGTGATCTAAAAATAACATGGTAAATCACTCAATATTGTGCGTACAAACTTACATTTGCAGTTGGAATGTATGGGGACAATGTTAATTTTGTTCTTGGGATAAATTCATCCCAACTACGGAACCCTTCATTGTGCGTCCGGTATGCAACTGGCCGGTTTTTTCAATTTTTTTTTAAGATCTTTAGTTACGCACTGTTCATCAACCTCGGGTCCACCAATAGAATATTGATTTGAGAAATAGAATATTGCCCAGACTTATAGTCTGTATTTATTTCTAGAAGATCCAATTACGAATTGTCTGTTGCTAAGACAGGTGCGTACCGAAAAACTAATCATGCGGAACCCAATTCGTCCCTACCCAGTTTATTTTCCTTTAATCCCAGACCAAAAATAACACTAGAATTATATCTAACTAGCTTTTGCCCGCGGCTTCGCTCGCTTTCATTTAGAATTTGACAATCATTTCGGGTTGTATTTATTAAATACATTCCCTATCATAACTCAATCACGATTCTAAAGACACGTGACGCCATCTATTATCATAAGAACGTTATTGTTGTTTTTCTCGGGAACAGTACTTTTTTTCGGGATGAAAGGTACTCTATGTCCGTTTCTGTACACCTTACAACGTATATGCAAAAGTTCAGGATGATCGGTTCAGTGGTTTAGGCGTGAAAAGGTAACAAACAAACAAACTTACTTTCGCATTTATAAAATTAAGTTAGGATTTGGATTTTTCTTACGTTATAAATTTACTACAAACAATTTCGTTTATTTCTTCTATGTCATCAAATAACATAACATAATATATTTTCTCCGTGTCCGTTTGGTGTCGGACGTAAAGAATAGCACCATCCCATTTCTTCGCGTGGGTGTTGTAAAAGGCGACTAAGGGACTTACTAGAGAATGGCCAACAGCGTTTTAACATCATACTGCGATCGCCAATCCGCCTGCCAAGCGTGGCGATTATGGCAACCCCCCCTTTAGGTGAGGCCTATGTCCAGCAGTGGACGTCTTCGGCTGAAATGATGATGATGATGAATATATCTTCATAATGAGGATTGGCAGACCGAATCAATTCTTGTTTATTTATTTGAGGATTTCCAATTTCCAACGTTTAAAAAAAAAAAAAAACCTTGACTACCCTTGTTACTTTTTTGAGAGCAGAGGTGGCCCATTGAAAATGGCTGTAGCTAACGAAATGTAGGCCGTAAGTTCGAACCCAAACAGGCACTTTGTGTAAATTATTTCATCACCACTGCTCTCAAAACGGTGAAGGAAAACATCGTGAGGAAACCGGCATGTCCTAGAACCAAAAATTCGAAGACTTGTGACATCCACGGACCCACGCAGGGCCCGCGTGGTGCATTACAGCTAGGTCCCTCTCACAGAGAAGAACTTTGTGTCCCAGCAGTGGGAATATTATAGGCTGATTATGTTGTCCATTTAATTTAATTTCGGATGTCGGTGGCCATATAAACGAAAATACAAAACCAAAGACACCGACTTTCAAAATTAAATTAAATATAATATTAAATGTGGGTATACTACAGGTACACCTCTGCCCAACCCTTCGAGGAAACAAGGCGTGATTATGTTATGTGCTTCCGAAATTAAATTTATTTTGCACTTTTTAGTGTTTTTGTTGGAAGTCGGTTGTTTTTTTTGTAAAAAAGTTTTTTTAATGAACCAACTTAATTATTGAAAGTCAGTTGTGCCGTGTGGTGCCGGACGTAAAGAATAGCACCATCCTATTTCTTCCCGTGGGTGTCGTAAAAGGTGACTAAGGGACTTACTTGAGAATGGGCAGCAGCGTTCTCTATACATTTTAACACCACACTGCGATCGCCAACCAGCCTGCCAAGCATGGCAATTATGGCCACCTTCCTTTTGGGGTAGGCCTATGTCCAGGAGTGGACGTCTTTAGGCTGATATTATGATGATAATGAATCATTGAAATGATCTTAGTTTAAAAGGCATTTTTCAATTACGGAGTTTGAGCATTGGATACATTAAGACGCAGATATATGTCAGTGACCTTGAGTGGTTAGTTTGCGTGTTCTATACTGAGCTCACGCAACGCGTCGTACGTTCAGCCAGTAATAGGACTCGCCTATCAAGGAGCGCTGTCCCCAATTTGACGCATTATTAATTTATTATACACAAACCAAAAGGTATTTTAATAAAACGCGTATACTAAAAGATCAATAATAAAATTATCTTTAAATTGGTGAAGTTTTCAGGAAAATAAGCTTGGTAAATTTTGCGCCATTCTCAGTTTTTTGTCCGCGTTAGACATAAATTTACAAATTAATTTCATTATGTAATATAAACATAATCTAAAATATTCACATATTGAGTTATTGAAAAAATGTTCTAATTTACCATATATTTTTTTCAAATAATTAACACTACTCGTTTAAACGTGATCTTCAGTATAAAATCATTAAAAGTCTGTTATCGTCGCCTTATCTGGTTCGCCGTTGTTATGTAAGATGATAAAAATGGCACAGTGTATATTTTATCTACGCAGTAAGTAATCCATAGTTATGTTTATCCAAGCTTTCTACTTAATAAGTCCGACAAAGGAATAGGAATTGTTTATTGCGACATCGTAAACGGAGCGTTTATTTCGTTACATTTATAAAGATATAATTTGGGCCCTATGTTCGGGGTACAGTCGGAATAAAAACGTCGTTTATACGTTACTTTGTAGGGGTGTTAAATGTTTTGAAGGTTACTTATTATGGACTTAGAAGCGGTTTTTTATGAAAAAATTGGAGTTTTTTTTACCGTATTTGGCTGTTAATGAATAATTGAAATTACGAAGGCTTTAATAAAATAGTCGTCCGTGTTTAAGTGTGCGATTTTAATAAAATAAATATATAAATGTTTTAACTAACAACACATGCTTCACACGTATACTCGTACCTATTCTACGTATGTGGCACAATGTCAAAACATTGAGACTTATGTGATATATTAAGGTAAATATTAAAATATGATACACATAAATATTTCGGAATAAATTTTCAAAATGATGGTGAAAACTGCATCAAAATCTACGAGTATGGTGCAGTTTAGAAAAAATAAGCGGTCACACGAGCAGAGAAGAAAAGCTACCTTTATAGATGGATAATTCGCAAATACCTTTCAAACTTAATAAAATTTTGCTCTAATTTATCAGCAGTCAGTTTTCCAATTTGCCAGACAAGTAATAAAAAGTTAAACATTCCTTGAAAATAAAACTTAATATTTTCAAGCATTTTATTTTTGCATACTTTTGGATAATAAACCACTTAATCTTAGAGGTCCCGACTCCAAGCTATAAATCTTGGCTGTGGCTCAGAAAAGGTAATCTACCTGTTAAATGTGATTATGTATTTTATTTCTGTGTGGGTCAGAAAAATACGTACAGACGTAGAAAGAAAGATATATAAATGTCTGGGGGCCTAAAATGGACGCTTTGGCAGAATCATGCGTGCAATTAATTTAACCCGCAATTCATCTGTTTGACAGCTGCTATTTGACATTAGACTTCACTATAGCAATTCTTAATTTAGGGACCATTTTACGAATCTCCTTAAACAACTGTCAAAGAGATGAATTGCGATACATGAATTGGACACAGATTATAATATGATTCTGCCAAAGCGTCCATTTTAGGCCCCCTGGTCCTTTCATACGAAAATAAAATATTTAGGAGCTTTCTTAGCGTAGTTTTTCTTTATACATTATATAGGTAATTTAGGGTTATTGTAGTATTTAGTAAGGACGTTACTGCGTGGATACCACTTTTTGTAGTGCTAGAGTGAATAAAATTATGTTTATGGTTAAATACCAAAATAAGATTATCTCTTTTATAAATAAAATGGCTGCTACAGCTTTTCATCAATTTATTTTAACCTGTATGTGTACCACTGCTGGCAAAGGTCTCTCCCATAGCTTTCTAATACTCTGTGGCGGCATCTACATCGCCACAGGCAAATTACGCATCAAAGACCTGACGTCAAACAAATCCTGCATCGCGCAAGCAGAATTTACCGCGCGGCTGGCATATATACAACATCCCGACATCAACCGTCAGACCACCAGACACAATACCGTCTGGTCGGAGGATCCTCCTTTTTTTATGGAGGATGAGTGAACTTTTCAGTCTGTTCCGAATGCCTCTATACTCCGTCTGCGTTGCCTTCTCCGGCCAATCGCCAATCTGCTATAAAAGCATCTCAGTCATCACGCCAGCGTTTCCTAGGCCTCCCTCAGCGACGACGCCCGTGTCCTGGCACAACCGTTCACCTATTAAAACAATAAAATACTTTGGTCCTTATCGTATCATTGGTTAATTGCTACTATAAAAACAACCATTAGCAACTGCGTGAAATCGGGAATTACCTTTAATGGTTCTTTTATCTTTCATTTACATTTCCGTAACGCTTACACGTGTCCAATTAAAAACCAGAAGCTATGAGATAAACACGTGTAACAGTTGCTAGGTAGTAACCACATCTAATTAAATGAATACCAATATAATTAATGTACCTATACAAAATATTGTAAAACATTTTAAAAGAGTAACGGTGGAGTTTCTTGCCCATTCTCCTCCATACGAAACTACCTTTTGGAAGGGGCGACTAAAATCATTTTTTTTTTGTAAATTTTGAAGTTCAAAAGTAAGTACCTTTTATGTGCCTATTTGAAATAAATAATTTGACTTTGACTTTAAAACAAAATCCACGATCCTCAAATAAACGCCTTAAAAATACAAAATAAACCGACAAATCGCCATTGATGTCTTTGTTTAAGGTTCTTCCAAAAGCCCTTTGTTAACAATTGAACAATACCTCAAATTTTCTTTTTTTGCTTTACTCTATTTTTCATTCCGTGAGGGGTGAGGGGTGAGGGGCTGAGGGAATTTTCGGTCAACCGTGTGGCTGTTATTTTAGAAATAACAGCCACACGGTTGAACGAAAATTAAGCTACGCTTGCCGCTGTTGTTTCGTGAATGGGTCAACCTCCATTATACAGGGCGCTCGGTAATTTGACCTATTCCTTGAAAGGGGTTAAAAGTACTAGAGGTAATTTCCAACAAATTAAGCCCCGCCAACTCATATTTTTTCAAATAAAACACGTATAAATTTCAAAAAATATAAAATAAAGAATGTTTCCTTTGCACTCAAGATCTTTTATTTCTGAAATTATGGGAATAAAGGGCATGTATTTTACTCAGAAAAATAACAACTATGTGTCTAGAGTAGTTGTTGTTTTTAAATTATTTGAGTCTGAACATTTTAACAATAATCTAAAAACCTCCGTAACTCGGAAACCATTAATTTTCGAATCCTAGTTGGCGGGCTGAATTTGTAGGAAATTACCTCTAGTATAACCCCTATCAAGGAATAGGTCGAATTACCGATCACCCTATACAACATTAGTTTTTGTTGAAATCGCGAAATAAAAATCAGCTGTTCCATACATTTTGTCGATTTAAGTGAACACAAATGTAAGGAACAGCTGATTTTTTTTTCGCGTTTTCAGGGTTGGTCACATACAAAAAAATGTTCAAAATGATAAGTACAATGACCCCTTTTCGGGTTTAGTATAAACGAAAACTAATGTTGTATATCGAAAACCCTCAGGAAGCACGTAAAGCCGTTGGTCCCGGCTGACATTTTTAGATCTTTGACAGTCGTTAAAAGTCAGAAGCCCAAAAGTCTAACAACCAGTCTTACTATGGGGTATCGTGCTACCCAGCAACTGTGTTGTGGAGGTTAGATAGGCAGGACTGTCCATGTATAATACTGGTATTCAGCTCTCGATTGTAGGTTGCATGCCTACAAGACGGTATTCTGTTCATAACACGTTGTGTACAATTTTCGAGCAGTAACCTAACAAAAAGTAGGTACTAGGCTTGCATGAATTCACGATAATATTTCAATTATTGGCATTATCCTACTAATTAGTAGGTTAATGCCCAAATCCTATTAGTAATTACTTAAAGGATTTGGATGAATTTTTGAAACTCTCCCTCGCATTTATAATTATCACACTAATATTATAAAGGCGATAGTTTGTGAGTGAGTGTGTGTGTATGTTTATTACTTCATCACGCTCAAACGGCAGAACCAATTTTGATAAAATTTTGTATGGAGGTAGCTGACACCCTGTATTAAGACAGACTACTTTTTATCCTGATATTCTCACGGGATCGAGACTTACGCGGGTGAAACCGCGGGGCGCAGCTATTAATCTTATATTAGTTAAGACAAAGTGTTTTTATATCATTGAACAACCAGACTAAAACTATTTAGTGGGACCAATGGGAATGAAAAATAAAATAACAAAATTATTCGCGTTCGTCCCACTAACAAAATTAATGGGACGATGGCAGTGGGACTTACGGGAATACACGACTTCCTCTACTATAAACGTTATCATTTCTTAATGATCAATAACACTGCCATAAGAAACACGAATAACCAAAGCAATGAAACATAATTACAGTGACATCAAAAGAGAATTTTAATTACATCGCGAACATAACAAATTTATCGCAAACCTTTTTCAACCGCATGTAAATGTTATATGAAACAGTACATAGGAACACATTAAAGCCCCCAATGCATGAAGCTAATCATAACATCCTACAGTATTGTCACAAAATGTATAGGTACAGAAGGTAAGTTCCATACGAGTCAAAACGCACGTACATTTGTTGCGTCAAGCAGCGCCATCTATCGGCTTTCGATAGAGCTACAATCGATAAGGGATTAGGAGCGACATCTTTTACTCGACGAGAATTGCTCGCTTGCAACAGGTTCGAGAAAGGTCGGCTCCCCCACCAGTGTGCTATAATACTATAGGATCGTGACTACGTAATTTTGAATATTGTAAATTAATAATAAAATCTAATTGTAAAAATATCCGAGAATCATTATTGAAGAAGTGCACATGCACGCGCGCATGAGTGCGTGCATGTGTGTGTGCATACATTTGCAATATCGTGAGAGTTTCTTGAGGTCGGCTACGTATGCAGCTACGTTTTCCTCGGTAGCCTGTCTCCGTTGCCTAAACTGATAACGTTCTGCGAGTACTGACGGCGTTGGTTCCAGATGTTGACGTAATAGCTCGACCGCACTGTCATAAATTAACTCTGTTGGCTTTTTGGGACTTGCAAGATTACACAACAATTCATACGCCTCGTCCCCCATGATGGCTATTAGCGTAGGTAATTTTGTGTCGTCATCGATTTATTAACTTTAAAATACATATCTAACCGGTCCACATACACTGACCACGTACGACTTTATGTCGAACTCCTTAATTTTTCCTATCGACATCGTATTTCTTGTTCGTACTCGCGACAAATCGGAAATATGCATCACAATAAGAATCACACGCGAAATTGTTCGAACTTTGCAATCCTCGTCGCCACTATAATGTTGAGGCTATACAGGCGTTCAACAACAGAACTATAATCCGAATGCTTCATGTACAACTTAGATCTACCGACATACTTGCTAACTAAATAATATGGATCTACCTACATTACAAGAAGTCCCTGCCAGAGCCCCCTGTCTTCGGTGCCCAAACACATATGGCACACATGCGCTTCATTTACGGCGAGTACACATCACTCGCGACTGATATTCAATTAACATAGTTTGAGATCGCCTTGGAGATCGCCGAAGAGCTCGTGAATCAATAACAGCCGCATGGGTCGATCCATCAAGTTAAGCTACACTTGCCGGGGTTGGTCCGTGGATCTTTACAAACCGAGACTCCTCCGTGCCTCGGAAAGCACATTAAGCCATTGGTCCTGGCTTTAATTCGTGGATCTTTGACAGTCGTTACAGGTCATCAGAAGTCCGAAAGTCTGACTTACCAAAGGGTATCATATTAGCCAGTAACTGGGTTGTGGAGGTCAGATAGGCAGCCGCTTCATGTAAAATACTGCTATTCAGCTGTATCCGGTCAGACTGGAAGCTGACCCCAACATATTTGGGAAAAGCCTAGGCAGATTGATAGTTTGAGATTGCCCTACGTAGTGCGTGCGTATGTGCTTGATGTTTTCGTTCGTTAGAGGTGCTACACACCTTGGGTCAGCATGATTCGGCACAGCTGGGCTGTAAAATCGAATATAGCTTATCATACACGCACAACTTATCACGCATGTAATGAAGGGTTAGGTAGAAGACCTTAAGTACACCCATTTCACCAGTTATGTTCAGATCCCATATAACAGGGGACGAGCCTTTTGCCATCAACCGGGCAGAAATCCAAACTCCGGGTTGCTACAAAAAAAATCCAGATGGCAAAACCCAATAACATTTTACCAGACCCGGGACCCCAGGATCTCCCTTGCGACCACTAGACCATCGAGGCAGTCGAATATAATAATATATTCGGGAAAACGCTGCTCGGATTAGCTCGAAGTGTGCCGAGCCGACCCCAACGAAGCTTGCTGATAATCACGAGCCGAATGAAAGCTAAATAATTATGTGTAGTAATTGCTTTGGGTCGACTTTGTTGTTCGACAAATTCTAATGCTGCCGAATCGCATGAACTGACCGGAACAAGAGTCTGCCGCTGCTGATGCTCCTTAAAAAATATGAAGCGGACCTTCTGTACCATATTATCTACTCTGTGTTATTATTCCAATACGATACGTACCCACTCCTAACGTAATTAACAGCATTAAATTCACCATCCTTCTTAAAATTAATATAATTACACATTTATGTCCTTTTGTAAAGGATTCCCTTGTGCCAAGTATATTGTTATTTCTCATCCCAAATTACCTCCCGGAGGTCCAAAAGGATTTTTAAGAGCAAAATCGCGCGGCTATAAAGAAAGGAAAGTGTTGAATAAATAAAAAAGCTTTCATTTTTATTGCGTACCATTTTTTGGTACAGCTACATTTTTCTTTGGTACTTAAATATGACTGGGTAGCGTAAAGTTCTTCTGCTCACCGTTACACGGTGACTAATTATACTTATTTGTCTCCTTGTACTTTTTCTTTTATGGCTACTGCAGGACTATGAGTATCTAGCAGTCGTTTGCTGCTTCAGTTTTTGTTGTAAGCATGATTATACTGCAAAGATTTTTTGCTAGCCGCTTGATCGTATTCTTTAAAAGCATCACGATCTGATTCTTGTTTTTCTTTTGTTTTATCACAGCTCTTACAGATATTTATTCATTTTTATCTCGGTATATTGTTGTATATATTTATTTTTATTGAATTTTAACCTTATGAATTGACTTATGACATTTTTTTTTTTTACTATTATTTTGATTTTAATCTCATTTGGATAATTGTAATAATTTAAATATAGATTGCATGCATAATGTTTCTTATATTTATTTAGGTATAGAAATTCAGACACGATGTAAGAATTGTTATTGAATAAATGCATTGAACTGAATATAGATCTAGCTAGATGATGCACTTTTAAGCAAATTACTTGCTTGGTTTTAATAATATTAGCTTATTGTGGTCTCACTGGAAGGCAAAGGCCTCTTCTTACACAGAAAAGGCAAGAACTTTGAAGAGGCATTGGCCACCACGTTGTTTTTAAGCAAATTCTCCAAGTCTCTACTCCCTTTAATCCATCCAAAGGTTGTCTGTAAAAGATAGCTTTTAGCAATAAAACCGCCCATTGTGTCACTCTATGTGTAATTTCAACATGTACCTATATCTGTATTTTTTTATGGTGTACATAAAAAGAGTATTCCACTCTATTCTAATTGGTAATGAATTTAATCGAAAGTTAAAAATAAAGTTAATTTACAAGAATACTTTGAAACCAGAAAGCTGAGGTCAAAGTATAACGACAATATTATTGAGGTCAATTGTATAACCTCTTATCCTATTAATAATGAGTTATTCGTAATAAATAAAAAGTGGTGTGATATTAAGTGGAAACCTTCTAAATACAGATGAATGGATACTTACTACCTTTAGTAAGTGATTGCGTAAAAAATTAACCAGAACAGGGTTAGTTAACTCATCACATACTTTAGCAACAGACATTAAACTTAATGGTCCTCATAATTATGCCTTGACCAAAATTACGTCTGGACTTTAAAGAGACTGTGCCCTCTGAGTTTGTTTCAGTCTTTCTTCTCAGAGTAGTCAGTTAGTTTTAAATTAATTTGATTTGGACGTAGGTATTAAAGTGTTTTTTTTTATCCAATTACCAGAAGTAAATATCATTTATCATTTACTAGCTGCTACTGCAACTTGCAGCTGTGGTGGACCAGAGGTAATGACCTCGAATTACGAGTAGCAGGTCATGGGTCAGACAGGCGCTTTACTTTGTGTACCTTATTTCATCAGTACTGCTCTCAAAACTGTAATGGAAAACATCGTGAGGAAACCGGCATGTTCTAGAACTAAAAATTCGAAGACATGTGACATCCACCAACCCGCACTGAGCCCGCGTGGTTGATTACAGCCCACTCTCTCTCACAGAAAGAGGAGGCCCGTGTCCCAGCAGTGGGGAAAAAATAAGCTGATTATGTATATGCCCACGACTTACGGCTCTTAAAGACTCACGCGACATCGCGGGCGCGACAGGCACCAACAAAGAAATTGTGCTACTATTGTCGCTTCGCGCCCGTGATATCGCACCAGTCCGTACGAGCCTTTAGTCTGCAATCCAGGATAAGAAGTAGCCTATATCCTTTTCCACGTTCCCAGGCCACCTTTCAGGCTAAACATCCAAATCCGTCCAGCCCTTTAAGCGTAAAAGCGTAACAAACAAACCAACTCACTTTCGTATTTATAATGTTAGTTAGGATCATAAAGGAAGAAAGAAAGAAAATAAAGAAAATAAAGAAAATAAAGAAAACAAAGAAAAGAAAGAAAATAAAGAAAAGAAAGAAAATACATTTACAAAACCACATAACAAAAAAATCTACATAACTAGTATAGTAATTGTTTGAGTCTGAATGATTTTTAGTTTGTATTAGCTGATCGTGTACTATTTATTTACTAATTTATGTTATAGGTATTTTATACCGACCTTTTTTTATCGTTTTTATTTTTAGTGTTTTTTCAGTGGAAATTTGTAAATGGCCTTCAATTTTATCCCGTAATAACACTGTATATGTTAGCTGTAAGTTTCCCAAATATAATAAAAAATAAATCCTAATTAATATTATAAATGCGAAAGTAAGTTTGTTTGTTTGTTTGTTACCTTTTCACGCCTTGGAAAAAGTACTGTTCCCGAGGAAAACAACAATAACGTTCTTATGATAATAGATGGCACCACCTGTCTTTCGAATCATGATTGAATTATAATATATTATTACAAGCAGAGTACAACCCAAATAAATTGCTTGTCAATAACTAAATTAACGCGAGCGAAGCCGCTAGCAAAAGCTAGTAAACAATAAGTACCAAAACACGAATCTACCAATAGATATCTTTTAGTCTACTGATCCCGAAGGGATGATAAAGATTAAGAGCAAGACGATGTATGCTTCCCTTACCTTTCGTATAAACGTTTAAAGCTTTACCGTACCAAATAAATTGGGGTAATAATCGGAACGGAAAATCGGTTCGTGTGGCGCAATTTCTTTTCCTCATATATACAACCCTGGGAATTATTAATATTGTACGATTGATGCAAGACTTGCGACTTACAAAACGACGAGCTCATGGCTAAGTAATAACAGACTCAGGGGTCGATCTATCAGGTTAAGCTACGCTTGCCGGTGTTATTCCGTAGATGGGTGGCCATCTTTACATACCGACACGCCTCCATGCCTCGGAAAGCATGATACGTCGTTGTTCCTGGCTGTCATTCGTGGATCTTTGACAGTCGTACAGATCGTGAGAAGTCTGACAACCAGTCTTACCAAGAGGTGTCGTATTTTTATACAGTTACTGGGTTATGGAGATCAGATAGGTATATAGTCGCTCAAGGTATAATACTGGTATTCTGCTGCTTCCGGTTAGACTGGAAGCCAACCAAAGCTTTTGCCCTGCAATCGGACACAAAAGGCTGTTAATAGAAATAGGCAGTCATGGGCACTGCCGACAGAAGTGAAAACTTTTGAATAAAATTATACAGGGTGTTAAATAAATTGCGTGCCTTGGTGGGTTGGTTCGATCGATAAAAAAACCCAGAAAAAAATAAATAAAAAACATAAAAAAATTATTGCAGTATCAACCTGATTTAGTAGGTACCTACTAACTTTACCAGAAGTGTTCATCGTATTAGAAAGAAAGAAAGAAAGAAAATACATTTATTTAGCACGTCCGCGCTAAATAAATGTATTTTCTTTCTTTCTTTCTTTCAAATCTTTTCATAAAGGCACACAATAATTATAATATAAGTACAGCAGGTAAAAATAAAAAAAAATAAAAAAAATCAAGTAAATAGTGTAAAGTGCGATGTAAGAAATTAGCGGGTATTAGTGGTTCAGCAGCTTCAATATCATCAGGATTGTGCCGCAATATAGCAGTTCGTCCTGGACGTGGTACGACAGCGGCTCCCTTCAGATCACAACGGGCCCTATCAGAATACCAGCGCTGCGACACTTATTTTTAAGTGCCGCAGCATCATGCTGAGATACGGGGCTTTTGGTCTCGTACAGGACTTTCTGTTTTTACTTTCTTTTTTACTTTGTTTTATTTTTGGTTTTGTTCTTTTTGTTTCTATGAGTGTGTTTTATTTTAATTTGTGATCTGTGCGAGTCCCAATAAATACTTTTCATTCTTTCTTTCTATCTTCTTCTTTCATCAGAAGACAGCCGCCACGTAACCATCGATGCGACGCTCTGCTAGAGTGACTGTCAGCAGCCAGTGTCACTGTTATCCGACTTTTGCGGTAATTCCAGGAACTTCATAACAAAAATAGACGGCGCCACTTGCTGCGCAGTCATATATATATATGCGTATACATGTACACAGGCCGCTACGCGTTGCAAGTCTGGCGCAACACGTCTCATTAGCATGTCGCGGTTACCCCTATAAAAATCGCTCAACGCTCCTACTTCAATAACACGCCTCAGTAGCCATACTATTAAATAAATACATTTCTATTTCCGTCACCAAGCAGTACCGCTGTGTTCCGGTTTGAAGGGTAGATAAGGGTGCCGATAGAATTACAGGCAGATGAGTTTTTCAGCTTTGCTTCTGCGATGGCAACGCACCTACGATAGCTTGGTATTGCAGATGTCTATAGGAGGTGGTAACCACTAAGGTGCCGTTTCCACGGGCGAGAAAAGTGCAGCAATATTCTTGTTGTGCCATTAAATCCAATAGAAACTCTATGAATCAATCTCCACACGGCGATATCGTCATGGTGATAATTTTAAGGCAGAGCGTGACTATCAACGCGATTCCCTCGTCCGTGGTGATGATGATGCCTTACCGCCAGACCAGTCGCCGGCTGGTTTGGTAACAAGCCAGCCGCCGACTGACCTGGCGGTAATGCCAATAACAATTAGGCCAATAACAATACGGCCAATAACATAAATACAACTTTTAGTTACAAAGTAAAACGGACTGCCTCGTTGGTCTAGTGGTGGCAAGCGGTACTACTGAGCATGAGGTCCTGGGTTCGATTCCCAGGTCGGGAAAAGTGTTATTGGGATTTTCCATTAAGAAATTCTCAGCAGCAGCGTGGAGTCTGGTTTTGTTTCCGGTTGATGGCAATAGGCTCGCCGCCTATTACATGGGACTTAAACATAACTGGCGAAATGTGGGTGTACTACACGTATACCTCTGCCCAACCCTTCGGGGATTACATTGATGTTATGTTGTATTATATAGTTATTTGCTTCTTTTATGTCTTGACGCCTTACCCATTTTGGAAGGCGTGTAAGCTAACGGATCAATCAATCAAATTCTGACGTTGTATACAGTCATAACGGTTGTGTAACATTTTTATTGTAGTTTGTGTTGTATCATCCTTAAATGATAATGTTATGAAACCCTGAAGGATGAGTTGAGAAATATGGGAAAGAGGTCAAATGATGGCAAAGTTTACTTGTGTGTAAGTAGAATAATTAATGACATGGCAGTTTTATTGTTAGGAATTAAAGTTAGATAAATAAAAAAATATAATTAAATACAGCAGGATAATACCCGATAACACGAATCAACCGAAACAACGGCGCAGGATAGCCTGTACCAGAAGTGGTCATCATATTAGTGGTTCGGCAGATTGAATATAGCAGTTTATCGTGGACGTGTTACGACAGCGGCTCCCTTGACATCATCTTCTGTCTTCAGAAGACACACGCCACGCAACCATCGATGCGACGCTATGCTAGAGTGATAGTTACTAGCCAGTGTCACTCATAACCGACCTTTCCGGTGATTCCAGTAACTTCGTAACAAAACTAGATGGTGCCACTTGTCACGTCACCCTAACTGGTGAATTTTAGTGACAATATGTTTTTTTTTTATTATAATAATCCAGATCTTAAGAATGACAGCTATGGAACGGGCTATGATAGGATCCGGCAGAGAACCAAAGTTGTCGACATAGCCCACAGAATAAGCAAGCTGAAGTGGCAATGGGCCGGCCATATTAGCCGTAGAGCCGATGACCGTTGGGGTAGACGAGTTCTTGAGTGGAGACCGCGAATCGGCAAACGTAAGGTAGGACGCCCTCAGGATAGGTGGAGCGATGATCTTCGCAGGGTGGCTGGTGGCAGCTGGATGAGAGTTGCCGATAATCGAGCTGAATGTCGTGCAATTGGAGAGGCCTATGTCCAGCAGTGGATTGCTATGGGCTGATGATGAGATCTTAAGAATGATCTTTATGTTTATTAGCAGGCAGAAAAATATATTCACTCTTAGAGAGTTTTCTTTAAGAAACAAAGATATAACGTAGACGTAGTGGCTGGTTGAACATCTCACGAAAGTTTTAAACTAAAAATAAATCACCACATCATAATCACATCATCATTACATAATACAGTTCCCTGCTCCTGTTTCATATGTATTATTGTATATATGTATATATTTATTAGATTGTATATGTTAATGGTACACCACTGACTACCTGCAGTATTGTCTCTCCTGCTCCAAAGGTTGTCTGTAAACAATCACTTTTAGCGATAAGACCGCCCATTGTGTCACCCTATGTCAAATTTTAACATTTATATCTGTATCTTTTATGGTGTACTTAATAAAGAGTATTCTATTCTATAAATTAAAAATGTATCTTATCCATTGCTTGTTCTTCAATTAGATCGTATGTATCACGTTACTTATCTACGTGCTTTTCTGTACATGAAAACAGTTTTAATGCTAAATTTTCATCGATAAATCCTTTTTCCTTGCTGTCAAGTAATTTTTGTCAATCTTTATTTAATGCCAAAAAGCTTTTCGTTTATTTGGCTTCACATAATTGATGATGAAGTCTGTAGTGTATTTAAGCTTTATTGTGTTGACTTATGTGGCTACTGGCAAGAGTCATTTGTCAATCTTTATTTAAATGCCAAAAAGATTTCGTTAATTTAGCTTCGACGAATCGATAAGTCTTTAGTGTATTTAAGTACTTATGACATGACATGTGCCAAAAATAATATTTTTTCTTTATTTATTTATTTTTAGAAAGATAAAGAATAGAAATATCTTTTTGAACGTGAGTCATTGTTCCTTTGTTTTATTATTATAGAATATATTTACGGTAGTACGTACGGGAAAAATGTAATATAACAGATATCTTTTTCCCCAAACTTTAGGATAAGAAATGAAGTGTAATAAGAGTTTCAATATTAATTTCCTCTTCCGAACGTTTGATTTGTACTTTAATTTATTACGTTTGATGTTTTATGATGCTAAATTAATGTTGGAGAATTCTGTACTTACCATTTGATTATGATTCCTGGTAGTAGTAGTAGAACATGGATACATACATTTTTTTTTCCATTAGGAAAAAAAAACCTTTAATTTGGATCTTGATACATATAATGTTAGTAATACACAATACTTATGATAATTATTATGTTAGTAAAAATATATGCCAATGTGAGTATTATTGCCAATATCATATTCTTTGTAGCAATAACCACAAAAAAAACTATGAAATGGTGAACAGGCAAGTACTTAAACTGTAAAAAAATCCAAGTACATACAAATATCGCTCCTTTGCAGAAAAAAATACAATAATATTTTCTATGGCAACCTTGAAATGGTATGTACTTTTACTAAAGGCAATACCAATAAACCAAAGCTTTACGACCCTAAATAAGGACCCATAACCACACATCTATCCATATAATATCCATGGCATCCCAGAAACACTAGTCAATCACTTTTCTAAATTAAGAGTTCCTTCGAAGACGAGGCCTAATAACATTATCATAAATACCATATCCATGGTAACGCTACGTATAATCCAAATAGCTCATTTTAGGCCAACGATGGACAGAATATAGCTGACCAAGCTTGCCTATAAATTGCCCCTTCGTTTCATGAATCATTCCGACCAGAAAATGTAAGTGACACTAAGGTAGGCAAAGATATATTTACTCGTAGGGATACTCATGTGTTTTTCGTAAAGATTTTTTGTGGAAAAATTCTGCTGACTAAGTTGGATTTGGCAGAAAACGTGTCTTTTTTGTAAGATATTTGGGCTTACACAAATTGTTTGGGAGGAAACTAATGGTATATAGAATGTTACTTGTGATGTAAAACTGGTTCTGGAAAATTTTGATGAAAATGATATAAGTTATTAATGGCGGTTGGTGCTATCTCAAAAAAAAGTTTTTCGTCAATTTCTTATCTAATTGTGACAAAGGTTTGAATAATTGAAACATTAAGTCTGTGTAACTATAAAAGTACAGTTTTCGTGGTGACAAACCATTCGTATCAGTCTCAGCACCTGTTAATAGTTTCATAACTTTTGCACTCTCGAAAATATAGCTTATTTCGCCGTTGATTTACAATTTACATATTGTATAATCATAAAATTAACATTTTGATTTTATCACATGGATAGCTGAAGCTCAGTGTATGTTTTTTTAATTCTTTGATAATATATGGTTTGTTAAACAATAGGAAAAAAAACATTACCGAGTGTTTTTAAAAAAAAATTGGTTTTTTCAACATTATTTTCTGACTATTTGTAACATTTTGATAGTTATTTTTGCTATTTTTTTGAGTTGAACATGTCTGCTTACATAAAATAGAAGAGTTAATTAGATGTTTAGTTGTTTTATGAATAATCCAATTTAAAAATGATTTATGGTGCGACTATATTGGAATTTAAGTTATTATCATAGCTGATGCCGTATCAGATCTTTGTTAATAATTAAAAGTTCCAAAATGCCTAAAACCTTGGCAGAGATCACTAATTAAACATTTTATTTTTTGTAATTACTGTCATTACTTTATTTAAAAAACTCTAAAACTGCTGAATTTCGGTAGAACATTTGGTGGAATACGTCGAGTTACCAGTAACCCTGTATAACACCTCATTCTCGTGACTGCCTCGTTGGTCTAGTGGCCGCAAGCGCTACTGCTGCTGCTGAAGACTTGAGATCGATTCCCAGGTCGGGCTAAGTGTTACTGGATGATTCCATTAGGAATTTCTCAGTAGCAGCCCTGAGTCTGGATTAGTGCCCGGCAACTTAATTGTATCTACTATGGGTACATGTCTGCCTAATCCTTCGGGGGGAAAAGGTGTGTGTGTATACAGGGTCAAAGTAAATAAGCTAGCGAAACTCCGCAGATGTGATGGGTATCGATATCTAAACATGATAAAACCAAACATTAAGAAATTTTACGATCTTTTTTTTGGTGTCATCAACCGCCGGTAGTGTAGTCACTTATAATATCAGTATAATATAATTTTTAATGGGTATCGATATCTCAACACGATACAACAGATTTTATCAACTCACACTTCAAGTAACAATATTACCAGTGGTCATTGATCCCAAAAAAATCATCGAATCTTTTATTTATTTATTTTATCGTGTTTAGATATCGATACCCATCATGCCTGCGGAGTTTCGCTAGATAATTTAATTTTACCCTGTATTACATTGTACCAACTTATAAATTGTCAGAGAATTAGTCTCAATCAACTAAGTCTATCACAGACAACTGCTTGACAGACTTTCAAGTTGCGCCACAACCTCCGGTTTTAATGTCCCCGGATCATCAGCCTGACCATTGCTTATGCCTGTTATGATCGACTACCAAGCAAACTTGATGAGTCTGATAACAAGTCCAAAAAAAAACTTTGATATAACGCATCATCATCATTATTAGCAGCCTTGTTCCACCCATTGCTGAGTATGCACGCCACAATTGTGGCGATAAGTTCCCTCTTTAAAGAGTGGCTAGAGAGGCGCCACGACGTCCTCACCTTCCGTCTGACGCAGGTCCTCACCGGACACGGTTGTTTCGGGAGGTTCCTGTTCAGGATAAAGCGGGAGGAAACGCCCGGGTGTCACCACTGTGTGGATCGCCCGGAGGACACGGTGGAGCATACTGTGGAGGTCTGCCTTGCTTGGGCGGAGCACCGCCGTGTACTCACGGAGGTGATCGGCGGCGGCGATCTCTTGCGTCTGGCCCTGGTTCAGGCTATGGTTCGGAGCGAGAGTGCATGGGAGGCCGTCACTTCCTTCTGCGAAACAGTAATGCTCGCGAAGGAGGAGGCGAAACGCGTGAGGGTAAGGCAAGGCTCACGCCCTTCCGCCCTTAGTCGCCGCAGGAGACGCCCCGTGCGTCGGGAATCGCAGGCCGATTCCCGGCCACCGTAGGCGCGGGCTTGCGGACGGTGAGCGATGGGTCGCCGTCCGATAAGGACCAGGCCCGGGTCAACGGCACGTTGTGTTCCACGCGCGCCTCAAAGAGATGTCAGCACCAATTAACGGGGTCCGAAAGGGCCAATGCCTGCCAGGGTTACGAGTCTGTCCGAAAGGGATATCGTGGCCCTGGCACACAGGCATTTGAAGGAACACGGTGGGTTTTAGTCAGTAAAAGTCTGACACGCCCTCCCGCTCCGCCCAGAGCGGGAGAAGTTATTTGCTAATATCCCACCCAAAAAAAAAAGGCCCCTCCCTTTTGTACCATGCTTCCGGGTCTATGCAAGTCTCATCCAGTTCTTCCTTGCGATATTTTGTAGATCATCTATATACATGGCTGCAACATGACTCTGATATACAGCTCGTACAAAACAAAACCCTGCCATGGTTCTTAGGTGAAATATTTGAACTCATTTTAGAGATTTTATGGTTTTCTACGCCCTTGTTGAATAAGCGAAAAAACGTAACAATATCTCAGTCAATTTGTGATGCCGTTAGTCCTGACTTGAAATAGGAAGTCGTCAACAAATAATATAGGCTTTATTGCTTTTTTATTATTATTGGATTGCGAGAGAGTCGAGGGCTTTTCATCCCTAGCTCGCCGTTCTCTTGGTGATAAAAAGGTGGTAACGAAAAATAAAGTTAAAACAGGAAGATTGAAATGTTATTGTATGGTTTGTGTGTGTTTGATTATGGAAAATGGGTCCCAATGATTAGAAAACAAAGCAATAACAATCAAGTAAGAGATTTTTGGCTTTTTGTGAAAGTGTCTTACTCAGTGTGATGCATGTGTTCATCAGTAGCGAAGCTATAATTTTGGTTAGAGGTAAGCCGAAGAAAAAATTTTTCAGTTCTCATAAACTGTAGATAACTTCAAAATTAATTAAGTAACTCAAAAATGTATTTTTCAAAATTTTACGCCAGCTATGGTATGGTATTAGATGTTCAGTTAAAAAAACATTGGCAGTTTTTGGAATATTTTTGATCTTATATGATGTTTTAAACTGGTATTAAATGTTTTAAATGTGATGTGATACACACAGGTGTAAGAAGACCCCTGCCAGGGTTTCTAGTTTGTCCGAAAGGGTTGTCGTGGCCCGGGCCCACAGGCATCTGAAGGAACATGGGTGGGTTTTAGACAGTAGAAGTCTGATACGCCCTCCCGCTCCGCCCAGAGTGGGAGAAGTTATTTGATAATTTCCCACAAAAAAAAAAAGTTGTTAGAAGACTGGTTGTTCCGAAGGGAAGCCGATAGGAATCGGGTTGTACGGAGGCTGCGCCTCTGGTGTTCATAATACATTATACTTAGACATGTTTCGCAAAAAAAAATACTCTAGTATGCCAAAAAATCAAATAAGAATAAGTAGAAAAACATTAATATATTTTAAGAGACACAGGTGGTGGCCCAGTGTCACATAAGGCTGGTTCTGCGATTAACTTTAGGTAATTTGATACAGTGCTTTCCTATTACATTTCAAAATACTAAGTATAAATGAGAACCAATGCCTTGATCTTGCTTATAATAATCAGCCTAAAATATATCTACTGCTAAGAATTAGGCCTACTTTATAATTATTTTTGTGCTAGCCCCATATGGGTAATTTTGTAATAATTCGTGGTCAAGCACTTATTATAATTCTGGCTGTAATAAGATTATTTTATGAGCCAGAAAATAACATAAAACCGACTATATCTACGATTATACTTTTCCAAACAAAACTGTTCACTCAGACAACCCACTAATATTGACTGGTTTTACGAGAACCTGTAACCGTAAATACGATACCAATATTAATACATACGGAACCCTAATACGTTGTTTATTTTATTACTATAGCCGTTTACCACAGAGTAGATACGTACAGAAGGCTGGCTTCATAATTATTATAACGAGCGAAAACAGGCGCACGCACACAGACACGTACGTACAGCGATCTGCAACTAACAAATGCCCACATGACAGAGCACGGAATCGCCGCGCTAGCAACGTCTGGAGACGGCAGCACTACTAAAGAAGAACGAGCACGGTCCATACAAAATTAACCCACGTCCAACAGCAAAGAGAAGTCTCTCAACAAAAGATAAAAATGAGTATAAAAAGATGGCATACTTCCGAACGCCATCCTTACAGTCTAACATAAAACAAAATTGCTATGAACATTCGTTCAGGGACCAAGTATTTCTTGTATGCCTCTGAACGAATTTTCACTGATCCTTCTTCATTTGTGACGCCAAAAGTGTGTTGATGGCACCACTTTTGTCGCGGATAGCATTCAAAGCCTTAAGTTTCTATACGTCTTAAGTATCATAGTGCGAGATAACAGTGTCATGCTTGGTTAAAGAAAGAAAGAAACATAATTTTAATTGTCACAGAAAAAAACGTGCGTACGAAAACATAATATGTAATAAACTCGAAGGTTACACAAAACAGATCTAAGTACTATCACAAACAAACAAATAGTTGGAAGCTGCACGTCACGACTGTGACAAGAAGGCTTGCACTCAGCGTGATGCTACGCTATGGGGGACCCACAGCACAGCGCTGATTTTCAGTGGTCACCCGAAAAATACGTACGGAACCCAAGTCAGGTCTGATGATTTGTACATATGTAAATAGGTAACAAAATAAAATAAAATAAACAGTACTTAGAATATAATGCCTATACAACCAATTATAAGAATAAATATTATTAAATAACATAAATTTAATCCGCAGGCATCACCATGCAAATTAATATGGAAAGTGTTTGTGTGGTTAGTATGGAAAGTGTTGACAATGCGCCTCCGTACTCTGTGCAGTCGCGAGTGTGCTTGCACTCGCTGTACGTAGACGCGTGCATATGTGTGCGTGCGTGCGTTTTCGCTCATTGTATAGACGGGCCTTCTGTACTTGTCTATTTTCTGTGTTTATTGCTACAAATTATGTATGAGTATGCTGGACTAATGTATGGGTAATGTTTTGTATCTAATATGTTGGCTTAGGAAGCTTTTTATTTGATTAAAGTGTGGGTTTGGTGTGTCGCTTTTAGTGATGAAATTCTGGCAAATCGAATTGCTGGAATGGTCTGGCTATTTATTATAATGTTTGTGTGTAGTGGGCTGGATTAAAATAACATAACTGGCACAGGCAGTATTCGTTTTCCTAAAACTAAGCTGAAAGTTTATAAAATTGTCTTACAATTGCAATATTTTTTTTTCAATTTTTTCTACCAAAGTTTTGGGTTTCCATCTGTGATCTCAATAATCAACTTTTGTAGTCTAATCAAAGTTCAAAAAGAGAAATAAATGTGTTAGAAAGCTATTTAATGATATAGATACTCACACAAGATTCTATATATATTTTTTTAAATCACTTGTTTCAAAAGATCGCATTTAGCGATAAGACCGCTCATTGTGTCACCCTATGTAAAATTTCAACATTTATATCTGTAACTTTTATGGTGTACATAATAAAGAGTATATTCTATTCTATTCTATTCTTGCGTCTGTCAGCTTATTTCACAGAAATACATGGTTAATTATTAATATTAACTATAGGAGTAGTTCATGAGTGAGCAACTTGCATTATAACTGTCGATGGGTTCACGGTAACCCACAACCCTAATAAGTTACAGCAGTTTATAAGGGCTTTACCATCGATGTGTTTACCACCTGTGTTTATTATTACACAGGTGATATTACGGCTGGGTCTTAACTACTATCCGAACTGCAGCAAATTCGAAAGGAATGCGAAATTGCTGTTTTTGCTTGTTAAGACCTCGCTGGGTCATGGAAAGTAGTTTTATCGATAGTTACATACTTTTCATTATCATTTTGATGATTGATGACCACCAGTCTTACCAAGAGGTATCGTGTTACCCCGTAACTGGTTGTGGAAGTCAGATAGGCAGCCGTTTTATGTGAAATACTGGTATTCAGCTACATCTGGTAAGATTGAAAGCAGACCCCAACTTAGTTGGAAAAAGTCTAGGCAAATTGATTGATGTCACACATTCCAAATTTTCCTTTTTTAAACTGTGCGTTTCGTCTTTTCCTTAAGCAGGCCACAGTCGCCTAGTTGGCCACATACGTTACTATATACTTACGCAAAAGAGAGCTGCATATGTATATATTAACGTGTGTGGAATTAATTAGCACAATTCTATTTTTGTTGTAAATTTTGACGTTCAAAAGTTCCTCCTAGTGCCTATTTGAAATCAATAATTTGACTTTGACTTTGACAAGTATCCGAGCCATTTGGTGTCACGCAGACTTGTGCAAGTCTAAACTTACGCAAGTATCTATATCGTAACGTGGCTGCCATATTTAGTGCATCGATGGCAAAAAAAAATAAATATGGTTGGCCCAAAATTCAACTACACGAACGTGGCTTTTAAAATATTCATGAAAAGTTGATTTTTCGATTATTCTAATCATTTATTTTATTAATAATATTTACATAATATAAACGCTAACAGACTTAAAATAATAATATGTACATGAATATAAAAAAACCTGTCAAGAGCGCGTCGGACTCGAGCACCGAGGGTTCCGTACGAATATATGATGCTGATGATTTCTGAAAAACTGCTATTTGGAGACATCGTTTTATTTTTCCTGTAATCTTTACATAAACTTCTATCACATAGAATAATTTCAGATTTTTATCTATGCAAACTTCGGAGATAAGGGGGGGGGGGTATTTTTTTTACATTTTTCATCAAAAGTCGGAAACTATGCTGCCTAAAAAGTTTGAGAATGTGCAAACAGCGTTCTTTCATATGATACCCTGCATGCCGTAGTAGACCCACTTCAAATTTTTAAGACCCCTTTCAGTCCCTTTTACAAAAAAGATATATATTTTTTTATTCCTTTCTTGTGTAAAATAGTTGGGCAAACGTCATCTAAAACTATTCTAAATTTCAAGTTGATAGCATTAGTAGTTTTTCAGATATCCAGGTGTGACAGACAGACAGACAGACTTAGTCTCACCATAAGGGTTTCTTTTTACCATTTTGGTACGGAACCCGACAGAATCATAGGCCATCAAAAAATTCGTCCGGATCGCTGTCGACAGGAAAAGTGCCCAAAAGGCACAAGCATTGCCACGTTGTATGGCGATTATTTGTTCGTTTAAATAACAATTGTTATCGACCTCTTTTTAACGCTGTTTAAATAAGCATAAAAGTTTGTATAGCCTATGAAAGTAACCATCATAATATGAGTAGATATTTTTTCTTGGCGGGAAAGTGAAGCGTCATGTATATTGTATAGCAGTTTTGTTTTATTTTCTAAAATTTGTGTTTAGCCGAATATTAATGTGTAATGAAAATCAGCTGTTCCATTCATTTTGTCGCTTTAAGTGAACACAAATGTATGGAACAGATTTTTTTTTCGCGATTTCAAGGTTGGTCCCACAGAAAAAAATGTTCAAAATGATGAGTACAATGACCCCTTTTCGGGTTTAGGGTAAACAAAAACTAATGTTGTATAAAACAAACTTTGTAATTAAATAAAGACTTGGCTAAAAGGTCTCAGCAACCAGGCCATTAAAATATTATTAAAAAAAAAATGAGTAGAACAGAGTTCAGTAATTACAAGCAAAGAAAAAAGTGCAGTAAAGTAGGACATAATAGTAATGCCATTGTTTCAGGAGTCAAAAGAGTAAAATACTAAAATCCTTCATCTAAATAGTGTTAAATCCCGAATACATTTGGAATAATGAAGACGCCAAGCATAAGATGTTCCCATTACTCCGAGTTACTGTCACAGCGTTGAATGCAAGGACCAGTCGACATTTATACTGACAGTTTATTAGGGGTCATGAACCGTTGACATTTTCATGATGATTTGACACTGCGTTTTCATTACACTTGTCTTATCTTGTTGAGGCTAGACTTTAAATATTATTGGCTGGAACTATTACTGTCTGTTACTTTAAGGCCTTTACCAATATTCGCCACAACATCGTTTCCGTTGATGTACTGTGGTAATTTACTAAAATTTATTTTTCACTACTCTTGCTCAAAAAGTCCGTCATTTTAGCGTATCGAAGCGGGGCTAAAATAGCATATCATCCTCTAGGGCAAAAAGTGTTTTTTTTTGTCTGGTACCAACGAACCTACAAAACCAAAAAGTAATTATTCTTGAGGTATAAGATGAATCCGCAGTTGTAGCTGTAGCTGTATTAATGATTATAATTAAGGCTTCTACATACCAGCGCGACATGTCGCGCGACGCGACACGGCACAAAGACCCCGCGTGTCGCGTCGCGCGATTAGTCGCCCCGGTATGTAGACGCCTTTACGTTATTACATATCTGTTATAGTCGCGAATCATAATTCAATTAAATATTTAAAAATACTTCCCGTTGTCCCCGTGGTTTGGTTTTACATTCAAAAATATGTTTCTGGCGTTGTGTGGTCACAGTTCTTTTTGTTCATGGGGTGGATAATCCTCATAGATGTCCTCCGCCCTGGGGCGGGCGGAGGGGTCTGTCAGACTTTTACTGACTAAAAACCACCCCAGTCCCCCTCCCACACTTGCACCGGGGATCTTGGGATCTTTTATTACTTCCGCGATCCCCGGCTAGTGCCGGCCCGCCTGTGCGGGCCACCTCAAGTCTGGGGGTGAGGTTTCTGACCCCCCCCCCCCGCGACGTCTGATAGGGGCGCGCGTGGAACACTACGCGCCGCCACCTCGGGTCCGATGTGATAGGGGGCGGCGGACCTTCCCAAGTCCGCCGTCCCTGGACCCATTTATGGGGGCTGGAAGAGGGCGTTATCGGCCCTCCGCCGACGCCCGGTCCGCCTGCTGCGGGCCGGGTGAGCGGACGAGATCTCCCGCTCCCTTTCCGCAGCCTCCTTCTGCGACACGACTGTTGCAGAAGGACACCACCGTGTCCCAGGACTCCTCACTGCCAGCCATCGACTCGACCACGGCCGGCAGCGATAGGTCACTGCCTACTCCTGAGATGAGGGCACGGCGTGGCTTCTCCCAAGCGGCACACTCTGCCAGCGTATGCCGCGCCGTGAACCTAACCTAACCTAGCTGTTTCGATTTAAAAAAGGTTTACTTCGTACGTTATTGGGGACAACGGGAAATAAATTTAATCACGTCCCGCTGTCCCCGTGACGGGGATATGGCATACGGGGACAACGGGAATACACTAAAGATACAACCTGACACTGACCTGCAAATAGCAAAAAAACGCAAGAAAAATTGAATTTCGCGGGCTACAGCTGTGGATTCACCTTAAGTAAAATAATCATGAATAAAAAAGGATAATATTTTTGTGTTCACCAAAAATCTTAAGGTACATCTATGTATGCATTTCTAAAATATTGATCTTAAACCCGTTTAATTGTTTTACTATAATTAAACTACTCGGCCAACAAAATATGTTACATCAAACAAATTCCAAATTAACACCAAGATATAACACTTTTTTATTGTAGTGCGCTGCAAATATTCTATTGTAACAATAACTATTTTATTCTTCCCCGAAAAATACTGATCGTGCACCAAATATTCCTGAATGTTACACAAAATTTTGGGTTGTTACCGGCCAAACCCGATTTCAGGACAAACTAGTTTAGCCTAGGCTAAACTAGTTCTTCCTATACGCGATAGGATTAACTAGTATAGCCTAGGCTAAACTAGTTTGTCCTAAGCCCGATAGGATAAACCAGTTTAGCCTAGGTCGAATCGGTTTATCCTAGTTAGAATTTACATGCTTTAGGATAAAATGGTACGTCCTAATCTGAAATCTGATTGAGCGTGCTGCGGGAGCGGCGTGACAGAAACGAATCGCAGCAAAACCGACTCCACGTAGTCTTGTCTGCCCTACCCCTAGAGTGTTATTTAAATTCGCGTAGGCGCGTAGGGGCGAGGCGGCCCGCGAGCTGAGGAGCAGGTGGTTTCAACGCTAGCCGCCGCGGCTGAGGCTGGCCGGCTGAGCCGGCCAGCAAGCCGAAGCCTCGGTGGTGAGCGTGAAACACATCTGTGACGATAAGCTTGCATGGGACCGCTGGAGCCCTGCAGCACCGGAGCCGTGACAGAAAACATGCCTGCTGCATGCTTGCTTCACGTTTATCATATTAGACTAGATAGGCTAAACTGGTTTATCCTATCGGGCTTAGGACAAACTAGTTTAGCCTAGGCTATACTAGTTAATCCTAAGCCCGAAAGGAAGAACTAGTTTAGCCTAGGCTAAACTAGTTTGTCCTGAAATCGGGTTTGGCCGGTAACATTGGACATTAATTGGTGTTTGATTCAAATACATTTTGCAGTGCATTTTCTGAAGTAAAACTAAAAAAATAAATGCTAGTTTTTAAAATTAGGTGTATTACTATTTTTACAAATTTGCAACAGTTGTTAAATAGATGCTCGTTATGACATATTTTAATTAACATATTTTGGTGCACATTCAGTATATTTGGTGGAACACAGGCAAAATTAGGTAAATTAAATGGGAATAAATTGAAGTACTTTGAAATACCATCCAATAAAAAACTCGACTTATTACTGTTTCGTAAAAAAAAGAACATGTTATTTTTGAATGTGGAACTAAAAGCGGCGTACTCTTCGGAATGCGTGCAATGCTTTGCTGCCTCGCCGTAGGTGAGTATTAATGTTCCTTGGTTGCGGCTACAGAAGAAATAAAAAAAGGCATTGGCGCTAAATCTTTAGATTTTTTTTCTCTAATTACAAATTGAATTGGTGACCGTAATTTATTTCACAACAGTGAAAATGTCATCACCTAGTGAGAATGGAGACCCGTATTTGCAGATGGAAGAGAAAGGAAAATAAATAATTTTCAATCTGTTGCCGTCAAGGTGTTTATGTTCTGGCCACCGTAGCCGCGGGCCTGCGGACGGTGGACGATGGGTAGCTCGCCGTCCGATAAGGACCAGGCCCGGGGCGACGGCTCGTTGTGTTTCACGCGCGCCTCAAAGAGATGTCAGCACCAACTGACGGGGTCCGTTAGGGCCAATGCCTGCCGGGGTTGCGAGTTTGTCCGAAAGGGATATCGTGGCCCCGGCACACAGGCAACGGAAGGAACACGGGTGGGTTTTAGTCAGTAAAAGTCTGACACGCCCTCCCGCTCAGCCCGGAGCGGGAGAAGTTATTTGATAATTTCCCACCCAAAAAAAAAAAGGTGTTTATGTTGATTATGTCAATAATCCATATTTTATTTTCTCGCAATCGTAGTGAAAAGTATAGTTTAACACACGGTTAAAATGAGGTAAAAACTCATTATAACTCGGTATATAATGGGCCATTTTAGCCCCTTGTATAACAGCCTACTATCACAGTTTGTATGTAATAATAATTGTAAATTGATTTGCATACCGTTAAAACGGTGAGACATGTAGCAGTATGTAATGATACGAACACCTTTTGTAAACATACCATGTTTCTGGCAAATAAATATTCTATTCTATTCTATCAAAAGCTAAACTGTGGCTTAGCTAGTTAAAGATTATAAGGTGAACAAGATAAGGATAAAAAAATTGATGTTGTTGAAAAAACGGGTACCTATTCAGGCGAGGCATAACTTTTCTGAAAACAGGCCGTGCGATCGCTTTTAAGCCACGGGCTCTCATTTTTAACGAGATTTCGTTCAATAAGAAGTTCAATTTATAACAGAAAAAAGAGCGACATAATTTTTAAAAATGACGAACAATAAACGCAAAATTTTCTAAATAACATTGTGTTCCGTCTAATAACCGCTAGTCAATGAAGATTGCCATCAGTGAATTCGGTCGCGCCTTATAACTTTCCATTAAAAGGCGTATAAAAAGTAAATAAACATTCCAAGAGCCCATTAACTGAGAGACCGACATTCTTCCGATAAATTGAATTCCATTCAATTTGAGGCTATGACTCTTCCCTATTCTGCCAGGAGACAAATCACCTCATTAATTCTGTGGCACGGGCCCACAGCGTTCTGTTCTTACGCTAAAGTACTCAAAAAAAAACATCTTCACAAGGATATTGTGTTACCCACGTTTACCTCAAAGTCGTGCTTAAATCGGTTTTCTGATTCAGTTTCACGGTTTTATTATAATTAAATCTGTATTTCCGCAGAATTTTGTTGGATTATAATTTTTTGGTTAAGAGAAGTCAAAGTACTGGAACTGTTTGGATATTGAAAATGCTACTAATCTTAATGAATATGATTTAAGTAAGTAATTCAGTAAATAATTATACAACATTATTTTTAGTATACAGGGTGTTTGGCAGAACGTTGAACATACGAAAATGGTGGGTAGGTGGGGTCATCTGCTACTTACTCAGCCCTAATTTATTTGGCCCTGGCCGACTGGGTATTTAAAAAAAAAAAAAAAATTTTTTTCTTGTTTCACCACTTTCCTAACTTTAAAGTGTATTTTTTTTATTAAAAATGGGCAATAAAACAGGCAATTTTTTTTTTTTAATCTTTGATGTTGGCAGATTCTTATAAAATTATTGCTTTGTTCAGATGTTAGCTAGAAAAAAAGTTATGAGTCCTCAAACTTACAGAAAGATGTAAAAAATACTTGAATGTTAATTTCAACTTGCATTTAAAAAAAAACAAAAAATGATTGAGGAGTTCCAATTCTAGCAAAACATCCCTAGTGTGTGAGCTTTCTAATGGTATGTAATTTGCTTTTATAAAAAAAAACTTTAAGAGTTATTTCATAATTTTATCAAGCAGGAAATTTTTGACGAAACTCTACCTTTACGGAAAGTTAAATGTTTTGCGAAATTTAATACTGCAAAGTTGGTAAAAATTATGGATCGACGGCTTGCCAGTAGCAGTGGTGCAAATTGACATTCACTATTCCCTTGAGATGGTTACACAAAGCAGGTAGAAATTTTGTTTCACTCTTGCGCAGTCATAGCGTATTTTTGCTCTCTTTCGCTCTCGTGGCACCGTGACGCCTCAGAATGAATTCTTTTCTTTTATTCAGTCGAGACTTAACTGCCTCTGCGATCTCACGTGCCCGTTACGCTTACGTTTGTTTTTGTTCACTTCGTTTTCTTTTATTGTTATCACTAGTTAAGTTTAAGTTTAAGTTTGTTAAGTTTTTTGTTATTACTGTTACCTGTTGTTATTGGTAAAGAAATGGCTGCTTTTACCAGTGAGGAATACGCGGACATGTTGTTAGCGTATGGAAGCGCTAATACAAATTCGCGTGAAGCGCGAAGAATTTATCAAGAGCGTTATCCCAACCGCCGAGTACCCAGTCATCAGACGTTTGCGAGTACTTACCGACGTTTACGACAAACCGGTAACCTGAACTTACAAGAACCACGAGTGAACGCAGCACGACCCGATGCTACCATTGACGAACAAGTTCTTGCCGAGTTTGACGCGGATCCTACCAAAAGCATTAGACAGATAGCTTCAATACTTGGCTTAAGCATATGGAAAGTGTGGTCTGTTCTCCGGCAAGATGGTAGACATGCTTTTCACTACACTCCAGTGCAAGGTAAGATTAAGCCGTTTATGCACTGCATCTGATACGATTTTGTGGAATGTAGTAAATTATGAGACAGTTCAATTGATCGTTCCATTTAACCTTGATTTCGTCACTTTCTTTATTAGTTGTTTTGCCTCATGTTGTTTTTAGCGCATTCAATTCTAATTTCAAATTAAATTCAATAAACTATTCCTATTCGGCCGCATTCACGTAACAATCAGGCGGCCAGCGCTTACAGGATTCGTATTTCGGATTCGGTTTGCGCAGGTGGTCAGCGTAGGTAAACTTGCCAGCACTTATGGGTCCTTTTTAGAACAAAATTGGAAAGTCGCACGCCCTTTTGTGAATTTGGTCTTACGTCTTTATGGCTAAGCCATAAAGCCAATTAGTGTACTTAAAAATTGAAGATGAAAAATTTGGATAATTGTAGAGTTTGAACTCGGAGGAAGAAAACATTCAGTATTGAAATCAATTCTTAGACATGTTTTGTTTGTTCTAGGTCTCGATGACAGTGATTTTGGGAGACGTGTGCAATTTTGTCGCCATTTGCTGCATACCGATGTGGACGACGTTAACTTTTTAAAAAGTATTTTGTGGACAGACGAGTCCAAATTTGACAAAGAAGGGATTGTCAATTATCACAATCTTCACCATTGGGCACTTAAAAATCAAAACCCACACGTGAAGAGACAAAGAGGCTTCCAGAGGAGATTCAGTGTGAATGTCTGGGCAGGAGTGATTGGCGATAAGCTAATAGGGCCTCATTATTTGCCCGACAACATCAACGCGAACAACTACTTGGATTTTTTGATAAATGATTTACCACCATTAGTGGAAGAAGTGTTCCAAGTAGACATAAACAGGCCTATTGTCTTTCAACACGATGGTTGCCCAGCTCACTTTAGTCTAGTTGTACGTGAGCATTTGGATAATTGTTTCCCAAATTCGTGGATTGGCAGGGGAGGACCAATTCCCTGGCCTCCGCGATCGCCCGACCTCATTCCGCTCGATTTTCACGTGTGGGGAAGGGCAAAGGAACTAGTTTACACTACAGAAGTAGAAAGTCGGGAAGATTTGATAAATCGAATTAATGCTGCTTTCGAAGTTATGCGACAGGAGATGCTGCTGCGCACAACAACTGTAGAAATCAGACGTAGATGCCGCACCTGTATTGCGAATGAAGGGCGTCAATTTGAACATCTAATATGATTTATTATTTAAATAAATTATTTAAAATTATTTAATTGTTTCATTAACGCACCTAACTGGTACAGCATAATTTCAATCGATCATTTAATTTTTACCAACTTTGCAGTATTAAATTTCGCAAAACATTTAACTTTCCGTAAAGGTAGAGTTTCGTCAAGAATTCATTCTGACGCGTCACGGTGCCACGAGAGCGAAAGAGAGCAAAAATACGCTATGACTGCGCAAGAGTGAAACAAAATTTCTACCTGCTTTGTGTAACCATCTCAAGGGAATAGTGAATGTCAATTTGCACCACTGCTACTGGCAAGCCGTCGATCCATAATTTTTACCAACTTTGCAGTATTAAATTTCGCAAAACATTTAACTTTCCGTAAAGGTAGAGTTTAGTCAAAAATTTCCTACTTGATAAAATTATGAAATAACTCTTAAAGTTTTTTTTTTATAAAAGCAAATTACATACCATTAGAAAGCTCACACACTAGGGATGTTTTGCTAGAATTGGAACTCCTCAATCATTTTTAGTTTTTTTTTAAATGCAAGTTGAAATTAACATTCAAGTATTTTTTACATCTTTCTGTAAGTTTGAGGACTCATAACTTTTTTTCTAGCTAACATCTGAACAAAGCAATAATTTTATAAGAATCTGCCAACATCAAAGATTAAAAAAAAAAAAGTGCCTGTTTTATTGCCCATTTTTAATAAAAAAAATACACTTTAAAGTTAGGAAAGTGGTGAAACAAGAAAAACACGTTTTTTTTTTTTTTTTAAATACCCAGTCGGCCAGGGCCAAATAAATTAGGGCTGAGTAAGTAGCAGATGACCCCACCTACCCACCATTTTCGTATGTTCAACGTTCTGCCAAACACCCTGTATATGTATGCGAAACCTAAATATAGTTTGTTCAGAATAAGGAACTGAATTTATTTTCAAATATTTTTTACACCATGTTATATTTTGTCCTAAAAATATTTTAGTGATGGAAAATGCTATCACCATTTAATTACTTTTTGGCAGTAGGTAGCTAACCGTACGGTGATTGTATCGCCGTACGGTTAGCTACCTACTGCCAAATTATTATCAATGAGCGCAAGACGACCCTGGAGGAGCGGGGGCGCCGTTAGCATGTTTTTGTACGGACAACCCGGTAACATAACAACCTTATTACTTTGTGATTTTTCATGATACAGTTTTGAAATTTTAGACGTAGATTCTTTACATAAAAATACTAGACACATGTTTCGGGTTTCGAATAAACTAAAACTAATTTTGTATAAGCACCTATAATCATGCATTGAAACTTGGTCATTACCTTTTTTTCTGTACAAAGGACCAGGATATCAGCCAGTAATCAACCAACACTAATTTGTCAAAATCACACATAATGCATGTGTAAACTAATTATTACAATCTCAAGTAACAAAGAAACTGACAGCACGTGCCAACAAGCTCAATACAAAGACTATACAACGACACGCCACATCAAAGCAAATGGGTTATTCCATACATTTCCACGAAATTGATACCGTACTGGGCCTAATGTTATTGCAAACACCTTCAGGCAACTGAGACCGGGCACTATTCACTTTGGATGACAGCTCACGTGTCAGAGAAAAGCTTGTTGACAAACTATTATGCTTGTCTGACGTCAGCACGTCATGGAATATACGGAATAGCTTACATGAAACGCTGTAAGCAAAGTTGAAAGATGATTTAACAAAGAAGAAAGATAATTAAAAGGGGTGGAAAAATTAAAATTATTTTAGTTATTACCGTTTCCTGATGTAGTTGAAGTGCTTAAATAAATAGAATAAATAGAAACAATAAATAAAATGTATACCAGTAGCTGGCGTAACATATTATTTACACAGGGTAGATTTTTGAGATGGGGCAGTAAGGGCAGCTACCATAACTGTTGTAGCTCCAGGAAAACGGTCTTAGGAGACTGTCTTTAACTTTTTGAGAAATTTTGATCTGCATTCACAGTTTTTGAAAAAAATTTACAGTCAGCAGGAAAATATGCAGTTTTCACAAAAACTTTTTTTTATGCCACTCGATCCTGTTTCTTATAAGAATCAATAACCTCTATTGGACCAACTGAGGTTTGAGTACTAGAAAAGTCAGAAATCGCAAAATAACTTTTCCTATACAATTCGTAGGAAATGAGACTCCCGTACCACCTGCTACGATCCTTGCGTCCTCCTTTTGCTTTGTTTACGTTCATACATCTGGTCGTACTCGCACGCTGGTTGCGAGCACTACGCATCTGACCTTTCTGAAGAACAATAACTGGTATTGTAAAAAAAAAACATTTTTCAAGCTTTATAGGTACACGATGCAACTTTATCGCCTGTGGCACTCAATCAAATTTAAGCAACAATTGACTTACGTCGTTTAGACTCTCCAACTTTTGTTGTTGCTTTAACTTATTGCATGCAATTAAATTGTACCGAGTGAATCAGGCTTTATTTAATTAAATACATCAATAATTTTGGTGAATCATTATTTCCTCAATTCGTCATTTTCAAAGAGAATACCTAGACAAATATTGATATCTTTCAACATTTTATAACAAATTGAAAGAAAATGTCATTCCTTTACTAATAAATGCTTGTTATTCCAAGCTTCATGCCGGTGTTTTTACTATTTCTCTTTATTTCGACCCCGAGGCGGCGCGCTTTTAAATAAAAATTGCATCTTCCAAAGTAATACTTGGACTCCAATTTCAACCTAACAATGATTTTTATTCCTTTGTTAAAACCGCGGTCGCGCGGCGATAGCCTGATTGAAATTCTCAGTTTCATTTGAAAAAACTGCTTTCTGGAAACCTGGTGCATTAAGATTATATCGTTCGTTGGCTCTTGTGATAGAAATATTAATTGTAAGGTAAGAAGATTTTCTAGTGATTCTAATTATGCAGATTTTAATGAAAGATCTGTTTTTTTTCGACTAAGTCAACGCCAAAGGAGGGTTGTGATTTTAACTGACTGTGTATGTATTTATGTTCATCTATATTCTCATAACTACTAAACTTCTTGTCTTATCTTGATTAATAAAGTATACAACATTATTTTTAGTATATGCAAAACCTGAAAATAGTTTGTTCAGAATAAGGAACTGAATCGATTTCAATAATTTTTACACCATGTTATATTATTTTGTCGCAAAAATATTTAAGTGTGATGGAAAATGTTATCACCATTTAATTACTTACAATACAATCGCCGTACGGTTAGGTACCTACTGCCAAATTATTATCAATGAGCGCAAAACGACCCTGGAGGCGCGGGGGCGCCGTTAGCATGTTTTTTTACGGACAACTCGGTAACATAACAACCTTATAACTTTGTGAATTTTCATGATACAGTTTTAAAATGTTGTACATAGATTCTTTAAATAAAAATACTAGACACGTTTTTCGGGTTTCGCATATACTAAAACTAATATTGTTTATGTAAGCGTCATGTTGTTCCGCAAGTTATCGGTAACATGATGTCACATAAAATTTGTTTTTGAATAAATAAAGGTTTCAATCAACAATCAACTCAGCCTATAGCAGTCCATTGCTGGACATAGGCCTCTCCCAGGCTGCGCCACAACACCCTGTTCTCCGTATTCCGCATCCAGTCTGTCCCAGCCACCTTTTTAAGGTCGTCGGTCCATCTAGTTGGGGGGCGTCCCACACTACGCTTGCCGATACGCGGTCTCCACTCCAGGACTCGTCTGCTCTACCGGCCATCGGTCCTTCGACAAACATGGCCAGTCCACTGCCAGTTCAGCTTGCTTAATCTGCGGCTATGTCGGTAACTCCGGTTTCTTCCGGATAACTTCATAAAAGGTTTAGCGATACTTAAATAATTAACAAGCGACCTACACTTCGGAAGACCGCATAGCTTGGAGACTCGTATCTGGTCGTGATCCTCAACAGTGAGTGCACAACGAAGGAGAAAAATAACTTACTCAAACCAATCACGACATTTTAAGTAATGAGTACACATGGCTTATTGCCAGTTGCACGTACGAGTAAGTCCATTAAATTTAATTCCCCATTAAAAGTAATGCTGTCTTTATCTATCAAAAAGTGACAGCATTTAATGGGAAATATAATTTAATGGACTTACGTGCAACTGGCGGTATATGTTGCACGTTACTGTTCAGATAAAATAATTCACCATTTTAAACCTCAAATGAAGATGTCGTTCTTTCTACTCCTCCTTTAAAACTAACTTTGTCGCTTATTCCTTTTTGTATCCAACAATCGTCGTCGTCGATACGATAACGATCGTTCCTATCTTGAGACTAACTTTGGTATTCAACTTTCTCTCCTGCCTTTATTTCTTTAATTGAATTAAAAATGATCACTTAAGAATTCATACCGTTCCGCGTTCCCATAGAGAATTCAATATAATATGGACGAGATTTCTTCAAAAAAAAAATTTGACCCTCCAAAGACCATTTTTTTTTTGTTTTTTCTGCCCAATGTTTGTTATTTCGTCTGATGGAATGTAATTATATTGTAAGTATATTGAAAGGCAATCAAATAGAAATAAGAAAATAATTCGGTTGGACGGATCACAAAATAGATTTGAAGACGATGCTGTTTCTTGAAATACTATTGTGAGTCGATGGACATGGTGTACATTTTAAGTACATAGAGCTGTTTCAATTTATAAGACTTTATTTTAAAATGTGAAAAACTACGGTTACCTTACTGAATCTTAATGGCTCTCATGGGTCATCTGGATCAATGTATCATAAAAGTAAAGTCCCTCAGTCACCTTTTACGACACCTACGGGAAGAAATAGAATGGTGCTATTCTTTACGTCCGGCACCACATGGATACAATATATATTTAAAAATGTTTAAATTCGCAGTGGAGCCGGCTATGCTTGGAGTCTCTTGGAAGGATAAAATCAGGAATGAAATTATCCGGAAAAGAACCGGAGTTACCGAGTTTTTTTTTTTGGGTGGGAAATTATCAAATAACTTCTCCCGCTCTGGGCGGAGCGGGAGGGCGTGTCAGACTTTTACTGACTAAAACCCACCCGTATTCCTTCATTTGCCCGTGTGCCAGGGCCACGATATCCCTTTGGGACAAACTCGCAACCCTGGCAGGCATTGGCCCTATCGGACCGCGTCAGTTGGTGCTGACAACTCTTTGAGGCACGCGTGGAATACGACGCGCCGTCGACCCGGGCCTGGTCCTTATCGGACGGTGAGCTACCCATCGCTCACCGTCCGCAGGCCCGCGCCTATGGTGGCCGGAAATCGGATGCGCCTCCCGACGCCCGGGGCGTCTTCTGCGGCGACTAGGGGTGCGAGGGCGCGAACCTTGCCTCTCCCTCACGCGTTCCGCCTACTCCTTCGCAAGCAATACTGCTTCGCAGAAGGAGTTAGCAAACTGAAGTGGCAGTGGGCTGGCCATGTTTGTCGAAGGACTGATGGCCGATGGAGCAGACGAGTCCTGGAGTGGAGACCGCGTATCAGCAAGCGTAGTGTGGGACGCCCCCAGCTAGATGGACCGACGACCTTAAGAAGATGGCTGGGTCAGACTGGATGCGGAAGGTAGAGAACAGGGTGTTGTGGCGCAGCCTGGGAGAGGCCTATGTAGGTATGATAGGCTGAGTTGAAATGCGCAGTCATTTGTCTATTTGTAAAAAAAACGCAGAAACTAACAAACATCAAAGCAAATAATCCCTTTCTTCCAGCTTTTAATTAGTTCACCTTCATCCTCTATTATATCAAGAGAGCCTTCAAAACGATAATAGAGCAGCTAAAGCACGTTCAAGCTTCATAATTATGTATTTTGCAAGTTTCCATGATGTTCTCGTATCAAAAGAAAAATATGAAGTGTACCTATTAGCTCGTTACTAGTACTAGTTTGTTAAGTCAACAAGGGATGGTGAGTATTATTCAAAGCAAGCTATGATTAATGATGTTACACTGTAATTTGCGGCACTAACAAACATTATTTTGTCGTGGTTTAAATCAGTATTAATTGTCGCATTGCGTATGTCGATGTAGTTTTGATTTATTCAGTATTTTTTGAGCTGTGTTGGCCCAATAGTATCGGCCCCAACTTATCGAGTTGTAGGTCGTGGGTTCGATCCCAGCCAGGCGCTTTACTTTGTGTAAATGATTTCATCACCACTGCTCTCGAAACGGTGGAGGAAAACATCGCGTGGACACCGGTATGTCTATGTAGAACTGAAAATTTAAAGACATGTGACATCCACCAACCCGCGCTGGGCCCGCGTGTTGGATTATGGGCTAGTTCCTCTCACAGGGAGGAGGCCCGTATCCCAGCAGTGGGAACATTATGGGCTGATTATGTAGTATTTTTTTTAAAGAACATTTGTGTATAAAAAAAATCATGAAATTGGCAAAATTATCTTCTGTAAATAGTTTATAACAATGTCGCTATTTGTAGCGTATTTTGACCTTGAGATGTCGTCACTACTTAACCGGACTATCCTGTGGCTGTCTTAAGTGTCAGCTTAAAGCGTCCAGCCAGGAATTTCTTAAATAATAAACGACTGCTTGCTAAGGGCACCCCCTGTGGGATACGAACCTAGGCTTAGGACATCGTTAGGGGAGGACAGCAAGGTGGGGACAAGCTGGATCAATTTTGGGTAATTATTATTATCAAGAGATAGTATTAAACCTACAGCGCAGTCAGCCGCGGCGCGGGCTGGCAATTCGATGAGCAAGGGACGGGGGGACAATTACGTCTAGGTCTTCGCGTGGGACCTCGGTGGCGAGGACGGAATGACGGTCTATATATTTTGTGCACTGTAGTTGTGTCGCTACTGCTTTCCTGGTGGAGGCTAATGGGGTCATCAGGTGAATGCGGTTTTCACAATTATTTAGAGACTTTATTCCGTAATATTTAAAATACATTTATATTAAACTTACATAATTATATAATGGTAAATAAATCCCAGATATTTTATCTTATAAGTTGTCAAAAACAGTGCGAAACAAGGGCATATCGCTAGTAGTTTATACAATGAATCACCTAATATACTTGATTTACTTTTATTATTAATGTCGTCACTGTCAATTGAATCTCATAAAGAGAAAATTATTTTAGATTAAATGAGATATTTGAAGTTTTCACGTCTTTCATATAGACGTTCTATTTGAAACTCTATGACTATACCTCTAGGTACAAAACCTCTTTATGATTATCTAATAAGCAAAATACAAACTGCAAAGGGCCTATCTCTCAGACTATTTAGGACCAACAAGTAGGTAACCTTTGTGTACCAACTAAAGAGCCATTTGCCTTTTAAAGGTACTTTTATAAAAAACCCCATAATTCCTTCAAAAGTGCCGCGAAGGCTCTCCAAGATATTATCCTTTTAAAATGTCCGACGCACGTACACATTTTACTCCCAACCCTATAATGTGGGCCGTTTCCTCAAGTGAGGTCCAGCGTTCATTATTTTTCGAGTATATCATTTGCAACACAGCGTTTTCATTGTTTGCACTGAGCCCTTTTTGGGCAATTTTTTTGCGACCTGACATTACAGTAAGTGTGATAATGGTACAGTTACCTACCTTTAAGCTGTCTTTTAAGAGAGCCATTGATTTGATTTCGAGGTCTTTTTGTCCGCGTAAAGTAAAAGATTAATGTTCGGGGAAATAGGTCAGGCGTGTAAAATTAGTTTTACGGTCTACGAACTGGAGAGATCATGTTGAACATAATTGTTTGGATGACGTAGATATATCCCGTCCACAACTTGTGAGGAAGGAAGTGGTTTATTGCGAAGCTTATATAGAAATTTGCTCACAAGTTTTCACTACCGATTCTATCTTTGATTTATAGACTTTTCGCTTACTTCGAGGTTTTGGAGTTCGAGTTTCATATTTTATGGGAAGGCTTTGTTGAAATTATGCAGGTACATTATACTCAGTATTTAAAGTGTAGTAGTATTCATATTTGAATCAAACAAGAATATGTAGGTTATTCCTGTATGAAAATAACATGCATTAGTACCGACACCACTATCTATAAAAATACAAATAATTTTTTTAGTATCTGTTTGTAATGTCAAAATAACATATGAAAGCAGATTAAACATCACTTCACGATTCAAAATGCACTCTTCTAGTACATTTGTTATGTCCATTAAAATTTATAATAAGCTACCGGAATATATCAAAAATATAAATAAAAATAATATCATTAAAACAATTTCTTATAATCCAAAGCTACTACACTATTGACGAATATTTTAGTGATAAATTTCAACAACAATAAAAACTACTTTTTACATAATACCTATAAATCATTATAAATTTTACATTGAATATAAATTTATTTTAAAACACTCAAATATTGTTAATTTAAAAATGAATATGCTAAACAGTGCACAATTAATTAATTAATTAATAATAATAACATTCTACAAGACTAAATAAAATTCTAAATATTTATTTTATATTATTGTAATTTATAATATTAATAATATAAATCGTGCAATATATAATAAAAAAAATAAAAATATGTACATATTACTTGAAACCAACTAAGGATACAAATATATAAATACTTATATAAAATATAAATACCAAAAAAGCAAATGACACTATTTTAATGATACAATTTTAATTTAATATTTCTATTCTTTTTTTTTTCCTAGCAAAAAGCGCATTCATCCTCTCTCCTATTAAAAATTAACTTTGCTGTACCCGACAGGGTCCATAATTGATTCCATGTTTTAACATACCAACTGTTTTATGTACACATTATGGAATGCAATAAAGTAGTGAGTATTAGTATATTTTTACTAAATGCATAATGAAAGTATATACTTATTACAATTATTTTTGTCTGTCTGTCTGTTGGTTCCGGCTAATCTCCGAAACGGCTGGACCGATTTTGACGGGACGTTCACTGGCAGATAGCTGATGTTATAAGCAGTAACTTAGACTTTTATTTCAGAAAAGCCACTCGAGCAAAGCACCAGCTAGATTACAATAAAAAATATAGGTTACATTTCTAAATAATTATTTGTATTTTGTATACTAGCGCAGTAGAGTTACTAAAAATAACTCCAAAATAGAGGTCTTAATTACGAGTAACACTCCTTCACTGTCTTCATTTATTAAATACTTACTTAAATTCATACTAATTTAATTTTCTAATGAATGTAAATAATACGACTCAATTTATTAGGCCGTTTTCAGCACCTTTTTTATATGGCCGTAATAAATTATGGTTAATCCTGACTTAAATGCGTATCTTTGTCTTGGGAAAGTAAACAACGTAGATTATATTTTGTTAAATGGTCCAGATATGACAGCACTGGAGTTAGGAACATTATTGGAAAATATTTATGTGGTTATGATGGACTCGTACCGTATTTTATGATCCTTTTTAATGTGTAACATCTTTCCTGGGAGTGATTTTGTGAAAAGGGACGAAAGTGTATAACTGGAAGTGACAGCTTGAGCATGGAAAAAGTAAGTACTTTAAATAGCATGGAATTAGTATGTACTATGTACTAGTATGGGATTAGTGTACTCATGGAATTAGTAAGTACTATATATACAGGGTTATTTTTAAAACGTCAATAACCTCTTAAGAGGTCATTGTATATAAGTAGAGGGAGTCGAATTTCGACCAGTGGGCGGCAACTAGTAATGAATAATTATTCGAATAAAAATTTCAGTATTTTACCTTTTTTTAAATTTTGAGGTTGGTTTCTGTCGCTGCTCAGTAGCTTATTACCAAGGTGAGATGTCAGATGTTACACATCATATGCGAGTACTGTAAGGCTCGCTCGCGTTTTTTCAACGTATTTTTGGTCCTTTAAGTCGTGATAGTCTTTAACGTAACTTAAAACTTTTAATTTTATGTAGAAAAGTATGATGATTTATAATCAGAAAGATAAACATAAATATATTAGTGTCCATAAAATAATTTTAGATGTCAACTAAACTTTAGATATGAATTTTATCTGTAAAGCTTAAGAAAAACCGGCCAGGTGCGTGTCGGACCACGCACAATGAAGGGTTCCGTAATTGGGATCAATTTATCCAAACACACTTAACATTGTAGTTGAAAAATATGATCCCCATACATTCCAACTGCCAATGTAAGTTTGTACGCACAATATTGAACGATTTACCATTTTATTTTAAGATCACAGACTTCTTATAATTTTTTCTGTTATCTATAAGTAAAGAACTATTTTCTGTATTTTTATAAAAAAATTAGGCTTAGTAGTTTCGGAGATAAGAGGGGGGAATTGTCATTTTTCGTCTATTTTCTTAAATAATTTCAAAAGTATGTATTTTAAAATTATAAAAAATATATTTATATAATCCTTAAAACATGCCCTTTTATTTGATTTGTCACACGATACAGTCAGCAAAGCTTTTTTTTGTAATTTTCTAATTTGCCCCCCAAAAGTGACCTCCATGTTCAAAATTAATTTATTTACGTAACACGTCCGTATTTGGGTCACAGAAATTCATATGAGCAAATCAGCTGTGACAGATGGACAGACAGACAGACACACGAGTGATCATATATGGGTTCCTTTTTTCCTTTTGAGGTACGGAACCCTAAAAAGTAAGTAATAAAACTTGTTTGTGGTTAGATCTAATTTATCAAGATCTGTATAAATTAAGGCAGACTCGCATACAATCTAGATTAAATTCCTCAACTATAGACGGTCAAATTAAATGATATAGCAAAAGTCCACAGACGTGATGGGTATAGACATCTAAACAAAATTAAAAAAAAAAAAATCGTCTTCCAAAAAGGAGGAGGTTATAATGTTCGTCTACATGTTTTTATGTATGTTCACAGATTTCTCCATCAATTGTAAACCGATAATAAAAAATGTTTTTTTGTTTGAAAGGGTATGCTCTCGAGGTGGTCCCTTTGTCACCAAGTCAGAACCTGATGAGGGGATCCCATAGAAATTGAGGAAAATCCTCAAATTTCATAGGCACACCTATTAATAGCGGTTTGAGTATTTTTTATAGTAACTCATGCATTTGCACTCGGTAAGCACTATTTGGTGAAGTCGAACTGATGATAAAAACCATAGATAGCCACCGAAACTATTTAGTAATAAGTAGTTCACGGGATGCGATTCGATTAGGCACTTTAATATAGTTGCTAAGCAATTTATGCTCATCACAATGCGTATGATGAAGTAGAGCTCCTGGTTCTTACCAGAAGAACTCCTCAAAAAGAGTCCAGTACGTGTCTTCGGAATATGATACGCCGAATAACGCAGCGCCGAAGGTTTGCAATAATGAATAATCTAATAACGAAAGTACGAAGCAACTAATACGTATCGTTACAACAAAAACATATACCGCCTTATTACAAAACAAGATTTATATTTTGACATGGCTTAATTTAGAGCCAGTTTTTGTAATAAGAACGTAACAGTGATTGAAATACCGTTCTATAAACAAAACTGTAAACTTAGTTCGGTACTAAGTTGTCAGTTTTGTTGTTTAGGTACTTTACCATAGTCGGAATAAAGTTCGAAATTCAATAATGGCTCCATGTTTTAAACCTGGGTCTGAAGATAAGCCTTGTTTTGGAATAAGGGGGTTAATAACGAATCACGGAACAACGAATGCACGCTACAACGAAAAACTTTACACCTAACTATACTCCATTTGAAATAAGATTAGACATTTAACTACACCTTTTTTTTACAGTCCGTGCAATCGATTTTGACTTCTATAGCGTTGGTGGTATGACCAATGACAGCTGTAATAAACAGTTGGTATTGTAACCACGTTTTTGCTTTTAATGCCATCCGTATGCCTACGGAATAGAAGTCAAAATCGGTTGAACGGACTGTAAACAAGTTTATTTAAATGTCTAATCATATTTGAAATGGAGTATACGTGGCCTCGAAAAAATGTAACAACACAATTAACGCCCCTGCATCGGGAAAAGCAATTGTCTGTAAAAGGTGATGAGCAGTTAACATTAAAACGTTTAAAAAAAAAACGACTTATTCAATAACCTTTTTAGGGTTCCGTACCAACATAGTAAAAAGGAACCCTTCTGGTGAGACTGTCTGTCTGTCTGTCTGTCTGTCACACCCGGATATCTCAAGAACTACTAATGCTATCAACTTAAAATTTAGAATGGTTTTAGATGACGATTGCCCAACTATTTTGCAAACAAAAATGAAAGTAAAAAAAAAAACTTTTTTGTAAAAGGGTCTTAAAAATTTGAAGTGGGGCTACTAGGGCATATAAAAGAACGCTGTAGTTTCTGACCTTTGATGAAAAATGTAGTAAAAAATACCGTCCCCCCCCCCCCTTATCTCCGAAGTTTGCATAGATAAAAATCTGAAATTATTCTATGTGATAGAAGTTTATGTAAGGATTACAGGAAAAAAAACGATGTCTCTAAATAGCACAGTTTTCCAGAAATCATCAACATCATACGTACGGAACCCTCTGTGCGCGAAACCGACTCGCTCTTGACTGGTTTTTTTTTTGTTGTGTTTAGATATTGATGCCCATCACGTCTGCAGAGTTCTGCTAGTTATATTTTTTATTTTTTTAGACGTCGCCACACACTAGGAATTTCTCCTGTATTGTGGGTGCGTTTACAAACATTTAAACTCACATACACAAACAGTCAGATCCGGAACAACTACTTGTAGGTCATACAAATATTTGTTCCGTGTGGGAATCAAACCCCCCTTTGACCCTTTAACCACTCTATAATAATACCACCGCCGTAAAGAATAGCACCGCCCTATTTCTTCCCGAGGGTGTCGTAAAAGGGGACTAAGGGACTTACCCGAGAATGGGCAGCAGCGTTCTCTATGCATTTTAACATCATACTGCGATCGCTAACCCGCCTGCCAAGCGTGGCGATTATGGCAAACCCTTTGGAGGAGATCTATGTCCAGCAGTGGACGTCTTTCGGCTAAAATGATGAATGATGTTGATGAATAATACCAGAAGGCAGTTTATAAATAATTTCAACAACCGGGAACATTTTGCGTAGAAGTAATGTGAAACCCCGCAAATGATTTAGGATCGCTTGACCTGAATACACCCATTGAGTTATGAGTTAATTTATATGCGGGAAATATGGTGCGGACACATGACAGTCAGATTAGCGAGTTGGAACGTACGCCTATTTGTTTTGATTACGTGGTCAGGCTTTGAACCTAATTTTGCCTACTGGAATTAGTGAAGTCAGGAACAACCTTGAAGGGAATCATTTTGCTACGAAGGTTATTAAAAATTCAGTGCTATTATAATAATAATGAATATTTAAATGACAAATTTTAAATGACATGTTTTAAATTACTACTCGTAACAAACTAAATCACACTAATATTATAGAGGCGAAAATTTGTAAGTGTGTAAGTGTGTGTGTGTTTGTTACTTCTTCACGCTCAAACGGCTGGATCAATTTTGATAACATTTTGTATGGTTGTAGCTGACACCCTGGATTAACATATAGGTTACTTTTTATCCTAATATTCCTACGGCATCAAGACTTACGTGGGTGAAACTACGAGTGCAGCTAGTATACAAATAAATACAAGAAACAAAAGGACACTTAGGCGTCGAAGTAATCGTCCGCATCGCTGTCATCCGGAAACGTGCCCAGAAGACTAGCTGCACTGCCACGTTAGATGGCAATACTGATTCTTTGGCCAAAGAACAAGCCAGCCCTATGGTCACGTGAAGTGTCGATCAGTCGGCGAGAAATTTCCCTAAAAAGGAATCGCGCACTCGGACCTCATGACCCAAACGACTCAAAACTGTATTTACCCATAAGATTACAGTATTTGCACCACTTGAGGGTCTCAGTGGCTGCAGCAGCGGCGCCAGAACAGCCAGCCATGCTTGGAACATGAGATGGCGCAAGGGTGTCAATACAGTTTGCGTCCCACACCAGAGGCCTACCCACCTTTCAAGGCAGTTACGTCATGGCGTCTGGTCTCTTAAGAGGCTGGCCTTAAGAGGGTTATAAAGAAGATGAACAATACTTAAAGGTTCCTCCGCAAATGAGTCTGATACTAGCGACAGCGGCGGTTAATGATAGGGAAAATGCTTTAATTTCATTACATAATCAGCCTATAATGTTCCCACTGCTGGGACACAGGCGTCCTCTCGGTGAGAGGGAGTGGGCCGTACCCCCACCACGCGGGCCGAGTGCGTGTTAGTAGATGTCATTATTTTTGGTTCTAAGACATGCCGGTTTCCTCACGATGTTTTCCTTCACCGTATTGTTTTTAATTCAATTATTACATATAAATGAAATCAATTGACCTCCATTTAGCTATTTGATCTATTCATTTTGCTACATGCAATTCTAAACACGAGTGTACAACGTCAAATGTCTTCATAGTCATGTTACTAAAGCCACCAATTTCATGCAAGGATCTGTGCTATTAACCCAGACTTAATCTCCACTTCATCAAATGCCAGCTCTTCAACCTCTACAACCAGCGTAAGGTCTTCTATGGACCTTCGGTCCTTAGTTGAATTGCCTGATTTAATATTCAACCTAATACTTGCAAGCGTTCTCTCGTCACAGAGAGGCTTCGCTCTTTGATTTTGACTAAGTTACGTTCTATCCATCGTCGTTAGAGCTATGTCTTGTTGGGGTTTTAGGTGGACTTGTGTTATTTTGTTTTAAGTACCTTTAGGAATGTTTCCTAAATTATCATCTACTACTTTGTTAGAATCAGCTAATGATAATGAGATAGGTTAGACTACCACAGCAAAGTATTTTTTTTTGCCTTGTTCGGAACTACAGTAACTAGAGTACTAACGCTCTACAGTCACCTGCTCCCTGCTACCAATAAATCTTAATTTATTGGTAGCAAGTAAAGGTTTAATTTTTAATGCCGTTATCGTTCTGTTACCGTCGGAAGAGCTCGTGGCTAAGTAATCCGTAACTGGAACCTTGTGGGAATCTGTTATTCTTAGGTTGAGGAAGACTATCCGCTCCTGATACAGTTTTATACTAGTACGAGGGGATAGGGCGAATCAATCCAAAGACAACCAATTCATTATTTTATTCCACCATTTTACATTCTCCAACTGTTCTACTGCCTAAGTTGTATTGTAAAAATAACTTTAAACGATTTTTGGCTATCTTGTGTTATTATTAAGTTACTTTGTATAGTTGTCTCATATTGATGAACAAAGAAAGATTTATTTATTTATATAATAACAGCCGTTTGGGTCGATCCATCAGGTAAAGCTATGCTTGCTGGAGTTGGTCCGTAGATCTTTACATACCGAGACTCCTCCATGCCTCGGAAAGCACGTTAAGCTGTGGGTCCCAGCTGTCATTCGTGGATCTTTGTCAGTCGTTACGGGTCGTCAGAAGCTCGAAAGTCTGACAACCAGTCTTACCAAGGGGTATCGTATTAGCCAGTTACTGGGTTTGTGGAGGTCAGATAGGCAGTCGCTCCATGTAAGATACTGGTATTCAACTGTATCCGGTTATACTGGAAGCCGACCCCAACATAGGTGGGAAAAGCCAAGGCTGATTGATTTCATCGCTCCGTCACCCTATCCGCTTACCACTAAACCCTAACCCCACAATATCACAATACTATTACGGCAGAGATACCTACGCAGTCTCACAATAGGTTCTGATTCCGATTTGCATTTTAACGCAGTTTGTGTCTGCCTAAATATTGTTTCATATAATTGATACCGGCCCTCTAATATTGTAAGCGTTTGATTCCACTTAACGCTGACATTTGGGATGACTAGGTTTATCGGAGTTACCGACATAGCCTGCAGAGTAAGCAAGCTGAAGTGGCAGTGGGCTGGCCATGTTTGTCGAAGGACCGATGGCCGGTGGAGCAGACGAGTCCTGGAATGAAAGAAAGAAAGAAAGAAAAATAATTTTATTCGTCACAGAAACACGTGCCTAGGAAAACACAAACTCGAGCAAGTAAACATTAAAAAAAAAAAAACCTATCTACATTATAATCAAGAGCACAAAAATAACAAATAGTCGGCAACTGCACGTGATGACTGTGACAAAAAGGCTTGCACTCAGCATGATGCTGTGCTATGGGGGACCCACAACACAGCGCTGATTTTCAGTGGTTACCCGAAAAAATACGTACGGAACTCAAGTCAGGTTTAATGAGTTGAACAACAAAATAAAATAAAATAAACAGTATTCATAATATAATGCCTATACAACCAATTATAAGAATAAATATGATTAAATTACCTACATAAAAAAAATATCCGCATGCATAAATAAAGTAGGTATCTATCTAAAACATTTTTATTACACGGGAATATCAAGTGTTTTGTCTCGCTTCCACCCCGACCACCGCGCCCCGCGCACCCGCACACAATATAAATAAATAAAGTACAGACAGGACTGAGGACAGACTACAGTTGCATTTCCCGTTTGCGTCTATGAGCGTGATGACGTACTGTGTGTGACTGTAGTCATCGAGCCGGGCGCCCGCTCGCTACCTACAGCTATGGCGCGGCGGCGCGCGCGGCGCACGAATGAAGACCACGTATCGGCAAGCGTAGTATGGGTCGCCCCCCAGCTAGATGGACCGAAGACCTTAAAAAGGTGGCTGGGACAGATTGGACGCGGAAGGCGGAGGACAGGGTATTGTGGCGCAGCCTGGGAGAGGCCTATGTCCAGCAGTGGACTGCTATAGGCTGAGTTGATTGATTGATTGAGGTTTAGCGTTTAAGGTAATTCTCAAATACAGAAATTGAAAAACACGAAACAAACCCTTTTTCGTCAATTTCTTATTTAATTGTGAGAAAGCTTGAAATAATTGGTAAAATTAAGTCTGTGTAACAACAAAAGTACTTACTGTTTTTTGGTGCTAAACCATTCATGTCAGTCTCAGCACCTGTTAATAGTTTAATCACTTTTGCTTTCTCGAAAATATAGTTAATTTTGCCTTTAATTTACTTAATGAAGATATTGTATAATCATAAAATAAAGTTTTGATTTTATCTCAAGGACAGCTGAAGCCCAGGGTGTGATTGTGTGATTTAAATTTCTTGATATGGTTTGCTAAATGATAGGAAAAAATACATTACCGACAGGGTTTTAAAACATTATTTTTCTGATATATTTTGTATGGAAGTTGAAAGCAAGTCGCGTTCTATAGTTTCTGGCTCCTACCCCCATGGGACGAAGGCGTGAGTTTATGTATGTGTGTATGTATGTATGTAAGTTGAAAAAAGTGCTTCAGCCACAAGCAAGTAGACCATTATTTTATTAATGTTGATGTCAATATATTTTAATGTCCAAAATCAAAAGTAGTTTCTTCTAAAAAGATGATCAGACGTCAGTCTCGCGTCATTTTTCGGAAAACTTATTGTGAATATTAGGGATTTTCCATGAATACTTAATTTATTTGAAAAATTCCTTCCAGCCATAACATGCAAAACAAAGTATTTGACTTTTCAAATCACATATAATTTTGTTTAAATTCTTTGTCCCTAACTCACAACCAATGAACTTGATCAAAATCAGCCGATTTCGTGCACGGTCCCTTATTTTAAAGGATGTGAAATCAACGTTGCTATATTGCTATGAAATTAATTTAAGACCCAGATATATGCCAGTGACCTTGAGTGGTTAGCTTGCGTGTTCTGTACTGAGCTCACACAACGCGTCTTACGTTCAGCCAATAGGACTCGCCCATCAAGGAGCGCTGTCCCCAATTTGACACATTATTAATTTATTATACACAAAACAAAAAGTATTTTAAAAAAACGCGTATACTAAAAGATCAATAATTAAATTATCTTTAAATTGGTGAAGGTTTTAGAAAAATACGCTAGGTAGATTTTGCGCCATTCTCAGTTTTTTATCCGCGTTAGACATAACTTTACAAATTAATTTCACTATGTAATATAAACATGATCTAAAATATTCACATATTAAGTTATTGAGAAAATGCTCTAATTTAACATATATTTTTTTCAAATCATTAACACTACTCGTTTAGACGTGATCTTCAGTATAAAATCATTAAAAGTCGGTTATCGTCGCCTTAATAACCTTTTCTAATTTGCTCCACAGTACTTTTCTTATCTAACCAGCCTGTATTGTGCCACTGCAGGGGATTATAGCTTTCTTCCTTTCCACACAATTCTGTCTTTTGCTAGTACTATGCGATTCAACTAAGAATAGGAATGACCTTGCGTCATATTGGCAAAACAAGCGCCTCGTTTACTCATTTTGAAGCAAAGTCAGTAAGATATTACAAAAAATTATTATAAAAACAGGTAACAACAAATTTAATAAAAACGGATGACATCATACATTTTCTTTGCAAGCCCTCCTTTTCAAGTTTCAGTTGATATCGAGGTCATTGACGTTCCTACTCTTAGTTGGAACGTATAGTACCAGCCAGTCTCTTCGGTTGGTTTAGCCTAATCTCGAGGCTTGCCTTGTCAAGTCTGCGAGCATGTTACGCAAATCAGCCGTTGATAAGGTAAAAAGTATGTACCTACTACGTTTAGCCTTCTCTAATTTTATTTCTATTACCATAAAAACATTTAAACTATCAAAGCACTTTGCATGTCAAACAAAATTATCGTCTGACATTATCCAACCTTTGATCGCACTTTAAGTACGAATATTAAGCATATTATTAATGCCACGAATCCCATTTTCTTGACTAAACATGTAAAAGCCAATTAAAATTTTATAATTTGTAACTGGCACATTACTCTTTGTGACAGAAAAATTTAAACCATGTACAAGGTAATTTGAGCTTTATTAACGGTACTTTAGTTTGGTATTTCAGTGTTAGTGAAGTAGGTGAAATATAAAATTTAAATACTGGTATTATTAAGACCACATAATGAGTTAGCTGTAATAAATCAAGTTGACAATTCCTGGGAAACCATTGCGTTATTCTGTATGGTATGATCACGTACAAAAAGTTCCAGTAGGTTTCCTTTTTCAAAGTTTGTTGATATTAATATTATGTCACAAGTCCCAGGTAGGATCTATGGATAAATATTTTATAAAAATAAAATACGTTTTGTTACTCTACACAAGTTAAGTCACCAACTGGACACTTTCTCACCTGTTAACACACTTACTTAGTTAATTATTAAAATTATTATTGTATACCCTGATTTTAAACAACCAGACTTACATCAAAAATAACCTATAATTTCTACTCTTACATGTACCCCACCAACTATATCCTAGGGACTTTGGGTTTCAACTCGTTGGAGGTAAGAAGAGGCCTTGATCAGCTCACGGTAGCCTGTAAGACCCTTAACGGTCGTATCGACTGCCCTGAGCTCCATGACCTTTTCTGTCGACTCTTTGTGCCCGACAAATACATCGGTCACCGCCAAAGTCGCCGACACAATCTGTTAGCGCTACTGCTTTGCAGAATGGTCGCCAGAGCTGAATCACCTGTGTGTCGTACTTTAAGAATGCTCAATGCCCTCCTGATGGCCAACTCTGAATGTGATGTGTTTGCAGACGAATGGAGTAAAATTAAGCGCGTATGTCTGATGTTCTGTGAGAAACAGTATGCGAGGGTGTCCACTGTTCCATGTTAGTAAGTAGCGAATAATTGTTTATGACATTCTTTGAGTCTGCATTGTATAGTTTTGTTTTCTATGTTAATTAATGTAATTGGTATTATACCGTGTTAATTAACTAAGTATAAATAAATAAATCAAATCGTAAAAGTTGTAAATTCTTGTGAAATTCTTTTACTTCCGAGCATCTTTTAACTTTGAGGTCGTCTGCGACCTCTTTACCAACTTTCTGAGAATCGCATTCCACACCAAAGTCACATTTCTTTAAATAAAAAAAATATGATAATTTTACTTTAATAACAATAAATTGCTTTGTCCCATGAACAGCGTTTTAATTACATACAGTACATTTTTCATGTCAAAATGCTACATTAGTTGCTATTAAAATAACTGAAAGGAATGTAGCTGCCAAGCTATATATTCGCATTCAAATTATAGCCCTAAACTTAGTTGAAAAAATTATAAAGGTTTATTATGAGGACATTGTATGCAAAAGTATTTTTTATAGTACTTTATCACTTGAGTATTTTAATCATAATTTTCCTTCACGCGCCGAAAATGGCCAGAAATTAAGCAATAGACTACATTAAAACCAACACTGGCAATGGGCCGGCCATATTAGCCTTAAAACCGAACACCGTTGGTGTAGACGTGTTCTTGAGTGGAGACCGCGCATCGGCAAACGTTTAAGGTAGGACGCCCTCAGGTTAGGTGGAGCGACGATCTTCGCAGGGTGGCTGGTGGCAGCTGGATGAGAGTTGCCGAGAATCGAGCTGAATGGCGTGCAATTGGAGAGGCCTATGTCCAGCAGTGGACTGCTATGGGCTGATGATGATGATGATGATGATGAGGACATTGTATGCAAAAGTAATTTTTATTGTACTTTATCACTTGAGTATTTTAATCATAATTTTCCTTCACGCGCCTAAAATGGCCAGAAATTAAGCAATAGACTACATTAAAACCAAGACACATAATAAAACAAACTGACACTATAACATGGACATACAGATGACTGCCGTTGGTCTAGTGGTTGCAAGCGCGACTGCTGAGCATGAGGTCCTGGGTTCGATTTCTGTGTCGGGCAAGGAATTATTGGGTTTTTCTGGAATTTCTTAGCACCAGCTTGGAGTCTGGATTTGTACCCGGTTGATGGCAATAGACTCGCCCCATATTACATTATCCTTAAACAAAAATGGCGAAATGTGGGTGTACTTATAGGTACCTACACCTCTGCATAACCCTTCGGTCTTTAAAACAACGATCTCGTCAAATTTATAGAAAAACCTTCGACTGCAAATCACCAATAAATCCCACGCGAAGACTAACAGTAAGTAAAATAGGTTGAACAAAAAGAAGAACGATCCACGAAAGATAAAGTGAGTCATAAAAAAGAAACCAATCGTAAACTGTAACAAGATAACTAGGTTGGGTAAAAAAAATATTAAAACAATTTCTAGTTTTTGTAATGAATCAACAAAAGTTTCTTCCTATAATGCTATTGAACTCCAAATTAAAACCTTCAATCATTAAGACGAGCGCAATGAAGTACCCAAAATGTTTTCCAACATTAAACCAGGCCGCTAACATGCGGTTTGCAGAGATTCTAAGATAAGCTAAGACTCATTTAAACTTAACAATGTGCTAAACTTAGCTAAGTAGTCGAGATTGTTCGCGTTCGTTGTTGAATTAATTCGTGATAAGTTTTGAGTTAGTTTTAGGTAATATTGCACCTGAAATTGTAGCGTACGTGTTGAAATATTAAACAGGTGTGATAATAATGGTGATGGTCGCAGTGGAAATTGAGTTTAAATATTAATTACATTCTTAAAGTCTAGTGGATATTGCTAATATTACGGACGAACCATATAATAATGCATTCAGGATGCTGATGAGGCTGCCCCGATTCTGCAGCGCATCAGGGATATTCGCCGAGTCGCATGTAGACTGTCTCTATTCTACCATGCAAAAACGGTGTATATCTCTGGTGCGCAGGATTCGGGCTAGCTCCAGCGACATCCTGAGGAGATTCGTGCAAAGGTTCGATTGCCAGTACCTGAACCATTGCTGTATGGTTCACATACTGAGCAATCGAAGTCTGTAATTGTATAGGGTGTGGTCTGTATAATTGTGTTTATTTTTTATTTTGTAAATTTTTGTGCTTTATGATCCTTTTGTTGGTCGAAATAAACGTATTTTTTTAAAATAATTATGATGTAGTTTAAAACGTTTCATTCTAAACTGAAGTTCTTATAGCAGTGAATGTAGTCTTAACTGACCACTGACCATACAGTGGTTGTTATCCAAGTTTAGAAAAAGTTTAAATTAACCTACTTTAATATACATCTATCTTGAATGGTTAATTTAATTTAATTCAATCCTACTAACTAGAAAGTTTAAGTTTAACAGAAGGGAAGGAACCAGACTGAAGGATAATAAACACAATCCCAATTCCGAAAACAACGCTAAAGTGTAGGTATGTTTAATATTTGGTGGCGGCCCAAACAACATCTAACCAAGCTTAGCCGTATAAATTCCATTTTAGAGCAACAAACTGACAAGCAATAATTAATATTCAACGAAACGCACACTCGACTATCAGGAGCGGTTCCGTACTAGTAAATTGCACGAGTTGGTCCAAGTGAGCCAATTCACCCCACCGCGGGGCGTTTGCTAAAACTTTGCTCATATTTAATTTGGCAGCGCACTCGCTTGGGACTAGCCTGATTATTGTTACACGCTAAACACTATTACTTCAAACTTTGGGCTGTATAGCATCAATATTGTCACGAAGTTTTCCTGTTGGAATTTGAATATTAATTTTAGTAACTTTATTTTTGAAAGCTTCCTTGTTTTGGAGTTAGTTTAAAAATAGTTTAAGACTTGTTGGTTTCGTGAAAAGTTGTCCATACTCTTAATAATCCTATTGTAGACACGACAACTTACACAATTCTAATAAATTTATACTATTTACACTTAGGTATAAAAAGATTGTTTAATAAATTTTACTTTAATTTACTTGTAGGTCATTCAAATATTTTGTGATTCAATCGATTTCAAAATTCTAAGTGCAGAGATCTAATCAATGAACAACTGCACTAATCAAATGAATTTTACTAGTATTACTTACTACAGTGGGTCTTCTTCGAACATAAATCCGAAGTATCGGCCGAATGTTCAGCCGTTGCTTGACGACAGCTAACTATGGCTGACTCATCATCATCATCATTTCAGCCAAAAAACGTCAACTGCTGGACATAGGCCTCCGCCAAGCACCACTACTTCGACCGGTTCTGTGCTTCCCGCATCCAGCGGATACCTGCAGCCTTCACAAGGTCATCGGTCCACCTTGTAGGCGGCCTTCCACCGCTACGTTTTCCGGTACGCGGTCGCCACTCCGGAACCTTTCGGCCCCATCGGCCACCAGTTCTGCGAACAATGTGCCCTGCCCACTGCCACTAAAGCTTGACAATTCTTCGGGCTATGTCGGTTACCTTGGTTCAAACTTGGAACCAAGGTATGGCTGACTACGGCGAAAAAAAAGGACAATTAAAGAGATAAGCCAAAGTCAAAAATGTGACTTTAAATCGGGTAAGGATTCAAAGTCAGAAAAGGAAAATATGGAAGTTATAAAACGGCCGAACATTCGGCCGATACGTCGGATTAACGCTTCGGAGTAGGCCCCCAGGCTGGCACGAGAACCGTAGAGAAGCGTTTTGTTGACGGAAGATTTGTAAACAAAACTGACGTGTCCGTGACAGTTGACAGTTTTCTACTGAGAAGGGTAGACAAGCGATTTCTATTCTACTCGTACTGTTGAGTAGAAATAGGAAGCGTCATGATAAGCCTGCTGGTCTGGAAAGGTTCTGGAGTAGCGACCGCGTACCGGAAGACGTAGCGTTGGAAGATCTCTTACAAGGTGGACCGATGACCTTGTGAAGGCTGCAGGTATCCGCTGGATGCGGGAAGCACAGAACCGGTCGAAGTGGCGGTGCTTGGGGGAGGCCTATGTCCAGCAGTGGACGTCTTGCGGCTGAAATGATGATGGTAATGAAGCCTGCTGATGGTCGCGGACATTAAACAAAGGATCTTCAAACATCTGCATTGCTCAATTTCCTTGAACGTGGTTCAAACGTTAATGATGACACAGCTCTAGATGTAACACCATAACTTCTTCCAGATAATTCTTTAATCAAGGTTAACTTACAATACTGTGCCAAAATCAATAAGCATCGAAGCCGAACTGCATTGAGCGCACCGCAATACGGGTATGAGTATCAGCCCTCCATATACGATACCTAACGAGTACCAGCGTTAGTTAAGCAAATTTTGTGGAATTTGGCACATAGTCGTGTATCCAAAGTTTTGGTTCAAGTCAGTGGAGAATCGAGTTTGGTATTTTCTTCGGGGATATTGTAATGAACAAGACGTTGGGAGGGTGTGAAATCAGGAAAGGCTATTTCTGTTCGGATATTTTTAGAATGTTTGCCAGTGCAATTTCATAAAATATACTAATATTTCGGTAGCCCTACAAACATACATCAACACACGCCTTCTTCCCATAAGGGTAGGCAGAAAGTACAGAACGCCACGTACTACGATCTTTACGTTCCTTTTGCTTCGTTTACGTTCATACATCTTACACGCGCGCCGTTTGCGAGTACTAGTATTACGCGCATGACCTTTATATTGAAATAGAATCATTCATAAATTTATATGATTCTACTTGTATCTCGAGAAGCAATTCTTGATGTAAATTGTTTTACATACTGTTGTATTGGATCAAGTTTTTCTAACTAAGCAGACAGCAGTGCTGCTGGGGAGTTTGTTGCGCCACTTTTTCTTCCCAGCTAAAGGACTAAGAAGTGGTGAAGGGTGTTTTGGGGGTCTGTCTTATTTAATGCTGACGTTCGAAAAGTGCTAAATAAATAAATATCTTTTAATAACGATTACTTAGTAAGTTATGGTAAAATAGGGAAGAGACTGAAACTAATCAAATAACTAATCATCATAAAAGTATTAACCCAGAACTTTTTAAAACTACGACTGTAATTGCTTCTGAAGAATCATATTGCTTCGAAACGTTACTACCGAACAAATTGCTTTCAATAAAAACTTTCGAGTTGCAACAATTAAATCTGTTAATGCCCACAACGCTGCTACACTCCGCTGCCAACTTTATTAGAACAAATACATTAAACCGGACTCTAGTCTTTTATTAACTATATCTATCTTATTATAAAGGGTAGCAGATCCATGACGTATGTACGACAGCCATTGATGTATTAAATAGGAAGATAGGCCACTCTCTAAGATAGCGTAAATATTAAATGGACCCGATGTCGTGCGTCATGTGCTCGACAACCGAAATAGAGAGACATATTACGCGGTCTATAGCGGGAACGAGATAGCAATAATTGTCACTGTTACGTACCCATAACAACTTGAAAACAAACTACGATTCGGGTATTTCCCGCAAACCGAGAGTAATGTAGGTCGATTGTGTCCTTTCCCCTAATTTATGGGGTCCACGTCGAGGAGCGCGTACCATATCTTCCTATTTAATACATCAATGACAACAGCAGAATTAACTTTACCGTCACACTCAGACGTACCAGACCTCAAAATGTCATCATTCTAGCGTCTACCTGCATTATACAACGTGCCGCTACAATGTCGACATTAATTCAACACACGGATAGGGCTAGTGGCCAGTAATCATAAAAAAAATATAATAAGATAAAATCATTCGTAAATTGAAAAATATTTGTCCATTTGGTGCCGGACGTAAAGAATAGCACCATCCCATTTCTTCCCGTGGGTGTCGTAAAAGGCGACTAAGTGACTAACTAGAGAATGGGCAGCAGCTTTCTTTATGCATTTTAACACCATACTGCGATCACCAACCCGCCTGCCAAGCGTGTCGATTATGGCATACCCCCCTTTAGGGGAGGAGTGGACGTATTTCGGCTGAAATGATTGAAAAATAATACAATTTCAAACTAAATAATAAAGCTCTCTCTTTTCAATCTTTCTTTCAATTTAGCTGTGTTTGTGTCCCTAATAACAATACTAATATAGAGTACTAGCTTTCGCCCGCGGCCTTGCCTGCGTGGATGTCGAAAAAAAAACAGCTTCTCTATCAGCAGGATTCCCCCAAAACATTATACCATATCTTAGTTGGAACCAACGTAAGCGTGGTAAGCAGATAGGAGTGCAGTTTGATTTACAACTTTACGGATGCAATTTAAAGAATTTGCCTATAATAAATAATATTCATATTTGGTAAAAAAAAATATTAAATCTTACATTTACAGCGGGCGCTCTTATTTTAAGAGACTACGATAGAATTTCAATCGCATATAGATTTGCTTGTTTACCCATTATTAACTAGCTAAAACACAAGTAATGTAAAAATTAAGAAATTTGTTACGCCATGATGCAATACAATAATAAGTTTAAATAACTCTTGTAAGTTCTGCGCCAGTATGTGTCGTTGTCTATTACAAATCAAATGTTATCTATAGTTGTTAGTCTTGAGTTAATTTTGGTTTAAAAACTTGACGAGTAAAGACTTCTATAAAGGTCTAAACTTTCTCTCTAAGCTATCTACTAGTAAAATTTTTGGTCTATAAACAGTTTAGTGAGTCACTAGAAAAATCTCTACAGACAATTTGAAAATTTACAACTCTTATCTCTATCTATTCATGTTTTCTTAACTCATTCTTATGAGAGGGGACAGGTTGTGCCCACTTTTACTAAACTGTGTCTATATGCGTTCTTGAATATTACTTGGGACATATCTTACTCTTAAGGTAGACAATAAAATAAAATTCTATTAATTCTAATGGTCCATTTTTTGACGCGATTGTGTTACTTGGGGGGCGAAGGGGTCTGTCAGACTCTTACTGACTAAAAACCACCCCAGTGTTCCCCTCCCACACTTGCACTGGGGATCTTGGGATCTATTATTACTTTCGCAATCCCCGGCTAGTGCCGGCCCGCCTCCGCGGGCCACCTCAAGTTTGGGGGGGGGGGTGTTTGACCCCCCCCGCGACGTCTGAAAGGGGCGCGCGTGGAACACTACGCGCCACCACCTCGGGTCCAGTGTGATAGGGGGCGGCGGACGTCCCCAAGTCCGCCGTCCCTGGACCCATTTAGGGGGGCCGGAAGAGGGCGTTGTCAACCCTCTGCCGACGCCCAGTGCGCCTGCTGCGGGCCGGGTGAGCGGACGAGATCTCCCGCTCCCTCTCCGCAGCCTCCTTCTGCGACACGACTGTTTCACAGAAGGACACCACCGCTACTCTCACTGGACTCCTCACTGCCGACCATCGACTCGACCACGGCCGGCAGCGATAGGTCACTGCCTACTCCTGAGATGTGGGCACGGCGTGGCTCCTCCCAAGCGGCACACTCTGCCAGCGTATGCCACGCCGTGTCCTCCCGGCAGTCGACGCAGTGGTGACACCGGGCGTCCGGCTCCCTGTTTATGCGACACAGGTACTTCCCGACGCAACCATGCCCCGAGAGCACCTGCGTCACCCGAAACGACAGGGAGCCGTGCCTCTTCCCGAGCCAGGGTTCGAGTACCGGCCGGACCACCTCGATGGTGACGAGGTAGGGCGTGAAAGCCTGACTGTGACAAGCCTAGCTTAACTTTCGATCGTCCCGTCCTGTGTGGCTAATAATATTATGCCAGGAGTCCCACTTTAACGTACTTTATATTATAAAGCAACAATTCATGAGAAATGCAACGGGGCATTGAAGTTTGTACAATAAGATAAACTACAAAGTGGGCAAAAGCTATGCGTTTGTAATTTCGAATATAATCCATTGTTCGTAAAGTTACTTTACGAACAATGGATTATATACGTACTCCTTCCTAATGTATCCTACTTGTATTCGGGGTATTAGACCTTCGAACCGTACTTCCTGGAAATTCTAATGCATTTAAATTATTCCATACTAACTTTGTTTAGTATTTTCATGGAGTTTAAATGATAGAATTTGTTACATAAATATATGTGAGAGTCCAAGCAAAAATAGTCCAGTAGTGGGGTATTGAGTTAAGACTAGATTCGGTATCTAGAATAGTCAATTGATAATACTATTGACAGCACGGTTGGCGCAGTTAGTTAAGCGATTGACTGCTGCGCTGCGTGTCGCGGGTTCGATTCCTACACGGAACAAATATTTGTATGACCTACAAGTATTTGTTCCGGGTCTGGCTGTTTGTGTATGTGAATTTAAATGTTTGTAAACGCACCCACAATACAGGAGAAATTCCTAGTGTGGGGCAACGTTTAAAAAAAAAAAAAAAAATACGATTAAAAATATAGTCAAAAACTTTTTTTTTTTATCAGACAATTGAAGTTGAAATTCTAAAAAAGTTTGATTTGAGAAAAACTATATGAATTTGTAGATAATTGAACATTAAATTAATAATCAATTAAAATCGCGAAATGAAATTTTTTCACCCTACTTTACAAAACTGCGTATATCTCGGAAACTAAATGCCGAGAACTGGACCCTTTTTGCTTCGACGCCCACATAATGTAAGACTAAACTTTTAAAATTACTTGAGATTTGACCCCGCCTTGTCACTTTTTTTTATAAACATGTTTAGCTTAGCTGAAAGAGTTGCACGATGAGTGCATGAGTGCAGAGCATGAATAGTAGTTATCTAATATGAAACTAACGCGCTATTAAGACTCAGATGTATACCAGTGACCTTGAGTGGTTAGCTTGCGTGTTCTGTACTGAGCTCACACAACGCGTCGTACGTTCAGCCAGTAATAGGACTCGCCCATCGAGGCGCGCTGTCCCCAATTTGACGCATTATTAATTTATTATACTCAAAACAAACGTATTTTAATAAAACGCGTATACTAAAAGATCAATAATTAAATTATCTTTAAATTGGTGAAGGTTTAAGAAAAATACGCTTGGTAGATTTTGCGCCATTCTCAGTTTTTTATCTGCGTTAGACATAAATTTACAAATTAATTCCACTATGTAGTATAAACAGAATCTAAAATATTCACATATTATATATTGATTTTATTATATTATTGAGAAAATGCTCTTATTTAACATATTTTTTTTTCAAATCATTAACACTACTCGTTTAGAAGTGATATTCAGTATAAAATCATTAAAAGACGGTTATCGTCGCCTTAAGCTAAGTTCGCAAAAATAAACGTGGTCGTGTAAATTTATTTATTCATTAATTCACTATCACATACATTTAAGACGATGCAATCATAATCTCATAGAAGCTTTAATAGTCATCTAGACTGAATTTCGACCACGGCGACCAATCTCAGCAAAGACCAGCCTTCGGCGCGGTAGATATGGTGTGTGTGCAGATACAGGTGCTCTCTCTCTTCCTTCATAGTCCGATGGGTTGGCAATCCGACATGACCGGAGAGAGATCAGGCGCAGGGACAACGGCTTAACGTGCTTTTCGAGGCACGGGGATATCACACCGCCAACTTCCAAACTCCGAGCTGTTACTAAGAAATTCTTAATGGAAAAACTCACACTTTACCTAACCCGGGAACCGAAACCAAGACCTCACGCTCAGCAGTCGCGCTTGTGACCCCGAGACCAACGAGTCACCGCGGAGCTTTACAACTGCACCAAAATAATAGACCACATAATATTATGAGAATTAAAACAACTTAAGTTCTTAATTAGAATGTAACAGCAAAGAAGTTACAATCAAGGTATAAGCGAAATAGTTATCTACTAGTGACAAGCGAACAAGCGAACATCGGTGACCGATCCGACCCTCCTTAAAACCAAAAGTACAGGTTGTTCCTAAAAGTAAAAGTTTTCTAATTTTTTGTTTGTGTTATGATATTGTTAGGTTAGGTTAGATTTGTATAAAAAAAGAAGTTTTTTATTTTATGCTACAGTTGACATTATATTGAATAGTGTTTGGAGCCTCCTTTTAAGCAAACCATGCCTGTGTTAGGAGACTCCGCTCTACCACCGTGCAGCATAAATTAAATTAAAGAAGGTACTCGTAAGTATGTTAGTGAGGGTATGATTCTAGTGTGAATACCTAAGCGTAGTGATTCTGTATGTGAGAGTGTAAGTTAGTGTGTGAGTGAGTGAGAGTATAGGTGACTGTGTGTGTGAGTGAGAGTGTAAGTAAGTATATTTGCGTCATTATGTAAAGTATTCCATGCTCAAAATACCAATATCATTTTTGTAAAAAATACAGTTGTTATCAGTTTTTAGATTTTTGCTTTGTTGGTTTTTTCAAGATAAAACTATCCTACTTACTACCAGTTCAACAATACAAACCAAGATCTACTAGGAGAATAAAGCATTTTTTTTTACATTTGCGATCTTGCCTTGAATTTCTCTTTAGCTGTGTGTTCTATTTATAATAATCCATTACGAAATTGTATTAGAACAAGGTGGATTTTGTTCTTTACAGTAAGTACTGCTACTACTTTATCTGTAACATAGCCACAATCCTGTAATTAGCTTCGCCGTCTTTCTGAGAAGATTTTCTTACATAATTGCGTTTGGGAAAACATTTAGCCAAGGAACCTTGGAATATTATAATCTTAGGGAATGTCAACGCGTATTTATTTGAATTTAAGTTACATAACGGGACCTCTTTGGTAATTCTATTTTCCATGGCATTTTAAATAACAATCATGTTTGTGCTACTTTTTCTGATAAGAACATTAGATTCACACATTCTGTCTTATTCACCTTTTTTTTTTTTTTTTGGGTGGGAAATTATCAAATAACTTCTCCCGCTCTGGGCTGAGCGGGAGGGCGTGTCAGACTTTTACAGACTAAAACCCACCCGTGTTCCTTCCGTTGCCTGTATGCCGGGGCCACGATATCCCTTTCGGACAAACTCGCAACCCCGGCAGGCATTGGCCCTAACGGACCCCGTCAGTTGGTGCTGACATCTCTTTGAGGCGCGCGTGAAACACAACGCGCCGTCGACCCGGGCCTGGTCCTTATCGGACGGCGAGCTACCCATCGCTCACCGTCCGCAGGCCCGCGCCTACGGTGGCCGGAAATCAGCTTGTGACTCCCGACGCCCGGGGCGTCTCCTGCGGCGGCTAAGGGCGTGAGGGCGCGAACCCTGCCTCACCCTCACGCGTTCCGCCTCCTCCTTCGCGAGCATTACTGCTTCGCAGAAGGAGGTGACGGCCTCCCATGCACTCTCGCTCCGAACCATGGCCTGAACCAGGGCCGGACGCGAGAGATGGCCGCCGCCGATCGCCTCCGTGTGGACACGGCGGTGCTCCGCCCAAGCCGGGCAGACCTCCACCGTATGCTCCACCGTGTCCTCCGGGCGATCCACACAGTGGTGACACCCGGGCGTTTCCTCCCGCTTTATCCTGAACAGGAACCTCCCGAAACAACCGTGTCCGGTGAGGACCTGCGTCAGGCGGAAGGTGAGGACGCCGTGGCGCCTCTCTAGCCACTCCTCAAAGAAGGGACTTATCGCCACAATTGTGGCGTGCCCTGCGTTGGGTTGCGACAATCGCACTCTCCATGCCGCCATGAGATCCCGCCGGAGCTCCGTCCGCTGTGCCGCGATTTCTCGCGGCAGCGGAGTTTCACCCCGGCCTTTCGCCTCCTCGCGCCACTCCCAGATGTGCGCAAGGTCTTTTGCCTCCAGATCCCACGGCGGCAGTCCGGCAAGGAGGCTCGCCGCCTCACGGGAGACCGTGCGGTAACCCCGTACCAGCCTGATGGCCATGACCCTTTGGGACGCGTTCAACCGCTGGGCTGGTCGCAGCCTCAGAGAACGCGCCCACACCGGTGCCCCGTAAAGGGCCATGGACCGCACGATCCCCGCGTAGAGCCTCCGGCAGGAGGCGTTTGGGCCCCCTAGATTGGGCAGAAGCCGCTTCAAAGCAGCCCCAGCTCTCTCCAGTCTGGGAGCCAAACGTCGGAAGTGCTCCACGAAGTTCCACCGGCTATCGAGGACGAGTCCCAAGTACTTCATCGTCGACTCGACACCGATGTGAACTCCTCCCGCCGTTATCTGAGAACCCGACAGTGGCGCGTTCCGAGGACCATAAAAACACATGGCCTCGGACTTGTGCAAGGCCACCTCGAGTCCCAATTGCCGGATCCTATCGACGATTGTCGCAACGCCACGTGCCGCCAGTTCGGTCGCCGCCTCATGCGACCTCCCCTGCGCCAGGACCAGCGTGTCGTCAGCGTAGCTTACTACGCTGACGCCGCTAGGGAGGTCGGCGCGCAGCACCCAATCGTACCCGATGTCCCACAGATGCGGCCCCAGGACCGATCCCTGTGGGACACCGCACGACATCTCTCGCCGGTTCCACTCTCCTTGGTGACCGGGGTAGATGACGTCCCTATCCGTCAAATAGGCCTCGACCACTCGACAGAGGTAGGTCGGCATCCGGTGATACCGAAGTGCCTCCCTTATGCAACTCCAGGGCAAGGTGTTGAAGGCATTGGCGATGTCAAGAGACACTGCCAAGACAACCCCACCCCGGGCAACAGCATCCCCCGTCGTGAGGGCTCGAACGCGCATGATGGCATCCACTGTAGAGCGCCCCTTGCGGAAACCAAACTCTCTCTCTCCGCCAAATCCAGCCCCACCCGCACCAGCCGCCCGACAAGGCCCAAACTTCACCTAGTCTTAAATTCAAAGGAAAAATGGTTCGACTTGGCTTGGTTTGGTTGACTAACCCTTTTTTTAGGGTTTTTTGTATGTATAACGGGAATGATATTTTGTTTTCACTTCTATCCCATGTTGTGGAGTTTTGTTGGATAGGCCGTTAAAAAATTTGGCGGGTTTTTGAAAACCATTTCTCGATTCAGGGATCCGTTAGCGTAATAAAGCTTTAAAGTGCTAATTTTTGTTAGAGTTATGTGTCGGGGGACACATAACTCTAACAAAAATTAGCATTACTGCCGGCTAAATGGTTGATTTTGGATACGTGAAAAAACTCACGGCAGTAGTATATATAATGAAGTTAAAAGGAAAACTATCACAGCTAAGTAGGGTTTACAGGTTAACGATTAGTAGTCGACCAACTTACATTTGCAGTTGGAATGTATGGGTGAACATGTTTCATCTCAACCCCAACTACGGAACCCTTCATTGTGCGTGGTCCGACACGCACTTGGCTAGTTATTTTTTATTGGTAATATCAAAGCAACAAACCTTATATTTTCACAAATGAATAATAAAGTTGCCTTTTGTGTGACCGCGTTTTTTTTAAACTACGCAATGATTTTTGATGCGGTTTTCACTTGAACATAAAGGCTTCTACATACCAGCGCGACTTGTCGCGCGACGCGACACGGCACAAAGGCCCCGCGTCTCGCGGGACGAGCGGTGCCTTTGTGTCGCGTCGCGTCACGCGACAAGTCGCCCCTGTATGTAGAAGCCTTAATTCGGAACCTTTATGTGTATAAAATGATGATGTGTATAAAACATAAATATGTTAATTTTGACAACTCGTGAATACCGTGCAAAACAGGGGCGGGTGGGCACTAGTCTAAGATTATTCTACCTATCAATATCAGTCAGCAAAATATTCCAAACGTCTGATACCTTTTAGTATAAAACTGTGTCAGTCACTTTCCCTAATTTGGCGTTGGCAACAAAAACAGTGGAAATGTCGATTACTACGGCAACTCAGGCTTCGTTGGCTCATTGTGTAAGGAAATTGTAATCCGAACGAAAAGCATCATCGAATCCCAAGTCACCATTTACTTCTTGTTTTTTCCATTTACCGATATCAAAACAAAATTCAAGCTCGGTTTCCCTGAAACATTTCATTCTTTTATTCTGTTTTCGTGTTTCTCTTTATTGCTTCATTGGTTTGGAAGTATGTTTCTGTTTCCTTCATTTATTATAAAAACTGCTTCTGTCCGCGACTTCGTTCGCGTGGAAGTCGTAAGACACCAAAATATACTGAAATAACGACCACATTTTTATAAAACTTTCCTGTATACTACGTTCGTAGTTTTGGTATCACCAGCCAAAATATAAAGAGATTCAGGACTGCAGCTTCTCCTGAGGTCGACACCTGCAGCCTTCAGTAGCAAATTTCTATTGCTTGGGAAGTTTTTAGTTATTAATGAACGCCTGAATATGCTACCTAATGCCACAACACTGATAGAATGCATCAGTCAATGACTGATGCATACTTACAGATTATTCCTGACAAACAGTTACTAAAATAATACATATAACAGTAAATTGTTAACACACGGGATTTGTCATGAAGAGTCACCTAACCATAGTTATTTATTTTAATTATAAAGGCAAATGTTACCGACTAACTTTTTACACCTTTGTATCCTGCTTATCCTCTCTCGTGTCGGCTTTTTGGCACGAAATGGGGATTTGCCACTATACGAACTGAATCAGTCGGTCTGAACCAGATCAGATGGCGAATTCGGCATAATTGACATCGGCCTAATGTAGGTCAATTGACAGATGAGAGGGTAACCTCTTCTGAACCAGCCTATTTGGCGCGAAAATGGGTGTGCGCCACAAACGAACTGAATCAGTCAGACTGAATCAGACCGATTGGCGAATCCCGCATATTTGACATCGGCCTCATTAAGGCCGCTCGGCGAAAGAGAGGATATGCGTATGAAGTTTCATTAAACTCGGTTCAGTCATTTCAAAAAACAAGGGCTCTAAAGTTTGTATGAAATGCTGAAAGTCGTAAACGCTCTTAATCAGAATACCTAATAAAAAAAGAAATAGACCTATGAGCACAGAACAGAAATAGTTGGTAGCTGCACGTCGTGATTGTGACAAGAAGGCTTCCACTCAGCATGATGCTGTGCTATGCCCGCGACACACAGCATGGCGCAGATTTTCGGGGAGTACCTACACGAAAAATTACGCACAAAACCAAGTCAGGTGTTAATGCTAACCATTTATTAGCTTGAGTTGTTTTGACCGTGGAACAGACCTCCCGTTACCACCTTAATACATTGTTTGCTTTTAGAGTTTATTCTGTTTCGTAACATTTCAACATTATTGTTCTCATTCGTTAAGGCCCTTACAAAATTATTACTATTGAGCATTATTATAAAGACATTGTTTATCATAGCATAACATGGCACATTTAATTATCATTTGTAATATACTTTAACTTCGTCTCATGCTTTCATCTGGTTCCTTGAACAGCCACAATTGCTTCTAATAGGATTTAAAACGAATCATGGTTTCAAAGAAAAACATTTACCTCTAGACTTTTCTGTCATTTAGTCATCTTCCACTCAATCTGAGAAATGTGATCGTTATATTTGCATTAAATTACTTATGTTTGAAATAAATGTAACTATTTTCTTTAGGAAAGCAAACGCTGTCGGTGCCTCATTTATTATTTGTGTAGAGAATTAATTTTCAAAAGTGGTTTCTTGGAAATGTTTACAGACTTACAAGTTATAAGATCTAGTCGTATTCCAAAGATACTTCAAACTTCTTTAAGCAATACTTCTACTTTATCTTCTGTTATTAATACTTCAATAATAATTATTTTTATTAATAAATTATCATTTTTTTGTCAACAGACCTCAATTTGAATTCCATAACCTTTTACGTTCAAATCTGTGTCTTCTTCCTCAGTTTTAAATGTTCTTTTTTGTTATCATAACGACTCCGGGATTTCGTGTTCCACTTCACACACTTCCAATCCATACAATACTTAATAATATTTGTTCGTAATACTTCCGATACACGTAATGCCACTTATTTCTCCAATTCACAGGAAGCCTCGCCCGTTCAATCTCTTGTGTGCAATCCTTACATATTCTAACTGGCTTTACAGTACAATTTGTGAACTGAGGCGATGTACTTTGTTTCAAATGTACATTTTAGCGTCATTCAGTTTTGTCGTAAGATTTCTTGTAAACTTGGAAATATTGAATTGTAATGTTGTGTCGCTACCCAGTATCATATCGTTTATTTTCACTTGTGTGTCTTTGTTTATTTTTCTATTCTTGCGTTTACACACTTTTTGATTACATTTCAATAATGTTTATATTATGTCCATGAAGACGATTTTGCTGTTTTGGCAATTAACCCTTCGTGACGCTGGAACGTGGATCCCCGCAAGACTTTTCTATTCTTGCACTTACACACTTTTTGATAATATTTGAATAAGGTTTATATTATGTCCATGAAGATGATTTAGCTTTTTTGGCTATTAACCCTTCGTGACGCTGGAACGTGGATCCACGCGAGACACAATGGCTTTTAAATTGTTTCTGAAATTAAGGCATTCAACCGGTTAAGTACCTACCCTATTTTATGTGTGCTATTCTATCGGATCTCATAATTTAATACATCTGCATCTTCTATCGATTTTGATTAGAAAAATGAGCCGATCCTATTATTTTGACACTTTGACCAGCTATAGTTAATAACTTGCGTCGCACATACAATCCCGCATCTCAACAACTGGTCTAACACTGGAATATACGTTTACAAATTCCTGCGTTTATAAACTATTTGGAGGCCGGTTTTATCTGTTTGGAAGCACTGCATTTATATGTAGTATTACTTCAAAGTAATGTTGAATTTCTTGACTTTTTAATTTATTTTATCGTGGCAACAGAGGGTACCTATTAGAGAATACAACAGATAAAACTTTCAACTAATATCATGTTTATCATCTGCCTAGCTTTTTCTCAACTATGTCGTCGTTGGCTTCCAGTCTTACCACATGCTCAACCCTAATACCACAAGAACCCTAATATTAAGGCTCCACCGCCGTCTGTCTGTCTGTCCGGTTGTCACCAGGCTGTATCTCATGAACCGTAATAGTTAGACAATTGTCATTTTCACAGATTGAGAGATGTATTTCTGTTGCCACTATAACAACAAATACTAAAAAACAGAATAAAATAAATATTTAAGGGGGCTCCCATACAACAAATGTGATTTTTTTTGCTGGTTTTTGCTCTATATTGATAATGGCAACAGGTAAACGCTTGAAATATTCACAGAATATTTAGTTTATTTATAGTTTAATTATTTATTTTTAAAGTAAATATATATTCACTTTAAAACTAATAATTAAATAAAAATAAAACAAATATTTAAGGGGGGCTCCCATACAACAAACGTGATATTTTTGCCATTTTTATAGATAACGGTACGGAACCCTTCGTGCGCGAGTCCGACTTGCACTTGGCCGGTTTTTTTTAATAAAAATGTGACTGTTATTTTAATATATTGTGGTGTCCTACGACTTCCACGCGAAAGAAATCGCGGGCAGAAGCTACTAATTTTATAATCTTATATATAAAATTCTCGTGTCACAATGGTAGTTACCATACTCCTCCGAAACTGCTTGACCGATTTTGATGAAATTTTATATGTATATTCAGTAGGTCTGAGAATCGGCAACTATCTATTTTTATACCCCTTTCCCACGGGATCGAGACTTACGCGGGTGAAACCGCGGGGTGCAGCTATTAATCAATATCATTATCATCTGCCTAGCCCAACTACCTTGGGGTCAGCTTCCAGTCTAACCAGATGCAACTGAATACCAGTATTTTGCATGAAGCAACCGCCTATCTGACTTCCACAACCAGTTGTTGGATAATACGATGGGTAATGTTATTGCTTGTCAGACCTTCGCGCTTCTGACTACCCGTAACAAATGACAAAAATATTAAATAATAAAACAATCCTACTAATATTATAAACTCGAAAGTTTGTAAGTATGGATGGATGGATGGATGTTTGTTACTCTTTCACGTAAAAACGGCTGGACCAATTTTGATAAACTCAAACTCAAACTCAAAGCATTTATTTCAATTAAACCAATTACAGGCACTTTTGAATTGTCAAAGAGTCGGTCAGTTAGTCAGAAAGTAGAGTTCCAAAACGTAGATCTCTATGGAGAAGAATAGGCAAGAAACTCCAAGGACACTCTTTTAAATCAAGATATTACAAAATCCTGGGTACATTATTCTTGTCGCTTCTATATGTGAGAACAATGTAAAAATATAAATTATTTAAAAAAAAAACAATATAAAATATTACAAATAAGCCCTGGCAGATAGGAGAAGACCAGTCACAACTGACGGCACCCGTTCACGAGCATGAGCAGATAAAAATTTGTATCGAGGTAGCTGACACCCTGGATTAACATTTAGGGTACTATTAATCCCTATATTCCCGGGATCAAGACTTATGCGGGTGAAACCGCGGGGCGCAGCTAGTTTAAAATAAATACTAGTTTTAATTAGTTTCAGTAACAATAGTGGCAACAGCTCATTATGAATGGCATCCATGATGTTAAGAGCCATTTATTTTCGCTCGCTTTACGATCTGAACGACACTCGTTGGAGCCATATGCGGTAAAGCGTGGTAATTGTCATAATTACCTGTATATTTGGGAGTTAATTTATCATAATTACAGAGACACAGTTACATGACTACTGATTTACTGATATTTATAGAATCGTGCACCAAAACTTGAAATCACGAAAAAAAATCAGCTGTTCCCTACATTTTGACGAGATAAGGCGTCTACATACCGGGGCGACTTGTCGCGCGACGCGACGCGACACAAAGGCACCGCTCGTCCCGCGACACGCGGGGCCTTTGTGCCGTGTCGCGTCGCGCGACTAGTCGCGCTGGTATGTAGAAGCCTATAAGCGAACATAAATGTAGGTAACAGCTGATTTTTTTTTCGTGATTTCAGGTTTGGTCCCATAGTAAAAGTTGTTTATGATGATGAGTACAATGACCCCTTAAGAGATTTCGTGTACCTACATGAATAAATACACCTTATATAGACATTATGTTTTGATCAAAATGATTTCATCCACGATCAAAAAAAAATAATCTCCGATCCCATGGCAAAACTGAACAAAACACATAGTAAACTTGCCTTAAACATTGCCATTCAACGTGTCTATAACACACGGGGAAAACTGAAGCACATTACAGACTGTATCGCCACATCAAGCCACCTTAATGCAACTTGCTTTTAACCTACATCGGATGAAAGCGCGCACCGCGTTACGCTTGCTTTAAGGGGGTAATCGAGAGCGTTTGTTACACCGTACTCGTTATTAGTACGGGTTTAAGTGTATAGGGTATTTATTTTAAAGGTTTTGTTTGGTGTGAGTGGTACTCTTGTGACAGCGAAGATTATTAAAATGGTAAAATTTTCCTTGGCTTTCATTAAAATATCGGTGTGGTCTTTTGTAGATACTTTGGAAGCTGTATGTTTTACCTTTAGTTCTTCAACTTAAGTTGGTAGAGATATCGTATTATCTTCTCTTCATTAAAATACATGAGGCTTGTTTCATTCTGTTTTCATATTTACTTTTCTTCTGTTGTCATTCTCACGAGCTTCACCTAGAACTAATTTCATGAACAAAATATGAGCCGCGATGTTCTAAAGTGTTATCACTCGCGGAGGCTCGTTAGCTCTTGTTTTGTTTACTGCAAGATTCTGATGAATAGCATTGAGCGAGCAAAACAAAGAAATTGGTAAACCAATTTCAATAATTAATTTTACACAAAAATTTGACCTTTAAAATAATTACACCGTCACTCTCAAAGTCTCTCAGTGACTTCTGAAATGAATATCATTATTCAATTCAAATAATAATTAATTCCACAATTTTCCTCTCACATCTGCCACACAAAACCCGCCTCTATGATTTCAATAAACAACGTACAAATGACCACTTTAAATGAGCTATATATAGCCATATATGACCACAGAGGATGAATATTAGGTACTAATGTAAGTGCAGTGATTAAAATTAACGGTGGTAGGAAATAGTTAGGCAGATTCCGTGATACCGCATAATGTAGACGAGATGGGATTAGCTTAGATAGTGATGCTGGGAAATAACTGTTATGGTACAGAAATGATAATAGTATAGATGATTGTGAAATGGGGAAAATTATGAATGCTATTGCGATTAAATTAATTTGACGAATGCAGGAAGGCGTTCGCTTTCATACCGTAAATGAATATTGCTTTCGTTACCTCTGACAGGTAAAACAGATATTATTTTGATTTTAGTTTATTAGCTACACAGAGTATACTTATACAATATTAGTTTTGGTATATGTGAAACCCGAAACACGTGTCCAGTATTGTTATGTAAAGAATCTATGTACAAAATTTCAAAACTGTATCATGAGAAATCACAAAGTTATAAGTTACCTGGTTATGTTACCTGGTTGTCCGTACAATAACATGCTTTCGGCGCCCCCGCGCCTCCAGGGTCGTCTTGCGCTCATTGATAATAATTTGGCAGTAGGTGCCTAACCGTATGGAGATTGTAGTGTAAGTTATTAAATGGTGATAACATTTTCCATCACACTTAAATATTTTTAGGACAAAATATAACATGGTGTAAAAATTAATGATTGAAATCGATTCAGTTCCTTATTCTGAACAAACTATATTCAGGTTTCGCTTAAACTAAAAATAATGTTATATAATTTATATTCTATCTATAATTTAAAAGTACCTGGTAATAATAATTCATTTAGTCAGGTTCTAAGAACGTCTTCCCAGAAGAAATACTTTGCCAGACTAATGAAGCAATGTTTTTGAGACGAACAAGCTGATTACTGAGCCCTTTTCAATAGGAATAGCAACATAAAAATATGAAACAATATTAATGAACCTCCGTACAATTTAAAACATTCCGTCTTTCTTTTGAAATCTGTTAATTATTTGTATTGTCAAAATACGAGGCGCTGCGAATATCTTTGAATTACGATCTATCCAAGGAGACCTCATTTGTAGAAATTGGTTCAGTAGTTTGAAGTAGTTTGGACTGTACGTGAGATTCATAGCCCTTCCTCTCTATAATCCGGTAAAAAAACATTATAAATTAAAACATCAATCAACCTATAAAGTTTCCACTGCTGGAACATAGGCCCCCTCTCCGTAAGAGGGAGTGAACCGGGACATAACCCTGAGAAATTAAAATATTACACAGAAAATATTAGGTACACGGCGCACGACGGTGTGACAAGCTCCAAGTTAAATCATGTAGCGGCTCGTAGGTACAAAACGTCATACAGGGTTATTTTGCATATTCACTAAACAGTTCCTTTGAACATGCACATATTTGACTAAACTCATTTGAACGTCGCCTTTCATCGATCAAATGAAGACTTGATTTTGGTGGTATATAAGACTTTGGTGGAGGCTTTTTGAGATATTTAAATTAAATTGAATAAATATGATAAGCTGTTGCCATCCTCGTCCTAAGGGTCACTAAGGGCCAGGACAAAGCGACATTATAACAGTGATAACGATGGTGTTATAAAAATAATATGTGAAACACACTACAATGTGAAAAATTACTTTTATTTCGGAAGTCAGTGTCTTCGGATCTGTAGTTTAATTTTTTGCCACCGACTTCTGATTAAAGTAAAGTTGTGTCGTTCAAATCAGTGCTGCAGCAATCGCCATTGAGAGAAACACAATATGTTGAACTATATGCACAGTTAATTAAAAATTCTATTACCTACTGCAGTTAACAAAAGCCGGGCTTTCCAGCTTCCAATAAACATAATCATATTTCTCGGAAGCCTTCGATCAATTCAGAAAGTCCGTACACCAAAAATAACATGACATCCAGTGCATTCGATCGTGGCTTTTAAACTGTTACATGCGTTACGTTTTATTGCGTACGTGTTGGTTTTTCTGAACATTTTCCTTTCTCGCCTGGGACTCGTGATAAATTGTGTATACGAGTAAACGCCTGATAAGGAAGCGGATCGCATCTTGTAAGCATTTTGTCTCATAAAGCAAATCACTGGATAAAAATTACGTTCTATTTGGTTTTAAGTGTTTGTGATTTTCTCGATGAGAGAGTTTGAAGGCTCATGAGTAGGTGCTGGATTAAAGAAAAATCCAACGATTAATACACAAATATACGGCCAAGACATCAATATCTAAATACATGTAAATGGTAGTTTTTGTGGAAGACGACGGAAATTATTCAACGGGAATGTACTATAGGGATAAAAAGTGTCATATGTCCTAACACAAGTGTCATGGTACTGTGCCAAATTTCATCTTAATCCGTTCAGCCGTTAAAGCGTGAAAAAATAACAGACACATAGACAAGCAAACCAACAAACAGACAGTTACTTTCGCATTTATAATATTACTAGCTGCACCCCGCTGTTTCACCCGCATAAGTCTCGATTCCGTGTGAATATCGGGATAAACAGTATTCTATGTTCTAATCCAAATCATGATCTATTTATGTGCCAAATTTCATCCAAATCGGTACAGCAGTTTTAGCGTGACAGCGTAACAAAAAACAAATAAACGAACTCAATTTCGCATTTAAATTATGAGTTAGGATAAGTATGGAGTATGGATTAACAGATTCTTTTTTCTCAGGGGTAGTCAGATTGGAAATGTCGACTCCATCTTAGCTTATTTTTTATTTTTTTATATTACTTACAAAAGTTATTCCAACATCCTATTTGCAGAACAAACAATTTAATTTCATTCATTATTGGAAGAAAGGAAGATCATATATTTTTTTTTGGGTTGGAAATTATCAAATAACTTCTCCCGCTCTGGGTGGAGCTGAGGGCGTGTCAGACTTTTACTGACTAAAACCCACTCGTGTTCCTTCCGTTGCCTGTGTGGCAGGGCCACGATATCCCTTTCGGACAAACTCTCAACCCTGGCAGGCATTGACGCGCCGTCGACCCGGGCCTGGTCCTTATCGGACGGCGAGAGACGATATTAAAAAGTGGATCCCCATGATACAGATAAAACACACAGAATCACAGTGATCAACGACAAAAGAATAACAAATGACACGAGACAAACACTGCACACTTCATTATTCATTTAGTTCCAGATCAACGAAACCAAACAAACGAATCGACGTACACAACGCAAATGAACCGTTAAAGAAAAACACAGCGATAGTTAGCATTAATGTGTCGGCATTTGCTAAGCTGGTTTCGAATACACTGGCGATTTTATTTGCTACCCAATACCCCGCAATACACCTCTGGCAGCTAGCTTTAAGTCCCAGCATTTACTTGGATTTATTACCCCTCCGATATTTCGGCAACTTCCCTAACGTTTACTTATTTTGTTTCGACTTTGTTTCCTCCATTCTTACAGACTAAATTAAATAAAGTTCTTAGAGCGAATAAAGTTGGCCGCACGAGTTGTTTAATTAATGTAAGTTTACATCCTTTTATAGTTAATTAGTGTTTGAAAATTTAATATTAGAAGTTTTATAGTTCACAAGTTTCAAGGATTCGTTCTCTGGGTCTTGTTTTGTAGTTTAAGTTAATTGGTTCAACCAAGTTAATCTTGTTTATATTTTTTAATTGAAAAGGTCTTGCCTAAGTTTAGAAAGTGTTTTGTTAAACCGGATTAGCTCTCTGCTTTAACAAAACATTTTCTAAATCAATTTTCTAGTTCATTGGATCACTGATCAAAAGTTAGGTTCGTGATAAGTAACAAGATTTTTTGTGCAAAATCTTCTATGAAAAAACCTGTCGATAACATTAGGTAACTTAAAGTAGCAAAGTTTTTTCAAAGAAGATGGTCAAGTATAGTCAAGACCCGTCTCTATTTCGCTAAATACTCTCACAAATCCATCTACGTGATCATCATCCCCATCATCATCAGGTAGCATCAGGCTATTATGAACCAGAACCATCTATGGAATCTCAGTTTAACTGTCACTTACAAAAATCATTTCCTTTGTTATTCTAATCCCTGACACCGTTTGGTGCCGGACGTAAAGAATAGCACCATCCCATTTCTTCCCGTGGGTGTCGTAAAAGGCGACTAAGGGACTTACTAGAGAATGGGCAGCAGCGTTCTCTATGCATTTTAATACCATACTGCAATCGCCAACCCGCCTGCCAAGCGTGGCGATTACGGCAACCCCTACCCCCCCGCCCTTTTGGGGGATGCCTATGTCCAGCAGTGGACGTCTTTCGGGTGAAATGATGAATGATGCCAAGTCAATATAATATATACATATAGATACAAACAGTCTAATCTCGAAACTCTTAAAAAAACAGAATGTAACAATTCCAGTTTCCAATAAACACAAATGTACACAAGTACTAAATACAGACGTAGCAGCTATTCACAGCTTATTTCGACCCCTTTTTGTCCTCGTTTTTTAAAGTCTTAAAGAATGGGAGTGAAAAGTTGGGAGTTCTACTCGGAATACTGCAGCTCAACCGTTTTTTTCTCGCGTTTATTTTCAATGTGAATTAAAATCTTATGAATGTATGTTCTTGGCTGTTATGTGGGCGCTTGGAAGCTTTGCTAGGCTCTGGGTTAATACGGTGTTACAAGTTGTGTTTCTTGGTGTAGGTACGTGTTGCGAGAAATGCATTCAGCAGATTTACAACATTAATCTATTGGATTTTACCTTTTTTGTGCAGTTATCCGTGATCTGAATTAAATAATTTCGCACGGGGCGATCAATAAGGTTAAGCTACGCTTGCCGGGCTTGGTCCGTGGATGGGTGACCATCTTTACATACAAGACCCACCCGTGCCTCAGAAAGCACGTTAAGCCGTTGGTCCCGGCTGTCATTTGTGGATCTTTGACAGTCGTTACGGGTCGTCAGAAGCCCGAAAGTCTGACAACCAGTCTTACTACCAAGGGGTATCGTATTACACAGTAACTGGGATGTGCAGATCAGATAGGCAGTCGATTCATGTAAAATACTGGTAGGTATTCAGCTGCATCAGGTTAGACTGGAAGCTGACCCCACCATATTTGAGGCAGATGATGACTTTAAATAGTTAATCAGGTACTTTTTACCCGACTGCTTGACGCAAAGGAACCCAATGTTTTATTTGTGGAAGATGATATAGCCGTCAGTGGGTTAATACTGAGATAACGGCTTATTGAGATGTATATCCGAAGAAAATATTCAACTGACCTGAAGTAAATTGGAATGAGGGCAGCAGGATAATTAATAGCACACACCAACATTCAGTTAAGAAACTGTCACCATCAAGGCCATTTGCAACGGTTGCATTTTAGCAAAGGAACCTTATACCATTTCTATCTCAAGCTATCATTATTCATAAAAGACTCGACGTCTTGATTAATGTTTTAAACAAAGTTGAAATTTTATTTCAGTTGCAGGAATGGGAAGCTGACTGTAACTACCATTTTTCAATCCGTGGGAGACAATTTTATGAAAACTGTTGAAATGTGTTTTCGACAATTCGGATAGCACTGGCTGTTTGCTAATTACTGTTTGCTGATGTTTAATTGCGTACTTAATCACGTGTTTTAATTTGTGCTCTTACTAATTTGCGAAGAATTAATAGTTATTGTGTTCGGTTCTTTTCATGTTTTGAACGTTAAATATACACTTGATATCTTTACTGTCTTTTTTACCCTTATATAAGTTTTGATCTGGCAAATTGATACTTTCATACAAACTCTATTCCATTTTTGATTTTGTCTGGTAGATAGTGCCTATCCGGATTTTATAAAACAGGGCCCTTGGTATTATTTTGTGAAACTTTTACCTAAATTCCATCTAGAATTTAACATAATTTATTTTAAGTAGCTCTTAAAATAGAAGAGTATATAGGATGCTAATGGGGCACGTGGAGAAAAATTCCCAAGATATTACCATCCAATTTAAAAATATCTCAGTTATTACCGTCTTCTTTTGTTGTTTCATGGAACCAATCTTCATTAAAGTTCTTAATAAATACTTCGAGATAATTCTGTGGTACCCATAAATACACCATCATCTGCCAAATGTCGTAAGACGTGGTAGATTGACGACGTCATTAATCTTTGTATGATCATTAATCTGTCTATCACCTGTCTATATAATCTAGGTAGTCTATATCTTCCTCCTTGAGGTCTCCCTCGAGGCAATGGCTAGCGTCATTTGTCATACTAAGCATGAGCTAGTGCAATATGTCAGTACTTAGTACCGTGTCTTGGGATCAACGTAACATGTCATTTCGGGTATTAGCACATAGAGCTCTTACCTAAATCTAACTATGATTTTTTAATTCACTTTACTGTATTTTCAGAAGGGTTAGATAGAGGTTAATATCTATAAGACACAGACAGTTAAAAAAAGCATAGAGAACGCTGCTTCCCATTCTCTAGAAAGTCCCTTAGTCGCCTTTTACGACACCCACGGGAAGAAATGGAATGGTCTATTCCTTACGTCCAGCACAGCACGAAAATACTGCCAAACCATACTGCGATCGCCAACTCGCCTGCCAAGCGTGGCGATTATGGCAACACCTCCCAAATGTTGGGAGAGGCCTATGTCCAGCAGTAGACGTCTTTTGGCTGAAATGATGATGATGATGATGACATACAGTTAAAACAAGGTAGGTAATTTATACAGTGATTATTCTAAAACCAAAGTAGACATATCAAAACACGAGATTCACAAAATATTAAAACCAAAAACGAGGTTAAGAACAATCCCCTAATAACAAAACCACACCAACTTAACACTTCACAATACCCCGCTAAGCTACATAACGAGTGGATATGAAGATCTCATCGAGATAAGCCAAAAATACTAAAACACAAAAGCCCCAGTCTTCAACGGTTATACAACGACAATAGGATCCTTAACAGTCCTTACAGTCGCAATTAATAGAACAAAGGAGGGTAGGCAAAACCTCTAATGTTGGGCTCACTGTCTGCTACAATAATATGTTTGGTAATTCAGCTGAAAATATCCGTGAACATGGTCCAAAGAGCTTCTAGGACTGTCAGTTGAAGTTTGCAATGGCTATGCAACTGATTATTTATAGTTGAGTGGGGCATATGCGTGTGGTTTGTGGTGGGTCTTAAGATGGAGAAGATATATAACAATTTTTAAAAGACTCTTAGATTAGCGAACAGAGTCCTGTCGGTAATAAGGAATCCAGTTTAGTCATTAATAAAATCATAATGTTGCTGGCAAAGTTTTGGGCATTCTTAACAATGTCGGGCTTATTGATAAACAAGATGTCATATTGTGTCTAGACAAAGTAAAACATAATTTTAATGTACTCTTTGTTTATGTTTAATGCAACTGGAACATTCATTAAAGTCAAAAGCGATTTACGTCTTCATAAAATCATGAAACAACCTCTCAAAAAAATTAAAAAAGCCATTAAAACTGTCGTTTCTTAGCGTACAACAAACAGAATTATATTATTCACAGTCGAATCGTAAATTTTATAACTTCCATTCGTTTTAGCGAAAAATAAAATTTGAACTTCTTTACAACATTCATCAAGCCGTCACGGGCAAAGCTTTTGAATAATAAAAATCTTTGCCTCGAGCCACGCAACGAAGTTTCCATAGCCGGGACATACTTCCCCTTCACGGTTTTTTATAACTTTATTATAAGAGACGAGAAGTAATTTCTTACATTTATTATTATTGCCGAAATCCCATTTATCATGTCAGGTATCCGTGATAAATATCAATAACGATGCTTGTAGAATTTGTTCCTGCGGTTTTTTGTTCAGCAAAGTGAAATATGTTGTCATATTTTACCACCGTTTCGGTGTTGTGTTCAATATTAATGTAAAAACAATTTTGAGAGATTTATGAAGCAGAATTTTCGTAGATTCAAGGCAAGGGATGAAAAATATGATTTCATCATTGCCATTAATATTAAGCCTATTCCTGAGAATTTGTATTCCATTGCATTACATAACTTGTCTTTTTAAATTGCAAATATTTAGTTACTTTACTTAAAGAGTGAACAATAAATATAGGTTGCTGTAGACAAGTTTAATTTCTGGCCAAAAAATAATTCAAATTCAACGAACTTCTTGAAATTCTGATGAAAAGATTAAGGTAGGCGAATTAGCTCAACGGCATAGTCTGATGTAAGAAAACTCGTGAGTTCAAATTCATTGGAAATAACTTTTAAGCGACAAATGTGTTACCAACATAATTATAATATGTACTTTATTTTAAAAACAATAAGTTTCTAAACTGGCCAACTTATCATAAGTTTTATTCAGCTGCGTCTAAAACACGACAGAACATTAAGAACAAAGTAACTGCTGCAGTATTGTCGGTAATAATTTGATATTGACAGCGCTTTTATGTCGTGACAGTAGGGGTGATTTTCGCACTGCAAGTGTTTCTTGGTTGACTGCACTTATAGTAAAACCTATATATAACTTAAATCGAAAGAAAAAAACCCAAACTTCAACAACCCAAACAAAAAAACTCACACCCATCAAACTCATTACAACTCTTACACGCTACACCAGAACACGAGAACACAACTTCGTATAAGACATTATCGAAAACTTAAGTGATTAACTGTTTTCCAGAGTTGCCGCTACCAAGACGGAGGTACAATAGGCGAAAAGTTTGGCTATCCGCATATTTTAGAATGCTAATGTGATTTTGCACTTAGCCCACGTGACTTAACAAAGGGAGGGCTTTAAATATAGGAAGAAAGTTGTGAGTTAGAAGGTTTTTTTGTTATCTTTATATTATTTGGGAAAGGGGCGAGTAGGGAAGGATCCTTTTTGCACTGGAGGCGAGTTTTTGAAAAGCCGGAAAAGGATTGACATTGTTTTATTTAAGGTGATTGCTGTTTTTGAAGATCTAGTTAAATATGTTGAGCATTCCATAAATATGTTATATATATTGTTATTTATATTGTAATTATTCGTTTGTAGGTATTTATTTATGTGTAATTTTGTGTGTATCATTAAATATTTATAAAGATGTATTCAAATATGGGTTTTTTTTTCTATAAACACGATTTAATTAACTAACTTCCTTATAAAATAGCTCGTTCAATCCATGAACTAACTTTACTCTAAAAGTTAATTGTTTTAGACCACTACTTATAACGAACTTACTTTGGGAAAACATAATAACAGAACATTAAATCATGCCTTTATGGGTTACGCAGAAGTGTATCTATACTAATTCCCACGTTTCGCCAGTTAAAAAAGAAAACCAGTTCGATAACGCAGTTATCACGACTTGAAAATCCATATTATATGATATATTCAGTGTTAGAAAAGTTACAACTACCACGTCATCAACTATACTTCAAAGATGAAATATCAATGAACACACCACATTATGAATTAAAAAGACAAATATTCTAAATACAGAACCGATAACGAAGGAAATCTAAACTACATATTTAAAACTTCAAGTGTTCAATATCGACATAATACCGACATGTGAATGTCGAGGCAATTCAGCTGCTAGACAACACGGACATAGTGCGTAGGCTAAAGAGAACTAAACCATTTGAGTTAGTGTAGTGGATAAATAGTGAATAATAGTAACAATGCTGTGCTGTACATATAACACATGAACAAAGTGTTTTTATTAATTATCAGACTCTTAGAAACAGCTACGGAAATGTGTAAAACTGCAAATTGTTACTATTTTTAGTTATAACGTAATCTAATAAGTTAGAGTTAAATTGCTTAGTAGTATATTAGGCTAGATTGTAATAAATTATCAAGAACTTTAGTTCTTATTAATAAAGGAGAAAAAAAAGTGTTCAATATTGCAATATCTAGTTACATAACTAAAGACGATAGCCGTCAGGTATTCATTTTGTAATTCCTTCTTTCCAGAGTCTAGAGATTGCAATTTCCAGTCAGTGAGCCTGATCTGCATTAGACAAGCCTTCATCGGTTTTATTACCACGTAGTAATATAAGTTTCTACGGTAGTTTGTTTAAGAGTAAATCTGGATTAAAAGTAGTAAGTAATAAGTGCTGATTCAGAACACAAATACGATTCATTTTAGCTCGAAAGCTACGGGCTCCTAAGAAAGCGGTGAACACCTTATTTTTAAATACTGGTGAAAATTACAGATTTTCATGACTTGCGTTATAGTAATGATGGAACCGGTTTCCAAGGAAATCGAAGATTGAGCATTTAGTTCTGGGATCTGTTTTATCAATTTGAAAGTAAGTATATCCCTATCCTATCTAATCGTTCCGTTTGGTGCCGGATATAATGAATAGCACCATCCCATTTCTTCCCGTGGGTTCGTAAAAGGCGATTAAGGGACTTACTAGAGAATGGGCCGCAGCGTTCTCTATGCATTTTTAAAACCATACTGCGATCGCCAACCCGCTTGCCAAGCGTGGCAATTATGGCAAATCCCCCCCTTTTTGGCGGAGGCCTATGTCCAGCAGTGGACGTCTTTCGGGTGAAATGATGATGATATCCCTATCAGTCTTTGAAGCAAACATTGTTACTACTCATACTTCTCCTGCTCAAAATTAAATTATATTGCTGGGTTTTATACTATTACAGCCACTATTCTGCATATAGAGGAGATTTTGAGTAGCAAGATATTAACTAACATCAAACATAACTGTAATCCTCGAAGGGTTAGGCAAAGGTGCACCTATAGTACACCCACATTTAGCCGGTTATGTTTATGTCCCACTAGCTGCGCCCCGCGGTTTCACGTTCAAGTCTCGATTCCGTGGGAATATAGGGATAAAAAGTAGCCTGTCTCAATCTAGGGTGTCAGCTACCTCCATACAAAATTGTATCAAAATTGGTCTAGCCGTTTAGCGTGAAGAAGTAACAAACATACACACACACACACGCACACACTCACAAACTTTCGCCTTTATAATATTAGTGTGATGTAATAGGGGGCGAGCCCAAGAAGAAGCCGAAGATATTAATTTAGTGAGGAAAACAGTCGAGAGGTGTCGTGGGACATCCGGTTGGAACGAAGCGAAAAACGTGTAACATTTTATTAAATGTTACACTTTTTTCGGTTTACTCCTCATTCGCCAAGGGAGCAGAGTACGAGTATAACGTGTGATAAAGAAATTAGTTCCAATTTTTTAAATCAATTTTACGTTACCTACATTATATTTCGTATTCATCATCATCATTCATAATTTCAGCCGAAAGACGTCCACTGCTGGACATATGCCTCCCCCAAAGGGAGGGTTTACCATAATCACCACGCTTGGCAGGCGGGTTGGCGATCGCAGTATGGTGTTAAAATGCATAGAGAACGCTGCTGCCCATTCTCTAGTAAGTCCCTTAGTCGCCTTTTATGACACCCACGGGAAGAAATGGGATGGTGCTATTCTTTACGTCCGGCACCACATGAAATTGTTGTCTTTCGTGTTAACTTCCAAGAATCTCTCCCATTAGAATTACTTACTATGTTCTATCGAATATAAATCACTCATGAAGAAACAAAGACGACCCAGAAACCCGATATCTCAATAAACGATATTAATCCGTAAAATATTCACCTCGTGCTTAAAATAAAATATCACAGAGTTCAAATGTAAGACAAGAACTTAATGGGGCGAATCATTTTGGTGCGCTTAAGTAATCGAAGTGGAAAGCTGATAAATTAGGAGCCGTTCGAGACGAGAGATCTCGAACAGTCTATAGATCAGAGTATTCCTGTGTAAAATATCATGATTGAAGACTCCCTTACCTTTTGTTTATAGGAGGATTTGTGAATGTTAAACGGAAACTTTGGGATTTCAACAAGAATTTTGGTGTTCGTTGAATAGGTTACTCAGGAGGTGTACCTAATCTTTGATTTAACTATTTTAGCTTTAGATAGTTAACTTTCTTTTGAGTCATAGAATCGTTTCTCAATTGGTAAAAGAAGTGCCTTTGAAATTGGATATATTGTTCTTTGAAGAATACCTCATCTAAATATTAGCCAGTCAACAACGTGATAGAATACTCGTGGTAGGTAACTCACCCCGAGTTAGGAGGCGTTATAGACGAGAGATCTCGAACAGTCTATAGATCAGAGTATTCCTGTGTAAAATATCATGATTGAAAGCTTCACTTACATTTTGTGTATAGGACTTGTGAATTTTAAATGGAAATTTTGGGATTTTAACAAGAATTATTGTGTTCTTTGGATAAGTTGCTATCCAGCAAAGCTAATCTTTTAGACTGAACAATAAATGCTTTGAATTTTTTATATCTTTTGTATGTTGGGTGGTTTAGACTCTGATTTCTGGCAGTCTGTATTAAACTGTTATCTGTGTTATGATAAGTAATCATCATCTGCCTAGCCTTTTCCCAACTTCTGACCTCCACAACCCAGTTACTGGGTAACACGATATCCCTTGGTAAGAACTGTTTAAGGAAATACCTGTCAAAAAGACAACCAGACAGACTGCCCAGAGTGCCAAGACAAAGTGACATTTATTAGCGATAACGATGATGGGAAAAGTCAATATTGGACTAACTTTAAGTTACCGAATGGATTTTTCAATCAGTTGAAATGGAAATACAAAACGCTTTGAAAGCAACTTCCTGTTGTGTAGATCTGCACCCTATGGTGAATTAATGATGATGATGAATGATTTTGAAGTATATTGCGAATCCATTGCTTCATCTATGTTCGAAAAATCTGTCTGCTCCACACCCTAAATAACGCACTGAATGTTGTTAAACTGTCAAAATGTAACCCATTGCTCCTGATACTCGTAGTATGTTACACATGAGAGAGGCCCATGAACACCGACTCCAGCGACATGTGAACGTTGAGGTAATTCAGCTGATAGACAACACAAATATAGTGCGAAGACTAAAACGAACAAACCCCTTTGAGTTAGTGTAGTGTGAAAAGTGTAGAGATAATAGTGACAATGACACACATATAACACATGAACAAAAAGTGTTTTTATTGTTATATCACACTTCAGATAAAAAAAAAATTGTTTTAAAATAATTGTCACTTGGTCTCGGTGGATCTTGGTCAGATCATGAAGGCCATGTAGATTGGTGTCTGAAATCGTCTTTTGAATAAAGAACCACACAGATTGAGTGGACCTGTCCAGTCAGTGCACGCATTTGTCAGTAATCGTGCAGCTCAACTCTGAAATTAAGGTCTCAACGATGCGATAAACAATACCAAAGAAAGGAAATTGGATAGGCCGCATAAATAACTCAAACTGCTAGACCATGATTAAAATTAACTTGGGAAAAAAATTCAAACAATGAACCATGTTCGCAATACTTATAATAATAAAATGTAATACTTTACATTTAAATATTCATGTCATTGTGTAGTGTGCGTTCTATGATATTGTGAATATATTGGTTCACTGTCATGATTTCAAAATATTAAATACTAAATATGAATTTGAAAGTATGTGATTTGTCTCAAATGATTTTTGTATCAGGGTGGGGGGTAGGCATGAAGTTTAAAAGTATCTCATTTGACAGTTACGGTAAAAGTATTTGGGACGTCACGTAGTTGATAAGTCAATTCTCTTCGAGCCTCGGAACTTAAAAGTCAAGAAGTCTAAAGTATATACAATATACTGATATTATATTGAGCACCTAATTAAATAGTTCGTTAAATATTGCTGTATATCAAGTTTTTATGTGTGCAAGAAGATAAATAAATACAGAATTCGTACTAAAAATGTGTTACATTACATAACTGACGCCATTAAATGACGTCAGAGTTACACAGGTGGTTACGTTAGTTAGGGCTTTCTTCTTAAAGTGCTTCACAAGGAGTAATTTATTGTGAAATTGTAGCAAAAACAGCATGAATAAGCTTGATCACGAATATTTGCTTTTTCTCGTGATATTGGAATTTAATTAGATGATACTTTGAAAAAAGACGAGATGGTAGAGTAAATTAAAACACTGTCTTGGGCAGTCGATCCAGATGCATAATTATAAAAGCAGCATATTATAAAGACTGTAGGTATAATATATGCCTCGGTGCAGAGCGTGCTATCATCATGTTATAGATTTCCATAATTATCGCGCTTTATGTATGTATAGTATAGTAATAAATGACTGTACAAACTGAGGTAAATCCCGCGCGGGTATCGGGACGCGATTACGCATGTCGATTGTTTCAATGATGATTGCGTTTTTATAATTTCTAACATTACAATATCGTGGACGTTCATGGCATCGGCATCACCATAAATCAGGGAATTGAAATGTATGGAAATATATTTGAAGACGTTTTTAAATTTCCATCCACGATTACGTTATGACGTGCACGTATTTCATACAGTTTATGGACGTCCACGATAATATCATCACGTTAGAAATTATAAAAACGCACAGTTTTTAGGAAGTCACGCGACTGTTTGCGTAAGCTTGACAATGCAAGTCAGTTGACACAAACGGCGGGTGCGTGGCAGGAGCGAATTTCATCCCGGATCCCGCGCGGGATTTACCTCAGTTTGACCAGAGCTTAATGCGGTTTTTCCAGAAATAATCCCTTACATGTTTTTTTAAAGACCCACACGAAGAGAGGTGTGTTTTATTCTATGTCAAGGACAATACGGAACAATTTCCATTCATAATGGTTGTATCATCCTAACCAATCAAAATCATTAAGCCCCTAAAACTTTCCCACTTTTAATTCTAGGTTCCCCAATTTAAATTTATATTACTGAAATAGAATACAAACTGATTATTTTATGCCGAAAGCAATTTATGCAAATGCTCTGTAAAAGATTACAATTAAAATAATCTTGTTAGACAAATTCGTTTTGGGAATACGGATTTCAATTAAGGTTTTGAGAATAATAATAATGGTTGGAGGATTTCGGTCTTTGCCTGATTATACAAATTTTTCAAGGTTGTTTAAGTATTAGAGGTATAAAATAGAAAGTAAAATATTTAATACTGTCACATTATTATAACTTCATAAGCATCGAAGTTCCTGTTCCTGAGATAGTATTAAAAAGTCTAATCATATTTGTTATTTCAGCTAAACTGAACAACTAAAGTAAGCTGTTGTTCTTTCCCTTGACAAAACCAAGTCGTAGTTGTAATATAATTATAATAATAATACTGCTGTATCTCTACGTTGACGTCAGGGTGGGGCTTTCGCGCTCCGAACTCTAGGTCTTTGCCGGAACAGGTCTGGGATAAGGAGCCAGACTACAGATACAGAAACCCGCAGGACAGCATGTGGCGAGTTTTTGGGCAGTAACTACCCCACGGACCCTATCTCCCGGGAGAAGTCTTGTTCCTCACTTCTGACTTGCTTGTATTTGCCGGCTAGAGTGAACAATTATGAGGAAAAGAGCTACCATCTCTTTCTTGCCTTTATTGGCCGGCTTGAGTGGAGATTCGCAAAAGCAAATGTTAACGGTGAATAACAATAGGCTCATTAACTATACTACATTATTTTTAGTATATGCGAAACCTGAATATAGTTTGTTCAGAATATGGAACTGAATCGATTTCAATATTTTTTACACCATGTTATATTTTGTCCCAAAAATATTTCAGTGTGATGGAAAATGCTATCACCATTTAATTATTTACATTACAATCGCCGTACGGTTAGATAATATCTAACCGTACGGCGATTGTAATGATAATAATTTGCCAGTAGATATTATCTACTGGCAAATTATTATCAATGAGCGCAAGACGACCCTGGAGGCGCGGGGGCGCCGTTAGCATGTTTTTGTACTGACAACACGGTAACATAACAAACTTATTTTGTGGTTTTTCATGATACATTTTTGAAATTTTGTACATAGGTTTTTTTACATAAAAATACTAGACACGTGTTTCGGGTTTCGCATATATACTAATACTAATATTGTATAAGTCACGGTTTTCTCAGGACGTCAGTAACGTCTAAAAAAAACTCAGAAAGTACATTTATAAATTTCGAATCAAGTAAGCAACAATTTTAATGTGTGATACATTTTACCAATATATTTGCTTTGTATTATTTGAAAAGTGAGATTATCTTATTACATAACAATATAACATAACATCACGCCTGTAATCTCCGAAGGGTTCGGCAGAGGTACGTGCACCTATCACCCACGTTACGCCAGTTATGTTTACAGACATAAACTCACGCCTTCTTCCAATGGAGGTAGGCAGAAACTATAGAACGACACGCCTTGCTACGCTCCTTACATACTCCTTTTGCTTCGGCTACGTTCATACATCTGGTCATACACGCACGCCGGTTGCGAGTGCTACGCACCTGACCTTTCTGAAGAACATCACTTGTCTTTCTAGGGCGTGGGGGGGTAGTTATGTTAAAATCCCATGTAATACGGGGCGAGCCTATTGCCATCAACTGGGCATAAATGCAGACTCCGGGCTGCTACTGAGAAATTCCTTGTGGAAAAACCCAATAACACTTTGCATATTTAACACAATGACATGATTATTTACTTGTAAAGTATTATATTATTTAAATTATTATGAATGTATTATTTTTATATTCATCATCATTCACCATTTCAGCCGAAAGACGTCCACTGCTGGACATAGGCCTCCCCAAAAGAGGGGGTTTGCCATAATCGCCATGCTTGGCAGGCGGGTTGGCGATCGCAGTATGGTGTTAAAATGCATAGAGAACGCTGCTGCTGATTCTCTAGTAAGTCCCTTAATCACCTTTTACAACATCCACGGGAAGAAATAGGGGAGTGCTATTATTTACGTCCGGCACCACACAGAACCTTTTTTCCCCCTTTTAAATTTTGTTCTCAGTTAGCTTTAATCTTGGTCTGGCAGTTTGAGTAATTTATGCGGCCTATCCGAATGTCCTTTCTTTTGTATTGATCGTCGTATCGTTGAGCTCCTTAAGTTCTGAGAAGAGCTGTACGATTATTAACAAATGCGTGCACTGACTGGTCAGGTCCACTCAATCTGATCATGATGAAATCAAAAATACCATTTCAGACACCAATCTACATGGCCTTCACATGATCTGACCAAGATTATGTCTGGACTTTAAAAGAGAGTGTGACCTCTGATTTTGTTTCGGCCTTTCTTCTCAGAGTAGTCAGATAGGAAACGCCGACCTAATTTAGTTTACAAAATATGATTGACGTGTAAATGTGTTTGTACAAACCTACTTAGAGAAATAAAACCGGTCAAGAGCGAGTCGGACTCGTGCACCGAGGGTTCCGTACGTAAATATGATGTTGATGATTTCTGAAAAATTGTGCTATTTAGAGACATCGTTTTATTTTTCCTGTAATCTTTACATAAATACTGTAATCTTTACGGAAACTATGCTGTCTAAAAAAAAAAAATGTTTGAGAATGTGCAAACAGCGCTCTTTTATATGATATCCCACATGCCCTAGTAGCCCCACTTCAAATTATTTAGCCCCCTTTCAGTTCCTTTTGCAAGTACGATTTTTTTTAATTTCTTTCTTGTTTGCAAAATAGTTGGGCAAACGTCATCTAAAACTAACTCTTCTAAATTTCAAGTTGATAGCATTAGTAGATCTTGAGATATCCAGGTGTGACAGACAGACAGACAGACTTAGTCTCACCATAAGGGTTCCTTTTTACCACTTTGGTACGGAACCCTAAAAATCATTTAAAATTTAATTATTTCATAATTTAATTTAATTTTTTTATTTAATAATTTAATTTAAATCGGCTTATTATGATATTGTAAATAGAGAACAAGGAAAACAGTTTCACTGCAATACAGTAATATTTATATCTATTACGGGGGTGAATCGGTTTCTTAACAACCTGAACTTGTTATTGTGCCCGGAGTTACCAATTGGGTTTCAAATCTTTTAGATTAAAAGTAAGTACTGTTGGCGCCACTATTTCCGGCGACCCAACATAGATAGCGCCAATATCGCGAGTCAAGCGACGCACCGTGTGTCCAGTGCTGCCACCTGCGTCGCACCGGACGTTGGAACATTGCTGGCGAATCACTGGCTACGTGCATCGGCTCACGTGACTTCGGTGGGGATACCAAGTCTTTAAAACCCCCGAGCAAGCGGGCTGGGAGTTCCAGCCCGTCCCCAATTTGTGATCCCCCAATGACGCCCTAAGCCAAGGTCCGTACCCCACAGGGGGTGCCCTTAGTGCGCAGTCGTTTAGTTATAATAATTATAATTATATTTTACGCCCTGGTTGGAGGCTTTAAGCTCACACTTAAGGCAGACACAGGAAAGCTCGGTTAAGTAGACACGGCCTCTCACGGCCACCTACGAGATGCCACACACAATCTGAGGGTTACTTCACTCGCGCTTGCCGTAGAAACAACGTCTCTATTGTTAAATAGGTACTGACATATTGTGATTAATTAATAATTAGTTGTGAAATAAAAGTGATTAAAGTGTTATCCGTCTATTTATTCGTGCTTTAAGTTGACACAACTTACAGTACTGGTGTAAAATATGTTATAAGGACGTTATTCTTTTGGAAAAATAAATATTAATAATTATGTTACTATTATAATTTTAACCCTCCTGCATGAGAGGCGCGGCATTAACCACTAGGCCATCACAGCCACACTAGTCGCAGTTAACGATACAATATTTCAAATTCAGGAACAACATATATTCTCTACGGACTTAGAAGACTCTTTGTTAGGGACTTATCATAAGATCTCATACACTTCGTTAAATCTATTTCCCAGCTAGATATAAACTTCCAAAAACGCGACACTACTAAATTGTCACACAAGAAAACAATGAGTAAAACCAAATATACCAAAATATTTTCATGAAAAGAAAACACTATGAAACCTTCGCTTAGTTCAAGGCCCGTACACAAGACGTGTTATTAGAAATAGTTGGAGAAAAGAAATACCTGTTAAAATATTATTTCTGGGACTAAGGTTCTGTAGATTTTTGTTTTTAGTAAGTAACTACGCCTAGTACTAATTGGTACGGAAAACTACCAATTTAGGTTTATAATTGAATTTAAGTGGACTATATTTAAAGGTTGGCGGTGATAGATGATGAACGGGCGATCAATTGTGAGGAATACAAGTAGAGCACGCCTTACCTTACAATATCTTCCTTCGCGACAGGCGTTCAGGACGAAGATGGCGGTGACGGGGCTCGGCACTTGTCACTGGACTCTCTCATGCACCAAATCACTCAATGACACCCACGAGCGGTTATTAGTCAAAGAGTTCATACACCGAGTTTTATTGTAAGCGGTTGAAGCCGATTAAGCGAGCAGAGCGGCGTGCGCGCAGCGCTGTCACACGGCTACGCGATAAGGCCGTCGGAAACGGACTCTTTACGCCTCGGGCAAGGCGTGCTTTGCAGGAGGGAGAAGGGGGTATCTGATCGCTTGTTCTGACAATGACGTCAAAATCTACCCGGAACTGTCTAATATTAATTTATTATTAAACCCCCAAGAGCTACGTGTTTGGTGCCATCACTAGCGTCCATCAGTTCCTGTAACGTGCAGCTGACAGGACATGCAGGACATATACTAAGTGTCCCATCATTTGTGGAACAGCACCACATATACACTCCAAGGTGGAGTCGTCTATTAATCTCCACCTGAACAGGTTTTCCTAGCATCGGCCAACCTAGGTGGTTGGTGGGTGAGTCTGAAAGTCTTTAAACACTTCTAGGGTAGCCAAGGCAGCTCATGTCCAGGTAGGAGATCTTCAGCTCGTGGGACGAATGGTTTGGGTAAGGAAGCAGTGTCTCGCCACTTAGGGCTCCCACACATAACTGCGAATTCGCAACGCATCGCAAATATCTGCGGCTCGTTCCTTCGTAGTTCCTGCGTGCGGCGTCGTCGTATCGCATCGCATCGCGGTTTTGTGTGGGCGCCCTTAGTCTTTCTTTTGATTGCTTGCCAGTGAGTGGGACACACTTTGAAAAACTGATTCGGCTGTTCAGACTTTGTGGCACAAGGATGTTGTCATGCAAAGCGTGTCGTGTGTGTTACCAATAATAAAGTCCTCCAGACCGAATTTCGGCCATGGCGACCAATCTCAGTGGAGACCAGCCTTCGGCGCATGAGATATTATAAAGCACAAGTGTGTGCGCAGACGCAGGTGCACTCTGTCTTCCTTCAGTCTCATAGTCCGATGGGACGGCAATCCGACACCACCGGAGAGACATCAGTACCCCAAGTGTAAGTTTGCAAGAGAGTAAACGTAACTATTTCGTTTGCGTTAAAATTTGACTGATAGATCATAATGCTAAGAGTATATGAGTGACAATAAAAATCTTAACGCAAACGCGCTAGTTACGTTTATTCTCTTGCAAACTTACACTTGGGGTACTGGTGCAGGGCCAATGGCTTTACGTGCTTTTCGAGGCACAGGGGCAACTATCATACCGGCAACTTCCTACTGCCAACTACGAATAGTAATGTGGGTTGAACTCAAGTCGAGAGGTACTTGAGTTCAAGCCACATTACTGGTAGTTGCATAAAAAAACGCATCCCATTTCTTCCCATGGGTGTTGTAAAAGGCGACTAAGGGACTTACTAGAGAATGGGCAGCAACGTTCTCTATGCATTTTTAAAAACATACTGCGAGCGCCAACCCTTCTGGCAAGCGTGGCGATTATGGCAAATCCCCCCCTTTTTTGGGGAGCCCTATGCTCAGCAGTGGACGTCTTTCGGTTGAAATGATGATGATGATGTAAAAAAAAGATATAGATCCAAGGATTAATGGAATCAAATTGTTTCAGAGGTTTTCAGATGGAGTGTCATACTGAATTTCGACAGTTAATTATTTCGACACGTCCCAATTTCAGAAAACAATAATTCAAAGACTCATTGCTTCAGACTAGATATTCGACTAGCATTAGTCCGACAGAACATACTTCGACAACACACACCTTCGACAGAACCCTTCTTCGATATGCACTTATTCGGCGGGTCTCGGGTTCGACAGAACATACATTCGACATAATACTGCTCTGAAATGTGACAATAATAATAACAAATCGCTTTAAAAAAAAAAAAATGATAAAGCGTTTATTCGTTGTGACATCCAAGTTTTACAAAAATGTTTACTGCTGGCCAACTGTAAAGCACATGGTTATGGTTTTAGGTACAGAATAAAAACATAAATAATAATCAATTATGTTTTTAATAATAACCAGTAACAAATCTTTGTACAGTTTAATGATTTCTTCAGATTTGTGATAGAAACATTCTCGATAAAATCATGAAACAATAAATTATTGCTCATAGTTTTTCAGATATTACATTATTTCTTTTGAAATATCCTTGTATAAATAAAATTATATTGCAGATAGTAAAATACAAAGGCCGAATTGATGAAAGTTTATGATGTGTTGCTTGTATAACGAACCCTAAAATCGCTAGAGAAAATCGCCATAAATAGAAATAAGCCGACGCGACGTACAAACAACATTACGGAAAATTCTTTTCTGCGCTAATCAGTAACGGAACTTCCTCTACCAAGGCAGTTTATCACAACTTCCCAACGAAATTTCTCTTTTGTGACATCGAAACGTAGGGTTACCATATGAACGTAATATATTGGACAATAATGGACAACGTCCAGTTTTCCTGTAGCTATTTCAGAGATACCATATTTTTATGCTGAGCTTGAAGAAACGTATCTGTTTGTTATCTTTAAGATGTATTTTTAGTAAGAATTGTAGGTAGGTAATAAGCTTACTGGGGGCGTACTTACGCTCTTAAATTTTGAGTAATTCTTTCTTGTTTTTTTTTTTTTAAGTAAGGAAACATTTGTAAACAGGAACAATGTTAATTGAAGGAGTGCATAAGTAGAAGTAGCCGTGGGCCCCAAACTAGGCACAGCCTGTATCTTGGTGGCCCAATATAGATAGAAAAGGCAGATTGATTTAATGACTGTTCAGCGTGACACAGCACAGCAAGACCCAAGTAATAATTAATTATGAAAATATGAATTAAAATCATTCAGAAATCAAAAATAAAATAATAGTAACAATCAATAAAATAAAAATACATACAAATAAAAAAAAAACAAAATAACATCAAAGAACATATCAACATGCGTAATGTATTCATCATCATCATCATTTCAGCCGAAAGACGTCCACTGCTGGACATAGGCCTCCCCCAAGCACCTCCACTTCGACCGATTCTGTGCCTCCCGCATCCAGCGGATACCTGCAGCCTTCACTAGGTCATCGGTCCACCTTGTGGTGTGTATTGTTCCTAGCAAAATTAATTTATATTATTTATATGAGATAAAAAAGCGACTAATTATTTATTTATTTAAACTTCTCGCTTACCATAAGGTACAAAGTCGGACTTAATGTCTTTGGCATTCGCTACCAGTCAACCAAGGGTGGTGAAAAAATAAGATGGCTCATAATATTAAAATAATAACATAATTAATTATAAATAATATTGTCCTGATAATTAACAACTTATCAAAATACCTAATGTCTATTTGCCGTTGGCGTTAAATTTTCTCTTAGGCTATTACATAATATATTATCTTCTAGGCAGCCCACACATTTTTGTAGTGCATTTCGTCGAGTTCGTCCCACACAATTTTGAAAAACATAATGGATTATTTATTTATTAGTTTTACATGGGGGACTTACAGCTAATTAAAACAGAAAAAAAGGGAATCCATAGTCACTAGAAAGCCAATTACAATTCCTCACGTATGGACTTATATTAACTGACTTACCTATTAGTTATATACTTCCAAAAATAAAACAACAGTTCCCTAGTTACCTTATTGACAAGCTGGAAAACTCAATAACTTTCATTTTACAAATCCACCAAAACCCATCGCTTCATTTTGTTTAAAAAATACGTTAGCTCAATAACAAGAACCTGTTAAAATTAAAAACCTGCGGGATAATTGCGTAACACATTTATTTATTATTATTTCATACTTTAAGCACACAAATGTACAGAGGCGGACTTAATGCCATAGGCATTTTCTACCAGTCAACCTTTGGGTGATGCAGAGACAAGCAGTAGTAGGTGCAATAAGTAAAATTGTGAAATCAATTAATAAAATAAGTGATAGACATAATTTTAATACTAGAAATAAAGACAAAATAGATCAACCATTTTTCAGGTTATCTAAAGTACATACATCTTTTATGGGGTACTGTGTTACATGTTACAACAAAATACCTTGTGATATATTGCAACTAAATGAAAGAAAATTTAAAACTCATGTTAAAAGAACACTTTGTAAACAAGCATATTACAAATTAGAGGATTATATACAAGATAAGAATGCTTGGAAACATGCTGGTCCTGCTCCATAGGACAATCTAGAGTCTAGACAAAATCAAACAGGTTGCTATTTTAATTGTATAGTTTATTATTTTTATGACATTTATTTTAAATTCTGTGATTACCTTAACTCACACTGATATTATTGTTATTTTTTAGGAAATCGTATATATTTTTTAAAAATTTTGTAAATATGTGAGCACCATGTTCTATCACCTAATTAATTTATCTGTCATTGCTTCATTCTTAACTCTTTTTATTACCTATTGTGGTATAGTACTTTTATTCTAGGTGCATCGTCTTCACATATAATTATATAATTAATGTACCTATAAAAATATTGTACAAAATTTTAAAAGAGTACCGGTGGAGTTTCTTGCCCATTCTTCTCCATACGAAACTACATTTTGGAAGGGGCGACTAGAATCAATTTTATTTTTTTTTGTAAATATTGACGTTCAAAAGTGCCTTTTATGTGCCTATTTGAAATAAACAATTTGACTTTGACTTTGACTTTGACAATATTTATTTCAATATAAGGATATACATACATATACCTATTTAAACTTTAAATATAATATATATACCTAATTATACATAAATATAAGACCAAATAAATACACTAATATACTATTAACCAAACAAACAATGGGAAAACTTTACCGCTTTTTCACATTTAAATGGCCTTTTATTTAATTTAATCTTTATTTATTGTATTCATTTTAAGAAAACTTACAGCTAATACATTCGCGTAGTCAGAAATAGATGTAGTAATTTTCCACTTGTATAAACTTATGTATGATTTTGACAATTCAGCCACGTTCATTGCATTCTATACTTTGTTGTCGTGTCCAGTAGGTACCTAGTGAACGCTTGTTTTGAAGCAATGAATGTCAAAATGAAATGCATTGCGATCGCTTGCCATTTTATGTGCGTTACGCAATTTCTCCGCTATTTAGTTTGACAATTAGGGTATCTCAAATACGGACTCACGACTCGTCCCGGCCCTGTTGTCGGGACTATCCCACTAATTCCCCAAAGACTGTTCACCCTAACACGAGCAGTATGAGGCGAGGTTAGTAACAAATAAATTGCACAAACCGTCACACGTTTCCTGCGGGACCATAATTAACGTGACACAAAAATTCTGGAGAAAACTTTACTGTGAAGATACGTCAGTGTCTAGATTATTCATGTGCTCTTATGTTTGTTCATCCTGTATAAGGGTACGCTCATCTATTAATGTTTGGTCGTACTGTATAAGGGTTAGCTCAGTCAACGGTTATACGATTTTCTTTCTTTTTTAAGTAAAATTTCTTTAGGCACGCTTGACTTGGGGAGTAAGCTGGTGAATGCGAGTTCTTTGTTATAATGACCTGCGTCATAACCGACTATCGATTTTGGATACGAGAAAATCGGCGCGAGCGAGTTTCGTCCCACATCCCTCGCGAGATTCACCTCAGTTTAACGAAAGCGTAAAAGAAAACGACAAGTGTACTTTTTCTCAAGAATTTAAAACTTTAAACACAATCAGAGCAATTCGCATAGCTATATATAAGAGAATCCATTAAGAATATCTTATTATGCTTGTTTAAAAGAACAAGCAAGCAACGAGGTAAAAAAGTGCAGTAGAAAAACATCAGCTGCGCTCCACAATTACCGGTTTTTACCCTTTTACCGCCAAAGCATTTCAGTACGGTTTTTCTGTTTTTGTTGAAAATAATATTGGGGGCGTGGAAACCATCGATGTTTTTAAAACTCAACTTGCTATTATTCGAGAAGCGAAATAACGAGGGAAAATATGAGAGTATTGAAAATATATTTTGAAGTTCTTTGACTTGTGTTTTTATGTTTTACCTTAATTTTAGCTATACAACCCCAAGTAGCAAAATGTGGTCCTGTAAGTATCCTATGACCATTTATTTTTTAGTCCTACAAAAATCCTAAAAACGTTTATAGAACCGCATTATTTGGGCGCAGTTTATAGAACTATTACGCCCTTTAGTCGTTTTGTTACAGTCCGGTAAAGTGCAATTCGATTTAATAAGTGTGTGAGTGTCCGTGGAGTTTCTTGCCCGTTCTTCTCCATAAGCACCTACTACGCTTTGGAATGGGTCACTAGCTTCATCTCTCTGACTGACCGACCCCTTGACAGTTCAAAAGTGCCTGTAATAGGTTTATTTGAAATAAATGCTTTGAGTTTGATAATAAATTATCTTGTTAGGTGCTTTTCCTGGTGTATTTGATCCAACAGTAATTGTCAGCATGATGCCATTACTAGAGCATTCGTTTTTAATTATTTTTGTAACGTTGACGTGCTGGTGTCTTATAATAAAATATTTTTTTTATTTTCAAAGTAATTCACAACCTGTAAAGCCCTATGATATAACAAACGTCAAAACGCTCAAGGACCAATCCTTATCGTAATGGCCGCCAGATTTATTGCTCTTGTCCGCAATGTAAACAAAAAACATCTTAAGTGATTTGTGAGAACATAAACATCCTTTATTTAAGCTGTATGGGTTTTTGAATAGAGTCACTGTAATTAACAATAAAAAAAATGGTTGTGGGAACTGTATTTGTATTTAATAATTACCCCTGATTACAGATAACAGCTGTAATTGTTTTGGTCTTATGTTATGGCTATTTCTGATAAAACTATTGTATCAATTTACACAAAATTTTACAAGTTACATTATGAATAGATAAGAAATCTAACAACAGCGTTTCTTTGAGAGTTCTATGTAACATTGTTGTAATAATAAATCACAAAGTTCATGGCACTTGAGGCCGGCCTCATGATATCTTTGAAACTTTGAAAATTCACATCGGAGTAACACCGAGTAGTTTCTTATACAAAAATGTTACTAAGATACTACATAAATATTTATTGACTGATAGCTACCTATATCTTGTAAAAATATACCACCATAATTAATTAATAAAAGATTTTCTTGAAAAAAATGGGGGGGTTAATTGATTTATTCATTAATTAATTAAAAAATAAATTACCTTTTTTTTTTTTTTAATATTAGTGATAAATGCACAAGTGGAAACTATACTGTCATATTAATTTAACACTTAGTCATTCTTGTAGAAAGATTTAATGATATTTAACCTCAAAGTTTAACAATTTTGATGCAATTTTTGACATATGATATTTTGAAACTTTTCACAAGTATTTAGTGCAAATATTATCTAAAACGATGTTTCAAGCACTTATTTATGATTATTATTGATTATTTGCAGTCGATAAAACACAAAATAAGTCCAAATTCCAACGATAGAACGGTTCTTTGTCGAAACTTTTCTTTGTTCAAAAATTTCGATTTTATGATGCAATTTCGTGTAATTATTATCTACAATGATGTATTAACAACAGATAAATGAAAATGTATCCACTTACCCATATAAAATACACTTATAAAAGTACTTTGCACTAGTTTTATTTTCACAACACAAACACGACCACAGAAAAGTAAACTGACATTCAATATTTTTTTTAAATGTTGTCATGCCATATTTTACGTTCGGATACGTTCAGTTTACGAGAATATCTACCAGACAATAGACTAAAACCGCCACAAACAATACTCAACTTTATTTTCAAGTGTAATTTGAGCCCAAAGTAGCCATGACTCACCGTTGCCGAATCGGCAACACCAGGGCTTGACGGTTTGGGCGCACTGTTGCCGAATCGGCAACACCAGGGCTTTAGCCTTTATCTATTATCATAACATAGGTTACTTTTGTCTTTTGACTGTTGAGTAAAGAATGCCTACTCAACTTGCGAAATTATTTTTTTTTGATAAAGTGGGTTATAAACATATCTTTATCCCCTTCAAAACTACACTTAATTATTATTTGTTCATTCGACAATAATTAACAAATACCTAAGCTGCCATAAGATCTGGATCACGTGCCAAACTATTGCATTATAAAAATTTTATAACACAATTTAGTCAAACCTAAAACTACTACAGGACATATCTAATTTGCCACCATATTTAAGTTTCAGGGTTTATTATGGGCAGAAATTAAGTAGAATCTTACCTATAAAAAAAGCGTATTAAAATCGGAGGGCATGCTAGTTTAGTGCTAATAATAGGTATATTAAAAGTCACGATTAAGACAAATCAATCCAATAATATCCGTGACCTGTAGAATGAAACAAGACGTTAACAAGAGTAAACAACCTTATTAAATGCGTTTATAGGATTAATAGCGACACTTTGCTAATTAGTTTATAACATGCGCTTATAAGGCCGCTAGTTCTAGTAAGAATCGTATAAAGTAATCCAGTGAATGTATATAAAACTAATAATAGGATCGTAAGTAAATCATTTAATTTGTAAAATTATTGATAACGGCAACAGGTAGACGCTTGAAATATTCACAGAATATTCCGATATACAGGGTGTTTGGTGCATCGTGTGCCAAATTAAAATGGTCGACTGAAGGGGTCATCCGCTAGCCTTTCAGACCCCTTAACACCCCTCATGCTCTGTGGATTTTTTTTTATCGACTTTTTATTGTTTTCCAAAAAAAAGACCCAAATTTTACATTCAAATACAGATTTAAAAAAAAATATAAGGCGTAGACTCTGAATTTTAATTTTATTTTGATGTGTATTGTTTAAGAATACTTTTAAATACAAAATTCGTGATCGTCACTCGTCGTCGATGTTTCGTCACCTAGTTCTTTTTTAATTCACTCGCAAAGGTAAAACTTAAATTGAAGCTGTACATGTTACAGCTGTTTATAAGGCTACAAAAAAAAATCAAAAGCGACCGGGATCTTCCAACTCCCTCATTAATTCTCCAGTCTATCCTCTTTCTAATGATGTGCCACATGCCATAAATGTATTTTAACAACTTTGTGAATTCGCTAGAATTGTGAATCGAGTCACCTAAGGCTAATATTCAAAATTATGATTTAAAAAAAAATCTCTTAAATGATACCTGTCAAACCTATAAATCTGCTATCTCATTCTTATGGTTAGGTAAATTCGTGTCTCATATCTGTATCTTTCGTGGGATTTACTTGAAATAAAAAAAATAAAATTGCATTTTTAACATTTATTTAATCATTGTTACAAATCTTGCTCAAATTGTTGGCCTCTGTTGCGAATGCAGGCCCGACACCTGTTTCGTATTTCAACAGTTGTTGTACGAAGTCGTATTTCCTCCTTAATAGTATTGAATGCCGCTTCTATGCGTTGGACTAATACCTCCCTAGTTGGAACCTCCGTGGCATATACCAACTCTTTGGCACGTCCGCAGACATAAAAGTCTAACGGAGTTAGATCTGGGGAACGTGGCGGCCATGGAATAGGGCCATCGCGTCCAATCCATGCATTGGGGAACACATTGTCGAGATATTCCCTCACAGTCAATCGCCAATGCGCGGGACAGCCGTCATTTTGAAATACAATGGGCACACGTTCATTAAATACGGGCACATCGGTCACTAATTCGGGCAGGTCATTTTGTAGGAATTCCAGGTAGTCTTCGCCATTGAGATTATCGGGCAGGTAATGCGGTCCAATTACCTGATTCCCAATCACTCCTGCCCAAACGTTTACACTAAACCTTCTTTGAGAAGATTTCTGTCTTTTAACACGTGGGTTTTGCGTTTTCGTTGTCCAGTGGTGCAAATTGTGTAAATTGAGGATCCCATCCTTGGTAAATTTGGATTCATCCGTCCACAGTATTCTTTTTAAAAAATCAGGATCATCCACATCCGTGTGTAAAAGAAACCGACAAAAAGCCACTCGTCTCTCAAAGTCGCCACCCTCAAGACCTGCAACAAACAAAAAACACTTTTAAATTTCTCTTGGGCAATAAGTAATTGCACAAGAAAGGACCCGCTGTTCGTGCTAATAGATTCACTACCTGGAAGTGACGCCATACCATACCCATTACCTGCTAAACAAAGGCAAGGTCAAACAAAGCTTGCACGGGTTTAAAGTTAGTTTAAAATTACGTACCTTGCACCGGAGTGTAGTGGAATGGATGCTAATGCTTCTTGTAGGGTCTTCCTCAAAAAGTGCCAGTATTCTCTCGTCTACTTCAACATTATGTCGCACAATATGGCCCCTTGGTTCATTAAAAGTTACACTGCCAGTCTCGCGTATGCGTCGGTATGTGTCTTGGAAGACTCTGCGGCCAGGTAATCGTCTACCAGGAAAGCGGTCCTGGTAAAGTCATTGCGCTGAACGAGCGACGCCATTAGCGGCTCCGTAAGCCATCATGATGTCCGCATATTCTTCGTTAGAGAATGTCGCCATTGCAATAACAAAAAACTCAAAGTATAACAATAACAACAAAAATTAAACAAATGTAACAAGAACCAGCAAAACTTAACGATAACAATGTAATAAAAGAATCGCGGAGTATGGTGAACTAGCACACACGTTAGGTAGCAGAGGCAGGCAGTCATGTCTCGACTAAAAAAATGGCGGGTCGGGCGGCGCGATTTGTTCAAACCGATTTAAGGTATGCAAGAAAGAGATAGAAGATAGATTTTACTGTGAAAGAGCGAGAAAACAAATTTTACCTCTTTCTCAAGTAACAGTTCCGCAATAAATATTTTTTCATTAGAATTTGGAATGTAGTTTTATGTGACTTGATTCACAATTCTAGCGAATTCACAAAGTTGTTAAAATACTTTTATGGCATGTGGCACATCATTAGAAAGAGGATAGACTGGAGAATTAATGAGGGAGTTGGAAGATCCCGGTCGCTTTTGGTTTTTTTTTTGTAGCCTTATAAATAGCTGTAACATGTACAACTTTAATTTAAGTTTTACCTTTGCGAGTGAATTAAAAAAAAAACTAGGTGACTAATATCACTAATTTTGTATTTAAAAGTATTCTTAAACAATACCCATCGAAATAAAATTAAAATTCAGAGTCTACGCCTTATATTTTTTTTAAAATCTGTATTTGAATGTAAAATTTGGGTCTTTTTTTTGGAAAACAATAAAAAGTCGATAAAAAAAAATCCATAGAGCATGAGGGGTGTTAAGGGGTCTGAAAGGCTAGCGGATGACCCTTTCAGTCGACCATTTTAATTTGGCACACGATGCACCAAACACCCTGTACATTCACTTTAAAAATAAATAATTAAATTAAAATAAAACAAATATTTAAGGAGGACATCCATAAGGATTTTACACCCCGTGAACAAGAAAAAATCGGCCAAGTGCGAGTCGGACTCGCGCACGAAGGGTTCCGTACCATTATCTATAAAAACGGCAAAAAATCACGATTGTTGTATGGGAGACACCCTTAAATATTTGTTTTATTTTAATTTAATTATGTATTTTTAAAGTGAATATATTACTAAAGATTTTGTGAATATTTCAAGTGTCTACCTGTTACCGTTATGAATATCGAGCAAAAACGAGCAAAAAAAATCACGTTTGTTGTATGGAAGCCCCCTTAATTATTTATTTTATTGTTTTTTTAGTATTTTCTGTTATAGCGGCCACAGAAATACATCATCTGTGAAAATTAAAAAAACTGTCTAACTATCACGGTTCATGAGATACAGCCTGGTAACAGACGGACAGACAGACGGCTGAGCCTTAGTAATAGGGTTCCCGTTTTACCCTTTGGGTACGGAACCCTAAAAAGATATCACAGATTCAAAATGACGCGTAATAAAATATACGTATATACCGTGAGTACCAACAAATAGACGTATGAATCAAATTAAAAACCTGAATCCGCTAACAATGAACTAAAACATCCTTTGAACTAAGTAACTACCAGCTCCAATACAGCCTATATCAACAAAAAAAAACATTTTCCCAAACAAAAATAACCTGCAAAGTATTATGAATGAACCAATTTTCAAATCACCCGTAATTCGGCTATACAAAATTTTCTTACCGAATCTAAGATGCTTGAACGAACACACAGACAAACATCAATTCAAATTCACGTTGCCTCCGTGGTCGGTTAAATGGCTTGGAATTATATATTCACCTATTTAGGGGAGTTTATTGCTTGTAGCATTAATATACTTAAGTATTTACTTCCATGTACATAATATATGAGGCTTAAATTTCTGGAGCACATTTTCTTATACAATATTAGTTTTAGTAAATGCGAAACCCGAAACATGTGACAAACTAATTTGTAAAGTTATGTCTAACACGGTTAAAAAACAGAATGGCGCAAAATCTACCAAGCGTATTTTTCTGAAACCTTCACTAATTTAAAGATAATTTAATTATTGATCTTTTAGTATACGCGTTTTAATAAAATACCTTTTGTTTTGTGTATAATAAATTAATAATGCGTCAAATTGGGGACAGCGCTCCTTGATAGGCGAGTCCTATTACTAGCTGAACGTACGACGCGTTGCGTGAGCTCAGTACAGAACACGCAAGCTAACTACTCAAGGTCACTGGCATATATCTCCGTCTTAAATGGTGATAACATTTTCCATCACACTTAAATATTTTTGGAACAAAATATAACATGGTGTAAAAATATTGAAATCGATTCAATTCCTTATTCTGAACAAACTATATTCAGGTTTCGCATATACTAAAAATAATGTTGTATATCCTAACTAATATAATATTATAAACGTGAAAGTGAGTTTGTTTGTTTGTTCCGCTTTCACGCTAAAACGGCTAAATGGATTTAGATGAGATTTGGTACATGGGTAGACCATGGCCTGGGTTAGTACATATAATACTTTTTATCCCGATATTTACACGTTATCGAGACTTACCCGGGTTTTTCGCAAAGTGAAACGTTCGTAGAAGATGAAGAATAACTGGTAATCCAAAGACATTAAATTATTTACTTAACAATGGACGGGACATAGCGAACAAAATCGTAATCCGATATATTTGTCCTAGTGGGCAAAAGTCGCTCAGTCTAGTGTGGTACGCTTGCATGTTAAGTCGCATTTCTCATTCGTGTCCACCAAAAGTAAATTATATTTGAAAAAAAAGAAATGTAGACGTAGAAAGACATGTAGAGAATAGTGTGTCAAAACAAAAAGAGAAAATATGAATATGCCCTAATAATAGTAATATAATATGTGGACTTTCGTATTTGATATTAATTTCAACTTAATACCTCCACGCGTTCCTGAGAAAAAGGGTCTTGACAGACTGACAGACAGACGGACAACGAAGTGATCCTATAAGGGTTCCGTTTTTTCCTCTTGAGGTACGGAACCCTAAAAAAGATATATTTTAGACCACTCCACAAGTTTTTGGTTAAAACAAGTATTTTGTTGTTCACGCAACTACAAAGCTGTATAACATAGGAGTCCTCTTCAAAATCCAACCGTGATTCCAGTCCCTTTGCCTAGCATCCGAAATCGTGATTGAAAACGTATTCAGGCGTCGATAGTTTTTATTTTAAAACTTGTGTCAAACGAGTTTCGGTTGGTGGACGGCGGAGCGAAATTGGTTTTCCACTTTTGAGCCAGCGTTTCGTATCGGCCTGTTTTGTTTTCATTCGTTAAAACTGACGCTCGAGTGTGTCAGCGCATTGTCGGGCGTACGGTGCTTCGTTAAAGAGGCTTGGGAATTAAATGTCGGCTGTGCGGACTTTTTTTAATGAAGGAAAGAGGAGAAGCGGATAGTACCAATTACCGGGAGCAGTTGATGATGTTGAGATTATTGGTGTATGGAAATATGTTTATCATTACGCTTGGCGGATGCTGTGCAGATATATCGTTATTAGCATATAGGAGGACGCTGCTACTTAATCTCTTGACGTAATCCTTAAATTAAGGGGCAATACAGATGACAGTATTTTTGTGCGAACGAATCTCTATTTTGTTTTTTTTTTTACTAATTCTGGTCTTTTGGCTTTAGTATATCCTGTTATGATTATTAGAAAATTTTACACTGGCCACAATAGTTTTTATTCAGTGTTGCCACCAGATGGCGCCTTCCGTTTTTAGGGTTCCGTACCCAAAGGGTAAAACGGGAACCCTATTACTAAGGCTTCGCCCACTGTCTGTCTGTCCGTCTGTCACCAAGCTGTATCTCATGAACAGTGATAGTTAGACAGTTGATATTTTCACAAATGATGTATTTCTGTTGCCGCTATAACAACAAATACAAAAAACAGAATAAAATAAATATTTAAGGAGGCTTCCATACAACAAACGTGATTTTTTTGCTAGATATTGATAACGGCAACAGATAGACGCTTGAAATATTCACAGAATCTTTAGTTATATATTCACTTTTTTTAAATAAATTGTTAAATTAAAATAAAACAAATATTTAAGGGGCATACAACAAACGTGATTTTTTTGCCATTCATATAGTTAATGGTACGGAACCCTTCGTGCGCGAGTCCGACTCGCACTTGGCCAGTTTTTGTTGTATCTATGGCTCCCCGGTGTTCTTGCTAAGATAGATAGGAAATGTAATGTGCAACTCCTATAAATACTTCTAAGAATACCTACATTGTTTCCTTCAAAACCAAACCAACATATCCGTGTATATTTTTTGAAGTGCGTTTTATATATGCAGAATAATTTTTTTCAATTTTTTTTTTGTTGCTCTTGCTCCCCTGTGCACATTTTTGCGCATCATGTGTATTTTTTATCTAATTCGACGTTGCGGATTCTCTGTCGTAGTCCAAATCAGTGTTCACTACACCCACAGTTAAAAATTGTGAAGTTACCTTAGCCAAAAGCCACAGTCTACCCAAAAACACTCTATACCACTAGTTAAACTGACCAAGTGTAGTACCCCACTTGTCCGGTCCTATCTAATCTGTGTCCGGTATTTATTTCACATTGTAAACGCGTAAATTTAAACGATAGTATTCCATACTGAACAGTATCGGTCCTTTACAGATCACTGAATGTGCTCCGGTTACGGTTCGGTTTTATTTTAATGGCTCTCGATGGTGGTTGTTTTCTGTAGGGTTAGAAAATATCGGTGTGGTTATTGCGATCGTCATTTTTCATAGTATTAAATAACTCCTACTCGTGCTCTTCGTTTCTTCTTCTCCTTGATTCGTCCTATTCCTTCAGCGGAAGGTCATTTTTATAAAACATCATCATCATTTCAGCCGAAAGACGTCCACTGCTGGACATAGGCCTCCCCCAAATAGGGGAGATTTGCCATAATCACCACGCTTGGCAGGTGGTTTGGCGATCGCAGTATGGTTTTAAAAATGCATAGAGAACGCTGCTACCCATTCTCTAGTAAGTCCCTTAGTCGTATTTTACGACACCCACGGGAAGAAATGGGATGGAGCTATTCTTTACGTTTGGCACCAAACGGATTTTTTTATAAATGATAAGTGATAAATATTTTATTTCTGTAAGTAGTAGTAGTAGTACAAACACTTTGACACGTCAATCATATAAAAAAAACTTTTTACAAAAAAATAATAACCGACTACCAAAACGACTTCCGAAATTAAAGTTATTTTTCACTTTGTAGTGTTAACTACAAAGTGAAAAAAACTTTAATTTCGGAAGTCGGTGTCTTTGGATCTGTATTTGGGTTTTTTGCGACCGACTTCCGAAATTAAAGTTTTTTTCACTTTGTAGTTAACACTACAAAGTGAAAAATAACTTTAATTTCGGAAGTCGTTTTGGTAGTCGGTTATTATTTTTTTGTACAAAGTTTTTTATTTTTCACTTTTTAGTGGGTCAGTTTTGAATTTATCTAAGTTACAATAGAATAATGTTACCTGCTCATCACCTTTTACAAAATATTGCTTTTCCCGATGCTGGAACGTTGATTGTTGAAGAGTTCTACTGGGAAGAACCAGGAGAACTGCCGCTCACCATATGCATAGTGACGAGCATAAATTGCTTAATCGCAACCCGTTAAATAGGTACTCATTATTATATTGCTCTGGTGGCCATCTGTGGTCTCCATCATCAGTTTCAGTTCACCAAATGGTGCTTTCCGAGAGCAAATGCACGAGTTACTATAAAAAATATCCAAATCGCTATAGGTTTGCATATAAAATTTGAGGGTTTCCCTCGATTTCCATGAGATCCACTCATCAGATTCTGATTTGGTGGCAATGGGACCACTTCGGGAGTATACCCTTTCAAACAAAAAAAGAATTTTCAAAATCGGTTCATAATTGACGGAGTAATCGCGTAACAAACATACAAAAAAAAAAAAAAACATACAGCCGTATTGAGAACCTCCTCCTTTTTGGAAGTCGGTTAAAAAAAAAACTAGATGAGGTCAGCGTTACGTATTTGACTACTCTAAGAAGAAAGGCCGAAACAAACTCAGAGGTCACAGTCTCGTTAAAAGCCAGACATAATTTTGGTCAGATTATGAGAAGACCATGTAGATTGGTGCCTGAAATGATCTTTTGATGAAAGAATCACACAGATTGAGGGGACCTGTCCAGTCAGTGACGCATTTGTCAGTATATCATTATTAATTAACGATTTCTTGCGTTGTGCGCATGTCGGTGTTACCCACGGTCTTTTTAATGTCCATTTGGCAACTTGTCTCCTAAAAATGTTCTCTTGTGTCTCGAATATCATTCCATTATTTTATCTCTCCAATCCTTGCCAGTAGATATTTTAAAAAAATAGATACACTTTAAACGATGAAGTCTAAAAAGTACATAAAATAATGAATAAAGGTAAATCCTGTAACTTAATTAATATAACTGTGAATGTATTGATTTTTGCTTATACAGTACGTAAATAATTCTAAACATTGTGACTCGTAACTGGAACCTTGTGGGAATCCGTTATTCTTAGGTTGAGGAAGCCTATCCGCTCGTGATACAGTTTTATACTAGTATGAAGGGATAGGGTGAATCAGTCCAAAGACAACCAATCCATTATTTTATTCCACCATTTTACATTCTCCAACTGTTCACCTGCCTAAGTTGTATTGTTAAAAATATATTTAAAAAAAATATATAAATATTAAGAGGCTGCTGATGCACATAAATGACGATTTAGGGATTAACGAAACAAAAACACGCAAATTGTTTTAAAATTAAAATCATAATGATTGTTAGAGCACTTAGAAGCGGAAGGCACTTTGCAAGCGACAGCAAGCTAAGCAATGCAGCCGTCGGACCCATCAATGTCAACTGTCAAACGCAGCGCTTGGCGGCATGTCAAATCATGGCTGTATTTGCCTCCAAACGGGAGCAAATTCCCACCAAATGGCTCTCACTGTGAAATAGAATACGAATAGGCACAAAACTAAAACTACGATATTTGAAATCACGGTATACGAGTAGTGCTCGCCATTTTGAATTCCTGCGACGACATTTTTTGAATCAAAAAGAATTTAGCGACACCACCTTTTTTCATCAATTGGACAAAACTGAAATTATGACGGGTATTGTTCATTTTATATATTATTGGCATCTAAAGTTGTCCAATTCCAATTCCAATTTTATATTAATGGCTCCATCGTTTTACCGATGATTCTGCCAATGTCAAGGTTGAAGGAAACAAAGTGTATTCACTGAAGTTGACCGGTTGTATTGCCTTCAATCTGATTTACTTACTTAATTAAAACTGGATCCGTTTGAGTAGCCTGTAAGGACAACACAAAATATTTGTTAGTACATATTGTTAGTAAGCAGACAACACAAGCTAACTTTATTATGAGACGAACACTATGAACCATCATTATGAGTTGGTATGTTAAAGCTTGATGTTATTCAATAAAATATTTTTTTGGAGTGTTTAAACTAATGAGGAATCAACGAGAGTCAAGAGGAATGTTATGTAGGTAGTGGTAGGTCTGGGAAAATTAGGGGGAAGCATAGCATATAGAGGTACCAATTAAAGATTACGACAAGAGAAAAACATGTGCTCAAGAGTACCCTCTTCCACACCACACTCGCAAAGGGAATGATCCCGAACACGTAGTTTAGCCAAAAACACGGAGTGCAATTATGTCCCAGTCTGAGGCGTATAATAATACCTATATGTGATTAAATTATTCAATTTCTTATTTTTGACTTTGTACTAAAGTTGGATTTCAACTACTGATATTTATTGTGCTTCTTTTTTTACATTTTGTTACACTATAATTGTCAAAAAATAATAGGCTTTTGACATTTAACTTGAATCGATTTATCGTGAGTATCGAGTACCAAGTCGTATGGTTACTTCACCAGTTACGTCGCGATTGACCATCGCGACGTAACTGGTGAAGTATCTAACTAGTAAGTTAAATGTCAAAACGGGCCTATTCTTTTTTGACAACTATACTGACCTCTATTTTGAATTCTAGTAACGTCATTTTGGTACAAAAAGAATTCACCGACACGTCATTTGTTTTAACCGGTTCAATAGTTTCTATACAAGGTAACAAACTACATTCTTTTCATTCTGACTTACGTAACCTAAAAGATTTATAACCCTTCCTTTCAAAATAGGACATAAACAAATTCGCACTGAACATTATTATTATAGCACTAGAAAAAAAATCATGTAAACATATTTTCTAGACAGAAAATCCGTGCGAAAACTTTACATAGTGCTCAGACGCGTGATTCGGCATAAAATATGTGCCCTACCCTCCATATTAAAATAATATCGGTCCGCAAACGCTAGGATTTACCAAATAGTATTCCGTTAGCACAAACAAACCATAAATTCGGAGATTTAAAAAGCTTTTATCTCTTTGTTTGGCTGCTGTTTGGCGCAATACCATGTTGAATATAAAAGTCGTGCTTAAAATATCATGCCTCAATGTGGGATACGCTTAACTGCGATTTCTGATATGAATATCTTAAAAACCTGAGTTGGAAATCGTAGGATGTTATGGCTCGTATATCATATTGGTGGTACCGATAAAATTTAGAGGTTACCCAATGATATTATACTAGCTGACCCGTGCCCACTCCGTTGGGCGGTAAGCATAGGGTCGCAGTATAATGCTGAGCGATAGCCGTTTTGCGTGGATGTGACGCATGTTTCCCCCAACCTTTTCTTATTTTTGTGTTTATGTTCTTTGTTGCGTCATGTTTACCGCAAATAAACGTATTTTCTTTCTTTCTTCTTTCTTTCTCTATGACACTCAAAAATAACGTGGCTTTCTATGGGTTAAAGAATACCTACCCTACCTGCCTACTCTACCTAAATAAAAAAAATAAAAAACCATCTACTAAATTGTCCGAACAAAGCCTAAACCTTTTTTTTTTGATAGGTGAGCCCGTTCTTGAGTTATAAAATTACAACGAAAAGTGGCATTGATTTTTATAGATATAGATTAAACATATATGTTATACACTCAATAATTCATGGTTCATTATAATTTTTATGTAAATTGCATGTACCTATATTCAACACGATGTAAATTGTTCACGAATAAATGAAATGAAATGAAAACAACCGAAAAAAGTGTTCCGCGCAGCAGCGGCCGTACACATACCCACTTTTCATTAATTTTACATTTCACTACAAGTAAAAATGATAGAAAAGAGATGTCTTGATTAAAACAACAAGAAAAAAAGAGACAACTAGTGTTGTCAATTGCACGTGAATGTAAACAAACATTATTCTGGCCACGAATCACCGAATGTTGGCATCTGAGACTAACAAATACGTCCCAATTAGGACGTTTTCTAGTCTTCACGATTGCGCGCTCTTAACATATCTGTCATAGAGGTTACCGCATTGATGTATTAAATAGGAAAATAGGCCACTCTCTAACATCACGTAAATATTAAATTGGCCCGATGTCGTGCGTCATGTGCTCGACAACCGAAATAGAGAGACATTACGCGGGCTACAGCGGGAACGAGATAGCAATAATTGTTACTGTTACGTACCCATAACAACTCTAAAACAAACTACGATTCGGGTCTTCCCCGCAAACCGAGATTACTGTAGGTCGATTGTGTTCTTTCTCCTAATTTATGCGGTCCACGTCGAGGAACGCGTACCATATCTTCCTATTTAATACATCAATGGGTTACCGATTAAAAGTACTTTGAGGTTACCGTTATTCTTAGGCACGGTTGTGAGACTTTGAATCAAATCGCACATGCTGATTGGTTGGTTGATCACGTGTCATCATCTGCCTAGGATTTCCCCAACTATGTTAGGGTCGAAACAAGATGCAGCTGATTATAGAAAGAAGAAAGAAAGAAAATACGTTTATTTGCGGTAAACATGACGCAAAGAAAGAACACAAATACAAAAAGAACAAGTTGGGGGAAAATATGCATAACATCCACGCAAAACGGCCACCGCACAGCATAATGCTGCGACCCTATGCGAGACAGAGCCCCAGCGCTGGCTTTCAGTGACAGCTGGCGTTGACGTGATGACGTCTATCAGTGCAGCATACAGTGTGAATATCAGTACTTTACATGGAGCGACTGCATATCTGACCTCCACAAACCAGTTACTGGGTAACACGATACCCCTTTATAAGACTGGTTGTTAGACTTTTGGGCTTCTGACTACCCGTAACGACTGTCAAAGATCTACAAATAAGAAAGAAAGAGAAATAAGATAAGATAAGATAATGTTTATTCAAAGAAAAATTAGACATGTTTCCCCCAACCTTTTCTTATTTTTGTGTTAATGTTCTTTGTTGCGTCATGTTTACCGCAAATAAACGTATTTTCTTTCTTTCTTTACATAAATTACAAAATATTTAATAAGTTTAATTGTCACAGAAACACGTACTTATCGAAAACATAAAACTCGAGTCATCATCATCATTATCGTTCCAGCCGAAAGACGTCCACTGCTGGACATCTACATCGGTCTCTCCCAAAAGGGGGACCTTTGTCCAGAGGTGGACGTCTTTATTATTGCACCCCTGTGGAGATTTGCCATAATCGCCACGCTTGGCAGGCGGGTTGGCGATCGCAGTATGGTATTAAAATGCATAGAGAACGCTGCTGCCCATTCTCTAGTAAGTCCCTTAGTCGCCTTTTACGATACCCACGGGAAGAAATGGGATGAACTCGAGTAGGTAAACATTACACAAAACATATCTAAATTATAATCACGAGCACAATAAAACAAATAGTCGGCACCTGCACGTCATGACTGTCACAAGAAGGCTTACACTCAGCATGATGCTGTGCTATGCGGACCCACAGCACAGCGCTGATTTTCAGTGGTCACCCGAAAAATACGTACGGAACGCAAGTCAGGTTAACAGACGGGACCAACGACTTTACGTGCTTTCCGAAGCACGGAATGTTTAGGTATGTAAAAACGGTCACCCATCCACGGATGAACCGCGGCAAGCGTAGCTTAACCTGATCGATGGACCCGTGTGGCTATTATTAGTTAGCCACAAGATTTATTGCGTGTGCTACCACGAAATGTAATGTTGCCAATCAGCATACTCCATTTAGCAGACTTTAGGCATACAGTGCATTCCTATTTTATGTGTGCCTTGAGAAATGGCTAATTACTTCAAGCAACGATAAAATACCTTTTAATAATTGGTCTTTTTCAAATGAATGTGGTATATTCATAAAAGGTCATTCACCGGAAAAAATACCACTCTTTACATAACAGTGGCGCATATACATTTCAGTACTAAATACGAACGAACTACCAGGCAATAATAAGTTGAAGAAGTATTAAGTGGCAGATTTGGAAAGCAAAAAGCCACGATAACAGCAGGGACGTCGTTTAGCGTTATAGCCCAACTTCTAACGAGCTGTCATAAAGTACGTATTTACTTGACGCACCTCCAAAAGTGCTCAAGGTAAAAATGTACTGAACGAGCGCTGTCGTAAAATCTTATGATGTTACCTCCTTGCTTCGCCTGGTCTCCTGGTACTAAGAAGAAAGTGTTTAAGTTTATAAAACATTCTTAAGCCAGGGTAATGTGGAGTATTTGGATAGATATCGTGTGTTTTCTGGGTAAATTCGTGTTTGGTGAGAGAACATTTTGGTTGCAGTGCCATTTGGTTGCGGTATTTTTCGATTGCGAAGGATTTTAACTTCCTATTTTATCCTCTTAATACTCTACGAAAGTTTAATTGAATCATATCATTTTGTAAGCTCTTTTAAAGCTGTTTACATGAGTTTCTGTTCAGATTTCAAAATACAGGCAATAAAAATTTAAGGATGATTACTGCTAGCTTTTAGTATTAAGACCCAGATATATGCCAGTGACCTTGAGTGGTTAGCTTGCATGTTCTGTACTGAGCTCACGTAACGCGTCGTACGTTCAGCCAGTAATAGGACTCGTCCATCAAGGAGCGTTGTCCCTAATTTGACGCATTATTAGTTTATTATACACAAAACAAAAGGTATTTTAATAAAACGCGTAAAGCGCGTTGCACTTAAAGAGCAACAAATAAATTATCTTTAAATTGGTGAAGGTTTCAGAAAAATACGCTTGGTAGATTTTGCGCCATTCTCAGTTTTTTATCCGCGTTAAACATAAATTTACAAATTAACGTCACTATGTAAACATAATAAAATACTCACATATTTAGTTATTGAGAAAAAGCTCTAATTTAACATATGTAAAATCATTAAAAGTCAGTCAGTTGTGGTCGCCTTATGTAACAACACTACAAGTGTTCATTGAACCCCAAAAAAAGCATTAATTTTTGTCTTGATTTTATCGTCTTTAGATCCCATCACGTTTGCAGAGTTTCAATAGTTTATTTGACCCTGTAAAAGTGACTTAATATTAGTAAAAATTGAGAATTGAACAGAAAAAAAAATCCTATGACAAAACAAAGAACTAAGTCAAAATATGCAAAGAATTGAATTTGGTAAAAAGTGCAGTTTCTATTTCGCTGCCATGGAAATAAACTACGGATTTCGAGATAGCATAAATAAGATATGAAATATAATAACCAGATTAATTCGAATGGCACCTACTAACTGTAAAATCTTGATGCTCTCGGTTTGGAGTGTCAAACGTCCCCTTCCATAATTATAATAATTCATCATTCCAGCCGCAAGACGTCCACTGCTGGATATAGGCCTCCCCCTATAGGGAGGGAGGGTGCATTAATCGCCACGATTGGCAGGTGGGTTGGCGATCGCAGTATGGTGTTAAAATGCATAGAGAACGCTGCTGCACATTCTCTAGTAGGTCCATTAGTCGCCTTTTACGACACCCACGGGAAGAAAATGGTGCTGATCCATGCGTCATGTTCATGAACGGGCGCTGTCAGTTGGGACTGGTCATCTCTTAGCTGCCACGGGTTATTTTTAATTATTTTAGTTTTGAATTGTTTTTTTTTATAAATCTTTTTATCACGGATGTTTTTGACGTTTTGCATCGTTCTCACATGTATAATTTCAATATGAATGATGTAACCAATACTTTGTATCAATATTTTAATTTTAAAAAGAGCGTCCGTGGAGTTTCTTGCCTGTTCTTCTCCATAGGAACCTACCTATTTGGAATGGGCAACTAGCTTCATATTTGTAACTGACCGACTTCTTGACAATTCAATGACAATTCAAAAGCGCCTGTAAAAGGTTTAATTGAAATAATTGCTTTCCCTCTTATTACATAACAAGATTTATATTTTGGCATGGCTTAAACCATGGAGCCAGTTTTTGTAATAAGAACGTAACTGTGATTGAAATACCTTTCTTTATACAAAACTGAAAACTTAGTTCGGTACTAAGTTGTCAGTTTTGTAATGGGAACTTTACCATAGACGAAATATAGTTCGAAATTCAATAAAGGCTCCATGGTTTAAACCTGGGTCTGAAGACAAACCTTGTTTTGTAATAAGACGGTTTAAGTTTGAGATTGAAATAGCATGGTGCTATTCTTTACGTCCGGCACCACAGAGAACATAATACTTAGCATGATAATAATGTAACAGGTTACAAAATTACATAATTTTATTCCAGTAACCCTTATTTACATCAACACGAGACCAAAAATAAGAAAAATAGAACGTCACAAAAACTAAATAAACAATCAATCTGCCCGCCTTTTCCCAACTATGTTGGGGTCGGCTTCCAGTCTAACTGGATGCAGATAAATACCAGTATTTTACGTGGAGACACTGCGTATCTGCCCTCCACAACCCAGTAACTATAAAAAAAAAAATACGAAATGATTATTTCAATAACTTAAAAATACGTTTACTCGTTTAGGGAATTTCCATTTAAGTAAGAAATATACTTGTGCTAGGAAATTCCGCTCTTCCACTAGTACTCGTAACAACTTTTAGTATAAGCTATTGAATAGACATTACATTTTATTACGTATTAAGAAAAGAGTGATATAAATCAAAAATATAAAGAAAAACAAAAACAAAGTAATCATTAATTATAAACGCGCTGTCGTGTGGTGGAGGTGCGTGTGCGTGTTAAGGCGACGATAACCGACTTTTAATGATTTTATACTGAAGATCACGTCTAAACGAAATATGTTAATAATTTGAAATAAAATATATGTTACATTAGAGCATTTTCTCAATAATTTATTATGTGAATATTTTAGATTATGTTTCTATTACATAGTGAAATTAATTTGTAAAGTTATGTCTAACGCGGATAAAAAACTGAGAATGGCGCAAAATCTACCAAGCGTATTTTTCTGAAACCTTCACTTGTTTAAAGATAATTTAATTATTGATCTTTTAGTATACGCGTTTTATTAAAATACCTTTTGTTTTGTGTATAATAAATTAATAATGCGTAAAATTGGGAATAGCGCTCCTTGATGGGCGAAGCCTATTACTGGCTGAACGTACGACGCGTTGCGTGAGCTCAGTACAGAACACGCAAGCTAACTACTCAAGGTCACTGGCATATATCTCCGTCTTAAGAGAGAGAGAGAGAGAGTAACTGGGTAATAAGACGGACTTCTGACGACCCGCAACGACTGTCAAAAATTCACGAATGACAGTTGGGACCAATGGCTTAACGTGCTTTCCGAGGCACGGAGGAGTCTCGGTGTGTAAAGATGGTTACCCACCCACGGACCAACCCCGGCAAGCGTAGCTTAACCTGATGGATCATCCCACGTAAGTGTTATTACTTAACCACGAGCTCAATAACTACATTTTCAACATAAAAATAAACGTCACAGTTGTCACCTAAAAAAAAAACGCGCAACTCTAAATTTTTGTTACTGGTTACTCTATGGCACTAAAGAAAAAAGTAGCAAAGAAGCTGTTTAGTCATTGTCAGTGCCCGAAGTAAGTTATTAACTTTTATACGTAGTGTCAGAGAAGTGACAATGAAAATAAATTGCCTATTACGACTGACTTTATTATTAAGTCCAGCAATATCTTTTTCCTTCATACATTTCATTTTTTGGCTTTTTTTCCTTAAGTGAGTTACTGTAAGGTAAAGTCCGCTAGAGAACGGGCTTATTATTTCATGTTGGAACAAGTTATAATGATAACTATGAGAAACCGTTTAGGATAAAAAAGCAATAGAAGTTTATGCTATTAATTTTATAATATAAATTAATATTAATTATATGTATGTCGGATCCGGTCATTAGTACGGACACGTAACGTATCAAGTGCGCCACTGCTGACATCGCGTGATCTACCCACACCTCTAGCGTGCTTCTTCTATAGGGTCGTGATGTTTTGACCCGATGGGCGAGGACGACATTCAAGATTAAGGGTCTGATCGCATCGGAGTTAAGAGTCGCGGAACTGTACTCAATTCGTTATGCTTAGTTAATGTGGTGATTATAATTTGTAGTGATTGTGTCAATTTGTGATTTCAATAAACGCTGTGTATCGCACCCAGTGTGTTTTCATTGCACGAAACCCAACTTCTGCCCACATGATGTCTAACAGAGTAAATCCTGTCGCATCCGACATGTATATGATATAACAGTCGTTTATATATAATAATAATAATATGAACAAGCAAAAAGGACGGGAAAAAATCTAAAAATATATAATTACATATTTTTAGGGTTCCGTACATAAAAAGGAAAAAAACGGAACCCTTATAGGATCACTCGTGTGTCTGTCTGGCTTTTGTCTGTCTGTCTTTCATAGCCGATTTGCTCTAAGTCTACTGGACCGATTAAGTTGAAATTTGGTATACACATGAATTTCTGTGACCCAAACACGGACTTGTAACGTAAATAAATGAATTTTGAATATACTAATATATACTTTTTGGGGCAAATTAGAAAATTTAAAAATAAGATTTTAAACTGTACCTTGTAACATACAAATGAAAGGGCTTCTTGTAAGGATTTAGACATATTTTTTTATTATTTTAAAATAAATACTTTTAAAGTTATTTAAGAAAATAGATGAAAATTTATTATTTTATCATCTTAAACCCTTATCTCCAAAACTGCAAAAAAAAAATAGAACATAGTTATTTACTTATAAATTACAGGAATTTCTATAAAAAGTCTATGATTTTAATACAACATAGTCAATCTCTTATTATTGTGCGTATCAACTTACATTTGCAGTTGGAATGTATGAGGGATCATTTTTTTTCAACTATAATGTTAAGTTTGTTCTTATGATAAATCAATGCCGACTACGGAACCCTTCATTGTGCCGGACACGCACTTGGCCGCTATTTTATTAATATTGTATTCAACTTTAAAAAGGGATTTCAACAACACTTACAACATCTACTCTGAATTTTTCATACTGTGCCATTACAGTACTTATGATAATAGAAATTGTTGAATTTTAGCTCAAATCCTTAAAATACGAGTAGTATTCATGCAAATAAGGTTTTACATCTACCACAATCAATAAAGAAAAGAAAAAAAATCGAAAAATCGCTTTTAGCGATAAGACCACCCATTGTGTCACGAGTATTCTATTCAAGGCACTAACAATTTCAATTTTGTCCCCAGGTACTGTGAATTCACTCAAATCGCTTCAGATCCACGTGCCTAAAGCGGTGCTAACGGGCCACGACGCGGAACTACTGTGCTCCTATGAACTGGAAGGGGCACAGTTGTACTCCATCAGATGGTACAGAAACATGATCGAATTCTACCGGTTTGTACCGAAAGAATCGCCTGCAACGAAGGTCTTCCCTGTAGCTGAAATTAAAGTTGATGTAAGTAGAATAGCAGATTAATTTGGTAAAGGACTTTAGTTGTAGTAAACATTTTTGTCGTTGACTGTGTGAAAATAATGAATGGCAGGTAATGTCTGAAACAGTCTTTTTATGCATACTTAAGCTTTTTTGCTTAAGTAGATGTACTCCGGAGCTGACACACGTGTAGCTCAATACTTCCTTACAAAGCTCTATGATTTCATAATATTTTCATCCTTGGTCGGAAACCAGATGGCCACGATTCTCACTGAAACAGAGTGGATTCGTTATGCCACTAGTATGTTACTCATATTTATAGGTACAAAACCAGCACCTTAATTACATAATACACTATCAATCATAATTTGAATGATTTTGAAGTATATTGCTAATCCTTTGCTTCGTATGTTCGAAAAATGTGTCTGCTCAACAACGTTAATAACGCAATGAATGTTGTTGAACTGTCAAAATTGAACTCATTTTTACCGATAGTGTGTTACGCAATTACCCCGCTGGTGTGGGGGCCTACTTCGAAGCGATAATCCGAAGTAACGGCCGAATGTTCGTCCGTTTGTTGACTTTCAAAATTTCCTTATTTGACTTTAAATCCTTACGCGACTTCAAATCACGTTTTTGATTTTGACTTATCTTTGACCGTCGTTTTTTTTTCTTTCGCCGTAATCAGGCAACGGCTGACCATACGGCCGAAACTTCGAATTTATCTTCTGATTTTCTTGTTTGAAAGGGTATGCTCCCGAAATGGTCCCATTGCCATGAAATCAGAATCTGATGAAGGGATCTCATGGAAATCGAGTTTTATAGGCAAACCTATAGCGATTTGGGTATTTTTTATAGTAACTCGTGCATTTGCTCCCGAAAAGCACCATTTGGTGATGTGGAACTGATGATGGAGACCACAGATGGCCACCGGAACAACATAATAATAAGTATATAACGGGTTGTGATTCGATTAGTTACTTTAATATGGTTGCTAAGCAATTTTCGCTCGTCACAATGCATAATGGTGATTGGCAGTTCTCCTGGTTCTTACCAGGAGAACTCCTCAACAATTAACGTCCCAGCATCAGGAAAAGAAATATTTTGTAAAAGGTGATGAGCAGTTGACTTTAGGCTATTGTAACTTAGATATATTAAAAACTGACCCACTAAAAAGTGAAAAATAAAAACTTTTTGTAAAAAAGAATAACGTTATTTATTTTATAGTATAGTGCTTGTAGCACAATTATTACGGGGCATGCGGTGCTAACCTATAAGAAATTGTTACATTAAGTTTAGATTCAAGTAATATATTATTTAAAAAAAACTTTATGTAAAAAAAAAAATAACCGACTTCCAAAAAAACACTACAAAGTGAAAAATAACTTTAATTTCGGAAGTCGGTGGCAAAAAAAATAAATACAGATCCAAAGACACCGACTTCCGAAATTAAAGTTATTTTTCACTTTGTAGTGTTTTTTTGGAAGTCGGTTATTTTTTTTTACAAAAAGATTTTTTGTTAATAATGTTTTACTTAAATCTAAACTTAATGTAACAATTTCTTATAGGTTAGCACCACATGCCCCGTAATAATTGTGCTACAAGCACTATACTATAAAATAAATAACAAAGTAGGAAAAAACAAAATAAACAAGCTCAAAGTAACGTGAGTTATTAAGAGTTGAAAAATAAGATCAAAAATCTAAAATAAAATTGGGATTAAACTTAAAACATAGACACAACGATAAATTAAAAAAATATATAAATAAACAAAAATAAAATGAAATAAAATTTAAACATTGATAACAGCTCTTCTGTGAACTAAAAAGAAGATGTGGATGTAAAGTCAACGCCATGAGACGAGATAAATTTCATACTTTGAGATTTAAAACTTTAACTGAAATTGCGTATGGTTCAGTTTCCATTGCAACTAAAATTATTTTATGACGTTTAGCGATAATTTCTTCATTCATAAATCAACTTAGATATCTTGAGTTTAAAGTTGATAGTTGTATAATTTGCAATTTTATGTATTTATAGCTTCTCATGACGGTTACTTTAATCGTTTACATTTTCTTTATACAGGTAGCAGCATCAGACCAAAACCGGGTGGTCCTAACAGAGGTGGACCGGACTTTGACTGGGGAGTATCAGTGTGAGGTGTCTGCGGACGCGCCACTGTTTCATACAGACATCAAGGCGGCCATGATGGTAGTAGTCGGTAAGTTGCTTAAACGTTCAATCTTGGAGATCTACTCCCTAAGCATGAAATCCGTAGTTTCGGGTGAGGTTACGGATGATTTCTACTCCGTATCACTTAAAAAACATAAGATTAGTTTTAGGCCCGACCAAAAAATGAATGCCTCCACGATTTGACAGTAATTGTCCCTGCTCCCGATGTTTGTTTGCCTGCCAAAAAAGTTATTTATTTGGGTGTAGGGTTCACTTCGAAGTTTCGATTAACTTTCGGACGGGCCTGTGTCTTTGCTGACGGACATACCCCTTTATTTATAAAGGCTGTTTAAAGTTAAGTAATGATTAGCCATTGTTTAATTAACTATACATTTTTGACGTTTCAACGTCTCTTAATTTTGATCATCGTTTATATATTAACCCTTTAGAGAGTAGGTATTGCTTTTCATGGTTTTTACGACTAGCTAAGTTATCGAGATTTCTTTATTATACGTAAATTTAATTTTAATTAAACACACAAACTTGCTGAAAACCACGCCACAATATATTAATCATCATCATAATTTCAGCCGAAAAACGTCCACTGCTGAACATAGGCCTCCCCCAAAAGGAGGGTTGCCATAATCGCCACGCTTGGCAGGCGGGTTGGTGATCGCAGTATGGTGTTAAAAATACTTAGAGAACGCTGCTGCCCATTCTCTAGTAAGTCCCTTAGTCGCCATTTACGACACCCACGGAAAGCAATAGCGTGGTGCTATTCTTTACGTCCGGCACCACACGGAAGGAGATTGAGTTTATACAACGCAAAGGTAGGCTTACAATCTTCAGCAGCTTCAACAGTATTTTCAAATGTTAATCATTAGTTGTGGTTGAGGAGCAGGACAAGTATTGAGCAAAGCATTTTTATCAGTGATGTAATCCCCCAACTTATAATATGCCTGCTTGCATAGTGGGGGTTTGTACAAGATTTCAATTTCGTCTCATTCAGTTGAAGTATGAGGGGAGGAATTTTATTGTAACATTTTAAACAGTACCCCATGAAAGATGAGTCTACTTTAGCCAGTCTGAAACCTGGTTGAGCTAATAGGCTTCTAATTTAATTTCACATAACTAACTATCCATATATTCAAACTATCCCAAAAACTCATTGATCAATCCTCCAAATTCGAAACCTCTATCCTCCTACCTCCTCCTTTCCTATAATCCTCAGATTTGGCTTTGTCTCAAGACATCAAACAACATTATTCAAGCCTACACCTAAACCCACCAGCTGTTCACAAAAATCTCCAAATTTTAATTCATTTCGTTTAAATTTTCGGGGAAAATATGCAAAAGTCCTCTTTCCAACATTTACATAAATAAATTGCAGTGTTTCCGTAGCAACGAAAGATGTAGGGTTAATGTCTTGTAAAACAAATTTTCTTTTAAATTCCTTCTCAGTTTCTCTGAATAATTTGCCAGCTTTTTGGAGGGTTATAAAAGGTAGGGGTTATTTATTTAATAATGTTCATTTCGTTTTATTTTGTTTAATTATGTCTGCTGCTAATCTGGCAATGCCAGGCGCAAACTCTTTGATTAACGACATATGAACGGACTATTGTCCTATGTAAAGTGGAATGGTCGAGTTGTTTGATCTTACTTTTAATTTTAGTTAATAATATTGGTAAAACACATTTTTTATAATTTTACCATTCCTTAGGGGTCAGACTTTATTGCACCCAAACTCAGTCATAATTTTTATTGCATGCTTATTTTTGGTCTATCTATCTCTATCACGTGCGCGTGCACATGAAAAATGTAGATCTATTTAAATGTTATGAACGAATATGCGGTTTTATAATTTCTAGAGTGACGATGTTATCGATGTTATCATTTTACTTCCCAGCTGCCTGTCCACCGGAGCGGAGCGAGGCTGCGGAGGAGAGAAACGGAGAATTATTAACCAATAGGATTGCAATAGGACAGGGATTTGCAATCCTATTGGTTAATATTTCTCAGTTTCTCCGCTCCGCAGCCTCGCTCCACTCCGGTGGATAGGCAGCCTTATCATGATGTCTGCGGGATGAAAAATGTATGGAAATATATGTGGACGCTTTTTTTCGTCCACGATAACGTTATAACGTTCACTTATTTCCATACATTTATGTACGTGGACGTCCACGATAATATAGTTAGAACGTTAGAAATTATTAAAGCACACAACGGTAGTGATACAATTCGATCTTGAAAACATAACTATGTTTATCGTCCGTCATTAGTTTTCTTCCCATCATCATTTTTGCGATACTTAGTTGATCGTTAGTCATTTGTTTCTTCAGAATATAGTCCAACATTCAATCAAAACTTGAACCACCCCTAAATAATCATTCACTTCGAACACCACTTCCCAAATTATATAGTTTAAAACAAAAGCGTCCAGTTATCAGTGAGAAAGGGCCGTGCGCCATCTGCCGCCAATACCCTTTCACCAAATCTTTTATGAGGTTCCCTGAAATATTGGGTATTCACAATACGCTGGCTTTTTGTCGGCAAAAATAACCGACCGGTTCGATTTCAATGAGAGCACGGGACTTGCAGTTTTCACCACGCAGGCCGAACGGAGATGGTCGGTTTTTTGTCTATAACAATTTTTTAAGGTTCCGTACCTCAATAGAAAAAAAAACCGGCCAAGAGCGAGTCGGACTCGCACACCCAGACTTCCGGACGTATATATGATGTTGATGATTTCCAAAAAACTGTGCTATTTAGAGACATCGTTTTATTTTTCCTGTAATTTTTACATATACTTCTATCACATAGAATAATTTCAAATTTTTATCTATGCAAACTTCGAAGATAAGGGGGGGGGGCGGTATTTTTTTTTACATTTTTCGTCAAAAGTCGGAAACTATGCTACAAAAAAAAAAAGAAAAAATGTTTGTGAATGTGCAAACAGCGTTCATTTATATTATATCCCACATGCCCTAGTAGCCCCACTTTAAATTTTTAAGACCCTCTTTCAGTCCCTTTTGCAAAAAAGATATATTTTTTTAAATTTATTTCTTATATGCAAAATAGTTGGGCAAACGTCATCTAAAACTATTCTAAATTTCAAGTTGATAGCATTAGTAGTCTTGAGATATCCAGGTGTGACAGACAGACAGACAGACTTAATCTCACCATAAGGGTTCCTTTTTACCACTTTGGTACGGCACCCTAAAAATAAACCCTTATAGAATCACTCGTGTGTCTGTGTTTGTCTGTTCGTCTGTCACAGCTAATTTGCTCCGAATCTACTAGACCCATACCCCCTTATTCCAAAACAAGGTTTATCTTCAGACCCAGGTTTAAAACATGGAGCCATTATTGAATTTCGAACTTTATTCCGACTACGGTAAAGTTCCTAAACACAAAACTGACAACTTAGTACCGAACTAAGTTTTCAGTTTTGTAAAAATAACGGTATTTCAATCACTGTTACGTTCTTATTACAAAAACTGGCTCCATGGTTTAAGCCATGTCAAATATAAATCTTGTTTTGTAATAAGGCGGATTAAGTTCAAAGTTGGTACACATTATGAACTTCTGCTTAGCGCGAACAAACCAGAGATGTGAACTGTGACTCGCAAGCTGGTGACGGCGCGCAGCGGAGACGACTGGAGATGTGAGCGGCGTGCGGCATGCAGCACAGCTATACTCCATTTGAAATAAGATTAGACATTTAAGTAAACTTGTTTACAGTCCGTTCAACTAATTTTGACTTCTATTCCGTAGGCATAATAAGGATGGCATTGAAAGCCAAAACGTGGTTACAATACCAACTTTTTATTACAGCTGTCATTGGTCATGCCGCCAACGCAATAGAAGTCAAAATCGATTGAACGGACTGTAAAAAAGGTTTATTTGAATGTCTAATCTTATTTCAAACGGAGTATAGCTTCCTCTCATCTCCGTTTCGTACATCTCCGCCCATCTCCGCTTTGGTGGAGTCCGGGCATTAAGGTCGACTTAGGTCGGTGAGAGTCGTCTGACTTTGCGCCGACTCAACGCTGCCGACCAAAATTCGTTAGCACGGGTTCACGAGTATGTTCTATCCTGGTCTTGAGAATCAGTCATTCGAGCTTAAGTTTTTAAATTAATTTCATGAATTCATAAAATTAAATTAACAATGTCAACAAAATCCAATTAACAAAAAGGTCGACAAATGTCGGTGATATCGATCAATTGATGGATATCACCGACTTTTGTCGGATCTAACATTGAAGCTCTGCAGTATAATTGCGTAACACACTCACGCAAGCGCAAGTGCAAGCTACTTCGTTTGAAACGAACAAAATGTATTGGGTTTACAGCTTAACGTCTGTCATAAAGTCAAAGTCAAATTATTTATTTCAAATAGGCACTTATAAGGAACTTTTGAACGTCAAAATTTACAAAATAATAGAATTGATTCTAGTTGCCCCTTCCAAAAGGTAGTTTCGAATGGAGAAGAAAGGACAAGAAACTCCACCGTTACTCTTTTAAAATGTTTTACAATATTTTGTATAGGTAAGTACATTAATTTACATGACTGTGAAGACGATGATGCACATAGAATAAAATTGTATAGTAATTTTATTAAACAATTTATGAAAAAAAAAAAAAAACACAGACGACTTCAGAACCTCCTCCTTTTTGTGAAGTCTCATTAAGTGACAGATACATATCGGCTGCCCAAATTCAAAACCTAGTAACAGGTGATTTGAAAAAAAAACGGTTTTTGGCATCTTTCGACTTACTAGACAGTATCAAAATGATGTGGACCTTAAAACACCCAGTTTCATTTGTAATTTAAAAAATATAATTTAGCAAGTCTAAGCAATTTGGCATGATTACGAAAATTTCCTTGAAGTACAAATTTTAAACTTAGTATGTCAAAATTCAAATTTAAAACCCTAGCAGCTCAAGCGACTTACTAAGTTATGAATTTGAAATACCAACTTGCTATGTTTTGAATTTGGCGCCGATTGTAAAATAGATGAAATTTCGTTTAGTAAGTCCAGTGTCACCGGCGCACGAGTGTTTCGCTCCGTGTTAAAAAATAATAAAATGAGCTACAAGCGATTTTATCGGTCCAGGTTCAAATGTTCCATTGAAACCTACAGAAATACTATGAAATCAATGAAAGTTTCCTTAAAATATCCCAAAGGAGACCAATGTGTTGATTGCGGAGTATTCGTGGAAAAGATTAAAAATGGAAGTGAGGCTTCAGCTGTGGAAAGTTTACAGAATGATTTCGCTCAACACAAGGTTAAAGCTGAAAAAGCTATAAAAAATTACAAAGAAGATGCGAAGAAGGGCAACGATACTATGGAACACTATTATTCTATGGATCTTCAGAAAGTGACATTATTGCCAGATATGCCAAAAATCACGAACTGCAAAGCACACATTCAACTCGTCATTAGATATCTAAATAAGTCCACGTTTCTCCCACAGAACCTCCACTAACAAGTCCAAACGTGACATCAGATCGTATCTCCTACATCGGCGGAGACCACATAAGGGCGAACTGTTCGTCACCACCGTCGCTACCAGCTGCCAACGTCACCTGGTACGTCAACGAGCAAATGGTGAGTTATGATGTCAGCTAATCAGTGGGACCACAGAGTACGTAGCGGGCAGAGACTAAACACACATATTGGATTTAGAAAATTAATCGGTGCCTATGGCATTAAGTCTGCTTCTGTATATTTGTGTGCTTATAATATTAAATAAATAAATAAATCGGTCAATATCATTCAAACAGTAATCACGAAATACTATGACTAGTTTTATGATTAATTATCAATTTAATTTCAAATACGTAGTCTAGTTATGCAGTGATTATGAGAAAAGGTAAATGATAAATGATTTTATTTCTGTAAGTAGGTTTGTACAAACACTTTACACGTCAATCATATTTTAAAAACTAGATGAGGTCGGCGTTTCCTATCTGACTACTCTGAGAAGAAAGGCCGAAACAAACTCAGAGGTCACAGTCTCTTTTAAAGACATAATCTTGGTCAGATCATGTGAAGACCATGTAGATTGTAGTTATTTCTCACTCAATACACCGTATCAAATCAAATCAAAATGTATTTATTCAGACAACAAAGACCCATCATAATCATCTAGTACCTTAAAGCTAATATTAGTAAGTAATATTATTATTATTTGGGTTTGACGCATTTTGCACAGAAAATTACCAAGTAAGGTACAAGTTTATCATGTGCAGTATTGCTGATTTAGCGTTAAAAATACATAGATATACAGCAAATCTTTCGAACGGTCTCCGCCGGATACTCATTTTAATATTTCAAGCGATACTCCCATAATTATTTTTAATTAATCAAAACGTGAAAACGCCTAATAATACTTAACTTTCAGGTGCCCGGTTTCACAGGCAACCATTTGCTTAACTTCAGCAATGGCTACGCGTCCAGCTTAGCAACGCTAGAGTTGGAGGCAGCCGTACATTCGCCAGTGCCTACACTCATGATACGGTGAGCTACCGCCACTTTATTGCATAAACCATACTAATTAATGTAGTTATTTAGTCTAATGTTTGCAAGCACTACTGTTGAGCATGAGGTCCTAGGTTCAATCCTCAGATCGGACAAAGTGGTATTGGGTGTTTCCATCAGGAATTTCTCAGCAGCTGCCTGGAGTCTTTGAGCGTTTGAGACCGGTTGATGGCAATAGGCTGGCCCCTATTACATGGGATTTAAACAAAACTGGCGAAATGTGGATGTAACTATAGAGTACACCTTTGCCTAACCCTTCGGGGTTAACAGGAGAGATGGTATGTTATGTTATGTTATACTAATTAATAGAAGCTTTCTTATTGACCTACAACGTTTTAGTCAAATGATGGTCAAACCAATTCTCTAAACAAAATCTCTCGTTGGTTCTTCTCATATCCACAGTTTATCTGCATGTTGGTAATCGACACGGTCTTCTTACAGAAAGCATTGTTCAAACTAAAGCATTTATTGAGCCTAAAACTGCCTTGTACTGACTATTTATTTCCATGACTACATTTGGTTAATGGATTTATGGTCAAATGTATCTAGATCCATGCTGCATTCTTCCATGCCTCACGTACGGCTGCCAGACCTGGCCATTATCACAAAAAAAATAACACAGGCTGTGTGTATGTCAAAGAGGAATGGAAAAGAGCATGACGAATCGGAGACTACTCGACAAATGGAAAGCCACAAAAATTAGGAACAGTACCAAAGTGGCAGACGTTAGAGTAAAAACAAGAACACTGAACTGGAAATGGATAGGTCATAGGATGAGAGCTAAGACTGAAAATTGGACCAAAAAAGTCACAGAATGGTACCCATGGAATGAAAAAATACTTGGAGGAAGACAGGCGAAAAGGTGGGAGGATAATCTGCCAAAAGGTCTTGCGAAGAACAGCTCTGGACAGGAACAAGTGGAAAGAGTAGAGGAGGCTTGGCCTGACCTGGTAGCTGATTAGTTTATAAGATCTTGTTTATGTACAAAGGGTCAGAGGAAAGAAAAAGGGTATTTTTATTTGTTATTTATTTATTTTCTCTATTATGTTGGGGTCGTCTAACCGGATGCAGCTGAATACCAGAATTTAGCGATACTTTCGTGAATATAACCACTTATTACTTCCTTGTTGCAGATGTGAAGCATCGATTTTCGACGTTTGGAGATCGACAAGTCACACGATTGTGTTACGGGAGCGAAGCGCTAACCCGGCTTCTGCTTTAGGCAGAAGTTTTACAGGTAAATATTATTATAATTACCTACATATTATTACAGTAAAATTGACCAATAAATGAAACCTGCAAACGTGAATAGGTTTAGCAAAAAAACCACACAAAGAATTGACAAAAACTTTTCCTTGGAGGTTTTTATCAACGATATCCAAATAAAGCAAGGTAAAAAATTGGGGAAGAAATTAAAGCTGGTAATCAAAAGGCTCTTTGAAGAATTTTTGTGATATAGAATCACAGCATTGGCATTTCTATGTAGGCACATATTTTTGTTCCAGAGGATTCAATCAGAAGCGTGAACACTGCGTTTAGTTGTAGACAACTTTTGACATCATTGTAATGTTGGCGTTTTTTTTTTCTTCAGAAATTCTAAGGTCAGGAGGCCAGGTCCCGCATTTCGACGTACAACATTTTGTCGAAATCTCATCTCAGCGACAGTCATTGACAAAAACTTGTCAAAATTGAAGGGACATTAGAAGAATTTTTGACAGATTGAGACAGATTCAAATGCGATCGTGCTTCTTTACGAGAATTACCCCTTGAAATACCTATTGAAAGTTTAAAGAAATCAACAATATTTTCTTCACAGGTGCCGCGACTGAAACCTGCCTGCCAACCATAATGGTGTTGCTTCTTCAATTCTTCCTACAACTTCTTCTCCAGAGATACAGTGGGACTTCAATAAGATAGCTGTAACGCTTACAAGTTTTAGAATAAATAATTTGTACGTAAATTATGATATTTAGAAACGTCAGGGTTTGAAACAATTCGATTGGAATGAAAAGTTAAATGTATAGCTTTTTAAGTTTTTGATATTTTGGTGTACCTACTGATTTTTAGCCACAATTATTTCAGTTTTTTTTCTACTCAACACTAGGAATTTGCATGATAATTTTACACACGACAAGTCTTGAATTAGTGTGAAATTATCTGTCACTCAAAAACATTAGTTATACAAGAAACATAATTATTATAAATTATCTTCAGCTGAAAATGAGCCAAGCACTCCATTTGTGTAACAATCTGTGTCCCAAGCGTTTAGCGTCACTGAGTACGTAAGTTGATTGACGTACTGCACCGACCCTAATAAATTGGGATATAGAGCATGATGAAGAGGGTAAGTTAATTGTCCAATACTAGTCGCTTACTACGAATACTTACTGTCTGATTAGCACTACTCCCTAACGAAATTGCTCGATGCTCGAATGGAATTGAATAAGAATGGGAAGTGTATACCTTTTATTTTTGTGTTTTTGCTTGTTTATCATTCCCAGTAAAGGAATTGTTACGAAGTAAAAATTATGAATAACTGTTCCGATGTTTATAGTTAATGTCTAACTAATTGATAATTAGTTATGTTTAAGCGTGCATTATAAAAAAAAACCTTTTTGTATTAAAAGATTGTTTCCCATGATTTCAACAGAAAATAATTATTTGTGAAAATAATGCGCGCTGTAAATATTACTAAATCATATTTAGGAAATATACTGTTAACATAGACTGATTATATAGAATAGTTTGTGTAAATAATTATTATAGTAATTGTTTGTAAATATTTACAAACTAAATTATTAATAATGTTCATTTTTAATCAGAATAATGTTAATATTTCATATAAATAAGTGTTAGTCCAAATAATTATTGTATGCGAGAGGAATGAAAATTGAAGTAAGTATACTGTTTTATTATAAAGTTATGAAGTTTTATAAAATAATTTATATTTTAAAATGTTTTAATTTTCTATTAAGCGACCAGTTTTAAATTCTCAGACGATTGTCTGAGAATCGAAAAAAAATGATGGATGGTGGGTCTGGTCTGGGAATGATTATTCCCGCGTAATTATGAGTCATTATTTAATTATTACACTTATTTTAAACTAATTACGTGGAAAACTATGTTTATAGAAATTTTGATTATGTTTTAAAAATTATTTAAATATAAAACAAAATGTTATACTTATTATGTTAAAACAATAAAATTAATTGAATAGTAGCTACGAGGCTGTGTTTAAAATAAAAAGACGAGCTGATAAATGTTATTAGTAATTTTATTTGCTATACTTTAAAATTGATGGTGCATTAAATAATTAATATAATATAAAATGATAAATATTACGAACAATACTATTAATTGTATATAATTATGAAATTAGTTAAGAATTATGTTTGCAAGGAAAGGAATTTGTGCATGAAATGATTTGTTTTATTCTAAAACTGTATAATCCTAAAATATAAAACTATGTGAGCTATATTACTAATAAATAATTATTAAACACTAAAGTATTAAAATGACAAGCTACAGAGTGTAATGTTAATTTTGAAAACAGATGGTTGTACATAATATTGTTTTAAGTACCATTCAAGCTTTATTCAAAATGATTAAGTGCTAAAATAACAATCGATTTTTATGAAGACAAGAAAACTATTCTCACATTAAAATTGAGAAGATTAGCGCTCAATGGTTTGTCTTACTCATACGTCATGGTGCAAAATTACCAAAAAAACACAGATCTCATGATAGCCTATTCTCATGTTTTCCGGTTTTTCTTTTCATGGATTATTTGATTGCATACAAAATGCAGGCTTAACATCTATTAAAACTAAATTAATTAACTCCTCATAGTCGATGGACTATGAGGAGTTCATTAATTTATTGAGTACAATGTTACTCAAATCTCCCTATATATATAATAATAATACTTCCACGAAAAAAGAAAATGAAAAACGATACATTGTTGATTAGTTATCTTTCTGATTATCACTTACTCTGTGGGTTTTTGTTTCGAAGTCAATGACAAAACTTAAGAGGAAATGCGGACGGAGAGACTTTTAGAGTAAAAAGACATAAATCGAGGTTCGGCTCTCGCCTATTTCCTCCTCCAATATTAGACCAATTTAAAAGATATTTCTTATACTGAATAAGAAGGATATATACTGTGTCCCTATGGTTTCTTTTCTGATGATACATTATCTTTGTAAGAGCTGGAACCCTCTGAAAATGCTCAAAATTGCCTGTTTAGACCGCTGAAAACAGAGGGCTATTGTACAAATTAGAAGAAAAAAGAAAACATAGGGACACAGTATATATCCTTCTTATTCAGTATAAGAAATATCTTTTAAATTGGTCCAATATTGGAGGAGGAAATAGGCGAGAGCCGAACCTAGATTTATGACTTTTTACTCTAAAAGTCTCTCCGCCCGCATTTCCTCTTAACGTTTCTTTTTAGTTTTAAAATAATTTGATTTTTTTAAAAGTAACATTAAAAATGCTCCCGTTTTAATAAACATTCCACGTTTTATTTTAATCTAAAGACATTTCCTACATTCTTACCTAAAATATATTCACCTAATTGTGCATTAAATTGAACATAATTCTAGCTAATACTGTATTGATAAAATAAACGGGAAATAAAAAAATAAAGAAGGTAATAATTGTAAACTTGTTATTTTATTTTTATTAACCCTTCGATACCAAGTAATCTACGCTGGGTAGAAGATCTAAACTACACAATTGGGATAAAAACTGCCACTTGCTCACTTCAGATGTCGCTGCTATTTCAAGAATTTGACAGCTGGCTGTCACTATCCATACAGTTTTGTAAACAAGCGACTTCCTTTACACTTTATTAATTAATAATGCCCCGTTCATCAGCTGTTGACTGCAAAATTACGGGGACCGATACTCAGGGTTATTTTAAATTTGCTAGCTGAACTCTGCAAACGCGACAAGTATCGATAACTAAACACGATAAAATAAAAAGATTTGATGTTATTTTGGAAGGTCAACGACTGCTGTTAGTATTGTTAGTTGAAATATGAGTTGAAAAAAACTGATTTCTTATGTATTATTGTGTAAAATAAAAAGATGTGATGTTTTTTTTTGGGAGGTCAACGACCGCTGTTAGTGTTGTTACTTGAAATATGAGATGAGAAAAACTGTTTTCTTATGTATTATTGTGTTTATACAGGATGTTTGGAAGCTGCGTACAATGCCTTAAGGGGTTGATAGTTGGCACCATTTAGGGTATTTTGAGCTATACGAGGGCGGCACTGAAAATTTCGGGAATCAAGGAAGTGACACAACATTACTATTTAAAAATGTATTTATTGCTTTTCGAAGTATTCTCCGCGAAATTTGACACATTTTTCCATACGATGGAACCAATCATTGAAGCAACCATTCCATTCGGAAGTTGGGGTCTCCAAAATGGCCGTTTTGTAGGCGTCCACAGCTTCTTCAGGTGATGAAAATCTCTGTCCACGCAATTTATTCTTTATTTTAGGGAAAGTATAGAAATCATTAGGGCTTAGGTCGGGGCTGTACGGCGGATGGTCTAATAATTCTATGTTTTCTTGCTCTAAAAACTCTTTTGTTCTGTGCGCGGTGTGAGAACTCGCATTGTCGTGATGGAGGATGATACGGCGGTTGCAGTTCTCTTTACGGAGTTCAGAAACGACCTGTGGCAAACAAATGCTAGCATACCATTCTGCATTAACCGTGCTTTGTCCCTCAAGAGGAATAGTCGTAACATGGCCGGTTTTGGAGACAAACGTGGCCACCATTTTTTTTGCAATACTCCGTGAACGAACAATTTTTGTTGGCTTTAACTCATTTTCGAACACCCAAACTCGTGACTGGTTTTTTGTTTCGGGTTCGTACGCGTATATCCAGGATTCATCACCTAATACAATGTTGTATACAGCATTTGAGGATCCTGCGTGGAATCTTTCGAGAGTTCTGACGCACCAAGTAACGCGAGCCGCTTTTTGCTCTTCACAGAGCGAATGCGGTATCCATCGGGAAAACAACTTTTTTACACCTAATTGTTCATGCAAGATTATTTGTATTTGACTCATGCCAATGTCTAAAGTTGCCTGAATTTCGCGGTATGTCACATATCGATCTTCCTCAATCAGCTTACGCACAGCATCAACGTTTTCTTGGGTGACTGCAGTTTTTGGACGACCTTGACGGGGATCATCACTGAGCTTGACACGTCCACGTTGAAATTCAGCAAACCAGCGATAAATTGTGGTTTTGGATGGGGCTTCATCACCAAATGCAGAAATCATCCGGTCAACACACTGTTTTTGTGTTAAACCACTTCGAAAGTCATAATAAATCATCGCTCTTGAATTTTCTCGAGTCAATTCCATTTTCTCAACGACTAAACAAGTTTGACAAAACCTTGTGACATGACCGAGAATCTTTTTTTAAATAAATAAATGGTATTCGATTTTTAAAACCAAGGAGTTTTCAATTAAAAAGATTTTAATATGACAGGAACAGTGGAAATATTCCATTCCCGATACTTTTAGTGCAACCCTCGTACATGTCTTAGACGAGTGGAACTCGCATACAACCCTAATCTCTTCAAAGTGAGAGTGCACAGGCTTCTTCTGGGTAAGCTCACTCCATCGTCGACTTTGTCTCTGTCACCTCTGACCTAGACTAAGGTCAACAGCCAACCCATCACAAATAAAAAAATAAAAAATGTAATTTAGTTTTTGTCATCTGCTATTTTTAGTTAATCGCCAACTGTGCCCCAGTTAAGCTGGTAGGTATGTTTTTATTTTTTGTGGTATATTCAGATGTGCTCCTAATGTAATAAACTTAGTTCCAAACGACTGTGTTATTAAAAAAAACAAGACAGTTTTGAAGTTGTAGAACACTTCTAAGTAAAAAAAAAATAGCCTAAAATGGTTCAAACCTATTTTAAAACATGCTCGAAATGGCCAAACTGTCACCCCTTTAAGGGTATGCTCCTAGCTTTCAAACACCTTGTATATCGATACCCTTCATGTCTGTGAAGTTTGCACAAAAGAAAACTGATTTTCTAAACTGATATTTCAAATGACTATAATAACTATAATATTTAACTAGCAATTATCGAAGCCGACTCGGCTAGGCAGCGTTCGGGAAGCTACGCAACATCTACTCGTCCCACATACCGCAGTGTCTCAAGACGAATGTCTTTAACCAGTGCGTTTTACCAATGACCTACGGCACTGAAACGTGGTCGCTCACAATGGGCCTTATCAGAAGGTTAAAAATTATCTAAAGGGCAATGAAGAGGGCTATGCATGGATTCCCTACGCGATCGGATCATAAATGAAGAGATCCGCAGGCGAACCAAGGTAACCGACATAGCCCGAATAACTGCCAAACTCAAGTTACAGTGGGCAAGGCACATTGCTCGCAGAACTGATGGCCGATGGGGCCGAAAGGTTCTGGAGTGGCGACCGCGTACCGGAAGACGTAGCGTTGGAAGGTCCGATGGACCGATGACTTTGTGAAGGCCGCAGGTGTCCGCTGGATGCAGGAAGCACAGAACCGGTCGGTGCTTGAAGGAGGCCTATGTCCAGCAGTGGACGTATTTCGGCTGAAATGATGATGACGATGGTTATAAAAAATCATCAACATAATTTTTTTTTTTTAAATATCATGTTTCTTTATCTTTTATTTATCCATCGCGACTGCCGAGTTTAGTAGGCCAATTTAAAATAACCCTGTATAAATTCCCAAAGCTGTTAGAAGACGAAAACTATGGAGGAAACTCTCCGAAGAAAAAATGGAAACCCAATAAATTGTCAAGACCATTGATGCATTAAAAGCGTCGATACGGCACTTAGTAACAGCGCTTGGTCCTATCAAACTAAGTGATGGCCCGTAGTTGGCACTCAGTTGCGCACGGGATATCGTTGATGAAACAGCTCCATAATTAGGTACAGTTTTTTTGTGATAATTACTCATCAAAATGACTTCTTGTGCAGCTAAACAGTGTGTTAATAATACAAGGAAGAAAAATAAGACACACGGGATTACTTACCACTCGTAAGTACAGCCAAAAATTATAATTTGTTGAAAATAATATTTAATGTTTGCTTCACCATGTTTGTGAGAGCGAGATAGATATTACATACATTCGGCCAACATTCGGCAGCTGACGTGATTTCGCTCGTACGATAGCGCCGTCTCCTATCTCTGTTCTTGTCTATCGGTAACTGTAGGTTAGGAGGGCGCGGGGCGAGTGGCTGATGCAGCGACATGTGGAGTTGCGTCGGTCACAGCTTCGCGCAGCCCTGGTGGCGGAATGGCGGGACAGGCTTTTACGCCCTACCGCCGGCCTCGCCACCATCGAGGCGGTCCGGCCAGTAGGTACTCAAACCCTGGCTCGGGAGGAGGCACGGCTCCCTGTCGTTTCGGGTGACGCAGGTGCTCTCGGGGCATGGTTGCTTCGGGAAGTACCTGTGTCGCATAAACAGGGAGCCGGACGCCCGGTGTCACCACTGCGTCAACTGCCGGGAGGACACGGCGCGGCATACGCTGGCAGAGTGTGCCGCTTGGGAGGAGCCACGCCGTGCCCTCATCTCAGGAGTAGGCAGTGACCTATCGCTGCCGGCCGTGGTCGAGTCGATGGCCGGCAGTGAGGAGTCCTGGGACGCGTGTCGCAGAAGGAGGCTGCGGAAAGGGAGCGGAAGATCTCGTCCGCTCACCCGGCCCGCAGCAGGCGCACCGGGCGTCGGCGGAGGGCCGATAACGCCCTCTTCCAGCCCCCATAAATGGGTCCAGGGACGGCGGACTTGGGGACATCCGCCGCCCCCTATCACATTGGACCCGAGGTGGCGGCGCGTAGTGTTCCACGCGCGCCCCTAGCAGATGTCGCTGGAGGGGTCAGACACCTCACAGTAAGATATCTTCCTCCTTTTAATATATCAATGTTCGAGACTGTGCTATACATTATAAACCTGAAGACTTATTTTTTTTAAACGTTGTCCCGCACTAGGAATTGCTCCTGTATTGTGGGTGCGCTAACAAACATTTAAAACTCACATACACAAACAGCCAGACCCGGAATAACTACTTGTAGGTCATACAAATATTTGTTCCGTGCGGGAATCGAACCCACGACACGCAGCGCAGCAGTCAATCGCTTAACCACCTCACCAATCGTGTCATGCTTGTGGGAGAAATTCGTAAATAAATGATGCTCTTTTTCATATAACAGAGAACCATGTCTGTTTTCATTACTGGCACTTGAGGCACAGTATAATAAAGTAAGCAGTATTACGTCTTCATACGAATCAGTCGAAACGACGCGCTACGATTTTTACAGGTGTACACCCATACTGAACAGTCTCGTCTCGAGTGCGCCGCAGTTACATACAGACGCGGACGGTGCGAGACGCTCATTTATTTACGTGAAATATGGCACGAAGTTATCGACTGTATTGTTCAGTGTGCTTGAATTCATCTTTGAAACAGAAATACTTTTTTTAATTAGAATTACCAATTCTGTTGGCAAGGTAAGCCTCCGAGTTATGAAGGAATTTGTATATTTATTGAAGCGTAGTGAACATAACTTCCTTAATAGGTACTTAATAGGTGATTAACTCACTTTTTCTATGCAACTGATGCCCGGTTGAAGGAACAATATATACCTAATACTCAATGATATTGTATGTAAAAAAAGAATGTTAAGACTCAGATATATGCCAGTGACCTTGAGTGGTTAGCTTGTGTTAAAGATCAATAATTAAATTATCTTTAAATTGGTGAAGGTTTAGGTACCGTAGATCACATTCATACCGTTCAGCAAATTGTACAGAAGACCGAGAAGTACAACCAACCGCTGTGTATGGCATTTCTAGACTACGAGAAAGGTTTCGACTCCCATCGAAATATGGGCAGTTCTGGCCTCTCTGCAACCATGTCGAATTGACTGGCGCTACATAACACACCTTGGAACATAGTAATATTGAGATGTTTGTATGACGCTGCCACGATAACTGTCCAGATCCAAGATCAGAAAACCAGCCCCATACAACTGCTCAGAGGGGTGAGACAGGGGGATGTGATATCCCCAAAACTTCACCAATGCGTTGGAGGACGTCTTCAAGACGCTGGAATGGACTGAACAGGGTATCAACGTGAACGGCGAGTACATCTCACACCTTCGCTTTGCTGATGACATCGTCATAATGGCAGAGACGCTGGAAAAGTTAGAACAGATGCTGCATAGCCTAAATGGAGCCTCTCGGCGGGTTGGCCTCGGCATGAATTTGGACAAGACAAAAGTCATGTACAATTCGCACGTCTTGCCGAGTCCAGTCCACATCGAAGGGTCGCTTCTCGAAGTTGTGAAGGAGTATGTCTACCTAGGACAAGTCATCCAGCTCGGTAGACACAACTTTGAGAAAGAAGCCGACAGAAGGATCCAGTTGGGTTGGGCGGCATTTGGAAAACTGCGTCAAGTCTTCTCGTCACCTATTCCACAATGTCTGAAGACTAAGGTCTTTAACCAGTGCGTCCTGCCCGTCATGACATACGGTTCCAAAACGTGGACACTGACAGTCGGGCTGGTCTACAAATTCAAGGTCGCCCAGCGCGTTATGGAGCGGGCTATGCTTGGAGTCACTTTATAGTATAAAATCAGGAATGAAATTATCAGGAAAGGACCGGAGTTACCGACATAGCTTGTAGAGTAAGCAAACTGAAGTGGCAGTAGGCTGGCCATGTTTGTCGAAGAAAGAGTGGAGACCGCGTATCGGCAAGCGTAGTGTGGGACGCCCTCCAGCTAGATGGACCGACGACCTTAAGAAAGTGGCTGGGTCAAACTGGATGTGGAAGGCGGAGGACAGCGTTTTGTGGCGCAGCCTGGGAGAGGCCTATGTCCAGCAGTAGACTGCGATAGGCTGAGTTGATTGGTGAAGCTTTCAGAAAAATACGCTTGGTAGATTTTGCGCCATTCTCAGTTTTTTATCCGCGTTAGACATAACTTTACAAATTCACTATGTAATATAAACATAATCTAAAATATTCACATATCTGGGGGCACGGTAGTGCCCCCGCCAAGACAAGCCAAGCGAAGCGCAAGGGCACTACCTACCTTTTCTCGGCATATATCAGTAGAAATGTATGACTTCGCCGTTTCGCTACCGTCGTGGAGGTGATGCGAATATTTAGTTTCTGAAGTAAGTAACGAAACAGCCAAGCCATACATTTTTACTGATATGTAGAATTTGTGAAGTTAGGGTCGGTAGAGTTAGGCCGTATAGATTCAGAAGCTTGACTCTACATGAGATCTGATATCTTTTTCACAGTGCAAACCAGTGGTCGTCTTGGCAACATTTTACATGAAATGTTTTTGGTGGGATTAAATTATTGAGAAAATACTCTTATTTAACAATATTTTTTTAACACTACTCGTTTAGACGTGATCTTCAGTAAAAAACATTAAAATTCAGTTATCGTCGCCTTAAACACGCTCTGCAAGAGGCTCATAAAAATTTGACAAATTAGCCACATTTTCTTCGTCTTGTCTCTTTTTCGCTCCCGATAGTTACGAAATACCGTCCTACTTCCACGTGTCATCTAATGGTGTGACATTGTGCCGTTTTTGAAGGTCGAATGCTGAGTAGGTAACCTATCGACGTCTTTTTACTTATAATATCATTGCCTATACTAGTTTCTGCTCGCAGCTTCGCCCGCGTGAAAATCGGTCTGACACAGAAAGTCTTTATCGTGCGTCCCGCGAACAATAACACGTTCGTGAAATTTAAACTATTCATCCCATATTCATCTAAATGATTTTGTGTAAAATGCAATTTTTATCTACATAAAATGTCCCTGACGATAGGTAAATTTATTTCCAAAGGGATTTAACATTACCTGCTTAAATTACCCTAGACAAATGCGCATATTCTTTATAAACAACTCTGTCATAATTCATCAATTTATTTTTAACCTGATCATGGTGACCATTAGGTTAAGAGCGTTTACACCTTACAGAATTTCATACAAACTTTCAAGCCCTTGTTTTTCGAAATTACTGAACCGATTTTAATGAAACTTTATACGCATTAAGCAGGATACAAAGGTCTAAAAAGTTATTAAAGAAAATTTTCGAAAAATTGTGTTACAGCCAAATTAGACCGATTTTTTCATAGAAACACAGATTTCCAGTCAAGTATCTATTTTTAAATAAGACATTTTGAAAATGTTACTAACTTTTATTTACTAACTTTTAGACCTTGGTATCCTGCTTATGCGTATGAAGATTATTCAAAAGCGGTTTAGTCGTTTCGAAAAACAAGGGCTTGAAAGTTTGTATGAAATGCCGTAAGGTGTAAACGCTCTTAAATGACAGGTACAACGATACCTTCAAAATTATGTTAATCGCAGCGCGTAGGTAGATGTAAGCTCAAAAAAATTTACTGCAGGCAATCCCCCATGAGCAGAAAGTGTTACTCTTTGCCAAGGACTACTGTACAGACCACTAACAAGTCCTGAAATTCCACACATAAATCTACTACAGTATCGCCCGTCCAGTTCGTTACCAAACCTTCGCCATTCACAAAAAAATTAAAAAGAAAAACTGCGCGTTCTAAATTCGTAAAAATTTCCCGATTTTTTCTGAAGGAACAAAACCCGGGTACAAATCACGAACGGTAGGTGCTTACCTTTTGAATAATTCATATTTTTCACCACAACAATAATAGCACAGGTGAACATTATTTTTCTTTTTTGTATTGCCTTTGCGTCAGTGAATAGAAGCCTGCGAGCGAGTGATAATAACTCATCGATTGTTTACTACTAACAGGGCGGTCGAATGGGGCGTTCTTTTTTTAAATGATGAATAGCTCGTTATTGGAGGTTTTCTGAGGATACAATACTGTTTTGTGAATTGCCTTTGTTAATTTGTTGCAATTTTCGGAAGGAGGTTTTGTTACATTGCGGTAATTTTTCACTTTTATTCCTCTGAATAAAAGTGAGAAAGTTTTTTAAATCGGCCATTCACAGTAAATTATTATCGTGAACGTATTTGCAATTTTCACCCATTTTAAGAAAGTTTTGTGAACATTTTTCCGGAAGTCAATGATTGACTTATCAATTTATTGAGTAGAAGTATAAAGACTTTTTGCTTCCTCACAAAACAGCATTTATATTTCTCGCATAGCGTAAAATGATGTTTAAAGTAATCCAGTTTGTATAAAACTTACAAACTCCACTACTATGGAGATTAAAAAAACGGTACAGAACGAAACATTACCATGCCATATCATCCGAAAACTTCACTCATATCCCGAATAGTTGTGTGGGAAAAAGGAAATATTTTTATAACATGTCTATCTGTATTGCCGTCACTTGGTAGCACATCCGAATGCAATTCATACAAAAACCCTCGTATATCGTTAAAAATACGAGGAATTCCCAGCTTTGTTTCAAGTTGCCACCGGTTGTAACAAGCGTTGGGGGCAACCGAGATGTTTTAACTATTGAAGGAATCGAGTTCAAAAGTTTAGTCGAGTCAACAATCGACCCCGACAAAATTCGAGTAAATTTTCGATTGTTTTGAGTCAAAACAAAACATGGTTACACAAACAGATCTGTCGAATTATTGGGCTACAAATTGTTTTTCTTCGAACTGATGAAATTAATCGAAATGGATTTTTATTGAGGGCCGTTATATTATTTTAAACAATGATTAATTCCGAAAGGGATATCGTGGCCCTGGCACACAGGCAAATGAAGGAACACGGGTGGGTTTTAGTCAGTAAGAGTCTGACACGCCCTCCCGCTCTGCCCAGAGCGGGAGAAGTTATTTGATAATTTCCCACCCAAAAAAAAAAAAAAAAACAATGATTAATATCTTTTTACCGATTACGATTCTGGCTCGGTCTCAGTCAACATTTTATGTAATTATTTGTTTTACCTTTACATTTACGGCCAAAGACCAATTACATTTAATATTGTCGAAGCGACACCAGACAAATTAGACTCAACTTACGAGCAAAAAATTATCGAGATATTTCAATAATCGACTAAAAATCGAATTAGAGATTGCCAGAGCGCATCACTAGTTGTGACATAGTGCTGCGGGACGTTTATACTGAGATAGTAGTTCCGGTGTAGTGCGCATAGAATTTATGGTTGTTTGCTACCCCCGTCAAGTGGAAACGCTAGCCATTTAACAATTTTGATCTGTGATACCAAGTTCAAAATCAAAATATTATATTCACGTAAAACTATATGGGCACTCATGAAACGTCAGAAGCTAGGTGCACGGTTCCAATCAGTCGTTTTCTATGGATTTTCGCCGGCAAGAAACTCCACGGATACTCTTTAAAAAAAAAATGTTACTATGTTTTTAAATTACAGTGTTAATAGGTATGGGAGGACATTGTAGGCCCGTCAACAAGTACCAGGTACTTAACAAAATAGAAAATGGTCTACAAATCTACAGTCTGTTATGCCTACGATTTCTCACATTCACAAAATAAAATAAAAAATCTAAATAAAATATTATTAAAATAATAAAAATTAGAACCTTGTTGTGTGGCTTAAAAACTACCGAAACTTGTGCACCTCATTTTAAATCTTAAAAAATTACTTACTATGCCATCTACGACGAGACTGCTTTGTTTGTTCAAATTAATTTACACCTTTTTCAAAAATTATCCGACGTAAAAAAGACTCTAATGCATTCTCAATACATAAATCAATTGTGCGGCATAAACTGAAGAACTGATTTGATGAAAAAAGAGTTTTTTTTGGAATGGTTTCGTAAATTTATAGTAAAATACTTGATAGTATAAAAAATATCCCCCTATTAAAGTTTAAGAAAGCTCTCACTTCGCTATTAATTCAAAAACGTAATTATACTGTTCCAGATTTTATAAATGTACATAATTATATTTTTGAAATACATTGCAAGCTATAGTTTTGTATAATTTAGAAGCATTTTTCAATTTTGTTAATGTGAGTACCATGGAGCCGTTTAATATGATAAGACGTTTGTTGACTTAAAAAAGCGTGGCAGTTGAGAGTATGTCATGCTCACTTAAATGTCTCGCTGATGGTGGCGCGTGTGTTGGATCTTTCGGTTGGTTCCCTACAAAATGGTTGAGTTGGATGATGCTGACCCACGTGTCATGTTCGTGAACGGGCGCCGTCACGGTCTGAGACTGGTCTTCTCTTATCTGCCAGAGCTTATTTGTAATCTTTATATATTTATATTTTGTATTATTTTTTAAATAAGTAATTAAATTTTTTACATTGTTTCACATAAAGAAGCAACAAGAATAATGTACGGTCAAGGGTTTTGTAATATCTTGATTTAAAAGTACCTGTTCTTCTCCATAGAGATCTACGGTTTGGAATGGGCAAATAGGTTCAACTTTCTGACCAACTGACCGGTAATAGGTTTGATTGAAATAAATGTTTTGAGTGTGAGTTTATAAATGATAGTTTTAATTTTATTTTTATTTTTCAGTTTAATTTTTTTTTATTGTAATATTATTATTACATAATATTAAATATTAAAAAAAAACATTTTTTATGATTACGGGCCACTCTAGCCCTACCAGTATGTCAAATTAATTGCTGTGAATTGTTGTTAAAAGTGTAATTAAAAGTAATTACAAGGTCGACTGTACTAACCATTTTGCCAAGGGCCAATTTCACCGTTCGTATTATAAAACGCGTTTAATAAAACTAAGTTCTGCATAAACGAGTTCAAATGTCGATATTGATTTCGGGTTACGTCTAACCGATTTCACCAGCTACATTTTGATCGCGTTTATGCAGAACTTAGTTTTATTAAACGCGAAAACCAAATTTCCATGGCATTGAATGTAAATGTTGTCACATGAACGCAATGCGTTTACCATTTGCTACATGCGATAGCGACCTACTGCGCTTAAAACACCAATATAATATCAGTAAACTACTAAAGCGGGTACCGAGTTGTCAAACTGTGTTGTCAAAAACAAAGACTATTTAGTTTCTCTTAATCTCTTTGGTCAAAACTGTTCTCGTCTATTTGATTGCTTCAATTTCGCATTTCTTTTCGTGGTAATAATACATTTTATTGTTGTGTAAATTTCTCTGTATTTTTTCGGTAACATGTTTCATGCACAAGCTTTTAAAAAAATAACAACATCTTTTGGTGCATACATCGTTTTTAGGAAACTCTATTTTATCTTCAATGGAGTCCAATACAGACAGAACGGTTGGTTTTGTGAGACGAAATCTTTTCACTAAGTCTTGGTCATCCACGGTGTTGATGTATTCTGCTCTCTCGCGTATCCATCTTGGATGACGAACAATTAACTCAACCTCATCTCAACTTTCGTTATAGCCAAATACCCACATAATCAATATTAATAATAAAAGACCACAAATAATATTTTTTCAACAACACGACACTGACAGCTCTTGAACTCGTTTAGAGACTTGTACGCCCAAAATCTAGCGTTCAGTATTCAAACTTGTTTAAGCTTGAACTATAACTACCACTAAAATAGGTACACCTCTGCCCAACCCTTCAGGGATTACAGGCGTAATCTTGTGTTATGTTGTGTAAGCTTGAACTAGGTTCACTATAAGGTATCCCAAGATCCCCGGTGCAAGTGTGGGAAAGGAACACTGGGGTGGTTTTTAGTTAGTAAGAGTCGGACAGACCCCTCCGCCCGCCCCAGGGCGGAGGACATCCATGAGGATTCTCCACCCCGTGAACAAAAAAAAAAAGGTTCACTATAAGGTGGTGAAATCAAAAGTGGAGTTCTGAATTCAGTCAAGATAGGGACGGGAACATGTCTAAGTGAAAGGACGAGCTAAGTAACGTTTATAAATCCAATCTAAAACGCTTGAACTGAGTTCAGCGTGAATTGATCACGTTTAATTTCGTTGGTGAAATCCGCTCTGAGTTTTTTATACTCGGCATTTGTAATTATATTATGTATGACAATCGTTGCAGTAGTCTCAGAGGCCAGAAATTATCTCAATTAGTTCTAACTTCAGGACACCGACACCTACCCCTTCTTTTTTTTTTGGGTGGGAAATTATCAACAATTCATAATTTCTCCCGCTACGGGCTGAGCGGGAGGGCGTGTCAGACTAAACACCCGTGTTCCTTCTGTTGCCTTTGTGCCACGGCCACAATATCCTTTTCGGACAAACTCGCAACCCTGGGAGGCATTGGCCTTAACGGACCCCGTCAGTTGGTGCTGACATCTCTTTGAGGCGCGCGTGAAACACAACGCGCCGTCGACCCGGGCCTTGTCCTTGTCGGACGGCGAGCTACCCATCGCTCACCTATCCCTGCCTATTCCTTCAGGTAATAAAGGGGTGATATAATGACATACATTGCACTGATACATTTGATTTAGTTATATCTGCGTGTCCTGCAAAATAAATCTAAAACCGCCACTACCAATATAGCGCGGTATTTTACACTAAATACATACATCTTCTTTCTTTTATATAAAATTCTCGTATCACAACGTTAGTTACCATACTCCTCCGAAACGGTCGGACCGATTTTTATGAAATTTTATATGCATATTCAGTAGGTCTGAGAATCGGCTACTAGCTATTTTTTATACCCCTAAGTGTTAAGGGTGGCTTTCCCACGGGATCGAGACTTACGCAGGTGAAACCGCGGGGTGCAGCTAGTAATAATGTAAACTAACATATATTTAATGTATTCGCACCGACCATTAAAAGCATTGCTATTATTGTATTATTAATAGATTCAGTTCCAACAGCTGCGAACGCAAATGAAGATATATTTGCTGATTATTGTAAACTCTGCCATTGTATTTGCAGAGTGATAAGCAGAATTGTGATATTAATTAAATTAATGCTTTGGAAATTAGCTTTTATGTGCTAATGAAGCTATTCTATCTAATTAAGATTTACATTATTGGCTTATATTTACTTATGTTAAGAAGAGGTTTGCAAGCGTTACTCAGACTGGCTGGTATGGGAGATGACGGATGTTTGAATATGTTTGATAAGAACATGATGTGTGTCATTACTATTATGTTCTGTATTGTCAAGAAAAACCAAATAACAATTATATGTGCTTATCTACGTTGTTTTCACTAACCTACGGATAGGAAAGACCCACCAGGTTATTGGCCCAGCACGCTTCCACTGCGCAGAAAGAAGCTGCTAAAGATGCCATATTTTTGAGAAGGTTCTTGGGGGAACTGGTGAACACCCAAGAAAAGGCTATCACAGTTTACACGGATAGCCAGACAGCAATCGCCATAGCACAAAACCCAGTGCACCATCAGCACACTAAGCATATCGATTTACGATATAATTTTGTTAGAGAGGCCTTAGTGCTTGGCCACACTGGCAGCGCGGTGCGGGATCGGCGCGGGTGCGGGAATACGCGCGATTGTGCCTGTTCGTAGTCGACCGCGCGTTTTGTCGTAAGGAGATGGGTGTGCAAGAGTGAGTTAGGGGGAAACGCTTGAGGAGGAGTGTTAAGAAGAGGTTTGCAAGCGTTACTCAGACTTGCTGGTATTGGAGATGACGGATGTTTAAATGTTTGTTAGGAACATGATGTGTGTCATAACTGTTATTTTTTGTATTGTCAAGAAAAACCAAATAACAATTCTGTGCTTATCTATGTTGTTTTCACTAATCTACGGATAGGAAAGACCCACCAACTTACAAGCGATTAAGAAGTGTGGTAAATATAGTGAATGTATCTGTAGCGCTAAAGCCTGAAATCAAGCCTTCATTATCTTTGTTGTTTGTTTTTTCAAATCGGAGTTTGACATTTGCACTTGTCATATTAATAATATATCAGTCTAGGATTCAAAAACGAACTTTAGTAACATCATGGAACCAGTATTAATCAAAGAATCTTACTAGATTTTATTTATTTTTTTAACTTTTCATATATTTATTTTTTTAACTGATGTTTCAAATTGAGGTAATAAACATCGCAACCATCATTTGAATTTGGCTGTAAATTAAATTTTGCTTGCCATTTATAAAAAATACAATAGTACCCTATTCTATTTTTAAATTTGTCATATTTTGGTTGGTAACACTTCCTAGTTCTATTGAAACCAACCAAAATTTAATTTACAGCCAAATTCAAATCATGGTAGCGATGTTTATTACCTCAATTTGAAACATCAGTTTGCCAAAACAAATAGTGGAACTAAATATTTGGCGTTAACTGAGTTTAGATTCAAATTGTGGATGGTGCAAATTACAGAAGTTGGCCGTTTTAATAAAAAAAACCTGCTCCCTCTTTGCAGCTCCAATACAGAAAGAATGTTAAATTAAATGATGTTTTTGATAAATAAACAGTCGTTTATTGAATAACAGTAAATATACAAGAGCGACACACGCGAACTATGCAATGGCAGACGTGTTAAAGGGGGGATCGAGATAGCATATTAGAAAACGGTTGGCTATAAGCTTCACCCAGAATCCTCAACCACAGAGGAACTGACTGTCTTACCTCTAACTGCTGAAACACAAAAATGCTGTTAACATTATTGTTATGGCGACAGACTTAGATAAGATTAGGTGGTAATTAGCCAGGCGGACTTAGAAGAAGTCCTACCATCAATCAAACCGAGCAGAAAATGTTGCCACCGCTGGGGATAGAACCCGGGCCCTCTGGGTCTGAGACAGTGGCAGTGGTGTGACAGGCAGTATGGTGTTAAAATGCATAAAAAACGCTGCTGCCCATTCTCTAGTAAGTCCCTTAGTCGACTTTTACGACACCCACGGGAAGAAATAGGATTGCTTGTTCGTGCTTCCCCTTTTCTATCATTTTAATATGTTTTGTGTTTTTTGCCGATTATATAAGTCTGTTTGAAGTGATTTATTAATCAAACAGCTAGGACAAATAGTTATAACTTAGCCAAATCGTGAAACCTAATAAAAATAAATTGATTGATTGATCGCACGCGTCGACAGTCAGACCAATCTTAAGTAAATTTGAATAACGTTGAATTTGGAATGGCATTCGAATCTGTAAACAATAGAAAAAAAAACCGGCCAACTGCTAGTCGGACTCGCGCACGAAGGGTTCCATACCATTATCTATAAAAATGGCAAAAAACACGTTTGTTGTATGGGAGCCCCCCTTAAATATTTATTTTATTTTAATTTAATTATTTATTTTTAAAGTCAATATATATCTACATATTCTGTGAATATTTCAAGCGTCTACCTGTTGCCGTAACCAATATAGAGCAAAAACGAGCAACAAAATCACGTTTGTTGTATGGGAGCCCCCTTAAATATTTATTTTATTCTATTTTTTTGTATTTTTTGTTATAGCGGCAACAGAAATACAATATCTGTGAAAATTTCAACTGTCTAGCTACCACGGTTCATGACATACAGCCTGGTGACAGACGGACAGACAGACAGACGGACAGACAGACAGACAGACGGCAGAGCGTTAGTAATAGGGTTCCCGTTTTACCCTTTGGGTACGGAACCCTAAAAATTAACCATGTACATCAGTGACGACTATTTAAATCGCTGTAATCATTTTACTTAAACTAATCCTGTTCTAGTCACTAACTTGTGAACTAAAATTTTGCCACTAAAGCTATCAAGAACTTTAACTATGTATCCATGCAGCATAACACAAGCTATTAGTTATTTATATAATATATTATTTATCGAAATAATATTAACAAGGTTGAACATTGTGGCCATTTGTGGTGCACTTTCAAGAAGCTGTATCAAGGCTGTGTGAGAGCTACGTTAGCAGATAAGGCATGGGTTTTCAAAAGGCTATCGTGGCAGTTGCCTCCCTGATGCGTCGTAAGCGGGGTAGCACCAACGACCTTCTAAACATTCTAACGGAAAGGGTTGCGAGTCCTATTGTAGGGCACTGGAATAAGGCACAGTTCCGGTGGTGTCCTTTTTAATGTAAGGTAAATATATGAATTGAATAAGTAGGTACAAGTATTAACATAATAAATAACCCGCACAAAGGAAGAAAAACAATCGTGTACGAAGGATCTAAAATATTTAATAAATTACAAAACAACTTTTAAAAAGCTACTTAAACAATTTATAGAAAAAAAATCACATTCCCTACTATAGTGTCGAGCCACATCCAGTTGGCGTTTATTGAGTGTTACACGGATACTTGTTTGCATGTATCGAACGAATATTTTGAGTGACCAAAAGATTTATAACCTACCCTCGAAACATTTTAGATAATCGAGGTCTAAACTTTGTAACACCGGAACTTTATGCAATTTTTAAGTGTTTAGTTTTAATATTCTCATGTAAGTGAATAGTGTAATTCTTAAGAGAATAAATGATCTTAAACCAGAACATAGTTTTAAGCTTTACTAATATTTTTATATAGAATTATGTTCTGTAATGTTCTTCTAAATAAAAAAAAAATTGTAAGTAGGTCATTTTATGACTAGACAATACTGCCGGGTTCCTTGATAAGGATTTGTAATTCATACTATTTGCATTCCTGCACTAAAATAAATGTTTGCTTATCTGTAACAAAAATTTGGTAACTGTTCACACAAAAATTGTGACTTGTAAACTAGGTGTTATCTGTTACATAACCCTGTTTTGCTATAAAAAAAACCGTTTACTTACATGTAAGGAAAGTTTATTTCCTTATAACTAAAGTTGAGTTATTTTTGAAGTAGGGAGCAGGTTCCTAGTTGTCTCAAAATTTACATAAACATTTTTAATTGAGAGAAATAAAACAAAACTACCGATTTTTCTTCATTAATCATATATTTGGTATTTCAGCCTTCATTAATTGCTCTTACATCTTAAAAAATAACAAAATTTGTACGAAAAATTTGAGAATGAAATAATAAAGTCGAGTGGGACAAATTACCCCCGACATGGGGTAGGTTGTCTCAGATGAACGTCCTCGTTGTCACAGATCACTGTTAACATCACTGTCATCGTCTGAGGCACAATTTGGGCAGCAATAAAATAAATGTTTGTTCCCACCACATTTTTCATGCACCCACATTTTGCATTTTGTGCACTGAACCCATCCTTCATTGGGCTTGCTGCTTGACCAGGTTTCATAACATATCAAACATGACGTATCATCCAAATCGTCATCTTCTTCGCTACTCACTTGCTTTTGTTTCTTATTTTTCTTCTTCGTAGGTACCTTTGGTTTGGTTTTTCTCATTTTTTGTTGCTCTGCTAACGCATTCTTAACCGGGGTTTCTGTCAAAATTGCGGTAGTCCTTTTTCTTCGATTGGAAGTCGTTTTCTTAGCTGGAGCTTTCGGAAATGGTCGTAAAATTTCAGGCGTTCGTAAATTTAAAGTTTGCGGAGTAGTTGCACTGGTTCCAGGAGTTGGGGAGGGTGTCCTACAAGAAGCTGGGGTATGTTCCGCGTTTGGACTAACACCGTCTTCGCTCTGTATAGCCTGATCGATTTCCTGGTCAACTTCAGGCCTATCGGTTACATAAGATGGTGCAAAGTCTATGTCAGTGAAGATATTACGATTATAGGGCCATATGCCACTCACAGAAAAGCCAGACATTATGTTCTGGGGAGTTATGGCTATATGGCTGGTAAACTAATTTTGACGATAGCAGGAATATCATAAATCGTTATTGTTTTCCCAGGATGATTCTTGATCCAGTCATCACAAGCAACATTGACATACCTCTTCAAGGGTCCATAAACACTACGGTCTAACGGTTGCAGTTTATGAGAACAATGAGGCGGGAATGACAACACCACAACTCCGTGTTCCTTGCAATAATCCAATGTTTTAATAGATAGGTGAGAATCGTGGTTATCCAACAATAAGAGCAGTGGGCGGTCAGAAGTGCAGCGAGTGTATCGCACAAATTGTTGAATAAATACATAAAAACAGTCTTCGTTCATCCAGCCGGATGGATTGGCGCTACCAGTTGATCCTGTTGGTCCACTGTTAACAAAATGGTCTTTGAATTTTTTTCGGGGAAACACGAAAAAAGGCGGTATGCTATTCCCTGCAGCTGACACTGCAACAGCTAATGTTACCAAAGTACCTCGCTCGGCTGAAGTCAGGGCGCCTATCTGTTTCATGCCTCTTCGAGCAACAATTTTTTGGGGCTTTTGGACAGTAGTAATTCCTGTCTCATCCACATTCCATATATCTTGCCCTTCAAACTTGTACTTTTCTAAAACTTTTCCTAGGTTATCGAAGAATAAATTAACATTATGAGAATTGAAGCTAGTTGCTCGGGCAAGGCTAGTCGCCTCAGGTTTTCTAACGCTTAGCTCTTGATGTCGCCGCATGAAGCCTTTCAACCATTCTTCGCCAGCCATGGCATTATTTTCCCAAGTTTCAGGAAATTTACGGTCTAAAGCGACAGCATATTGATAGGCTAATTTACGAACTTCAAGAGGAGTCAGTCCAAAATATATATCTGCAGCTCTTTGTAAATATTTTGACAAGTTTTCTTCTTCATCATCTTTGAAAACTTGTCTTACTTTTACATACCCTACAGATAACGGATGAGAGTTCTCATTATCTTTATATTTTTTATAATATCTTGCGAGTGTCCTATAGTTAATATTAAAATCTTTGGCAACACTTCTTATAGAATTGCTGGGACCCACAGCACTCACCGCCTCCATGATGACTTCTGCGCTCGTCCGGCCACGATCAGTGAGTCTTCTGCGATTTCTAGGCATACTTTCTATAAGAAACAAAAAATATAATATTTGTTAGAATAATTAAATGTTTACCGGGGTTTGTTGTCACAGTGACAACTAGCCCCAAAAACATTGAGACAACATGTACCAGAGATAAAAAATATAAACACACAAATAATAACCTCTAAATTTTTACAAACGAAAACACTTTTCGAAGTTACATTAAAATTGACTATTTTCTTAGTAAAAATATATGAGAAAAACATAAATACATAACTAAACATAGTCAATAACTAAGTTCAAAGTATAGAGTAAAATTTACTCACCAAACGTATTTTTATAAATTTCACAACACACGGCGATGCAGGAGACTAGTGGCCATGACACTTTCTAATGTTGGTAGCACTGGGGTTTTTTTTTTTTTTTGGGTGGGAAATTATCAAATAACTTCTCCCGCTCTGGGCAGAGCGGGAGGGCGTGTCAGACTCTTACTGACTAAAACCCACCCGTGTTCCTTCATTTGCCTGTGTGCCAGGGCCACGATACCCCTTTCGGACAAACTCGCAACCCTGGCAGGCATTGGTCCTGACGGACCCCGTCAGTTGGTGCTGACATCTCTTTGAGGCGCGCGTGGAACACAACGCGCCGTTGACCCGGGCCTGGTCCTTATCGGACGGCGAGCTACCCATCGCTCGCCGTCCGCAAGCCCGCGCCTACGGTGGCCGGAAATCGGTTTGCAACTCCCGACGCCCGGGGCGTCTCCTGCGGCGACTAGAGGCGCGAGGGCGCGAACCATGCCTCTCCCTCACGCGTTCCGCCTCCTCCTTCGCGAGCATTACTGCTTCGCAGAAGGAGGTGACGGCCTCCCATGCACTCTCGCTCCGAACCATGGCCTGAACCAGTGCTGGACGCGAGAGATCGTCGCCGCCGATCGCCTCCGTGAGGACACGGCGGAGCTCCGCCCAAGCCGGGCAGATCTCCACCGTATGCTCCACCGTGTCCTCCGGGCGATCCACACAGTGGTGACACCCGGGCGTTTCCTCCCGCTTTATCCTGAACAGGAACCTCCCGAAACAACCGTGTCCGGTGAGGACCTGCGTCAGGCGGAAGGTGAGGACGCCGTGGCGCCTCTCCAGCCACTCCTCAAAGAGGGGACTTATCGCCACAATTGTAGCGTGCCCAAGGGGGTGGTTTAGGCTAGCTTTTGCATCGTTCTTTCTGGAGCACGTATGAGTAACGGCGTTCCAGTTTGTCAATATTCGCGTTCCTTAAATACTTTTACTTTATTAAATATTGGACTTGTGACAACTAGTACTTGAGACAACGAGGACACTCTTCCCCGAACTTAATTAGTTCGGCTAATTATTTATTTCAGTGTATCAGAAAGTTAATAACCCGTAACGCTATTTACAACCATTCGAACAGTTTTGTTAAATCTAAGCAAAGTTTATTTCCTTACAACTAAAGTTGAGTTATTTTTGAAGTAACTTAATTAGTTCGGCTAATTATTTCTTTCAGTGTATCAGAAAGTTAATAACCCGTAACGCTATTTACAACCATTCGAACAGTTTTGTTAAATGTAAGCAGTTTATTTCCTTATAACTAAAGTTGAGTTATTTTTTAAGTAACTTAATTAGTTCGGCTAATTATTTCTTTTAGTGTATCAGAAAGTTAATAACCCGTAACGTTATTTACAACCATTCGAAGATTTTTGTTAAATGTAAGCAAAGTTTATTTCCTTACAACTAATATTGAGTTATTATGAAGTAACTTAATTAGTTCGGCTAATTATTTCTTTCAGTGTATATCAGAAAGTTAATAACCCGTAACGCTATTTACAACCATTCAACGTGTTACCTAATTTGCCTTACCCCTGATAGCAAATACCTGTCTAAGAAATACTCGTAATCAGCCGTCTATTGGATTTAAACTGCCAATATTTTCGGGTTTTCGGAACGAAGTTCTTTTGAAAGCGGCTGGCGGTAGGAGTAAGCTGGCAAAAAACGTCACGTAACGAAAGAGCGTTATAACGCTCTTTCGTTACGTGACGTTTTTTGCCTAAATTGTCTTTTTGGGTATACCCAAAAAGACAATTTCAAGTGTGTTTTTAGCAAGCCAAAAACATAATACTAGATGGCTCTGTATTAAAAACCGGCCAAGTGCATGGCGGATCACGCACAATGAAGGGTTCCGTAGTTGAGATGAATTATTATTTATCCCAAGAACAAACTTAACATTGTAGTTGAAAAACATGTCCCCCAAAAACTCAAAACATTTATATCAGTTAAACTATTTACAGGCACTTTTTAACTATCAAGGAGTCGTCAGTAAAAAATATGAACCTAGTTGCCCATTGCAAAACGTAGTAGTTACCTACTTAAGGAGAAGAAAAGGCAAGAAACTCGATCAACACTTTTAAATTATAATGTTATAAAAATATTGTTAAATCTTTAGTGTTGAATTTATAACTACATGTGAGGACAATATACCAAAAAAATCCATCCTGATACATTCCAACTGCAAATATAAGTTTGTACGCACAATATTGAGAGATTTACCATGTTATTACCATAGACCATAGACTTCTTATGGGTTTCCTGTAATCTAGTAAAGGAGTATTTACTGGATTTTTCCAAAATTTAAGGCTCAGTCGTTTCGGAGATAATGGGGGAATGGTAAATTTTCATAAATTTTCATATAAAACCTTAAAAGGAATTATTTTAAAATTATAAAAAAATATATTATATGTATCTGAAATCCGTACACCCTGTCTGTGCCCTTTCATTTGAAATGTAACATGGTACAGTTTTCTAATTTACCCCCAAAAGTGACCCATATTCAAAATTCATTTATTTACCGTACAACCTACACACGGTCGTGTCAGGGTTGTACGGTAAAAAGAAAGTCATAATGAGAACCAATTCTATTTAACGGGTACAGTAGATTCGAAGCAAATTGGCTATGTCTAATGGACAGGCAGACACGAGTGATCCTACAAGGGTTCCGTTTTTAGGGTTCCGTACCAAAATGGTAAAAAGGAACCCTTATGGTGAGACTAAGTCTGTCCGTCTGTCTGTCTGTCTGTCACACCTGGATATCTCAAGAACTACGAATGCTATCAACTTGAAATTTAGAATAATTTTAGATGACGTTTGCTCAACTATTTTGCAAACCAGAAAGAAATTTAAAAAAATATATCTTTTTTGCAAAAGGGACTGAAAGGGGGTTTTAAAAAATTTAAGTGGAGCTACTAGGGCATGTGGGATATCATAAGAAAGAGCGCTGTTTGCACATTTTCAAACATCTTTTGTTTTTTTTAGACAGCATCGTTTCCGACTTTTGATGAAAAATTAAAAAAAAAATACCGTCCGCCCCCCCTTATCTCCGAAGTTTTCATAGATAAAAATCTATTACAGAAAAAATAAAACAATGTCTCTAAATAGCACAGTTTTTCGTACGGAACCCTCGGTGCGCGAGTCCGACTCGCTCGTGACCGGTTTTTTTCTCTTGAGGTACGGAACCCTAAAAACAGAAAACTTTTGACACTTGAAACTTGAGACCATACTAGATGGCTCTGTATTATTACATAATATACACCGAAAGGAGCTTCGTTCCAAAGGGGTGTCCCACGAGACCTCCCGACTTTTTTATATTTGTGAAGAGCGTTTAGAGGACTCCTTCGATAAGATTGATTGATGTTCGATTCGGCACGAAAACTTTTCGAATAGTTGTGAATAGCTGTGCTGTTAACCCCTTCAACGACACTTAAATATGCTTGCGAAGCGTTGCTTATATTTTGATCATATTATGTGGTAATACTTTTAAGGGTTCCATAGTTAACAAGGTCGTGTGGTGCCGGACGTAAAGAATAGCACCATCCTATTTCTTCCCGTAGGTGTCGCAGGAAGGCCTGCACTGTGTCTTAGATATACGAAACGCAACTGGCTATGAGAGAAAGAGAGAAAAAAAATGTGTGCTCGCACCTCTCTCTCTTGCCCTTACAGTAACATACGAAACGTAAATGTCTCTCTTTCTATATTCACTAACTTAACTTTACATATCTCCCTCTCAACTTCCGTTCGCTCGCTTCCGTAACGCTCTCGTCACGCATTCACCAGCTTACTCTCCAAGTCAAGCGTGCGTAAACAAGTTTGACTTCAATAAAGTCAAAAACTACCGAACGAATTTTCATCCGGTTGAAATGCTGAAATATGAAGAAAGAAAGAAAGAAAGAGAATACGTTTATTTGCGGTAAACATGACGCAACAAAGAACATAAACACAAAAATAAGAAAAGGTTGGGGGAAAAATACGTCACATCCACGCAAAACGGCTATCGCTCAGCATTTTACTGCGACCCTATGCAAGACAGAGCCCCAGCGCTGGTTTTCAGCGATAGCCGGCACCGACGTATGACGTCGTACGGTGCAGCAAACAATTAATAGGACGCTGTGCCGGCACATCATAGATAAAGGAAAATAATATAATTTAAATAAGTGGTAGAATATGACGATGATTGTTGAAGATGTCGGAAAAAATCATGCCGACTGGGAGCTTCAAAGCGACGATAACTGACTTTTAATGTTTTTATACTGAAGATCACGTCTAACCGAGTAGTGTTAATGATTTAAAAAAAAATATGTTAAATAAGAGCATTTTCGCAATAATTTAACTTTCGAATATTTTAGATTATTTTTATATTACATAGTGAAATTAGTTTGTAAAGTTATTTCTAACGCGGATAAAAAACTGAGAATGGCGCAAAATCTACCAAGCATAGTATTTATTTTATTTATTATTATTTTTTTTAATAAAACGTTGCCCCACACTAGGAATTTCTCCTGTATTGTGGGTGCGTTTACAAACATTTAAATTCACATACACAAACAGCCAGACCCGGAATAACTTAACTTAACAACTTAACTTTATTTTTCTGAAACCTTCAGCAATTTAAAGATAATTTAATTTTTGATATTTAGTGCAAGAGTTTCATTAAAATACTTTTTGATTTGTGTATAATAAATTAATAATGCGTCAAATTGGGGACAGCGCTCCTTGATGGGCGAGTCCTATTACTGGCTGAACGTACGACGCGTTGCGTGAGCTCAGTACAGAACACTCAAGCTAACCACTCAAGGTCACTGGCATATATCTGCGTAATGTATTACGAAATTAATACGTTGTTTAGCTAGATTAAACGCTTCTACATACCAGCGCGACTTGTCGCGCGACGCGACACGGCACAAAGGCCCCGCGTGTCGCGGGACGGGCGGTGCCTTTGTGTCGCATCGCGTCGCGCGACAAGTCGCCCCGGTATGTAGAAGCCTTAACACATAGGGTACTTTTAGTCCCGGTAGTACGTTCCCGTGAGATATTTGATAGCCACGCGGCCGAAGCCACGGGCTAAAGCTAGTACTAAATAAAAGAAATAAACAATAGACTATCTCACATAACTAATCTATTTATTATGTGGACTTTATATGGAAACTTTTTACAGAATTTACAGCATATTTGGCATGGGGCAGGCAATCTGCGCGGATACATTTATTGTTTTATCGTATCGTATCGTATATCGTAGATTAATGCCGAAACTATCAAGACTGGTAGTTCCCTAATGTGAGGTAAACAAAGTATATTGGGTTATATAATGACTTGGCCTTGTTTGAGTTTGGGACTGTTTTAGTAGAACTTCTGAGCTTTGAAATCTTAGATGTCAGTTAACCTACTAAACTATTTAAAAAATGCAAGTTTCGTCAAAGAATTTCTTGTCACAAGAAAACTTAGGTTTAATTTTGCTTTTTAAAGTCAACTGTGGTGAGGTCAGCTTCCAGTCTAACCAGATAAAGCTGAATACCAGTATTTTACATGGAGCGACTGCCTATCTGACCATCAGAACCCAGTTACTGGGTAATACAATACCCTTAGGTTAGACTAGTTTTCTTATTATAAATTACTAGCTTTTGCCCGCGGCTTCGCCCGCATGGAGGTCGGAAATTATCCCACGGGAACTACCGGAATAAAAATAATATAATTAAATCATGATTCGAAAGACACGTGGCGCCATCTATTATCATAAGAACGTTATTGTTGTTTTCCTCGGGAAGAGTATTTTTTTTGGGGATAAAAGGGACCATATGTCCGTCTCTGTACACCTGATAATGTATATGCAAAATTTCAGGATGATCGGTTCTGTGGTTTAGGCGTGAAAAGGTAACAAACAAACAAACAAACTTACTTTCGCATTTATAATATTAGCTAGGATTAAATTTTGTGCGGGCCGTTTTGTTGTACTATAAAGAATCGACAAAATTGGTTGGAAATTGCAGAAAATAAGAAACTTTCCTCCTCCTCTCACAGTGAGGAGCAGCGGGAACGTTATAGGCTGATGATGTAAAAAACATTCGTGACTAAAATAAAAAAGAAACCATTGATTTTTAAATCGCTTACAAATAAAGGCTTCTACAGACTAGTGCGATATCTTACCAGTTTGTAGGAGCCTTAAGTGTGAGGCCAGACTGCGAACGCGGGTGCGGGGCGGCGCGGCGCGGCGTACTCATACGTATGAACTTCCTTTGAGCGTCCATAGTGGGCACGCGGGCGCGGGGTGGACGCGGGAAGCAAAACGGGAAGCGACGCGGGCTTTTGGCGTGGGGACTGGGGAGTGTGCGGGCAACTCCCGCCATAGCTCGTTCATACAAGTGGCCGCAGTAAGTGCGCGGGCGGCAGGTGACAACCCGCGCAGGAGCGGGGATCTCAAACTAGTTTGAGGGGACCGCGCGCGTTGACGCGCGGTCGACTGCGGACAGGCAAACTCGCGCGTGTTCCCGCACCCGCGCTGCTCCCCGCACCGTGCTGCCAGTGCGGCCAAGCAATGATTCAGTAAACGATTCTGAACAAACTACTTTCAAATGTGCATTAATTAAGTTACACATTGTACATATTATTTTATAGTACTCAGTTATATTGTCCCACTTACTGCAGAGCAAACGACCATTAGTCACTAAACGCCAAACATTACCTGTTGGTATACTTCAAAGCTTCTTATCCAAAAATTTTACGATACTAGATACTGAGGCAAACTCGCGCCGATTTCCAGTCAAACGGCTTCAGTTCCAAACGACCTCAGTTTGTAAAGAACTATAATATAGGTCAGGGTAGGCAAACCTTTGGCGCCCGACAGATTTTGGGCACGGCAACAATACTAGTCACTTTTATTTTACAATATTTCCCAATAACAGATGTATAAAACAATACAAAATACATAACATGTATCTATTTGTATTGAAGCTCGTTGATTCCAAATAAACTTCAAAGTTTGGTTTGCCCGATGTCCTGGTTATGGTTGCGTGATTCAAAGGACCAGTCTTACGGCGATATATGGGAAAAACCTATATCTCTCAGTGAACGTCAATTGGCAGAATGATGATCAAAATAAAAAGTCATTCATTGAAATTAGGAAGAATCTGAGTATCTGTTTGAGCCTCAAAATTACCTAAGATATTCCCCAAAAAGCTCACCCTTCACCACTTCCTAGTGCTTTAGCTGGGAAGAATATGTGGTGCAACAAACTGCCCAGCAGCACAGCTGTCTGTTAATTAAGTTAGAAGAACTTGATTTTATACAATAGTGTGCAAAGTAATTAACATAATGATGCTTTGGTTATAATAATGGCTTTATTTTGCCTTACTTACCTATTCTACAAATCAAAATTGAAAGGCATTTATTCAAAGTAGTCTGAAAATACTTAATACTTTTCGAACGTCAAAATTACATAAGACAGTCCCCCAAAACGCCCGCCCTTCTCCACTGTCTAGCTGGGAAGAAGAAGTGCCGCAACAAACTCGCCAGCAACATAGCTGTCTGTTCAGTTAGAAAAACTTGATTCTATAGGTACTACTAAATCAGTGGCCACATTTTGTTAAAATTTCAATTGTCACCCATTTTATAAAAAGGTTCCCCATCCCTGCCGTAGGTAGGTTCACAGTACAGCAACCTAGTTGTTAAATTTCGTGGAAAAATTTAAGAAAAATATATGACGTAGCGCGGCATTCCGCGAATTTATTTCTTTTCTTAGTACGGAGTTATTAAATGTTCGGCTTCCGGTTGTAGGTGGAAAATATAGTCGTATATTTGTGCCGTTAGCAATAATTTGTTTCGTGAGAATTTTCCTTTAAGGGGATGTGCTAAGGTAGCCCGCGAAATTAAAACTTTCTTACGTTTTTTGCAATTTGCAGGTCAGTAACAGGTTATATGTTGTTTTAAATATGATTTGCGGACGTTTCAATTAATACTTTACAGAATTATTATCATTAAAGTCAGCAATACAACTCTCTAAGTTCATAGAATCCTATTAGAATACAATAGAATTTATTTCTGAGTACGGTTATGGTACATTAAGATCTTAATGCCGTTGCAAGTATAGAAATATTAAAATTGAAGGCAACAATTTTATTAATATAATTATAAATTTGTTTGAAAAGCAAATCTTAATAGCATGGAATTAGTAAGTACTTTATCATGGAATTAGTAAGTACTATATAGATTTTAAGTAAATTGGGGCGAATTCCAACCAGTGGGCGACCACCAGTTTTTATTATTTTGCTTGAGGTCGTTGGTCAGTTTAGAGACAGTAGCTATAATTAATTATCCTGCTTTTTTTTTTGTTCCCGGAATGGGAAATCCTCATGGATTTCCTCCGCCCAACGGTGGGCGGAGGGGTCTGTCAGACTCTTACTGACTAAAAACCAACCAGGTGTTCCCTTCCCACACATCTACCGGAGATCATGGGATCAGGTGCGACTTCCGCGATCCCCGGTTGAATTATCCTGCTGCGGCAACTTGGTTTATAGCAAATGTACGGGTTGAAGTAATTACCGCTCGCTTACTTACTCGCTGCAACCGTGGTGGCAAACTGAAACATTTTACTTTATTTAAGAGCGTTTACGACTTACGGCATTACATACAAACTTTTAAGTCCTTGTTTTTTGAAATGACTGAACCGATTTTAATTTCGAAATGACAGAACCGATTTTAATGAAACTTCATACGCGTAAGCAGGATACAAAGGTCTAAAAACATAGTATAGAACATTTTTGAAAATTAGTTTTACAGCCAAATTAGACCGATCTTAAATTTTCCATAGAAACAGAGATTTACAGTTATCTGTTTTTAAATAAGATATTTAGAAAATGTTCTTAACTAACTGACGACATGGTGGGCGCAGTGGTTAAGCGATTGACTGCTGTGCTGCGTGTCGCGGGTTCGATTCCCGCACGGAACAAATATTTGTATGACCTACAAGTAGTTGTTCCAGGTCTGGCTGTTTGTGTATGTGAGTTTAAATGTTTGTAAATGCACCCATGATACAAGAGAAATTCCTAGTGTGGGGCAACGTTTTGAAAAGAGAAAGAGAACTTTTTAGACCTTTGTATCCTACTTACGCGTATGCGGCAACTCTAAAAGAAAGGCATATTATGTATATAGCAAATGTACAGGTTGAAGTAATAACCACTCGCTTACTTTGCTCGCAGCAACAACGTGGTTGCGAACTGACACAACATTTTATTTTATTTTATTCCCTTATTTCAAGCATACACTGCAATCAGAATGTTTTACTTTTCCAGCTCACTGATCTTTTTACCTGTAAAACTTGCTGCAAGAGCTCCCTGAAAAAGATATTGTAACTTCGATACCTAGTTAAAATATCTTTCGATACCATTGTGTTCATCGGTCAAAGGCTAGTATACTAGCATAGTAATTGAGAGGCTAGTAACTGGCTTGTAAGTGGACTCGTGCGAGCAGTATTATATTTAAAGGATAAAAGCTTAAAGCACTACGTGATATTAGCCCAGTCAGAGCCAAGACGTGTGTGAGAATCCTATTATTTTAGCTCGTCAGATAGTTTGGTGTATCTTTACATACCGAGACTCTCCTCCGTGCCTCGGAAAGCACGGTCCTGGCTGTCATTCGTGGATCTTTGACAGTCGTTACGGGTCGTAAGAAGCCCGAAAGTCTGACAACCAGTCTTACCAACGGGTATCGTATTACCCGGTTACTGGGTTTTGGAGGTCAGACAGGCAGTCGCTCCATGTAAAATACCGGTATTCTGCTGCATCTGGTTAGACTGAAAGCCGACCGCAACATAGTTGGAAAAAGGCGGGCAGATTGATTGACAATCAATCAATCTGCCCAGACAAATGGCAGCACAAATATCGAAGGATCGATAACACATATTTGTGCTGCCACTTGTATACATAATCAGCCTATAATGTTCCCACTGCTGGGACACAGGCCTGCTCTCTTCGAGAGGGAGTGGGCCGTAATCCAACACACGAGCCCAGTGCGTGTTGGTAGATGTCACATATATGTCTTCGAATTTTACTTGTATATGAGTACCACAAATGATCACAAATGTTTGCCGTCATCTTAAAGACATATATTAAAGGACGAATCATGACATCAGATATTATTGCCGGGCTGTCCATGGTAATATATTTAAGCTCGTGACTAAACCAATTATGAAAAAAAAATGTGGTATGTTATTCCACACTATTTTATAAGGCAACCTTTAGTTTATACAAAATAAATAACAAATCCAAAGAAACTTCTGACGGTGTGTATAACGTTGTTGCAACATTAGTTGCTTGCAAAAACAAAAACAAATCTACTCAGATATGGTTTTTTTTTTGCAAGAAATTGATTTATTTTTATTGAATTTTATTATTCACATACGTCTGCACACTACCTTGATAAATAAACAAAATCGGCCAAGTGAGTGTCGGACTACGCACAGTGAAGGGTTCCTTATTTGGGATGAATTTATCCCAAGACCAAACTTAACATTGTCGCTGAGAAACTTGTTCCCCCATACATTCCAACTGCAAGTGTTAGTTTGTACGCAAAATATTGAGTGATTTACCATGTTATTTTAAGACCATTGACTTCTTATAGGTTTGTCTGTAATCTATAAGTATAGAACTAACCTTTGGTAATTTTTTCAAAATTTAAGGCTCAGCAGTTTTGGAGATAAGGGGGGGAAATGGTAAATTTTCATATATTTTCTTAAATAACTTTAAAAGCGGTTATTTTAAAATGTTAAAAAACAATTAAGGCCTTCACAACAAGCCCTTTTATTTCATGTTTTAATTTACCCCCATAGCTTTTTGTTTTAATTTGCCCCCTCATATTCAAAATTCATTTATTTACCTTACACGTCCGTGTTTAGGTCACAGAAATTCATGTGAGTACCAAATTTCAAATGTCCAGTAGATTGGAAGCTAATCGGCTGTGACAGACGGACAGACAGACACACACGAATGATCCTATACGGGTTGTTCCACACAATTTTCTTTGGCAACCATAAGTTTATAAAATAAATTTCAAACCCAAAGAAACTGCTGTCAGTTCGTGATTCGTTTTATTTAAAGCTGAGTTGTCTTCGAGTAGAAAAACCGGCCAAGTGCGAGTCAGACTGGTACACGAATGATTCCGTACCATTATCTATAAAAATGGCAAAAAAATCACGTTTGTTGTATGGGAGCCCCCCTTAAATATTTGTTTAATTTAATTTCATTATTTATTTTTAAATTGAATATATAACTAAATATTCTGTGAATAGTTCAAGCATCTACCTGTTGGCGTTATCAATATAGAGCAAAAACGAGCAAAAAAATCACATCTGTTGTACGGGAGCCCCCTTAAATATTTATTTTATTCTGTTTTTATTGTATTTGTTGTGAAAATTTCAACAGTCTAATTATCACGGTTTATGAGATACAGCCTGGTGACAGACGGACGGACAGACAGGCAGACGGCGGAGCCGCAGATAATAGGGTTTCCGTTTTACCCTTTCGGTACGGAACCCTAAAAATTAAATCAGTAGCTTGCAAAAAAAACCCCGATTTGAATATTTTATTATTTACAGACGTCTGCAAAGATATAGATACATGATACAGATACATTTCCTTAGAATAGGGACTATTTATCTACTGTACTCGCTCGACTACTGTCCTAGTGCCCGACTAAGTTCAAACGGAACATCACCTGCCTGAACTTCACGATAACTTTGCGAAAGTTTATTTTAATTATCTCGGTTAGTTGCACTATTGTTTCACTCCAATTAATCTACGGATCTTCTATTATGTTTTTATTTAAAAAGTTAGCTCTTAAACTTTGCAGTGTTTAATTTATTTCAGCGTTTTGCTGAATTGCGTTTTATTTTAGTTTTGTGAAACTGTTCTTCCACGTAGAGATAGTTTAGAGTTTCCTGGCAATGAACAGTTATTTACTCTACTGTAGACATGGGTAGCAAGTGAGCGAGTGATTGATGTCGCTCTCGCTCACTCACTTGCTCGCTAAATAGCTCACTAGCTCAGTTACCTCATTCAGAATTTGACAATGAGTATAATTGAGCGAGTCGAGACGTTTCCTCCGACGCACGTGCGGCGTGAGTCAAATGAGCTAACACTGAAAAAATGCGAGCTAACTAAGACACATTTTCTCTTAGTTGGCATTAAAATGTTTGGAATCATTATTTATTTATTTACTATAAACAAGATAGCATATTTGCCAGAACAAATTCATTTCATTTATATCGACAATGTGACATGTACAGTCTTTGTTACATCATACATGCTTTGTTTGATTTTACTTCTTCACTTTTGTAACAAGCAACTTGTTAGCATTATATCATTCTTAAACTGGCCAACATTTGATTTAAATTAAATAACTACCCGTAATTAAACTAACGAATTACTTAGTTGACGGAACCATGATAATTTAACAAAGTTCTCCTAGCTTCAGAAGTCAAGATCTTGTTAGGCTCGTATGGAGTCAAGATGCGTGATCACATTTAACAAGATTTTTGTTAAAGCAAACACTTTTTTTTTTAGTGAACAGTTGGCGTCTGAGTCACTGAGCTATAGAAGAGCTAGTGAGTAACAAAGAGTCCAAACTTCCAAAGAGCTATTGACTAATGAGCGAGAAGAGCCGTTTGTTTCGCGGTGCGTACGGCGTGAGTCAAATGAGCTAACAGTCGGCGTCTGAGTCACTGAGCAATAGAAGAGCTAGTGAGCAAAAGAGTGATATAGCTCTTTAGAGTGAAAGAGCTAATCGCTCTTTTTCTTTTCAGTGAGCTATTTCGCCCATGTCTACCCTACTGCATTAATGACTGTTGTATCTATACTATCATCATCATTATTTCAGCCGAAAGACGTCCATTGCTGGACAAAGGCCTCCCCCAAAGGGGAGGGGGGGCTTGCCATAATCGCCACGCTTGGCAGGCGGGTTGGCGATCGCAGTATGGTGTTAAAATGCATACAGAACGCTGCTGCCCATTCTCTAGTAAGTCCCTTAGTCGCCTTTACGACACCCACGGGAAGAAATGGGATGATGCTATTCTTTACGTCCGGCACCATACGGGCCCACATGGAACTACTCCTATAATTACTATAATTATAATAATTATCGGAGGAGGCTAGGATGTTGTTTATTTACGAAAACGAATAAGGACAACACTATTAAGTAGGTTATAATTATAATAACAACTGCATAATATTATAGTAACAACTTAAAACTAAACAATGGGTAATAATACCCATTGTTTAGTTTTAAGTTGTTGAATATTTTCTCTTACGGGGGTGATATTATCGCTAAGTGATAAAACCCTTTCAAACAAATAAATAAAGATAAAAACAAAAAATGTCTGTCCAGTAAACTCCGGTAACTTTTTACGCATAAGACGCCGACAACAGCTAAAGCGCGGTCACTGTCAGACTGCATACAAAAGAAAGAGAAGCGCGATGACACAACGCTTGTAATTTATTGCAAAATATGAAGCAATTATCTATTTACTCAAAAATGAGTTAAGAAGAGTTCTCTGTGCATTTTCACACCATACTGCGATAACCAACCCGCCTGCCAAGCGTGGCGATTATGGCAACCCCCCCCACCCCCCCCCCCCCCTATGGGGGAGGCCTATGCCCAGCAGTGGACGTCTTGCGGCTGAAATGATGGTGGTGATTATACACAGTACTCACACCTGTGCTATGCAATTATATACAAATTATATACAATATATAATTATAATACAAAGGAGATTGAGTTTATACAATGAAACTTCAGCAGCTCCAACAGTATTTTCAATTGGATTGGAACTCAAAGTAAAAGGTTAGTATACCGTTAATTTGTATCGAGGTTTTTTTTTCTAAGCGTGACGTTTTAGAGAGTCGGTGACTGATGGCTATACATCGTCGGTCGCTGTTGACGTATGGTCAGAAAGACCGTAGCCTTTTTTTTTTTTGGGTGGGAAATTATCAAATAACTTCTCCCGCTCTGGGCTGAGCGGGAGAGCGTGTCAGACTTTTACTGACTAAAACCCACCCGTGTTCCTTCCGTTGCCTGTGTGCCAGGGCCACGATATCCCTTTCGGACAAACTCGCAACCCTGGCAGGCATTGAACCTAACGGACCCCGTCAGTTGGTGCTGACAACTCTATGAGACGCGCGTGGAACACAACGCGCCGTCGACCCAGGCCTGGTCCTTATCGGACGGCGAGCTACCCATCGCTCACCCTCCGCAAGCCCGCGCCTACGGTGGCCGGAAGTCGGCTTGCGACTCCCGACGCCGGAGGCGTCTCCTGCGGCATCTAGGGGTGCGAGGGCGTGAACCTTGCCTCTCCCTCACGCGTTCCGCCTCCTCCTTCACGAGCATTACTGTTTCACAGAAGGAGGTGATGGCCTCCCATGCACTCTCGCTCCGAACCATGGCCTGAACCAGGGCTGGACGCGAGAGATTGCCGCCGCCGTTCGCCTCCGTGAGGACACGACGGTGCTCCGCCCAAGCCGGGCAGACCTCTACCGTGTCCTCCGGGCGATCCACACAGTGCAGTGGTGACACCCGGGCGTTTCCTCCCGCTTTATCCTGAACAGGAACCTCCCGAAACAACCAATGTCCTGTGAGGACCTGCGTCAGGCGGAAGGTGAGGATGCCGTGGCTCCTCTCTAGCCACTCCTCAAAGAGGGGACTTATCGCCACAATTGTGGTGTGCCCAGATAGACCATAGCCTGAACGCTCGTTTGCCAAGCGGGCCGCGCGCCGTCGTGGACTTGACGTCATGAAGCCTTTACCAATACCTTTTTTTTTAAATAAAACGCTGGCGATAACAAATTAAACTCTGAAAAAATAAATAAATTTAATTGCAGTATTAAGGCTTTTACAGACCGGCGCGACACGCGACGCGACACAAAGGCCCCACGTGTCGCGCGTCGAGCAGTGCCTTTGTGTCGCGTCGCGAGTCGCGCCGGTTTGTAGAAGCCTTTACTACTTAAAAATCACAACGATTAATGATTATGAGCGGCAAAACGCTCCCCACGCGCCCACTAACTTTTTATGGAATAGTACGCCCACTTTAGGGTTACCTAAATAAAGAACAGATCGTTTTAGCTACCAATATTAGACAACTTATTTCGTAGTCGAAAAATATAAAAATAATTTGCAGGCAATTTTACTTGTTATAAAGTCGCTTAAACGGCGCGGAAAGTTGATTTTATTTACTTAATAACCCAGTTTGTGCCGACAAAGTTACCATTCCTAACTTAGGATAAGTTAAGAAGAAGACTGGAACTGGAAGACTAATTCCTTGTGACAAAATAAGTGAAGAAGTTGACCAAATGGTGACATAAAAAAATCTAAAAAGTGATTAAAAAATATGTACAAATTTTATGTTAAAATGTAATTTGGAATGAGAAATGATAAAAAAGACTATCCCGATTTTTTGGAGTGAGCGAGTTTAGGTGGCTAAATAACCTTATTTACCGTCTTATAATCGTCGGAGGCACCTTTTTAAATTTAACATAATAATGTTAAATTAACATCAACAACAAAAAAAACAATTAACAATAGAGTAATTTAAAAATGTTTTATTTTATTATTGAAGTCGGAAAATAGAGGCTTAGGTTATACGCAATACGTCTTTATAGACCTATTGCCTACGACTGCATGAGATTTTTTCACTAGTTACATCGCGATTGACTATCGCGACGATACTAGTCGATACTCGATACGACTCGGTACTCGATACTCATGATAAATCGATTTAAGTTAAACGTCAATACGGGCCTATTATTTAACAAATTGAACGCGATCAGTACATTTAAACCTCGTTTAAGATCTGTCAGTGTCATTATTTTCTTTGGATTATTGACACTGACAGCTCTTGAACTAGGTTTAAATGTGCTGATCGCGTTCAATTTCGTTGGTGAAATTCGCCCTAAGCCGCTTAAGATCCACCAGATGGGGGGCGTCTCCCAAGTCCTGCGAAAAACTGGAATGGTGTTTTGCTTTTCCGCTGGTGAATATGCCTGTGCAGTATGGGACTGTTCTGCCTACGCCAACCTACTGGATACAGCTCTAAATGAGACGTTCCGAATCATTAGTGGTTGCCTTAAATCGACTCCAGTACGAATGCTGTATCCACTGACTGGCATTGCGGCTCTGGAAATTCGTAGGATCATAGCCAGCAGCATTGAAAGGGCAAAGCTACAAGCTGTCTCACGGCTCCAAATGCAGAACTACGTCTCAGTGCTTCAGAGGCATAAAAGCCGTAACAGTTTTCTCGAGTGCATGGGTCTAGCAACTGGCAACGCCTCTACAGTAGGTCATATAAAATTTAAAAAAAAAATCTAGATGTAGCCTAGATTTCCTATCTGACTAACCTTGAGAAGAAATGGCGAAACAAACTCAGGGGTCAAAGTCTATTTCAAAGTCCAGACATAATCTTGGTCAGATCATGTGAGGACCATGTAGATCCGTGTTTGAAATGGTCTTTTGAGGAAAGACCCACACAAATCTGATTGGACCTGTCCAATCAGTGCAAGTATTTGTCAGTAATCAGCTCAACTCATCTCTGGCGCGAACTGCTTATAACCCCTGACAGCTTTATTCGAGCTATCTGAGAGCCTTCCACCTGGGTACGCGTTCCGTGGCTGACTTGGAAATCCCTAAATAGATTACGAATAAAAAAATAAAAAAAATAATTTGAAGTTGAAGCCAAGCCGGGGTATATGAATGACTCGGACCTCAAGTCTATATGCGGCGTCTCATCGTAGACAATGGCCCACCTCCCATCTTGCACCGCATGCTCTGTCACCAGTGCACTTGAGGATCTTATAACTGCGTCAGCGAACGGAATTCGGGTGGCTGAATTTTGAGCTAAACATGACATCTAAATTTTCATACGCTAAGAAGGATATTGGTGAAATTCCAATGACGTATTATAAATAGACGTTCACGACACTCAAAAACCGTGTAAGCCATGAATGTAGCTACATACTTGCGTACAATCATGCAGTGCGCGAAGAAAAGGAAAGACCTGTACCCTTCCTATACCGAGAACTGTTGTTAGAAAGAGATAAACATACATATTTAGTTACGTCACTAGCTGCTGCATGTTCATTTGCGCGTACGCGTCGGTCGCAGCAGTCAGGAAAAATGGCTGACTGGCTGTACAAGTACAAAACAAAACAACGTGTTCTTATAATAAAAAAATACATTAAGTACTTATGCATGAAATGAGACGTTTTCTGTACTCCCACAGTAGTAGTGTAATATGTACATCGTGTACAGACACACAAGGGAAGGCATTTTCTTCACAAATAATTGCTGAGAATTGCGAGTGATTGTGACGTGTAGCCACGTCACTGGATGGCGCGCGACTAATTCCTCTTTGAGCAATTGCCTTGCATTTGCTTTGCCATTATTGAGCGCGGGTAACGCATCTAAAGGTAATAGGTACATCATTGTGAAATTTGCCCTTTGCTGACAAAACACGATCACATCAAAATCCAACACCTTATCTCTTAAAATGTGACCCTCACCTCCTAGACTTCAAAGTAATTTCAAAGTAATAGTGGATGTAGCATCCACTATTACTTAATCAGTTAAAACATAACATTCTGGTGCGGTTGACCGCGTGAATTATTTAGGTGTCGTGGCCGCTTACTGACCTGAGACTCACAAAAAGAATTGTATAGTTGTTCAGTCCTTTCAAGTCTGTAGGTATTTTAGAGGGTAGTCGTGAAATATTTTCGGCATTGTTTCGGGTAGTGTTACACTGATCTTGCGTCTAGAAACATCCATGATGATCCTTGATGCCAAGTCCCTCCAGGAACTCTTTTCCCTTGAAATATAATTATTTCTTTCCACAAGAATGACTAAGTGTTAAATTAATATGACAGTATAGTTCCCACTTGTGCATTTATCACTAATATTCAAAAAAAAAAAAAGGTAATTTATTTTTTAATTAATTAATAAATAAATCAATTAACCCCCCCATCTTCTTCAAGAAAATCTTTTATTAATTAATTATGGTGGTATATTTTTACAAGATATAGGTAGCTATCAGTCAATAAAGGTTTATGTAGTATCTTAATAACATTTTTGTATAAGAAACTACTCGGTGTTACTCCGATGTGAATTTTCAAAGTTTCAAAGATATCATGAGGCCGGCCTCAAGTGCCATGAACTTTGTGATTTATTATTACAACAATGTTACATAGAACTCTCAAAGAAACGCTGTTGTTAGATTTCTTATCTATTCATAATGTAACTTGCAAAATTTTGTGTAAATTGATACAATAGTTTTATCAGAAATAGCCATAACATAAGACCAAAACAATTACAGCTGTTATCTGTAATTAAATACAAATACAGTTCCCACAACCATTTTTTTTATTGTTAATTACAGTGACTCTATTCAAAAACCCATACAGCTTAAATAAAGGATGTTTATGTTCTCACAAATCACTTAAGATGTTTTTTGTTTACATTGGGAACAAAGGGCAATAAATCTGGCGGCCATTAAGATAAGGATTGGTCCTTGAGCGTTTTGACGTTTGTTATGTCATAGGGTCTGACAGGTTAATATATAATTAAAAAAAATGCAAACTAAGCCAACTTTAAATGTATTCTGTGCGCTTGCTGGTTATGTGTATTTTTAGTTAATTTAAACAATACGCTCCACACTTTTTGAATGAATCATTGCATATAAAAGAAGTGTCTGTTTGGTGCCGGACGTAAAGAATAGCACCATCCCATTTCTTCCCGTGGGTGTCGTAAAAGGCGATTAAGGGACTTACTAGAGAATGGGCAGCAGCGTTCTCTATGCATTTTAACACCATACTGCGATCACCAACCCACCTGCTAAGCGTGGCGATTATGGCAAACCCCCCCTTTAGGGGAGGCCTATGTCCAACAGTGGACGTCTTTCGGATGAAATGATGGTAATGATGATGATATAAAAGAAGTGAAAAGCTTATTAATAACTACATAAGGTATCTCTCATCCATCACGTATTGTTTAAACATATAATTATGTTTACAATGAAGTTAAAATATTGGCAAGGGTAAAATGCATAACGCACGTCACCGTCCCTCAACATCATCCAGACCAACGTCCAACATAGCCAGGCTGCAACGGCTAGTCTACGCAGGGCACTGGAGGTGAAGCCCCGAACCATCGCACTGATCCAAGAGCCGTGGATCAGGAACAACAGAATATGCGGCCTCGGTAACATCGGAGGTAAGCTAATCCTAAACACACACAGCCCAGACAAACCAAGAACCTGCGCTTACATACCCAAAGAAATCCCTATCGCCCCACTTACTCAATTCTGTTCCAGAGATCTGACAGCTATCAGGCTCCAAACAGAAGGCGACGCTCCAGATGTTGTACTGGCCTCGGTATACATGCCAGGCGAGGAAGCCGACTGTCCGCCGAAAGAGATGGTCGACTTGGTACAGCACTGCGAGCGCGCCAACTTGCACCTGATCATCTGCACTGACTCGAACGCCCACCACCCGCTCTGGGGCAGCGACGCACCGAACTCCAGAGGAGAGGTACTATCCACCTATTTATTTTCAACTAATCTTAACATCGTAAACCGCGGCTCGGAACCCACTTGGGTCACAGCCCGAGGACAAACGATCATAGATCTAACGCTCTCTACAGAAAACGCGACAAACTTTATCACAAACTGGCACGTGTCGGACGAGCCTTCTTGCTCAGACCATAGAAGAATCCGCTTCACACTAACAACCAACGTTAAAAAACCCATACCGAGACGAAATCCTCGGCGCACTAATGTACCGGGATATAAGCGGCTCCTAGCCTCACTGCTAGCTAGGCACCTAACACTAACAAGCTTAACAGATCCTGTACAATTAGAATACACTGTCACAAAGCTATCAGAATACATAACCGAAGCCTACCATACATGCTGCATACTAAGGGCACCACAAACCAAGACTGAGAGAAACCCCTGGTGGACCGCCGAACTCAGTAAACTCAGAGATGCACTTCGTAAGCAATTCAACAGAGCCAAGAACACCAGACTCCCGGAGGACTGGGAGCTATACAAAGAAACCCAGTATCTGTACAGGAAACAGATCAGGACTGCCAGGAGGACAGCTTGGCGGAAATTCTGTGAATCCATTGAGACAAATAATGAAGCCGCAAGGGTAAGGAAGATCCTGTCAACTGACCAGGACCGAACTCTTGGCGCGCTGAAAAAACCCGACAACTCTTATACAATAACTGACCATGAAACCAGCAAGGTCCTTCTTGAGACTCACTTCCCGGACTGCAAACTCTTAGAGGACAGGACATGGGAGGTTGTGCCAGAATGGACCCCTACGGATCAAGACTGGTCAAGAGCCCATAATATAGCAACAGAAGACCGTATAAAGTGGGCTATCAACACGTTTAAGCCATTTAAGTCCGCAGGGCTGGATGGCATCTTCCCAGCCCTGCTACAGTGGGGAATAGATTATCTGACACCGTGGCTGGTCGAGATCTATCGAGCGTGCATAGCCCTCAGACACATACCACTAGCATGGCGTGAAGTGAAAGTCATCTTCATACCCAAACCGGGCAAAACCGACTACACACAACCCAAGGCCTTTAGGCCTATCAGCCTTACATCCTTCCTACTAAAAACCCTGGAGAGACTCTGTGACAGACATATCCGAGACGGACCTCTTCGGGTAAAACCACTCCATAAACAACAGCATGCGTACTCCACGGGCAAATCGACAGAATCTGCGCTACACAGCGTGGTTTCTAAGATTGAATGCGCAGTGGACCACAAATGCTCATCACTGGCCGCCTTCATTGACATCGAGGGCGCCTTTGACAAAACCATGTTCAACAGCATCAACATGGCTCTAAACAGACATAACATTGACTCGACCCTGAGCGGCTGGATCACCAATATGCTCAAAGTGAGAGCTGTACAAGTCACGGTAAATGACACTACAAGGGCCGTTGTGGCGAAGGGTTGCCCACAAGGGGGCGTCCTCTCGCCGCTTCTGTGGAACCTGGTTGTAGACAGCCTCATCAAAGCACTCAATGACAAAGGTTATTTTACCGTAGGCTACGCCGACGACATAACCATAATAATAAATGGCACCCACGAGAACACCTTATGTAACCTAATGCGCCAAGCTTTGAAAATAGTAGAGGACTGGTGCAACAAACACCAACTGTCGGTGAATCCGACAAAAACCGAATTGATTCTCTTCACAAAAAAGAGGAAGTTGGCGACACTACAATTGCCACGACTCTTTGGAACTACCCTAAGCCTTTCAACTGAGACCAAATACCTGGGCATCTATTTGGACAAACAGCTGAACTGGGCAAAACACACCAACTACATCACCACAAAAGCCAGCATATCCCTATGGCAGTGCAAAAGACTGCTTGGAAGGAATTGGGGCATCTCTCCCAAGGTCACCCACTGGCTATACACCACAGTCATCCGACCAATTATCACATATGGCTCACTGGTCTGGTGGCCCAGGATGGACCTGAGTACAGCCCAAAAGACCTCGACAAACTGCAGCGATTTGCTTGTGTAGCAATAACTGGCAGTATGAGGACTGCACCCACTGCCGCACTACAAGTAATGCTAGGACTGCCACCCCTACCTCTCATCGTGCGAGAGGAGGCAGCCCTGGCCGCCTTCAGGCTCCACATATCGGGAACCCTGAGCAAATACTCTAGGGTCAAACACACACGCATAAAGGAGGAGGCAATCAAAAGACAACCGATGATGGCATCACCCTGCGACAAAGCCCCGAAACTACACTTCTTTCAGAAGCACTACAACGTTATACTTACAGAGGAACGGTGTGATCACTCAGGCCCGAAAGAGATGAGAGTATACACCGACGGATCAAAGACCAACTCCGGAACCGGAGTCGGAGTCTTCTCACATGATTTTAACATAAATATATCCAGCCCGCTTGGAATGTTCAACACCGTCTACCAGGCGGAATGTGTGGGCATTATACAAGCGGCTTACGCCATCGAAGCCAGGAAAGTTACGGACACCCGTATACGTATACTGTCCGACAGTGCCTCAGTGCTGCAATCCCTAGAGAAAAAATATATAACCTCCAGACTAACACTAGAATGTCACAATGCACTGGAGCGGGTGACGGTGTGCAACCGTAACAAAGTGACACTGCAATGGATAAAAGGACACAGCGGATCGCTGGGTAACGACGCAGCTGACGAACTGGCTAGGAGAGGATCCAGCGCGCCAGCCTGTGGACCCGAACCTATTGTACCCATCCCCTTTAACCAACTACGTAGGTGGCTACAGGAGTTCACCCATACACTAGCGGAGAACTGGTGGACCTCGGCACTGGGCTGCAGGCAATCCAGGGAAGCCATGCCATCCTTAGATGGCAGGCTAACCAGGCGTTTGCTACGCCTGGACAGGAACGGCCTGCGCCTGGTGACGGGGACTATAACGGGACACTGCTCACTGAACAAACATTTCCACACAATAGGTATAACGGACAGCCCTCTGTGCAGGGCTTGCATGGAGGCTGAAGAAACCGTTGCGCATGTGCTCTTTGACTGCACAGGCGTCACCCAGATCAGAACAGAAACCCTTGGGTCACCCAGATCTTTCACAGACGTCCTATGCAGACCAGGAGACCTAATCAGCTTCTGGAGGGAGGTGGGCTGGTTGGAATAAACCACTGACGGCCGCCATGGCCCACGCACAATGGTCCACATGAAGGACTAAGTGCGGAAACCAAACCTTCTAACAATGCATAACGCAAGTCAATTTAATTATTTTATAATATTGTGTGCGTGCTTTATGCGTGTTTAATAGTTTAAACTACATATTTTTACACTGAAATTAATGATTTTATCAAACAAACGAATCTTTCTTTTACAACCAATTTCTGGTCTCCAAGTGTACTTCAACATAGTTTTGAGCAGAATTGGATAAATGAGACGTATAAATTCAAAATTATCTCATAATATCGATTCCTGCCAAATGTTTCGTTTTTCCAAAATTCCCTTGTAAAACACCGCTACCAGGACATCAAGGCATCAAAATAATACAAAAACAATATCACAAATTTACAATGTTCCATTGTAAGAAACAAAAAACAAATGCATTTTTACATTAGCAACAATTCTAAACACCGCGCTACAGGGTGCCGTAATAGCATAGCGGGACACACTGGCGAATAACTTGAATTACATTATAACTAGCTTTTGCCCGCGGCTTCATCCGCGTGGAGGTCGCAAATTATCCCACGGGAACGTACTAACGTGGTAAAAAGTATTCTATGTCCTGTGTACCTATGTTCGACGATGGTAGTGCATGAAGCCACAGACCCGACTCCCATTTACCCACAGCCAGCAAGCGCGCACGCTCCGCAGTAGTAGCAGATGTGTCAAGTAAATTATTCTGTACTACTCTGCAGAGCTGCTCATCCCACCGTCTCTGGGAAAATGGATTGTCGGGTGGATCTGAGTTCGGGCAAGCGAGTCTCCAGCTGACCTAGGTTATGGTCTATTCGTGTGCCAAATTTCATCCGTTCAGCCATTTTTGCGTGGTTGAGTAACAAACAGACTGTCACATTAATAATATTCATAATTTCAGCCGAAAGACTTCCACTGCTGGACATAGGCCTCTCCCAAAATGGGTGGAGCCGGCTTGCCATAATCGCCATGCTTGGAAGGCGGGTTGGCGATTGCAGTCTGGTGTTAAAATGCTTAGAGGGACGCTACTGCCCATTCGCTAGTAAGTCCCTTAGTCGCTTTTTACGACACCCTCGGGGAGAAATAGGATGGTGCAATTCTTTATCTCCGGCACCACATGGAACAATAGGTTATAATATTAGTACGTCAATAAATAATTTATTTGGACTGGCTCCAAATCTCGATGCAAAGTTCTTCTGAAATTTTACGACGATCATACGATATATCCCGATCTAATAAGCGTGCAACCGCAATGAATGATTGCGGGTCACTAATGAGGGGAATCAAGAAGGTATTGGAAACGGATGGAGTGGCGGAGGTCGGGATCTTACCAAAACACTAAATGCGCAAGGTAAGCGTCGTCATTTTTACGAATGGTTAGTGACCCAGGGTTAAGACGCAGATATATGCCAGTGACCTTGAGTGGTAAGCTTGCGTGTTATGTACTGAGCTCACGCAACGCGTCGTACGTTCAGCCAGTAATAGGACTCGCCCATCAAGGAGCGCTGTCCCCAATTTAACGCATTATTAATTTATTATACACAAAACAAAAGGTGTTTTAACAAAACGCGTACACTAAAAGATCAATAATTAAATTATCTTTAAATTGGTGAAGGTTTCAGAAAAGTACGCTTGGTAGATTATGCGCCATTCTCAGTTTTAATCCGCGTTAGTTATAACTTTTCAAATTAATTTCACTTTGTAATATAGACATAATCTAAAATATTCACATATTAAGTTATTTAAAAAATGCTTTAATTTATCATATATTTTGTTCAAATAATTAACACCATTCGTTTAGACGTGATCTCCAGTATAAAATCATTAAAAGTTGGTTATCGTCCCCTTAAGAAACAATATACGCAGACAAAACGTATGCCACAGCCAGTAAAGAAAGTTATTCACAAATGACCAAATACACAGATAATACAAACAACAAAAAAGTCTTAAAATCTTCCAAGTTCATTACGAACAACGTAAACTCCAGATTGTTCACTAGGGAGCAATGAGAGTCCATTGCCATTTCTTCATTTGGACCCAGAATAATCTAGGCCTTAATTATTAAGGCTATTCTTTTGAGACTTTAATAAAACCACTTCCAGTTTTCAAATAATTCCTGGGAATTTAACGGGTGTGTTAGGAACTTTACATTTTTGTTGGAGACCGTAATGGACCTAACCTCGTTTTCAGTTTGGAATTTTGTTTTTTTTTTTGTTTCTTTTTATGTTATATTCAATGGGTTAGTACTGAAAGTTTGAAAGCTTTGGTTACAATAACAAGCCATTACGATCCAAAGTGGCCTCTCTTTTTCTTCAGCGGTTTGTTCCTTTAGTTCTGCTGTATGAACTGTGTATTACAGTCAGGGACCATTTTAGTTACTCATTGAAAGTGTTTTCGATAGGGTTTTTGTAAGCGGTTAAAAAAAACCCATACGATATGGGTAACCCTTATGAACGGCTTAATTTAAGCCATTCAAAATTGCCCACACCATATGGGTTTTTGATTAACTACTTAGAAAAACCCTATTGTTGAAAGGGTTTTCGTTAGGGTTTTTCTAAAATGGTAACCAAAATGGTCCCTAGGTAGAATAGAGATAGAATTGGTCATGCTACGCGTGCTGGGCGGATATCGAAATAATATAATATTATGATTTTTCCATGATACTGGGTTTCAAGTAGGTATAGAACCCATTGAATGGGTTATCATGTAAACCTTTCACTGGGTTTCAAGTAAAAAACCCATTCAATGGGTTATCATGTAACCCTTTCAATGGGTTTCTAATATAAAACCCGTTCAATGGGTTACATCGAAAGGCTAAACTCTTAACCAGGGTTGTACCCTTGTCTTCGTCGTCTGGTCTCTTGGTCCCTGATTACAGTACCTTTTATATTAAAAACCGGGCTGCACCTATGTTAAGTGTGCATGACATCTATAAGCCAAAACATTTTGTTAGAACCAAAATTACCGATTAAAGATTTATCGATGCTGGGGTAATCCTATCACACCGCGCTGGATATGAACTAACTCAAATTGATACTAAAAGTCGAAATAAGCTAGCAAAATACACAGCTACTGTCACAATTTGACGGTTGAACTTTACATAAATACTTCCCGTAAGTTAAATTACCCGTAAAATTAATTAGCATACGCGTAATCAGCATATAATGTTCCCACTGCTGGGACACAGACCTCCACTTTGTGAGAGACACGGTGCAGGGTGGTTGTCATAACGAGCCTCATAAGGAATAACATCGTAAGCGACCTAAATTAAAATTTACAGAAGAGATATTTTATTGATTATTTTATTTATTTTATTTTATACATACCTACATAAACTCACGCCTTCTTTCCATGGGGATAGGCAGAAACTATAAAACGCCACCTGCTCCGCTCCTCCTCCTCCTTATTTAATTATTTTTTGAAAAAGTGAAATACCTACATTATGTCGCTTACGAGGTTCTTCCATATCAGGCTCGATAATAGTTATGAAGTCTTTGAATTTTCGGTTCTAGGATATGCAGCGGGGTAGTTGCGTTATCATAATCAGCCTATAATGTTCCCACTGCTGGGACACAGTAATTGAAATGATAAAATAACAATTATTGATCGCATTTTCTTTCATTTCGACACCTCAGCCGAAGAATTTATCAAACCTATAAAGAATAATATAGGTTGGACAGGAACTCTTGGATTGTGATTGAAACTGTGTTCCGCAATTTGGGCGCCGGTTTCCTCACGGTGTTTTTCTTCACCGTTCTAAGAGCTGTGGTAATGAAATAATTTACACAAAGTAAAACCAAAGTCCAATTTCTTCCCGTAGGTGTCGTTAAAGGCGACTAATGGACTTACTAGAGAATGGACAGCAGTGTTCTCTATCCATTTTAACACCATACTTCGATCAACAACCCACCTGCCAAGCGTGGCGATTATGGCAACCTGTTGAGGAAGGCATATTTTCAGCAGTAGACGTTTTTCTGCTGAAATGATGATGATGAAAAACAAAGTGAAAACTAAATATTTTACATTATTTCTAACACCTTATAAAAAAAATCTGCACTCACAAAAACCAACTATAACAAAAACAACCCACAGAACGCTCCCGTCCGTGTGTCCGAAAGTAACATTTCCCTCGCCACGACTGCAGCTGCATCCAAAGGGTTATTTCTCAAACACGTCGCTAGCGCCAACGTAATGGGTATCATTTATACCAGTGATCACTGCTGCCGGTTACGAGTGGAATTCGATATTTTATGACCGAATAGGGTTAAGACGGCACTTTTGTTTGACTTTGTGGAGGATATCATTTTGTTTGAATGATTTAGTCGGAGAAATGGAAGAATTAATGGAATATGCATTCATTAGGGGTGGTTTAGGCTTTTTTTTTTTTTTTTTTGGGTGGGAAATTATCAAATAACTTCTCCCGCTCTGGGCTGAGTGGGAGGGCGTGTCAGACTTTTACTGACTAAAACCCACCCGTGTTCCTTCCGTTGCCTGTGTGCCGGGGCCACGATATCCCTTTCGGACAAACTCGCAACCCCGGCAGGCATTGGCCCTAACGGACCCCGTCGTCAGTTGGTGCTGACATCTCTTTGAGGCGCGCGTGAAACACAACGCGCCGTCGACCCGGGCCTGGTCCTTATCGGACGGCGAGCTACCCATCGCTCACCGTCCGCAGGCCCGCGCCTACGGTGGCCGGAAATCAGCTTGCGACTCCCGACGCCCGGGGCGTCTCCTGCGGCGGCTAAGAGCGTGAGGGCGTGAACCCTGCCTCACCCTCACGCGTTCCGCCTCCTCCTTCGCGAGCATTACTGCTTCGCAGAAGGAGGTGACGGCCTCCCATGCACTCTCGCTCCGAACCATGGCCTGAACCAGGGCTGGACGCGAGAGATCGCCGCCGCCGATCGCCTCCGTGAGGACACGGCGGTGCTCCGCCCAAGCCGGGCAGACCTCCACCGTATGCTCCACCGTGTCCTCCGGGCGATCCACACAGTGGTGACACCCGGGCGTTTCCTCCCGCTTTATCCTGAACAGGAACCTCCCGAAACAACCGTGTCCGGTGAGGACCTGCGTCAGGCGGAAGGTGAGGACGCCTTGGCGCCTCTCTAGCCACTCCTCAAAGAGGGGACTTATCGCCACAATTGTGGCGTGCCCAAGGGGGTGGTTTAGGCTAGCTTTTGCATCGTTCTTTCTGGAGCACGTATGAGTAACGGGATCAACATTGTGTATGTATATTGGTATAATTTAGTTCAAGATAAGGATTAATAACAATTAACAGCCTGTCGTACCAAAGTGTTTCGTGTTAACGGTGATTGGATTGAGGAGGTCAGATAACTCTCGATGATAATTTTTGTAATTGGAATATAAGAAATATTCTGTTCTATTCTGAATTCCAAAAATTATCATCGAGAGTTATCTGACCTGAGAATCTGAATTTAAATAAATAAAAAAAAATAAACAGGTTACAGACTTAAATAACTTGGTTAACAAAAGGGTATTATTAACAGCTAGTGGTAGGAAGTAAGTACAGAGCAAATAATATCTATGCTGCAGAAATCTGTAGACAATGCAATTGGTGAGCCCTGCCTCTTAAACTTACCTGTATATTAAGGCGACGATAAGGGACTTTTAATGATTTTATACTGAAGATTACGTCTAAACGAGTAATGATTTGAAAAAAATATATGTTAAATTAGAGCATTTTTTCAATAATTTAATATGTGAATATTTCAGATTATGTTTATATGACATAGTGAAATTAATTAGTAAAGTTATGTCTAACGCTGATAAAAAACTGAGAATGGCGCAAAATCTACCAAGCGCATTTTTCTGAAACCTTCACCAATTTAAAGATAATTTAATTATTGATCTTTTAGTATACGCGTTTTATTAAAATACCTTTTGTTTTGTGTATAATAAATTAATAATGTGTCAAATTGGGGACAGCGCTCCTTGATAGGCGAGTCCTATCAGTGGCTGAACTGGTAGGTTTGTTTATTTATTTGCACAGAAAGTAGGTACACGTTACAGATGTTAAGTTTATTATAAATTATCCTTATACTAACTACCTTAACTAGGGCATGCAAACAGTTTAAGCTATAAAGACTCACTCAATTTATATTATAAACACATTCAATCAAATCAATACAAGTTTACCATGACAAGATGAAATCCAGTAAATAATTAATTGAAATAGGCAACACAATACATGGCATGTTTATTAAAATGGGATAATAAATTCGTCACACCCGGTTGACTGGAATCCGCACCCTTATTGCGTAACACAGTTTGAATCCGAATCAGAATGATTTTGAAGTATATTGCTAATCTATTGCTTCACATGTTAGAAAAAATTGTCTGCTCAACAACGTAAATAACGCAATGAATGTTGTTGAACTGTCAAATTGAAACCGATGCCTACTGATAGTGTGTTACGCAATTAGTCCGCCGATCCTAACATAATTAGGCACATAGATGATGACGTCGCCAGCGCCTAAGTTACCGCCGGTTATCGGAGTCATCATCATCATTTCAGCCCAAAGACGTCCACTGCTGGACATAGGCCTCCCGCAAAGGGGGGGTTTGCCATAATCGCCACGCTTGGCAGGCGGGTTGGCGATCGCAGTATGGTGTTAAAATGCATAGAGAACGCTGCTGCCCATTCTCTAGTAAGTCCTTTAGCCGCCCTTTACGACACCCATGGGAAGAAATAGGATACGTTGGTTTGGGCTAATTCAATTCATCCTTATATAAGCGATCTATCTGCATTGTCACTTACCCAGTATTTTCTTAAATTCAGCAAAAGGTAAACGCACTGCACTTTATTGACCTAGATGGTCACAAATGTATTCAGCCGTCTTCTTTTGCCAAGTGTGAATATAATATAAGTTATTTAATGAGCAACCAGCCTTCTAATACTCCTTCAAGATCAAATCCATGTGAAACTTATTCGCCATTTTGATCCTTAACCCGCTCTGGCAACATCGAAATCAATTTAATTCAGAATTATTCACAGATCTTGAAAATAGAAAGTAAACAAAAACATCATACGACATATTTTTGGAACCAATTCATCTGCAATACAAAAAAATCCCAGAAATCATCTCCAGTATAAAGATTGAGTACAGATTAATGGAGCGAAAAAATTACATATCGAAATGGTTACCTAAAGGAATATGTGCTTGGGTACTTACATAATCAGAAAAGGTACAAAACAGAGAAAGATAAAACACATACAATTTTGCCAAACATGTTTATGATGGACTAGTTCGTGTATTTAAATGTTGTTAATAATTGTTTTTATCAGATGACCCATGGGCTTATTTCCGCTTCTACGTATTTGCTTGGCTCAGTCAAAAATCGAATCCGTTCTATCTAGAAGGTTTCTCTTAAATCTTCTTCTTCCCCCTGTTAGAGCTATTGCACGCCTTCAGCGTGTGAGAGTGCTCTACTCTCGATTTGTCTTGATGCCTTGTCAAAATTCCAACATAAAATCGTTTGTATACTCTCAGTCATACATGGAATTTATATTAGCAGGGAAGTTTTAAAAACTAGAGACTTGACATTATAAGATTAATATACTTTTAGATAGATATACCTCGTTATTTATAAGTTAAAATGTAGGTAATAAAAAACTTACGTAAAGTGCTTTTCGTTTAGTTCTTTTCTGTTTATCGTCACAATTTACGTCATCACACGCAATGGATTAATCTAAATCTTCTACTATAAGTTTTTTTTGATGAACCCTATTGAATTGATTTTCATTATCGAACTCATAACCGTTCAAAAGATAAAAATTAACAAAAATCGATGAATGTTCTTAGATTTTTTTACGTAAAATTTATTTAACATATTTCTTTCTGTGAGGCGTGCACTTTTGTGTTTTCCAATTTTATAAAAATTGCTCATGATGTTGTGATGAAACATTAGCCAGTCCGAAAATTGGTTCATCAAAATAGCCAACAGAAATGGGACGGTCAGCCCCACTACGGTCTTATTGACTGGTTCAATTATTCAGTGTTATTACCAAGCTATTCTAATGCTACAGCTACATTGTCGCGATAAAGCGAACTACACTTCACGCGCTCTTTGTTTCACAACGAGACGTCGAGCGGTGTGCGAGAGAGAGCGTGCGCAGTATAGTTCACCTTATCGGGATAATGTAGGGTGTACGTGTGTGTATGTTTGCAATGTAAGGTTTTATATTTATATATAATTAGGTATAAATAATATATGTAAAGTTTTTAATAGGTATATGTATGTATATCCTTATATTTAAATAAATATTTATTTCACAATAGTTTAAGCAGCTATGGAAAGAGAAGAAGAAGGTAGTAGGGCTGGCAAGACCCAAACATATCATTCACCGACTAGGTACACAATGAAACCACAGGCAAAACTAATGTAAAGAAATATTATTTAAATAGTAGATACTAATGGGCAGATTATGGGTTATGCCAATCAGCTGACTAGCTTATAGTGATTAATAAGATATTATTATGTAATGGATTGAATTTTTGTTTGTAGACTGGGAACGTCACTAGCGGCAGTGGGACACGGGCCTCCTCTCTGTGAGAGAGAACGGGCAGTTATCCACCTCGCGGGCCCAGTCCAGTTTGGTAGATGTCACATGTCTTCGAATTTTTGGTTCTAGGACATGCCGGTTTCCCCACGATGTTTTTCTTCACCGTTTTGAGAGTAGTGGTGATTTAATTATTTACAGAAAGTACGTTATCAGCCTATAATGTTCCCACTGCTGGGACACAGGCCTCCTCTTTTTGAGAGGGAGCGGATGCTCTCAAAATATGGTGAGGAAACTGCGATGTCCTAGAACCGAAATTAGTTAGATGAAGTTTGATTTCTTGAACATCCCCATCCGACATAAAGCTCATAGAAACACGCCAGGCATATCACTTCTTAAACATAAGTATATATTTAACTCAGTAATAAAGTTAACGTCAAAGCGATTTCATATCTGTTCGAGTTATTATCTTTCAAAATATGGATTCGATGTACTGTCGTAAAACTGAGGGGATTTTAACGACCTCAAACGCTTTAAAGGCTTCTAGATAGATTTAATATTGCAGCTTCCTTCGGAGCTTTATCGTATGATGTAGAGAAGATAAAATATCTCTGGTAGGTCACTTTGAGTGGTCCAGTTTTTGAAGGAGGCTCCTAGATTGCTTGTTTGCGTTTTCTTCTTCTAGCATGTCGATGCTTTTTTTTTTGGGTGGGAAATTATCAAATAACTTCTCCCGCTCTGGGCTGAGCAGGAGGGCGTGTCAAACTTTTACTGACTAAAACCCACCCGTATTCCTTCATTTGCCTGTGTGCCAGGGCCACGATATCCCTTTCGGACAAACTCGCAACCCTGGCAGGCATTGGCCCTATCGGATTCCGTCAATTGGTGCTGACAACTCTTTAAGGCGCACGTGGAATACGACGCGCCGTCGACCCGGGCCTGGTCCTTATCGGACGGTGAGCTACCCATCGCTCACCGTCCGCAGGCCCGCGCCTACGGTGGCCGGAAACCGGTGACAACCGGGCGTTTCCTCCCGCTTTATCCTGAACAGGAACCTCCCGAAACAACCATGTCCGGTGAGGACCTGCGTCAGGCGGAAGGTGAGGACGCCGTGGCGCCTCTCTAGCCACTCCTCAAAGAGGGGAGCATGTGGATGCTAAATATCGTTCTAGGTTAAATTTCTTGTTTGACCCAGAATTCGGCAACGCTAACACCATTCGCTGATGCAGACACGAGATCCTCACGTTTACAGGTGTCTTCATATGGTGCAAGATGAAAGGTGGACCATGGTCTGCAGATGCCGCATATACTATGTTCTATGTTAGAGGGTTTAGTTTCCGCACTTAGTCCTTTATGTGAACCATTGTGCGTGGACGTCAGTGGTTATTCCAACTAGCCCACTTACTTCCAAAAGCTGATTAGCTCTCCTGGTCTGTTTATCTCTCCGTGTGAGGAAACTCCGACTCCAGTTCCGGCGCCGCTACATTGAGGATCGGAACCAGCTGAGAAAGCCCACCTGTGGAGATTGTCTTTGCTGTGGACGACCTGAGAAGTCTGCCTCGGCATCGCGTGCCCAGGTGAAAGGCTCTCTGATGACTCGATGAAAAGGTAAAGAAAGAAAGAAAGAAAAAGCATTTATTGGGACTCGCACAGATCACAAATTAAAATAAAACACACTCAAAGTCAGGAGGTTTGAGCTTCTCTCGCCAAAGACCACATCTTTGCGAGGTGGTACTGCCATCGTATGGACTCACACACCCAAGGAAAGTTTTTCTAACCTTTTTAGTAGACAAGATTTTCTGTGTTGTCGTCGTTTGTATCGGAGTATTGATCGTAATCGTTCTACGTATTTTTATTCCTGGAGACAATAAAACGCGTTGTCCTAAACTAAACCTTACACAGATTTGTTAATAGTCAAACCACATACGCAAACCATGTCAACTACTCTCCTGCACCTATCTAGAGGTTTTTAAACGTAGATTTAAATGTTTCCGTTATTTTCAACATTTCTTTATCTTGTTTTAAGCATTACATAAAGGCGTCAAGTAGCTTTAGACTATAAAAGTAAAAGAAATGGCGGAATCTTAAATCCTGAACTTTGACACGTGTCTACTACGTAAGAAAAAACTGCGAAATTAAAAAGATTTAAATCTGAAATAAGTATGATGATTAAAATCACTTTTTCGTACGTGCTCGTATAGCACATAAAATAATACCAGCTAGTTATTGTCCCACCGCAGGGCAAGGGCTCAAGTCGGGTTGGCAATGTCGATACTTAATTTGAAACACTTGTAACAACGTTAAAAGTAACCAAACTTACCTACACCATTTATTTCCCATTATTGTATGATTTCTCTTGTATTTCAATACAAATGCTCAAAGCCGTAGCCCCAACCCAAAGCAAATATCTGTAGGCCATACAAATATTTATTTCGTGCCCGCGACCGGAACACATATTGTGTTCGGCCTATCAAACCTCCCGTTAGCTACTCGTACTGTGCCAAACGGGTTGTCAAAAACTGTTCCATGTATTGGGTGTGTGCTGGTTGAATGCGTGGTTACGCTGGTTGATTTTGAATTCAACCAGCGTCACCGACACATACAATCATAGAAAAATTGTGATCCCATGTCTCAGTGAGGCCATCTAGCGTAATATAGCAAAATTCAATAAAAACTAAGTTTGACACGTTACACTCTTAATACCTTAATGCACAATTAGACATTATACTTCGAAAATAATTTTCTTTTGGTACAAAACAAAAGGTATTTTAATAAAACGCGTATATTTAAACATCAATAATGAAATTATCTTTAAATTGGTGAAAGTTTCAGAAAAATACGCTTGGTAAATTTTGCGCCATTCTCAGTTTTTTATCCGCGTTAGACATAAATTTACAAATTAATTTCACTATGTAATATAAACATAATCTAAGTTATTCGTGTATTAAGTTATTGAGAAAATACTCTAATTTAGCATATATTTTTTTCAAATCTTTAACACTACTGGTTTAGACGTGATCTTCAGTATAAAATCATTAAAAGTCTGTTATCGTCGCCTTAAGTAAATACAGGTAGTTTAATGTCTTTGATAGCTTTTATTTTTATTGTAAATTGCAATATGTATGTATAGAGGAGCTCGTGGCTAAGTAATAACAGGTGCACGGGTCGATCTATCAGGTTAAGCTACACTTGCCGGGGTTGGTTCGTTGATGGGTGACCATCTTTACATACCGAGACTTCTCGGTGCCTCGAAAAGTACGTTAAGCCGTTGGTCCCGGCTGTCATTTGTAGATCTTTAAGTTGTTACGGGTCGTCAGAAGCCCGAAAGTCTGACAACCAGTCTTACCAAGGGGTATCGTGTTATTCAGTTACTGGGTTGTGGAGGTCAAATAGGCAGTAGCTCCATGAAGAATACTGGTATTCAGCTGCCTCCGGTTAGACTGGGCAGACCCCAGTTGTCCCCATAGTTGGGAAAAGGCTAGGCAGTTTTTTTTTGTTGTAAATTCCAATATTTATTTGCTATGTTTATGCAATGATTTCAATCGTAGATCCGCCCTGCAGCGTCAGAAGATGGCCTTTTCTGTTTCTTTTTATTACCTCTGACACACAATGTCGCTGAGACCAATGAAATCAAATCAAATCAAAAGTCATTTATTCAAACTAGGCTGAGAATCACCACTTTTCGAACGTCAACATGAGACATTCCCCCAAAAACGCCCACCCTTCACCACTTCCTAGTGCTTTAGCTGGGAAGAAGAAGTGGCGCAACAAACTCCCCAGCAGCACAGCAGTCTGTTCATTTAAAAACTTGACTTACAAAGCTATGGACTACCTACAAAATCAGTGTGCATACCTACAAAAAACGGGCACTTAAAATGGCCGCCTTTCGTAGAGTTATAACTGCGAGTGCAAGAGAGAGAGCTAGCAACTGTTTGACAGCACATTGCCGAGTTTTGTATGACAAAACTTGGCACTAAACATGGCGACATGATTTTGACGTCACACCTTGCCAAATTTAGTCCTTGGCAAACATCTAGTCTATGTCTTTCAAACTCAACTCAAATCATTTATTTCAGATAAACCTATTACAGGCACTTTTGAATTGTCAAGGGGTCGGTCAGTCAGAGAGATGAAGCTAGTTGCCCATTCCAAAGCGTAGTAGGTTCCTGTGGAGATGAACGGGCAAGAAACTCCACGGACACTCTTTTAAAGCAAAATATTGTAACATAGTATTTGTTACATCATTTATGTTGAAATTATACATGTGAGAACAATGTAGAAAGACGTGCACGTTAAAAGCGTCCGTAATAAAAATATAAAAAAAAACAATTAAAATAAGTTAAAATAAGCCGTGGCAGCTAAAAAATGACCAGTCCCTACTGACGGCGCCCGTTCACGAACATGACGCATGGATCAGCACCATTTAGCTCAACCATTTTAAAGGGAACTTAATGATCCAACACACACCCCACCATCAGAGAGACATTTAATTTCTCTCTTTTCTTATGCAGCTCTTTATTAGTTAGAAATAAATAAAACGCGTTATGACATATTTTTGTCAATATGATAGATATTTTGTATAACTATTCTTCATACATATAGTAGAATATAAACTACTAGCTGCGCCCCACGGTTTCACCTGCGTAAGTCTCGATCCCGTGGGAATATCGAGATAAAAAGTAGCCTATATATGTTAATCCAGGGTGTCAGCTACCTCCATACAGAATTTTATCAAAATTGGTCTAGCCGTTTGAACGTGAAGAAGTAACAAACACACTCACACTTACAAACTTTTGCCTTTATAATATTAGTGTGAAGTGTGATTTATTTATTTATTTAAATTTCTCACACACAATAATGTACAAAGGCGGACTTACAGTCTTAGGCATTCTCTACCAGTCAACCAAGGGTGATGAAGAGATAACATGGCGGGTGCTCTGATTGAAAGAAAATAATAGTATTATTTAATATAAAAAAAAACTTTTTGTAAAAAAAACAAATAGTTTTTTATTATTAATTTTTTAGTGGGTCAGTTTTTAATTTATCTAAGTCAACTGCTCATCACCTTTTACAAAATATTGCTTTTCCCGATGCTGGGACGTTAATTGTTGAGGAGTTCTCTTGGTAAGAACCAGGATAACTGCCACTCACCCTATGCATTGTGACGAGCATAAATTGCATAGCAACCATATTAAAATACCTAATCGAATCGCAACCCGTTAAATACTTATTATTATGTTGTTCCAGTGGCCATCTGTGGTCTCCATCATCAGTTCCACTTCACCAAATGGTGATTTTCGGGAGCAAATGGACGAGTTACTATAAAAAATACCCAAATCGCTTTAGGTTTGCCTATAACATTCGAGGGTTGCCCTCGATTTCCATGAGATCCCCTCATCAGATTCTGATTTGGCAATGGGACCACCTCGGGAGCATACCCTTTCAAACTTTTTTTTTAAATCGGTCCATAATTGACAGAGATATCGGTGAACAAACATAAAAAAAAAAACATACAGCCGAACATATAACCTCCTCCTTTTTGGAAGTCGGTTAAAAATATAACATAATTCTCCAAATCCATCCCTAATCCATATCCATCCATAATTTTTATTTGTGATTCTACATAGTTTTCCTAACTCAATGGCAGAGACTGACTTCATTGTCATGGAAGCGCCATTATTCACACACACACACACACTCACACACACACACTCACACTTCTTAGTAGATATTGACACTTTTTCGTGCGACTTAGTAGGGTGAGGGCATTTCTAACGATGTAAATCAACTGGTAATTCTTTATAGATCACATACTTCAGTGACTGCACACAATTCGAAAGCAAATAAACTGGTTAGTAAAAAAACCGGTCAAGAGCGAGTCGGACTCGCGCACCGAGGGTTCCGTACGAATATAATTATGATGTTGATGATTTCTGAAAAACTGTGCTATTTAGAGACATCGTTTTATTTTTCCTGTAATCTTTACATAAGCTTCTATCTTATAAAATAATTTCAGATTTTTATCTCTGCAAACTTCGGAGATAAGGGGGGGAGGAACGATATTTTTTTTTACATTTTTCATCAAAATTCGGAATCTATTCTGCCTAAAAAAAGAAAAAAAATGTTTGAGAATGTGCAAATAGCGTTCTTTCATATGATACCCCACATGCCCTAGTAGCCCCACTTCAACATTTTAAGACCCCCTTTCAGTCCCTTTTGCAAAAAAGACATATTTTTTTAATTTCTTTTTTGCTTGCAAAATTGTTGGGCAAACGTCATCTAAAACTATTCTAAATTTTAAGTTGATAGCATCAGTAGTTCTTGAGATATCCAGGTGTGACAGACATACAGACAGACAGACATACAGACTTAGTCTCACCATAAGGGTTCCTTTTTACCATTTTGGTACGGAACCCTAAAAAAGTTCATGTCGGACCACGCACAATGCAAGGGTTTCGTAGTTAGGATGAATTAAACCGAAGAAAAAACTTAACATTGTAGTTGAATAACATGTTCTCCCGTACATTCCAACTGCAAATGTAAGTTGGTCGACTGTTACTCGTTAAATTGTAAAGCCTACTTAGCTGAGATAGTTTTCCTTTTAACCTCGTTATATTATAATCTAGCTTTTGCCCGCGGCTTCGCTCGCGGTAATTTAGAATTTGACAATCATTTCGGGTTGTACTTTGCTTTTGGAAATTTAAAGTGCTATTAAATACATCCTATAACATAATTTAATCATGATTGGAAAGACACGTGGCGCCATCTATTATCATAAGAACGTTATTGTTGATTTTCTCGGGAACAGTACTTTTATTAGTGGTTTAGGCGTGAAAAGGTAACAAACAAACTTACTTTCGCATTTATAATATTAGTTAGGATACTACCGTGCCTAGGCTGCCGTGAATTAATTCTAATAACTAATTAGCTGGCAGGAGAGAGGGGGCTGTACTCTAACAAAAATTAGCACTATAAAGGCTTCTACATATTGGCGCGACTTGTCTCGCGACGCGATACCGGTAAAACAATTTCTTTGAATTTTTCATAGAAATTGTTCTACTGGTGTCGCGCCAGTATGTAGAAGCCTTAAAGCTTAATATTACGCAAACAGTTCCCTGAATCGAAAAATAGTTAACAGACCCTAAATATTTTTGAAAGTCCTATTTTGAGATACCATATAAAAATTGATTTTTTAATTTTTTTTTACCACTTTGTCGGCTAAACAGCTTTCTAGTACCAAGAGTCGCGGATGGACAGAAAGACGGACATGGCTAAACTATAAGGGTTCTTTGTTAACTACGGAACCGACTAAAAATCGACAAATATTGCTGTTTGCACAATTGCGGCGAAGCCAAAAAAGAAGGGACCCCTCCCTTCTTTATTGGCTTCGCCGCAATTGTGCAAACATAGCAATATTTGTCGATTTTTTTGAGGGGGAAAAAGAAGGGTTATGTGTTTGACCTGTATGTATGTATGTCCACCCCTATGTTCCCTCGTAAGTACTAAACGGCTGAACCAGTTTTGATTAATGATACGTCGTTAGATTCGTATTTATTGCGAGAGTGTCACTGGGTACTTACAAATAATTTCATAAACAATGTCATGCAGTCGGAGGCACCTTCTTAACAATAGCGACTGAGATTGTTTATAGTATTAATTTATATAAATCTTGTTTCCATTTTTTTTTAGTTTTTACGTTCACTTTTTACGCAGTCGGGGTTCTTGATTTTTTTTATTTACTTTTTTTGAGTGTAAAATTACAATTTATTAAGATGAGCAGTAAGTGAGCAATTATGCTCTTAGTCATTTGGAAAAATTTAGTTATAATAATTATTAATTCAAGCCTTATATTGTCTCTCTGTAGGCCTCCGATGTCAGTAATGTCTAAGATACACTCAGAAAGTACACATGATTTGAAAAAGTCACATTGGTACTTGCCGGGATTTGAACCCACGACCCCCAACGTGCTCGAGGCACGAGAGGCGAGGCCTTAACCACTGGGCCATCAAGACATTCCATTAATTGAAAATTGATTTAGCACAATAATAAGCAATTTGCGTGCCATTCACCATGATTGAATACCATTAACAGGAATTAATGATGTTTTACTAAACAATAGGTACCATAATTGTGGGCCACGCATAAAATCATAATATGAAGCCAAGTACAGCGACTAAAAACCCAATCAAAATCCAAACGTCGTCTCAATCTCGAACAAAAACAAGGCCTCCGAAAACCTATTGTGGCTAACGTTTAAAAGTAAACACATAATTTGGAGATCCCCTCCCTCCGCTACCCCTCCGTTTTATAACTTCATTTTACGGTTGGAGTATTTCGGTAATGATCTGGCCTCCACAAACTTGGGACGATTTTTTCTCGTTCAGTGTCTTGATATTCTTGCCAAGGTCTTGCAGTTTTATTAAGCATGTTTATCTAATGTAAATAAGATTGGATTTGAGGGAGTTTGTTGTTTTTTTTTAATGTTATGGGGAAAGGTAATTGAAATTCGGCTTGGTTGTTGAGTTTTCCATTTTTACTCTAAAGTACCAATTATTTTTGTCATGATTTTCAAATATTAATGAGATTCTGTAGTGGATTTTAAATGCTAAATATTTGGTGTGTGAAGTATGTGCTTTGCCTCAAATGATTTTTGTATCAGTGTAGTCATGAAGTTTAAAAGTATCCCATTTGACAGTTGTTTTAAAGGGTACGTGTTTTTCTAACGGAACGGGAGGGAAACATTCATGACGTTTAGTGTGTCCCCTAGTTCCTAAGGATCCTAAAGGTTGTCTTCAAGATGTCCAAAGCCTATACTTATTATTATATTGAGTAGGTACCTGGTTAAATAGTTCGTTGAATTTTGCTGTGTACCAAGTTTGTAGGTATGTGTTCAAGAGGTTAAATACGTAAATGTTTGTAATGAAAATGTGTTTTTTTTGGATACATAAATGAATTTAGACGTTCTCTATGCATTTTAACGCCATATTGCGAACGCCAACCCACCTGCCAAGCGTGGCGATTATGGCTACCCCCCCCCCCCTTTTGGGGGAGGCCTATGTCCAGCAGTGGACGTCTTTCGGCTGGAATGATGAATGATGATGATGATACTATAATATATTATTTATGTATTAACCTATTCTTCTGCCAATTATCGTAATAATCCACAAAAGTACAGCCACACTTGACATTAGAAATTCCCATAATTAACATTTTTACCAGGCATATACATACCTAGCCTCCCCCAAAAGGGGGGGGAGGTAGCCATAATCGCCACGCTTGGCAGGCGGGTTGGCGTTCGCAGTATGGCGTTAAAATAAATAGAGAACGCTGCTGCCCATTCTCTAGTAAGTCCCTTAGTCGCCTTTTACGACACCCACGGGAAGAAATGGGATGATGCTATTCTTTACGTCCGGCACCACACGGAATATAAATATATTATTAATATAAACAATTTATTATTATATAACCGCCTCGTTGGTCTAGTGATCGCAAGCGCTACTGCAGAGCAGGAGGTCCGGGGTTCGATTTCCAGGTCGGGCCAAGTGGGTTTTTCCACCAGGAATTTCTCAGTAGCAGCCCGGAGTCTGGATTTGTGCCCGGTGGATGGCAACAGGCTTGCCCCCTATTACATGAAACTTAAACATAACTGGTGAAACGTGGGTGTACTATAAGGTATACCTCTGTCTTACCCTTCGGGGATTACAGGCGTGATGTTATGTTATGTTATACATATACACACATCAAACAAAGTTTGCGATCAGAGGGGCAATTCTACTAATTTTAAGAACGTTCACAGTCTGATCTCAGTCTCAATCTGTCAAAAATACCTCTTATTTCCCTACATTTTGACAATTTTTTGACGTTTGTTTGTCGCCAAGATGAGATTGTGACTAGATTTTGAACGTTTTAAATTACGAGAATTGGCCTTCTGTTTGAAAAACGGTTTTTTTTTTTATTACGGTCGGTTATATTAAAATTTCTTCTTCTTTTTAGATTCTATATTTAAAAATATAGAATTAGAAAAAAAAACAAATTCAATTATTTTTCCATATAAAAAGAAATTCAATCCAAGCTCGTACAATGTAAGGCTCGTACAGACTGGTGCGATATCGCGGGCGCGACGTGACACTATTAGCACAATTTCTATGTTGCTGCCTGTCGCACCCGCGTTATCGCGTGAGTCTATCCGAGAATGCAATATCACAAGGTTAAACTGACCTGCTGGCTCGCCTGACTTAAACCCCCCCACGCGTGGGATGCTCTTAAGCGAGCTGTTTGGTACCGTCAGCCACCTCCCCAGACAGAGCCAGAGATCAGGGAATCCGCTATTCAAGAAATGATAATGATTCAGATAATGGTGTAATTAGCAGGCGAACAGTGGGGAATAAATTAAAGGCTGAACTGCTGAATGAAATGGTCGCAACATGTGGCAGTAATTAATCGATCACTGAACCAGTTAAAAACTACCTGGATCTACCTTCTTAGATGAAGAAGTATGCTATTTATTGTGTAAACCAAATATTTTAAGACGAGCGCTAATCCTGCCGACAAACTGTCACGCAGTTTGGCAGGTTTATAAAATATGCTGTGTGTGTGTGTGTTTGGTCCAAAATAAATGTTTTTGTGTGCGAGCCAGGGGAGGAGTTATATTGTATTAAATAAAAACTTTCTATTATTAAATTGTTGTTTAAGTTTGGTTAAACGATCTTTTTCTTTCCATCAAATTTCTGTTACAATTACATGAGGATTTAATTACCTACTCAATTTTTGTTATTAAAAAATAAAAATAAAGTTTATATTTTTTATTTCAAGCAGTCTATTTCTATAAAAAAAAGATATAACGTAAACACTTTACCTTGTTAAAGTTAAATTTTATAAATATATCAGCTTTTGCTAGTGATCACAAACTTTTTTTGATGTGTGTTTATTTATATAAAAAGTTATAATATAAAATAAGTTAAGAATCTTGCTGTTAATTTTATGACAAAAATAACCTTTTTGATCATTGGCAAGAAGACCAAGGCTGTAATAACATGGAACACTAAACATTTAAATTAAATCATAAGGGTACCGGGCGTGAAATCCAAAAAACATACCTACCTATGAAAAGAAGCCATTACCTTATTAGAAGCCAGCGGAAAATTTAAAGGATGATATTAACTCAATTTAAAGTCCAAATACTAAACATAATTATATTAAGGGCCCCATAAAGTCAGACTGTTAGTACATAAATTCTCATAAACAACTTAGAGCCAGCCCTACAAATGTTTATGGTACACACATGTAATAAAAATTGTATGAGCTATATAAAGTACGTTCACACTGGGATGAAATCGCTCACAGTAATGGCGGAAAATTTATTTCTGATTTGCCTGGTTTTATAAGCCATTGCACAAGGAATTTCCTTATTTTTTGAGTGGGTTTTTAGATAAAATAATTAAATGTATAGTCGGTACAATTATTTGTAAGAATACTTTTTAATACTTTTTTATGTTAGCTTCACTTGTAACTAACAAAAAAGGTGTCATATACTAAATACGTGTCATTTGGTTACGGTTGTTGATTACTTTTATGTCATTCAATAAAATACTGCTATCACGAAATATTATGCTTTAATTAGTATCTAATAAAAGGTATCAATTTTTGGAAGTAAATTTTAACCTACTTCTAAATTAAACTTTGAATGTATGATGTTCATTCGGATGACAATACTAGAATTCAACTTTGAATGTATGATGTTCATTCGGATAACAATACTAGAATTTTGTACCTTGGTCCTGATCTGATGATGATGCCAGTAGGTGGATAGTAGTACTTATCAGTGGCAAATAGGGATCATATGATTCGTTTCTAGCTTCAAAATCGTTGAGAAAAGAAAGAAAGAAAAGAAAGAAAGAAAAGAAAGAAAGAAAGAAAAGAAAAGAAAGAAAGAAATAAAAGAAAGTAAATAAACAAAATACATTTATTTAGCAGAGAGTATAATATACAGCACATTAAACAAAATAAAAATATAATCTCGTATTGAGCAGCTGCAGCCTTTCTGCTACTCGAATACAAAGGGTGCATTTTTAAACCCGCTTCAAAAAAAGGAGGGGGTTCTATGTTGGTCTGATGTTATTTGTTTTTAGGTACCTATGTATGATCATCGATGTTTTCGTCAATTTTGTGAACCGATATTGGAAATTATTTTTTAATTTGGTAGAGAAAGCTTGCGCGGTGGTCCCATATATTATAATTAACTCAAACTCAAACTCAAACTCAAAGCATTTATTTCAAATAAACCAATTACAGGCACTTTTGAATTGTCAAGGGGGTCGGTCAGTCATCAAAATGAAGCTAGTTGCCCATTCCAAAGCTTAGTAGGTACCTATGGAGAAGAACGGGCAAGAAACTCCACGGACACTCTTTTAAATTAACATATGGTTACAAAATATTGGTTACATCATTCGTGTTGAAATTAAACATGTGAGAACGATGCAAAACGTCAAAGGCGTCCGTAACAAAAATATAAAAAAAAAACAATTCAAAACTTAAATTAAAATAAGCCAAGGCCGCTAAGAGATGACCAGTCCCTACTGATGGCGCCCGTTCACGAACATGACGCATGGATTAGCACCATTCAACTCAACCATTTTGAAGGGAGCTAAATTATCCAACACACCCGCCACCATCAGCGAGACATTACAGTGAGCATGACATACTCTCAGCCGCCATTGCACATTCAAGTCAATGAAAGAAGTACTCAGTAAATGGTAGCTTTATAGTAAGTACATAGTGCTCACACATGTTCTATGCAATTATATAATACTAAGAGATTGAATTTATACAAAGCAAAGATAGTTTTTGAAATCTTCAGCAGCTCCAACAGTATTTTCAAATGTTAATCAATTAGTTGAGGTTGTGGAGCTGGACCAGCATTGAGCCAAGCATTTTTATCAGCGATGTAATCCCCCAAATTATAGTATGCCTGCTTGCATAGTGTGCGTTTTATACAAGATTTGAATTTCGTCTCATTCAGTTGAAGTATGTGGGGAGGAATTATATTATAACATTTTAAACAGTACCCCATGAAAGACGAGTCTACTTTTGCCAGTCTGAAACCTGGTTGAGCTAATAAATCCCTACTTCTAGTACTATAATTATGTCTTTCGCCTTTTTTACTAAAAAGATGTAAATTTTTTCTTACGTACATGATGTTTTCATAGATATATTGACAAGGCACCGTCATGATGTTAATATCCTTAAACATTTCCCTAAGAGAATCGCGCCTGCGGAGATTATATATGGCTCTGATGGCTCTTTTCTGCAGAATAAAAATAGACTCGATGTCTGCAGCCCGTCCCCATAGTAAAATACCGTATGACATAATACTATGAAAGTAACTAAAATAGACCAGCCTCGCGGTATCTACATCAGTAAATTGACGGATTTTTCTCACAGCATAAGCCGCCGAACTTAGCCGTCCTGCAAGGGATATTATATGAGGACCCCATTGAAGCCTTGAGTCGAGCGTGATCCCCAGAAAAACAGTTTTATCGACGAATTCTAGTTTCTCTTGATTCAATATTATCTCACAATTACTACTTTTGACATTTGGTAACGAAAATCTTATGCACTTAGTTTTTTTCCCATTTAATACTAAATTATTAGCAGTGAACCAATTTTGGACCTGCAATAGGGCATTATTTACGTCGTCAAGATTTATTGCACGTCTGTTAATTTTAAAAATTAAGGAAGTATCGTCAGCAAATAACACCATTTGTGGTTGAGTTTTTAACAAATAGGGTAGATCATTAATATATACTAAAAAGAGGAAAGGACCCAATATCGAACCTTGAGGTACACCCATTTTTACTTTTAAGCCGAGTGAATTGACTCCATTTATTTGAACTTGCTGCTGTCTATCATTTAAATAAGATTTTACTAAACTGAGCGCAAGTTTTCCAAGGCCGTAATGCTCAAGTTTCAAGAGTAATGTTTCGTGGTCGACGCAATCAAATGCCTTGGAGAGGTCACAAAATATTCCTATGGCGTCTTGGGCTTCTTCCCATGCCGCAAATATGTGTTTTAATAAGGTGACACCGGCGTCAGTCGTACAACGTCCCTTGGTGAAACCATATTGTTGATCGTGTAAGATTTTATTGGTGTTAAAATGATTGAGCATTTGATTAAGCATTACCTTTTCAAACACCTTGCTGAAGACCGGCAACACGGATACGGGTCTATAATTATTGGTGTCTTCACTATCCCCGGATTTGAAAAGTGGTATTACCTTACTATATTTCATTAGATCCGGGAAAACTCCTTGATCAACACACAAATTAAATAGTAAGGCCAAGTACGGCGCTATAGTCTCAATAATGGAGGTACAAACTTTAATAGACATTCCCCATAGATCTTCTGTTAATTTGATTTTGATTTGCTTGAAAGCTTTTATTACTGTTACGGGATTTATATGCTTGAATTTAAATTCAATCGCGCAGGATGAAACGTTTGCTCTTAATAAATCAATAGAACGCGAGGGCGAGGAATTTATGGCTTCAGTAGTTTTAAGTGGGATATTGGTAAAGAAATTTACAAATTCTTGCGCAACTTCTTTGTTTGTGCATACGAGACCACGTGAGGTTTCTAGAGTGAAATCATTATTATGTTTTTTATTCCTGTTAGTTTCGTCATTGATAATTCTCCAAACCGTCTTTATTTTATTATCGGCTGATTTAATCTTGTTGCTAATGTACAAGGCTTTAGCTACCTTGCAGGTATTTTTAAAAATTTTAGAGTAAGTAGCAACGTATTTATTAAAAGTTTCAGAGTTAATATAAGGCTTAAGGCCATAAAGCTCAAACAATTTTTCCCTACTTTTCCTAATACCCTTAGTTGCCCAGTCACTGAACAAAAAATTTGGGCAAATAGTTTTTGTTTTCTTTTTAAAAGTATCATTGAACTCGGTGCACACTACCGAAAAGAATTCCTCATAAAATTCATTTACATTGTTTTTGATATGGCCCGGTATAAATAAGTTACTAATTAAGTTATTATTAAATCTATTTAGATTGCTGGGTGTTACTTGTCTAGATTGTATCTGAATTTTTTGTAATGGTGTTATGGACTTGAAAGCAACGAATTGACCGCTGTGATCAGAAGGGAGATAATTTACAATGGCTTTATCTAAGTATTCGCAGCAACAAAAAACATTATCAATACATGTAGCAGAACTTGTAGTTATGCGTGTTGGTTCTGTAAACACATTTGACAAATTGAATGATTTAAAGAGACTTAATAATCGAGTGCTATTTGAACTATTCTCTAAGATATTAATATTGAAGTCACCACAGATAATAAGCGATTTTTTACCTGTTGCAAGTTTTGCTAAAACATCTTCCATTACCGACTCAAATACCGAGTAGTTTTGATAATTTGGGGGTCTGTAAACGCACACTATGACATGCTTATCCAGCTCAACACAGGAGAGTTCAATGTTATGTTCCACCGACAGATCAACTATATCTTGACGAGTCTTAGATTTAATAGAAGTTTTAACTAAGATTAATGAACCCCCACGCAGCATAGATTTGCGGTTAAAACAACTGCCCACACTATAATTGACATAATTAATTAGCATTTCATAATCTTTCAACCAATGTTCTGTTAAACAAATAATTTCAAACATGGTTTTTTCTAAAAATAGTTCAATTTCTAATTGTTTGGAAGAAAAACCTTGAATATTTTGATGAAATAATTTCAAGGAATTCTGCTTAGAACCTTTTTTACACTTAACTATTTGAGAGCAAGAAGACACCTTGTTGTTGATAGGTATAACTATATTGTTACCGGCATCTTCTGTTGTCTTACTATCTAGTTTAAATTAACATCCAGAGTGAGCCCCATGCCATCACCAGGCAATGAAATCCTACTACTTGTGGACCCCACATTAGGACAAGAATTCGCCATAGTGACACATGGGTCCTCCTTCGTACAGTTATTGTAAATGGAACTTTGCTTAAGTAGTTTTTGAGTTAGCTTCAATAATACGTTTTCTCTTCCACGTAGTATATGTGGATGATAATAACTTCGTGTCACTGTCCCACACAAATTCGAATAGCAGGTGGTGGTATTCGAATTTGTGTGGGACAAAGTGAAAAATAAAAACTTTTTCCAAAAATAAATAACCGGCTTCCAAAAAAAATTCTACAAAATGGTGGCAAAAGGAATACAAAACCTAAGTCACCGACTTCCGAAATTAAAGTATTTTTTCACTTCGTAGTGTTTTTTTTTGGTAGTTGCTTGTTTTTTTTTGTAAAAATCTTTTATTATTTAGGTATATACTCGTAGTTCCGTGTGGTGCCGGACGTAAAGAATAGCACCATCCCATTTCTTCGCGTGGGTGTCGTAATAGGTGACTAAAGGATTTACTAGAGAATGGGCAGCAGCGTTCTCTATGCATTTTGACACGATACTGCGATCGCCAACCCGTCTGCCAAGCGTGGCGATTATGGCAACCTCCTTTGGGGGGAGGCCTATATCCAGCAGTGGAAGCCTTTCGCCTAAAATTATGACGATGACGATAGTTATACACCTCACCGAATTATATGATTTACTTCGGTTATAAGTAGAGATCGGATATTCGGATGCATATTTACCTAAATTAAGTTTTTTTCCCGCCAAAGGATACAAAGTATGGAAACGGCTTCTTAAAATATATTTTTATTCCGGGATTACGGGGTTTCATTAATAACAGTGTGTAGGTATACAATTTTATATTCCTAAGTATAACTAATATTTCTTATCTATTAAGAACTAGGCAAGAATTTTGTGGAAAATATAACACGTTTACGGTCCTTGATAAGTATGCAAAATTTTGAATTAATCTGACGTTTTTAAGTGGTTGAAGATCGAGTTCAAACATTCAGTTATACAACATTATTTTTAGTACATGCGAAACCTGAATATAGTTTGTTCAGAATAAGGAACTTAATCGATTTCAATAATTTTTACACCATGTTATATTTTGTCCCAAAAATATTTAAGCGTGATGGAAAATGTTATCACCATATAATTACTTACAATACAATCGCTGTATGGTTAGAGTTACCTAACCATACAGCGATTGTATTGTAAGTAATTAAAAACTGCCAAAAATTTAAACTGCCAAATTATTATCAATGAGCGCAAGACGACCCTGGAGGCGCGGGGATGCCATTAGCATGTTTTTGTATGGACAACCCGGTAACATAACGGCCTTATAACTTTGTGATTTTTCATGATACAGTTTTGAAATTTTGTACATAGATTCTTTACATAAAAATACTAGACACGTGTTTCGGGTTTCGCATATACATAAACTAATATTATATACATACAGATACGTAGCTAATCAAGGCGAAGCTAATCAAAGCGTGTTAAAAAACTTTGCTATATTTTTTTTTTTTTCTTAAAAAACGTTGCCCTACACTAGGAATTTCTTCTGTATCGTGGGTGCGTTTACAAACATATAAACTCACATACACAAACAGCCAGACCCAGAACAACTACTTGTAGGTCATACAAATATTTGTTCCATGCGGGAATCGAACCCGCGACACGCAGTGCAGCAGTCAATCGCTAAACCAATGCGCCAACCGTGCCGTCAAAAATCTTTCAATCTTTCAAATCAACGGCCCATGTAACAGACCTTTATACCTTTGTAGATGAGACGACCAGTGTGGTTCGGCAGTAAACAGCACGCATACCGATCACGTGAACAGAATAGCTCACTCACTCTAAATTATTCACTCACAACTTTCGATTCGGCGTCTTATAGCCGTCTCTCAAGTTTACGGCCGATAAACATGTGTGTAGACAGCATAATAAAGTTTTAGGTTGTAGCAGAAAATTTTAGGTTTTAACATAACAACATAACATCACGCTTGTAATCCCCGAAGGATTAGGCAGAGTTGTAACTAGTAAACCCAAATTTCGCCAGCAGACGAATCCTGAAGTGGAGACCGCGTATCGGCAAGCGTCCTTAAAAAGGTGGCTGGGACAGACTGGGTACCGAAGGCGGAAGACAGGGTGTTGTGGCGCAGCCTGGGAGAGGCCTATGTCCAGCAGTGGACTGCTATAGGCTGAGTTGATTGAAGAGGGCCGAGCCTATTGCCATCAACCGGGCACAAATCCAGACTCCCGGCTTCTACTGTGAAATGGCCGGGTAATCCAACCCAGGACCTCATGCTCTGCAGTAGCGCTTGCGACAACTAGACTTGAGGTTTTGTAACCTTTATTTTCATAAACTTTCTATTGCTTGTGGTTTTGCTTATATTGTTGTTTGCATAACAAGAGAAAACAATAAAACAAAAACAGTAAAATCTAAATTACATATCGAAACCACTACATGCCTCGGAAAGCACGTTAAACCGTAGGTCCCAGATGTCATTCGTAGATCTTTGACAGCCGTTACAGGTCGTTAGAATCCCAAAAGTCTGACAACCAGTCTTTCCAAAGGGAATCGTGTTTTCCAGTTACGGGAGGTGGAGGTCAGATAGGCAGTCGCTCCATGTAAAATACTAGTACTCAGCTTCATCCGGTTAGACTGGAAGCCGAACCCAACAATGTTGGGAAAACGCTCTGCCTAGCGCTAGATTTAGGTATGAAATGGTCGCAAGATATGGCAGTAATAATCGATTGAGGGATACTGAATCATTTTAAAACTACCCGTATCTACCTTCTTAGATGTTTTATTTAATTGTTTAAACCAAATATTTTAAGTTGAGCGCTAAACCTGCCAACAAACTGTCACGCAGTTTGGAAGGTTTATATAATTTATACAAGTGTTTGGTCCAAAATACTTATTTTAATTTTTTTGTAGTTTTTTTATTTGTAGCTGTTGGGAATCGAACCCTTTTTTTTTTTGTTCACGGGGTGGAAAATCATCATGGATGTCCTCCGCCCTGGGGTGGGCGGAGGGGTCTGTCAGACTCTTACTGACTAAAACTCACCCCAGTGTTCCCTTTCTACACTTGCACCGGGGATCTTGGGATCTGTTATTACTTCCGCAATCCCCGGTGGGAATCGAACCCAACACAATATCATGCGCGCGCTCTGCACTCGCAGACGGCGTGATCAACGCGTCATCGGTACGCTGAGGTGCGGCGCGGTGGCAACACGGCTCGGCCCGACGACCACTCGCTTCCAACTTTCCAAGGACTTCACAGCGATGGACGATTCTCCTCCATTAAAATCATTTATTGTTTGTCCGGGAATGTTTATAAGTTGTTAATAAGCACGGAAATAAACCATTGCCATTAAAAATACAGTCCACTCTTTTATTGCTGGCTAAGCTAATAGTAGCTGACACGACAGACGTTGTCCTGTCAAAATTTCAATCTATAGACAAATTAATATAACTTTCAGTTAGAACCTGGGGGTCTACTCCGAACATAAATTGGAAGTATCGGCCGAATGTTCGGCCGTTGCTTGACTATGGCTGACTACGGCGAAAGAAAAATAAAAACGACAGTCAAAGAGATAAGCCAAAGTCAAAAATGTACTATAAGTCGGTTAAGGATTCAAAGTCAAAAAAGGAAACTATGGAAGTTATAAAACGGCCGAAAATTCAGCCGATAGTTCGGATTAACGCTTCGGAGTAGACCCCCGGGTCCGGACTATAATTACGAACATTCTCAAGTACAATTACTTGCTTACCATCGAACATCGTTTTATTTCCATTACATACACAGATTGAATGTGATACCTAACCGCCACTATGTAAACCTGCAATACATAATGAAGAAACGCTAAGGCTAGAGCCAATTATAATAAATGTTAATTTAAAGAACCGATTATTTATCCACTAAACATATTGGGACCTTAACTGGCTAAATGTCAGTGTAAAATCAAGGCGTGATGTTATGTTATTTATTTAATACTTTAAGCACACAAATGTACAGCAGCGGACTTAATGCCACAGGCATTTTCTACCAGACAACCTTAGGGTGATGCAGAGATAAATAGTGGTAGGTGCAATAGCGAAAATTCAGGAATAAATATATAAAGTTTTTTTTTTTTAAACGTTGCCCCACACTAGGAATTTCTCCTGTATTGTGGGTGCGTTTACAAACATTTAAATTCACATACACAAACAGCCAGACCCGGAACAACTACTTGTAGGTCATACAAATATTTGTTCCGTGTGGGAATCGAACCCCCGACACGCAGCGCAGCAGTCAATCGCTTAACTAACGGCGCCCCCGCGCCTCCAGTGTCGTCTTGCGCTCATTGATAATATTTTGGCAGTAGGTACCTAACCGTAAGGCTATTGTATTGTAAGTAATTAAATGGTGATAACATTTTCCATCACACTTAAATATTTTTTTGGGACAAAATATAACATGGTGTAAAAATTATTGAAATCGATTAAGTTCCTTATTCTGAACAAACTATATTCGGGTTTCGCATATACTAAAAATAATGTTAATATATAAATCTAGGGACAAATAAATATACATACACAATATAATATGTTATATTCCTTTCTACGTTTTCTTTTCCTTTGCACGTATTTTTCTGTTCCTTTTTTTTTCTTGTCTGTATATATGTGTGTACATAAACTGTTAAATAAATAAATAAATAAATAAATAAATAAATAACCTGCAACGCCCTTCAAAGTCAAGCCACCTCTTTACATTTTAAAACACATCTATCCCCCACACGTTCGTTAATATAATAATAGAACTCGGTTGGATCTTTGTTCGCTTCACAATGCGTTCAATTGCATTAGGAGTCTGGCAACACATAAATTGTATCACTCGATCTCGCGACTCCGATTTATCTCTTTTTCTAAGAACCAAGCAATTCTGTCTTGAATTGAAAATCGTTTAAAGTTTTATTATACTTCTGATTCCATTGTTGTCTAATTTTATTGGTATTCGTCAGCGGGTCTCGAGTTTTGAGGATTTCTATGTGGTTTTAAGGGTTTTTGGGATTGGTTTTTCTACCTATATGATTACTTTTATCTGGTAGAAAAGCAGCTATTATAATCTAATTCTCTTTATTTTCAATTTCAATGATGGTTTAGTTTATTTTACTCAAATAATAATTTTACTGCAGACTTGAATTTATCATAAAAATCTTATAGAAAAAGCCATTATGTAACGTTAAGTATTGAAAAAAAAATGCGATTTATCATGATAAATGTTCACAGGCTATGTTTATGAAAAATCAGACTTCTTGAACGTTTTCTATTTATTTATAAAACTTAATGCTCAAGTAAAAAAAATACTGTACAAAGGGGGACTTTATTTATCTTACTTTTTAGGGTTCCGGACCAAAATGGTAAAAAGGTACCCTTATGGTGAGTCTAAGTCTGTCTGTCTGTCACACCTGGATATATCAAGAACTACTAATGCTATCAACTTGAAATTTAGAATAGTTTTAGATGACGTTTTCCCAACTATGTTGCAAGCAAGAAAGAAATTAAAAAAAAAATACGTTTTTTGCAAAAGGGACTGAAAGGGGGTCTTAAAAATTTGAAGTAGGGCTACTAGGGCATGTGGGGTATCATATGAAAGAACGTTTTTTGCACATTCTCAAATTTTTTTTTTTTTTTTTAGGCAGCATAGTTTCCAACTTTTGATGAAAAATGTAAAAAAAATACCGTCCCACCCCCCCTTATCTCCGAAGTTTGCAGATATAAAAACCTGAAATTATTCTATTTGATAGAAGCTTTTGTAAAGATTACAGGAAAAATAAAACGATGTCTCTAAATAGCACAGTTTTTCAGAAATCATCAACATCATATATTCGTACGGAACCCTCGGTGCGCAAGTCCGACTCGCTCTTGACCGGTTTTTCTTATGGTGAATAGTACTTGCAACCGGTTTGCGTGTCTGATCTGGGGGCCGAAAATGGACGCTTTGGCAGAATCAGATGAATTAGATGAATTGCGGGATATGAATTGTATGCAGATCATAATATTATGAATTGTCAGTTTGTGACCATATTATGATTCTGCCAAAGCGTCCGTTTTAGGCCCCCAGATGTAAGAACGTAAACGAAGCAAAAGGAGTATGTAAGAATTGTAGCAGATGACGTGAGTTTATTTATGTTATGTATGTTATCTTTTAAAATATTATTTGGGAAAATCATAAATAAAAAATAATAATGCGAGAATACCTTAAATAACTTTAGGAAGGCCGAGGCCTTAATACCCAAAAAATTATAAACAACATCTTCACCACATCCTGCGTCAAAATATCAAGTTATAACAAATTCCTGACAAACTTCAGAGAACCACAAAAACCGAAAACCGTTGCTCAAAAATGCCTTGTTTTAACAAAATACTTGAAGAAAACCGCAGGAACCATTAATTCGGTCGGTCTGCCCACAACTATTAAGCGATGTTGTGTTAAAAATGTCTGAGGAGGAAAGAAGGCCTGCTTCATTTGCCTAGCCTTTTCCAACGATGTTGGGGTCGGCTTCAGTCTGACCGAATGCAGATGCGATTTCTATTTAAGTCGCAGATATATGCCAGTGACCTTGAGTGGGTAGCTTGCGTGTTCTGTACTGAGCTCACGCAACACGTCGTACGTCCAGCCAGTAATAGGACTCGCCCATCAAGGAGCGCTGTCCCCAATTTGACGCATTATTAATGTATTATACACAAAACACAAGGTATTTTAATAAAACGCGTATACTAAAAGATCAATAATTAAATTATCTTTAAATTGGTGAAGGTTTCAGAAAAAAAAAATCCTAGATTTTGCGCCATTCTCAGTTTTTTATCCGCGTTAGACATAACTTTACAAATTATTTTCCCTATATAATTATAGTGTACTTAATATGTGAATATTCACATATTAAGTTATTGAAAAAATGCTCTAATTTAATATACATATATTTTGTTCAAATCATTGTCATTACTCGTTTAGACGTGATCTTCAGTATAAAATCATTAAAATTCGGTTATCGTCGCCTTAAGCCCAGGGATCTAATTGCTAAAACAAAATATCTGCTGCATGTAGTGATCGTTTCGGTTGGGAAATAATCAACTGAACCTCTAAAAATGTATTGACCTTCTAACGAAAGCTCGCTTCAATAGAACACCAAACTAAAAATGAGAAAATAAATAAAAGTTAAAAAAAATAAAAAATACGCTTTAATAGAAAACTAAACTAAAAAGTAGAAAATTATTTTAAATAAGTTTGAAATAATAATAGTGATTAAGAAGAAATTTATTTTATCGTAAAAAAGCGTAGGGTGCCTCTTTTTAACTTTCTGGCATTTTCTCATATTTAGTCGCAGTAACTAAGCTAAAGTACTCCGACCAAATGATTTAGGTTAGTTTAGAACTGTGACCAATCACGCGCCACGCACTAGTCTAAACAAAATCAAACAGGCTGCTTTTTTTTAATTGTTTAATTTATTATTTTTATATATATTTTAAATTCTTTGAGTACATTAACTCACACTGATATTGTTATTTTTTAGGAAACCGTATATTTTTTACTATTTTTGTAAATATGTGAGTACCATGTATCTATCACATAATTTATTTAGGAATTATTGATGGTCGATTCAAAAAAATTCAAAAGTCTAATTGTTTATTTAAAATAGGTACATAAGGCACTTTTGAACGTCAGTGTTTACAAAAAAATTGAATTGATTCTAGTCGCCACTTCTAAAAGGTAGTTTCGTATGGAGAAGAATGGGCAAGAAACTCCACCGTTACTCTTTTAACTTTAGTTATAGAATTATATTATGTGAAGACGATGCACCTAGAATAAAATTACTATACCACAATAGGTAAAACGAGTTAAGAATGAAGCAATAACATATAAATTAATTATGTGAAAGATACATGGTGCTCACATATTTACAAACATTGTAAAAAAAAAAACGTTTTCCTTAAAAATAATAATAACAGTGTGAGTTAAGGTAATCACGGAATTTAAAATAAATTTCATAAAAATAATAAATTATACAATTAAAATAGCAACCTGTTTGACTTTTTCTAGACTCTAGATTGTCCTATGGAGCTGGACCAGCATGCTTCCAAGCCCTCTTATCTTTCGGTCTTGTAAACATTACACGAAACCACAAACATTTAATTAAACTATTTTTGTAATATTTCTCTCGCCACAAAACAACACGAATGTGACTTGAAATTCTTTCGTCGTCATGCTAATGCTAAACGCTGGTCGCTGTTAGCCCAACTGTGACCGTGGGCATGTGGGGCTGATATTGAATATTCAGGGAGCCGGGGTGTATTAGCATTTAGGAGAGGTTTATATTTTTCGGTATTCTGCTGAACGAAGTACGTGCTATGGGAAACGCTGTCTTGGTAAAGGATTTATCTGAAAAGATAATTCAAAATTTGGTTGTTCTTTACGAAATTTACTACCAAGTTAAATTGTCCGAATATTCAAATCACAACCGTAATTCTTTGACAGTTTTATGTTATTACTATAACATGGCAAATTGACGTAGTGTGTCAATTTGATAAACAATTAATTTAATCATTAGCTTCCCTGATACAAGACGAAAGAGGTAGACCAGACTAAATATGAATGACTATTCATAGTCTGGCCTGCCTCTTTCGTCTTTTATCAGGGAAATTAATTGTTTATCAAATTGACACACTACGTCAGTTTTCCGTGTTATAGTAATTACATGAAACTATCAAAGAATTACAGTGATTATTCATAGTCTGGTCTGCCTCTTTCGTCTAGTGTTGCAAGCACAACTGCTGAACATGGGATCCAGGGTTCGATCCCCGGATTGGGTAGTGTTTTTTGTGAATTATTTTCAATAGAAGCCCGAATTATATTTGTGTCCGATATATGGCATTAGGCTCGCTCTTAGTTACTAACAAGCGCCTCTGTCTACGCTTACTGAGAAAACAGATACCATGACCTTATATTTTCTGCAAATAATTGATTATTAATCTTGTTCCGGTTCCGTTTGGTGCCGGACGTAAAGAATAGCACCATCCCATTTCTTCCCATGGGTGTCGTACAAGGCGACCAATGGACTTACTAGAGAATGGGCAGCAGCGTTCTCTATGCATTTTTAAAACCATACTGCGATTGCCAACCCGCCTGCCAAGCGTGGCGATTATGGCAAATCCCCCCTTTTTGGGGGAGGTCTAAGTCCAGCAGTGGACTTCATTCGGCTAAAATGATGATGATGAATCTTATTCATAGTGTCTTTCAACAAATTATCAGTAAATTTTTCGTCAGCCTTTTCATCCAAAATATAGTTAAGTATTTCTAGATTTACCGTATGCGCTTATAACAGATTTCCGATACTTCAGCAATGTACGAATAACCTGAAACTCTTACCCCCTTATTACAAAACAAGATTTATATTTGATATGGCTTAAACCATGGAGGTAGTTTTTGTAATAAGAACGTAACAGTGATTGAAATACCGTTCTTTTTACAAAATTAAAAAATATATTTCGGTACTAAGTTATCAGTTTTGTGTTTAGGAACTTTACCATTGTCGGAATAGAGTTCGAAATTCAATAATGGGTCCATGTTTTAAACCTGGGTCTGAAGATAAACCTTGTTTTGTAATAAGGGGGTTACTCTTTCACTTCACGAAATTGAAACTCTAAAGCAGATTTGGCGCATTCCGCTACATGTAAGGCTGTGTTCAGACAAGGCACTAAAACCACGTCGTGGCTACAAATTTTTTTTCAAGGGTTTTACCGCAAACATTGTTATTTTTAAACATTTCTCCCTGTTTCATGGGACTTAAACATAATTGGGGAAATGTCGGTGTACTATAGGTGCATCTCTGCCTAACTCTTCAGGGATATACCGGCGTAATGTTATGTGTCCAAGCGCAACAGCGAATGATGTTAGTGTCAGTAGTCTATTTATAGCTATTTATATGTATTACCTATGCATGTATTCTATTTACAGTCCACATTTCACTAAAATTTACAAGTCCACATTTAAAGAAATGTGGACTTGTAAATTTTAGTGAGAAATAAACCGTCAAACAGTATTCCGAGAAATTCTAAAGGGCAAAAATCAACCTTATTGCCGTGTACATTATGTTATTGTTGCTTTTTAATTAACCGCAATGCTTGTTAATTTGTTTTTTAAATTAAATAAATAATTAAACTAAACCAGACTAATGTAAATAAGACGACAAAAAAAAACTTAAGAAGCATCGCGGTTAATTAAAAAAGAACAATAACATAATGTACACGGCAATAAGGTTGATTTTTGCCCTTTAGAATTTCTCGGAATACTGTTTGACGGTTTATTTCTACACACACGTACAGCTAAACAGATACATTGAGTAATAGCTTACACAAAAATATGGCTAATTACAAGTTTCCACTTATAGTCTACAAGGTGTCGTTTTGCATAAAAAAAAAAATCGTCAAATTCCAGGAGGTAACTATGCTAATGATTCTAATAAAATAAGTAGGTAATTTAAGTAGAAATATCAAATCAAATCATTTATTTTTTGCCAACATGGGTAGGGGTACAGATGTAATACAAGTTTTGCTAGTGTTCTCCATGCTCGGCCGTCAGTTGGGCATGCAAAATTTACACATCACAAATATTGTGAGGAAAACTGGGCTTATACAACATGTCTCAGAATTAACGCACAACCTCTTAAGGGGTAATTGTACTCATCATTATGAACCAATTTTACTATGGGACCAAACCTGAAATCGCGAAAAAACAGTCAGCTGTTCATTATATTTATGTTCTCATAACTCGTCAAAATTTAGGAAACAGCAGATTTTTTTTCGCGATTTCAGGTTTGGTCCCATAGTAATTCTGGGACATGTTGTATAAGTCCAGGTTTCCCCACGATATTTCTTGTTTCAAGCCTACTGCACATCTTTTATACGAGTTTTTTTTTTTTTTTTTAAAGAACGTTGCCCCACACTAGGAATTTCTCCTGTATCGTGGGTGCGTTTACAAACATTTAAATTCACATACACAAACAGCCAGACCCGAAACAACTACTTCTAGGTCATACAAATATTTGTTCCGTGCGGGAATCGAACCCGCGACACGCAGCGCAGCAGTCAATCGATTAACTAACTGCGCCAACCGTGCCGTGAGTAACCTGTGGGTGTCATATTTGCAGAAATCCTACAGCGCTCTCCACGTTTAATATAATAAAATCGCTGAGGGCACTGCTGCGGCTGCCTCGCTTCTGCAGTGCATCGGGAATGTTCGCGAGCGTCTGCATTGACTGTTTTTATGCTAGCATGCGCAAGAGGGCGATCTCGATAGCGAGTAGACTGCAGGGCAGCGGCAACAGTCTTCATTCCGTTGTGGCCAGGTTGGATGGGCCTTTCATGCAGCAATAGCAGGCTTTACCTACATGCCCCGGTATATCGGGCTTGGGGCAGGTAAAATTTAAAATATATTTTTTTAATTTTATGTAGGTACCATGTTCTGTTTTATATGTATGTACCTTTGTTCATCATCATCATCATTATTTCAGCCGAAAGACGTCCACTGCTGGGCATAAGCCTCCCCCAGAGAAATAGGGATCCTTTGTTGGTTTGTGTTGTTTATGTTTTTTATTTTTTTATTTACCTTCACAGATATCAGTGATATCCAACGTAAACATAGAAAATACATATGAATTTGGAAATTCCATAATGATAAATGTAGTTCTTGCCCTGTTTGGAACCCACAACCCACCCGAAGTTGCGGTAGTCGTCAATTAATCATCATGATCAGCCCTTAGATTTTAATTCACGGATAATCCCATTTTCAGTCTCATAAAAAATCTGTTTAGAAAATAGTTCATCTGAACAAGTCCCTACGTTAAAGTAAGGTAGGTACACACTCAACTCAATTGAGCTTTTACGACATCGGAAACTATTAAAATTGTTGGTCAAATCTTTGAGTACTGTGTTTGTGTTCCGGGTCCTATATTTGTATTTTATATTGAAAAAGTCGATAGAGGTCTGTGTAAACAAGTATGTCGATTTGATCGCACTTTTATTTATTAATTGGCAGTATTATTAATAGGTAACAGTTTTATTTTGAGAAAATATTCTCTGGTTACCTGTTTAACCTGGACAAAGAATAGAATAGAGTATTTTTTGTTATGTACACCATACAAATTACAGTTATAAATGTTGAAATTTTACATAGGGTGACACAATGGGCGGCGTGGTATAGTAATTTTATTCCAAGTGCATATAATTGTATAATTAATGTACCTATAAAAAATATTGTACAATATTTTAAAAGAGTAACGGTGGTGTTTTTTGCCCATTCTTCTCCATACGATCAATTCTATTTTTTTGTAAATATTGAAGTTCAAATGTGCCTTCTATGTGCCTATTTGAAATAAAAAATCGACTTTGACTTTGGTCTTATCGCTAAAAAGCGATCTATTAAATACAACCTTTAGATTTGTTTTTAGAAAATAAAATAAAGGGTATGTACGCACCTTCTACATTATTATACGATCTGAACTTCCCATCTGAAATAAAATACTCGGTGGAAAAATTAATAACAACGCTATGGCAGCTTTTGTTTTGTTAGTTTTCATTAAAAAAAACTTACCGAGCTTTTGTGTTACCATTAATGTGGGGCTTGTGGCTAAGTTGTAACAGCCACACGGGTCGATCGTTCAGGTTAAGCTGCTCTTGCCGCGGTTGGTTCGTGGATGGGTGACCATCTTTACATACCAAGACCCCTCCGTACCTCGGAACGCACGTAATGCCGTTGTTCCCGGCTGTCGTTCGTGGATCTTTGACAGTCGTTACGGGTCGTCAGAAGCCCGAAAGTTTGACAACCAGTCTTACCAAGGGGTATCGTATTACCAAGTAACTAGGTTGTGGAGGTCAGATCGGCGGGCACTCCATGTAAAATACTGGAACCTGACCCCAAATAGTCGGGAAAAGACCAGGCAGATGATTAATATATGATTTAAAACTGCAATAGAATTAACAAAAATATCCATAAAAAACAACTATAAATAATTAATGTCTCCACAAATAAACGTTAGCATTTTTACTACACTACCATGTGCACTCAGGTTTAACATTTTTTTGTTAATTAGATTGCAGTTTTAACTAATATATTAATCATCTGCCTAGATGATTAATACATTATTTAAAACTGCAATCGAATTAATAAAAATATGCATACAAAACAACTGTTTGGATTGTGTGTTCTTCAGGATAAAATGAAGATGCTCTGGTTTAATACTATAGAATTAACAAAAATATCCTTAAAAAACAACATTAATGTCTCCACAAATAAACGTTAGCATTTTTAATACTCTACGGTATGCACTCAGGTTTATATTTTTTTTGTTAATTCGATTGCAGTTTTAAATAATATATTAATCACCTACCTATTGTTTTTTTTTTGTACGCTTTAACTGGCAAAACATGTACCTCCTTTTTATTTGTTTTAATTCAATCCACAATGCACATGTATTGTACTTACTCATGTTTTACAAAAATTAAAATATCTTTATCTTTACCTAGATGATTAATATATTATTTAAAACTGCAATCGAATTAACAACTGTAATTTGAAAACATTGTAAAAGCCATTTTTATTTTTTTAAAAGAGTGACCGTGGAGTTTCTTGCCGGCTCTTCTCCATAGGAAACGACCAATTGGAACCGTGCACCTAGCTTCTGACGTTTCATAAGTGCCCATGTAGACTTATGTGAAATAACAATATTTTTGCATTGATTTGATTTGCCAAAAAAGTCCGTACAAAACAACTATAAATAATTAATGTCTCCACAAATAAACGTTAGCATTTTTAATACACTACCATGTGCACTCAGGTTTAAAGGTTCGCAATAAGTGTAATGGAGTCTGGGGGCAGAGCAACCGTGTCCGTTCTGATCTGAAAATGATTAGGTAAATCATTTGTCTGCCATCAGCTTTATTTTCAAACGCTCCAGTTCAAACGTGCGGTAGAATTTTCTCTTCATATGTGCATTTTTGGGGCAAATATATTTTTGGAGAGTATATGAATAATTTAGGGGAGTTATTAACAATGTGTCTAGTGGATAGGGAAGTTTAGTAGTTGGTTAACTATGTTCTCTTTGCTTGTGACAAGAGTAAACAATTTTATCGGAAAGTCCATTACGATTTTTATTCATGGATTTTTTCGCAAATAGGCAAGAAGAAAAGTCGTGAAGAAACCGGCTTGAATATAATAGAATAGAATACTCTTTATTATGTAAACTTTAACAATTATAGATATAAATGTAAAGATTTTACATACGGTGACACAATGGGCGGTTTTATTGCTAAAAATGATCTTTTTCAGACAAACTTTGGAGGGATTAAGGGGGAAGAAGAGACAATACTGCAGGTAGTTTGTAGACTGTAGTTTACTATTTACTTAAATACAATAAATCCATACGTCATAACACATATTAAAGGTATCTATATAAATATATTCAATAATAATCATGAAACAAGTGCAAAAACAAAAAAAAAAAAAATATGTTTAAGAGAGAGATAGTGTGTTTTTACCATAATTTTAAAAATGGACAAAGATTTAGCACGCCTTCACACACGGGCAAGGCATTCCATAACCGTACTGCTTGAACTGTAAAAGATTTATCATAGAAACTGGTGGAATGCATGACCAATATCTAAACCAAAATTCTAAGATACGTTACATCTATCAACCCACACTGACCCCGCGTGGTATTTACAGCCCACCCCCTCTCACAGAGAGGACCCAGCAGTGGGAATGTTATGGGCTGATTATGCTAGGCAAAAGAATCTTCATATGAAAGAAAAAAAGAAAGAAAGAAAAATTGTTTATTCTGCACAAACAAGACACACATTACAAAAATAGAATACAAATTGACGAAAAAAAACGCACTCTAATACAAGTAGCCAAATTGCAATCATATTTTAAGACTATGAAGTTTATACAAGTTTTTAATTTTTATATATTAAGTTTAACCAGAAATAAAAATAAGAAAAAAAAAAAATGATGAAAGCCTAGTATTCAAAACCTTAAAAGTTTGACAATGTTGTCAATTGCTTGCTGTCAGTGTCAGGGCTTGTCAAGGCAGGCCAAAGACAAAAGACAATAGTTGCGATTTCGGAATTAGTAAAAGACAACAAACAAATTAACAAACAAAACAAAACAAAATGCGGATTGCCGAGTGGAAATGTTCTACCCTTGTAACAATTACAAGTAAGAAAAGCCGTGTGTCGCATCTGTGCAAGAACAGGTCACATAAATAGTTCATGCTTTCCAAAGAACTAGTAAGTTGGCCTTTTATTAAACCTTATAATCCACATATACCTTTAAATGAACAAAGCAAAACGCAGCAAACATTTACTAAACAACGAATAGCTACGCGGTTGCTACGGCGTAGCTGACGTAGCCGCTACGCCAGCTACGCCGTAGCAGCAAATAAGCAATTCGTTGAGCGCTAGTTTATGTATTTCAGTCTTTGTTGTTCGGATATTATGTGAGACTGCAATGTATTGTAGAAGCAATTCATAAGGGATCATTTATCAGTGCTTTATAAGACATACCAGATACTTGGATCATCCTAAAACTGTATGTATTTCAATGACGTTTACTACAAGCAGTCATGAATCAAAAAATCCGACTACAGGCATTTAATTTTAATCTCAGTCAAAACCGTTTCCCAAAAGATATTATGTCCACTGTTAAACATAGGTCTCTCCTAAACATCAATAAAATAATCATTAATTTCCAAGGGTCTTGTCCCTTACATTAAATGCACAGCATTATACGAAGTCGGCTTAGCATCTCCATAACGACCTGCATTACAGCGGTTCAAGTTTAGTAGATCTTAGTTTTGCCCATTTGCTTGTGGAAATTGTGGAAATTCCGATATTTATCTGATGATACGAGTAGTATGGTAGTCAACCACAAACTTTTCGTAAAATATTGGATTAATTAAGAAAACCGGCCAAGTGAGTGTCGGACCGTATAATGAAGGGTTCCGTAGGTGGGATGAATTTATCCCAAGAACAAACTTATTAACATTGTAGTTGAAAAACCTGTTCTTCCATAAACTCCAACTGCAAATGTAAGTTTTTTACACAATACTCGTATTAAGTGATTTACCATGTTATTTTAAAACCATAGACTCTTATTAAGTTGTCGTTTGTCTATAAGTATAGAACTATTTTCTGTATTTTTTTTCAAAATTTTAGGCTCAGCAATTTTGGAGATTAGAGGCAAAGTTCAATTTTCATCTGTTTTCTTTTATAACTAATTATTTTAAAATTATAAAAAAATAAATATCTGAAAGACTTCCAACAAGAACTTTAAGTTGATATGTCATCCGGTACAGTATATTCAAAATTAATTAATTTACTAACGTAAATTAATTAATTTATTTACTAACGTAAATAAATTAATTTCGGTCACAGAAATTCATAAGTATTTCTTTCAACTTAGACTTTCGGTCCAGTAGATTCGGAGCAAAGCGTCTGTGTCAGACAGCCAGACAGACACACTAGTGATCCTATAAGGGTTCCGTCTTTTCCTTTTGAGAAACGAAACCCTAAAAACAATTCCATGGTATACTACATAAATATCTTCTTAGAATCTAGAACAAGCTTCTTTAAACGGAATGTAACTATTGTTGGTGAGTGCCGGGTGCCGCGCACTAAGCGTTAAAAACCGCTTCGAGTTGCGCTCTGCTGAAAAATCAATTGAGGTTTCTGTGTTAGTATTTGTTGAATATAATAGAATACAATATAATTCATCATCATCATTTTAGCCGAAAGACGTCCACTGCTGGACATAGGCCTACCCCAAATAGGGGGTTTACCATAATCGCCACGCTTAGCAGGCGGGTTGGCAATCGCAGTATGGTGTTAAAATGCATAGAGAACGCTGCTGCCCAGTGCCCATTCTCTAGTAAGTCCCTTAGTCGCCTTTTACGACGCCCACGGGAAGAAATGGGATGGTGCTATTCTTTACGTCCGGCACCACACAGGACAGAATATATTTAATAGTATTGTTACATCTATGCTGACCCGCTAAGACGCTGGCAACACTGTCGGCGTGCCCTCACCCTTGTCAAGCCCCTCCACGCACTTCAAGACGCCATGACGGGAAACGGTGCATAAATAAGCTTGCACGTCTCATTCTCGCTCTCTTTTCACAAGGACAACTGACCAGGGCGAACCTCTGTCAAATTACTATTTAATTTTACTTTGTATCGCTGTTTGTGCTGACAATTAAAACCCGATAAGTATACCTAATCCCTTGATTTATATTTGACCTATTATAATGATGGTAGTTCAATATTTATGTTTAACTAGTAATTATTGATTGTTAGTTTGCTTTTCATATGACTTAATTATAACGGATTTTAGTTCAAATAAGTAGCTGTGATTTCCATGAATAACTAATTAAAATAAGTTGCTAAGGTTGTTTGAATTTCATTTAATAAAAACCCTGTGTTTAATCAGTTGTTACAGTATTATCTAATATATAAAATTCTTGTGTCACGGTTTTAGTGTTTATACTCCGAAACGGCTCAACCGATTTTGATGAAATTTTATATGTATATTCAGTAGGTATAAGAATTGGTTTATAACTAATTTTTATACCCGGAAGTGTTATGGGTGGCTTTCCCACGGGATCGAGACTTAGGCAGTTGAAACCGCGGGGGCACTGCTAGTAATAGAATACATTTATTTGCTAAGAATTTAGGTATTACAAATCAGATGGTAGAAATAATGTTAAATTCCTTGCACATTCTGCCTTTAAAGGCTTCTACAGACCGGCGCGACTCGTGACGCGGCACAAAGGCACCATGGCGGTCATAGAGGTCATGGAGTTCTTGGGCACACTCACCGAAGTACAATCTGTAGAAGACCGACAAGTAGGCAACCTTGCGGTGATGGGCCAAGCTGTGAAGATTGACATCCACCAGTTTTACGTCGCCAATGAGCCTCTTAGCTCTGCGTTCCACCGAGTCAAGCGCGGCAAGTTGATATTTTGCTGAGCCATCCCAAAGGTGGCTACAATACTCCATGCAGGATCGGACCTGCGCTTTGTAAAGGGTCAAAAGCTGTCCAGGCGTAAAGTATCGCTTCACCCTATTTAGGATGCCCAGTTTCTTGGCCACAGTTTGGGCTTTGTACTTGATGGTGGCGCCGAAGTTGAGACTAGATGTCGAGATGTGTAGAGCTCGAGCCGACCAGTTACAGGAATCGATGTACCCCTATCTACCTTGAAAAAAACCACTTAATTTGATAATTATTAGAATAGTATAGGTCCGTAAGCAGCGTTAGGTATATTTGCCTGACACATGCTGACCTGGACTCGCATTTGGTGCAACCTTGAGACGCACACTGCACTTTGTATGTTCGTTATTTCATTATTTTCAAGTGAGTCATAGCCAATAGTGTCATCACAATATGTATTTTGTTTTTTTTTTTGTATGCACCTTGTGGCTATTTCCTATTATTCATGTAATTGATTATCAATTAATCGTGCTATGTCTTTTGTGTGCATCACATACACGGTATATCTAAATAGTCTGTGCCTACCTTTCTTACTGTCTGAAATGTTTGATGACGTTGTTAATGACTACAGTCAGCAGTTATTTAAAGCTAATTATTTATTTATTTATTTATTTATAAAGGTACACTAACAGCTTCTGTATACAAAATATCAAATAAAAGTAGATAACAGTCATGAGCTTATACAGTTGCCAATAACAGGTGAACCAGCATTCTCAAATACAGTGATAACCTAAGGTAAGAACGAAATTAAACAAAACTTATAAAAATAAAAATTATGTGGTTTCAAACTATATAAACAGAAGTACAATATGACACATGAAATAAGGGATTGAATTATGTTGTCATTATCAAATTATAGGTACACCTCTGCTTAAGCTTTCGGATATTACGTGCGTGATGTTATATTATATTATCGAACCTTTAGTTTGGCATAACATTATTGCAGGTTAAGATGCGTAGTTCATACAAACGTAATACCAAAATAATTTGGAAATCAAACATAATAATTATTCTTAAGGTAGTGTGTCTTTATTCCGATTGGAATACAGAATATCTAGGTTCCCAAATATACCTATACATTTTTAATGGACAGTGATTTAAACAAAAGTTATGAGAAAAATAAGTTTTCTAGGTTCCCAAATATATAATGTTTTAATGGACACTTGTTTATACAAGTGTTATGAAAAAATAAGTTTTCTATAGAAATTTTAAAATCCTCATATCTCGTCTTTATATCATTGTCCTTTCAAAATATATATTTGGGAACATAGATATTCTGTAATCAAATCGAAATAAATACACACCACCTTAAGAATATGTTTGATTTACAAATTATTTTGGTATTACGTTTGTATGAATTACGCATGCTACGCCGGCCCCTTAAGGTTTAATCGTATTTATAATAAAGAGTAGTCTATCTATCTTTTAAAGGGCAATATTCATGAAATAAAAAATAAACAAAACAGAAATGAATTTCTCTACCTGATAAGTTGGTTGAAAGCTATCCGGAGTATACAAAATAAGCGATTACCTATTAACACTATAACTTCAATACATTGTAAAAGCCCATTATTTTTAAAAGAGTAACCGTGGAGTTTATTGCCGGCTCTTCTCCATAGGAAACGACCACTTGGAACCGTGCACCTAGTTTCTGACGTTTCATAAGTGCCCATGCAGGTTTATGTGAAATAAAATATTTTGATTTTGAATAAACTCAGCCTCTCGTAGTCCACTGCTGGACATAGGCCTCTCCCAAACTGCGCCACAACACCGCCGCCTGCCGCATCCAGTTTGACCTAGCCATCTTCTTAAGGTCATCGGTCCATCTAGCTGAGGGGCGTCCCACACTACGCTTGCCGATACGCGGACACGTACACCGGAACAATTAATTAGTATTGAAATATTTTGAATCAAATAAAAAATATTTCATTATGCTTTCTTATCATCAGAGTACTGTAAAAGTATAGTGTGAATATGTAAGCGAGACACAACACCTCTTTCATCCATTTTTAATCAGTTTTTCGCCAGTAATCCATCATCTGCCAACGTATCCCAAAACAAAATGAAAATCTACGACAATATGCTAGGGGTTCCATAAGTTTTTGATGTTACTTAAATAACCATAAAAATATTTGTAGTAAAGATTCTATAATCTTTACGAAACATGAACGTGATACAATCAATAATTAATTATTAAACTCTCAAAAAAGGCTAATACTATTTGTACCTACTACAAAGATTTTATTCAGACCTGTAGAAATAATAGAAATAATGTTATGAAATAAATTTCTATATATTTTCTTTCTGTATATATTAAAACTCCACTGTCTGTGGACACCTATTTGACAGCACAAATAGATTCACCAAAAACCAACAACCCGCACGCAAAAAAAATCTGTATTCAGTAAGATTGCTTCGCATAGACAAACTCATAGACGAAATCAGTAGATAAATCCAAATTAAGGGGCATGCGTAGTTCATACAAACGTAATACAAGAATAATTAGGTTAGGTTTAAAGAAACTAATAATAACTAATAACTGATAATTTGTAAATCAAACATATTCTTAAATGTCTTTATTCCGATTGGAAATCAGAATATCTAGGTTCCCAAATATATAATATATATTTTCGCCGTATTATTCCATCGCCGGCCTCACATTCACCTATAGAACTAACTAAAATAACATGTCAAACACCCAAAAACGAATATAACAGACGCTTGTAACGAAAGCACGTATCACAATGACAAAATCAGACGCAGTTTAAAATAAAAGCAGCATTCCTTTACTGGGCGCCGGCCAAGCGAGTAACATCGCGTTTAGATTGATAAAGCATGGAACAAAAGAGGCGTCGAGGCGAGTAGCGACATGAGATACTTTGCAATACGACGGCATTGTCCTGCAGGCATGGATATGGGTTTAAGTTTTTATAGTGACGTGTTTTTCGATAGGACTCATGGCTAAATGATAAAAGCCGCATGGATAAAATAAATAAATAATAAATTTATTGATTGAATAATATATGTTTTGTAATAAGGCGGCCTGAGTCATAGACTCAGGCCGCCTTATTACAAAACAAGATTTATATTTTGACATGGCTTAAACCATGGAGCCAGTTTTTGTAATGAGAACGTAACAGTGATTGAAATACCGTTCTATAGACAAAACTGAAAACTTAGTTCGGTACTAAGTTGTCAGTTTTGTGTTTAGGAACTGTATCATAGTCGGAATAAACTTCGAAATTCAATAATGGCTCCATGTTTTAAACCTGGGTCTGAAGATAAACCTTGTTTTGTAATAAGGGGGAAATTGTATACTAGTTACATGCTAAGACATCAACTAACAATGGACACAAGTGGAAAAAATTGTCTATACACCGTGGCATTTTAATCGTCTTACAACGGCCGCCCACTTTAGGTATACAATGACTAGTAATCATTCATAATTTATTTTTTATTAACCTTTGAATAATTAAAAAATATATATATTATTCGTTATGACGCATGATGTAGTTTGAAACAGCCTGTTAAGAGCGCGGTGCGAGCTTTGCACTCCATTCCGCGCCGCCCTTGGAATGCAAGGCTCGTAACAGGCTGTTTCAAATTACGTCATGCATCATAATTTTTTTTTTTGTTTTATTTTCCAATGTTAATAAAAACAAATCTTTTATGAATGATTAGTAGTTATTGGATACATGAAGTTGGCTGCCGTTGTAAAACGACTAAAATGCCACGGTGTATAAAAAAAAAAGAAAAAAATCCTGGCCTGTATCTTAAGAGACAGTGATTCGACCGAGCTGAACTGTAAATGATGGACCTTAGGTTTCGAGTGTCGATGCTAATTCTACCATGAAACATAAATGTGAGTTAGCTGAGTAAGTAATGATAGATTTATTTGAGCATGGATGTTTGTAGGAGTGTCGTAGGTCGGTTTAAATAATACTCGGACTCCAGATGAATAATTAATCATCTTTATTTTTAAATGTACATTTGTACATGCCTTTAAACTATTTACTATTTTGACCAATCAGATCATAGCACACTGTTTTCCGTTTGCTCCGCGTGATGTCGCTGTAGACTCACGCTCGCGCAGATCGCCACACGGGGAACCGCGGTGCACAACCAATGGATGCAGGTATGGAGAAAGAGTGCGGGTGGAATTTTGAAAATGCAAAATTTTTATGAATTTTGATGGCACTTAACGATTGAATAAAAATGTTGTGATTTTTTTAGTGGTTCATTAGCACTATAGAATCTAATTGAGTCAATTTAAAAAATAGGCGTAATACCCTTTTATAGCACCCTTACGTAATCATGGTACCCTTGTTTGGCTGTAGAATATACAGGGAAAAATGGAATTAGCTATTAAAACTTCGCAGACGTAATGGGCATTCGAGAGCCAAAAGATCCATGTAGCAGTGTCGATGTGCAGTTCATGTTCAATTTCATTGGGGAAATCTCTTTAAAAGAAAAAAAAAATCTGGCGAATTGAGAACCTATTTTTATTTTAAGTTGGTCAATCATTATCGTCATCATTTCAGCCGAAAGACGTCCACTGCTGGACTTAGGCCTCCCCCAAAAAGGGGGGGATTTGCCATAATCGCCACGCTTGGCAAGCGGGTCGGTGATCCCAGTATGATTTTAAAAATGCATAGAGAACGCTGCTGCCCCTTCTCTAGTAAGTCCCTTAGTCGTCTTTTACGACACTCATGGGAAAAAATGGGATGAAGAATGGTAATTGGTCAATAATAGATGTCAAAGCAATCTGCTGGGTACTAGTGTTGTGGTGTTCTTTGACGATGTCATCTACCTCTGTTTACTTCGGCGCTCCATGATGACGTAGATATCGCGTTCCAGATTTCGGGTTTGACGGATATTTTGCCGATAATTGTGATTTCGCTCTGTGTTTTAGGGAAAAAGAGAGATTTCCGTATTATCCTAACTTTTTAGTCACAAACAAGGGGCTTGCTTGAAGAGTTAGAATGGTCTGGCTTGTTTGAAGAATTACATTATACATCAAGGTTTACTCTGTTTAATCCAGAAAGGAGCTTGAATTTTTCCTTTTTTTTACTTCAAAACTAAGCGCAATTTACAGCCGCATCGGACCTCAGTGCAGCGCATCGAACTACAATAAAATAAAGTGCATCCCACTTAAAGTGTGCGATAGTTTATACAAATATAATAATAATTAAGTCTATAATAGGATAAAAATCTAACGATTGTCTGTAAACTTTGCATATTATACTAAATTCATTTGAACACTACCTGCATTGTGATCCCTTCTGTTCGAGATAATGCAAAATGTTCTGATACATATCTGTTTACATTGGAACTCAAATAATATCATAGATACTGAATTATTATACAGTGAAATGATAGTGGAATACTATTTGTATCTAGAACTGGTTAATTGTGTAAGAGGAAGACTATTTCGACTAGTACGGAGGACAGTGTGAACCGAATGGTACAACCGAAATAACAATATCAGTGTAAGTAATTATTCGGGAGTGATTAGTGCTTACATATATTATGTACTAAATAAAAATCATGTGACGTAAGTATTTATTTATTGAACAACACTTATAAGACGTTTGAAAGAGAAATATAATATTACATTATTGGTTAGTATTTACGACGCAGATATATGCCAGTGACCTTGAGTGGTTAGCTTGCGTGTTCTGTACTGGGCTCACGCAACGCGTCGTACGTTCAGCCAGTAATAGGACTCGCCTATCAACGAGCGCTGTACCCAATTTGACGCATTATTAATTTATTATACACAAATCAAAAGGTATTTTAATAAAACGCGTATACTAAAACATCAATAATTAAATTATCTTTAAATTGGTTTCAGAAAAATACGCTTGGTAAATTTAGCGCCATTTTCAGTTTATTATCCGCGTTAGACATAACTTTACAAATTAATTTCACTATGTAATATAAACATAATCTAAAATATTCATATATTAAGTTATTGAAAAAATTCTCTAATTTAACATATATTTTTTTCAAATCATTAACACTACTCGTTTAGACGTGATCTTCAGTATAAAATCATCAAAAGTCAGTTATCGTCGCCTTAAGTGCTTCAGCGGGGCGAGCACGCCCTACTGTGACATGACTTGAGTCACTCATTTTATCACAGTTTGAGCGAGAAAACTGTTTTGTCGTAAAATGCTAGTACAAATTGACATGATATAATTTATCATGTCATGTCACAAACATCTTGACACGCCCGTGCTCGGCCCGCTGCACTTAACCATATAACCAAACGTAAATAAATAGGTTCCTACCTATTTATTTACATTTGTAGTGTCTACCTACCAAAAAAAATAACTAATTATATGGTTATACTTTTAAGATGCAAATAAAGTTATTATTATTTTCCTTTATTTAATGTTAAACATATAAATTATATTTTTAAATATAAAAAACTTATATAAAAACATTTAAAAATATAAAAAATAGCTGTCCGCTGGTAGCGGGAACAGGGTCCAAGCTACCGGTGGTTAGGGCTCCAGAGATAGGAACCTCCTCACGATGCGAGCCGTATCGAGGAGTACTGCCTTCTGAATCAGGCCCTTGATCCAACCACCTAACGAGAGCCTCGAGAGATGTTGATCGAGGCTCTCGGCCATCAGGCCATTGGCCGATATGACAATCGGCACAATGATAGCCGAACTCAAATTCCACATGTCAACAACCTCGTGTGCTAAGTCTAGATATTTAATTTGTTTCTCTTTCTCAGCTTTCACGAGGTTCTCGTCATGTGGAATGGTATTATTTATTATTATTAAATGCACGAAAGTGATGTAGGACCGCTCATATCTACGATAGCCACAATATATGCAAGCTCAACAAAAGCATATCCCAAAACATACCCTTAGGCCATTTACAACCACGGTGGAGCATACGGTGGAGGTCTTGCCAGCTTGGGCGGAGCACCGCCGTGTACTCACGGAGGCGATCGATCTCTCACGTCCGGCCCTGGTTCAGGTCATGGTTCGGAGCAAGAGTGCATGGGAGGCCGTCACCTCCTTCTGCGAAACAGTAATGCTCGCGAAGGAGGAGGCGGAACGTGTGAGGGTGAGGCAAAATTCGTGCCCTCACGCCCCTAGTCGCCGCAGGAGACGCCCCGGGCGTCGGGAGTCGCAAACCAATTACCAGCCACCGTAGGCGCGGGCTTGCGGACGGTGAGCGATGGGTAGCTCGCCGTCCGACAAGGACCAGGCCCGGGTCGACGGCGCGTTGTGTTCCACGCGCGCCGCAAAGAGATGTCAGCATCAACTGACGGGGTGCGTTAGGACCAATGCCTGCCAGGGTTGCGAGTTTGTCCGAAAGGGATATCGTGGCCTTGGCACACAGGCAACGGAAGGAACACGGGTGCGTTTTAGTCAGTAAAAGTCTGACACGCCCTCCCGCTCCGCCCAGAGCGGGAGAAGTTATTTGATAATGTCCCACCCAATAAAAAAAGAACATTTACAACAACCGTATCATATAGAAGATCATTAATGCCTTGCAAGACGTTCTAATAGACAATAATACTATACCTCAGAGTAACATCAACAAACAACTATTTATCCAACTTCGAGACCAACAAATCAATGTTAGATTTTTACCCAATCGCGAACCCCCTCATTGTTTCAGCTAGCCTTTATCTCGTCAAAGGCAGACAAAACTTTTGGAATGAATCCAACACGGGAATTGATATTTCCTTGCGTACAGTGAATGGAAAAATAATATAAGCTTTGTTCGGAATTATTTTTCGTGGTACTTTTAGCGTGAACCAATAAGGATGATATAAGTAATATTTCCTTAATTGAATTTAAATCTGTATTGTATAGATCATGTGTGTACAAGATCTTTATACAAGGCGCTGACAAGAGGCAAATGATAAAAGTAGGCTTGTCTTAAAAAAAACATTGCCAAATGTATAAAATTTGTGGTACCGGAAAAAATATATGTTATTCTTGAAAATATTTCTCATAACTTGGTTGTTACCAAAACACGTTTTGAAAAAAAGTTTCGATACAAATGAACGATAAACTAACCCTTTATTTCGAGTTTCAATCCAAAATATCTTTAATAAATACCAACGTATGGTTGATACAGATAAGACGTTCTTGTTATTAGTTAAATACCAACCGTACGTTGATAATTAATACAGATATTTTGGATTGAAACTCAAAGTAAAGGTTAGTTTACCGTTAATTTGTATCTAGTTTTTTTCTTAACGTGTTTTGGCAACAACCAAGTTCTGAGAAATATGTTCAAGAATAACATAATATTTTTTCCGCTACCACGAACTGTATAGATTTGGATTTTTTTTTGTTTAAGACAAGCCTACTTTTATCATTTGCCTCTTGTCAGCGCCTTAACATACTTTCCGAGGCACGGAGGGGTCTCTTTATTATTTAGCTACGGGCCACTTGTATCAGATAAACCGCAATACTAATCAAGCTACTAAACGTTCCAATCAAAATCACTGTTCCATTATTGAATGAATTCAAATACGTTCAAAGCAAACAAAGTTATCTACGAATCCGGAATTCAATGATCAGATAACATGTGGTATTATTAATAATGGGTACTATTAATAATACTATTATTTAGTGCTGGGTGTTCGTTTCAACACGTTGTTACCGGAATATATGGTTAGATGTGAATTGTTTAATTAAAGCGGTATTTGCATGATTAGGTCTGTGGTAATATTGGTTGAATGGCTTGCTTGCATTTGTATATTTTTTTGTTGTTAATTGGTTGACGATTAACGTTGTTAAGTGATGTTTTAGTAGTATTAGTTTATGACTATGATTGGCTTAGTTCATGATTGTCACTTCTGTTTCCATTTTAACGTTTTTAACGACTCTAATTAACCTCTCTTCTCATTATTATCGTTGTAATCACGACTGTTGAGCATGGGGTCCATTTTTTTATATTTTTTTTTTTGGGTGGGAAAATATCAAAGATCTTCTCCTGCTCTGGGCGGAGCGGGATGGCGTGTCAGACTTTTACTTACTAAAACCCACCCATGTTCCTTCCGTTGCTTGTGTTCCAGGGCCACGATATCCCTTTCGGACAAACTCGCAACCCTGGCAGGCATTGGTCCTAATGGACCCCGTCAGTTGGTGCTGACATCTCTTTGAGGCACGCGTGGAACACAACGCGCCGTCAACCCGAGCCTGGTCCTTGTCGGACGACGAGCTACAAATCGCTCACCGTCTGCAAGCCTGCGCCTACGGTGGCCGGAAATCGGATTGCGACTCCCGAGCATGGGGATCCTGGGTTCAATTGCTAGGTAAGGTAAAGTGTTATTGGGGTTTTCATTGGGTTTTATTGTTCCAAAGTCTGAATTTGTGCCCAGTTAGCGACTATAAGCTAGCCCCAATTGCATGGGACGTATGAAATAACTTTCACAATGAGGCTGTACTTCACTGGCCACCCATTTGAGAAATTGAGGCATAATATTTTACATCACATCACACTAATATTATAAAGGCGAAAGTTTGTGAGTGTGTATGTGTGTATGTTTGTTACTTCTTCACGCTCAAACGGCTCAACCAATTTTATTAAAAAAAAAATATGGAGGTAGCTGACACCCTGGATTAAGACATAGGCTACTTTTTATCCCGATATTCCCACGGGATCGTGACTTATGTGGGTGAAACCGCGAGGCGCAGCTAGCTATATTCTAAATCTACTTAGAACCTAAGTGATGGAATGGCTTACCAACGTAAACAGTAGGCACGAATGTTATTATCACCCTTAAAGCGATTACATACTCATGATTTTCATAATAGAACACTGTAATAATAGTTTAATATCCAACTTAAGATCCGTGGGCGCGGGATTCGGGTGTGGTTTGAGGGACAGCGATTTCAAACATAGGTACATAAACTTACGTTTTCTTCCCTTGGGGGTACTACTGATGGGTTATAGGTAGGAAAATGAAGCACAATAGAAGATGACGACAGATTTATTGAGATTAATCTGGGAGCAGCAGACATACAGATTGGATAGTTCTAGACAATAGATTAGAATAATTAATTGACAGGTGTGACACTGACAAGTGTCACTGACGTTTAAATTATTACTACAACACTTGTCCTTAAACGAAACATTATGTACTTATATTATAATTAATGTTATCCTAATAACAAAATAAGTGTTAACAATTTAACGCTATTTAATAAAACAAACCTAAACCCTTTAAGAACAAATCATGTTTTTCCTTTCTTAAGGGTTTTGTTAGGATATCAGCTATCATTACATCAGTTGACAAATACTCAATTTTAATTATGTCTTTATTAACAATTTCTCTTACGAAATGATGCCTTACATCTATGTGTTTTGTCCTACTATGATACATAGGATTTGAACTTAATCTTTGAGCAGATTGATTATCATTATAAATCAATATTATACAAAACTTTCCAAGTAATTCATGCAAAAAATTCCTAATGAAAGCCTCTTTGCAGGCATCTGATAAGGCCATATATTCAGCACCTAATACTGTCTTATAACCACGAGGTAGGTTAGACAGAATCTACAGAAATTAAAAGACTTTTGTTTGTTCTGTAAATCGGTTATAGGAATCACAGTTACACGGCATATTAAAAAAGAAATGGTATATGGAGTCGACATTTCCTATCTGACTATCCCTGGATGAGAGGACTATGCTTGGAGTTTCCCTACGTGATCGAATCAGAAATGAAGAGATCCGCAGGCGAACCAAGGTAACCGGCATAGCCCGAAGAATTGCCAAGCTTAAGAGGCAGTGGGCAGAGCACATTGCTCGCAGAATTGATGGCCGATGGAGCCGAAACGTTTTGGAGTGGCGACCGCGTACCGGAAGACGTAGCGTTGGAAGGCCTCCTACAAGGTGGACCGATGACCTTGTGAAGGCCGCAGGTATCCGCTGGATGTGGGAAGCACAGAACCGGTCGAAGTGGCGGTGCTTGGAGGAAACCTATGTCCAGCTGTGGACTTTCGGCTGAAATGATGATCCCTGAGAAGAAATAGCGACACAAACTCAGGGGTCAAAGGTTCTTGTAGCAGCTCAAGAACACTGAACGAGACACAATAGAAAGTTTTATTGTTACGAGGCGGGTGTTAAGGGCGTTAAGTGGTCCTGAACGAGTTAAGGTCCAGACATAATCTTGGTCAGAACACTACCTGCTACGATCCTTTTTGTTTCGTTTACGTTCATATACGTACGCCTTTTGCGAGTTCTACGCATCTAACGTTTCTGAAGAACATCACCAATAAAACTGTTACTAAAAGGCATTCTTGGGAAAAGACGTCACTGGCATACATTATGTTACCCAGTCAGAGGGTTCATTACTCGAGTTCTTAAGGCGATGATAACCGACTTTTAATGATTTTATACTCAAGATCACGTCTAAACGAGTAGTGTTAATGATTTGAAAAAAATATATGTTAAATTAGAGCATTTTGTCAATAATTTAATATATGAATAATTTAGATTATGATTATATTACATAGTGAAATGCTGCTGGTGCTTGGGGGAGGCCTATGTCCAACATTGGACGTCTTTCGGCTGAAATGATGATGACATAGTGAAATTAATTTGAAAAGTAATGTCTAACGCGGATAAAAAACGGAGAATGTCGCAAAATCTACCAAGTGTATTTTTCTGAAACTTTCACCAATTTAAAGATAATTTAATTATTGATCTTTTTAAACGCGTTTTATTAAAATACCTTTTGTTTTAAGTATAATAAATTAATAATGCGTCAAATTGGGGACAGCGCTCCTTGATGGGCGAGTCCTATTACTGGCTGAACGTACGACGCGTTGCGTGAGCTCAGTACAGGACACGCAAGCTACTCAAGGTCACTGGCATATATCTCTGTCTTAATGCCTAACCTAATCAGTAAACCGGCTTTCAATTCTAGAGTTGTTGTAATTATTCGACAGAATTTTATCTCTTCATTTACCCATAACTTCTAAACGAATGGTTCTTATCATCATTATCTACCTAACTATTTCCCAACTATATTATGTTGGGGTCAGCTTCCAGTCTAACCGGATGCAGCTGGGTACCAGTATTTTACATGGAGCGACTGCCAATAAGACCTCCACAACCCAGTTACTGACTAACACGATACCCCTTGGTAAGACTGGTTGTCAGACTTTCGGGCTTCTGACGACCCGTACAAAGATCTACAAATACACAAACAGCCGGGACTAACGTGAACTAATTAATAATTAAATAATAATAAATTAGGAAATTAGTTGTAGTGGCCCGTAAATGTAGCTAGAAACCAGCCTAAAAGCTGAGAAAAAAAGCACTCCCGAAAATAATAATATTTTTTAGAGGTATGAGGAACAGGGTGTAAAGTTCACTCATCCTCTATAGAAAAGGAAGGATCCTCCGACCAGACGGGTGTTGTGTCTGGTGGGCAACTGCCCGACGGTTGATGTCGGGACGTTGTATATATGCTAGTTGCGCGGTAAACTCTGCTTGCGCAATGCAGGATTTTGCGCGACGTCAGTGTGACGCGTAGTTCGCATGTGGCGATATTGATGCCGCTACATCACTCCCCTCTGGAGACCGGAGGTCGATAGTGGACTGAGTCGTGTATCTTGCGATGTTTGCCAGTGCCAGTAGAGGGTTCCATTGAGTCGGAACCGGGTGCCGCATATTTCTCGGTGAGTCGGAACTGTCTGCGGTGATTCCCCAGTGAGATCAGGGTGGCGCTGCATTATACTCCAGTGAGTCGGATGTGGTACAGCGCCGGGTTGAGGCTGACTGCTGGCGTCGACCAGGAGAGCTATCATGTTCTTTGCTTGTGGACCGGCCGAAAGTGCAGTGTGCTGTGCCAGGGTTGCTGATGAGGCTGTGGGTGATGACCAGGAATGCGCGCCCGCTGCGTGCTGGTGGTCAGGATACCCGTTGAAGCCGTGGCTGCTAGCTAGCTGTGTGACTCGTCGCTCCAAAACTTGAGGAAGTGATGATGATGACGTCACGCTGAAGTAGTTGCACGAAGGCTGCGCTGACGTTCATACTCGGGGCACCAGTTTAGAGGTATGAGGAACAGGGTGTAAAGTTCACTCATCCACCATAGAAAAGGGAGGATCCTCCGACCAGACGAATTTAAAAAATTAAAGCTGGTACTTATGCTAATACCTTAATAATAATAAATATTTTATTTCAGACAGTATTACAGTCCATATTATCGCAATATATTTTAAGAATAATATTAACCAAAGCTTTAGTGGCAATGCATTATTCGCTGTCACTAGAACCATCAGTTCCTTCCACTCATTCACATAATCATTATGGGTTTTCGCAACTAAATCGCTCGGTATCACGTGAACGACACATTACGGATGATTTGTGTGCTTTATTTAATATCTCATGTTATTGTACGCGTAGGTTTGATAATGGCTTGTTAAAAATAGGCTTATTCTTATTAAGAATAGAATATTTACTAATCTGTAAGACTTTTTTGAATTTCGATAAACAAGTAAGAAATTTGGCCTTTTTAGATACGTTCCCTACTTTTTAACCTTGTCACTTCAATGATATTGTAATATCTTAAAGCTACGCAAAAAAATAAAGTAAAATTATTATTGAGACACAGTAGTTTAGTGAGTGTAAAGTGAGTCTTTAATAATATAGGTTAAACTGTTTGCATGCCCTAGTTAAAGTAGTTAGTTTAAAAGTACACTTTGTAAACAAGTATATTACAAGTTAGAAGATTATATCCAAGATAGGAATGCTTGGAAACATGCTGGCCCAGCTCCATAGGACAATCTAGAGTATGTTTTTTTTTTATGTTTGTTCACCGATTTTTCCGATAATTATGGACCGATTTTAAAAACAATTTTTTTGTTTGAAAGGGTATACTCCCGAGGGACCACCATTGCCACCAAATCAGAATCTGATGAGGGGATCCATGGAAATCGAAGGGAACCCTCAAATTTTATAGGCAAACCTATAGCGATTTTGATATTGTTTATAGGAACTCGTGCATTTGCTCTCGGAAAGCACCATTTTGTTAAGTGGAACTGATGATGGAGACCACAGATGGCCACCGGAACAATATAATAATAAGTATTTAACGGGTTGCGATTCGATTAGGTACTTTAATGTGGTTGCTAAGCAATGTATGCCTATCACTATGCATATGGTGAGTGGCAGTTCTCCTGGTTCTTACCAGGAGAACTCCTCAACAATCATCATCCCAGCATCGGGAAAAGCAGTATTTTGTAAAAGGTGATGAGTAGTTAATATTAGGCTATTGTAACTTAGATAAATTAAAAACTGACCCAAATATAAAAAACATCAAAAAAAAAATAACCGGCTCCCAAAAATAACACTACAAAGTGAAAAATTACTTCAAAGGAAAAAAATATGAAAATAAATAAATTCGACCCAGATTAGATATTACTCACCTGTTTAAATTAATGGGGGATTTTTTTTGAAGATAGAATGACAAAGGATTCACATCAGCATCTTCAAACATCATTCTGCTATCGTAAACCAAGCTACTAGCAGTGCAGTTTACTGCTTTATCTCAAAATAGTTTAACACATATCATCACGCCTTGTTTTCCCGAAGGGTTGGACAGAGGTTTACCTAATAGTTTCGACCAAAGGGCGAGCCTATTCCCATCAACCGAGCACAAATCCAGAATACAAATCAAATCAACTCAAAGTCTAAGCTGAGCATCAGCACTTATCTAACGTCAAAATTACATAAGACAGTCCCCTAAAAACGCCCGCCCTTCACCATTTCCTATTGCTTTAGCTGGGAAGGAGAAGTGGCGCAACAAACTCCCCAGCAGCACAGCTGTCTGTTCAGTTAGAAAAACTTGATTCTATACAATAATAAGTAAAATAATTTACATTGCGCAACACAAAACATTAAATTAAATGATCCGCCATAAGTTAGCTAGCACACGCCACTATACCAGCAAAACAAAAAAATAATAATCTGTTTATTTCATCAAACTTTTCATACTTTTTTACATTAAATATACAATAAGATTATGTGTGCTATATGCTTATTTAATATATTTGCTCACTTTTTATGGCTGAGAACCTACACGCTGACATCCTCCATTCTATACTTCCCCACAGTAAAGTAAACTTTTAAGATTTTTTTGTCTTCTAATTTTTAATACAATTTTTTTTAGCAAAAACAATACATAAAAAACTATACTCAAGCAGAAATAAAAAAATAAAACTAAAAACGTAAACAGAGCTTAATACCTAAATAAAGAAAGAAGAAAGAAAGAAAAAATGATTATTCTGCACAAACAAAACGCATATTTCAACAAATATAAACATAATTAAAATACACACATACAAAGTAGCCAAAACCCTCGTATCCAATACACTAAAAATTTTGACAATCATTTCCATTGGTAAATAAAAGCTTCCAGGCATAAAGGGCGTGCCCGGTTACATAAATCTGGGCATTGAGAAATTTCTGATAGAAAAGCACAATAACACATAGTCCGACTTGGGAATCGCACCCTGTATCTCATTTTCAGCAGTAGTGCGTGCCACTATGACTAGACCAACGAGGTAGTCATCGTTTAACGCCACAATCACCCAAAAACAGCTCGTAACAATTGAAGAACGATTCGATTAATTAAACCTTAATTAAATTTATAAAGGTAAAGAGCACGGTGCTCCCTACAGTATCCTACAAAAAACAAACATCCAAATTCCGTGAATCGATACGAAAGCCTTAGAGAATCGGCAATTATCTCGGAAACTTCCCCTTAACTGTTAATCGTTAAGGGTTAACTCTCAACACAGCCAAGTTTCCACATTTACAGAAATAATTACATGCTACCCTTTGCTTCCCATTAAAGAGGGGCTTGTTTAAATACCAACCTTTCTATTTACCTTTCGAATGGTCTTTTGAAAAACTTTTTAGACACAACTTTGTAGGACGGTTTAGAACGGCTGTCCACTTTAAGGTAAATTTATTTTTCTCCATCTGTACATATTAATCTGTAATTGGTAACTGTGTAATGGCCGAAACACATACACACGATACGACGTCGCATCGTGGCACATTGCGACGTCGTGTCACGATGCGATGTCGTGTCGCGGAAATCCACGCTATGCACCGTAAAAATTCACGACATGACGTCGCAACGTGGTACGATGCACGACACGTCATCGTGTTGAGATTCAACTTGTTATCTTCTCCTGTTTTGTCCCATGTCACGGGACGCTTTTCCAGTAGGGATATTAATTGATCTACATCAATATTGTGCGTCATCTTTGACTATTGAACATCAAATGCGACACCGGCGCATGATTGTAGGTATCGTCAGTTTCCACGTTACGACGACATGCCGTACATCGTACCACGATGCGACGTCGTATCGTGTGTATGTGATTTGGCCCTCAGTACAAAGCTAATTTGTTATCTATTCAATAAAATATACTAGCTTTTTTCGCCCACGTGAATGGCGGAAAATATACCACGGGAACGTACTACCGGGATTAAAAGGAAACGAAGCGATCGCATACCTCATAGCCGAGGAAAAGGTCATTGACTCCTAGCGCTGCGCCCGCCGCCGTCAACCATAATTATTTTGTTACGCGTAATTTTGATTCGGTGATATCTTTTAAAGTATTCATTTAAATTATATTAATCACTCCGTCCAATGGTGAAAACCATTTGAAAATCCGTTCAATAGTCTTTGAGTTTATCGCGTTCAGACAGACAGAGGATTTTATACAGAAGCTGTTGGTAAACCTTCATAAATAAATAAAATAAATTAAAATAATAATAAGAGGAATTCAACAACGTTTTTGTTCATGTAAATTAAAAGGCCAAGAGTTTCCTCGAAAATTGCCGTGAGCAATTCGGAAATTCGTATTCGAAAACCAATTATTCGGAGATTAACTCGAGCGTCGGGTTGTTAGGGAGGCGTGCAACAATCAAGTGAATTTATCCAACATCGTTGGTACCTTTCACTACAAGAAAATATCAATGGCAATTCATCTTGACGGCTTTTACAATGGAAGTTTAAGAATGCTGGTGTTGGAGCACTAGCAACACGACAGGAGATAAAACATTGTCTTAGGGTCAGTTTGACATCAAAAGAGGCTTCCCCCAAAGGGGAAGTTCGCCATAATCGCCACGCTTGGCAGGCAGGTTGGCGATCGAAGTATTGTATGAAAATGCATAGAGAACGCTGCTGGCCATTCTCAAGTAAGTCCCTTAGTCGCCGTTTACGACAGCCACGGAAAAAATAGGACGGTGCTATTCTTTACGTCCGGCATCACACGTGCCGCAATGCGACTACCTCTACATATAAATAAGGGTGCCCATTTACTCTGCCTAAAGTTGCAGTCATCGGAGTTGACGTAACTGAAACGATGGCTCTGGAGGGTCTAGACTAGGCCTAGCAACCGGTTCCAAAGCGTTTCGTATTTCTATGACTTTCAACAGGCTCGACATAATCTTTTCTCTCTCTTTGGAGTCTGTGTGGTGCGTAAAGAATGGCACTCCTCTATTTCTTCCCGTGGGTGTCGTAAAAGGTGATTAAGGGACTTACTAGAGAATGGGCAGCACCGTTCTCTATGCATTTTAACACCATACTGCGATCGGCAACCCGCCTGCCAAGCGTGGCGATTATGGCAAACCCCCCCTTTGGGGGAGGCCTATGTCCAGCAGTGGACGTTTTTTGGTAGAGATGATGACATAATCTTTTCGGTAGCATTATGTCAGTGTCATAAAATTTTACTTTTTCATCATTGTTATCTCTGAGAGAATGCCACTTTGTCTTAGAAGCATGGGTTCATTTCGTTTTACTGTGCCAGGTTAGGCCATCCTGGAGTGGAGACCGCGTATCGGCAAGCGTAGTGTGGGATGCTCCCCAGCCAGATTAACCGACGACCTTAAAAAGGTGGCTATGACAGACTGCATGCTGAAGGCGGAGGACGGTGTTGTGGCACCACCTAGGAGAGGCCTATGTGCAGCACTGGATTGATCGATGAATGTTAGGTTCTAATAAATTGCCATCTAAAGCTTCAGTTTTACAGTATTTGTCCCTTTCTATTGCAAAATTGATTAGCAATAAGTTGCAGTTAAAATCACGTAGAAGCAGAGTCTATTCGCATCTTATTCCCATTAATTTATGATTTAAACTTGTATCTGAATTTCGCCAAACGTGGGAACGAACGTTTCCGAAACTCGCTACTCGGGGGCGGAATTTTCCATTCCGATGGAGAAAGGATTAAGATGAGAAGTTAAGAGTTTTATCTGTGTTATTGGAATATTTGGCCAACTTCAGGCAGCATGCGTAGTTAAAATGGTTAACGTTGATAAATATTAAGGTCCAAACTTGAGTAATAACAATATATCTTATGTTCCGACTGGTGATTTCGCTATTAATTGAATTTTGTGTTTATTTATCGGTGTACCTTTTGCCGAAGCAGTTTAGAAGTTGGATCGAGATTTAGTGGCACCAGCATCGTGAAAAACAAAATTGTCTTGGCTAGGCACAAAAAAGTTGCGGGTTCAAAAAAGTTGCGGGTTCAAATCCGGGCAAGTACCAATGTTGATGTGTAACATATCTCTAGGTTTCTGTGGGAGTGATTTCGTGAAAAGAGACGGAAATGTGTAACAGGAAGTGACAGCTTAGCATGGAATAAGTAAGTACTTTTTAATAGCATGAAATTAGTAAGTACTTTTTAATAGCATGGAGTTAGTGTTCATACGGAATTAGTAACTACTATATAGATTGTAAGTAGAGGGGGTCGAATTTCGCCTTGTGGACGACCACTAGTAATGAATCGTATTAATATTTTGAGTTTAATTTCTGTCGTTGCTCAGTTGCTTATTACCAAGGTGAAATATCAGATGTTACTCATCCTGCCAGGTTTGTCCGAAAGGGATACTGTGGTGTGTACCCTGGCACACCAACTGAAGGAACACGGGTGGGTTTTAGTTAGTAAAAGTCTGACACTCCCTCCCGCTCCACCCAGAGCGGGAGAAGTTATTTAATTTTGACAATTTCCCACAAAAATAAAAAGATGTTACACATCAATATGAGACTACTGTAAGGATCGCTGGTTTTTTTCAATTCATATGTACTTTCTGAGTTTAAGAAAAATACATGTTGCTCCGACCCTTAATAAATTAGGATAAAGACAGGAGAATGATGATGATACATCATCTTATATCATCGTATTTGAGTTTGTCTTGGACATTGCTGATATCGGTAAAGGAATAACATTGTGAAGAAACTTGGACTTGTAGTTAATATAAGTCTGAAATCACCACGCTTGCTCAAGATGGGTCTTGAGCAAGCGTGGTGATCAATACTCGTGCCTTCTGTGTATGAGAAAAGGCCGTTGCCCTGCAGTGAAACAATGATTAGAATGCTGATGATTTTCTTTGCCCTGCAGTGGTTCAACGATAAGAATGCTGATGATTTTCTTTGCCCTGCAGTGGGCTAATGATAAGAATGCTGATGATTTTCTTTGCCCTACAGTGGTTCAATGATAAGATTTCAAAATGAAACCTATTGCTACTGATAGTGTGTTACGCAACCACTCCGCTGTTTTCTTCCTTCTACTTCAAAACAATATACTTATTACAACCATTTACAATATTAAAATTCTAAAATTCATGATATATAACAAACTCAGCTTCGAATTCTTCACAAACTTTAACGTTGAATGGAATTTATGTCGCAAATTCACTGTTGTTTTTCCAAAAATCTTGCAAACATTCATGCATGGCTGTCCTTGAGTGCGTCAAACAAGGTGCATTGTATAAAAGATGGTGGGCAACTTTTGCCATAAAATTTAATTTGTTTTTGAAGGTACAACCGTGAAAGATGTGTTTCATGAAGACTGTGTTTTCGGAGTTTCGAAGATAGGACGTGTGCAGTGGTGTTGAAGATGTCTGGGGAAACTTTTTCTTTTCTTTTTATTTTTGTTTTTACAGAGTCGTTTCATCTACCATATGACCTGTAGGTATGTGAACTTCATAATATAAACTTACGCCTTTTTCCCATGGAGGTAAGCAGAACCTAAAGAATGCCACTTTTACGATTTTTAACCGACTTCCAAAACGGAGGAGGGATTTCTCCGTCAATTGAGGACTGATTAAACTTAATTTTTGTTTGAAAGGGTGCTCTCGATGTGGTCTCATTGTCACCAAATCAGAATCTGATGAGGGGATCCCATGGAATTCGAGGGACACACATCTTTAGCAATTTGGGTATTTTTTATAGTAGCTCATGCATTTGCACTCGGGAAGCACCATCTGGTGAAGTGGAACTGATGATGAAGACACAGATGGCCACCGGAACTACTTAATAATAAGTATTTTACGGTTGCGATTCGATTAGACATTTTAATAGGTTACTAATCAATTTATGCTCGTCACAATGCTTAAGGCGAAGTCACCATCAGTTCCAGTTCTCTTGGTTCTTACCAGGAGAACTCCTCAACAATGAACGCCCCTGCATCGGGAAAAGCAATGTTTTGTAAAAGATGATGTGCAGTTGACATTAGGTTATTGTAACTTAGATAAATTACAAACAGACCTACTAAACCACCACCCGGTAACAAAAAACTAAAATACAGATCCAAAGACAGTTCCGAAATTAAAGTTATTTTTCACTTTGTAGTGTTTTTTTTTGGAAGTCGGTTGTAGTTTTTTTTTTATGTTTTTATTTACGATCCTTTTGATTCGTCAGCTGGTCTTATACGTACGCCGGTTACGAACTTGTATGTGACTAGCATACATCTGCGATCGCCAACCCGCCTGCCAATCGTGGCGATTATGGCAAATGCCCCCCCCCCCCTCGCCCATTTGGGGGAAGCCTATGTCCAGCAGTGGACGCTTTCGGCTGAAATAATGATGATGTGACTACCTGTATGAACGCAAAATAAGAGGATTGTAAAATAATCCTCTTATTTTGCGTGAGGATATTCTCTACCATGACGAAAACTTTGCCAATTTTGTTTTCAAATAACTATTTAAATAAAAAAAAATGATTTTGAGTGATGGAAATCATTATTTAAACCTATACAACTTTTTTTGTTGATGGAAAAGACGATATCCGTCATATGGCTGCCACTAGTGTTGATACACATTTGTGCCCATTTTAACGCATTTTCAATGACATCCGCAAGATTTTCGGTGATAACTGTTCGCATTCCTGTCGAATATTCGCCAACAAACCTCAGACAATTGCAGCCTTTAAGGAAAAGGCTGCAATTGTCTTAGACTTGTTGGCATAAACCTGTGACTTCAAGTAGCCCCAAGAAGTCTGGGATAGTTAAATCGAGTGATCTTGCTGACCATGCCAAATCGCCAAAATAGGAGATTACGCGACGATAAAACGGACACAACTGTGTATCAACACTGGCGGCAGCCAATTGACGGATATTATCTTTTCCACTTAACTTAAGTCATGCATGCCTGCGAACGGTGAGCGATGGGTAGCTCGCCGTCCGATAAGGACCAGCATGTCGATTCTGTAAAAATCTCACCGTGAATTCTTGCGTAGAGTGAGCTGTCAGTGTCATTCCACTGACGCTAGGGATTGACCAAGGATTACATTTACAATCATAATCGAGATTTTAATAATATTTTTATGCTAATTCTATTGATCATTTTATATTATTTCAAAGCTAGTATTTCTATGTCTTAACATTACTATTTAGGGGGATTTTAAATAAAATAGCAAAACAGAATTATAGTCAAACTCAATTTAATGTAAAAAAACAAAATTGAGTTTCTGTTCTAAATCTCGATTATGATTGTTAATGTAATCCTTTGTACATCCCGAGCGTCAGACGACACTGACAGTTCACTCCACGCTCACTTCATCTAAGTTTTCACAGTGAGATGGTTACAGAATAGCACTGCTGGCCCGGGTCGAAGGCGCGTTTATTCCACGCGCGCCTCAATGAGTTGTCAGCACCAACTGACGGGGTCCGTTGGGGCCAATGCCTGCCAGGGTTGCGAGTTTGTCTGAAAGGGATATCGTGGCCCTGGCATACAGGCAAATGAAGGAGTACGGGTGGGTTTTAGTCAGTAAAAGTCTGACACGCCCTCCCGCTCCGCCCAGAGCGGGAGAAGTTATTTGATAATTTCCCAACCAAAAAAAAAAAGCCTTAGTCATGAAAAGTAAATTGTTTAGCAAAGCAACACAATATCGCGTCAATTTGTCGTGTTATTGCAATTTAAAACGACTGGTAAAGAAAAACAGCCATGATTTGATTTCACGGACAATTTTCATGATAATCAATAAATTATTGCTAAGCAATTATTTTCCCTAACGTAGCATTAAAGAAAAAAAGAAAAATAATTTTATTTGTCACAGAAAAAACGAACGGAACCCTATTACTAAGCTTCCGCTGTCTGTCCATCTGTCTGTCAGTCGGCTGTATCTCATGAACCGTAATAGGTAGACTATTAAAATTTTCGCAGATTGTATATTTCTACTGTCGCTATAATAACAAATAGTAAAAATTTTATAAAGTCCCCCATACAAGAAACGTATTTTTTTCGGCCGTTTTTGCTCGATCTTAATATGGTACGTTGGCCGGACGTACAGAATAGCACCACCCCATTTCTTCCCGAGGGTGTCGTAAAAAGCGACTAAGGGACTTACTAGAGAGTGGGCAGCAGCGTTCCCTATGCATTTTAACACCATACTGCGATCGCCAACCCGTCTGCCAAGTGTGGTGATTATGGCAAACCCCCTCTTTAGAGGAGGCCTATGTCCAGCAGTGGACGTCTTTTCGGCTGAAATGATGATGAATGATGAATATGGTACGAATCCCGTCGTTTGCGAGTCCGACTCGCACTTGGGCGGTTTTTTACTACCTACAGTTCGTAAGTTGTTTATTCGGGTATTACTCTTTGTGGCTTAGCGTATCCTGTAACGTAAGTAGAGGAATCAAGTCGCACGATTGAATTACAGATAATTGGATTACTGAAAGAGGGATCAATATGTGATGTATTGGCTGGTAATTTCATTATATCGGGTTTTAGATAGGAAAGGAAATTAAGTTCAACTACCTCAAAGGTCAAAGTGACCTTCATGCTATGTACTACTTCTGAAGCGTGAGGTTATTATAGTCTTATGACTAATGATAGTGCGATAAGTCTGGAAAACCAAAGGAAGGAAGAAATATTGTTTATTCTACACAAATAAGACGCAAATTATAAAAAATAAACATTAAATAAAAACACTATACTCGGGCCATTACAAACGCAAAGTTAAACATAAATCTAAACAAAAAAAAATCTCTGTAAATGATGAGTATAATGACCCATTAAGAGATTTCCTGTATGAATAGATTATCAGTAATTTTTTTTTTTTTTGGTTTTGGTTTGCTCTTGACCTTAGTCTAGGTCAGAGGTGACAGACACAAAGTCGACGATGGAGTGAGCGTACCCAGAAGAAGCCTGTGCACTCTCACTTTGAAGAGATTAGGGTTGTATGCGTTCGGAAACACAGACGCAGGCAGTAAAGGTAAGGTAAGGTTGACAGGTAGAAAATGCCTATGGCATTAAGTCCGCCTCTGTACATTTGTGTACTTAAAGTATTAAATAAATAAATAAAACAACTATCAGTAAATATCAGATAAGCTCTCAATTAAAAAACCATCAATTAATTTTAATAAAGTTTCTAAAATATACCGCAATTTTTCATTTTAATTTACATTGAAAGTTTCCTTTTGATAGCAAAAACAAATACATTCCCAACGATTTACTAACCACAAAATATCGAAAATACATTTTATAAAATATAAATAGTGCTGTCCATTTCCATTACAGGATTAGCTTGTATAGTCGACGATATCGATAAAACGCATTCATGCTAAACCGCGAACCAGTTCGCATCGTGCGTTTAGATTAGTGTACAGTTAGATCAATAAAAACATGAAATTAAATTAAATGAAGTGAAATGAAATTGTTTATTTTGTAAATAGGTTATTGGAATCATTTTTGGTTCTAGGTCATGCCGGTTTCCTCACTATGTTTTCCTTCACCGTTTTGAGAGCAGTGGTGATGGTGGTTATTTACACAAAGTAAAGTGTCTGCCTCGGTTCGAACCGTGTTTAAATATATTTAAATGTTAGCAATTAAACACAAATAGGTAATAAAATATTAACCATCAGAACCGTTATTAATATCACTGTACCCACCTGCGGGCCGAGCACGGGCGTGCCAAGACATGATAAATGATGTCATGTCAATTTGTACTAGCATTTTATGACAAAACAGTTTTATCGCTCAAACTGTGATAAAATGTGTGACTCATGCCATGTCACAGTAGGCCGTGCTCGCCCAGCTGGCCGTGTTAAATTTTCATAGTCAGGCAAAATTTCAATGAAATCGTGAACTAAAGCATGCTAAATACAAGAATCCTTCGTCCTCGTTCTAACCGAAAAGAAAACGATGATTCAGGAAAAAGGTTCCGGAAATCTATGTCATCAAAACAAACCCTTTTTCCCCACTTTCCCTTTACCGCCACATCCAATTAAAGCCTATTCTCCCCTAAAACGGAACAGAAAAAACACGAAATAATAAGACGATTAAATATCCCAAGTCCTAAATAAATAGGCTACTCGTCGAGATTTTGCTCAGGCAGCGTCTGGGGAAAATCGTCACGTCTAATTAAATTTCGTTTTTTGTAGATTTTTTTTGTGTAACAAACGAATGGAATGTGAATATCTGTTGAAGTGTGGTTCATTTGTAATCTGTGGTCAGTCCCAATAAATATTTTTTCTTTCTTTTATTTTAAGTTTAGTAATGACCTTTGCGTTACTTGATATTGTGTGTGAAATGATTTGAGCGTTAATATTAGTACATTACTGCAGCGGCCTGCGACAGCAGAAGAGGCATGATTGGGGCCAAGAATTGTATAGTACTTTTATCAAATAATGCGCGGAAATTCATACAATAGTACATTATTGCAAAGGCCGTGAAATAGACAATTGCAGGTCGAGTATGAGTTTGAAGGCCGAGCCGTAGGCGAGGACTGCACTAATACGAGACAGGCAATTGCCATTTCCACCAAGGCATTTATATATAGTGCTTTTCTCAAAAGAATGCAGGGAAAGTAAATTATTTATAAATTCCAGATTCAATGACGAACAACGATAATTTTTCACGTGCCAATGTGATAATTTGTTTTTTTTTTTTTCAATATACAGATTTCTGTTTGCAAGCAAGTTCGAAATTTAAATAAAACCTTTGATAAGTTACCTCCTTGGTTGCCATGTTTCGAAGTAAAAGATCGTTCCATTTTTAAATTACACGATAGTTAAGAGTTTACCATGTAATTTATTTGGCCGCTAAACCACGACACATAAGGATTTTCATACAATTTTTGGTGGCCGCTGCTCGAGTGTTTTTAGCCAGTACAACAATTTCGATTTATTTCGAAGAAGGTTGACAAAATAATGCTCGAATTTCCAAGCATGTTCGTGAAAAGAGTATTTAATAAGCCCAGCACGACGTTTCATACAACATTGCTGGAGCGTTGTAATGTTACAAATTCAAAAAACGCTCCTGCAATCAATGCCTGCAATGGATTTGATTTTCATTGACTGTAAATTCGATACTTCGCGTTCTCTTCTTCGAAAATAATGACAATATTTCCATGCATGTTTGAGAAATAGTACATTATTGCAAAGGCCGTGAAATAGGCAATTGCAGGTCGAGTATGAGTTTGAAGGCCGAGCCGTAGACGAGGAATTCACTAATACGAGACAGGCAATTGCCATTTCCGCCGAGGCATATATAGTGCTTTTCTCAAAAGAATGCAGGGAAAGTAAGTTATTTATAAATTCCAGATTCAATGACGAACAACGATAATTTTTCACGCGCCAATGTGTTAATTTGTTTTTTTTTTCATTATACAGCTTTCTATCTGCAAGCCAGTTCGAAATTTAAATAAAACCTTTGATAAGTTGCTTCCTTGGTTGCCATGTTTCGGAGTAAAAGGGTACTTAATAACCCCAGCACGCCGTTTCATACAACATTGCTGGAGCGTTGTTATGTTCCAAATTTGAAAAACGCTCATGCAATGGATTTGATTTTTTTTGACCGTAAATTCGATAGTTCGCGTTTTGTTTCTTCGAAAATAATGACAATATTTCCATGCATGTTTGAGAAAAGTAAATTATTTTAAATTCCAGAACCAATGAAGAACAACAAATGTTTCACGCACCAGTAATATTCATTTGTTTATTTTTTTATTTTGAACTGCTCTATTTACAAGCCAGTTTGAAATATAAATTGAATCTTTGTTATTATGTTCTCCTTGGTTTCCATGTTTCGAAGTAAAACATTCTTTCCATTTTTAAATTACACGATCGTTATTATGAGTTTTCATAATAATTTATTCGGCCGCATCTATTTTGAATAGCGGAACATGACGCGAACCAGTACAATTGAACTACTGCGGTTTCGCTGCTATGGTTTCGCAGCGGAGGTGTGCTATCAGCGCAAATGTCCGAGCTACTACCGACCGCGACAAGTCTCAAAGATACATTTTAATAAGCGTTATCCATATCACTGATAAGAGCAAAATACACAAAAATTATAAAAAGAAACAACCCACATAATTTTGCGGCCACAGCCATGACGCCGATTGCGGTAACCTGCATTCGGCCATTTTTATATAAAATACGTATACGCCAATGCAAACCGCACCTTTGGTGGTCGTAATTAAACTGCGAGGGAATTGTTGGCTTTTCATTTAGCCTTTCCAGGGACCAGAGAGGTTTTTGTGACGCTTCCAGAAAAGTAGTAAAGAATAGCACCATCTTATTTCTTCACGTGGGTGTCGTAAAAGGCGACTAAAGGGAACTTATGGACGACTTTCGGCTGAAATGGTGATGATGTAAAACAAAGTAAAAACGAAATATTTCAAACTATTTCTAACACCTTACAACAAAATTCTGCACTCACAAAAACCATGATGACCAAAAATTATAATGATGAATAGGGGGCGAGCCTAATGCCACCAATCGGGCCCAAATCCAGACTCCGGCTGCTACTGAAAAATTCCAATAACACTTTTCCCGTTTCATGTTACGAGTCGCATGCATCAAAATTTTAAGCTCACGGGTATTTACAACCAATCACGTATAATTATAGTTTTTAGGGTGCCAACGGGACCCTATTTCTAAGGCCGTGTTCAGATAACCCGCGCCAACAATGCGCACGCCCCGCACACGCGTTGGGCCCGCCTTGCACCCGCCTTCGCTCCGCTCCCACTCCGCGCACGCCACGCGCCCGCCTGGCACCCGCTTATACTACTTATTATTCGATAAATGCAATTTGATATCTATTGATGTGTCATACGAAACAAATTATATACAACAAATTTCAAAGCGGGCCTAGTTTAAAAAAATATTATCGACATGTCTTCGACAAAGTATTTGTACAAATATACGATAATATCATCAAGTTACTAGAAGCATGTGTCACAAGTTGAAGCTCACGGTTATTTACAGAAAATCACTTCAAAGTATAAACTCTCTAAGGAAAACGTAGAATAACATTATCACCTTCATTTTATGTTCCATAAAGTGCATTGATGATCATGGGTCTCTTCCTAGACTGCGAAAATCAATGGCAGGATCCGATTCTTGGCCAAATCGTAAAATCTTGGATGTTGATTTGTGTTAGTAGAAGAACGATTACAGAGTCTCCGAAATTGAATAGGTAGGAACAGTAAAACAAAGGACATGGTGCAGACAAAGACGCTAGCGAACAAAAACATAAAGAAGGAAACAAACTTGCAAACATCCTCTATCCAAATGAAACAGCTAAATAGCGTATTATTCAAGCTTCAACTGCAAAGCAGATACTTCACCGTATCATTTCGTTTTAAAAAGAATTTAATACCTTCTGAGACTGTTAGCGAATTTGAATAATGTTTTCCTTGAAAATAATCACGAGTTGGCAGTTTCAGCCATTTGTGGCGCTGAACAAAAGCGCTTTATAGCGAGACGGGTTTAAAACAGTTTTTCTTTTTTTTTGTTAAAAATTTAAAATGCAATCCTTTATTTAAGTTGTATTCTTTGGAGGAGTTTTGTGCAAATGGCGAATTATGTGATAAGTGGAGGTTTTGTATACACATAATACCTAGGTTTTAAAGTTGTGAAGAAAATACTTTCGGCGAAATATGACGACACGGGTGGCGCAGTGGTTAAGCGATTGACTGCTGCGTTGCTTGTCGCGGGTTCGATTCCCGCACGGAACAAATATTTGTATGACCTACAAGTAGTTTTTACGGGTCTGGCTCTTTGTATATGTGAGTTTAAATGTTTGTAAACGCACCCACAATACAGGAGCAATTCCTAGTGTGGGGCAACGTTTAAAAAAAAACCGGTCAAGAGCGAGTTGGACTCGCGCACCGAGGGTTCCGTACGAATATTATTATGATGTTGATGATTACTGAAAAACTGTGCTATTTAGAGACATCGTTTTATTTTTCCTGTAATCTTTACATGAACTTCTATAACATATCACAATAATTTCAGATTTTTATCTATGCAAACTTTGGAGATAAGGGGAGGGAACGGTATTTTTTTTTACATTTTTCATCAAAAGTCGGAAACTATGCTGCCTAAAAAATTAAAAAATATTTTTTTGAGAATATGCAAACAGCGTTCTTTCATATGATACCCCACATGTCTTAGTAGCACCACTTACAATTTTTAAGACACCCTTTCCCATTTGCAAAAAATTTTTTTTTTTTTTAATTTCTTTCTTGTTTGCAAAATAGTTGGGCAAACGTGATCTAAAACTATTCTAAATTTCAAGTTGATAGCATTCATACTTCTTGAGATATCCAGGTGTGACAGACAGACAGACAGACTTAGTCTCACCCTATGGGTTCCTTTTTACCATTTTCGTACAAAACCCTAAAAAAAGAAGTTTCTCCGGGTCTGGCTGTTTGTATATGTGAGTTTAAATGTTTGTAAACGCACCCACAATACTAGAGAAATTCCTAGTGTGGGAGCTACGTATAAAAAAAAAAAACAAATTAAAGGTAAATAAAAAATATTGGGTTTCTATACTGTCTCCGGTAAACGCTATGATTTTTGTTCTCTTTGCGATGTACTGAGAAAAGAAAGTGACCGTATAATGAGATTTTATTCTGTCATCATCTGCCTAGCGTTCCCCAACTAGGTTGGGGTCAGCTTCCAGTCTAATCAGCTGCAGCTGCCTATCTGACCTCCACAACCCAGATACTGGGTAATGCAATACCCCTTGGTAAGACTGGTGGTCAGACTTTCGGGCTTCTGACGACCCGTAACGATTGTGTAAGATCCATGAATGACGGCCGGGACCAACGACCTGACATGCTTTCCGAGACACGGAGGGGTCTTGGTATGTAAAGATGGTCACCCATCCACGGACCAACGGCGGCAAGCGTAGCTTAACTTGATCGATCGACCCGTGCGTTATTTAGCCACATGCCCATTTGAATGAGCTTTTATTGAGTAACGATACATTTGCTTGTTTAATACTAGAAAAAGCTTCCAAAATACTCAGTAGAATAAGGAGGTTTAATAATTATATTGTTGAGTCATTTTCATGACAGCCTTCACTGCTCCCGTTATGCGGCTGCCACCGCTCAACTAGAAAATCGTAGCTTAAAGGCTCCTACAGTCTGGTGCGATATCGCGGGCGCGACGCGACACTAGTAGCACAATTTCTTTGTCAGTGCCTGTCGCGCCCACGATATCGCACCAGTCTGCACAAGCCTTAATAGCTGTTCTTACTGTGTTCACTTTACAAGAAGCGCTTAATCTTCTCCCACGCGTATATCTTACTTACATTGTAATGTTGAAACGTTACAACCATCCTCTGTCTTCGCGGGTCCCAGACCAAATTAATGAACACCCCTTAATTTGGACCCACAGGTCTATTTTAGTGACACTAAAATTTAACCTAAATGCGTCACAAATCTTTGTGGAGCCCTAATTGTCTTCAAGACATTTCAGTAACTCTAAAGTGGTAATTTCAACTGTGGTTAAATTACCAAGTTTAAAATAAAATTCGTTCTATGTGGATATTAATGCTGGCGAAATGGTCACCAATAACAGTCCCGATTTATGAGTTCTAGGTCCTTGGATCGAACCTAGATATGCATGCATTAAACTTTGCTTTTTGCAAAATTCTAACTTTTTTTTAAGCATTTTACATTGTTCTCATAAATAGAAGCAACAACAATAATGTACCCAGGATTTTGGAATATCTTGATTTAAAAGAGTGTCATTGGGGTTTCTTGCTTGTTCTTTTCCATACAGATCTACGTTTTGGAATGGGCAAATAGCTTCAACTTTCTGACTAACTGACCGACTTTTTGACAATTCAAAAGTGCCTCTATTAGGTTTAATTTAAATAAATGTTTTGAGTTTCAGTTTGAGTTTTGTGTATTTCATTTCATCACATACATACAAACATAAACTCACATCTTCTTCCCTAGGGGTAGGCAGAAACTATAGATCGCTACTTTCTACGACCTTTCCATACTGCTTTTACTTTTGTAATCACCTCAGCTATAAAACTGTGAAGGGAAGCTAGATCAATTGACAAGTAACAAGTTTAATGTCACCTATTCCAATAAAAAAAAACAAAAAATAAAAAAAAGCAATAAATATATTGAGTATTGAGTATTCCTGCTGAGCAGAGCTTACTGGTGAACAGTGTAGTAGCCCAGTGGTAACGGCCGCGACTTACGACTTGTAGGTCGAAGGTTCAAACCCAAGCAAGGGATTTACTTTGTGTAAATTATTTCAAACCACTGCTCTCAAAACTCAACGTGCTATGGAGCGGGCTATGCTCAAAGTTTCTCTGAAGGATAAGATCAGAAATGAAGTTATCCGGAAGAGAACCGGAGTTACCAACATAGTCTGTAGAGTAAGCAAGCTGAAGTGGCAGTGGGCTGGCCATGTTTGTCGAAGGGCCGATGGCCGGTGGAGCAGACGAGTCCTGGAGTGGAGACCGCGTATCGGCAAGCGTAGTGTGGGACGCCCCCCAGCTAGATGGACCGACGACCTTAAAAACGTGGCTGGGACAGACTGGATGCGGAAGGCGGAGGACAGGGTGTTGTGGCACCGCCTAGGAGAGGCCTATGTCCAGCAGTGGACTGCTATAGGCTGAGTTGATTGCTCTCAAAACGGTGAAGGAAAACATCGTGAAGAAACCAGCATGTCCTAGAACCAAAAACTCGAAGACATGTGACATCTATCAACCCGCACTGAGCCCGCGTGGTAGGTTACGGCCCACTGGTCTCACAGAGAAGAGGCCTGTGTCCTAGCAGTGGAACATTATAGGCTGATTATGTATTTCTGTTGATTCATTTAAGATGATGATGTGTTTTCAATAAAATGGGGCTCACGCTAACGCACCTGTTCCACCGCTAACGAGGAAACGAATAGATATCAATGATTTTCTCACTCACGAGTATAAAAGATTATAGGTCCCGCCCGTGTAAGTATAAAAGAGATACATATATATGTTAATAATTGATGGGTTGAGGTGCCGGACGTAAAGAATAGCACCATCCCATTTCTTCCCGTGGGTGTCGTAAAAGGCGACTAAGGGACTAATAACCTACTAGAGAATGGGCAGCAGCGTTCTCTATGCATTTTAACACCATATTGTGATCGCCAACCCGCCTGCCAAGCGTGGCGATTATGGCAACCCCTCCTCCCTTTTTGGAGAAGGCAGAAGCCAGCAGTGGACGTCTTTCGGCTGAAATGAATGAAAAATTGATCGCTGCCTGTTCACGCCAAAAAAAAAACAAATAAGTTCCTTCATGACTGATAATTACAGTTAATTAATGTTAATTTGATAAGTTACAGATAATAAATGTAATTTTTTAAGTTTCTAGACGATAATTTTTGTTACCTTTTTAAAATAAAAGTTTTTTAGATATTCCCTAATTGTTTTTTTACCTGTTTTTTTTGTTAATCATTAAAATGAAAAGGCACATTTTAATAAATATGCCTTCTCATTGTATTATTTCATATTTTTTCACAAAATGTCAGAACAAAAAGTCATAATTGGTTGGTTATGCCCTCTATTCGTAATAATAATAACTTTTATACTACGTTGAAAGAGAAAATGTTGATTGTTTAATAAATGCCAATAAAATAAAAACTTATATTTCAATAATCGTATAGGAATCGTGAAAACGAATTTATTATTATTCATCTATTTTCTAAAAATAATTTATAGTCGATATTTTTCGCCAAAACCAATAAAAATTTAAAACTAGATTTTCTCCATATTTATAAAATGTTAAATGTGCCTTTTTTCTTGACGGCAGAATAGCTCGTTGCTCGTCAACTAGTTGATAATTGCTAACTTGTTTCTCGTCAATCAACAGCGGTGGAACAAGGCCTAGAAATGATAATAAAGTTATAATAAGGTTTTAATAATAATATGGTATTAATTCTTGATTGTGTATTCCGCGTGGTGCCGGATGTAAAGAATAGCACCATACTATTTCTTCCCGTGGGTGTTATTAAAGGCGACTAAAGGACTTATTAGAGAATGGGCAGCAGCATTCTATATGCATTTTAACACCATACTGTGATCATCAAACCGCCTGCCAAGCGTGGCGATTATGGTAACACCCCCCCTTGGGCGAGGCCTATGCGGACGTCTTCCAGCTGAAATGATGACCGATGAATTCTTGACTTCTTACTTGCCAGTTCAACGCTTGATTAGTTGAGCTATTTCGTAGTTTTCATTTTGCTTTTCATCACTTTCCAAGAGACAGTAATATTTGCAAATTCTTCCCTTACTCTTACTCAACGTTCTTAAAATACATTTAGATTATTAAGCGTTTAAATTAAGTAGCTTTTCAAAGCTAATACATCCTAGAAAATTAAAACTAAAATTCTACGAAACACACTCAAGTTTTACCTTCTAAAAGTCTTTTCAAAGCAAAATAGGTGCGGAATTAACTTGGATTACCTAGTAAATCCTAGTGTGTCCTCCATTTCATTTAGAGTCTGCGCTTTTAAGTTATTTTTTCATTATAATTTTTATTGCAAGCAGCGCTGAATTTTATAATTAGAATTTTTTAATTTTCGAATGTGCAACATGCAATGTTGATGCTGTTAATCCTTAAAAGAAGTAGTTTTTCTTGGTTTGAATACTTTTTAATAGAGATTCATTTGTCTCATAAATTTCACATTAACAAACCATTATTATTTAATGGCATTTTACATTATCACGGGGACCTTTGAATTACTGAATTTGCTTAATTCAATTTTGTTCCAGTAGATCCATCCTCATTAGATCATTGTATTGATAAATAAAGCCTTCTTTACGTGTTATTAATTAATCCTAAGTGTTGTATAGCTGCAAATCTTATAATGAAATAGCCAGAAATTTCAAGCATTCTTCCTTACACTAGCTTCATGAAACTTACCTAGGACAACAAACAGATATTTTTCTTGACTCCAAGACGACTCCAGAAGAATTACACAATTAAATAAATCATCCTTTCTTTTCTCAGAAACTTGACTTGACGTACAAAAGTGGAACCTTGTAGCATTGTTATTATTTTAACTACAAAATAGTGAGAAAACTTGAAACATTCACAGAATTACGGTAGTTTTTATTTACCGTTTCCTTAGAGCCTTGGGGAGTCTTAAGAACTGGTAATTTGTGGTTTGGGAAACAATTTACTACGAAATATAGTTGGTTAGGACGTGTCGGATGTGAATGGGAGATAATTTTGTGATGATGGTACATTACGTGAAAATTATGTAGTAGTAGTAGTTTTTCTGGGGTTCCAGGTAAACCAAGAGTAAAGGTAAATGGAGTAGTGCTAAACAGCTATATTATTTTATGGACTGTAAGTTCTGTTTTTGTTAGGGGAGCCCAGGTCGGAAATTAGTCGTTAAAATTTAACACACATAGTAGGTGCTTAAAGGTGTTCCTCGTACATATAGGAAAACTAAAAGAGAAAGATAACTCTGACGATATAAGTACTCTTTGAAGATATTAAAATAGTATGCCGAGAAAATTTGACAGTAGATATTTATAGACAAATCAAAGAAGATAATCCTGAAATGAGGAATCAGGCTGGTGATGAATGTCGTGCCCTTTGTAAAAAACCGGTCAAGAGCGAGTCGGACTCGCGCACCAAGGGTTCCGTACTTATACAGGATGTCCAGTAAATAGCACGACATACTGCAAGGGGTGATAGCTTGGGTCATTACCTATCAATACAACACAATATATGTTCAGCAAAATCTTACGGATTTACAGTTTTACAAAATTTTCCAACATATCGAAAAATCTCTACCTTGAAACAGATTTTTAAATATCTCGTAATGAAAAAATCCTTTTCTAGAACTTTTTTTACATCAAATTATTCGTGAATAGGTTACTCTACCAATTATAAGTTTTTTTTTTATCAAAAACAAGAAAGTTTTGAAGAAATAGTTTTTTTTGTTAAAATTTTCACAGAACGATTTTCTTTTCGCATAAGTTTAACCTACAGTGGTGAAAAAAAAATGTATGTGGCAGTTTTGTACAATAAACTTAAAAGATAGCCTGTTTAATGGTGATTTAGGAAAGATACAATACTAGTGCATTTTCATTAAAAAAATACAAAAAAATGCTATTTTAGTTCCAGAGAAACTGATTTTGTTGAAAATGTAATTAACGTAATTTTGACAAAAACCACTATGAGAATAAGTAATAGCTGCTCATTTACGCGAATTATTATAAAACTAGTTGTGACACGTAAAATGCGACGTGCACGCGTAATGACTAAAGGTTTTTACCTGCTCGCCGACCGACCCGACCCGACCGGTTCCTGTCTAACAAAAGAAGCGCATGTGCTATCCCGCTCTTTCTTGCATTGTGATTTTGTGTCTCACTCTCAACCTTATTTGCGACACTTGTCAGTACGCTACCTTAAACCGTGCGCAACGCATCTCTGTGTTCACAAATTATTGTTTCGTACTGACGACTGTTTTGTGCCTTGGACCCCGGACTTTGTTTGCCTTACGATTTAGATTTTTTATTGTGATCACTACGACGACTTGGCGACCACCTGGACTTTTGTGTTTTATAACATGGCCAACCGCCGCGTTTTTCCTGGTTATACGCAGCGAGAGTATGCTGAGATGCACCTTATTTACGGAGAAGCTGGCCAAAGTTCCCGAGCTGCTGCCACCCTCTACAGGGAAAGGTTTCCCGATAGGAGACATCCACACCATGAAATGTTTACCAGAGTGCATAACTCCTACATGGAAGGCAGACTCCCTGGTCAACTTGGCGGTGGACGGCCTCAAGTTGTTGACGAAGACATAATGCTTCAGGAACGAGAACAAGACCCGACAACTTCGGTTAGGGCGATACAACGGCGCACAGGGATACCGAAGTCCACTGTTCATTCAGTACTTAAGAGGTATGGATACCATCCATTTCACGTACGACGCGTGCAAACTCTTTTAACTAGAGACTACCTGCCGAGAGTTCAATTCTGCCGCCGTATGCTTGAAATGCATCGGGAGGACCCAAACTTTTTTAATAAGGTGTTATGGAGTGATGAGTCAGCCTGCAGAAAGGACGGCTACTTGAATTTGCATAATTTACATAGTTGGTAATTATAAAATCCGTATGTGTCAAGAGAAGACAGGTCCCAGTACCAATTCAAAATAAATTTATGGTGTGGGATTTTTAATGGCCAGATTGTGGGTCCCGTCGAGCTTCCACCTACATTAAATGCCAATAATTACTTGGAGTTTTTACGAGAAACCCTACCCACGCTCCTTGACAATGTTCCGAGTGAGCTAAGAGAGGTGATGTGGCTTCAAAATGATGGGTGCCCTGCTCATTATGGCCGCGACGTAAGAGCCTACTTAGATGAAGCTTATCCAGGCAGGTGGATTGGGCGACTGGGACCGATATTATGCCCACCTAGGTCTCCGGACCTAAACCCCCTGGATTTTTTTTATTGGGGTGCCATGAAGGACAAAGTCTATGAAAAACCGATCCAAAATGACAATGAATTGAGAGCAAGGGTTAACATTGCAGCAAGAAAAATATCGGAAATAAGCCTGAGAAGACTCAAAAGCTCATTTTTAAGAAGATGCCGAGCGTGTATTAGGGCACAAGGGAAGCAATTTGAGCATTTATTGTAATTTATTTAAATAAATGTTTATTAAAGTTAACTCCTCTGTTTTTTTTACTATCACCTTATCCTTCAAGATGTAATTTACAGACCGGCCGGCCGGTCGGCTGTAGATTAATTATTATGTAATTCGAACCGTAGTACGACCTTACAACGATTCGAATTCAAAGTCACATTACTTGCATTTAAAATAAAAAGCTCTTATTAACTAAAATAGCTTATTTTTCGTATTTTTGAAAATGAAAATGTACTAGTATTGTATCTTTCCAAAATCACCATTAAACAAGCTATTTTTTAAGTTTGTTGTACAAAACTGTCACATACATTTTTTTTCACCACTGTAGGTTAAACTTAAGTGATAAGAAAATAGTTCTGTGCAAATTTAAACAAAAAATAGTATTTCTTGAAAACATTCTTGTCTTTGATAGAAAAAAGACTTATCAATGAGTAAAGTAACTATTCACGAATAATTTGATGTAAAAAAAAGTACTAGAAAAGGATTTTTTCATTACGAGATGCTTAAAAATCTGTTTCAAGGTAGAGATTTTTCGGTATTTCGGAAAATTTTGTAAAACTGTAAATCCGTAAGATTTTGCTGAACATATATTGTGTTGTATTGATAGGTAGTGACCCTAGCTATCACCCCCTGCAGTATGTCGTGCTATTTACTGGACACCCCGTATATGATGCTGATGATTTCTGAAATACTGTGCTATTTAAAAGACATTGTTTTATTTTTCCTATAATCTCTACATAAACTTCTATCACATAGAATAATTTCAGATTTTTATCTATGCAAACTTCAGAGATAAGGGAGGGGGAACGGTATTTTTTTTAAATTTTTCATCAAAAGTCGGAAACTATGCAGTCGAAAAAAAAATTTTTTTTGAGAATGTGCAAACAGCGTTCTTTTATAAATGATACCCCACATGCCCTAGTAGCCCCACTTCAAACTTTTAAGACCCCCTTTCAGTACCTTTTGCAAAAACGATATATATTTTTTAATTTCTTTCTTGTTTGCTAAATAGTTGCGCAAACGTCATCTAAAACTATTCTAAATTCTTGAGATGTCCAGGTGTGACAGACAGACAGACAGACTTAGTCTCACCATAAAGGTTCCTTTTTACCATTTAGGTACGGAACCCTAAAAATCATTATGTGAAAAGAAAAGAAAGAAAGAAAGAAAATACGTGTATTTGCGGTAAACATGACGCAACAAAGAACATAAACACAAAAATAAGAAAAGGTTGGGGAAAACATGCGTCACATCCACGCAAAACGGCTATCGCTCAGCAATATACTGCGACCCTATGCCAGAGCCCCAGCGCTGGCTTACTTTTAAACTCACAATATACGTACTTGTTTAAGTAGATGCATTAAAATGACATTACAAGGCAGATTTTGTACTACCTCCTTAATAATATTACAGAAGAGTCTTTGTATATTTTATGGCCTCGTAAGTAGAGCTAAACCAGGCACTTCAGAGGCTTCTAAAGTATGCACAACACGTCCGAAGTATGAGTTGAAATGGTGCCAAAAAATCTCGTGGTCAGCATTTAGAATTGTATTCAACCATGAGGTACTTACGTATGTTGTTGGTACAGTTTTCTGTTGCATGTTGGCCTGAATAGCATATTGTGTGTGGCATACTACTTATTTTAAAGAATTAAGGTACAATTCCGAGATGGGCTGCAGACTGCAACCGCAGGCGACAATGCGGCCGGCTAAATCATTTTCATACAGATACATAGAAACCAGTAGTGTAGCTTGAACTTGCAGCGGCAGTTTGCGGCCTGCGGTCCATCTTGGAATTGCACCTTTAACGATTCGGATGTACCAGCTACATTACCCAGGTTGTCTGTCTATCTCAACTAGATGGACCGACGACCTGGGTGCTATTGCTGGGCTGGTTGAGAAGACTGGATGTGGAAGGCAGTAGTGGGCTGCGACCATCATCACCATTTTAGTCGAAAGACTTCCACTGCTGGACATAGGCCTCCCCCAAAGGAGGGGATTGCCATAATCGCCACGCTTGGCAGGCGGGTTGGCGATCGCAGTATGATGTTAAAATGCATAGAGAACGCTGCTGCCCATTCTCTAGTAAGTCCCTTAGTCGCTTTTTACAACACCAATGGGAAGAAATAGGATGGTGCTATTCTTTACGTCCGGCACCACACGGTGGGCAATGGGCTGAGTTAATTCTTTGATTCGATTGGATCACAAGCAGACCATATTTAATTTCATCCACATATTCTCGATATCATAACAGGCAAGGTATATACCGTTACATCTGGCGCCACACAAAATAAAATCCTAGTTCAAAAAAACCGGTCAAGAGTGAGTTGGACTCGCGCACCGAGGGTTCCGTACGTATATATGATGTTGATGATTTCGGAAAAACTGTGCTATTTAGAGACCTCGTTTTATTTTTTCTGTAATCTTTACATATACTTCTATTACATTGAATAATTTCAGATTTTTATCTATGCAAACTTCGGAGATAAGGGTGGGGGGGCTTTATTTTTTTTTACATTTTTCATCAAAAGTCAGAAATTATGCTGCTTAAAAAAATTTTTTTTTTGAGAATGTGAAAACAGCGTTCTTTCATATGATACCCCACATGCCCTAGTAGCCCCACTTAAAATTTTTAAGACCCCTTTCAGCAAAAAAGATATATTTTTATTAATTTCTTTCTTGTTTGCAAAATAGTTGGGTTAGTATATATAACTATTCTAAATTTCAAGTTGATAGGATAAGTAATTCTTCAGATATCCAGGTGTGACAGACAGACAGACAGACTTAGTCTCACCATAAGGATTCCGTATACCATTTTGGTACGGAACCCTAAAAACCTGCCCAGTGCGAGTCGGACCACGCACAATGATGAGTTCCGTATTTGGGATGAATATAATCCTAAAAGCAAACTTAACATTGTAGTTGAAAAACATGTTCCCTTATACATTCCAACTGCAAATGTAAGTGTAGCACTTGACTCTAATAAAAATTAGCACTTTATAGGTTAATATAAAGCAAACGGATCCCTGAATCGAAAAATGGTCTCGACAGACCTACAATATTTTTGAACGGCCTATCCAACGATACTCCACATCATGGGATAGACGAGAAAAAAAATATCATCCCCACTTTATGTGTACGGGAGGTAGGTACCCTGATTTTTAGGGTTCCGTAACCAAAGGGTAAAATGGGAACCCTATTACTAAGGCTCCGCCGTCTGTCTGTCCGTCTGTCGCCAGGCTGTATCTGATAAACCGTGATAGTTAGACAGTTGAAATTTTCACAGATGATGTATTTCCGTTGCCGCTGTAACAACAAATACTAAAAAACAGAATAAAATAAATATTTAAGGGGGCTTCCATACAACAAACGTGATTTTTTTGCTCGTTTTTGCTCGATATTGATAACGACAACAGGTAGACGCTTGAAATATTCTCAGAATCTTTAGTTATATATTAACTTTAAAAAAAACAAAAAAATATATATTTAAGAGGGGCTCCCATACAACAATCTTGATTTTTTTGCCGTTTTTATAGATAATGGTACGGAACCCTTCGTGCGCGAGTCCGACTCGCACTTGGCCGGTTTTTTTTTCTTTCAAGATTTTATTTGACCACTTTGACGACGTGATTAATATGTATTGAGCTTTCAAAATTACAGCTTTCTAGTACTTACAGTCTCTGATAGCTCAGAGATTAGAATAGTACTACGAGTAGTAAACTGTAATTTGCAGTAAAATAAGCCATGTAAGTAATGTAAGCCGAGGACACACAGACAGACAGACGCACATGGTGAAACTATAAGGGTTCCTTGTTGACTACGGAACCCTAAAAAGTTCGAATACTTCTTAAGTATTTAAGTCACAAAAATAAAGCAATTATTTACTAAAACCTGTACGCTATTTCTTTGATAGGTATAAATACTGGGTCACGTTCCTACAACGCAACTAGACCAAGGCATACTTCTGTGAGGTCATTTTTATTGTTTGCACTGCAAACGTGCCATACTTTTGATTACTACACTTTACTTAAGTTACAAAAAACCGGCCAAGTGCGAGTCGGACTCGCGCAGGAAGGATTCCGTACCATTATCTATAAAAACGGCAAAAAAAAACACGTTTTTTGCATGGGTATTAAATATTTGTTTTATTTTAATTTAATTGTTTATTTTTAAAGCGATTATAACTAAAGATTATGTGAATATTTCAACCGTTTATTGTCGTTATCAATATCGAGCAAAAACGAGCAAAAAAAAACACGTTGGTTGTATGTAAGCCCCCTTAAATATTTATTTTATTCTGTTTTTTAGAATTTGTTGTTATAGCGGCAAAAATTCGTCTGCTCGTCATCGTAATTAACGCAATTAATTTTGTTTAATTGATAAAATAAAAGGCATTGTAATTGTTAGTGTTGTGCCAACGCCACATGCGAACTACGCATCGAAGACCTGACATTACACAAATCCTGCTTCGCGCAAGCAGATATTGCCGCGTGACTGGCATATATACAACATAACGACATCAACGGTCGGGTAGTAGCCAACCAGACACGTCACCCACCTGGTCGGAAGATCCTCCTTTTTCTATAGAGGATGAATTATTTTTATATCCTGTTCCTCATGCCTCTATCGTGTGATAAGCATTACCCCTGCTGAGTTGGAGCACTGAGTTGGGCAGAGTGCGTAATTAAGAAATTACTTTATCTTAATTAGTAGGATACGTTTTAAATGGTCTGAATAAATGGCATTAATTATTACTTATTATAATAAATAACATTTAAAACGTGTTTTGTTAAAAAACCGTAAAAAAAAGTTGGAACTTTGCGCTTTAATACCTCCGAACCAGAAGGTTCCCAGGTATTGGTCTAGTACTCGTACAAAAACATATCGTACTAACGGGATGAGTAAGTTACTCTCGTTTCATAAAAGATATTTTAGAATAGAATAGAATAGAATACTCTTTATTATGTACACCATAAAAGTTACAGATATAAATGTTAAAATTTTACATAGAGTGACACAATGGGCGGTCTTATCGCTAAAAGCGATCTTTTACAGACAACCTTTGGATGGATTAAAGGGAGCAGGAGAGACAATACTGCAGGTAGTCAGTGGTGTACCATTAACATATATTTCGGATCCGGTCAATAGTACGGACAAGAAACGAGTCGCAAGCGCGCCATTACTGGCGACATGACTCATCTACCCACACCATTGGCGCGCTTCTACAGAGTCGTGATGTTTAGAGCCGGTGGCAAGGACGACATTCAAGGTTCAGTGTTTGGTCTGATCGCATCGGACTTGACGTCGCGGAACTGTACTCGATTCGTTATGCTCGGTTATTATGGAAGTTAAAATTTATAGTGATTGTGTCAATTTGAAATCTCATTAAACGCTGTGTATCGCACCCAGTGTGTTTTCATTGCACGAAACCCAACTTCTGCCCACATGATGTCCGAATCTAACTGAGTAAAATCCTGACGATCCGACATATACAATAAATACATACATACACAAAGCATACACTTATCTAATAAATCATTACTTCGATCATTACTTGCACCTGTATTTAAAAATATATTAGCTTTAGTTTATTATTAGGCACTATTATTGCATAGAATATTTATACTACTATTGGCTTTAAGTACACCTTTTGTAAACGTTTTTACTAAATAAAATTATTATTTTCATTTATTACTTAAACATACATATTGATTATATTTTTAAATATTTTTTATAAAAAACATAAAAAAAAAACATTTAAAAATACAAAAAACAGTAGTCCATCGGCATCAGGAACAAGGTCCAAGCTGCCGGTGGTTAGGGCTCTAGAGAGAGGAACCTCCTCACTATGCGTGCCGTGTCGAGGAGTACTGCTTTCTGAATCAAGCCCTTGACCCAGTCGCGTAATGAGAGCCTCCTGAGGTGTTGGTCGAGGCTCTTCGCTATTAGGCCATTGACCGTAATGATTATCGGTACAATGATTGCAGAGTCCACATCCCACATGTCGACAACCTCGTGTGCTAAGTCAAGATACTTTATCTTTTTATCATTCTCAGCTTTCACGAGATTCTCGTCATGAGGGACAGCGATATCAACAATCATTGCACGGCGCTCTCGTCGATCTATCATCACAATATCAGGTTTATTGGCTACAATAGTCCTGTCAGTGATGATAGATCGATCCCAGTACAATGTGGCATGCCCATTCTCGAGAACTGGGTCGGGTACATACCTGTAGTATGGTACTTCGATTTCCACAAGGTTGTACTGCAAGGCAAGTTGCTGGTGGATAATCCTAGCCACTAGATTGTGTCTGTGCAAGTACTCGCCGTTAGCAAGACGAGAACAACCGGAAACAATATGTCGGATTGATTCACCGGGACGGTGGCATGCCCGACAGATGTCAACCGTACCGTCCTTAACAATGTATTTCCGATAATTATTCGTCATAATAACTTCATCCATAATCGCACAGACAAAACCTTCGGTTTCCCCGAAGAGGTCGCCGAAACGTAGCCAGGATACAGACGCCAAAAAGTCTACATCAGGCCCATGGAGGGCCCGGAAAAAGCGTCCGTGAAGCTCTTTGCCTTGCCATACTTCCTGACGATCGTTGGTATCAAGTACTGCAGGTTTGCGCCAGTTCTCTTTCGCCAAGGAGAGTGGGGTAAGGCCCTTGTCCACTGCGACCACATCTGATTGCATCCCCACGTCAGTTTGAAGAAAATATTCTCTGAGACTGCAAATCTCGCGGTTGTGGAGGGTTTTAGCATTTAAGAAGCCTCGACCCCCACACTTCCGCGAGAGGTACAGTCTCATTACTGATGACCGTGGGTGATGCATCCGATATGCCGTCAGCAATGTACGGACCTTCCTATCCAGAGCGTCAAGTTTCGTCTGAGTCCATTTGAGTATGCCGAAAGAATACATTAAAACCGGCATGACCCAACCGTTGAAGGCACGCACCTTGTTTCCGCCTGATAAAAGACTATTTAACACTTTATTCAGGCGGCCAAAGAAGCGCTCCCTCAACGATTGCTTCATATCGGCAGTATTGATGCCTAATGCTTCCGACATACCCAAATACTTGTAGGTTTCGGTTGAAGAGAGGGATCTAAGGTGTATGGAATCCGAGAGTTGGATTCCCACGGATTCCGTAATCCCCCCTCTCTTTACATGCATGACCGCACATTTGTCCACACCAAATTCCATTCTGATGGCGCTACTGAACGTTTCTGTTACTCTCAGTAGCTCCATCAGTCGCAAATTGTTGGGGGCAAAGAGTTTCAAGTCATCCATGTAAAGGAGGTGAGATATCACCTGACCACCTCTTTTCAACCGATAGCCTAGACCTGAATCCTCCAGCAATGTGCTAAGAGGATTCAAGGCTAAGCAAAACCAAAGTGAACTCAAACTATCGCCCTGAAATATTCCCCGCTCAATCCTGATCGGTTCATCGGTCCCCTGGATCCGTCGACATCCTGGATAGAGAAGGACCGTCCTCCATTGCCCCATACACGACATCAAGAAGGTGCGTAGAGATGCGTCTATCTTGTACAACTCCAGCACCCTAATGAGCCATGTATGTGGCACCGAGTCATAGGCCTTCTTATAATCTATCCAACATGTCGACAAATCCTTACGGGATCTACGAACCTGTTGGCTTATGGCCATGTCTATAAGGAGTAGCTCCTTAGTACCACGGGACCTACTCTTACATCCATTCTGAGACACAGACATAATTGAGTTACAATCAATGTGATGTGCAATTTTAGCTCTAAGAATGGATGTAAGGACTTTATAGACCGTTGGCAAACATGTGATTGGTCTATAGTTTTTAGGTTCCGCAGTACTACCTGATTTATGGAGCAGGTGGATAACTCCTGTCGTAAAGAACGGTGGAAGCGACCCAGTCTCTAACGATGATTGGAATTGCGAGGCTAAGCAGGCGTGTGACATTTGTAGCCATTTAATCCAAAAATTGTGCAGTCCGTCCGGTCCTGGAGATTTCCAGTTAAGCAACGGACGGACTGCACGGGCCACATCCAGAGGACTAATTGTAATAGCCTCCATGTCTGGTATTGAATCACACGTCTGTTCAACAACTCGCATCCAATCACCTTCAGTGTGCTTATTGAGCTTATTATTAAATTATTATTATTATTATTATTAAATATATACATATCTATATATATAAAATTCAAAGTCCTGACTGACTGACTGACTGACTGATATATCAACGCACAGCCTAAACCGCTGGTCCTAGAGACATGAAACTTGGAGGGTATGTTCTTTGTGAAGAGTAAGTATCCACTAAGAAAGGATTTTTGGGAATTCCACCCCTAAAGGGGTAAAATAGGGGATAGAAGTTTATATGAAAGTCCGTCAGTTTTGAAGTTAGGATCTTCAAACTTTGTGTATAGGCTGACAATTAAAAATTAATTTATACGTGTTTCAGCGTTTTTGATAATTCTACACCCGAAGGGTTAAAAAGGGGGATGATTTTGTGTATGAAAATTCCTGAATTTTCGAAGTAAAAACACTAAATTTATTATCTAGGCCTATGGTTGGAAGCTAGCACAACGGTGTTGTTAGAATTTCAACCCGTAAGTGTTGAAAAAGGGGATAAAATTTTCTTTTTAATGAAAGTTCTTTTTAAGTTATAATCACTAATATTTCGGCTTATGGTTGGAAGCTATGATCCGCTAAGAAGGGATTTTTCGAAATTCGACCTTTAAGAGGTGAAAAAGGGGGATAAATCTTATTCCTTGAGTTAATAAACCTGAAACTTGGCACGGATACTAACCTAAGTAAAATATAAAGTTTGTCATTTTTTGTTTTTTTAAACTATGGTTTTCTAAAACTGTTGGTTTTTTAAACGGGGGATATCAAGGTTTTTATGCAATCATTTTAACGCGCGATCCGATTAACTTGAAACTCAGTATTTTTACGGAAAACAAAAAATAAAGAATAACTTGAATCAGGTTTTTTTGACAATCTGCCCCTAATAATTGGGTGAAAAGAGACCTATAAATCCAATAATAGAAACGTCAAAATTATGTTTGAACAATTTACCCTTTTGTGTGCGTAAAAAGGGGCGATACAGTTTGTATGAACAGAATCTTATTACTTTTGATATATAAACTTAAAATTTGGCCCGAGTATTTATTTACATAACATCACGCCTGCAATCCCCAAAGGGTTAGGGAGAGGTGTACCTTTAGTACACCCAGATTTCGCAAGTTTTGTTTAAGTCCCAAGTAATAGGGGGCAAGCAATATTGCCATCGCGAAAGACATAATCATTAAGTTCCCTTCAAAATGGTTGAGCTAAATGGTGCTGATCCATGCGTCATATCGTGAACGGGCGCCGTCAGTAGGGACTGGTAATTTCTTAGCTGCCACGGCTTATTTTAAATTAGGTGTTATAGTTGTTTTTTATATTTTTATTACGGACGCTTTTAACGTGCACGTCTTTCTACATTATTCTCTCATGTATAATTTCAACATAAATTATGTAACCAATACTATGTAAGAATATTTTGATTTAAAAGAGTGTCCGTGGAGTTTCTTGCCCGTTCTTCTCCATAGAAACCTACTACGCTTTGGAATGGGCAACTAGCTTCATCTTTCTGACTGACCCCTTGACAATTCAAAAGTGCCTGTAATAGGTTTATTTGAAATAAATGCTTTGAGTTTAAGTTTGAGTACCATAGAGCTACCATTTACCGGGTAATATGTCTTTCATTTACTTGAATGTGCCCTGGCGGCTGAGAGTATGTCATGCTCACTCAGGTGTCTCGCTTATGGTGGCGTGTGTGTTGGATCATTTAGCTCCCTTCAAAATGGTTGAGCTGAATGGTGCTGATCCATGCGTCATGTTCGTGAACGGGTGCTGTCAGTTGGGACTGGTCATCTCTTAGCTGCCACGGCTTATTTTTAATTATTTTATCAAATAATTAAAATTTTAATCAATTTGAAAGTTCCTGTAAATGGTTTAATTGAAATAAATACTTTGAGTTTTAGTTTGAGTTTGATCACCCGGGTATAAATCCAGACTTCGGGCTGCTACTGAGAAATTCCTAATGGAAAATCCAATAACACTTTTCCCGACCTGGGAATCAAACCACCCCTCATGCTCAGCAGTCGCACTTGTGACCACTAGACTAACGATGCAATCATTACTAAAAACGCAAAAATTATGACAAACTTTGTTATTTAACAAAGTTTGTCATAATTTTTGCGTTTTTCAAAACTACTCCTCAACAGGAATTTAGGGAGTCAGGGGTTTTTTGGGTTTTTGGGGATTTCAGTTTGTATTTAAGAATCTTAACGCGCGGTTCGATTAACTCGAACCTCAGTGCTCATACTTTTGACAGAAAAAAAAAGAAAAAAAATGGAGTTTTCGAGAATCGGAAAAAGGGGTAATTAAGTTTTCGGGAGAGTTTTACTGCGTACCTTGAATAGCTCAATAGTTGGTATACATCAATTATTATTTACAAACAAAAACATAGAAAAAATAAACAATACAAAATTTATTTCAAATAGACTTAGACATGAAATGGAGGACACATTTATTGAACAAGTATGTACAAAACGAAGTTGGTATTTATACGCTATCTATAACCTCCGTAAAGTTGTAAATCAAACTGCACTCCTATCTGCTTACCGCGCTTACGTTGCAGTTGGTTCCAACTAAGATATGGTATAATGTTTTAGGGGAATGCTTCTGATAGAGAAGCTGTTTTTTTTCGACATCTACGCGGGCGAAGCCGCGGGCGAAAGCTAGTATACAATAATACACATGAAACAAGAGCAGGGAACTGTATTATGTAATGATGATGTTTAAGGAGAGAGGAAGTGTTGTGAGTGTGTATTTTACACCCATTATTAAATCTGGTAGTCATCTACAGGATATAACAGTAGTTATCAAAGATGCCATAGGAAAACCTTCTATCACTTTTGAAGCATGTATTTTCTTCTCCGCAGAACAAAGATATGTGATACACAATATCATCCCACTGAAGACATCAACGACGCGCCCAATCTACTACACGACGCTTAATATAAATAAATATGAATAATAAATTATGCAGCAAACGTATGTATAACAATAATCTACACAAATATACATCACAACGTAAGCAGCCTGATGACGCAGTAAGTTAAGATATAGCGCGGTTTTTGGAAACATACGGGTCAATATTACGGGCGAAGACGGAGTGGTTGGCCACAGATTTTTACATAAATGTGGTTGACCTTGGTGCACAGACTTGGTCTTTGACTAACATCCAGAAGTCCAAACTCAAGGTCTGCCAATGAGCAATGGAGCGCACTATAATAATAATAATAAAGCCCTTTTATTTCCTTAACATACATACAAATTAACATTAGATAATTATATTTACATTTTTTTATTTTTATTGTTAAGTCCCCTGTCCGGTATAGGCTTCCTCCAACATTTTCCAGGTAGTCCTTGTCTTCGCTTTCTTTGTCCAGTCTTCTCCAGCAATTTTATTAATTTCATCTATCCATCGTTCTCTAGGGCGACCTCTGGCTCTCTTGCCTCTTGGTCCTAACCAATTAGTGACCACTTTTGTCCACCTTCCATCTGTCGATCTTGCCACGTGACCTGCCCACTTCCACTTCACGCGTTACATGTGCTGGAGAATACAGAAGATCCAGCGGGCTATGGAACGGAGCATATTGAATATTAGGCTGAAGTACAAAAAAAACAGAAATTATACGCAAAAAAAAACTACAGTAATAGATGCTCTCCAGCACATGGAGCGCTCAAAAGGCTGCCCAACTTAAATGGGACTGGGCAGGACATGCCTGCCGGACCAACTGCAGGCCCTAGTGGCACAGAATTGGTGCCCTTAGACAGTACGACGAGGTCACGGCAGACCATGTAGGTATATGGTGGTACGAACTGGATAGGTTCCGTCAAAACTAGAAGGATGACGCACGGGCTCGCGAAAGATGGAAGGAGTGGAGGGAGGCCTTTGCCCAGCAGTGGGACAGCGTAGACTAGAAAAAAAAAAGTTGACCTTCTCGATGGGATTATAGGACACAGGATTATACGGGTCTATCATCATCATCATTGTCATTTCAGCCGAAAAACGTCCACAGCTATTCATAGGCCTCCCCCAAAGGGGGGGGGGGAGTGTTGCTGGTCTTTAACATTGCTTAATTGCGTTTAAATACTGAAGCGATTTCTCTTCATGCTGAAAGAGCAAATAATGCCATCAACACAATTTCTAATGCAAACATCGGTAACCATTACAGAGGTGCCAAAAATTGCTGTACAATGCAGTTTACAGTGATTTGGTCCATATGTCATGATACTGTCATAGCCTATAGTTATCTACCAAATGGTTAGAAAACGAGTATTGAGGCGCTACGAACGAAGCTTTATAAAGATGGGTCTAAATATGTCTCATCATCATCATTTCAGCCGAAAGACGTCCACTGCTGGACATAGGCCTCACCCAAAAGGGGGGATTTGCCATAATCGCCACGCTTGGCAGGCGGCTTGGCGATCGCAGTATGTTGTTAAAATGCATAGAGAACGCTGCTGCCCATTCTCTAGTAAGTCCCTCAGTCACCTTTTACGACACGCACGGGAAGAAATGGGGTAATGCTATTCTTTACCTCCGGCACAACACGGAACATTCTAAATATCATTCATCATTCTAAATATGTCTAATAAGAATAAATTTACGACCTCTGTGCTGGCTGCCAGTGTAAACTCCTTCAAAGTAGCAAAACCTTGGACTAGCCAATTACAAATTGCAAAAAAAAACTCGTATCCTAGAAAAAACGCAGCGTTCCCGCTTAAACTACCCTCCCCTACATCAAACCCACACTTGATCCAGATATCTCTAATCGCCGACGGCCATCAATGTAACTAATTGGGCATATAATTTATGCGGCGGTCACTTTGACTAATGACAACAGTTTACGCAAGCCGTATGCTTGAGGCCAATGCTGAGATCAGCAGATTATAGGATGTATCGGCGAAATAAGCGGGTTTCGAATTGTCGATGATTAGTCGATGCTTTGATGGCGCATCACTAGTGTTTGCTGTTTGCTTGTGAATGATAGATCTCGTCTGTCGAATGGGTTCGATTCTCTTATGTAGCAATTCGTAATGTAAAAGCATTTTCTAATAAGTACATAAAGCGATGTGGACGAATTGTTTGACGATACTTTCCCCTCTTTTTTATATACCTACATATTATACCACATAATTCCGTGTCATGCCGGACGTAAACAATAGCACCATCCTATTTCTTCCCGTGGGTGTTGTAAAACTTACTAGAGAATGGGCAGCAGCGTTCTCTATGCATTTTTAAAACCATACTGCGATCGCCAACCCTTCTGCCAAGCGTGGCGATTATGGCAATCCCCCTCTTTTTGGGGAGGCCTATGTCCAGCAGTGGACGTCTTTCGGCTGAAATGATGATGTACATAATTATTATTAAATAATATCATTTTAAGACTGTTAGCTTATATATTATGTAAATATTATCTTGTTAGTAATAAAATAATATAACTATTCGTAAACATATTTCTTTGAAATTATTTTTGGAATTATGTTTGTCATTATTGTATTCATAGGTCGCGGTTCTTCGTGTTAATGTTATTAAAGTTTCTTAATTTTTGAGGTATTTTAAGTATATTTTTTTAGTTTTACGATTAATTTTGATGCGACTTATAGATATTAGTAATTTACGTACGGATCATTTAACATATGCGAGCTACATTAAATTTTTACGTTTATTAAGAAAATTCTTGCATTTAAAATCCCTTAATTATTCCAATTCCTTAACAACGACTAGAGTTTTCCATTCACAAGAACCGAAACCAAACATGAAGCACGTCTAATTGAGAGCAAACTTTATATAAAAACACTTGCCAACATCACGTAGAATCTAAAAGGAGTGCCGGTCTAAAAGAGCATACAACTTTGAACTACTGAGAATTTCAAACCAGCAGTAAAGTAAAAACCGAACAAGTGCGAGTTGAACTCGCGTGACTAGGGTTCCGTACAAAGAATATGTTATCTACCATGTTTTTTATCCCAGGTACAAACTTAACATGTTCATTGAAAAACATGTTCTGCCATACATTCCAACTGCAAATCTAAGTTTGTACGCACAATATTAAGAGATTTACCATGTTATTTTAACATCATAGACTTCTTATATGTTTTCCTGTAAATGATATGTAAAAAACTATTTTCTGTATTTTATTTAGAATAAATTGTAGGTTTATCAGTAGTTTCGGAGGTAAAGGGAATGGTCAATTATCATCTATTTTCTTAAATAACTATAAAACGAATTATTTTTAAATTAGAATAAAATAATATTTGGAACTCTCACAACAAGCCCTTTCATTTAATATCTCATACGGTACAGTTTGCAAACATTTCTTTTTAATTTTCTAAATTGCCCCCCAAAGTGACCCTATATTCAAAATTAATTTGTTTACGTCACAGAAATTCATATGTGTACCAAATTTCAACTTAATCGGTCCAGTAGATTCGCAGCAAATCAGCTGTGACAGACGGACAGATAGCCAGCCAGACCGATACACGAGTGATCTTATAAGGGTTCCGTTTTTTTTCTTTTTAAAGTACGGAACCCAAAAAAGTAGAAACCTTTCCGGTTGAGATATAGGAAGCTTCTAAGTTAATTAATTGCATGTTTTGAACATAGATAAAGGGGTAGGTACGATACGTAATTTACATACAAACATAAGCTTACGCCTTTTTCCCATGGGGGAAGGCAGAAACTACAGAACTCTACCTGCTTCGCTCCTTACATACTCTTTTTGCTTCGTTTACGTTCATACATCTATCTGGTCATACACGCACGCCGGTTGCGCGTACTACGGTTACGCACCTGACCTTTTTGAAGAAGAACATCACCAATAATTAATGGAATGTATACAAAATTGATACCCTTCTAAATACTGACAGCGGTAAGTGCAGAGCTTAACCTTCAACATCAATATAAACCTCGACAGTCCCTTTAGATTATATACCTTTAAGACAAAGGTTGGTACTGAAGTCCAGTCGATACAAAGTTCACCCCAACAGACTTGGTCCAAACATTTGACAGACTTACGAATTCCAATCACGTACCGTTAAAGTAGTTTAATTGGGATACGAGCATTAGGATATCATCTACATCAAGATGTAGCACGTCAAGGAAAGCGTCAAGAATAAGCTACCTTCATTAGATATTAATGCGCTATCCCTTCAAGTAATAACTCCAACAATAATAAACCAAAACAGTATTTTACAACTGTCTTTAAAACCCATAAAAAGCATAATGTAACTACATAAAACAGTACTTTGGACGACAAAACAAAAGAACACGATCTAAATGAGTAATTGCTTATTAAAGTCACCACGGTATAGTCACCGGAGTTGTACTTTCAACAACAAACAGTAATGTATCTTGTTTAGTAACTTTAAAAGTTTTCCACCGTACGCGAAGCCACCAGACTTATTTTAAGTTATTGACTTATTGACTTTTAAAACTAGTGGTGTGGTATTGCGAGGTCAATGGTTTAGATACGAAAGGATTTATTTTTCAGGATGAAATGGCTTTGTTGGCGGACTGTGGGTTTCAAAGTATTGTATTGCACATACAAAATGTTGGTTTTTAAGAAATCGCTATGCATTATATTGGTTTTGCAATGCGGTGTTATAAAAAGTGAATGGAAAGAAAATATAAAGGTATTAAGAACAGGATGTAAGGTTCACTCATCCTCCATCCTGTCTGATGAGCAACTGCCCGACGGTTGATGTAGGGACGTTGTTTAGATGTTAGTCGTGCGGTAAACTCTGCTTGTCGCATTTCTTCCCGTGGGTGTCGTAAAAGGCGACTAAGGGACTTACTAGAGAATGGGCAGCAGCGTTCTCTATGCATTTTAACACCATACTGCGATCGCCAACCCGCCTGCCAAGCGTGGCGGTTGTGGCAAACCCCACCCTTTGGGGGAGGCCTATGTCCAGCAGTGGACGTCTTTCGGCTGAAATTATGATGATGATGATTGTATTGCACATAGAAATTTTAAGAAATCGCTATGCATTTATTGGCTTTGCAATGCGATGTTATAAAAAGTGAATGGAAAGAAAATATAGAGATATGAGGAACAGGGTATAAAGTTCACTCATCCTCCATAGAAAAAGGAGGATCCTCCGACCAGACGGGTATTGTGTCTGAAGGGCAACTGCCAGACGGTTGATGTCGGGACGTTGTATATATGCTAGTCGCGCGGTAAACTGCGATGCAGAATTTTGCGTGACGTCAGCGTCATGCGTAGGTCGCATGTGGCGATGTTATTGCCACCACGAAAATGAATCTTTCAAGGAGCTCGTGGCTAAGTGATAACAGCTGCACGGGTCGTCTACATGGTCCTCACATGACCTCATGTGAGGACCATGTAGATGAGTGTCTGAAATGGTCTTTTGAGGAACGAACCACACAGATTTGGGTCGACCTGTCCGGACAGTGCAATAATTTGTCAGTAATCGTGTAGCTCAACTCAGAACTTAAGGAGCTCAACGACTCGACGAACAATACTAGACACATGACATTTAGTTAGGCCGCATAAAGTACTTAAACTGCCAGACCATCATTATAACTAACAGAGGAAGAAAAAACTATCCACAAACCAAATACCGTAAAACTGGGTGAATAGAAATGAAGGGGTGAATCGAGACGCAACTTTAAAATGGATTTTAACATTGCAATAATATATTTTGTCGCCAAAAAGGACTATAATGTGTTACCTGTACTATAATTAACGATTAAGTATCCTTAGCATAATCAGCCTATAATGTTCCCACTGCTGGGACACAGGCCTCCTCTCTTCGAGAGGGACTGGGCTGTAATCTACCACGCGGGCCCAGTGCGGGTTGGTAGATGTCACATGTCTTTGAATTGTTGGCTCTAGGACATGCCGGTTTCCTCACGATGTTTTCCTTCACCGTTTTGAGAGCAGTATTGATGAAATTATTTACACAAAGTAAAACGCCTGCCTGGGTTCGAACCCACGACCTGACTCGTAAGTCGGGGCCGTTACCACTGGGCCACCACTGCTCTAAAGTCTAAGTGCTCTAAGTGTCCTTGTTGGCAACAAACCATATTATTTCAACGTTAAAATCCATTTAAAAGTTGCGTCTCGATTCACCCCTGCATTTTTATTCACCCCGGTTTACCCGGTAATAAAATACTTTTTGAGAATTTTTTGTTAAACTTATGTTTGCGCTGTCAGTTGGGACTGGTCATCTCTTAGCTGCCACGGCTTATTTTTAATTATTTTAGTTTTGAATTACAAAACTAAAATACGGACGCTTTTGACGTATTGCATCGTTCTCACATGTTTAACTTCAATATGAATGATGTAACCAATATTTTGTATCAATATTTTAATTTAAAAGAGTGTCCGTGGAGTTTCTTGCCCGTTCTTCTCCATAGGAACCTACTATTTGGAATGGGCAACTAGCTGCATATTTGTAACTGACCGACTTCTTGACAATTCAAAAGTGCCTGTCAATGGTTTAATTGAAATAAATGCTTTGAGTTTGAGTTTAAAAACGGAAAAATATAATTACAGTTTATTTCCAAACTCCACGCGAACAAAGTCGTGTCTAATACTAAGTCCACAGTGAAACATACCTCAAACATAGAACTACTAAAACCAGACAGATTAAAGGCCAAATGAACCTCGAACGAGCGGGCAATAACAACAACATAATATACAAGTTAAACCAGCACTAAACCAAACTTTGAGCGCTTGCATCAAAGTTACAACTCTAACTACTTTAGCAGCACGTGGTGGGAATCTATAAGTCTGTCAAATGTTTGGACCAAGTATATTGGTGGTTGGTGGGAACTTTGTATCGACTGGTAGTAAGTACCTTTGTTACGACGTGACGATAGGTCCGTGTGACAATGGGTGGCCCTCATATCATCACTTTGTTGTTTTAGGGGTCCGTACCTCAAAAGGAAAAAAGGGAACCCTTATAGATAGGATCACTCGTGTGTCTGTCTGTCTAGCTGTCTGTCTGTCTGTCCGTCTGTCACAGCTGATTTGCTCCAAATCTACTGGACCGGTTAAGTTACAACTCTAACTACTCTAGCAGCACGTGGTTGGAATCCATAAGTCTGTCAAATGTTTGGACCAAGTATATTGGTGGTTGGGGGGAACTTTGTATCTACTGGTAGTAAGTACCTTTGTTTTAAAAGCTATTTAAAGGTACTAATGACTTCTGAAGAAGGGGTTCTATCGATTGGTGTAGTTAAGCTGCGCTTACAAATGTCAGTGTGACGATGGGTGACCATCATATCATCACTTTGTTGTTTTTAGGGTTCCGTACCTGAAAAGGGAAAAACTGAACCCTTATAGGATCACTCGTGTGTCTGTCTGTCTGTCTGGCTGGCTGCCTGTCTGTCTGCCCGTCTGTTACAGCCGATTTGCTCCGAATCTACTGAACCGCTTAAGTTGAAATTCGGTACACATATGAGTTTCTATAACCCAAACATGGACGTGTGACGTAAATTAATGAATTTTTAGAATGGGGGTCACTTTTGGGAGAAAAATAGAGTTTAAGGAAAAAAAAATAAACTGTACCGTGTGACATATCAAATGAAAGGGCTTGTTTTATGGATTTTAGATATATATTTTTTTTTTTATAATTTTAAAATAAATATTTTATTAATTTATTAAATAAAATAGAGTAAAACTGATGATGACCATTGGGGTCTTATCTCCAAAACTACTGAGCCTAAAATATTGAAAAAAAATACAGAAAATTGTTCTTTATTTAAAGATTACAGGAAACCTATAAAATAGTAGTATGATCTTAAAAAAAACAGTAAATCTCTCAATAATGTGCGTACAAACTTACATTTGCAGTTGGAATGTAAGAGGGAACATGTTTTTCAACTATAATTAATGTTAAGTTTGTTCTTAGGATACATTTTGTTAATCCCCACTACGGAACCTTTTGTTTGTTGAAAATACAACTTCGGTACTTCTTACCGTGGTGCGTTAAATTAGCAATTACTCATTTAGATCGTGTTCTTTTGTCTTGGCGTTCGAAGTTCTGTTTTATGGAGTTACATTACTTAAATATGCTTTTTATGAGTTTTAAGTGAGCTGCAGAAAGGCTTATTCGTATTATTATTGCTAGAGTTATTACCTTGGAGGGATTGTACATTAATATCTAATGACGGTAGCTCATTATTTACATTTTCCTCGACTTGCTACATTTTTTGATGTTCATAATATGTAAAGCAATTATGTATTACCTTTAGATGCGTTACCCGCACTCAATCATGGCGAAGTAAAAGCAGGGCAATTGCCCGACATGGAATTGCCAGTCGCGCGCCATCCAGTGACGCGGCTACACGTCACAACCACTCGCAGTTCTCAGCAATTATTTGTGAAGAAAATGTTCAAATTACACTACTACTGTGGGAGTACAGAAAAACGTCTCATTTCATGCATAAGTACTTATTGTATTTTTTTATTATAAGAAAACGTTGTTTTGTTTTGTACTTGTACAGCCAGTCAGCCATTTTTCCTAACTGCTGCGACCGACGCGTACGCGAAAATGAACATGCAGCAGTTAGTGACGTAACTAAATATGTATGTTCATCTCTTTCTAACAACAGTTATCGGTAAGTATAGGTATTTCCTTTTCTTCGCGCACTGTATGATTGTACGCAAGTATGTAGCTACATTCATGACTTACGCTGTTTTTGAGTGCACGACGTTCCTACCGAAGATCGTGGGGAAGACCTGGGCCTGCAGTCTCGACATACATAGCGATTGCTTTACGACCGAATTCGGTCGCAAAGTCCTATTCGCAAAGTCCGATTGAGAATTTGCAATTTGCCTCTAAACAAATTGCATTCGCTTCGAAGCGGTTCTATTTCTACAATCGCTATCGTTATTTCACTTTTTGACAAGCGTTATCGCTAGTTTTTGTTTTAATTCCTTCATACGAATCCAAAACTAACGGTAACGCTTGTCAAAAAGTGCCACTAGGCCACGCATCTCTATGGAAGTTATCGTTCGATGATGTCGATTCGTTTCATGGAATCGAATGATGATAACATTGTCTAAACCCAGAAATGGAATTCGAGATAAAAAATGTAAACAAAGGTGTTGCCAATTTTAAATAATAACCTCAATCGTGCAGTTTGCCGAAAAGTACTATAACATAGTGCTAAAATCGTAGGCATATCTTAAACAGTTAAAATATAATATTACACACAGTTTCCAACTTTAAAGTGACGTAAACTACGATCCAAGAATAAAATATAACTGTTTGAAATGAGTTAATGAGTTAGTTTCTCTAATGAGTTTATGTTTGCGCCAATTTTTAAGTATAAAATGTAACTGTTTAACTGAATAAATAAATAAAATCATGCAAATTATTTTTATGATACTGGCAATAAGGCAGTTGAGTGGTCTAAAACATTTGTACTTCATTTAGTCTTTTCATTTAGTGAAACGCTTCGGCTTTGCAGAAGGTATAAAAGTGGTGACGCCGCTATAGACAGGTTGAAGAATCAGTTCATAATTTGTGTAACTGATTCGGACTCTTCATCAAGCTCAGAGTTCGAATCACAACGTGAATAAATCATAATATAATATAAATCCTAATTTAAAATAAACATGAGCAACTTGTTCATAAGAATTTTTTTTTTTTTTTCGTTTACCTTTCCTATAATATTATGACTTACCTTATTTTTAATTTTTACACGCTGCTTTAGCGTTCTTCCAAAAACAAAACAAAAATATTAAACATTCCTATTTTGAGTTACTAGGGAAATGTTGACTACCCCTGAACTGTCACTTTGACAATGACATTTCTTTGTTTACATTTTTTATCTCGAATTCCATTTCTGGGTTTAGCTTATTTATATTCCCCCCCAAAAAAAAACCCATGACAAAAAATACATGACATGACAAAAATTACTTTCAAGACCCAGTAAAATCCACATTATTCTAAAACATTTCCGAAATGAAAAACGGATTCCTAGCTGTCATCCTCTTACCGTCAAACTTTGAGCCCCAAAACTTTACAGCTTGTAAAATTTCTCTAACCTCGATTTAAAATGAATTAAGTCCTGTCCCTACGGAGTTTGACTAATGAATCAGTAATGGCACCCGATTTGCTTAAATATTTTATAGCAAGTAACACTGGCTAGTGATGTGTCTTTTCGAATTATTCGATTGGTCAAACCAATTACCTAATTTCAATGATTTTTTTTTCCTCGTAAATGCAACTTTTGCTGGTTGACAATTAAATAGCAAGCGTATTATGATCGGCAGAAAACACCACAAAATGTAAAAAAATATGTAAATAATTATGTAGATGTCCGATGAATAATATTGTTCTTGCTACTATTCTGACAGACTCAATTCTACTATTTTTCAATAACAGTAAGTCTTAGTATTTACATAACCGTACTCATCAAACCTGACTTGGGTTCCGTACGTATTTTTCGGGTGACCACTGAAAATCAGTGCTGTGCTGTGGGTCTCCCATAGCACAGCATCATGCTGAGTGCAAGCCTTCTTGTCACAGTCATGAAGTGCAGCTTCCGACTATTTGTTTGTTTGTGATCGTGATTATAATATGTACTTAGATCTGTTTTGTGTAATGTTTACCTTCCACTCTATTACATATTATGTTTTCCAATATTGTACTTGCACGTTTTTCTGTGACAAATAAAATTATTTTTATTTCTTTCTTCTTTCTTTCTGTATCAAACACGTACCCTACACGTATTTTTTATAAATAAATATTAGAATACTAATTCGGTCCTATCAATTGGACGCGACAATGGCCAACTAAGCCAATTAAATCCGATAGGTCAAACTCACTCAAATCGAATAATTCGAATAACATCGCGATTGTTTATTCGAATGGACAATTAGAACGAATGGAATCGAGTGCTGTTTGTTCATCTCTAACCCAGATGGATAGATTCGTCCGGTGTGGGCATACATTAATTTTGGGCAAATATTTATTAGGACCCAATTACTGATCATCCGCGTTAATCAATTACGGGATTTCCTTAAGTAGGTACTCTCAGTGATTGTACTTTTTATTGAGAAGAGAAATAGTTTATTTTGAATGTACTTATTTATTTTTAAAGATCCTATTTTAAGGGATGCCTTTTTCTTTCCAGCTTGTTATTTATTCGCTCATGTATATGTCGGAACCGGTCATTAGTACGGACAAGTAACGAATCAAGCCCGCCACTGGTGAAGCCGCGTGATCTACCCACACCTCTGGCGCGCTTCTACAGAGTCGTGATGTTTTGAGCCGATGGCGAGGAGGACATTCAAGAGTCAGTGTCTGGTTTGATCGCATCGGAGTTAAGACGTCGCGGAACTGTATTCGATTCGTTATGCTCGGTTATAGTGGTGATTATAATTTGTAGTGATTATGTTAATTTGTAATTTCAATAAACGCTGTGTATCAAATTCAAATTCTTTTATTTTTCAGACATTTAGTCCACTTTGTTAGTAACAATTTGCCTTAAACACTATGTTAATAAGAACTTAGCATAAACAGAAAATTATAAATTAAAAAATGCATTTAGGACGATTCATTTTGGTTTCGATCGAATATCCTACTAAGAGGTTATTCGATCAAAACCCGGACGAACCCCTTCATAATTGGAGAATCGAATTTCTCCGCAATAACCTGCAAGATGCTGTCAGAACTACCGCGTAACCTGGCCAATAATGAAGCAATTCTTTTACGTCTGATGGCGTGGAAGCCATCAACCCTTGCTTCCGCAAACATATTCGACGCACTACAGAAACGCGGCAGCCCCAACAACATCCTAAAGCCATTATTGTATTGGACTTGCAGGGCACTGAGCAATCTCTGAGTATATGTGATCCACAGGCTGCTCGTGTAAAATGTTTGGCAGTATAAAAGTATCGCACCCAGTGTGTTTTCATTACACGAAACCCAACTTCTACCCACATGATGTCTGAATCTAACTGAGTAAAATACTGACAAAAAGTAAAAAGTTACGAAAGGAAAGAAAAGCAGAAAAATGCTAGAAAGTTACAAAAGCTCTTATACATAATTGTGTCAAAAATTCCTAAGATGCTAATTAATTTCCGTAAATTTTAACGAAGTATTTAGTTCCTCACAGGCGTACGCCCAGTTACACCACAAACGACTAAATAAATTTAGCGCTAAAATAATTTAAATCATCGTTCTATCGCTATCAATCGTTTGAAAATGACTGACAGAAAGATGTTTTAAATACGTTAAGCGCTAAATTTATTTAGTAGTTAGTTAAGCAAGCGGGCCTTAGATTCTGTATAAGGTGTGTTGCGAAATCGCGAAAAAAAATCAGCTGTTCCCTACATTTATGTTCTTACAACTCGTCAAAATGTAGGGAACAGCTGATATTTTTTTCGCGATTTCTGGTTTGGGCCCATAATTAAAGTTGTTCATAATGATGAGTACAATGACCCCTTAAGAGATTTCGTGTATGAATAGATACACCTTATAGAGCACGAACTAAACATAAACTAATGCTATCTCGTACTCTCATATGAAGTAAGAAAGAGACAGAAACAAAGCTCCCAAAAATATCCCGCTGGACCTAGTTCAAACAAGTTAATCAAATAAATAGCCTATTCCAGATCACTAGGTCTTCTCATAAAAAAGTCATCGTGATACATTACTTCACCAGTTAATATAGCCAACTTTTTATAAAAAAATAACCATTAAAATGAACGTTAACCCGAAAATAAAGTTATTTCAACGGGCAGAGTTAAAAGTGCCGGGCGGTCGGCTTCGCAGGAAATATGTAAAATATATTACGTACACTAAATCAGTTTGCAATGGAAAAAAGGAAGTTTTTCGTGCACCCGGAATGAGTTTCTCATTGCATATGGAGGGATTTCCTCAAAATGTGTCTGAAAGCGGTGGAGCGACCTATCCTCGAGTTATTACTACAGGAGTGGTATAGAGCTACGAATGTTGTAGATAGGATTGGCAATATTTCATTATTTATACATAGTATTTGAGCTCTTAGGTATGGAGTTGACATCTAGTCTCAACTTCGGCGCCACCATCGAGTACAAAGCCCAAACTGCGGCCAAGAAACTGGGCATCTTAAATAGGGTGAAGCGATACTTCATGCCTGGACAGCTTTTGACCCTTTACAAAGCGCAGGTCCGATCCTGCATGGAGTATTGTAGCCACCTTTGGGATGGCTCAGCAAAATACCAACTTGCCGCGCTTGACTCGGTGGAACGCAGAGCTAAGAGGCTCATTGGCGACGTAAAACTGGTAGATGCCAATCTTCACAGCTTGGCTCATCGCCGCAAGGTTGGCTGCTTGTCGGTCTTCTACAGATTGTACCTCGGTGAGTGTGCCCAAGAACTCCATGACCTCATTCCACCGGCCCGCTTCTATTATCGGACATCTAGACGCACTGCAGGTTACCATCCCTTCCTTGTTGCTATTCCACCAATTCGCACTAAGCGTTTCCAAATGACTTTTATAATGCGCACAGCAGAAGAGTGGAACTCTCTACCTACGTATGTGTGTTGTACGCATACAACCCTAATCTCTTCAAAGTTAGAGTAAACAGGCATCTTCTGGGTAAGCTCACTCCGTCGTCGACTTTGTCTCTGTCACCTCTGCCCTATACTAAGGCCAAGAGCAAACCAATACTAAATAAAAAATAGTAACATCTTCTATCTATTTGGCAGGATTAAGGACTTCGCTACAGTTAGAAACAGGTAAAATATTTATTGAAAGTATTTGTGGAGACCTCAGCACATACTGAATATCTGAATGTATTGACGACTAATTTATTTCTATTGGCTTTAGCTCTCAGTAGTTAGATTCTTGACGGTCAACAACTTGTAGTGGTCCTAGCACGATTGCGCGGAGTAAGCTAGCGTAACGTAAATTCGAACGATTTTAAACTTAATTTATATTTATGGGTGATACTCAATTTGCTTGTCACCACATTTTCAACCAAAATGCTATAGGACAGTTGTATATTTTATTAAAAAATCGTCAGAATTTACGTTACGTTGACGTCACACATACGTGCTACTGTAGGCACACTGTAAGTTGTTAGATTTCAGTTTTCATTCTAAGATTGCACCGTATGCAGACAGACTACTCTGTAAAAGTTCCAATCAAACACTTCTGTAACCGCATCGTCAAGGTCATAAGTCACATTTCACATCAAAGAAAAAAAGAGACAGAGGAGGAGGCAGCAGCAAAAACAGCGCGTGGCAAAAAAGAGACAGAGGAGGAGGGAGCAGCTATCCTTTCGCTGCTCGCCACCACCACCGACGCAGCGGCTCTTTTTTGCTGCTCTGTTGGGGGGAGGGGGAGAGAGAAAAGGAGATTTTCTCAGTAATGAGTATAGCACTACCGTTCATGTTTACTAAAAGGAAAGCCAGAAGATGGTTGACAAAAAAAATAATCCATACTAGTATTATAAATTCGAAAGTAACTGTCTGTCCGTCTGTCTGTCTGTGTGTATGTTACCTTTTCACGCCTAAACCACAGAAGAGATTTCGATAAAATTTTACAAGGAGATAGATGACATTTGAGGAAGGACATAAGCTACATTTTGTCTCAAAAACAATCATATAGGGGGTGTAGGGAATGAAACTTTGTATGGGGGAACTTGGCATCTCTTAAGTTACGGATAAGAAAATTCAAATAATGCTTTTGATAAGAAATAAAAAAATCTTGTTTCAGCGTTTTTGTAAAATCATCCCCCAAGGAGGTAAAATATGAGTTTAAGATTCATATGATAATTGGAATTTTTGTGTACCTCTTTTTAAGAGATTAAAGGAATTGGAAATATAGTCAGAGTCCGTATCTTGAGGTAATATTTATTTCATTAAAATCGGTTCACCCGCTTAAAAGTTCTTACAATTTAAAGATATAGTTAATATGTAGATAGGTATTACGTGGCCAATGATGGCGGCGTTAGATTATTTCAAATTCATGGTTATTATATTAAAATTAATAATTATTATTTTTAACTTAGTTATTTATAATCAAAAAACCTGTTTAATTAAATTAAAAGAAATTGATGTGTATTTATTATCTGTCTGTCTGTCTATTACCCTTTCACGCTTTAATGGCAAAATTGATTTGGATGATAGGTATACATAATTATGGATAGGCCAGACCTGGATACATAGGACACGTTTTATCCCGGTCCCGGTAGCACGTTCCGTAATTTCCGACATCCACTCAGGAAAAGCCACGGGTAGAAGCTAGTTCAAAATAAATAAAAAATTGACATGTCTATTCCATTCTTAGCCTTATTGGCAATCTTCACATGAAGGAAACTGCTAGAGAACATTGAATTAAATAAAATAAATTAATTCTGGGTAACATTATTAAATCTGAATAACTTTTATGCTGTCCTGTATAGACTAGCGTTATTCCTTGGTGATGTTTAGACCGCAATTAGAGTGGAATTGAACATTTTAAAGCTCTTATCTCTCATTGGAATTTAGACTTAGTATTAGTAAGTGCTAGAGTTTAGAATGTAACAAACTATTATTCAATACATGAATAACATTATTGATAACCAAGAATAGGTCGAGCCTTGTTTTCTCTGGGAGCATGAAGTAAGGAGTAAGGACTTATTGTCGCAACAGATATGTGATTAAATAATAATTTAATTGACCAACACAAATCTTAGCACGGCATGTCAACAAATTTTTCAATCTGTCAGATTTTTACCCGATAGCTAATTACGAAGGCTGTAGCCGGAGGATTTAACAAATACAAAATTGATTTAGGTTAATTTAATTATAAGAATTACAATTTTAATTAGTAGCTAAGATAGTCGACCGTTGACCGATGCTGTGTCAAAAGTGACGGTTTTCACGAAGGCCGCGATGTCCGGTGTCGGGCTGCATGACCTTGTGCTGCGTCGGCGCCTCGTGTCCGCGGCTGATGCAATGCACGGTAATTAGGTAAACGCTTCAGCGGTTTAGGTGCTATGCGAATATGTACAGTGGTACCCAATTGATAAGGCGCGTCGTGAATCTTCGTTCGCACAGAAAAGAAAGTATGGCCCCGAAGATTAACGAAAGAATGCTTAAAACTTACAATCAACCTTAGGTCACTATTATAAGGTTCATAATACACTGGAGCTGCTAGCGTGCACTCGATCAGAAGTATGGCGGCTGACAAACATGCCACGCGGCGCGCGCTAACATGGCGGCAGCTGCCGACCAATAGCGGTACAGGAAAAAGAACCGCGGTGCGTGAAGCGTGCCGATTGTTCAATAGCATTTCCCGCACTTTTAAAATTCACCTTCTGCGCAGGTACATCGGTAAGCCATATCAATTGGGTACTACTGTAACAAGCTTTCCAATAAAGGTTTATGTAAAGCAAAATATTTTGGTTTCGATTTTGCACGTCTGGGCGTTTGTGTTATGAGCTTCGTTTCTGTAAATTACAACCAAAATACCTATAAAAACACCCTTACAACTTGTACCTACTTGATTTGGGATGATATTGTATTGTCAAATCAAAATACTTGGGATATTTGTTATCTTAAAATATTTTTGTTTAAACTTAGGTGCTGTCAAAGAGAGCAACCAACTACAATTTTAATGGGATTTTAAATAGTTCTGGTTCTGAGCTCTCAATTTTAGTAGAATTATAAGTTCTGTAAAAATATAGCAAGGCATACATAAAGAATCATGGCGAGATCCTTACATTAATTTGTACAGAAGAAGAGTTCATTTAGAGGGTTCAAAATGTCTTACAATGTTGAGAATACATTACCAGGAGTAGTTTGATATACTTATCATATTTTTAAAACCCTGCATAATTAAAATATTTCGAAATGAAAATATCAGTTTTTCGTTTCTTCTCGTTGCTCATTTTGTGTACTATCCAAGAAGAAAAGAAGACCTGGATGAGACTCACACAGGACAGGGAAGCATAGCACAAAAGGGAGGAGGTCTAAGGGCCTATGATGATGATGATGATGAAGAAGAATGCCGTCCAAAACCGATTTTTCGGCAGTACTGAAAATGCTTGGTGTCCAAATCCATTAAACCAACGATTATACTATCATAATACACAACATAACTTTCATACCATCACGCCTGTAATCCCCAAAGGGTTAGGCAGAGGTGTAACTGCCTATTATAGTCCACCGAAATTTCGACAGTTATGTTTATGTCCATTTAATAGGGTTGTAGCGGCATTAACATCGCCACATTCGAACTACGCGTCACACTGACGTCACGCAAAATCTTGCATCACGCAAGCAGAGTTTACCGCGCGACTAGCATATATACAACATCCCCACATCAATCGTGAGGCAGTTGCCCACCCGTCTGGTCAGAGAATCCTCCCTTTTCTATGGAGGATGAGTGAACTTTACACCCTGTTCCTCATGCCTCTATAGGGTCATAAATACTACCAGCTTTGTAGGTGGTTGCGACAAGCTTGTTAATAAACAAAAGACGTATGATATTTCCCGAGACCATCTCAGTCCTCAGTGTTATCTCAAGAATTCCTTTGCGACATTTCTCCAAGTTGAGTAACCATGCACGTTTATTATTTACTTAGCAAAAAGACCGTACATCCCAAAATAAATAATTGGAATACATACTTTGTTTGATCTCAATCAGTTGGACGGAATTCCGGATCGGAATTTAACTAATGTGTATTCGTCCGGGATTCCGGATGTTTAAATAACGATCCCCATATTTGATTGAGGGTCTGTCTCTTTGGCCTTTCCCATAATGCATTACATAGCTGTTGTCAATCAATCAAAATCAAAATATTTTATTTCACATAACCCTACATGGGCACTTATGGAACGTCAGAAGCTAGGTGCATGGTTCCAATTGGTCGTTTCTTAAGGAATAGAGCCGGCAAGAAATACCACGATTACTCTTTTAAAAATAATTCGCTTTTACAATGTTTTCAAATTACAGTATAAAGGCTTGTACAGACTGGTGAGATATCGCAGGCGCGACGCGACATTATTAGCACAATTTCTTTGTCGGTGTCTGTCGCGCCGGCGATATCGCACCAGTCTGTACGAGCCTTTAATAGTTAAGGGAGAAAAGTGTAGGTGTATAGTTGTTGCACCTACACACATCATAATTAAATCAACATTACTTTTTTTTTACACCAAAACCCGAAAAGGGGTCATTGTACTCATAATTTTGAACGATTTTTTCTATGGGACAAACATTGAAATCGTGAAAAAAAAAATCAGCTGTTCCATACATTTGTGTTCACTTAAATCGACAAAATGTATGGAACAGCTGATTTTTTTTTCGTGATTTCAAGGTTGGTTACATAGAAAAAGTTGTTCAAAATGATGAGTACAATGACCTCTTTTCGGGTTTAGTGTAAACAAACACGAATGTTGTTTATCTCTAAGATGATTTTCCATTCACAATTTAAGGCTCCTACCAACTGGTGCGATATCGCGAGCTCGACAGGCAGCGCGACCCTTGTCGCGTCCGCGGTATCGCACCAATCTGTAGAAGCTTTTAATAATGTTATTCAAACAATAATTGTTGGAAAAAGTGGCGAGTTATAAAGTTGAAAACATTTTTAATCAAGTTTTAGTCAAATTAAATTAATTCATTTTTTATTTTTAACTCCTCAGACGTTACAAATATCGATATCTAAATAAGATAAAACAAAAAATTAATTAATTTAAAGATTTTTTTGGGGTCAACGACAGCAGTTTGAAATATCTGTCTTTTTTCTGTGTTAGCTTCACAGACGTCATGGGTCATCATTTCAGCCGAAACATGGCCACTGCTGGACATAAGCCTCCCCCAAAGGTGGTTTGCCATAATCGCCACGCTTGGCAGGCGGGTTGGCGATCGCAGTATGGTGTTAAAATGCATAAAGAACTGCTGCCCATTCTCTAGTAAGTCCCTTAGTCGATAATAGTCGAATAACGAGGAAAAGTCGAATAATAGACGTTGTAGGCTTAATATACTGTAGATCTGAAGACCATTTTCTATTTTGTTAAGTACCTGGTAATTTTGACGGGCCTACCCTGTCCTCTCATACTTTGAAAATATTGTAAAAGCCAATTTTTTTTTTTTAAAGAGTAACCGTGGAGTTTCTTGCCGGCTCTTTTCCATAGGAAACGACCAATTGGAACCGTGCACCTAGCTTCTGACGTTTCATAAGTGCCCATGTAGGCTTATGTGAAATAAAAATATTTTTGATTTTGATTTTGATTTTGAGTCGCCTTTTACGACACCGCATGGGAAGAAATAGGATGGACCTATTCTTTACGTCCGGCACCACACAGACGACGTGACACAGACACAGACGTGATGGGTATTGTTATATAACAGGATAAAACAAAAGAAACAGATTTTCTTAACTCATACTTCAAGTAACAACACTACCAACGGTCGTTGACCCCCAGAAACAATCCATCAAATCCTTTTATTTTATAGTGTTTAGATATCGTTATGCATCTCGTCTGCAGTTTCACTAGCTATTTTAATTTGACCCTGTAGATGGATGTGTTACTAATTCCCTTTAGTAGGTGATGGCGTAAAAATTTGTTTACACTAGTGTCATCAGCAGGCTTAGCACAAAAACCGTTGAGAAGCGTTTTGTCGACGGAAGAATAGACAAAAATTACGCTTTCAACACATTTGCTCAAAAAATGCATTTACGAAGCCGGTATATAATGTTCGAAAGTTAAAAATTACGCACCATATACAACGGAATGGGCGGTAAAATTGGTACCCCCACCTAAGTTCATGTTTTACCGCCCCTACGTTGTATAGCGCCGTGCGTATCCTTTACGGTTTTTTTTTATTTCCATAAAAAAATATTTAAGAATTCCATCAAGGAGTTTCAAATTACGAGAATAAATAAGCTGAATGATCGAACCTCCTTGGAAGCGCTTTTGCTCAATACGCTTACCTCACTTTATTATTAAAGAGAAAATGAGACGAAAAGATGTAGTACTAATTTTCACCATGTGCACGTGGCGCCATTTGCAAATTCGCGCCATATTTTCTGAGAAATGTCAAAGATGGTTGCGACTTTCCGACTGATATTTACAAAATAATAATATGAGTTCAAGCGAGGAATCCGATATTAATATGGAATCTACTGCACCTGATATCTTGAATGAGCCGCCAAAATCGTGAGTGCTAATGATTTACAATATTTTATATCATTGAAGACTCAAAGAATTTTATTCTCGTAATTTGAAACTCCTTGGTGGAATTCTTATATATTTTTAATGGTAATTAAAAAAAAAAACCGTAAAGGATACGCACGGCGCTATACAACGTAGGGGGCGGTAAAACATGAACTTAGGTGAGAGTACTGTTTTACCGCCCGTTCCGTTTTATGGTGCGTAATTTTTAACTTTCGAAGAATTTATACAGGCTTCGTAAATGCAATTTTTTGAGCAAATGTGTTGAAAATAACTATTCCATGTCCCACATACCGCAGTGTCTCAAGACGAAAGTCTTTGACCAGTGCTTGTTGTCAGTGATGACCTATGGCACTGAAACGTGGTCGCTCATATTAGAAGGCTAAAAGTCACCCAAAGGGCAATGAAGAGGGCTATGCTTGGAGTTTCCCTACGTGATCGAATCAGAAATGAAGAGATCCGCAGGCGAACAAAGGTAAACGACATAGCCCTAAGAATTGCCAAGCTTAAGTGGCAGTGGGCAGGGCACATTGCTCTCAGAACTGATGGCCGATGGGACTGAAAGGTTCTGGAGTGGCGACCGCGTACCGGAAGACGTAGAGTTGGAAGACCTCCTACAAGGTGGACCGATGACCTACCTTGTGAAGGCTGCAGGTATCCGCTGGATGTGGGAAGCACAGAACCGGTCGAAGTGGCGGTGCTTGGGGGAGGTCTATATCCAGCAATGGACGTCTTTCGGATGAAATGACGTTTCCGGGTAGACAGAAGAACATTTTTGGTAGACAAGCGATTTCTATTCTACAGTAGAATAGAAAGCGTCATGCTAAGCCAGCTGATAGTTTTGGAACAGATCATACGAAATAGTACCAATTTTTTTAGTTTAAGGCGCTGACAAGAGGCAAATGATTAAAATAGGCTTGTCTTAAACAAAAAAACTGCCAAATCTATAAAGTTTGTGGTAGCGGAAAAATATATGTTGTTCTTGAACATATTGCTCAGAACTTGGTTGTTACCAAAACACATTAAAAAAAAAAAACTCGATAAAAATTAACGGTAAACTAACCCTTTACTTTGAATTTCAATCCTAAATATCTGTATTAAATAGCAACGTACGATTGGTATTTAATTAATAACAAGAACGTCTTATTTGTATGCAGAACTTGGTTGTTTTTTATTTTCGATTACCTACTCAACTCATTTTTTAGTAAATAAATAATTGCTTCATATTTTGCAATAAATTACAAGCGTTGTGTCATCGCGCTTCTCTTTCTTTTGTATGCAGTTTGACAGTGACAGCGGTTTACCTGTTGCCAATCTACCAACTAATGGAATGTGATAACTGTCGTAATGTTTAGGTACTTCTAAATCACTACGTAACTGACCTTAGTGTTACAGATAGTGCCATCTACGAAGACGTGCCCACCTCTTTTTCCTAATCACTTACAGTGCAAGTGTGAATTCTTTCGCTAGTGTTGTAGTGCTGTCGATACGTACGAATTGCCTATGAGTGCACACTACGATGAATAAATCAGCTCGGATTAAACTCCCCACACCACGCGGCCCGCTAGATCAAAAAATTGTGGGGCGCGGCCCCGTGGATGGCACTATCTGTAACTTCAATGTTAATCATCATTTCTTATACAATTAGTAGGTATAATCTGTTCAATAATCTTTTTATTCGAAAAACATTTTAGTGTCCAACGAATTTCAAAATAACTGGGCTCCAAGTCTGCTATTTTTATAAATTGAGTTATTCCAACACGATCCCATTGTCATTTTTCTAAAAGTTCGTAATCTGCTAAATTCATAATGGTCGATCATTGCATTGCATGTACGAGATTACCAATAAATGCAATTTCTTTCAATGTAGTGTCAGTGGCCGACCATTGGAAAGTCATAATGACGCTATTATAATAGTCGATTACCAAACTTGTCAAAATCAACAATTATGAAATCAATGATCGACCATTCTGACACTATTGTAATAGCAGACTTGATGCCCTGATCATTTGGCCACTAAATAATAAAACGTTAATTTTAAATTCCTTCGACACTTAAATGTCGCCGATGTTTAACTTCGAGAATAGCTTAAATCGCTCTTTGAACGGTTTCCGTTGAAATATGACAAAGTTCTGAGTTAGGTAAAATTCGCGGCACCTTGCGCCCTTGTCCAAATAAGGGTGAGGACACGATGGATGAGAGGAGCGGGAAGAGAACGAGTTTTATTTCGTGGGCAGCTAGCTATAAATATTATAAATTAAAATAGTTTTTTATGTCTGTCTATGTGACTGAGTTGTTCTTCTAATCTACGCAACGAATTTAGTTGCGGTTTTCACCATACAAAAATAATAAAAATAGCACTCACAATGAAAGACAGACAGAATTTTTTGAACGGTTACTTTATGAATTACAGTAGATACGAGTATCCTACTTATTCTACTAATATTATAACTTAGCTGCTACCCCGATTTTCCTAAAGTAAAAGAAGCCTAAGTTACTCCATAAAACATCAGCTATCTGCCAGTGAAAGTCCCGTCAAAATCCGTCCAGCCGTTTCGGAGATTAGCTGGAACAAACAGACAGCTAAACAGAGATTTTTTTTAATTGTTTTTTTGTTATAATTAGTGCCGTTTATACTTTCAAATGCATTTAGAATAAAGCTGTTATTTTGAAATTACAAATAGTAACTTAAATTTTATTTATTCGTATTGTATGTTGTGTTATGTTGTATGTTACAGGCGTGATGTTATGTGTTATGTGTGTGTGTATTGTATGTATGTCTAGATTTGAAAGTTTGTATCATGTTTGAATGTTTGTTACTCAATCACACAAAAACGGCTGAACGGATCATTATGAAATTTGACAAATAGGTAGCCTGGAACCTGGAGAAGGCGATAAGCTAATTTTTATCCTGGATCGCAGACGAAGTCGCGGGCAACAGCTAGTATTTTAATAAAATGAAAAATTTATTTTGTTGTAAAAATATTTCGTTGTATTCGAATAAGCGCATATTTCGACCACCGCACAACTGCATCCTCGTGAATGCTGTTCCCAGAAAAAGTTTTTCGGTAACTAAAAATGTTTGTAGATTTCGGTTCGCGGTTGGTTTGCAGTGGAAAGCGTCGCTGTGAAAACTGAATAAAAACCACACGATTTTACACTCAATAAAAAAACATAGTAACATAATTGGATCTATCTTTAAATTGACAGTGACAGACAAGTGAATCGTTGTTGACAGTGGCGCTAAGAGTTGAAAAAATACATTGATTAATAATTATTCCTGACATTTCCCTTAAAACGATGGATGGATTGTGTGAAAGAAATAAGAGATCTTATTTCTTTTCTGGCACTTCAATGTCCTTTTCTCTAGTTGTCTGTCAGTAAGAGATGAACATTCTCTAATTTTAGTTTATTTTGTAAACAAGGGGATCTTTGCCAATATTGTGTAATAGAAAACAGTCACGTGCAGGTCTGTCAGAAACAAAACACAATCTACAAACAATTAGCCCTAACTTTGGAACGTCGCGTCTTTTCAAAAATGGAACTAAATACGCAACAGTAATTACTGAAGCCTAACTTGTCAAGGTCTCGAGTTCCTCAAGTTTTGAGCGAACTCGGCTAATGTTCCAACAGTTACCACGCGTCAAAGTTACTCACTTTAGCTGGGAAGTACTCTTGGTAAGGGCAATAGGAGCGCGGAAGCGGGAGCGGGGATTTAAAATGTTCGAGAGAACAGCGTTACCTTCTTTCTGGGGCTGTTGGGTAAAAACATTTTGTGGGCACGAATAGTTTCGGTTTTTTTTTTCAATAATCTAACTCCATTGTCCGTAGATAAATTATTTTTAGAGACTAGCAACCAATATTTTTTAAAAAAATGGAGTGGACGACTATAGATGAATTTGATTATGCTTGCAACGATGCCGATGCCACGCGTATATGCGGCGACTAAATCTTTGAACGTTGATCAAGCAAAAGTCGTATGTATGTCTGAATGGTAGCAGGTTGTGTTTTGTCGTTCCTGCATATTATAGGAAGTCAGTTTATGTATTAAATGAATTTATTGAGTGTAAAATCGTGTGGTTTTTATTCAGTTTTCACAGCGACGCTTTCCACTGCAAACCAACCGCGAACCGAAATCTACAAACATTTTTAGTTACCGAAAAACTTTTTCTGGGAACAGCATTCACGAGGATGCAGTTGTGCGGTGGTCGAAATATGCGCTTATTCGAATACAACGAAATATTTTTACAACAAAATAAATTTTTCATTTTATTAAAATACTAGCTGTTGCCCGCGACTTCGTCTGCGATCCAGGATAAAAATTAGCTTATCGCCTTCTCCAGGTTCCAGGCTACCTATTTGTCAAATTTCATAATGATCCGTTCAGCCGTTTTTGTGTGATTGAGTAACAAACATTCAAACATGATACAAACTTTCAAATCTAGACATACATACAATACACACACACATAACACATAACATCACGCCTGTAACATACAACATAACACAACATACAATACGAATAAATAAAATTTAAGTTACTATTTGTAATTTCAAAATAACAGCTTTATTCTAAATGCATTTGAAAGTATAAACGGCACTAATTATAACAAAAAAACAATTAAAAAAAATCTCTGTTTAGCTGTCTGTTTGTTCCAGCTAATCTCCGAAACGGCTGGACGGATTTTGACGGGACTTTCACTGGCAGATAGCTGATGTTTTATGGAGTAACTTAGGCTTCTTTTACTTTAGGAAAATCGGGGTAGCAGCTAAGTTATAATATTAGTAGAATAAGTAGGATACTCGTATCTACTGTAATTCATAAAGTAACCGTTCAAAAAATTCTGTCTGTCTTTCATTGTGAGTGCTATTTTTATTATTTTTGTATGGTGAAAACCGCAACTAAATTCGTTGCGTAGATTAGAAGAACAACTCAGTCACATAGACAGACATAAAAAACTATTTTAATTTATAATATTTATAGCTAGCTGCCCACGAAATAAAACTCGTTCTCTTCCCGCTCCTCTCATCCATCGTGTCCTCACCCTTATTTGGACAAGGGCGCAAGGTGCCGCGAATTTTACCTAACTCAGAACTTTGTCATATTTCAACGGAAACCGTTCAAAGAGCGATTTAAGCTATTCTCGAAGTTAAACATCGGCGACATTTAAGTGTCGAAGGAATTTAAAATTAACGTTTTATTATTTAGTGGCCAAATGATCAGGGCATCAAGTCTGCTATTACAATAGTGTCAGAATGGTCGATCATTGATTTCATAATTGTTGATTTTGACAAGTTTGGTAATCGACTATTATAATAGCGTCATTATGACTTTCCAATGGTCGGCCACTGACACTACATTGAAAGAAATTGCATTTATTGGTAATCTCGTACATGCAATGCAATGATCGAGCATTATGAATTTAGCAGATTACGAACTTTTAGCAAAATGACAATGGGATCGTGTTGGAATAACTCAATTTATAAAAATAGCAGACTTGGAGCCCAGTTATTTTGAAATTCGTTGGACACTAAAATGTTTTTCGAATAAAAAGATTATTGAACAGATTATACCTACTAATTGTATAAGAAATGATGATTAACATTGAAGTTACAGATAGTGCCATCCACGGGGCCGCGCCCCACAATTTTTTGATCTAGCGGGCCGCGTGGTGTGGGGAGTTTAATCCGAGCTGATTTATTCATCGTAGTGTGCACTCATAGGCAATTCGTACGTATCGACAGCACTACAACACTAGCGAAAGAATTCACACTTGCACTGTAAGTGATTAGGAAAAAGAGGTGGGCACGTCTTCGTAGATGGCACTATCTGTAACACTAAGGTCAGTTACGTAGTGATTTAGAAGTACCTAAACATTACGACAGTTATCACATTCCATTAGTTGGTAGATTGGCAACAGGTAAACCGCTGTCACTGTCAAACTGCATACAAAAGAAAGAGAAGCGCGATGACACAACGCTTGTAATTTATTGCAAAATATGAAGCAATTATTTATTTACTAAAAAATGAGTTGAGTAGGTAATCGAAAATAAAAAACAACCAAGTTCTGCATACAAATAAGACGTTCTTGTTATTAATTAAATACCAATCGTACGTTGCTATTTAATACAGATATTTAGGATTGAAATTCAAAGTAAAGGGTTAGTTTACCGTTAATTTTTATCGAGTTTTTTTTTTTTAATGTGTTTTGGTAACAACCAAGTTCTGAGCAATATGTTCAAGAACAACATATATTTTTCCGCTACCACAAACTTTATAGATTTGGCAGTTTTTTTGTTTAAGACAAGCCTATTTTAATCATTTGCCTCTTGTCAGCGCCTTAAACTAAAAAAATTGGTACTATTTCGTATGATCTGTTCCAAAACTATCAGCTGGCTTAGCATGACGCTTTCTATTCTACTGTAGAATAGAAATCGCTTGTCTACCAAAAATGTTCTTCTGTCTACCCGGAAACGTCATTTCATCCGAAAGACGTCCATTGCTGGATATAGACCTCCCCCAAGCACCGCCACTTCGACCGGTTCTGTGCTTCCCACATCCAGCGGATACCTGCAGCCTTCACAAGGTAGGTCATCGGTCCACCTTGTAGGAGGTCTTCCAACTCTACGTCTTCCGGTACGCGGTCGCCACTCCAGAACCTTTCAGTCCCATCGGCCATCAGTTCTGAGAGCAATGTGCCCTGCCCACTGCCACTTAAGCTTGGCAATTCTTAGGGCTATGTCGTTTACCTTTGTTCGCCTGCGGATCTCTTCATTTCTGATTCGATCACGTAGGGAAACTCCAAGCATAGCCCTCTTCATTGCCCTTTGGGTGACTTTTAGCCTTCTAATATGAGCGACCACGTTTCAGTGCCATAGGTCATCACTGACAACAAGCACTGGTCAAAGACTTTCGTCTTGAGACACTGCGGTATGTGGGACATGGAATAGTTATTTTCAACACATTTGCTCAAAAAATTGCATTTACGAAGCCTGTATAAATTCTTCGAAAGTTAAAAATTACGCACCATAAAACGGAACGGGCGGTAAAACAGTACTCTCACCTAAGTTCATGTTTTACCGCCCCCTACGTTGTATAGCGCCGTGCGTATCCTTTACGGTTTTTTTTTTTAATTACCATTAAAAATATATAAGAATTCCACCAAGGAGTTTCAAATTACGAGAATAAAATTCTTTGAGTCTTCAATGATATAAAATATTGTAAATCATTAGCACTCACGATTTTGGCGGCTCATTCAAGATATCAGGTGCAGTAGATTCCATATTAATATCGGATTCCTCGCTTGAACTCATATTATTATTTTGTAAATATCAGTCGGAAAGTCGCAACCATCTTTGACATTTCTCAGAAAATATGGCGCGAATTTGCAAATGGCGCCACGTGCACATGGTGAAAATTAGTACTACATCTTTTCGTCTCATTTTCTCTTTAATAATAAAGTGAGGTAAGCGTATTGAGCAAAAGCGCTTCCAAGGAGGTTCGATCATTCAGCTTATTTATTCTCGTAATTTGAAACTCCTTGATGGAATTCTTAAATATTTTTTTATGGAAATAAAAAAAAACCGTAAAGGATACGCACGGCGCTATACAACGTAGGGGCGGTAAAACATGAACTTAGGTGGGGGTACCAATTTTACCGCCCATTCCGTTGTATATGGTGCGTAATTTTTAACTTTCGAACATTATATACCGGCTTCGTAAATGCATTTTTTGAGCAAATGTGTTGAAAGCGTAATTTTTGTCTATTCTTCCGTCGACAAAACGCTTCTCAACGGTTTTTGTGCTAAGCCTGCTGATGACACTAGTGTAAACAAATTTTTACGCCATCACCTACTAAAGGGAATTAGTAACACATCCATCTACAGGGTCAAATTAAAATAGCTAGTGAAACTGCAGACGAGATGCATAACGATATCTAAACACTATAAAATAAAAGGATTTGATGGATTGTTTCTGGGGGTCAACGACCGTTGGTAGTGTTGTTACTTGAAGTATGAGTTAAGAAAATCTGTTTCTTTTGTTTTATCCTGTTATATAACAATACCCATCACGTCTGTGTCTGTGTCACGTCGTCTGTGTGGTGCCGGACGTAAAGAATAGGTCCATCCTATTTCTTCCCATGCGGTGTCGTAAAAGGCGACTCAAAATCAAAATCAAAAATATTTTTATTTCACATAAGCCTACATGGGCACTTATGAAACGTCAGAAGCTAGGTGCACGGTTCCAATTGGTCGTTTCCTATGGAAAAGAGCCGGCAAGAAACTCCACGGTTACTCTTTAAAAAAAAAAAATTGGCTTTTACAATATTTTCAAACTATGAGAGGACAGGGTAGGCCCGTCAAAATTACCAGGTACTTAACAAAATAGAAAATGGTCTTCAGATCTACAGTATATTAAGCCTACAACGTCTATTATTCGACTTTTCCTCGTTATTCGACTATTATCGACTAAGGGACTTACTAGAGAATGGGCAGCAGTTCTTTATGCATTTTAACACCATACTGCGATCGCCAACCCGCCTGCCAAGCGTGGCGATTATGGCAAACCACCTTTGGGGGAGCCTTGCCAACCAACCTTGAAATCACGAAAAAAAAATCAGCTGTTCCATACATTTTGTCGATTTAAGTGAACACAAATGTATGGAACAGCTGATTTTTTTTTCACGATTTCAATGTTTGTCCCATAGAAAAAATCGTTCAAAATTATGAGTACAATGACCCCTTTTCGGGTTTGGTGTAAAAAAAAAGTAATGTTGATTTAATTATGTTGTGTGTAGGTGCAACAACTATACACCTACACTTTTCTCCCTTAACTATTAAAGGCTCGTACAGACTGGTGCGATATCGCCGGCGCGACAGACACCGACAAAGAAATTGTGCTAATAATGTCGCGTCGCGCCTGCGATATCGCACCAGTCTGTACAAGCCTTTATACTGTAATTTGAAAACATTGTAAAAGCGAATTATTTTTAAAAGAGTAATCGTGGTATTTCTTGCCGGCTCTATTCCTTAAGAAACGACCAATTGGAACCATGCACCTAGCTTCTGACGTTCCATAAGTGCCCATGTAGGGTTATGTGAAATAAAATATTTTGATTTTGATTGATTGACAACAGCTATGTAATGCATTATGGGAAAGGCCAAAGAGACAGACCCTCAATGAAATATGGGGATCGTTATTTAAACATCAAGAATCCCGGACGAATACACATTAGTTAAATTCCGATCCGGAATTCCGTCCAACTGATTGAGATCAAACAAAGTATGTATTCCAATTCTTTATTTTGGGGTATACGGTCTTTTTGCTAAGTAAATAATAAACGTGCATGGTTACTCAACTTGGAGAAATGTCGCAAAGGAATTCTTGAGATAACACTGAGGACTGAGATGGTCTCGGGAAATATCATACGTCTTTTGTTTATTAACAAGCTTGTCGCAACCAGGTGGTTGTAGGTACAAAGCTGGTAGTATTTATGACCCTATAGAGGAATGAGGAACAGGGTGTAAAGTTCACTCATCCTCCATAGAAAAGGAAGGATTCTCTGACCAGACGGGTGGGCAACTGCCTCACGATTGATGTGGGGATGTTGTATATATGCTAGTCGCGCGGTAAACTCTGCTTGCGTGATGCAAGATTTTGCGTGACGTCAGTGTGACGCGTAGTTCGAATGTGGCTATGTTAATGCCGCTACAACCCTATTAAATGGACATAAACATAACTGTCGAAATTTCGGTGGACTATAATAGGCAGTTACACCTCTGCCTAACCCTTTGGGGATTACAGGCGTGATGTTATGAAAGTTATGTTGTGTATTATGATAGTATAATCGTTGGTTTAATGGATTTGGACACCAAGCATTTTCAGTACTGCCGAAAAATCGGTTTTGGACGGCATTCTTCTTCATCATCATCATCATCATAGGCCCTTAGACCTCCTCCCTTTTGTGCTATGCTTCCCTGTCCTGTGTGAGTCTCATCCAGGTCTTCGTTTCTTCTTGGATAACATTTTACAACATCATCATCATCATTTCAGCCGAAAGACGTGTAATGCTGGACATAGGCCTCTCCCAACAGAAGAGGGGGTTGACATAATCGCTACGCTTGACAGGTGGGTTGGCGATCGCAGTATGGTGTTAAAATGCATAGAGAGTGCTGCTGCCCATTCTCTAGTAAGTCCCTTAGTCACCTTATACGACACCCACGGGAAGAAATAGGATGGTGCTATTCTTTACGTCTGGCACCACACGGAACATACATTGTGCATAATAATTTAAAATCAATATGACATTATTTTCCAGTTTGTGTAAGAACGTCTCGTTTTATTGATAGTATCCAACACATTGGCAAAATGTATTAATCTAATAGTCGTTACTTCAATCCACAACCATCAGTAATTCATATGTTGAAATCCGGCCAATGCCTGGAGGCATTGGCCGGATTTCAACATATAAGTATAAGTAGTATAAGTATACAACCATATTTCCACTGTGAACATAACACACGAATCCCTGATTACAAACTAGCCACATGTTGCTATTAAAGACCATAATACTTACATATTCTACCGATGTTCTTGACTGTACTTGGTCACTCTATTGGTTCGCCGGAAGTTCCGGCCAGCGGAACTGACTGACACGATACATCGCAAACACAGACGTTTGAACTTGGAACGCTGATTTGTCATGTCGCGTTTAGAAATATTGTTCGAATAGGGATGGCATACTTAATTCAATCAGTTACTTAAATTATATGATGGTATGAGACCTTCGTCCTTTCTTTGGTATTGTTCGTCGAGTCGTTGAGCTCGTTAAGTTCTGAATTGAACTGCATGATTGCTGACAAATGCGTGCATTGACTGGCCAGGTCAACTCCTGGTTTTCCCTCTAAAGTATCAGACATTCATTTGCATGGTCCTTATATGGCCTGACTAAGATTATGTCTAGCTATAACTGACCATGGGTCATTGAATAAACACCTCTTTGTCATAGGAGTCACACACAGTCCGCTGTGCAGGGCCTGCATGGAGGACGACGAGACAGCAGCTCATATGCTGCTAAACTGCCTGGTGGTCGCCACATACAGGGCAAAGTAGTTTGGTAACCCCTACGTGAGATTTTCAGTAAGACCAAGGCGTTGCTGGCGTTCCTTGAGGAGTTGGGGTGGATTGAATAACCGATTGTCCCACCCGTACGCAAAATACGCGCATTGACATAGAGTAGCGGACACCAGCTCGTATTACCTCTCATAAGTTTTTTTGCTGCTCTGCTGTGACAACCCTGCCACAGACACAGGCGTCTCGTTGTTTGCTCATTTCCGGCAGTCTGAGTGTTTGTTGGTTATTTTATTTTAAAAGACTTATGAAATCGAATGTGGAATTGCTTACTTTGTGCTATTGCAGACAGTACCTACTAGATTTAGTATAAAATATGATCAGGTCTGGGTATATTGCAATACGGCAATATACCACTGAGTAACGCAAAGAAGATTAAGGTTCTGTATAAAATATTCTCATCACTAGTCTTTTACATACAGCAGTGATTGCCGAAATAAGATATGATGCTAAGGGTCAGGGTTCCATGATTTCCAAATAGCCTATACTCGATGAATAAATTACAAAATGGAACAGAATTTGTATGAAATTATCAGCAAAGTTAAAAATCTAATTTTAGGTGTTAACTATTGATGTCCATAATGAGAGCTTAAAGCCCGATTTACACGGTGTAAGTTTCTGGAACGTTCAAGAGCAATAATCGCATGCCATAAAGCACGTTCAATGTAATTGCCATTCAAGAATTGCATGTAAGTTTACACGGGTGCTATTTCCATAAAATGGCATACAATAATTGAATGCAAGTTTTGCCGTTCAATAAAATTACATGCGACTTACACCAAGGCAATTATATTGCAAGGCGATTATTGCATGCAAGTTTTCCCTCGTCCTAATACAGAGTTGCACGTCCTTGAACCAATCATTCAAGTATTGCCCATATTTGCGCTGCCAAATATTTTATTAACATTTTATTGAACGTCTTTTCAAGATTTTTTTTTGTTTCAGTCGTTCGTACTTGTAGAGTTGGATAAGGTTTTATTGCACGTGCAATTCTATTGTACGTGCAGTTTACACATATACCAGTTTTGAACGGCAACTAGCTTGTCCGTATCGTGCAACAATATTGTAAGTGTTGTTTCAACGGTGCCAGTTAGTTGCCCTTCAATTTTAAATAGTATGCCACAGGCAATAAACTTGAACCGTGTTAACGGAGCTTTAAAGATTATGTCTCAGTATCATCAAAGGAAAAACAACATCGACCTACATACATATTTTGAACTGACACTTTGTTACATAACCACGTTTGCATTGATATCTTCCTCTAGTGAAGTTTTTGCCGTCAAACCGAAGTGACGCATATTGAACAAGTTTCCATCTTGGAGAAGTACTGATGCATATTAGATTACAAGTTGCTACAACTTTATATGAATATGGCCAAGTTTCGGTCATCATTGATGCATTACCATACCCTTGCTATGTGGAAATACCATAATATTATGATGGTTTTCCCATAAATAATTCTAAAATTATTGATTTACAGATGCAGGGTTGAGCATTTAATGATTTTGAACTATGAAGAACCACAATAAGGCATGCAACTAGTCTAAAATTCTTAGTCTGACCTTATCAACCTAATTAAAGGTGTTGATAAAATGTTACCACAATACAATACTTCCTGAATAAGAACACGTTTTTGATCCATTTGATTGATGCTGTCCATTTACCATATTAATTACACTTCAACACACAGACTTCACTTACACACTATTGTAACTTTGTAGCTTCTCAATAGTATTTCAATCAACTCAGCCTACCGCAGTCCACTGCTGGACAAAGGCCTCTCCCAGGCTGCGCCACTACACCCTGTGCTTTGCCTTCCGCATCGTCTGACCCAGCCACCTTCTTAAGGTCGTCGGTCCATCTAGCTGGGGGGCGTCCCACACTACGGTTGCCGATACGCGGTCTCCACTCCAGGACTCATCTGCTCCATCGGCCATCAGTTCTTCGACAAACATGGCCAGCTCACTGCCACTTCAGTTTGCTAACTCCGCTAGCTATGTTAGTAACTTCGTATTTTTTTTCGGATAATTTAATTCCTGGTTTAATCCTTTTAAGAGACTCCAAGCACGCTGGGAAATATACGGTATAACCACAACCTTACTCTATTTCACGCATCTAACACCTATATCAAATTAAGTTACACTCAGCACGCCGCAAGCTCCGAAAGATTACGTCAAGTCCCCAAGTACACTCAGTCACCTTATAAAGTCTGACCTTTTTTCTCGAAACTTCAAACGCAACATAACTGCAGTACAAAAGCCGCACTTTTAACGACTTCAACCACCATTTCATCGTATATAGGTCACGGCGAACCCAGACTCCCTTAAGGGTTAGCGCAGACAAAGCTGCGGCTGCTTGAGCGTGGTTGAGCATTCCTTCCTTGCGTACACTTGGCCTCGAGCAGTTTCGCGGATGCTCGCGTGCGCTATCGTCACGAGAATAATAATAACCGGAATCAAAATAATTACAAAATATTTAATTTACTCATTAGAGAAATGCCCTGTATAATAAAATAATAATATAAAATAATATAATAAAATAATGTATAATAAAAGTGCTGATTCTCAGCACTTTTATTATACAGGTGTTAAAGAAACTGCGTGCCATAGCTCGGGAGTAGGTACAGTATAAATAAAGGAACCCAGAAAAAAAACTAACTTAAAATAGCAATATTTTAGAATTAAAATTATATTATCAAAAAAAAATATCTTAAATAAAATCAAAATAAAAACAAAAAAAAATTGCAAGGTCAACCTTATTTAGTACCTACCTACTAACTTAAAATAGCAATCGTTAGTAGGTACTAAATTAGGTTGATCTTGCAATAATTTGTTTATGTTTTTATATTTATTTATTTTTTCCTGGGTTCCTTTGAGACTGAACCTACCCCTAAGCTACGGCACGCAGTTTCTATAACACCCTGTATAAGACAGTCCCCCAAAACGCCCATCCTTCATCATTTTCTATTGTGTTAACTGGAAAGAAATGACGCACCAAACTCCCCAGCAATACATCGGTCTGTTAAATTAGAAGAACTAGAACTATACCTTAGTATCCAAAGTAATAAGCATAACAAAACAAAATCAATCTGCCTGCCTTTTCCCAACCATGTTGGGGTCGGCTTCCAGTCTAACCGGATGCAGCTGAATACCAGTATTTCACTTGGAGCGACTACCTATCTGACCTCCACAATCCAGCAACGGGTTAATACGATACCCCTTGGTAAGACTGGTTGACAGACTTTCGGGCTTCTGACGACCCCTAAGGACTGGCAAAGATCCACAAATGACAGCCTTTTTTTTTTTTTTGTTCACGGGGTGGAATATCCTCATGGATGTCCTCCGCCCTGGGGCGGGCGGAGGGATCTGTCAGACTCTTACTGACTAAAAACCACCACAGTGTTCCCTTCCCACTCTTGCACCGGGGATCTTGGGATCTGTTATTACTACCGCAATCCTTAGTGCCGGCCCGCCTCTGCGAGCCACCTCGTGTCTGGGGGTGGGTGAGGTGTCTGAGCCCCCCCGCGACGTCTGATAGGGGCGCGCGTGGAACACTACGTGCCGCCACCTCGGGTCCAATGTGATAGGGGGCGGCGGACGTCCCCAAGTCCGCCGTCCCTGGACCCATTTGACAACCAATGACAGCCTGGGCCAACGGTCTAACGTGCTTTCCGAGACATGGAGGGGTCTCGGTATGTAAAGATGGTCATCCGTCCACGGACCAATCCCGGCAAACATAGCTTATCGTGTTGGATCGACCCGAAATGATACACAAAACATAAATAAAATTATTTGGCATATGACAAAACTTAATATTCAATTATAATAAACAATTTGAAAACCCCTTTTTAGAAGCTTTGTCTCTGTGTGGTATTCACTCACGTACTGTGGCGACAACTGTTCGCAAGCGAGGACGCGCTCACACTCGAACATCCTCGCTACGCCGACGACGTCTCGCGTAGCTGCGAGGAATATACGCGAAAGAATGACCCACGGAATATATCTTGACTGCTTTTCAACTTCATTTCAGTTGTATTTCATTGGGTCTACTCCGAGATAAGTACTAAGTATCGGCCGAATGTTCGAACATTTTCTGACTACGGCGAAAGAAAAAAACAAAAGACGGTCAAAGGGATAAGTCAAAATCAAAAACGTGACTTGAAGTCGGGTAAAGATTCAGAGATATATAAAAAAACTTATATAAAGCTTAAATATAGCTTCGGAGTAGGCCTCCAGTTCATTAATCAATGAAAACTGCTAGGCTATCATTTCAGCCGAAAGACGTCCGCTGCTGGACATAAGCCTCCCACAAAGGGGGGGTTTACCATAATCGCCACGCTTGGCAGGCGGGTTGGCGATCGCAGTATGGTGTTAAATGCATAAAAAACTCTGCTGCCCATTCTCTAGTAAGTCCCATAGTCGCCTTCTACGACACCCACGGGACGAAATAGGGCGGTGCTATTCTTTACGTCTGGCACTTCACGGAACGTTAGGCTATACGTGCTAAACTGAAATAGAAAACATGTAGCTGAGATGAGAATGCTAAGAGTGATAATTATGTGGTATTACGCAAATGGATAGAGAAATGAATATGGAAGAAGCAGAAAAATAAATTACGATGAGCAAAAAAAGGACGACGAATCAATGAAAACTGCTCGGGTCTCCTTGCTCTGTCTACGCCAGCCCTAATGCGGAGAGGCGAGATTATTATTTTAATGCAATAAACCTTCCATTCAAATGTAAAGCAAGACTTGCAGCCCTTTTGTCTGTACAGATGAATTATAGTCCTTGACTTCTGCGATGTGAATGCTGAATTTGTTGAGAAAATGTGAAGATGTTTAAGGTTATTGTATTTTAAGGGCCATGTTTCATTCAGCGGGCCGAGCACGGGCTGCCCAAGACGTTTGTGACAAGACATGATAAATTATGTCATGTCAATTTGTACTAGAATTTTATGACAAAACAATTTTATCGCTCAAACTATGATAAATGTGTGACTCAAGTCATGTCACAGTAGACCGTGATCGTCCCACTGGGTAGTTTTTGATGAGTAACATAATATTTCCTCTCGCTTCCTGTGGGAGCGATTTTTTGAAAAGGGACGGAAGTGTGCAACAGGAGGTGACAGCTTGAGCATGGAATATCCGTAATTATTCGAACTAATGGTCGCCCACTGGTCGAAATTCGACCCCCTCTACTTATCTTCAAGTCAAATATGTGTGTGTTTTTTTTTTATTTTTTTTTTCAACGTGTTTTTTTTGATATCCCATAACTCTAGGGTATGATTGAGGCCATATCAAAGAATCAACTGGCATATGAGTTATGTTCCAATCCTTCGTTATTTTTTTTTTTTTCATTTTCATACAAAATAATTCGGCAAAGTCACGATTATTAATGTAAAACACCCTTACGTGAAATATGACAACGTCGACAAGGTAGCTTTCCCTTCACTAGCTGCCGCCGGGAAGCCCCGATACCAACATACCTACATATTTTATTTTACTACACTACTGCGAAGTTTGGCAACCTCGCAAAAGTAAAGATTCGTCATACTGGTGACAATTTTTGACCTAATTTAATTATGATTGATGATATCTCCGAAACGATGCATTTTTGGACCACCTATTCTAGGAGTTTTAGTATTATTTGTACCTACAGAATATAACCCTAGAGTTATGGGATATCAAAAAAAACAGGTTGTATAAACTAGTATGTAATGTTTTTAAGATTCCGTACCTAAAAAGGAACCCTTATAGGATCACTCGTGTGTCTGTCTGTCCGTCTGTCACAGTTGATTTGCTCCGAATGTACTGGACCGATTAAATTGAAATTTGTTACACATATGAACTTCTGTGACCCAAACACGGACGTGTTACGTAAATAAATTAATTTTGAATATGGAGGTCACTTTTGGGGGCCAAATTAGAAAATTTAAAAAAAAGTTTTGCTGTCTGTACTGTGTGACATATCAAATGAACGGGCTTGTTTTTAAGGATTTTTAATATATATTTTTTATAGTGTTAAAATACATACTTTTGAAATTATTTAAGAAAATAGATGAAAAATTACCATTCCCCCCCCCTTATCTCCGAAACTACTGAGCCTGAAATTTTGACAAAAATACAGAAAATAGTCCTTTACTTATAGATTACAGAAAAACCTAATCATCATAAAATAAGAAGTCTGTGATCTTAAAATAACATGGTAAGTCACTCAATTTGTGCGTTCAAACTTACATTTGCAGTTGGAATGTATAGAGATCATGTTTTCCAACTACAATGTTACATTTGTTCTTGGGATAAATTCATCTCAACTACGGAACCCTTCATTGTGCGTGGTCCGGCACGCACTTGGCTGGTTTTTAATTAATTTAACTTATTTCTAATGCATATTATATAAAAATAATAGAATTCTGCACTCCTCCTGCATGTATACTTTAACTGTGCCAAATTTCATACTCCTCTGTCCGCGGTATTATCGTTAAAAGGGGTACAAAGGTCATTGGACTCATCATTATGAACAACTTTTACTATGGGACCAAAAATGAAATAGCGAAAAAAAAAACAGCTGTTCCCTACATTTATGTTCAAATAATTCGTTAAAATGTAGCTAGGAATAGCTGATTTTTTTTCGCGATTTCAGGTTTTGTCCCATAGTAAAAGTTGTTGGCGTTGTTGGTTATTGACGTTTTAAAAATAACCCTGTATATGTATGTATGTAGGTAAGTATGTATTTATGTATGTCCTTCCCTATGTTCCCTCGTAACTACTAAACGGCTGAACCGATTTTGATGAATGATATGTCGTTAGATTTGTCTTTATTGCGCGAGTGTCACTGGATATTAACATTTTTTTTAATCAAAATGGCGGATGTTTGGCGCCAAAAAGTGTGTTTTCGAAAAAAATATATCTCCCAAGCCTATTGAGTGGGGTATCAAAATACAGGGTTTTAAAAGGTAATTTAAATGAGAAATGATAAAAAAACTATCCCGAACTTTTGGAGTGGTGCGTAAGAGGCCGTTAACACCCGATTATAAGTAAGTAAATAACCAAATTTACCGTCTTATCATCCTAACTGAAAAGTGTAAGATAAAAAAAAGTAAATAAAAAATACCAAAAACCCGAATGCGTTAAAAGTGAACTTAAAACAAGATTTATATAAATTAATACTATAAACAATCTCATGCAGTCGGAGGCATCTTCTTAACAACAACGACCTATTGCCTCCGACTGCATGAGACTGACAGTCGGGTTTTTTTTATTTTATTTACTTTTTTTACTAGGTTTTATTTAGTTTAACTTGTTATATTTTATATGTAGGTAGTTGGTATGTTGTGTTGGATTGTTACGAGATAATTTTGGACTACATACTTCGTTCCGTTCCGATGCCAATACATTAAATAATGACGCAGGATAGCCTTTACCAGAAGTGGTCATCGTATTAGTGGTTTAGCAGCTTCAATATCATCAGGATTGTTCCGGAATATCGCAGTTCGTTGTGGACGTGGTACGACAGCAACTCACTTCATATCAGTCATAAGAAGACGATCCGATCGATGCGACGTTCCGTTAGAGTGACAGTCACCAGTCAGGGTTATTCCGACCTTTTCAGCGATTCCAGTAACAAAACAAGACGTGCCATAAGCTGCGCTGTCACATTTACTATGGTAGAGATGACTTGATGGTGCTACCAGGGTCGACTCACGAGGGAAATCGATAAAGTTATTGATTGTAGATTTGAATTTAAGAGGGCTATCACAATTTTTCTTGAATTTGAGCGTTTTACTCGAGTTTTGATGTGTGATTATGGTTTACATATAGCTATAAAATTACAAAAAAATAGGCCCGAGCAAGTTTGATAATTTATCTTGGGAGCGCTTTAATTAATTTATTATATTTCATAGAGTAATACACCAAAAACTATTCTGTAAAACAGAGATTACTGATCATTTTTCGTCCGAAATTTTATTTTTTATCTACGAATATAATAATCCAAATTCAAACAAAAACTATTTAATAACTGAATTAACTGTGTTACCTTGCTCGAAAAAAAAAAATAGTGTATTTAAAAGTAAAAAAAAGGCGTAAATCAACGGCGAAATAAGCTATATTTTGGAGAGCTCAAAAGTGATGAAACTATTAATGGGTGCTGAGACTGACACGAATGGTTTATCACCACGAAAACTGTACTTTTATAGTTACACAGACTTAATGTTTCGATTATTTCACGCTTTCTCACAATTAGATAAGAAATTGACGAAAAACGTTTTTTTTTGTGATAGCACCCTTACGGAGGTAGATATACTCGTAATACGTTAAAACATAGCTCGTTGAATTTTCTCCAACCAATTTCTCGTTTCATCTACAAGGGAAAGATAGTTATTTTACTTCAAATTATTCCTAAGAGAATATAATAGATTCTCAATTCCTTTTGCCTAAGTAAACTAATATTTGAATAACCATTCGAGTAAAGTTTCGAGGTTGAAAAATAGTGAACAATTTAATTAATTATCTCTTGCTAACATTTCAATTGTAAGTAACTACTCACGAAAAATTTCTGGCATTCTCATTCATTATAAAATGTCTACTTAATTATGGTAATCTTACTGAGTCTTGCCGAAATTAAAGTGGAATCTGAAATAAAAGCCTGTTAAGAGATTGGGTTCCGTAGTCCCACCGTTGATGTGTCTTGATCCTTTTGATAATCATAATTATTTTTAACATCAACGGGTCAAGCTTCCGGTTAATAAATCTATTAGTATTATCCTAACAGACTTCCGTGTGGTGCTGGACGTAAAGAACAGCACCTCCATTTCATTCCGTGGGTGTCGTAAAAGGCGACTAAGGGACTTACTAGAGAATGGGCAGCAGCGTTCTCTATGCATTTTACCACCATACTGCGATCGCTAACCCGCCAAGCTTGGCGATTATGGTAAACCCTTTGGGGGAGGCCTATTTCCAGCAGTGGACGTCTTTCGGCTGAAATGATGATGATGATGAATCTATAAGAGCCTTCGCCCACGGCGACTTTTTGTAGCGATGCTGTCGCGCGTTTCGTAAACGCGCAACAGCATCGCTACTAACGCGTGTTGGTCGCATTTACAATAGCAGAAGCGATGCCAACGCACTACTAACGGGCTACTGTTGTGAGTACGTGACTAATGTTGCCTCAACGGAGTTCATCTTGCTACTGTAGCGATCGCAGGGATTTTTGGGGCGTTACTGAATCGCGTTTGCAAAGCGACAGTATCGCGTTTGCATCGCGACTGAATCTGAACCCGTGGGCGAGGGCACACAGCTAGCGACCGCTTCGCGACTGTATCGATGCGGACGTGCGACAGCATCGCTACTGCATCGCTACAAAAAGTCACCGTGGGCGAGGGGCCTAAACTAAGCATATATAATAGATGTCGCAAGAAGTATAGTGTTCCCGATTGAAGTACTGTGAGCAGTCGGTGCGCTATGACGGAGTCTAAGGGCCGGAAAACGAAGGCGCGGGAAATAACAGGAGCGCCAGTCACCCTTCAGCCCTAGGAACTGTCACACGTTCATGAGACGCGTGCGCATTATTATTTTATTTCTATTGTTATTAATAATGGACAATATTTGTTCACTGTGATTTATGTCAAAAAAAAAACAACAAAATATCTTGAATACAGTTTTTCTGTGTAACTGTATAAACTAAGTTTAGGTACATAAACTACGTGTAAGAAGCTGATATCATCTTTTAATTGCCCGAGATCCACAAACAGCCCACAACAATGTCAGAGGATGGAAGTATGACCCCTCCCGATGTCCTGTGCCGACATATAGATACTAACATATCATGCCCTGTGCCAACATATAAATAATCGCCACGCTTGGCAGGCGGGTTGGCGATCGCAGTATGGTGTTAAAATGCATAGAGAACGCTGCTGCCCATTCTCTAGTAAGTCCCTTAGTCGCCTTTTACGACACCCACGGGAAGAAATAGGATAGTGCTATTCATACGTCCGGCACCAAACGGACAATAGATTAGATTATTAGCCCCGATATAGAAAAAAAAACAAAAAACTCACACTGACATCGGACATAATAAAGGACAAAGGTCCCTTAACCGCATTTCAAACGGAACCCCAAAAAATGCTCTTTTCATTCGCCATGAATATTTTAATGTTATAATTATTTATCTGGCTCTGAATTTAATTTGGCAAGATAACGAACATTCGTTGAAACTCTATTTTATTTTGCTTCATTTTCGAGTTGAAATAATAACTACGTTTGTAGAAATCTAGCTGTTGCATTGCCTGGTCGGCCATTTTCTTTCGCTTTGCATTGTTCGTCTAAATTAAACTTTAGGTTAGAATAATGTTTCAAAACATTTTGTGAAGAGGTGATATGATTGTTGTTTTAATTTTAATTTGCTTCTGAAGGGGTTGTGCTTTTGTTTGTACATTGTGTATATGTTTTTCATTTTAGCCGAAAGACGTCCACTGCTGGACATAGGCGAAAGGGGGGATTTGCCATAATCGCCACGCTTGGCAGATGGGTTGGCAATCGCAGTATGGTGTTAAAATGCATAGAGAACGCTGGTGCTCATTCTCTAGTAAGTCCCATAATCGCCTTTTAAGACACCCACGGGAAGAAATAGGGTAAGTAATGCTATTCTTTACGTCCGGCACCATACTGAACCGAGTCTATGTTAATAATTTACTATTCAGAAAGAAATAAAGAAATATATTTTATTTGGGACATGCATAGGAATAACAAACAATATAAAAAAGAAAATGAAAACTAGCAATATCATGAAAACCAAAAAAAAACATACCTACATGTGCAAGGCCAAAACGGCTCTTATCTCAGCATAAAGGCTTCTACATACTGGCGCGACATGTCGCGCGACGCGACACCGATAGAACAATTTCCTTGAAATTTTTTTCTTTTTTTTTCTATGGGTCTGAAATTTTTTAATTTTTTTTTTACAATGCTGCGATATTTTAAAAGTAAATACCGCAGCGCTGGTATTTTGATAGGTTTGATACCGCGGACACACCTACGAACATAAATAAATCCCACTAGAGGAATAAAAAGTATTATAATAATACTAGCTGCGCCCCGCGGTTTCACCCGCGTAAGTCTCGATCCCGTGGGAAAGCCACCCTTAACACTTAGGGGTATAAAAAATAGATAGTAGCCGATTCTCAGACCTACTGAATATGCATATAAAATTTCATCGATATCGGTCAAGCCGTTTCGGAGGAGTATGGTAACTAACATTGTGACACGAGAATTTTATATATAAGATTATTGAGTGGAATAATACCGCCGTTTGCACTTTGGTACTTATAATTCTGTCAGTGTTCCATTTGCTCATATTGGTTCAACTACGAGTATAAATCTATAAACCAATACCTCTTCTGTTTTAGAACTTCATTGAAATCTGAACATATGGTCTACAATAATAGAAATTCGAAACTTCTAAATAGCAATAGCAAATTTTATATTATGTGTTGGATTTAATTTCTCAAAGTATTGAATTGGACTTGAACTGTTACAGATATTAAGACGCTGACAACAGCTAAACCGCGATATAAAATAAAGAGAAGCGCGACGACACACGGTGGATCGAAAATCGGCTGTAGAAGACATAGGATCTAGATTTCTTAAATGTTATTTTTTTTGCTGGAAATGACTTCTGCTGATCATTACTGTTCTATAAAATGTCATATGAAGTAATTGTGTGCACAAATGGAAGAGTTATAATTTTTATAAGAAAAAAATGTATGAGCTAGTATGAAAAATCGAATTATCTCCTAAACGGCATGTTTAACCGTAATATCCTTGGAGGTGGTCATAGTGCTAATTATTTATGATTTTTTGGTTGCCGATTTGACGAAAAATTTAATGCCGTTTTTTTTAAAAAAATCGTCAAAATATTTTTATTTATTTTTACATGTAAAACGATCCCTTTTAGTGTCCAAGTTAAAAAGTTCGATATGTTATTAACCCAAATATTAGGAACACACAAAACAAGAAAAATTAAATAAAAAAATTGCTGTTTTTTGACACATTTTTATTAATTTAAATAAAAAAAGATTATCAATCTCTTATTTAAGTAACATAATCGAGAAAAATAATATTGTGCCGATTGGGACTCTCTCGGAAGAAGCCTCAGAGTCTCCAAACAAAGATTTTAGGAGGTTTCGAGAACATCATTCGCAGAAAAGAAGCAGGCAGGATTCCAATCAAGACATTTTAAATAATAATATGCTTGTTGTTTCTTCGGATCCTTTGCTAAGTGCACAAAGGCCTAAGTTAGATGCCAAGAAAAAGCAGAGCTTTTTTGCTGAAACTCTCGACTTAATTCAATTTCAGGAAACTGAGTTCGAGTTTTTGGATATATCCAATCTGGATGCTGACTCAGAATTGGAGTCTGACAACGAGAGTGATAAGGACAATTTGTAAAAAAATGATATATGTACATATTTGTAAATTTGTATTTGAGTGTGTTTGGATTTTTTTTTGTAATATTTAATGATATTTTGTCTTTTTTTTTATTTATTTTACTTTATTTTATAAATGCTTAGTATTAATTCCTTAAATTAAATTATTTTGTATATAATATAACTTTATATGTTACTTAAATAAGAGTTTGATAATCTTTTTTTATTTAAATTAATAAAAATGTGTCAAAAAACAGCAATTTTTTTATTTAATTTTTCTTGTTGTGTGTTCTTAATATTTGGGTTAATAACATATCGAACTTTTTAACTTGGACACTAAAAGGGATCGTTTTACATGTAAAAATAAATAAAAATATTTTGACGATTTTTAAAAAAAAACGGCATGAAATTTTTCGTCAAATCGGCAACCAAAAAATCATAAATAATTAGCACTATGACCACCTCCAAGGATATTACGGTTAAACATGCCGTTTAGGAGATAATTCGATTTTTCATACTAGCTCCATACATTTTTTTCTTATAAAAATTATAACTCTTCCATTTGTGCACACAACTACTTCTTAAGACATTTTATAGAACAGTAATGATCAGCAGAAGTCATTTCCAGCAAAAAAAATAACATTTAAGAAATCGAGATCCTATGTCTTCTACAGCCGATTTTCGATCCACCGTGCGACACAACGCTTGTAATTTATTGCAAAATATGAAGCAATTATCTATTTACTCAAAAATGAGTTGAGTAATCGAAAATAAAAAACAACCAAGTTCTGCATACAAATAAGACGTTCTTGTTAATAATTAAATACCAATCGTACGTTGATATTTAATACAGATATTTTGGATTGAAACTCAAAGTAAAGGGTTCGTTTGCCGTTAATTTGTATCGTGATTTTTTTTTTCAAAACGTGTTTTTGTAATAACCAAGTTCTGAGAAATATATTCAAGAATAACATATAATATATATTTTTTCCGCTACCACAAACTATATAGATTTGGCATTTTTTTTTTGTTTAAGACCAGCCTACTTTTTTCATTTGCCTCTTGTCAACGTCTTAATATTTATGATAATATTATCCTTCTTATAGAAAGTTACGTAAAAGAGGTAATTTTACCTTAGCAATAAACTGCGGATTTTCTATCATGGTACTAGAATCCTCATCATCTGCCCAGCCTTTTCCCAACCATGCTGGGGTCGGCTTCCAGTCTAACCAGATGCAGCTAAATACCAGTATTTTATCCTATCCTATTCTAGTCTATCTGACCTCCACAACCTAATTACTGGGTAATACGATACCCCTTGTTATTCTAGCTTATGGCACTCGTGGGTTGCTGCTGAAAATCAGCGTCAGGTGGTACACCTTGTGATGTCATCTGACATTATGCTGAGCTGAGGCCCTTTTGGCATTATAATTAATTGTTTTCTGTTATTTATAGTTTTAAGGTGTATTTTTTGCTGTAATGCCAATAAACGCATTTTTCTTTCTTTCTTTCTTTCCTTGGTAAGACTGGTTGTCAGACTTTAGGGCTTCTGACGACTCGTAACGACTGTTGAAGATCTACAAATAACAGCCAGGGCTTAACGTAGTTTCCAAAGCACGGAGGGGTCTTGGTATGTAAAGACCGTTACCCATCCACGGACCAACCGCGGAAAGCGTAGCTTAACTTGATCGATTGACCCATGTGGCTGTTACTTAGCCACAAGCCCCTCCTAATGCCTCCTATAATATATTAATCTCAAAGAACATTTCAATAAACTCAAGGAGAGGATGTAAAGTATCAAAAAGAACAAAAATGTAATATCAAATATTATCACTTACAGCCATAACTTTTACCTTCTTTGTAAAACTAGCATTTCTACTATATTACTGCAGTTGCATGAACGTTAGGCATTCTCATAAATATTCCCGGGAGTACCGTTCTAAAATTGTGAAGGGTTATGTTTCTTTTAAGTTAAGAATGTGCACTTTTGATGGTTATTTATTTGTTTAATACCTTAAGCACACAAGTGTACACAGGCGGACTGCCACAATCATTTTCTACCAGTCAAACTTCGGGTAATGGAGAGACAAACAGTAATAAATTACCCCTGTAACACAGGTTTTTCCTAGCATGGGGGTCATTGATCATTTATTTTATACCAGGTTATTTCCATGCTTAAATTAAGTGTCACCCTGTATTAGTGTACCTTTAAGACAAATAAAATTTATAATTTATTTATAAATTTATAAAAAAAAAAAGAAAATACAAAGTGTACCCTTAACCCTTAATAAACGTCACATAAGGCCGCAATATTGGTAAGGGTAATGATAAATGATAAATGATTTTATTTCTGTAAGTAGGTTTGTACAAACACTTTTACACGTCAATCATATTTTAAAAACTAGATGAGGTCGGCGTTTCCTATCTAACTACTCTGAGAAGAAAGGCCGAAACAAACTCAGTACTCAGGTGTGACAGTACATGCCTACACAGCCTAATAGTCCCTACGACCCTAAGCCCTACAAGCCCTACAGCCCTAACCTATCATATACCTAGTATGTGATAAATAAAAGAAAATATTAAAAAAAAAATGAAATTATTTTTATTTAAACAAAATGCTTCTTAAACAATGATTTGTGTTTGGAGCCTCCTTTTAGGCAAACAATGCCTGTGTTAGGAGACTCCGCTCCTCCATATCTTAGTTATACAAATGTTACATATTTATATTACACTAGCCTTCGCCCGCGGCTTCGCCCGCGTGGATGTCGAAAACAAAACAGCTTCTCTATCAGCAATATTCCCCCAAAACATTATACCATATCTTAGTTGGAACCAAAGTAAGCGTGGTAAGCAGATAGGAGTGCAGTTTGATTTACAACTTTACGGAAGATAATAATAAAGATAGCATATAAATACCAACTTCGTTTTGTACATACTTGTTCAATATACATGTCCTCCATTTTCATTTGTTTATTTTTTCTACTGTTTTTGTTCTTTAATAATAATTGATGTATACCAACTTTTGAGTTATTCAAGGTACGCAGTAAAATTCTCCCAAAAACTTATTTACCCGATTATTTCTTATTTTATAAGTTATAACCAAATTATATACCGTAAACCAATCTTGGACCTGAAGAATAGAATTATTCACGTCGCCAAGGTTTTGTTACCGTCGGTCTATTTTATAGATCAATGACGTGTCATCTGCAAACATCTCCGGTTGATTTTGAAGTAATTGGGGTAAATCGTTAATGTAAACTAAAAAGAGGAATGGACTCAATATCGAACCTTGAGGAACGCTCATTGCTTTTTCAGACCCCAAAAAGTTCACGCCGTTTACTTGAACCCTAACCTTTCTATCTTTCAGGTATGATCTAAGTATATCAAGTGCTGTATTCCTAATATTCTAGTTTCAGCAGAAGTGTCTCATGGTTAACGCAATCGAAAGCCTTTGAGAGGTCACAAAAAATTCCAATAGCATCTTGGGGTTTCTCCTAGGCGTTAGAAATGTTCTTTATTAGGGTGACACCGGCGTCAGTGGTACAACGACCTTTAGTGAAACCGTACTGTTGTTCATGAAAGATGGAATTTTTATTGAAGTGACGTAACATTTGATTGAGCATCAACTTTTTAAACACCTTACTGAGAATTGGCAGAATTGACACGGGCCTATAATATTGTTGGGTTCTTTACTATCTCCGGATTTGAACAAAGGAACTACTTTAGTGTGTTTCATGAGATCCGGAAAGACTCCTTGGTCCACATTGGTGTTAAATATGAAAGCTAAATAGGGCACAATGGTTTCGATGACAGATCTACAGACTTTTACAGACATGCCCCATAGATCTTCTGTTGATTTAATTTTAAGATCTTTAAAAGTTTTTATAACAGCCTGGGGGTTTGTATGCTGAAACCTTAGCTCCAAGGGGCATACCTTTACATTCTTTCTAAGTAAGGCAGCAGAAAGCGCCAGTGAGGAACTTAAACTTTCGGTAGTTTTAAGGGGCATATTAGCAAAAAAGTTTTCAAATTCCTGAGCTATTTCTACCTCTGAAGTGATGGGCCCATGTGCAGTCTCTAAATTAAATTCAGTATTACGTTGTTTTTTCCTACCAAATTCATTATTTATTATTTGCCAGGTAGTTTTTATTTTATCATCAGCTGATTTTATTTTATTGCTAATATAAAGAGGTTTAGCTATTTTGCACACACTTTTAAAAGTTTTAGAATATTTTGCAATATATTGATGAAAGCTTGTATTATTCATATGTTGCTTTAAGCCATAAAGTTCAAAAAGATTTTCCCTGCTTTTACGAATACCTGGAGTCGCCCAATCACTAAATACGAACTTTGAGTAATTACTTTTAGTCTTCAGTGGTAAAGTGTCATTAAATTACGTGTTTAATAGTGAAAAGAACTTTGCGTAGAACTCAAGAACTCATGGGTCACAAATATTATTAAATTAACTTAGAATTTATTACATTAACTAATTAATAAAAATTAATCCATCACCGGGCGCAGTTGGGCATTTGCAATTTTATGGTATACTTATAATTATAATTATAACTGTTAACGAAGGTATAAACTGGAATAAAAAAGGCTTTCAACATAATTAAGAGTTGTCTGTGAAGATTTTTTTGAAGTATTAAATTATGTTTAATTATGTTTTGAGTTCCATCACCATAAGCACAAAAGACTTGAAAATATCATACTGTTTTTGTTTTGGAAAAAATATTTACGGTTTAAGAGATACACTGCTTTAAAAACCACATTTTTGACCATTTTTAGAAATCCTTAGAAACCTTAAAGAGTATTTAAAAAAAAAAACCAGTCAAGAGCGAATCGGACTCGCGCACCGAGGGTTCCGTACGTATATATATGATGTTGATGATTTCTGAAAAGCTGTGCTATTTAGAGACATCGTTTTATTTTTCCTGTAATCTTTACATAAACTTTATCACATAGAATAATTTCGGTTTTTTATCTATGCAAGCTTCGGAGATCAGGGGGGGGACGGTATTTTTTAAGTCGGAAACTATGCTGCCTAAAAAAGAAAATATGTTTTAGAATGTGCAAATAGTGTCCTTTCATACGATACCCCGACAGACAGACTTAGTCTCACCATATGGGTTCCTTTTTAACATTTTGGTACGGAACCCTAAAAACAAAAAATGTCACACTTTATAATTTACTTAGGTTAGTATTTGCGCCAAGTTTCAGGTTTATTAACTCAAGGAATAAGATTTATTCCCCTTTTTCAGCCCTTAAAGGTCGAATTTCGAAAAATCCTTTCTTAGCGGATGTCTGCCTACAGTTTCCAACCATAAGCCCAAATATTAGTGATTTTAACATAAAAAGACCTTTCATTAAAAATAAATTTTATCCCTTTTTTCACCCCTTAAGGGTTGAAATTCTAACAACAACGCTGCATTAGCTTCCAACCATAACCCTAGATAATATATTTAGTGTTTTTACTTCGAAAATTAAGGACTTTGATACACAACTTCATCCCTCTTTTTAACCCTTCGGGGGTGGAATTATCAAAAACGCTGAAACACGTGTAAATTAATTTTCAATCGTCAGCCTATACACCAAATTTGAAGATCCTAACTTCAAAACTGACGGACTTTCATATAAACTTCCATCCCCTATTTAACCCTCTTAGGGGTAGAATTTCGAAAAACCCTTTCTTAGTGGATACCTACTCTTTACAAAGAACACACCCTCCAAATTTCATGTTTCTAGGATCAGCGGTTTAGGCTGTGCGTTGATATATCAGTCAGTCAGTCAGTCAGTCAGTCAGGACTTTGAATTTTATATATATGTATAGATTACGGCAATTTGTTATTTCTTATTCTAACATCTTGAGTATGTATCACGTGAATCGTGGTGTGGTTTAGTTAGGCGTGGCGTGTGTGTTCGATGTAGTGCGGTTAGATGTGATGTGTGGTGTGGTGTGTAGTGCGGTGTGGAGTGGTGTAGTATGGTGTGGTGTGGTGTAGTGTGATGTAGTGTAGTGTAGTGTGGTGTGGTGTAGTGTGGTGTAGTGTGGTGTGGTGTAGTATGGTGTGGTGTGGTGTAGTGTGATGTAGTGTAGTGTAGTGTGGTGTGGTGTAGTGTGGTGTTGTGTGGTGTGGTGTAGTGTTGGTGTGGCGAGGTGTAGAGTAGTCTAGTATATGGAGAACAGTAAGGTTTGTATATTTTATGGTGTGTGATTATGTTACTCATGTTAAACCAGAAGAGCTTCCGTATCCTCATAACTAAGAGACTTTGTCCAGTTTGTTATAACTTTTTTCCAGTCGTGATTGTTTTTATTGTGTATATATATGTTTTTATTAATCCTGTTGTATATTTGAGCTGAGAGATGGTGAAATTGTCTGCTACTGAATTTGGTTTTACATGGGGGAACTACTGCTATGATATCTTTTCTCCTTTTGTGTTTCGTATTCATATGATAAGGGAGGGTTTTATGTTTTTTTAGAACCGTTTGAGTTATATACAGCTTCCTAACTGAGAGTAAATTACTGATTTCGTATAGGTTTTTAGTAGAGTGTCTTTTAGTTTTAAAATACATAATCTTTATAAGTGCTCGTTGTGCACGTTCCACGTCCAAAAATCTAGTTTTAGCTGCGCCACCCCAAATGGGGATACAATATAGAAGGACGGATTGTGCTAGAGCAAAATAGATTTCATTAAGGAGATTTCTAGGTCGCTTATCACTCCTAAACATTTTAGTCGGAGCCACGTATCTTAATGTTTTGAAGATCCAGGTAAGCTTTCTGACCCTCGCAATCACCTGCTCAAGGTGAGGATACCAAGACAGAAACTGGTCAACCATCACGCCCAAGTATTTCGTCTTAGAGACTCTATTTACATATGAACAATTACAGCTTATCCTGTTTATATCTCCGCATGTGTGTACCCTCAAATTGAGGTCATCATTGGGCTGTGTCCGGTTACTAACACTAAAACATACGTAGTTAGTCTTGGTGGTGTTTAATGTTAGTAAATTGTTTTTCAGCCATTCAGCTACGTGGGCAATCCCTACCTCTGCACTCAGTGTAACATCTTGCCAAGAATCACCAGCAAATACAATAGCAGTATCATCGGCGTATGCAAATACCCTGGCGTTTGTTAATTTAATATTACACAGATCAATAAATATATAAATAAGTCCAGGATGTTTGCACCATGCGACCTAAGGTTACAGACGGATAGTAGACACGATTTCCAGGTTTGGGAAAAGTACACTCACTGCCAGTTGCGCAGACTCACGAGACTGATCACTGATCAGACATGGCTAAAGGTGTCTTGGCCACAGTGCAGTGAGGGATAATGAGACAAAAATATAAAATTAAAATCTGATTTATTTACAAAACGATACAGCTTTTATACTACTTTTTCTTAACACATACAAAATCTTTGTGTCCTATGCCTGTGAAATGCAACCAAATCAATATTTTTAACTGGGCCGCGCGTTAGCCGGGCAGAGTGCTGAGTCAATGCCCAAAGGTAACGTTGAACACAAAGATACACATGTCATATCCCTATTACATACTGTAAATATATTATAAATAAAAACACTTCATATTATATAATTATAAGCACAAATAAATATACCAAAACTAATAACACCAACATTTGGGAAACATTAACGTCGTGAAGATACCGTCAGCTTCTTGCGAATGGGCTCGCGAACCTTAACTGTAAGGGATAATCGGTTGGTTATTTCGTTGTTAACTTATCTTGCGCGGTTTAATATCATCATCATCATTATTCTAATAGTAATCCAATGCTGTTTAAAGTTCTCTCCAATAGCCTACCATACATACATAAACTGACTTTTTCTCCCCATGGGTGTACGCAGAAACTACAAATTCAAAGTCAATGATGACAGTTTAATAACACACATTGTCATAGTCAAATTTTTCTAACTTACAAAGCAACGGATTAGCAATATGCTGATTGCCAGATTCTGTTTGATAGTGTATAACGCAATTTGGGTGCTGGTCATACATGCACGCCGGTTGCGAGTACTATGCACCTGACCATTCTGAAGAACATCACCAAGTCCTTGAAGAATAGCCTTTTTTTGTGGGTGGGAAATTATCAATTAACTTCTCCCGCTCTGGGCGGAGCGGGAGGGCGTATCTGACTATTACTGACTAAAACACACCCGTGTTCCTTCAGTTGCCTGTGTGCCAGGGCCACGATATCCCTTTCAAACAAACTCGCAACCCTGGCAGACATTGGCCCTACCGAAGAACAAGAACATCACCAAGGTCACTGTAGAGTATGTATGTCCATAAAGAATAGCCTTTTTTTTATGGTTGGGAAATTATCAAATAACTTTCCCCGCTCTGGGCGGAGCGGGAAGGCGTGTCAGACTATTACTGACTAAACCACACCCGTGTTCCTTCAGTTGCCTGTATGCCAGGGCTACGATATCCCTTTCAGACAAACTCGCAACCCTGGCAGACATTGGCCCTACCGGACCCCGTCAGTTCGTCCTGACATCTCTTTGAGGCGCACGTGGAACACAACGCACCGTCGACCCGGGCCTGGTCCTAATCAGATGGCGAACTACCCATCGCTCACCGTCCGCAAGCCCGCGCCTACGGTGGCCGGGAATCGGCCTACGAATTTATAGAATAAACTGCTATTACTATTACTACTACTAAGCTATAATTCCTCGGTTACACTTGTTTATGATTGTATTACGTACAGCTGTCAGCAGTCAGCTTGTGAAAATCTTCGATCCAACTAACATCAAGGCATGCTATACTATTTCTTGTTTTACTATTTCTAGTTTAGCATAATCTGCCTATTATGTTTCCATAGCTGGGAAAAAGGCCTCCTCTCAGTGAGAGGGAGTTGGCTGTAATCCACCTCACGGTCCCGGTACGGTTTGGTCCATGTCACATGTCTTCGAATATTGGTTGTAGGAGATGTCGGTTTCTTCACGATATTTTCCATCACCGTTTGCCTTGATATTTGAAATTTAAACTCAAACTCAATCTCAAACTCAAATCATTTATTTCAAATAAACCAATTACAGGCACTTTTGAATTATCAAGGGGTCGGTCAGTCATAAAGATGAAGCTAGTTGCCCATTCCAAAGCTTAGTAGGTACCTATGGAGAAGAACGGGCAAGAAACTCCACTCTTTTAAATAAACATATGGTTACTAAATATTGGTTACATCATTCGTGTTGAAATTAAACATGTGAGAACGATGCAAAACGTCAAAAGCGTCCGTAACAAAAAGATAAAAAAACAATCCAAAAATTAAATTAAAATAAGCCAAGGCCGTTAAGAGATGACCAGTCCCTACTGATGGCGCCCGTTCACGAACATGACGCATGGATTAGCACCATTCAACTCAACCATTTTGAAGGGTGCTAAATGATCCAACACACCCGCCACCACCAGCGAGACATTACAGTGAGCATGACATACTCTCAGCCGCCAGGGCACATTCAAGGCAATGAAAGACGTACCCAGTAAATGGTAGCTTTATAGTAAGTACATAGTACTCACACATGTGTGTTGTTTAAAGTTGTAGAAGCCAACTCAGCCTTCATTTTATGTCCGCACTTAGCCAATTTAATCAAAATTATAATTTAGTTATGTCTAGGTGATTGTTAAATCTATAAAAATATTCAATATATTTTTTATCAAAGAATTAGTAGCTCATCTGCGCTAAAGGCGTATCTAATCTTTCCCTAGGTCATCTGCAATGTATCAAAATAATCTGCACTGAACAGCCACAACGCTCCCCCAAATATCATCCATAACTTCCCAGTAAGCGATAACTTACTGTCAGTTCATCTGCAATCTACCGGTAGATTGTTTCACCCTCACTTTTGAAATACATTGCCCTACATTGCTACGAGATTTCTTTTGATTTATGGCCCTTAAGGAGCGCCTGTGGGGATTCCTTTAAGAAGTCAAGAACCGCTTTCAATTTGAGGTCATGTTAAACCACCTTGGGAGATATTGGTACTTGACAACTTGTAGCAAACTCAAATGTATTATTTATTCTTCGTATGTGCTGCCGGTATCATTTTGTACACAGATTCGTTTTTCCTTCTACTCTGTAATAGATTTCTGTAGATTTCCCAGAAGTAACAATTTGGTTGTGCGTCAAAGGTAATGCTTTGAGAATCTGAGAGGAGAAATTTTATATCAGAATCTGTCACAGAATAGTACCTACTGAAAGTTCTGCTCCATACAATGAACGAAAACGCACGCAGACATAAACAGGCTTCAAGGCTCCCGCAGACAGGCGCGACGCGACAGTGTGACGCGATTTTGGTAGAACAATTTCCATGAAGTTTTCAAGAAATTGTTCTACTAGAGTCGCGTCGAGTCGAGTTATTTTATTACCTCAAAGTTGCATGTCACTTGCATGTCACTTGTATGTCACTTGCATGTCATAAAATGACAAGTCTACCTATTTGTCTATGACCCTGGAACATAGTTTCAGTTTCAGCCTTAGTGAAGTTTCAATTTTCTTTTTTATTTTGGAAGTGTTGTCAAAATTAGTAAAGCAAATAGGAGGTCAACTATACATTATGACTATCAAAATCACTTTTGGATATGATTCACCACAATACAATTGTATGACGGCGCAGCCTGTGGCGCCATCAGGTTTTATTACGAAGTTACTGGAATCACCGAAAAGGTCAGATAAGACTGACACTGGCTGATTACTGTTACTCTAGCAGAGCGTCGCGTCTATGGTTGTGTGACGGATGACATATGATGACAGACATGATGAGCCGCTGTCGTATTACGTCCACTACTTACTGCTATATTCCGGCACAATCTTGATGATATTCAAGCCGCTGAACCACTTTAATTTAATTTAATTTATTTTTAGGAAAACTTACAGCTAAACAGATACATTTAGTAATAGTTCATAGAAGAAAATGGCCAATTACAAGTTTCCACTTATAGTCTATGATCATTGGAACAACGAAAATTGATAGTAGACTTTATAAAACACAAAAAAAAATACTATTTCCGCTCGAAGAAGCTATTAGACAAGATTCTCTTCAACTGAGTAATACTAGTATTGAAAATGTCGATGTCAACTTCCTGACATTGTACATACGACTCACTCTCATCATGTACGAGTTACGTCTGTACGTAGTGGCTACCACTCGGGTGTGCAATAAATGAGGTCTACGCAAGAACACAGACGGCACTCGCAGTCCGATTTTGTGCAACAACTAGGTGACACCAGTTGTTCCATTGGAAATCCGAAGTATCAGCCGAATGTTTGGCCGTTTCCTGACTACGGCTGACTATGGTTGACTACGGCGAAAGAAAAAAAAATGACAGTCAAAGAGAAAAGTCAATGTCAAAAATGTGACTTGAAGTCGGGTCTCAAACTCAAAGTTAAAAAAGGAATCTTTGGAAGTCAAGAAACGGTCGATACCTCGGATTATCACTTTGGATTAGAACCCACGATGACCACTTCTGGTAAAGGCTATCCTATAATTCCAAAAGTATTTTAAACTTCCCGGAACAGCACATTCTGCAACAAAAAATGAATACAAAACCAAACAAGTTGTTCGTAGGTTTCCATTTTCCATTCAGTTCTACAATGTAAATAACATTTTAATTTTCGTTGTGCATGTTACGATTGTAGAGTATCAACACTTTTAACTAATATATTCAAGAGAGAATAAATAAAACAGAGCAAAACGATAGGATAGAAACGCGTTTCGTGTTCGTTAATATTTTTATAGCTATGCGTTTTCGGATATTCGAGAGGATTTTAGTCTTTCTGCATTCTGGTCCTAGGTTACTTAAATAGATCTGTTCTTTCAGCATGCATTGTAGAAGGTCATCAGCAGAGGGCCTAAAATGGACGCTTTGGCAGAATCATACGTACAATTCATATCCCGCAATTCACCTGTTTGACAGTTTTGTATGGAGTTTCGTAAAATGGTCAACCAATTATGAATTGCTATAGTGAAGTCTAATGTCAAATAGCAGCTGTCAAACAGATGAATTGCGGGATTTATGAATTGTACGCAGATCATATTATGATTCTGCCAAAGCGTCCATTTTAGGCCTCCAGATTTATGGTTGGTTCAGCGACATTCAGTCCTCTTTGTTATTTTCTGATTTCCTCATGATAGGCAATCCTGCTGTAAATCCCAATCGGGTTTTTGATGTACTGCAAGGAACGTCAAAAACTTGGATATACGGATAAATTATAAGTATTTTATATACCCACATTCATCATCATCATTTCAGCCGAAAGACGTCCACTGCTGGACTTAGGCCTCCCCCAAAGGGTTGCCATATAATCACCACGCTTGGTAGGCGGGTTGGCGATCGCAGTATGGTGTTAAAATGCATAGAGAACGCTGCTGCCCATTCTCTAGTAAGTCCCTTATTAGTCACCTTTTACGACACCCATGGGAAGAAATGGAATGGTGCTATTCTTTACGTCCGGCACCAAACGGATTACGGACCCACATTAATTATGTAAAAATATATACAGCAAATCTTATATCAAACCAAATTTTGAGACATGAGTACTTCAATTAATGGGAAAATCACATCATCACACTTCACACTAATATTATAAAGGCTAAAGTTTGTGAGTGTGTGCGTGTGTGTGTGTGTGTTTGTTACTGCTTCACGCTCAAACGGCTGGAGCAATTTTGATAAAATTTAGTACGAAGGTAACTGATACCCTGGATATAGGCTGCTTTTTATCTCGATATTCCCACGTCATCAAGTTATGCGGGTGAAACCGCGGGAAACACCTAGTAAATAATATAACACAAACTACAGTTTTATTCGGCTAGTTTATCTGTCCATCATAAAAAAGTTAGTTGGAGTTTCTTTCCTACCAAAAGTAAGGAAAATGTTTTTTTGCGATTTCTGACTTTTCTAGTACTCAAACCTCATTTGGTCCAGTAGAATTTTTTGATCTTTATAAGAAAACAGCATGGATTGGCATTGGAAAGTGTTTGTACATACAAACCTATTTACAGAAATAAAATCATATATCACAATAATCTGCTTTTATCAACAATTAGGTATACACAATACACTCTTTAATCCTACGAAACGTTAAAAATGATAAGCCTTTTTTTAAATCGTCTATTTAAAAAGCGTGCCTCACATCACACTTGAAAAACTGATGAAAAATAATACTGACACTCACACAATAAACTATTGAAAAAAATCAGGTGTCAATCACCGTGAAAATATTTCAGCAAAAATGCTTTGTGTTGAACTAAAAAAAATCGACCCTTTTTTAAAAGTGCAAAGCCAATTCGTCAAAGCTGAAAGCTTCAAAGTTATGAATGAAAACGACGTGTGTGATGAGGCTTGACATTATGAGGTGAACAGCCAAATAGTTTGTATGATTTTATAATACAAATGGTTTTTTAATAGTTTTTTTATGCAACTGTTGTATATACCCCTTGGTTTTAAAACACGAATGTGGGTAATAATAGTATCACATGAGTGTTTTAATAAATACCTAATTATGTACAGTTGCATACAAGATTTTATCTACAACCATGATAGGTATGAATCCTTTCTATTACATTTTTGCAATACTAATATCGAACAAAAATGGCGGGATGCGACGTGAATTCGAATTACCTATTAGTTTTTTTTTTAATTACGGCGCCGTGGTAGTGAAACGCGCGTGCATGACAATTGTTCTTTTTTTGAAATTCATAAAGATACCATGAATTGACTCGACTTACTAGAGAATTCGCAGCAGCGTTCTCTATGCATTTTTAAAACCATACTGCGATCGCCAACCCAGGCGCGTTGGCATGGCGATTCTGGCAAATCCCCCGCCCATTTTGGGGGGCCTATGTCCAGCAGTGGACGTCTTTCGGCTGAAATTATGACCATGAATGAGTAGTGAGAAAAGGAGCAATATAACACTTTTTTTTTAAACGTTTCCTCACACTAGTAGTTTCTCCTGTATTGTGGGTGCGTTTACAAACATTTAAACTCACATAGACAAACAGAAAGACCCGGAACAACTACATGTATGACATACAAAATATATTTGTTCCGTGCGGGAATCGAACCAGCGACACGCAGTGCAGCAGTCAATCGCTTAACCACTGCGCCAACCGTGCCATTAAGGCCGGGACTCCACCAAAGCGGAGATATGTGTTAACGACCAATAAGATACCGATAAGATAACGTTACCGTACCATTGCCGATATCTTATTGGTCATTTACACACATATCCGCACATCTCCGCTTTGGTGGAGTCCCGGCCTAACATTCGTTTGGATGATATAATGGTTACTATGACACTGGTTGTTTTAATGTTGGCAATAAGCTAACTGTTTCAGAAACTTTTATAGAGGACTAGCTTTTGCCAGCGGCTCCGCACGCGTGGAGGTCGGAAATTATGCCACGGGAACGAAATACCGGGATAAAAAGTATTCTATGTCCTAACCCAGGGCATGGTCTACCCATGTGCCAAATTTAATTCAAATCCGTGCAGCCGTTTAGCGTGAAAACGTAACAAACAAACTCACTTCCGCATTTCAATCACGATTCGAAAGACACGTGGCGCCATCTATTATCATAAGTACGTCATTGTTGTTTTCCTCGGGGACAGTACCGTTTTTCGAGATGAAAGGTACCCTGTGTCAATGATATACTACCTTTAGATGAGTTACCTGCGCTCAATAATGGCCTACAAAGGGGTGAGAGATAAACTCCGCCCATGGGCTCCCCCGCTGACGCAGAGTCTCCGGCCCCAGCTCGTGGAGGACGTGGTGAGCGCTTTGTTCCCTTCGCGAGGGGAACAGACTCCCCTGCCCATGGCTCCGCCTCCTGCGGTGCCCGATGCGGACCACACCAATGACGACGACGACGATACTCCGGAGGTGACCGAGGTAGATTTGAGAGTGGCGGTACGTAGGCTTAATGCCAAGAATACCGCCCCAGGACCCGACGGCTTACCTGGAAAAGCCTGGGTTCTGGCCTTGGAGGCTCTCGGGCCTCGACTAAGGGGGCTCCTAAGCGCATGCTTGGAGAGGGGCCAGTTCCCACTTCGTTGGAAGACTGGGAAACTGGTCCTCATTAAGAAGCCAGGGCGCCCGGCGGACTCTCCGTCCGCTTACCGGCCCATCGTGCTGCTCGACGAGGTGGGCAAGCTCTTTGAAAGAGTTATTGCAGACCGCCTTGTCGGGCGGCTGGTGCGGGTAGGGCCGGATTTGGCGGACAGCCAGTTTGGTTTCCGCAAGGGGCGCTCTACGGTGGATGCCATCATGCACGTTCGAGCCCTCACGACGGGGGATGCTATTGCCCGGGGTGGGGTCGTCTTGGCGGTGTCTCTTGACATCGCCAATGCTTTCAATACCCTGCCCTGGAGTTGCATTAGGGAGGCACTCCGGTATCACCGGATGCCGACCTACCTCTGTCGAGTGGTCGAGGCCTATTTGACGGACAGGGCCGTCATCTACCCCGGTCACCACGGAGAGTGGAACCGGCGAGAGATGTCGTGCGGTGTCCCACAGGGATCGGTCCTGGGGCCGCATCTGTGGGACATCGGCTACGACTGGGTGCTGCGTGCTGACCTCCCTAACGGCGTCAGCGTGGTCTGCTACGCTGACGACACGCTGGTCCTGGCGCAGGGGAGGTTGCATCAGGCGGCAGCCGAACTGGCGGCACGTGGGGTTGCGACAATCGTCAACAGGATCCGGCAATTGGGACTCGAGGTGGCTTTGCACAAGTCTGAGGCCATGTGTTTTTATGGTCCTCGGAATGCGCCACTGTCGGGTTCCCAGATAACGGCAGGAGGGGTTCACATCGGTGTCGAGTCGACGATGAAGTACCTGGGACTCGTCCTCGACAGCCGTTGGAACTTCGTGGAGCATTTTCGACGTTTGGCTCCCAGACTGGAACGGGCCGGGGCTGCCTTAAAACGGCTCCTACCCAATCTAGGGGGTCCAAACGCCTCCTGCCGGAGGCTCTACGCGGGGATCGTGCGGTCCATGGCCCTTTACGGGGCACCGGTGTGGGCGCGTTCCTTAAGGCTGCGACCAGCCCGCCAATTGAACGCGTCCCAAAGGGTCATGGCCATCAGGCTGGTACGGGGTTACCGCACGGTCTCCCGTGAGGCGGCCGGCCTCCTTGCCGGACTACCGCCATGGGATCTGGAGGCAAAAGTCCTCGCGCACATCTGGGAGTGGCGCGAGGAGGCGAAACGCCGGGGTGAAACTCCGCTGCCGCGAGAAATCACGGCACAGCGGACAGAGCTCCGGCGGGATCTCATGGCGGCATGGAGAGTGCGATTGTCGCAACCCAGCGCTGGGCACGCCACAATTGTGGCGATAAGTCCCCTCTTTGAGGAGTGGCTAGAGAGGCGCCACGGCGTCCTCACCTTTCGCCTGACGCAGGTCCTCACCGGACATGGTTGTTTCGGGAGGTTCCTGTTCAGGATAAAGCGGGAGGAAACGCCCGGGTGTCACCACTGTGTGGATCGCCCGGAGGACACGGTGGAGCATACGGTGGAGGTCTGCCCGGCTTGGGTGGAGCACCGCCGTGTCCTCACGGAGGCGATCGGCGGCGGCGATCTCTCGCGTCCGGCCCTGGTTCGGGCCATGGTTCGGAGCGAGAGTGCATGGGAGGCCGTCACCTCCTTCTGCGAAGCAGTAATGCTTGCGAAGGAGGAGGCGGAACGCGTGAGGGAGAGGCAAGGTTCGCGCCCTCGCGCCCCTAGTCGCCGCAGGAGACGCCCCGGGCGTCGGGAGTCGCAAGCCGATTTCCGGCCACCGTAGGCGCGGGCTTGCGGACGGTGAGCGATGGGTAGTTCACCGTCCGATAAGGACCAGGCCCGGGTCGACGGCGCGTTGTATTCCACGCGCGCCTCAAAGAGTTGTCAGCAGCAACTGACGGGGTCCGTTAGGGCCAATGCCTGCCAGGGTTGCGAGTTTGTCCGAAAGGGATATCGTGGCCCTGGCACACAGGCAAATGAAGGAATACGGGTGGGTTTTAGTCAGTAAAAGTCTGACACGCCCTCCCGCTCCGCCCAGAGTGGGAGATGTTATTTGATAATTTCCCACCCAAAAAAAAAAAAAAAAAAAAAGGCAATTGACTGACATTTACAATAATAATAATTATTATTACGTACGCGCCAATGAACATGCAGCAGCTAGTGACGTAACTAAATATGTATGTTGATTTCTTTCTAACAACAGATATCGGTATAGGTCTTTCCTTTTCTTCACGCGCTGTATGATTGTATGCAAGTATGTAGCTACTATCATGGCTTCCGCTGTTTTTGAGTGCACTAATGTTCGTGTATGACGCGTCTATTTATAATACGTCAATGCCCTATGTCTGTTTCTGTACACCTGACTACGTATATGCAAAATTTTCAGGATGATCGGTTCAGTGGTTTAGGCGTGAAAGGTAACAAACAAACAAACTTACTTTCGCATTTATAATATTAATTAGGATTTATAGCATGGGTGTAGATAAACAATTTTATGGAACAACTTCACACCGGTTCAAAAAAGAATGCAAACATAAAATATATTAACACACAGGACAACAAATGCAAAGCTACTTGCACTGTCATTAAAAACGAAATAAATAATAATACCCACAAAGACAACTTAGAAAATATAAAGCTAAATGATGCCGTAATTACAGATCCTGTAGAAATGGCTACTGTATTTAACGACCATTATGTAAATTTAACGCATGTACTAACTGAACAAAGTGTTGGCCAAAGCTTTAGGGAAAATATATGCGTCAACTCTATGTTTCTCAAACCTATGCTGGAAAGTGAGGTGCGACAGGAAATAATGTCTCTACGTAACACCAGAGCAGAGGGCTATGATGATATCCCAAAAATCATAAAAACTTGCTGTAGTGAACTGACTGGTATCTTAACTCATCTAATTAATATGTCATTTTTAGCAGGAAGTTTTCCCGATAAATTAAAACTATCTATTATAAAGCCGTTATTCAAAAAGGGAGATAAATTTGATATCAATAATTATCGACCTATAACTTTAATACCTATCTTGGCTAAAATATACGAAAAATGTTTGTATAAAAGACTTACTGATTTCTGCTATAAGTTCCAAATAATAAGTAAAGAGCAGTTTAGATTTCAAAAAAACAAATCCACATCATTAGCTATTTTCTCTCTTATGAAAGAAATACTTTCGAATATTAATAATAATTATCTGACTACTGGTCTTTTCTTTGATTTATCCAAAGCCTTCGATGTGGTGTCACACGAAATATTGCTAGATAAGTTAGAGACTATCGGTATTAGGGGACCTGCACTTCAGTGGATTTCGTCCTATTTGAGTAATAGACAACAACGTGTCATTGTCAATAAAATGACTAAAAATAAAGTCATGACACCCTACTTCTCGGAATACAAACATAATAAATATGGCGTTCCACAAGGAACCGTGCTAGGCCCAATATTATTTGTTTTATATATAAATGACATTATAAAAATAACCAAGCATAAATGCGTACTATTTGCCGACGACATATCTATTTTAGTGACATCTGATAAAAAGAATAGTACCGTTACAGATCATGAGTTTGACATTAATAATACAATAGACACATTACTGTGTTGGCTTGACATGAACCATTTGAAAATAAATTTAGAAAAATCTATTTACATTAATTTTAATCAATCAAATAATAATAAATACAATATCAAAATGAATATAAATAAAATCAAAGAAGTAACACATACTAGGTTCTTAGGTGTAATAATAGATAAAGATATTAACTGGAAACAACACGTAGATAATGTTAGCACTAGAATAAATAAATTTGTGTATGCACTGAAACAAGTTAAAAATCTAACGAACATAAAAACTGCTATTATATCATATCATGCGTATGTAGAATCATTACTACGCTATGGTCTTGTAATGTGGGGTAATAGTACCGATCTGAATAGAGCATTTGTCGCTCAAAAAAAGTGCGTGAGAGCAATAAGTGGCCTTCAACCTGATGACTCATGTCAACCAGTGTTTAAAAAGCTTGGTTTGTTACCGTTGCCATCTCTGTATATTTATGAAATTTGTGTGTTCGTAGTTATGAACAAAGAATTATTTAAGACAGCTAATGATGTAACTCTTCGGAATAGACGAGATCCTTATAAATTGGTGCTGAATGATTTGCCAAGACTTGCCAAATATAACAAAAATTGCCTAGCAATGTGCGTGCGTATTTATAACGGGATGCCAGGTCAATTCAAAACATTAAATTCGAAATTATTTAAGATTAAGTTGTACAAGTGGTTGATTGAGTGTAGCTTTTATAGTGTAAAAGAATTCATGGATAAATTTTTTTTATATAAGGTTGTTTCAAAAACCACGAAATTTTGCATGCTATGTTTTATATTAGCTAGACATGTTTGTGCCATTGTCATTTATTTTAACACCATTTTATTTATACCGTGTCTTATGCAAATAAATGATTTGATTTGATTTGATTTTGATTTGAAAATGTCATCATCAATCTCCTGCCCTATCCCAATTTATTTGGTGTCGGCGCAACTTGTATGCAGGGTTATTTTTAAAACTTCAATAACCTCTTAAGGGGTCATTATACTCATCATTATGAACAACTTTTACTATGGGACCAAAACTGAAATCGCGAAAAAAAAATCAGCTGTACCCTACATTTATGCTCGAATAATTCATTAAAATGTAGGGAACAGCTGATTTTTTTTTCGCGATTTCAGGTTTGGTCCCATAGTAAAAGTTGTTCATACAAATGAGTACAATGACCTCTTAAGAGGATATTGACGTATAAAAAAAAACCCTGTATTTCTTCCATACTTCTCTATTAGTCGTCATCTCGGTAGTCACTCTCTTTCTAGCCATATCATCTTCCACACAGTCCATCCATCGTTTCTTTGGTCTTCCCTACTCTTATAACCGTCCGCATTGATACTCAAAACTTTCCTCACGACATTTTCCTCATTCAGGATTCTGGGTCTGAAGATAAACCTTGTTTTGTAATAAGGTGGAATGGGTTTTATTTTTACTTTAGTTAAGGCAGTTACAGTTGCAAAACCCTTACCGCCTTATTACAAAACAAGATTTATATTTTGACGTGGCTTAAACCATGCAGCCAGTTTTTGTAATAAGAACGTAACTGTGATTGAAATACCGTTCTTTATACAAAACTGAAAACTTTGTTCGGTACTAAGTTGTCAGTTTTGTGTTTAGAACTTTACCATAGTCGGAATAAAGTTTGAAATTCAATAATGGCTCCATGTTTTTAACCTGGGTCTGAAGATAAACCTTTTTTTCTAATAAGGGGGTCACTGTTTACTGAACAGAATTGAAATAAGTGAAGAAGAATTCTAATCTAAACAAATGAATACAGTCATCAGGATAAAGTTTCAAACAAATGCATTACTCGTAGAATCGAAACACACAGCTCAGGAATTTAAATCTTATCATTCAATCGGACCCTTTATTTATTTATTTTAAAAGTTTTATCTGCAGCTGATGCAACGCAGCTATATTACACAAAATTCCCATCTGCAGAAAGAGATTCGAAAACCAATGACCTAACTCCGGGAGACGCCCCGGGTGTTGGGAGTCGCAAGCTGATTCCCCGCCGCCGAAGACGCGGGCTTGCGGGCGGTGAGCGATGGGTAGCTCGCCGTCCGATAAGGACCAGCTCCGGGTCGACGGCGCGTTGTGTTCCACGCGCGCCTCAAAGAGATGTCAGCACGAACTGACGGGGTCCGTTAGGAACAATACCTGCCAGGGTAAGGAGTTTAATCAAAAGTGATATCGTGGCCCTAGCACACAGGCAAATGAAGGAACACGGGTGGGTTTTAGTCGGTAAAAGTCTGAGACGCCCGCCCGCCCACTCCGCCCAGAGCGGGAGAAGTTTTTTGATAACTTCCCACCAAAAAATAAATAAAAAAGCACACAGCTTCTTAACCAGATCATCAACGTGCAGTTGGACTTTTTTCAACTTAATCTTACAAAGTAGGATAATCCACACATACAAAACGTATTAAGCCAACCACTGTTATATATTTTCATCTGGCATAATAAAATTTGCATACCGAATGCAGCTCACACGGCCAGCGGATTTCCACGTCACATCGCCTATATTTTGTTAGAAGCATTGCAAATTCGCTTGATTTATATCAGGAAAAACAAAAGTTTGGTAACATTTGTGTTCGTTGGATGTAATTAAATGCGCAAAAAGTGAAGTATAATTCTTTATTATAAATAAAACTATGTAATAGTTAAATTATACTTCAGTTTTTGGTAGGTTTGTATTTATTATATTCAGACAAATTTACCTGCGCCTTTTTCAACAGTGTTTAACCCTAGAACCGTGCCCATAATAAAACTTAAGTACCGGGTAAACCGGGGTGGATAGAAATGCAGGGGTGAATCGAGACGCAACTTTAAAATGGATTTTAACGTTGAAATAATAACTTTTGTTGCCAAAAAGGACAAAAAATGTGTTACCTGTACTATAATTAACGATTAAGTGACCTTGTAGGCAACAAACTATATTATTTCAAGGATAAAATCCATTTTAAAGTTGCGTCTCGATTCACCCCTGCATTTCTATCCACCCCATTTTACGTAACAGTACCCAGAGGTACTGAAGTCATCATCATTTCAGCCGAAAGACGACCACTGCTGGACATAGGCCTCCCCCAAAAGAGGTTGCCATAATCACCACGCTTGGCAGGTGGGTTGGCGATCACAGTTGAGTGTTAAAATGCATAGAGAACGCTACTGCCGATTCTCTAGTAAGTCCCTTAGTCGCCTTTTACGACACCCACGGGAACAAATGGGATGGTGTTATTCTTTACGTCCGGCAACACACGGAACGGGGTACTGGATTACCCCTAATAAAAACCTAAAACGGCCTTACTAAGAAATATATTAAAATCACCATAAATAGACTTTTATGGCACTAACAATTCGGCTAAACTTATAAGAAAAGTAACAAATCTTTATAAAAATAAGTTTAGTTAACAATTTGGGCATAATAATTGAATTGATAATGGTATAATTTAATTGATTTTTTAATTCTACAAGTTGTAATGACGTATATTACTACAATGTGATATTATTTATTTATTTGAATTGATTAAGTTTTAAACGTTAGCCAAATACTTATAACCTATTATGTTATTATGACGCACGTACAAATTTATTTCCATTTACTTAATGATTTTAAAGCATGCTACTTTCATATTGTGTATTATTGTGTAAAATTGTTGTGCCCGACAGGGTCCATGTGACCTTTAAAATTATTTTTAAGATCTTGTACACCCATGTGATAAGCAATAAAGATTTGAATTTCAATTTTTGAATTTGTTTTTTGGTGCTCTAAACATATTATGCATTTTTGCATTTATCACAAATGTAGTTCGTGATTTCTGATCTTTTAACCTTGGACATAATAACGAATATCTCTAAGATTTAGAATCGGAAGGGTTGTATTATCTGATGACTGCTTATTCCCAATATTTATTTAAAGATGCTTCGGCAACCATGGTGTACCCAGGGGTAAAACTGGAGTACCCCAAACGCAGCGTCCCACGACCACACGCTCACAGGACTTACGGCCGACAAACCATTCGACGCTACCCCCCGCGCCGCGGAAATACGCGGTACAAAACGGTTTACGAATAAAAAAGATCTCGCAAAATTATTTTTTAATATTTTATTGCAAATAAAATATTAAAAAATAATTTTGCGGGTACGGTTACCCCAGGGTACGGTTCTAGGATTAATAATACCTAACTGCCTCCGATCCCGATACTCCGTGCTTCATCAACAATCATGAGTACTATTCACCTGAACTCTACCGGACAGTCTATTATTATACTGGTGGCCTTTTGTAATGTCTTCGGACTGCCTATTATCGCAGGTGCAGATTTCGGTCCTTTGGTACGAAACGTAAGTTTATCCTCATCCCCGATTTCTCCCTCCTATCAATATAAATACTTGTCTATAAATCCCAAAGTAACACATCATTCCTCAACTTTTCAACAAAAGTTGACTACTTCATCAAATCGCAGTGCCGAAATAACTCATATCCCTTCAAACTAATAGTTTTATGTCCAAATCGAACATCCTCTAGATTGATGCCACATCATCCCTACATACATCACTAAGTATACGCCATTTGTTATAATTCTTTATACAGGTTGTTGATAACTTAAGGGAAATATAATAACTGCTCCTCTAAAAACTTTTTCCGCTTGTAATGATGGGATCTATGAGACGTCAATGGGGATTTGTTGAAAAAAGTTCACAAATCCCCATTGATGGGGAATTTCAATGGGGATGAGTGGAATAACCCACTTATTTTTATTATTGAGCCTCTTTTTAACTTTCTGGCCTAAAGTCACAGTTGGTCACAGTAAGCTAAAGTCCATTTCACGAAAGAAGTCCCGCAGACGAGGCGCGACGTGGCGCTGCAGGCATTGCTAACTTGTATAATAATAATTAGTTCCACTTAATTCCGCGGGACTTCTTTCGTGAAATGGACTTTAGGGTACCAGACTAAACGGTCAAAGACTAAAGGCAAAGCAAATGGGTTAGGTTAGAGGATCGCGGAAGTCGCACTTGATCCCATGATCCCCAGTGCAAGCATGGCAAGGGAACACTGGGGTGGTTTTTAGTCAGTAAGAGTCTGACAGACCCCTCCGCCCGCCCCAGGGGCGGAGGACATCCATAAGGATTTTCCACCCCGGCAAAAAAAAAAGTTTGAACTGTGATCAAACGTGCGCGAGCTGAGCAAGAGAAGCGAGCGGTACCGCTGAAGCGTACGGCGAGTGCTAGATCCAAGTTACTCGCAGTTACTTGGCTATTTAGTGCTTTTAGGTTCCCAAAATAAGAATTATTAGAAGTTCGATTTAATACATGCCATATCTTAATATTCCTGAATTTCCGATGAAAATGTTCAAACTTCTTAATAGATAGTGATTGATTGCTTTAGAATAATACGTGACAAGATAACACTTAATACTTGGAATACTTGGATAGAGCTGTCTTTTGAATAAAATTTAAAAAAAGAGCCTATTGCGGTGTATGATAAAAAAATATATTATTATTTCTCCAGCCTATTATTTTCCCTTCCCTGACTTATAGTGACTCAAGAGTTTCTAAGAATAGTCATAAATAGGTACGCTAAGTACCTAAGTCTTTACAAATAGGTGCTTGAAAGAAGAAAATAATAAAATTGTATCTAATTTACTGAGAACAGCTGATAACTGACCTAACAAAATTTTACCAAGGTAAGACTGGTTCTCACAATACCCCAAGGTGTACCGGTTTCGTGTTACCCAGTAAACAGGCAGTAAAGGTGAGATAGGCAGTCGCTCCTGATAAAATACCGTTATTCAGCTCAATTCAGTTAGACTGGAAAGGGATCACAACATAGATGAGAAGACTATAACGATGATCTATCTTCTCGATCAGACTGACAAATTGGACTCGCAAAATAAAGAGAGGGTTAACCCTACTATTCTATTCTCGCTGGTGTGGTCAGTTTTTGAGTTTTTGTGTTTCTCGAAGAGAGGAGGCCTGTGTTCAACCAGTGGGAACATTATAGGCTAATTATGCTATTATTTTCTCACTGCAGCGTATAAGGCTTCTTCTTATACAGAGAAGGCAGGGCATTGATCACCATGCTTCTCAATACGGGTAAAAAAAATACCTTTAAGGGCTGATTTCACCATTGGATCTAAACGCGATCAGCGCATCTAATCTGCGTTTAAGAGCTGTCAGTTTCAATATTCCCCAATAATGATGACACTGACAGCTCTTGAACGCGGTTTAAATGTGCTGATCGCGATCAGTTTCATTGGTAAAACTCGCTCTTACTCGACAAAACAAATAAAGCTACGATAAAGCAAAGCCTACGCCTACGGTGGCCGGGAATCGGCCTGCGACTCCCGACGCCGCGGCGACTAGGGGCGTGACGGTGCGAATTTTGCCTCTCCCTCACGCGTTCCGCCTCCTCCTTCCCGAGCATTACTGCTTCGCAGAAGAAGGTGACGCCCTCCCATGCACTCTCGCTCCGAACCATGGCCTGAATCAGGGCCGGACGCGAGAGATCACCGCCACCGATCGCCTCCGTGATGACACGGCGGTGCTCAACCCAAGCCGGGCAGATTTCCACCGTATGCTCCACCGTGTCCTCCGGGTGATCCACACAGTGGTGACAGCTAGGCGTTTCTTCCCGCTTTATCCTGAACAGGAACCTCCCGAAACAACCGTGTCCGGTGAGGACCTTTTTTTTTTTTTTTTTTTTTTTCACGGGGTGGAAAATCCTCATGGTCTGTCAGACTCTTACTGACTAAAAACCACCCCAGTGTTCCCCTCCCACACTTACACCGGGGATCTTGGGATCTGTTATTCCTTCCGCAATCCCCGGCTAGTGCCGGCCCGCCTCTGCGGGCCACCTCATGTCTGGGGGGGGGGTGAGGTGTCTGACCCCCCCCCGCGACGTCTGCTAGGGGCGCGCGTAGAACACTACGCGCCACCACCTCGGGTCCAATGTGATAGGGGGCGGCGGACGTCCCCAAGTCCGCCGTTCCTGGACCCATTTATGGGGGCTGGAAGAGGGCGTTATCGGCCCTCCGCCGACGCCCGGTGCGCCTGCTGCGGGCCGGGTGAGCGGACGAGATCTCCCGCTCCCTTTCCGCAGCCTCCTTCTGCGACACGACTGTTTCGCAGAAGGACACCACCGCGTCCCAGGACTCCTCGCTGCCGGCCATCGACTCGACCACGGCCGGCAGCGATAGGTCACTGCCTACTCCTGAGATGAGGGCACGGCGTGGCTCCTCCCAAGCGGCACACTCTGCCAGCGTATGCCGCGCCGTGTCCTCCCGGCAGTCGACGCAGTGGTGACACCGGGCGTCCGGCTCCCTGTTTATGCGACACAGGTACTTCCCGAAGCAACCATGCCCCGAGAGCACCTGGGTCACCCGAAACGACAGGGAGCCGTGCCTCCTCCCGAGCCAGGGTTCGAGTACTGGCCGAACCGCCTCGATGGTGGCGAGGCCGGCGGTAGGGCGTGAAAGCCTGTCCCGCCATTCCGCCACCAGGGCTGCGCGAAGCTGTGACCGACGCAACTCCACATGTCCGGTGAGGACCTGCGTCAGGCGGAAAAATAAAGTAAAGTGAAAAATAAGTTTTTATACGCGCTGATTCTGCTCAATTTATATTTTTGCAGACCTATATGAGGACACGACATTTTCGCAGTAACCACCAACATACACACGGAAACCACGAACCCTATAAAAAGAATTTCAATCCCGACGCATAATACATGAACACAAAAGCTCGTCTCCCTACAAGCAATTCAATCTACACGTATTTACGATTCTGTTTACTTCACAAAGAATAAACACGATCGTGTCAATAACCTGCAAAATATTCTATTCCCTTGCAGACTACTTGAGTGAAGGTAGTGCGTTTTCACGCAGTAGCTACTGTTAAGATTCTCATAATCTAATGCTATATTCAGCCTTCAATACCACTTTATTGTATTGGCCAACCAAGAGTAAAAACTCGTAAATTGTTGTCTGAATATTTAATCACAAATAGTGATACAGAGAAAAATTGTGTTACAGCCAAATTATACCGATTTTAAATTTTCCATAGAAACAGATTTCCAGTTATCTGTTTTTAAATAAGACATTTCAAATGTTCTTAAATAACTTTTTAAAACTTTGTATCCTGCGTATGCATATGAAGTTTCATTAAAATTGGTTCAGTCATTTCGAAAAACAAAGGCTTGAAAGTTTTTATGAAATGCCTTATGTCGTAAACGCTCTGAAGTGGCGGCGCATACGCCGCTCTCATGCATCCAAGTAGACAGTAACCAAAATACCCGGTGGACTACCTACAGATGATCGCAGGGAAGACCTGGATGAGACTCACAGACCAGGGAAGCATGGCAAAAAGGGGAAGGTAGTAGTAGGTAAAGTAAAAGATAAAATATTAGAAGGACCTTAAAATGCGCGAGCGCAACGGCAATACAATTGTGCGCGAGCGATAGAGATAAGTAATGAGGGGTCATTGTACGAAATTCTTTCTGCTTCGCGACCGGACTTTAGTAGGTACACATTAATATCAAATACACATTATAATGGCTTGAATACCACGATTGGGTACCCCCCGTTGGGTCTTTTGCTTCTCATAGTTATAACACACCTAGTATCTATACACTTACCGCCTTATTACAAAACAAGATTTATATTTTGACATGGCTTAAACCATGGAGCCAGTTTTTGTAATAAGAACGTAACAGTGATTGAAATACCGTTCTTTATACAAAACTCAAAACATTGTTCGGTACTAATTTGTCAGTTTTGTGTTTAGGAACTTTACCATAGTGGGAATAAAGTTCGAAATTCAATAATGGCTCCGTGTTTTAAACCTGGGTCTGAAGATAAAACTGTTTTTGTAATAAGGGGGATTAGGTTTTATACAGTTTTTAACACTTAGGTTTATTACATCGACCTTGACATATATCGATATATTATGGGAAAACATGTTTTTCAACTAAGTACAATGTTAAGTTTTTAATTTAATAATAGTCTTATTTACATTACATACGTCATGATTAAGTCACAACAACACGTCAAAAAACTTAATCAAATAACCCGCCCCTAACTATTTCCGGCGCAAAGGTGCCCATAACGCTTGCTGCATTGCCACGTTGGATGGCAATGGCTAATCTTTGCACCAAGAACCAGCCGGCGCGGGAGTCACCCGTTTTTAAACGGAGCTTGTGCCCTATCTCCTTAATGAACTTCCTGGCCTCAGTGCCCCAACTGCCCATGGTTTCAACGGCAATGGGCACAAAATAGTAGCGTATTTCAACGGTGTTTATTTCAACCTCTTCTTTTCTGCGGCGTCTTCCGCTGCTGCTGACGGTGAGAGGACGGTGCGACCAAGGTGAGTGATGTTAAGTTTGTTTTTAGGATAAATTCATCCCAACTACGGAACCCTTAATGTTGGTTGGCCAGTTTTTTTTAAATTCTAGATCTATCAGCTCGCATGGAATCAGATCTATCAAAACGGTGAAGGAAAACATCGTGAGGAAACCGGCATGTCCTAGAACCAAAAAATTCGAAGACATGTGACATCCACCAACCCGCACTGGGCCCGCGTGGTGGGTTACGGCCCACTCCCTCTCACAGAGAAGACGCCTGTATCCCAGCAGTGGGAACATTATAGGCTGAATATGTGTATGTATGGAATCAGATACAGTTAAACATCATCATCTTAATCATTTCAGCCGAAAGACGTCCACTGCTGGATACAGGCCTCCCTCAATGGGGGGGGTTGCCATAATAGCCACGCTTGGCAGGCGGGTCGGCGATCGCGATGATGTTAAAATGCATAGAGAACGCTGCTACCCATTCTCTAGTAAGTCCCTTAGTCGCTTTTACGACACTCACGGGAAGAAATGGGAAGGTGCTATTCTTTACGTCCGGCACCACACGGAGCCAGTGCAGTTAAACATGCCGAAAACATTTTTCCAAACATCCTGTATGTGGTTCTATAGTTAATACAGCATAGTGCTCCACAGGATAACGTCAGCAATAATGCAATACATAAATCTTCCGGCGTAAACAAGCGCGCCCATCAATAATACCATAAATACTTACTAGCTTTCACCAGGAAATGTTGCTAGCGAATGTGCGTACTTACTGGAGCGTATTAGTGCCTTTCAAGCGCACGTTTCCTGAACCATAGGTGGCTCTGTGGACAGTGAAAGTGTTAATGTGGGGAATCGAATCTATGGGATTTTGTTTTTTTTTTGGGTTAAATGCAGCGTAATTTATCGTTATGTTGAGTAGTGGTTAATCTGGTCCATTTTCATATAATTTTCAATAATAGGAAACATAAATGAGAAAGAAAGAAAAACATTTTATTTGGGACACGCACAAGAAATACAAATATACCGTTTAAAACTAACTTAAACAACAAAAACAAACAAAACTTGTGCGATGCCAAAAAGGAGAAGAACAAGAAGGAAGATAGAAGCAGCAAGGAGAAGACTTATCATCAGGTAAATTAAGGCCAGCTTCCCCGCTGTGATGGATAAAAAAAAATGGTAAAAATCTATAGAGTTTACGGATTTAGGTAAATTTATTGATTTATTTATTGCTCAATGTACACAAAGTTTGGCTCTTATTTATAAACGTCTATCAAACCAATTTTAGTTAAAATGCTGCTAAAGTTCGTTTGTCCTTATTTGTCACTTTGACCTTTGTGTTTGTTAGAAAGTGACAAAACCTATTTTAACTAAAACAGGCATGCTAAGTTTTATGAATAGGGGATAAGACTAGGTTAAACTAATGAGTACACGACCCTGTTAGGGCGAAGCAAGTTAACATAGAACAAAATTTTTAATAATCTTATTGAATGAAATACACATTTTTGGAATACGCAAACTAGAGACAACTTTTAGGCATACTTATAATTTAATACTTTGAGGGTTTTCACACAACTAAACATAAAATACCAAGCATTGAAAATTTACAGTGAAACCGTTAAAATTTCAACAGAAGTCTATCCGGAAGAAAAGGAAAAAAGGTTTATTCTGCACATACAAAATGCACATTACGAAAAAAATACATAAGTAAAATACGCACATACAAAGTAGCCAAAACCCTCGTATTCAAACAACAAAAAAAATGGAAAATCTTGTCCATTGCTTGATGTCAGGGCCACCCGCGAACAATGACTGGCAAGTGCCGTACAATCGCGCGCAAAAGAGACAAGCCGCGGCCGGTACAGTCAAGCACGCAATCGCTTTTGTACCCGACGCGTAAACACACGCTGACATATTGGTAGTATTCAAATTTCGAACTTATTAGAACTATCTAACGTTTGCTTCAAAAGCGCCTTTTAGGGTTCCGTACCCAAAGGCTGCCAACGAGACCCTATTAAGACTGCGCTGACCGTCCATCCTTCCGTCCGTCACAGGGCTGTATTTTAACCGTAAGAGGTAGACACTTGGAATTTTTACTCTACAAAAAAAAAAGTAAATTGTGGTCGCCATTCAAGAAACGTATAAGTTTTTACTAAAGTATTTAAAAAATATGGGTGCGCCAAAGTTCACCTAAATTTTCAACTCCGATAATTGGAAATCCGAAAATGTTCTTCCTAACATTTTTTATCCTGACAATCACAATTCCTAACTACTCTGTCTCTAATGTTCATAATTCCGAAGCATTCAACTTCATAATGTCAGTAGCAATAAACATCTATTAACCTATATTTTCTCAACATAACGATCTTTTACACTATTATTCAAAGTCATATTTTAATTTTATTTATAGCGGTGTGTACCTGCAATGATATCCATAGGTTAGGTTAGGTTAGAACTGTGACCAACTACGCGTGAGCCGAGCGAGCGTAGCGAGCGGTGCCGCGGCAGCGGCCGGCGAGCGCTACCTCGAAATTGGTCGCGAAATTTTTCTAAGTATTTTTTTTATAGTGCCCCAAAGACGACACTCTGACTTGAATTTCATTCATTTAAGACAAAAATCAGTGAAACGACTTTCAATCATTCTAAACAGTTGGTTTTTTAGACATAACTATCTCAGGTATAGTTATAGTTTTAGGGATAAAAGCGTTATGATAAAAAACAGTAGGAGTTTAAATATATTACATTAATGATATTATTAATTACAATTTTCGGAAACATGAGTGTTATGAACATCGCCGGTAGCACTACAAATAGTATGAATGAAAACTTTAGGATGAAAAATTTTAGGAAGAGTGATCATTCGGATTACAAATCGTTAGGAAGAACAATTTCGGGTAAAGAACTTTAGTTGAGCCAATATGGACCCAAAAAATATATGTAGTGTTAAACATTGTGTGGTGGTGCGGAACCCTTCGGATGCGAGTCCGAGAGGCACTTGGTCGCTTTTTTCAACGATAAAAAATGTTATCCGGTACATTTTAGATGAGTATTTATTTCATCGCCTTTGTGTTGGGGCTTTGTGGGGGAGCTATATTGTGTAGCACCCACACAAAGGTTTGCATTGATAGTAATATAGAAAATTCATGAGAGTTTATTGTCTCGTTTTTTTCTTTAACGGTAAATACACTTTCCGCTAGTTGCACGTAAGGCTATTATTTTTAATTCCCGATTAAAAGTAATGCTGTCTATCTCTAACGGAAAGTATCAGAAAGTGACAACATTACTTTTAGTGGGGAATTAAATTTAATGGACTTACGTGCAACTGGCGGTGCATCATCATCATCATTTAAGCCGACAGACGTCCACTGCTGGACATAGGCCTCCCCCAAAGAGGAGGGGTTTGCCATAATCGCCACGCTTGGCAGGCGGGTTGGCGATCGCAGTATGGTGTTAAAATGCACAGAGAACGCTGCTGCCCATTCTCTAGTAAGTCCATTAGTCACCTTTTACGACAATAGGATGGTGCTATTCTTTACGTCCGGCACCACACGGTAACTGGCGGTTTATCTTGCGTAAATTATTTTATTACCACGGCTCTTAAAACGGTGAAGGAAAACCAAATAAATCGTGAGGAAATCAAAAATTCGATGACATGTGTCATCTACCAAACGGCACAGCGCCCGCGTCGTGTTTATGGCACACCTCCCTCTCGCAGAAAAGAGGCCTGTGTCCCAGCAGTGGGAACATTATGTGTAGGCTGATTATGTTAAATCCGGAGGGAAGTTAATTGTAAATGAAATTGACACACCACGTAAATATTTTCCGTGTTATAGCCATTCAAAACAGCTGCCAGATTCTGTGCAGAATTTCTAAAATTATATTTTTTTGTAATATCTTTATTACCTTCTACTTTGCATGCTATGGCAGAATGTAGATAGATCCTATTATAAAATTTAACAACTTATTTTTATGTACCTACATTCTAAGCAAATAAAGACCTATTCTATTCAGAGAATGACAGTTGTGATTTGAATATACGGGCAATTTGATTAACGATTAATTTCCCTCACTTATAGGGACTTAAAAGTTTATAATAGTAGTCATCTAAAACCTTAGTCTAAGTAACTAAGTACCTAGTATTTACAAATAGGTACTTGAAAGAAAATAATGGTAGTTAATTTACTGAGAACAGCTATCTTCTGACAAACTGCCAGTCTTACCATGGGGTATCGTGTTACCCAGCTGGGCTGTGGAGGTGAGATAGGCAGCTCCATAATATAAAATATTCATAAATTAATAATACTGACTAAAGAAAGAAAGAAAGAAAAAACATTTATTGGGACTCGCACAGATCACAAATTAAATAAAACACACTCATAGAAACAAAAAAAAAGAAAAAAACCAAAAATAAAACAAAGTAAACAAAAAGAAAATAAAAACAAAGTCCTGTACGAGGCCAAAAGCCCCGTATCTCAGCATGATGCTGCGGCACTTAAAAATAAGTGTCGCAGCGCTGGTATTCTGATAGGGCCCGATGTGATGTCACGGATAGATTTATAAGACATAATAAGAAGACAAAATGAATATATTTATAAACAAACTAAAACATTTTTAACAAGAAAATTATAGTATAGTATAAACGAATATTTAAATGACAAAAAATAAGTGACAACTTAATAAGTACCTATTAGTACTAAACTTGATTAGACTAGATTAGACTATAAATGTAAAAAAAAAACTTTATAATTTAGGGTAATATTTGAGGACTGAAAAGCTAAGTCTTCCAAAGCTTCCTCTCTCCAACTAATTACACATTGTGGAATGCAAATAAAGTATTGAATATTGAGTATAACAGACTATGATCTATGTTCTCGATCCGACTGATAAATTGGACTCGCTGGTTTGCCCATTTTTTTGTGTTTACCCATACTAAGCGAACGAATAAAACCTCTTTCGAATCCGTTATATTAGAAAACACCCAAAATACAACATCCAATTAAACAACTAGACTAATTAACTCCGAATGTTCTCTAAAATTAAGCGCCGAACCCCAACAAAAACCGGTTTGTCTATTAGACTAGCGTTTACAGAAACCGGATTGAACTGGTCCCATCCTGTTTGCGAAAGTGGTAATTACCGGTTCAATTTACGTGAATGCTTTACATCGTGCGGTCAGTCGTTTGTTTTTGGAAGTATGTTTCAGTCGTTCACAGGTAATTAGAAAACGACTCTCTGTTTGGCTAAGGAATTTGAAAATGGAATGGTGGCCGGCCATTTTGTGCTCTAAGAAATGACTGGGCAAGTTGGGTTAGCTTTTGAGAGAATATAATATATTACACATGGTGTTAACGTAACTGCGTGCCATAGCTTAAGGGTAGGTTCAGTATCGATAAAGGAACCCAGGAAAAAAAAAACAATATTGCAAGATCAACCTAATTTTGTACCTACTAACTTAAAATGGCAATCGTTTAGAATTAAAATTATTTTATTTGACGGTCCTAAGCCCATTAAAGTACGAAGAGACTTATATTTATTATTTATGTTTAATAAAAAAAATGGTTTGTTTTTGTTTTTTCTTTTGTTTTTCCTGGGTTCCTTTAATGATACTGAGCTTACCCCTAAGCTATGGCACGCAGTTACTTTAACATCCTGTATAACAGTGTTTGTATAGTCACTTGTAATTTCTTTATCATTTTTAAACGACTTCAAAAAAGGAGCAGGTTCTATGTTCGTCTGTAGGTATGTATTTTTTTAAGTATATTCATGCATATTTTTATAAATTACTAGTTGCGCCCCGCGGTTTCACCCGCGTAAGTCTCGATCCCGTGGGAAAGCCACCCTTAACACTTAGGGGTATAAAAATAGATAGTAGCCGATTCTCAGACCTACTGAATATACATATAAAATTTCATAAAAATCGGTAAAGCCGTTTCGTAGGAGTATGGTAACTAACATTGTGACACGATAATTTTATATATAAGACTAGCTGCGCCCCGCGGTTTCACCCGCGTAAGTCTCGATTCCGTGATAAAGCCACCCTTAACACTTAGGGGTATAAAAAATAGATAGTAGCCGATTCTCAGACCTACTGAATATACATATAAAATTTCATCAAAAGCAGTCAAGCCGTTTCGGAGGAGTATGGTAACTAACATTGTGACACGAGAATTTTATATATAAGACTAGCTGCGCCCCACGGTTTCACCCGCGTAAGTCTCGATTCCGTGGGAAAGCCACCCTTAAAAATAGATAGTAGCCGATTCTCAGACCTACTGAATATGCATATAAAATTTCATAAAAATCGGTCAAGCCGTTTCGGAGGAGTATGGTAACTAACATTGTGACACGAGAAGAGAATTTTATATATAAGACTAGCTGCGCCCCGCGGTTTCACCCGCGTAAGTCACGATTCCGTGGGAAAGCTACCGCTAACACTTAGGGGTGTAAAAAATTGATAGTAGCCGATTCTCAGACCTACTGAATATACATTATTATAAAATTTCATCAAAAGCAGTCAAGCCGTTTCGGAGGAGTATGGTAACTAACATTGTGACACGAGAGTTTTATATATAACAAGAAGATGAACCAATATTGTTTTTTTTAAAAGGGTAAAAGCTTGAGAGAAAAAAAAATTGGTCACGGTTTAAGTTAGCTTCAATAATACGTATTTAATCCACTTTGCGTAATTATATTGATGATGTTATTAGTGCCTTTTACTTTTGTTTACCTGGAAAGTTAAGTTTACATAAAAAAAAAACAACCGACTTTCAAAACAACACTACAAAGTTAAGTTGATTGTTTTTTTTTTCTGTCAGTAAATTGTTTTTTTGGCAACAATTCCCAGTTAATTAAAAATTCACTAAGGTTGAAATTATCTAACTGTCACAAAAACAAATAGACTTTGCCGTTGTTTGATGTGCAAGACGTGTCATTCAACCTTAGAGTGATAAAGCAATTTACAAGGTCTATCTTATTTTAGAAACAGTTTATTTCAACTTAAATAAATAACACAACTTAAGTATGTCAAAAATATTGGGATATACCGAATTGTTTGCGCGTTGGAGCTTACCGCGTTGGTTTTTGCAACGCAGATAAATTGTGGGCATACGGAAATCCGGAGTTACTGACATAGCCTGCAGAGTAAGCAAGCTACACCGATGGCCGATGGAGCAGACGAGTCCTGGAGTGGGGACCGCGTATCGGCAAGCGTAGTGTGAGACGCCCCCCAGCTAGATGGACCGATGACCTTAAAAAGGTGGCTGGGACAGACTGGATGCGGAAGGCGGAGGACAGGGTGTTGTGGCGCAGCCTGGGAGAGGCCTATGTCCAACAGTGGACTGCTATAGGCTGAGTTGATTGATGCGGAAATACTTACATGGTAAGTCCTCATCTAATAAAACCTATATGTTTAATTATAAACATACAAGAATGGTTTCGGCAACTATTACTGGGCCGCCCCGGTCCGGTAACTGCTCAGTTGGTCTCGTGGCCGCAAGCGCCACTACTGAGCTCTGGGTTCTGGGTTCGACTCGAACGAAGTGTTATTGGGTTTTTCCATTAGGAATTTCTTAGGAACAGCCCCGAGCTTGGAAGTTGGCGGTGTGATAACCCCATGTCTATGAAAGCACGTTAAGCCGTTGGCCCTGCGACTGATCTCTCTCCGGTCGTGTCGGATTGCCGTCCCATCGGACAATGAGAGTGACGGAAGAGAGAGTGCACCTGTGTCTGCGTACACACTTGTGCACCCCCCTCGCCGATGGCTGGTCTTCGCCATGGCCGATATTCAGTCTGGAGGAATATATTTCTCCATGCATGCCTACGATTTATCTGCGTTGGTTTTTGCAAAGCAGATAAATCGAAGGCGTACCAAACCTGTCTCTTCTACGTGGGGCATACTGAAAGTTTCTGGAATTGGCCACTTACAATAAAGAAAATAAAAAAGCAGTTACGGAATTCGAAAATTAAACTCTCTATGAACATGTTACTTTTTAATTTGCGAGACTGTCATTTGTTTTTTCACTGTGGCGTCCTTTAGAAAATTGTGTGTCGCTATTACAATGAATTTAACTCTAGAAAATTATCGCTTAATATTTTTTTACTATTTTCGCTGTGACCTAATTCAACAAGAGAGTTGCCAGAGACTTCAATTTGGCATTTGGTAATGAAGCCCCATGTCGCAGCTCTGTGTATTCGTAGTTCAGAGAATTTAGACGTGGACGTGATCACTCCATGACGATGTACGTGAAGGTCGACCGGCGATGGCGGTTACAGAATCCAATATTGATACCGTACGACAACTGATTGAAACTGACAAAAGAATTACTTGTCAGCAAATTTGTACTGTATCAGGCATTGGAATGAGCCAAGTGCAAAACATTTTGCAAGTGCATATAAAGGTTCGGAAGCTTTGCACTCGATGATTTAACGGAAGATCAGAAATGACGTATCATAAGTCTAATAACTGGTCTTATTTCATCCAGAAACTTTCAGTATGACCTAAGTATTATGTTACGGCAAACAGCGGATATGCAGGTAATCTCTACTTTAACATTATGATGACTCGTCAGGAAAAAATATCCTGACGTATTGTTGGCATCAGGACAACATTCATCAACCGTCAAAAAACACGTCAAACACACAGTGTTTGTCACTTTATTACGATGTCGAACATTGTCAGCAGTATCAACAATATAAACCTTACCAAACCAACACAATGCTGACGACGCTTCACCGCGATGACGACACCTTTTCCATGACAAATTACTACCAACATTACGGGCCCAAACAAACAATGCTACCAACTGATATGTCTCCAAGAAGTTTTTATTTTATTTGTATTCCATAGCGTACCGTATACTAACAGTCCCGAATAAATATACTAGCTTTGCGCACAGTATATCAAAGAAAACGAGGTTTAAAGCAAAATACTCATATTAATTCTACCTGAACTTTTAGCAACTTCCTTACCCCTGGCTTTCTTCATTAAGGAACTTCGTGAAATGTTTGTTTGCCTCATTGTTTAATATAATTCATTTGGATGATTAAAATTTTGGTTCAGTTTATTTATTTTACGAATGTGATGTTAACTTTGGTTTGGCTCGCCTGTTATTTTAATGAGTGCTCTCGTAACAATGTTACATCACAATTTACTTTTGACTCGACATTGTTTTCAGTGACAGTAGTATTATAAGCCGTTTTGCTAGCTTTTGCATGTGAATTAATTTGCGAGTTTCTGACTTTCGAATTCATATTTTTCTTAATTTTGTTTAAAGTGCATGCACTGTTGAGTAACATGTGTATCTTTATATTATATCTATACTACATTTGAAATAAGATTAGACATTAAGATAAACCTTTTGTACAGTCCGTTCAACCTATTTTGACTTCTATTGCGTTGGTGGCATGACAAATGGCAGCTGTAATAAACAGTTGGTATTGTAACCACGTTTTTACTTTTAATGACATCCTTATGCCTACGGAATAGAAGTCAAAATCGGTTGGACGGACTATAAAAAAGTTTGTTTAAATTTATAATCTTATTTGAAATGGAGTACATACGTATTATAAATTAAGGTCACTTTTCGTGTCTGTCTGTATGACCGCGTTATTCTTCTAAACTGTACAACGGATTTTGATGCGGTTTCCAAAATCTTTTATAGAATTTATTCCTGAAGTTTTTGCGTACAATACATTTATATCGACTATCAAACTGAATTTCAACAAACCGTTCGACAACAGTTATCAGAACTCTCCATCCTCTTACACTTACATGGAATTATATGCACAATGTTAATTACCTACTTAACAACTAACTAACAATAATAAAACTTCGTTCAACCATAACAACGGTATTTTTGAATTATTTATAATGAGGATTAAAATATATACAATAAAAAAGTTTGTGAATGACACATACATCATTCCGTTCCAATTATCTGTATAAATGTTCACATTAAAACAAAACTAGGTCAACATCATAATGATTTCATTGTAATTCCCACCGATACAGTAATCATTGCGACGTCACCAATCAATCACTGATTAATCATGATGCAATTAAATCTATACAAATAAAAATGAATTAATGTCGTTTGTTGATTAGCGCATCACTTAAGATCGGCTGTACCGATTTGGCTATTTGTTTTAAAATGTTTGCAATACTTGGGAGTATTGCAAACATTTACCATTAGGTTTTGATGTATATGTAATTTGGCATGTACATTCATTTGGTTATGTAAAAAATTCATGGCAGTAGTACCTATATACGAAATGAAAAGGAAAACTGTGATAGTTTTACTTTTAATTTCAAAAGATCATTTCAGGCACCAATCTACATGATTTGACCAAGATTATGTCTGGACTTTAAAAGAGACTGTGACCTCTGAGTTTGTTTCAGCCTTTCTTCTCAGAGTAGTAAGTTACGAAACGCCGACCTCATCTAGTTTTTTTTGTTTTTTTTAATATTTTTGACGTGTAAAAGTGTTTGTACAAACCTACTTACAGAAAATAAATCATTTATCATTTAAGCTAAGTAGGCTTTACAAGTAATAGTCCACCAACTTAAATATGCAGTTGGAGAATTGACCGTGACATATATCACGATACGCGACATATATCACAATGTATGGGAGAACATGTTAAGTTTGTTTTTGGGATAAATTCATCCCAACTACGGACCCCTTCATTCTGCGTGGTCCGACACGCAGTTAGCCGGGTTTCCTATGAGATTTTTAAACAAGATTTAGATGGACAACGTCTGTCGATTCAGCTAGTTAATAATAATTAATATTACGCATTAGGGCAAGCTTGTATTTACCGTTGGACTGGAATAGATTAAAAATATACGACAATCAAAGAATTTACTAAACTGCACTCCAATCGCGTGACACACTATTCCAATCACAATCCGAAGAATTTGAAAGGAAATCTCTATCCATTGCTTCATAATTATGTTTGAAAAATTCGTCTACTCAACGACGTAACTAACTCAATAAACGTTGTTGATATGTCAAAAGGAACGACTTTCCCATTGTACGTATGTTACGCAATTACCTCGCTGAATAATGAAATTGTTCAAAATATATATATTATAATATAATTGCCATTAGTCACACCAATACCTGCAAATCTGTTCTGTGCTCCTAGTACATTATGATCTCACTAAAAACCTTCCATCTAGCTTTAAACAATACAATAAGCGACCCCACTCGACACTAAAGCACCCCAAGGTACCGGGACAACATAATTATGTACGTATAATTATACAACATATTTGTGTAAGAGAATCAGCAAACACTCACTCAAGTATTTAGAACGGCTCTTTGCCTAGATCTACAGCCGTTCTCGAAAACAGCCCTTCCGTTCTCAGTAAACGGCAAACTTTGTGAATTGTCAAACAGTCGTCATTGTTCCAAAATTGCGTTGAACAAGTCCTTAATTGTGAGTTTTGACTCCACCCCGTCCTTTCACGATAAAACTGTTTGAGTCACGACCATTTTGTTAATGAAAAATGTTTTTTGAAGTTCTAAAAGTGAGATAAGGTTCGCGTTAGCTTCCAGTTTTACATATTCAGGAGATCAAGCCATTAATTAAGCATTTTAATTGTAGTTCGTCCGGATGAGACTTTGCTAAGCGTGTTAAATTAGGGTGCTCACTTCTGTTGTATTTTGGTGCTATAAATGCTTTTTTGAAATTGTATGTCTTTCATTTCATCGAACCAACTGTGAAATTGAACTGAAAATCTGAACAATTTCAGTATCACTTCTTCGTCATTTATTCTTTGTTATTGCAAAATATAAGTAAAACAAGTTTGCCGTTATCATTATCATAATCCTTTGCAAAGGCTTGCTGTCTTTCTGCTTTTGACTCAACTTTATTGAAAGCTGTTTCATTAACAATAATACCTTTGATATCATACACTTTTCACCCATCATCACTTTTACCTTCTTCCCCCATAACCCTAAAAAAACAACCAAACCGCACTTCTTCCTCAAACCAATTGTTACCACCTTCAGCATAATATACCCTATCATGTGGATAGCAAAAGTAAAGTCGACATTGTTACTTAACGATCCACATTTAAGGGCTCAAGAACATTATGAACAAGATTTGAATATTTTAATGGCATCAGATTTATCTAGCTTAAAATTTAATTTAAGAGGATTTAAAGCGGCTAACGGCTTACAATAACATACAGGACTTACTGTCGTCGTGTTTATCTATCGAGATACAAATCTGGAAGTGTGCTTTAAAGCTTTATATGTTGTTACTAGTTATATTTTAAAGGCTATTTCGTTGAGCACGATTATATATTTCATGAAAACTGAAATCAAATACCTAAATCATATATAATATAAGAATTATTTAGACGCTTGCAGCATTAAGAACACTTTTCAAGTAATTAGTTGTCAAGGATCTCTCAGAGAACCTGCTTGGGATAGATATTGTTTTCTGTATCGTGCCCATTATAGACAGTCAAGGCTTCTTACATCCCATAAGTTTGTTCCACTATCAAAACAATCATTGTCATATCCAAGTTTTGTTGTTTTATTCTTCTAACTACGCGTCTACACCAAAGCATAACATGTTGTGTCTATTGTTTTTATTTAATTTATCATTCCCATCTAAAACAAGGTTAATAGACCAGTAATTGTACACAACAGCTGTCAAAAATATCAAAAAGTGAATGAAATGAAAATATTATATTAATTGGTCTAACGTCAATACATGCATGATACATTTATTATTATTTATATGACATGTTTTTGTCAAGACTTGTCTTGTTGACAACAACTAATACAACTTGTTTATGGGTCTAAACGCGATTGTAAGTCGTCTAAAATTCGAAATACGTTTTATAAACAGTTCCTACTGCTAGAAATTGTTAGAAATTGTGTCAAGGTGACAACCCTACTACTCGTATAATACTAAGACTAGCTACTACTTTTTAAGCTATGTTCTTATATCGTTGAGAGATGTAGCTTTTTCTCTTGCGATGAACCCTTCTTTTATTTTAAGTATGAGTTACATTTAGTCTAATACGTTTAGTTATTTTACACTGATTTTTTTTTTCGTTTTTGTTTCAGCATTGCTCTATTATTTTGTTTGCGTGTATTTCAAACACTGAATTAAGTTTGTTTTCCTGTTTAATATTCCAGAACCTCAATTTGCATACAAAAATATTACTTAACCTCTCTTACTGATGCATTGATGTTAAAAAGGAATATTATAGTGTTAACTCTCAGTTACTAGAACAATCTGCTTTTAATAACACTCAACGAATATTTCATCTCACTCACGTACCCAAATCATTAATTTATCATCGGAACAAATAAATATTGATATAATTGATTCTCATAGCGATTCATCCACTTTAGTTAACTGTACAGAATCAAGTTTTTCTAACTGAACAGACAGCTGTGCTGCTGGGGAGTTTGTTGCACTACTTCTTCTTCCCAGCTAAAGCACTAGGACTTGGTGAGGGGCGGGCGTGCTGGGGGACTGTCTTATGTAATTTTGACGTTCGAGAAGTGCTTATTCTCAGCCTATTTTGAATAAATGACTTTTGATTTTGTTATAAATCCATATTCAACCAAAAGTGTATATATATAAAACTTGATTAATATTAGAACTATAAACTAAAATAAGACTTGACTTAACTTGTTGACTTGACCGCCTTGTTGATCTAGTGGTCGCAAGCGCTACTGCAACAGATCCTGGGTTCGATTCTTGCCAGTCTATTCTTAACTTATTAATTAAAACTTTGGTGAAGGGAGCTGTCATTAGTGTAAATCCCTAGGCATCAGCCGGTCTGTTCTGTAAGAATCTCACGGTGATATCTTAGGTGAAGTGAGATTATCCGCTCGCTTGTTGCGCGGTCCTACAGCCACATTGACAGAAAGGCGGGTCACTATAAATTATTTTACCATTATGGGTACTCTAATTTTGCTGAAAACTAAAGCTGCATCCATATTCTAAACGAAACAGTACATCATTTGTTCGTACAATAAAAGGATTGGGTCCTAAAACCGTTTTCAACGCGGCGCAGTAGTTCGCGTGAAAACACCAAATGGCGTGACAAACAAGGGCGAGTACGCACCGGCCGTGAAACAAACGAGTGGGAGCTGTCATTCCACCTGATGCTACGGATCGCTAGGGATTGACACTATTGACAGCTCACTTCAAGCTCACTTCACCTAATATTTCACGGTGAGATTTTTACATAATAGCACTACTGGGTCGGGCCAAAGTATTATTGGGTTTTCCATCTGGAATTTTCCAGTAGCAGCCCGGAGTCTGGATTTGAGGCCCGTTGATGGCAATAGGCTCGTCCCTAATTACATGAGACTTAAACATAACTGTTTAAATGTGGGTGTACTATAGGTACATCTCTCCCTATCCCTCCGGAAATTACAGGCGTGATATTAAGATAATATATGTTTAGAAACTAATATAAGACTTGTTTTGTTCGCTAACTGCGTGTGAAATCATTTCAACAATTTTATCTGGATACTACAAAATAATATCAGTGTTTCATTCTTCAAACGTATTGAATAAATAGACAAAGTATGAATCTAGGATTTGAAATGCTATACAAATATAATAAAGAATATAAAAGCAAGTCTGACAACCAGTCTTATCAAGGGGTATCGTGTTACCCAGTAACTGGTCTGTGGTAGACAGACAGTCTCTGCATGTAAAATACTGGTTTTCAGCTAGACGCGGTTAGACTGGAAGCCAACCCAAAAGGGTAAGCAGGTTGATTTGATGAAGGCACAGCATATTTTTATGTTAATGATGATCTTTTAACTCAATAATATAATAATTTCCTTACCAGAAGATAACATTAAACGGTTTAATAACTTTTTTTATTTTTTTTTATTTATGATGGGTTGCTCTTGACATTAGTCTAGGGCAGAGGTGACAGAGACAAAGTCAACGATTGAGTGAGCTTACCCAGAAGATGCCTGTTTACTCTAACTTTGAAGAGATTAGGGTTGTATGCGTTCGGAAACACAGACGGAGGCAGAGAGTTCCACTCTTTTGCTGTGCGCATTATAAAAGTCATTTGGAAGCGCTTAGTGCGAATTGGTGGAATAGCAACAAGGAAGGGATGGTAACCTGCAGTGCGTCTAGATGTCCGATAATAGAAGGGGGCGGCCGGTGGAATAAGGTAGTGGAGTTCTTGGGCACTCTCACCCAACTACAATCTGTAGAAGACCGACAAAGCAGGCAACCTTGCGGCGATGGCGACTTTTAATTTAATCTTCTGGTAAGGTTTAAAGAATATGAAGAAGAAATTGTTTCTAAATTTAAAAAAGTTATTTATTTATTTAGGATCTCTTATTTCGAAAGCACTCTCAAGGCATTGGGGTTGGTTCCGGCTATCATTCGTAGACCTTTGGGTTTAAAGATTCTTTATTTATTCTAAAAGAACATACATTGTTCACTTATCGAATAAACACATGACTAAGGTAATTGTAAAGTCCAGTAGCTATTTTCATTTTTTCTTAATGTAGGTCGTGCACATAAAATGCGACATCGACTAGATTACATTTTTACCCTATTAGTTTTGCATTGTTAGTGACGTACTGTTTAAGTTTAGCTTTAAATATGTTAAAAGAGGATATGCTCCTGATATCTGCCGTTAGCTTATTATATAGTACACCTTCGTATTTTAAATTTTTCCTGCCATATTGACACCTTTGACAGTCGTAACGGGTAGGTAGTCAGAAGGCCGAAAGTCTGACAACCAGTCTTACCAAGGGGTATCGTGTTACCCAGTAACTGGGTTGTGGAGGTCAGATAGGCAGTCGCTCCATGTAAAATACTGGTATCTTGGACCATCCGATTAGACTGGAAGCCGACATATTTCGGAAAATGATGAGATTAGGTAAACTGATTATTTTAGGATCTCCAACAAAAATTGTACTATGTACATTACACATAAATAATGAGCAACATCAGGTATTAAATAGGTGTATAGAGAATTCTTACAAACAATGACTATCATTAATAGATGACCTAAAGTTTGATGACAATGAACAACAAAACTATGAAATAAGAGAAATCATAACCGTTAGAGTTTTGAGTATGAACACGAAACCTTTACAAAAGATCTCACATAAATTGCAGTGTCCGAGATGAGGAACTTGGCACTCTCGTTCGTGTAGATAAATTCGATGTTGCAGAAATAAATGGACTAGGAATAACTAAAATAACTAAAGAAGAAAAGGAGACTTCAGCGAGAGCGGAGAGCTCAGTAATGATGGAACATAATTTTGAGGGCTTTGAGGATCAAAGACAAAGACAAAAGTATAAGCAATATACGTAGGTAAAGCCATACAATTTTTGACGAAGTACGGGGTGATTTATGGGGGGAAAAAATATTGATTGGTTCTAGCAAAATGGAAAATGGTAACGGTGTGACCATGACCTAATTCATCATCATTTCAGCCAAAAGACGTCCACTGCTGGTCTCACGCTTGGCAGGCGGGTTGGCGATCGCAGTATGGTGTTAAAATGCATAGAAAACGCTGCTGCCCATTCTCTAGTAATTAGTCCCTTAGTCGCCTTTTACGACACCCACGGGAAGAAATGGGATGGTGGCACTATTCTTTACGTCCGGCACCACACGGACGGCCTAACCTGATCTAATTCACACCAATACAAGTCAATCGCAATAAGCTTAGAAATTTCTAATATTTCCACAAAATTCTCAAGTTTGTTCCCAAATTCTACAACACCTTCAAAAAGCCCGACCTCACAGCGAATACCCCCTACGTATAGTATCGGACTCACAATTTGTCTTGCAATACAGCCTTTACTGCACCCAACTGGAATGCACAAGTTGGCTACAAAAGAAATCGTTCAGTTACTCTTAAAACTTTTGCGATACTGAATGTTAAAAGTAAAATGGGTGTCTAATAATAGCTGTTTTATTTGAACTTGGAAGCAATTTAAAGATTTATATATGTTCAAAATTATACATAGGTACTAGGATAGGCTAATCTGTATATATTTATTTTCTTACTTTCTTCTTCTTTAATCAATCTTATTTCCTTTTCTTCTTCCTATTTATCTTTATTCTTTCTTTATCATAATTATGTTTTAGGTCTCATCTCATTACCTTACCTTACCTATTTCTAAGCAATACTTTACTCTTTAGATCTTTGAGCTTGAGTATGTTCGCGGTGCTAGCAAAAATATGACAAGTCTCGTACACTTATAGCTGAAAAGAGCTTCATAGTTAACTGCTGGTCTCTTAACCGAATTGGTTTTTTCCTTGCCAATACTGAAAGTTTATAAATTTTGCTAGTAGAGTTTAAATTTTTGAATAATTCGTAGGACAAATGAAAAGATATCATCTAAGTTAACCATACCCACAGTAGATGACAGTCCTTTAAACTTATGGGGATGGTAAGTGCTGGCGACATTTTGCGACTGGGCGGTGCGTTTCCATCAATATTTATTATTTAAAGAAATCATAGATATAACTATAGGTAATAAAATAGTCTGTTCATACTAAAAAAAATATGAAAATATCTTAAATAGTTTGAAAGTAATATCGTTTTTTATGTTTTAGATAGACATTATTTCCTGAATTTATTGCATAAAGTATTTTACTACAATAGTGCTCAAGCCCTAGTTTTGCACGTGCATATACACATGTAAACATTGCCAAATCGGTATAGACAGGGCTTATATTCACTTATAGAATTGATGTGTATGCGTTCAAGTTTAGCATACATTTTTTGCAGAACTTATTTGCATGATTTGAAGGCGTAATAATAGATTAAAAAGTCACTAAAATCATAATATACTTATCTGCGTCTTAATAGAAGACAAAAGAAGCCAAAACTCATCTGCAAAAGACATGAAGTCCACAAGATTCCTAAATCACTTCAATTCAAAACTCCGAACACAGATACTTTAGCTCCCGCTCAAATGTATTGACCTGCATCGAATACACTAAACTAAAAGTTTAGAAATAAATTTATCGTACGACCGTACCAAGAAACGTCGAAGATTCAGACTGCGCAGTTTGACTTGAATTGTTTGAAAACTTTTCACCAAAAATATTTGATTACGCGAGATCTGTAAACGTTTCTGTTAAATTATATAAATTGATTCGACGAAACCCTGGGATGGAAGAAAACTTAAATATCAGTTGTTTGTGTTCGGACAAATTGTAGAAAGCAACTAAAGTTTGTTTAAGGAATAGGTTGCGGTTATATTCACACTATTGGTCACAACACCAATAAATGAAGAAACCGGCCAAGTGCGAGTCGGACTCGCGCACGAAGGGTCCGTACCATTATCTATAAAAAACCGGCCAAGTGCGTGTCGGACCACGCACAATGAAGGGTTCCGTAGTTGGGATGAATTTATCCTAAGAACAAACTTGACATTGTAGTTGAAAAACATGATCCCCATACATTCCAATTGCAGATGTAAGTTTGTACGCACAATATTGAGTGTCTAGCTTTCGCCCGCGGCTTCGCCCGCGTGGATGTCGAAAAAAAAACAGTTTCTCTGTCAGCAGCATTCCCCCGAAACATTATACCATATCTTAGTTGGAACCAACTGCAACGTAAGCGTGGTTAGCAGATAGGAGTGCAGTTTGATTTTCAACTTTACGGAGGATATAGATAGCGTATAAATACCAACTTCGTTTTGTACATACTTGTTCAATAAACGTGTCCTCCATTTCACTCGCCCCTATTACATGGGACTTAAACAAAACTGGCGAAATGTGGGTGTACTAAAGGTACACCTCTACCTAACCCCTTGGGGATTGCAGGCGTGATGTTAAATAAATAAATGTTATGTAAATAAGTACTCGGGCCAAATTTCAAGTTTATATATCAAAAGTAATAAGTTTCTGTCCATACAAACTATATCGCCCCTTTTAACGCACTCAAAAGGGTAAATTGTTCAAACATCTTTTTGACGTACCTATTATTGGATGTATACGTTTTTTATACAGATTTTCAAGTTAATCAAGCCAAGCAGTAAAATTCTACCTTATATATTGACTATCCCTTTTCACCCCATTATTAGAAGCAGATTTTCAAAAAAACCTAATACAAGTTATTCTTTATTTTTTGTTTTCAGTAAAAATACTGAGTTTCAAGTTAATCGGACCGCGCGTTAAAATTATTCCATAAAAACTTTGATATCCCCCAATCAATCATGTAATTTTTTTTGACAAACTTTATATTTTACTTAGGTTAGTATTCGTGCCAAGTTTCAGGTTTATTAACTCAAGGAATAAGATTTATCCCCTTTTTCACCACTTAAAGATTGATTTTCTAAAAATCCCTTGTTAGCGGATGCATACCTAGCTTCCAACCATAAGCCGAAATATTAGTGATTTTAACTTAAAAAGAACTTTTATTAAAAATAAAAATTTATCCCCCTTTTCACCCCTTAGGGGTTGAAATTCGAACAACACCGTTGTGTTTGCTTCCAACCATAAGCCTAGATACTAAATTTAGTGATTTTACTTCGAAAATTAAGGACTTTTCATTCACAACATCATCCCCCTTTTTAACTCTTCGGGGGTAGAATTATCAAAAACGCTGAAACACGTATAAATTAATTTTCAATTGTCAGCCTATACACTAAATTTGAAGATCCAAACTTCAAAACTGACGGACTTTCATATAAATTTTTATCCCCTATTTTACTCCATTAGGGGTGGAATTCCCAAAAATCCTTCTCTTAGTGGATACTCACTCTTCACAAAGAACACACCCTCCAAGTTTCATGTCTCTAGGACCAGCGGTTTAGGCTGTGCGTTGATATATCAGTCAGTCAGTCAGTGAATCAGTCAGGACTTTGAATTTTATATATATATAGATAGAAGATTTACCATGTTATTTTAATACCACGGAATTCTTATAGGTTTTCCTGTAATCAATGAGTAAAGAACTATTATCTGTATTCTTATCAATATTTTAGGCACAGTAGTTTCGGAGATAAGGGGGGGAATGGTCATTTTTCATCTATTTTCTTAAGTAATTTTAAAAGTATGTACTTTAAAATTATGAAAAAAATATTTTTAAAATCCTTAAAACAAATCCTTTCATTTGATATATCACACGGTACAGTCAGCAAAAGTTTTTTTTTTCTCTTATTTGCCCCCCAAAAGTGACCTCCATATTCAAAATTAATTTATTTACGTAACACGTCCACGTTTGGGTCACAGAAGTTCATATGTGTACCAAATTTCAACTTAATCGGTCCAGTAGATTCGGAGCAAATCAGCTGTGACAGACGGACAGACACACGAGTGATCCTATAAGGGTTCCTTTTTTCCTTTTGAGGTACGGAACCCTAAAAATGGCAAAAAAATCACGTTTGTTGTATGGGAGCCCCCTTAAATATTTATTTTATTCTGTGTTTTAGTATTTTTTGTTATAGCGGCATCTGTGAAAATTTCAACTGTCTATCATCATGGGTTCATGAGATACAGCCTGGCGACAGACGGACAGACAGACAGACAGACAGACGGAGCCTTAGTAATAGGGTTCTCGTTTTACCCTTTGGGTATGCAACCTTAAAAAGAAGAAAATACGGTTATTTGAGGTAAACATAAAGCAAGTTGGGGGAATATAATAAGTAATTGTCCCGAAAATAGATTTTGTCACTGGTGGTTATTATTGTTTTTTTCTTCTCAGCTCTTTGACTGGTTTTTGCAACATTTACTGACCGAAGCCAAGAACATGCAGTGTTTGATCTTTGATGTGTTATATAATGTTTTAAAGATGTATTGTAAGGAGGACCTATTTCGTTTTCATCTATTTGCTTTCCGAAACCTGAAATCACGAAATAAAAATCAACTGTTCCCTACATTTTGACGAGGTATGAGAACATAAATGTAGGGAACAGCAGATTTTTTTTTTCACAATTTCGGATTTGGTCCCATAGTAAAAGTTCTTCATAATGATGAGTACAACGACCCCTAACTTAAGAGGTTGTGCATTATTTATGTTAGACCTTGTAGAGTTTCTTTTAGAGTAAGGTTTTTTAAGGTGATTCGATTATTATTTGTATAAACGAAAGGAGTATGTAAGGATCGTAGCAGGTAGCGTTCTGTAGTTTCTGCCTACCCCCGTGTGAAGAAGGCGTGAGTTTATGTATGTGATTATCTTTGGCCAAAGCATATTACGTAGGTAATTGAACTGAAGCACGATATTAATGTAGGTAGATATTGCAATAATTATGTCATTATTGCGAATCTGTTTATCATCTTATTCGAACATAAGATCAAAACAAGATACCACGGAGTTGGGTTTACACGGCGGCAACCAAGTCTCAGGAAATTAGACATACAGCTAACAAAGATGCAGTGAATGTAAATAATGATGCAATAAAAACAAATTGAAATTCTACGACTACCGTTAAAGATAAATATGAATACAAGTAGCCCTAATTCAAAACTCCGTAATAATATAATATTTCTCCGGCCACGTATTCAAAAGAAAGTTTTATTGCCCATAAAAGTGGTCCACTTAATATCATGAAATGAAATCAGAGGTCCGGTTTCATCCTCGATAATACATTTTATGTGAAAACCCCATTGGATGAATTTCTATCTCCTCTTTTTACGATACTAGACGAAGAACCAAATATTTCAGAGAGATTTGCATTTGGCACAAGGGTAAAACTTCAGAAGACTTACTATACGCAGTGGGTAGAACAAAGATTTTTACGATGTACAAAGGCTGCCGCTTGTTTCGTATACAACCTGTTTTTTTTTATATCCCATAACTCTAGGGTTATATTCTGTAGGTAAAAATAATACTAAAACTCCTAGAATAGGTGGTCCAAAAATGCATCGTTTCGGAGATATCATCAATCATAATTAAATTAGGTCAAAAATTGTCACCAGTATGACGAATCGTTACTTTTGCGAGGTTGCCAAACTTCGCAGTAGTGTAGTAAAATAAATAGTAAAATAAAATATGTAGGTATGTTGGTATCGGGGTTTCCCGGCGGCAGCTAGTGAAGGGACGAAAGAAAATGCGACGTTGTCATATTTCACGTAAGGGTGTTTTACATTAATAATCGTGACTTTGCCGAATTATTTTGTATGAAAAATAAAAAATAAATAACGAAGGATTGGAATATAACTCATATGCCAGTTGATTCTTTGATATGGCCTCAATCATACCCTAGAGTTATGGGATATCAAAAAAAACACGTTGTATAATAGAATCACTACAAATGCAAATCACTCGAATACAGCTTAAAATTGATATTGAAAATTTTAAAGACAATATACACAGTGGGTAGAACAAGGATTTTTACAATGTACATTGGCTGCCGCTTGTTTATAATAGAATCACTACAAATGCAAATCACTCGAATACAGCTTAAAATTGATATTGAAAATGTTAAAGACCATAAACACAGTGGGTAGAACAAGGATTTTTACAATGTACAAAGGCTGCCGCTTGTTTCGTATAAAATAGAATTACTACAAATGCAAATCACTCGAATAAAGCCTAAAATTGATGTTGAAAATTTTAAAGACAAGCCAGGATATTCTCCGTTTATTATTTTATTATTTAGTGCCACTGCTGGGCAAAGACCTCCCTAAAGTCCTTCCAGGAACTATTTTCCCGCGACCCCTCGAACCAGGGGGTCTATTACGAACATAAATCTGAAGTATCAGCTAAATGTTCGGCCATTGCTTGACTACGGATAACTTTGGCTGACAACGGCGAAAAAAAAAAACTGTACCATTATCTATAAAAAAGCCAAAAATATCACGTTTTTTGTATGAGAGCCCCCCTTAAATATTTGTTTTATTTTAATTTAATTATTTATTTTTAAAGTGAATATAAAACTAAATATTCTGTGAATATTTCAAGCGTCCTACCTGTTGCCATTATCAATATAGATCAAAAACGAGCAAAAAAATCACGTTTGTTGTATGGGAGCCCTCTTAAATATTTATTTCATTCTGTTTTTAGGGTTCCGTAGTAAACAAGTAACCCTTATAGTTTCGCCATGTCCGTCTGTCTGTCTGTCTGTCTGTCCGTCCGTCCGTCTGTCCCCGGCTTAGCTCAGAGACGCTAAGTCCTAGAAAGCTGTAATTTGACATGGGTGTACATATTAATCACGCCGAGAAAGTCGTATAATAAAACCATGAAAAACATTTTTTTTTACCTCCCTTGCACGTAAAACGGAGATGATATTTTTTTTTCTCGTCTAATACATGGTGTGGGGTATCGTTGGATGGGCCGTTTAAAAATATTGTAGGTTTGTGAAAGCTATTTTTCAATTCTGAGATCCTTTTGCGAAATATTAAGCTTTAAAGTGCTATTTTTGTTAGAGTCAAGTGTCCCCTCCAGCTAAATGGTTGGTTTTGGATATGTGAAAAAATTCATGGCAGTAGTATATATAACGAAATTAAAAGGAAAACTATCACAGCTAAGTAGGATTTACAAGTTAACGAGTAATAGTTGGCCAACTTAAATTTGCACTCGAAGACTTGACCGTAACGTATATCGATGTATGGGAGAGCATGTTTTTCAACTACAATGTTAAGTTTGTTTTTGGGATAAATTCAATCTAACTACTGAACCCTTCATTGTGCGTGGTCCGACACGCACTTGGCCGGTTTTTTTTTAGTATTTGTTGTTATAGCGGCAACAGAAATACATCATCTGTGAAAATTTAAACTGTCTAACTATCACAGTTCATGAGATACAGCCTGGTGACAGACGGACAGACAGACAGACAGAAAGACTGACAGACAGACGGACAGACAGACAGACAGACGGACACAGACAGACAGACAGATGGCGGAGCCTTAGTTATAGGGTTCCCGTTTTACCCTTTGGGTACAGAACCCTAAAAACCACAATCAAAGAGATAAGCCAAAGTCAAGAATGTGACTTTAAGTCGGGTAACGATTCAAAGTCAAACAAAAAAGGAAACTATGGAAGTTATAAAACGGCCGATACTTCCGATTAACGCTTCAGCGTAGACCCTGCTCTTGCGGTACGCGTCCAGATCATCTCGCCACATCTTTCTGGGCTGGCTTCAGCGACGCCGTTCATATTCAGGCACCATTCTGTGGAGTTGGGACTTTTGCCCAGCTTTCACCGTGCATGTGGCTGATGTTACGCGGAAATTCCCATTTTAGTTTCTTCATGAAGTAAATTAATGATACCTCTTCATTAATTTACTACATAGCCAAAACACAATCTTAAAAGTAACTCAGTAATGTTGAAGCGGTAAAGAAATTCCTTCTTCAGCCATTCCACCTTAATTAGTGTATAAACAAAATTATATTTCACGAACTGCCTCTAAACGGGAATAATTGTTCTCAGACTATTGCCTTACTTTGAAGCTTTCAAGAATATTTCTCTCTTGGAGCAAATTTGCGAGGCATGGATGAATTAGAGAAATTCTGTTTATTAAGACGCTGACAACAGGTAAACCGCTGTCACTGTCAGACTGCATACAAAAGAAAGAGAAGCGCGATGACACAACGCTTGTAATTTATTTCAAAATATGAAGCAGTTATTTATTTACTCAAAAATAAATTGAGTAATTGAAAATAAAAACAACCAAGTGCTGCATACAAATAAGACGTTCTTGTTATTAATTAAATACTAACCGTACGTTGATAATTAATACAGATATTTTAGGTTGAAGCTCAAAGTAAAGGGTTAGTTTACCGTTAATTCGTAGATATCGAGATTTTTTGCTAAGCGTGTTTTGGTAACAACCAAATTCTGAGAAATATGTTCAAAAATAATATAATTATATTTTTTCCGCTACCATAAACTTAATGGATTTGGCAATTTGTTTTGTTTAAGACAAGCGTACTCTTGTCAGCGCCTTAATTCGGTGCATTATTGTAGGGAATGAAGGCAGGTAAAGACAGAATGGAATGTAACCTGCATCCAGGGTTCCAACTTCCAACGTGCACTTGAGACGTATACCTGAAGCATTATTTCTACTTCTCTTATTCTGTCGACTTTTGATAACAATTTGGGCTATTGAGGTTTCTTGGTTACGATTTCAGAGCTTTAAGCACATCTTTAGAAATTTATGCTTGAAATCCTCAGTTTGATAAACACAATGCAGGTTCTTATTTTTCCACCTTACGTCATTATGTTAACAAACATTTTTTTTTTTTTTAGGATGTGTTTACTCTCGACCTTAGTCTAGGGTAGAGGTGACAGAGACAAAGTCGACGATGGAGTGAGCTCACCCAGAATATGCCTGTTCACTCTAACTTTGAAGAGATTAGGGTTGTGTGCGTTCGGAAACACAGACGCAGGTAGAGAGTTCCAGTTTCTTTTGCTGTGCGCATTATAAAAGACATTTGGAAACGCTTAGTGCGAATTGGTGGAATAGCAACAAGGAAGGGATGGTAACCTGCAGTGCGTCTAGATGTCCGATAACAGAAGGGGCCGGTGGAATGGGTTCGTGGAGTTCTTGGGCACACTCACCGAAGTACAATCTGTAGAAGACCAACAAGCAGGCAACCTTGCGGCGATGGGCCAAGCTGTGAAGATTGGCATCCACCAGTTGTACGTCGCGAATGAGCCTCTTAGCTCTGCGTTTCACCGAGTCAAGCGCGGCAAGTTGGTATTTTGCCGAGCCATCCCAAAGGTGGCTACAATACTTCATGCAGGATCGGACCTGCGCTTTGTAAAGGGTCAAAACTTGTCCAGGCGTAAAGTATCGCTTCACCCTATTTAGGATGCCCAGTTTCTTTGCCGCAGTTTGGGCTTTGTACACGATGGTGGCGCAAAGTTGAGACTAGATGTCAACTCCATGCCTAAGAGCTCGAGCCGACCAGTTACATGAACCGAAGTGCTGACAAACCTATTGGTTATAATGTAACGTTCTTGCAAATGCTCGAAACGGTGTTCAAAATAATGTTCTCGGCGAGTGAGCATGTATCTGTCACATTCCTTTCTATTTTGCGTTCACTCTTCGTTCAAATGTCGGATCTGCAGGTCGCGCGTGCTGTGTTCGTTTTGCTCGATGAAATTTCACATAAATTCGCTCGTTTGATTCCAAAATAAAGTTATAACAACGCGTCAAGCGTCGTGCTCATTGTTCGGTTCGTGAAACGGTGACATATTAGAGCGCCTCGATGTTGCAAAACTCTGATTTTTAATTTGCTAGACCAAAATGATAGCTGGGATTGACCTTTTTTAAAAATAAAACGATAATTAATTAATATTACAGAGACAACACACTGAATCATTATTTGCAGGAGGAGGATGTTCCTTCTCCTGCAAATAATGATTCAGTGGTCCTTGGTGTTTTTATGTGTATTTTAGGTGTAATTTGTAAAGTTATGTCTAACGCGGTTAAAAAACTGAGTATGGCGCAAAATCTACCAAGCGTATTTTTCTGAAACCTTCACCAATTTTACCATAATTTAATTTTTGATCTTTTAGTATACAGTTTTTATTAAAATACCTTCTGTTTTGTGTATAATAAATTAATAATGCGTCAATTTGGGGACAGTGCTCCTTGATGGGGGATTCTTATTACTGGCGGAACGGACGACGCATTGCGTGAGCTCAGTACAGAACACGCAAGCTAACTACTCAAGGTCTCTGGCGTATATCTCCGTCTTAACAAATTTCTTAGCACGAATTAATGGCTGGTGGATTTTATTAAAAAGGCTTGTGGATTTTACTTTTGGAGTTATTTTGGGTTGTCAAAATAACTCCAAAAATAAAATCCACCAGCCACATGTATCAATTCCCTAAATCCCCGCACAAAGTTTACCGTCCGTGCCAGCACAATAACGTAAGATGCATTCCATAGTTATTTATACCATTATGGCCTGTGACGTTCCCTCGTAACATTTGCATTTGGACGCTTCTTTTGTAAGGCTAGGGTGGTGCCAAGTGGTTTTGGCGCGACAAACTTAATTGTCTAGTAATTTAGTTATGAGTTATCGGTATGTTGCTGCTCCAAATGGGGTAGCAGTGAAAATGTTATGTTTTATTTCTGTTATGTGCGATATATTGGTGCGAAGAACGGTGCTTTGCAAGAAATAACACTCACATCAAATCTCCACGTTTCTTATGGAGAAGAGCCGGCAAGAAACTCAACGGTTACTCTTTTATAAATAATTGGCTTTTACAATGTTTTCAAATTACAGTGTTAATAGGAATGGAAAGACAGTGTAGGCCTGTCAATAAGTAGGTACCAGGTACTTAACAAAATAGAAAATGTTCTACAGATCTACAGTCTAATAAGCCTACGATGTTCTCACAAAATATAAAATAATGTATATAAAATATTATTAAAGTGATAAAAATAAAAACCTGAATTTGAGCAGGAATAGTAGGAACTTCATTAAGACTATTAATTCTTGCTGAATTAGGGAATCCCGGATCTTTAATTGGTGATGATCAAATTTATAATACTACTAGCTGCGCTCCGCGGTTTCACCCGCGTAAGTCTCGATCCCTTGGGAATATAGGGATAAAAAGTAGCCTATATGTTAATCTAGGGTGTCAGCTACCTCGATAAAATTTTTTATCAAAATTGGTCCAGCCGTTTTTGCGTGAGAGTGTAACAAACATCCATCCATCCATACTTACAAACTTTCGCGTTTATAATATTAGTAGGATTGTTACAGCTCATGCTTTTATTATATTTTTTTTTTAAATAAATAGTAGAAAAAGAATTATTTAAAATGAAATTATTTATAATACATTTCAAAAAATTTACAATTGATATGATTGCAATTTCAACTGTAACAAATCCGAATTAATATCCTGTCCATACACTGGTATATAAAGGAATCTACACAGTCTACACGTGACAGTCGGCGACAAATGTGCCGCGACTTTTGACGGCGGCTTAAAGGTATAGAGTTCTTTAGATGATGTGGTTGAGTTGGGACTGAAAATTAAACTGCAATCTAGCCCTGCAGTCACATCTCAAAATCTAACGCTGTCTTCGGCCAGAAAATGCGAACGAATGTAGGCAATATGGTGTAATATGGTGAAATATCCCGTTTCCGTTTGGTGCCAGACGTAAAGAATAGCACCATCCCATTGCTTCCCATGGGTGTCGTAAAAGGCGACTAAGGGACTTACTAGAGAATGGGCAGCAGCGTTGTCTATGCATTTTTAAAACCATACTGCGATCGCCAAACCACCTGCCAAGCGTGGCGATTATGGTAAATCCCCCCCCCTTTTTGGGGGAGGCCTATGTCCAGCAGTGGACGTTTTTCGGCTGAAATGATGATGGTGAAATATTGCCGTATTCACCAATCATAAATCACAGATTGATGCAATCTCTCTTATTATCTAGGAAAGTTTTCATAGATCCGTGGAGAAACATTCATCTTTTTTTTCGTTGATCAACTTTGTGGTTTACGAGCTTAATTCCTTAGCTTAAAACACCACATGGCAATGCTCTGACGATGCCCAAACAATCGGAATCAAGGGCATTCGCTAAAGACATTGAACCCTCTTCGTGTAATACTACATATTTCAGATGCAATCTATACGTACGTACTCGCCCTCCCCCAAAATAAAGTAAGTAGTATGTATGAAGTGACATCACAAATCCTCTACCACATAATAAGGCGAAACAGAAAACCAACTTTAGTCAACTAATGTTTAATTTAAGTCAAACTTGCGTTCACCCAGAAATTAAGCGAAGCACTTATTGCCCAAGAGATTACGATTGAACTGCATGGTCACTGTCTATGTATCGTCCTAGATTAGGCCAATATTGGAATAGGGCCGATTTTTCAATCGTCAGATAACTTTCATTCGGGGAATATGTTTGACGTTTTGACAGCTTCTGTATAGAAAATATGTCAAACCACCATATTTTATTCCTAAGATAAAAGTTATCCGACGACTGAAAAATTGGCCTTAAGTCTGACATTTCACCATTCGCCACCACGAGTGTCTTGAACCCGGCCAGTGATCGTCATTTGTTTTTGGTGCCGAGAGTGCGAGTAGATCTAGGACATGCCTTTTATGGCTCAGACTGATCAATACAGTGATCAAAGAAAATTAAAAATATTAATATTATTATTTTATTTATTACATTTGCATACACATCTATTACATTTTTAAATACTTATTTTATAAAAATAAATAAAAATATAAATAGTGGCTATTGGCATCAGGAACAGGGTCCAAGTGGTCAGGGCTCTAGAGAGGACCCTCCTCAATATACGTGCCGAGTCAAGGAGTGGCCGGTGGGTGGGCGTGTCCTCTCTGAATCAAGCCCTTATTATTATTATTATATAAGTTACCCAGTCTGAGGCCCCAGCTAGTTGTATGTATAGTCAAATGTGATGTAGTATGCTTATTATTATGTATTACTAGCTGCTGCCCGCGGCTTCACCCATGTGGCTTTTCTAATAAAAGTACTCCTTTAACATAAGCTATCTGCCAGTGAAACTCCCGTCAAAATCGGTCCAGCCGTTTCTGAGATCATCCGAAACAGACAGTTTTTTTTTAATAGTTTTTTTTTATAAGTAGGTACTGTATAAATTATACTTTCTTATGCATTTATTAAAAAGCTGACATTACAAACAGATACTTTTTTTTTGTTTAAGCTTTTTATAGATTATGCGGTTGTGTCCTACTGCAGGGTAAAGGGCTCACTTTCTTCTTTCATAAGTATCTGTAGTTGGTTGGTTTATCAAAGTAAACTGTCCTTCTGTATCCCTCTTCCTTGTGTCATGTCACCTAGTAGGGCTACCATACAAATGACAAATGAGGGATTTGACGGCATTACGGTTTTGTCAGCTGTTCCTAGCAGTATTTATTGTGTGCGTTGTTCTTTGTAAGTTATAGCTCTTTCCGTATGTGTGCTTGTCAAAAGATGGGAAACTATTAAATTCTTTCACAAAGATCTTGAATATATCTGTTTTTTTTTCAAGTGTTTTTTTATCAAAATGATTGTACCAATAAATATCTTAAATATGCCACTTTATACTATAATAATAATAATAGGAGGGCCTTGTGGCTAAGTAATAAAGCCGCATGGTTCGATCGATCTGGTTAAGCTACGCTTTCCGGGGTTAGTCTGTGGATAGGTGACCATCTTTACATACCAAAACCTCTCCGTGCCTCGGAAAGCACGTTAGGCCGTTGGTCCTGGCTGTCATTCGTGAATCTTTTAATGGTGTTAGGGGTCGTCAGAAGCCCGAAAGTCTGACAACCAGACTTATCAAGGGATATCATATATGTTACCCAGTAACTGGATTGTGGAGGTCAGATTTTAGAGATATGAGGAACAGGGTGTAAAGTTCACTCATCCTCTATAGAAAAGGGAGGATCCTCCGACCGTACGGGTGTTGTGTCTGGTGGGCAACTGCCCGACGGTTGATGTCGGGATGTTGTATACAAGGTGTTACAGGACGATTGACATTCCTATAAACCACGTAAAGAGTATCTTGTTTTTTACCCGTATACAAAAAATAAATCAAATCCAATGAATACTTTAGCCACAGGAAATTATTTTCCATTTTGTTATTTATCTACATGATGTAGATCTGAGTCCGTAATAATAGGTAAACATTGTAAGGCGCGCCTAACGCGCCGCGCAAGGTCAGTAACTTTTCGTAGATATAGTTTCGTAGACAGTTGATTCTGCTATTTATTTTGTTTGAAAATTGCAATTTTTAAATTTTCCATTAACTACTAATCTTCGTGTTTTAAAATGTTTCGATGGACTAGTACTGTGCTTGTTTTAATTTAATTTCGTACATCCAGAGCCAGACTGTATATGCTAGTTGCGCGGTAAACTCTGCTTGCGTGATGCAGGATTTTGCGTGACGGCAGTGTGACGCGTAGTTCGCATGTGGCGATGTAGATGCCGCCACAAGATAGGCACTCGCTCCATGAAAAATACTGGTATTCAGCTGCATCCCGTTAGGCTGGAAGCCGACCCAACATAGTTGGAAAAAGGCGGGCAGATGATGAGGTGTATTTATACGTGTGCTTAAAAAAGGTGGGCAAATATTATAGTCTTTCACATTGAAAGTTCCCGTTGTTTGTTAAGTGTTTTCATCACAGATTCAGAGTATGCTAGATACCACAAGCCGTCCGACCAAGCGTGCCCCAAAGTTCGTGCTGTGCACAAACTTCGGGCATTATTGCGACTTCCAATTGCATGTCAAATGAAAAAATGGCAACGCACGTCCACTCCTGACGAAGTCTATTAGCTCACAGACGCGCTTAGCGATTGAAATGATTCTGTTTACGTTGAGCATATTACTAAGTGGCTAGGGTGACGTCATCGTAGGTATAAAAAAGATGACACGCTCGGTTTTGATACTATTTAATGAACATGCGGTATCTAGCCTACTCTAAATGTATACAGAAGCTACTGGTGAACCATTTCCACGGAAATAACAGTAGTTAGATGTAATTAGCACCCGGATGCTGATCATCTCACGTAATCTCTCCTTCAATGGTCCATTTGTCCTTAAGCGAGATTATCTTTTCGGGATAGTCTTCGATTTGTCGGTAATCACTATCTTTCTGCTATTGGAACCTTTAGCTCATTATGTCTAATTCATGGATTGAAATCGAATCGCTTTTGTTAGCTGTGGTAACAACTATTTTATTTACAGAAAATCTTCGGCTAAAATAACCACATAGCGGGTCCAACAGCAGTAAATAATAAGATGAGCCACCGCGCCATGTCGGTCTGTCTGTCTGTCTGTCCGCAATTCATCTCAGAGACTATCAGTACTAAAAAGCTGTAATTTGGCATTTTCAATTATACACGCCGAGAAATTGGTAAAATAAAATGTTGAAATTTTTTTTTTTTTTTTGAAAAATTTGTAGTGTACCTCCCTTGCACGTAAAGTGGCGATGATATTATTTTTTCTCGTCTATCCCATGGTTGAATAGGCCTTTCCAAAATTGTGTTAAAACCATTTTTCGATTCAGGGATTCGTTTCCGTAATATTAATCTTTCCAGTGATTACAAAAATTATCACTGATTATTATTGTGATATCCAAAAACAACCATTTAGCTGACTAAATGGATGTTTTTGGATATGTGAAAAAATTCATGGCAGTAGAATTTACAACGAAGTCAAAAGGAAAACTATCACAGCTAAGTAGGCTTTACAAGTTAACATGTCATGTAATAGTCGACCAACGTTTACATTTGCAATTGGAGAATTGACCGTGAGATATATCGATGTATGGGAGAACATGTTTTTCAACTATAATATTACCTAAGTTTGTTTTTGGTATAAATTCATTCCCACTACTTCATTATGCGTGGTCCGACACGCACTTAGCCGGTTTTTTCATAAGAATTGACTACAATCAGCAGTAGATACCTAATTGGCCTGCTAGAGGCCAAATGCTGAAAGTTTAGTCGGATAAGTGGCAATATGATAAACTTTGAATAATAAAGGGAGCGGAGAACCATATTTGTAGGTTATTTCGAACCGAAATTCAGCAATACAACTGATATTTCGCGAAGCCGTAGCTAATTTTATAGCAGAGTATTCTGCCCACAATGCATGCAATGGGGTGAATCCAGCGACGCGAATACTCGTTGATTGTTTCAATGGGACATAAATATACCTTTTAACCAAAAAAAAAACAACTTTCAACAAATTAAGTACCATATACACTGCCAAGTAAAGCAAACTATAGACTAGTGCAGACTTCCAAAAGCAAAATATAAACAGGCACAACATGTCAGCAACATTACTACTGTTTCATACTTGTTGCGGTGCGCGGTTAACGGTCGGAACGCTTGTAAATGACGTCATTATCAACTGGATTTCAAAATATTGGATTCGGAAGTATCTTCCGAGAATCGACGAATAATGTGGTGTGGTGTGTGTGTGTGTGTGGTAAGTGTGGTTGTGATGTATGAATAGAGTGGCGGAAATTGAATTGAATATTTCAGACTGGAAGGCAACCCTTAACATAGTTGAAAGAAGGCTTCTTTTTTTTTGGTTGGGAAATTATCAAATAACTGCTCCCGCTCTGGGCTGAGCGGGAGGGCGTGTCAAACTTTTACTGACAAAACCCACCCGTGTTCCTTCCGTTGCCTGTGTGCCGGGGCCACGATATCCCTTTCGGATAAACTCGCAACCCTGGCAGGCATTGGCCCTAACGGACCCCGTCAGTTTGTGCTGACATCTCTTTGAGGCGCGCGTGAAACACAAAGCGCCGTCGACCCGGGCCTGGTCTTTATCGGACGGCGAGCTACCCATCGCTCACCGTCCGCAGGCCCGCGCCTACGGTGGCCGGAAATCAGCTTGCGACTCCCAACGCCCGGGGCGTCTCCTGCGGTGGCTAAGGATGATGACGACTCTTCATCAGATATTCTTGGTACCACAAAACGTTTAAAGTAACGTCAACATAAATAAAACAATTTTCCTCAGAAAAGTCGTTCACATATCTCCGCACGGGCAGCCCTAAGCCATTCTGATATAACATCTGCTCAGAAATCCTTCACTATATTTCCTATCGACCGACAACTGTTCAACAAATAGAATAAAACATCGCAATTTCCTTGGGACCGTGGGTGGTTCCGCACTACCTATTTCCTACCGAGTCATACCTGACAACTGTAATTTACACTCAACTGAAATAACCATCACTGTAAATTGTACCTTATTACCACTAGCCAAGGTTGTAATTTTTATTTGTCGAGCAGTAAGTTGTAAGTTTGTAAGAAAACACATGCTTGCTGCTAAATAAATAAGAACAATATTGCAACTAGTGTGTCTTCGATGTTTTTCTATTTCATTACCTCGTTTCGCAGTTTTGAAGAGTTTGACGTTTTGCTTTGTTGTTAAAATAGCTGCAGAACTGTATCGCTTTCTCAGTTTTGTTAATGAGAGAGAATGTCCCTCGGAATCTGAAAAGAAACTCCGAAAATCTCTAATTAGTAAGTATAGTAATCTCTAATTATATGGCAATTATGGTAAGGCAAGGATGGTAGTCTCTAATATGGCAATATCAATATCCTTTTTTGGTTCTTGCAAAGGCTCGCCATGTTAGGGTGTTAAACATAACAGTTGGCGAAATGTGGGGTACATCTCCTACCTAAGCAGGGGAAATACAAGAATGATATTATGTATTGTAGTAAAATAAAAAAGAGAATTCACCACTTTAAAACGTATATTAATTTAATCATATAAAAAATCGAACAATAAAATGTAAAAAAACTTAAGTAAAAAAACATAACTCTCCTTTCTGGGGCAGACGCGTAAAATAATAAAAAAAAATTATGAAGCGGAAATTCAGCCTAATTTAAGAGGTATTACGAGAAAGTTTATGGTACATCAGAAGGTAAATCTTTGTCGCGCATTTGGTTTACAAACGAAGGAATCGATTGCAATCGGTTTCAAGTTCTCGGCCCCTAAATTATGTAACCTGTGTAATGAATATTATGTTATAGTGATGAACCTTTTTTTTTTTGTTCACGGAGTGGTTAATGCTCATGGATGTCCTCCGCCCTCTTACTGACTAAAAACCACCCCTATGTTCTTCTCCCACACTTGCACGATCTGGGATCTATAATTATTTCCGCAATCCCCGGCTAGTGCCGGCCCGCCTCTGCGGGCCACCTCAAGTCTGGGGGGGTGAGGTGATTGACCCCCCCCCCCCCGTGAGGTCTGAAAGTGGCGCGCGTGGAACACTACGCGCCGTCACCTCGGGTCCAGTGTGATAGGGGGCGGTGGACGTCCTCAAGTCCGCCGTCCCTGGGCCCATTTAGGGGGGCCGGATAAGGGCAATATCTGCCCTCTGCCGCCGTCCAGTGCGCCTGCTGCGGGCTGGGTGAGCGGAATAGAGATGAACCTAAGTTATCCCGACCGAAACAGAGCTGCAACCCGACAGAAAAAGTTAACGCAGGAACTACTCAATACTAGTAGACGGCACGGTTGGCGCAGTTAGTTAAGCGATTGACTGCTGCGCTGCGTGTCGCGGGTTCGATTCCCGCACGGAACAAATATTTGTATAACCTACAAGTAGTTGTTTCGGGTCTGGCTGTTTGTGTATGTGAATTTAAATGTTTGAAAACGCACCCACGATACAGGAGAAATTCCTAGTGTGGGGCAACGTTTAAATAAAAAAATTAAAAAAAAACTAAAGTAATTAAATGTGAAGGTCAAAAATCCTGACGGACTTCTACTGCAAAGCGTAGCGAGCCTTGACTGAGCGGCAGGTGAGCAGGCAGCAGTACGGAGAATAGAATACCTACTCTTTATTATTTACACCATCAAAGTTACAGATATAAATGTTGAAATTTTACAAAGGGTGACACAATGGGCGGTCTTATCGCTAAAAGCGATCTTTTACAGACAACCTTCGGATGGGTTAAAGAGAGAAGAAGAGACAATACTGCAGGTAGTCAGTGGTGTACCATTTACATGTACAATAAATACACACATACATAAAGCATACACACATCTATATAAAGAAAGGCCGGTCTGCGGACTCCAATGACTCTGTGTGGCTGGCTAGTGACGACTTGAGTGCATGCCGATTAAGCAAAGGTAATAAAGAACCGACCACCCACATTCCTGATAGTTAGTCCGGTACCCGGAAAAAAAGGCCGAAAGCGGCACTTTCCAACTGGTTCTACATCAAATTCGAAGACAGAACCATATATTTTGGACCTTCGTATTCAGAACTCAACAATAAATAGTAATATGAACGTTTAAATGGTTCTGCAGATAACACGACACCGTAACTTGAATATGGATATAGTTTTACTTGGTACAATTTAGAATTAACTAGCTAAAATAATTAATACGACTTGATTAAATATTCTTGATTGTGGTGGCAGCTGGATGAGGGTTGCAGAAAATCGAGCTGAATGGCGTGCAATTGGAGACGCCTTTGTCCTGCAGTGGACTGCTATTGACTGATGATGATGATTCAATATATCTTTTTCAATTAATGAATTGAATAGAATAGAATAAATAAAAAAAAATAAAATTGTATTATAGAAAATTGACAGCTTTGTTTGGACTCATATCAAATTTGAATCATCAGTTTTTAATGTGTTTCTTGCATATCGATGATGATACAGATTTTTGTGCCAATTAAACATTTTACTTCCTTTCTTTCCTTCTCTCTTTTATATTACTACTAGCAGGGCCTCGCAGTTTTACCCGCATAAGTCTCGATCCCGTGGAAATATTGGGAAAGAAAGTATCCTATATCCTTATCATAAGTCATGGTCTACCCATGTACCAAAAATCATCTAAATCCGTTCATCCGTTTTAACGAGAAAGCGTAACAAACAAAAAAACTCACTTTCACATTTATAATAAATAGGATAGGATTTAAGAAATTCCACAAAAAAAAAAACCACTGACATAACTATCCGGTTACATAAATGTCCGGTAAAGCATCATAATCCAAACTGCCCCAAAGTTTAAAGCTACTGGTTACATTACTCACACAGTAGTAGGATAGTTGAAAATGCTTACATTCCAGCTTTGGGGTTATTTCGACCAGAAACACGGTAAAGCTCCGGTCACACGGAGGGAATACTCGGTGCGAATGCAATCGCGCGAGCAACCTCGCTTGGTGTGACAGTCGTTCGGACTAAAATCCACATGTCGCGAGTAAAATCACTGATCGCCAATCCCCGAAATAAATAGACCATGACATGTTTAGAAGGCCAATTTTTTTTTTTTAACTTTCAAAATCTCGTTGTAATCTCATAATGTAATGTATAATGTCAAAAATGTAGGTAAACTACAGGTATTTTGTATGTTCGTATGTACGCTTGTTTTTTTTTTTTTTGGATGTTCTTCGAATTCTCCGTCGAAAATATTTTTTTTTTTTGGAAAGGGTATGTATGCTCTCGAAGTGGTCCCATTGTCACTAAGTCAGAATCTGGTTAGGGTATCCCATGGAAATCGACGGAAATCCTCAAATTTTATAGGCACACCTTAGGGATTTGAATATTTATTATAGTAACTCGTGCATTTGCCTCTGAAAGTACAATTTGGTGAAGTGGAACTAATGATGAAGACCACAGATGGCCACCGGAACTACTTAATAAAAAGTATTTCACGGGTTGCGATTCGATTAGGTACTTCAATAATGGTTTCTAAGTAATTTATGCTTATATGGTAAAGTGGAGCGGATGGTTCTCACCAGGAAAACTCCACAACAATTAACGTCCCTGCATCGGGAAAAGCAATATTTGTATAAGGTGATGAGCAGTTGACATTAGGGTATTGATAAACTTAGATAAATTACAAACTGACCCACGAAAAAGTAAGAAATAAGTTTAATTTCAGAAGTCAGTGGTAAAAAACTAAAATACAGATCCAAAGACTACTTCTAAAATAAAAGTTATTTTTCACATTGTAAATTTTATTTTTGGAAGTCAGTTGTTTTTTTTTTCTTTTTTTTTTAAAGAATGAGACTGGAGGATTCTTAAAAATATGGGAATTGCCCCTCAGTTATTATTGCTGCGATTGGATAGTTGCAAGAGTACAGTGCACTTCAGACGTCGAGGTACGATTGACAGCATTAATATGCTTGAGACTAGAAGAATCTCGAGCAAAAATTCGCATGACACGTGCGAGTACATGCTACATGTGATAGGCTCAAAAGAAATTACTGAAGCGGCTTCATTCGCTGCAAATAGATCTGTGTGAAAAAACTCCCTTCGTGTGACCAAAGCTTTAAATAGTGCCAAGTTTGAGCACGTTCCTACCCTTAAAGGACGAACGGACATCGACAAAAAGGCGAAGGCATGCGTTTACTCGTCCTCTTCTTTAGAACTGGGAGGGTTAAGAGGAATGATTAAAGATTTGCTATGTATTACGTCCGTCTTACTTTAGTTGTAAAGGATAGGACAAGATATAAAGAATCGTGGTTGGGTTTAGGACTAATATACCAGTTTTCTTGGTGGAGGACGTATGTCACATTAGCATCCTAATTGGCAGTATTTTCATACAACCCTAATCTCTTCAAAGTTAGAGTAAACAGGCATCTTCTGGGTAAGCTCACTCCATCGTCGACTTTGTCTCTGTCACCTCTGCCCTAGACTAAGGTCAAGAGCAAACCCATCTTAAATAAAAAATTCGCAGAGTGACTGCCATCTGCTCTACGTAATCCAATTACTCAGTCAGTATTATCATTGACGTCCCGGTAGAAAAGAATGAATCAATAACAGCCCGGAGTCTTCATTTAGCTCCGGTATATGACAACAGCTCCCCCCCCCCCCCCCCATTAGCATGCCTATACCCAAATACGAACGTGTAACATAAGTTTATAAATTTTGAATATGGGGTTCATTTTGGAATCAAAAATAGATAATTTAAAAAAAATGCTAATTGTACCGTGTGACATATCTAATGAAAGGACTTGATACCAGGATTAAAGAATGATGGGCATTTTTATATGTAGCCTGGCCTGATGACCAATAGAGTTAGTTCTATCTAACAGATAACTCAACTCATTGCTTCTAGCCGGCAATCACTGTTACAAAACATTTTATCTCCAAAAGCAACTGGGTTTGCACAGTCGAGGACAAAAATCGTTATAATTTTGTATGACTATTCCTTTTTGAAAAGTAAATCTATGGTACCTTTATTCTTATTTACAACACACTCATCACAGCTTTACAAGATAACTGCAATAACAATTTGTCTTTATGTGTGTTTTATTCCTTGTTGATTACGAAACCCTAAAAACGGTTGAAAGGACTGTAAAAAAAAATATATACAACATTATTTTTAGTTTATGCGAAACCTGAATATAGTTTGTTCAGAATAAGGAACTGAGTCCATTTCAATCATTTTTACACCATGTTATATTTTGTTTGAAAAATATTTAAGTGTGATGGAAAATGGTATCAACATTTAATTACTTACAATACAATCGCGTACGATTAGGTACCTACTGCCAAATTATTATCAATGAGCGCAAGACGACCCTGGAGTCGCGGGAGCGCCGGTACAAAAACATGTTTTTGTACGGACAAACCGGTAACTTATCAACCTTATAACTTCGTGATTTTTCATGATACAGTTTTGAAATTTTGTAAATAAATTATTTACCTAAAAATACTAGACATGTGTTTTGGGTTTCGCATATACTAAAATGAATATTGTATATAATCTTATTTCAAATGGAGTATAAGTACATATTGTATATACCCTGCTTTTCAAACCCTCAAGCATCTCAACCAACTACAACCGATAATACCTATCGTGTACCCAGTATCTATCAGTCACGGGTGGTCCATCAATCTCCGGCGTGATTTACACGGAGACGCATCATTGAGACGTCACACTCAGCGCTGTTTACGACTGCGGTCCGAGATGAACGCGTCATCAGTCATTGGATAGATACGTTACGAGGATGTGTGTATGTGTGCTGTCTGTGGAATCTTGTAGTGTGGGTGTGGTTGGTTGTCTTTGTTAGAAATTGGAAACTTACTTGGATACCGTACAGAGGCGAAAGCACCATACAACCAGGGACCATTTTGGTTACCCATTGAAAGGGTTTTCAATAGGGTTTTTCTAAGATGTTAAACAAAAATCCATACGATATGGGTAACCCTTATGAACAGCTAAATTTTGGTAAACCATTGAAAGGGTTTTCGATAAAAACCCATACGGTGTGGGTAACCTTTTTGAACGGCTTAATTTAAGCCATTCAAAATTACCCACACCATATGGGTTTTTCTAAAATGGTAACCAAAATAGTCCCTGGGTAGAATAGAGATAAAATTTTGGTCATGCTACGCGTGCTGGGCGGATATCGAAATAACATAATATTATGATTTTTTCATGTCACTGGGTTTCAAGTAGGTATAGAACCCATTGAATGGGTTATTAGGTAACCCTTTCACTAGGTTTCAAGTATGAAACCCATTCAATGGGTTATCATGTAACCCTTTCAATGGGTTATCATGTAACCCTTTCAATGGGTTTCTAGTATAAAACCATTTCAATGGGTTACATCATATAAAGGTAACCCATTGAATGGGTTACTCCTTCGAAAGGTTTAACTCTTAACCGGGGTTGTACGGTCCCTGCATACAACACGATTCCCACCAGAGGTTCGCATCAGAAACTCTACCGCTATTGAAAAATTACATCGTCAATAGTATTTACTATTGTATATAATATAGTTACACTACGGGTATTTAATTTGCCAAAACATTCACACAACATAAGTTACCTCCTTGGTTGCCATGACTCGGAGTAAAAGATCGTTCCATTTTTAAATTACACGATAGATATGACACGATAGATACTAGGTAATTTAATTGGCCGGTAAACCACGACACATGGATTTTCATACAACTTTTGGTGGACGCTGCTCGCATGTATTTGGCCAGTACAGCAATATCGATTTATCTCGAAGAAGGTTGTCAAAATAATTCCAAGCATGTTTGAGAAAATAAATTTATATGAATTGTAAATAAAGTAAGCTACGCTTCGGCTTCTCTCTTACAAAAACCAGCCAAGTGCGAGTCGGACTCGCGCCCGAAGGGTTCCGTACCATTAACTATAAAAATGCCAAAAAAATCACGTTTGTTGTATGGGAGCCCCCCTTAAATATTTGTTTTATTTTAATTAAATTTTTAAAGTGAGTATATAACTAAATATTCTGTGAATATTTCAAGCGTCTACCTGTTGCCGTTATCAATATAGAGCTAAAACGAGCAAAAAAAATCACGTTTGTTCTATCGGAGCCCCCTTAAATATTTATTTTATTCTGTTTCTTAGTATTTTTTGTTATAACAGCAGCAGAAATACATCATCTGTGAATTTCAACTGTAAAACTATCACGGTTCATGAGATACAGCCTGGTGACAGACGGACAGACAGACAGACAGACGGCGGAGCCTAAGTAATAGGGTTCCCGTTTTACCCTTTGGGTACGGAACCTAAAAAACGGTTGTGATCCATGCAAACATTAATGAATGTAGTCAAAAACGGGTATAATTAAATAAGTTGATTAAATGATATTAAGTATGTCGTTAAATTGCATAAAAGTATTAAAACTATCTTAAATTAGAAATTTACATTAGGATTTAAGTCATTGTCATTTAGAAAAACGTTAATCGAGTAGTAAAATTTTTCAATCAATAATGCTGTTAACTTCTTTTTAAAATTGCGTATTATGTCATTTTATATTATGTCAGGTATTTTGTTGTAAATTGTAGTTTCCATACTAATAATATATTTTTTATATAAAAAAAACATAACATAACATTATCTTGCCCTTATCCCAATGTATTTGTGGTCGGCGCAAAATGCCTTCGTCTTCCATAATTAGTCATCATCTCGGCAGTCATCCTCTTTCTAGCCATATCATCTTACACACAGTCCATCAATCGTTTCTTTGGTTTTCCCTTACTCTTATAGCCATCGTACACATAAAGTTCAGTTCCTATAATATGCTGAAACTAACTCGAATCGATATGTGTACCAAGCGTCGTTTTTGATTTCTCTAAGTTTATAATCGCAACAAGGAGAGTTCAAACTCTTGACATCGCTGGCCAGACCAAGCCTTATAAAATCAAATTAAGAATATAATAATAAAAAAAACATGTGGGGCAGTCTTTGGGGACTGCCGATAGAAGTGAAAACAATGTACATATACAACATTAGTTTTTAAGCGAAAGCTGAAACACGTGTCTAGTATTTTTATGTAAAGAATCTATGTTCAACATTTCAAAACTATATCATGAAAAATCACAAAGTTATAAGCTCAAACTCAAACTCAAACTCAAAGCATTTATTTCAATTAAACCAATTACAGGCACTTTTGAATTGTCAAAGAGTCGGTCAGTTAGTCAGAAAGTTGAAGCTATTTGCCCATTCCATAACGTAGATCTCTATGGAGAAGAATAGGCAAGAAACTCCAAGGACACTCTTTTAAATCGAGATATTACAAAATCCTGGGTACATTATTCTTGTCGCTTCTATATGTGAGAACAATGTAAAAATATAAATTATTTAAAAAACAATATAAAATATTACAAATAAGCCCTGGCAGATAGGAGAAGACCAGTCACAACTGACGGCGCCCGTTCACGAGCATGACGCGTGGATCAGCACCATCCAGCTCAACCATTTTGTAGGGAACCGAATGATCCAACACACGCGCCACCATCAGCGAGACATTTAAATGAGCATGACATACTCTTAACCGCCAAACTTTTTTAAGTCAACATACATCATAACATAATAAACGGCTCCAACGGCTCTAAGGTTGTTATGTTACCTGGTTGTCCGTACAAAAACATGCTAACGGCGCCCCCGCGCCTCCAGGGTCGTCTTGCGCTCATTGATAATAATTTGGCAGTAGGTACGTAACCATACGGCAATTGTATTGTAAGTAAAATGGTGATAACATTTTCCATCACACATAAATATTTTTGGGACAAAATATAACATGGTGTAAAAATTATTGAAATCGATTCAGTTCCTTATTTTGAACAAACTATATTCAGGTTTCACATATACTAAAAATAATGTTGTATATACGAGTAGCTCATAGAAAGCGTTCGGTGACGCGAGTTCCATGATTTTTGTTCACCCAAAAAGTGATCAGCTCGCCTAAAGAAGGTTTTCACTTCAAAAATATCTGGTTTACAAAGTACGGTGATAATAATGATGTAAGTACTTTCTACTTGAGTGGGAACGCCGGGAGGGGACGACCTAGGAGGACATATAGTGACCAAATTGGTGATGTTCTTCAGAAATGTCAGGTGCGTAGTACTCGCACCGGCGCGGCGGCGTGCGTGTATGACCAGATGTATGAACGTAGGCGAAGCAAAAGGAGTATGTAAGGAGCGTAGCAGGTGGCGTTCTATAGTTTCTGCCTACCCCCATGGGAAGAAGGCGTGAGTTTGTGTATATAAGTAATTTCTTCAAAACAAATGCGCTCTGCTTTTGTTTTTTTATAAATAGAATGTCACGAATCACGATCATGTTAAATGGGTGGTTAAAAGAATGTAAATAATATTCTTCAAAATTCACATTCTCCGCTAAAAATATTGAGATACCCACTAACAAGGTGTCAAGTAAATATTTATTTAGCTTCAGATCGTCGGAAGGGTTAATAAATGCATTAAGAGCCAACTAATTGATCGTCGTGGGATCGAACCGACGTTCTTCTTGGTACGGTCCCAATGCTTCGTCATGATGCGGGGTAGGGTTGGCAAAATCAACGTATTTTTTCGGTAAAAACTTTTAAATTATTTTTTCTTAAAAGACAAAGGTCATTATATATTCTACATTTTATTTTACACCACATAAAACACTAATTACTTTTGTCAATTGTAATGTCTTTGTTCGAGGCAACGATTGCAATCGAACACGTTTGCTGACCTAGCAATACAATACGGTCGCACTAAATGCGCCGTGAGCTCAGTGCATTACGGACAGCAACCGGGTGCAGTCATTTCCATCATTTTCTCATACTAGCGATAGCTTAGCCTAAACGATACCTTGTTAACTCTCTTTCTAAGCAATAAACCTTTGAAGGTTATTTGAGTGTTTAACTTAGTAGCGTAGCGAATCCCACCAGGTACCACTTAGGTCGCGCCCCTACATTTTGGTCCTTCGAGCCTCTAACAAGGACTTCGCGATCGGAATTTAGTTTTTCGTGACTAATGGTTCGTGAAGTGAACTTGAACTGAACTAGTGACACCCTGTGTTACAGTGTTTCTTAGCTTAGCTTAGCAGTGGCTGTGGTGGTTACCTTAATAGCGAGACTTTAGGAGTGACTTTAGCGGCAGTATATTGAGTTGCAGTGCTCAATATATTCTCACAGCGGTATCAGCAACAGCGGTACTCGGGGAGTACCGTTCCAGCAGCAGTGAGTTCACAGCTCACACAAGCGACACCAGCGGATCACTGACGTGGGGAGCAACCCTCGTTAGGTTAGCAGCGGCAAAGGATTTTTCCAAGTAAGATCGTTTAAATTTTCTTACACCAGCAGCAAAATGGAGAATCTTTATTTTCTTCAATCCGAGATTGCGGAGAGCATTAGAAAACTCATCGTCAATTTTAAAAAGGATAGCGTAGAGCGTAAGACGTTAGATAACTGTAAGCGTAGACTCGAGTTACTTGAGAAGTACTGGGAGGACTTTCAAGTGAATCATGGAAAGATTCTTCCTTTTGAACAGACGAATCATAAATATTTTACTAAATCTGAATTTGAGAGTACGAATCAGCTTTATTTAACAGCTAAAGGGCTTATTAGTCAATATAAAGAAGAGTTGATGCAAGAACATCAGAAAACACCGTATCTTCCTCAACCACAACAGCGAGTGGTGCCCGGAACTACAGCGAGTCAGCCGGAACCGCTAGCAACAGCAGCAGCAACTCCGACCTTCAAGTCAAGAGGGTCCAACAGCAAACTTGATGATATGCTTCATAAGCAGTCGGTAAATTTTAAAGCGTTTCTTAGAGCAGTCGACAATATTGATGTTGAAACTATTGTTGACAAGTGGGAATTCAAAGACGCCCTTCGAAACCTGCACAGTCGGTGGACCACCATTGATAACCTTCATTGGGAAATCATTGGTGAATCGGGGGAAGATGTAGTAGAAGATTATGAATATAACTTCACCAAGCACGAGCGAACTTTTAACAGTTTAAGAAAAGCAATTAACTCCAAGATGTGGTCAACATCTTATCGTGAGAAATCCACTCCTCAAATGGATATTCCTGTATTTACAGGCCATTACCAGCAATGGATGCCGTTTAAGGATCTATTCAGCGAAGCAATCCACAAGAACAACGCATTGTCAAACGCTCAGAAAATGCAATACTTGAAAGGCAAGTTAAAAGGCGAAGCCGAGCGTTTGATTCAGCACCTTCTGATCAGCGCCGATAACTATAACGTTTGTTGGGAGCTTCTAAATCAGCGATTTGATAACAAGAGGATTATCTTTACAGCGCACGCCAATATGTTCCTGAATATTCCCAACATACAGCAGCAATCGTTTTCAGCCTTAAAAAAAATGCATGACGCCACGTTAGAGAGTCTTCACGCCATCAAAAACCTAGGTGCAGATGTTAGCACGTGGGGCCCTCTAATTGCGCACATTATGTCGCAAAAGCTGGATAGTGAATCTTATTCCGAGTACATAGACTCGTTACAGAGCCCTAGAGAGCTACCAGTCCTACAAGCGTACTTAGATTTTTTAGAAAATAAATTCACTAGTCTAGAAACATCTCGTCGACGCCAAGACACCATGCAAAAATCGCAGCAATCTCAGCAGCAAGCGGGTTCTAAAAAACCATTTCCAAACAATCGGAAAAACACTAACCATAATTATCATAAATCGAACGATGATAATTCGAAGAACTCGAAAGCAATGCACGTGCAGGAAATCAAATGTCCTCATTGTTTTGCTGAGCATAAACTATACAATTGCGAAAAGCTACTACAAATGCCGAGGGAAATGAAACTTAAAACCCTCAAACAACTGGAATGTTGTATTAATTGCATTTATAATCACAATGGAAACAAATGCCGTTCCAAGAAACGATGCCTATCGTGTTCTGGCAGGCATCATACCGTATTGCATGACTGTTTTGCGGATGGAAAGCAAAATAATACGAATAATGAAAATCTTAAGCAAGAAGATCAGTCAAAGCAAGGCAGCGGCAATGGTGTTCACGCATCTCAGCAAAATCTCACCGAGATTCTTTTAACTACAGCGTTAGTGAGGGTGACAGCAGCAGATAGCACGCAGCTTGTCCTGAGGGCTCTCATTGATCAGGGCTCACAGGTATCGTTGATTACAGAGAAGGCAGCTCAGCAGTTAGGTTTAAAACGACAGCAATTTGATGGAGCAGTTTCCGGAATAGCGGAAAAGGAATCTAACTGTATGGGCAAGCTAAGCATTATATGCCAGTCTATGTACACTAGCTTTAAATTCAATATGGATGTTTTGATTATGAAAAGTCTAATCAAAAACTTACCAAATCGATCATTTGAAAAGCCTTCGTGGTCGCATTTGACACATATTAATTTAGCGGATCCAGAGTTTAATACAAGTCGTCCAGTTGACTTGTTACTCGGGGCAGACGCCTATGCTCTTATCATGCTAGATGGTTTGATAAGAGGTACAGACACGTCTTCGCCCTTAGCTCAGCAAACACAGTTAGGATGGCTACTGTGCGGAACTATAAAGCCACAGTTCCATTGTAACGTCATCGTAAATAATATAGCGGATATTCATCAATTTTGGCAAATTGAGGATATTCAAGAGCAAAATGAAATGTCAGCGGAAGATCAGCGATGCGTCGAATATTACCTATCAACGACAAAACGTCTGGAATGCGGTCGTTATGAAGTTAGGTTGCCGATGAAGCAGCAAGCGAGCGAAAAGCTAGGATCGTCAAAGGAAATGGCACTAGCGCAACTAAAGAATCAAGAAAAAAGGCTTTGCAGGCAAGAATCATTAGCTCAGCAATATAAGCAATTTTTAAGCGAATATGAAGAGTTGGGTCATATGAAATTAGCGACTGTTAGCAGCGATGGAATAGAGTGTTTCTTACCTCATCATGGGGTTCAGCGAGCGGAATCCTCCACTACGAAGTTACGTGTCGTATTTAATGCATCCGCAAATACCTCTTCGGGACTTAGTCTCAATGATGTCATGCATCGTGGACCTAACTTGCAGCAAGATCTACAGGCACTGTTACTTAAGTGGAGACAATATCGATACGTATTCACTGCCGATATCGAAAAAATGTATCGGCAGATACTGGTTAGCGAAGCGGATCAAAAGCTTCAACAAATCTATTGGAGAGCACAAACTGGACAGCCAATAAAAGCATACCAGTTAACGACGGTTACATATGGCACGAATTCAGCACCTTTTTTAGCGATGATGACCCTTCGAAAATTAGCAGCGGACGAGAAGAATAACTTTCCTACAGCAGCAAGAATAATACTAGAAGAGTTCTACATGGATGATCTGGTTTCCGGCGCTCATACTATCGGCGAAGGGAGAAGCAGCATATCAGAACTCAATTCGTGTCTAAGCAGCGGTGGATTTTTGCTGAGAAAGTGGTCAGCAAATGAGAAGGAACTATTGGAAGAGATAAATGCATTGCAGCAAAATATTCAAGCACCATCATTCATTTTCAAAAGTGAAAACACAGCAAAAACTTTGGGCTTGAGATGGGACCCAGAAACAGATGAATTCACTTTCCAATATAATTCATCAGCGAATACTACAAAGCTTACAAAAAGAATGCTTCTGTCGGAAATATCCAGGTTATTTGATCCTTTAGGTTGGCTAGCGCCGCTGACTACAAAATTGAAATTGTGGTTTCAAAAGGTCTGGCTAGATGGAATTCAGTGGAGCGATGAAGTTTCAGCAGAGATCAATAATGAGTGGGTAAAACTAATTGAAGATATGGGATGTAGTAGCAGATTTAAAATCCCACGATGGTTGCAAAGCAAACGAGATGACACTATCCAACTCCACGGATTTTGTGATGCATCTCTAAAAGCGTACGCATGTGTCGTATATGCCAGAATCGTATCAAAAACTGAAGCATCGGTAGTACTAGTCGCAGCTAAAACAAGATTAGTACCTAAAAGCAAGACAGTATCACTTCCTAGATTGGAGCTATTTGCAGCGGAACTTTTATCCAAACTACTTACAAAAGTAGTCACTAGAATGTCTGGCATAGATTACGAAATCTATGCCTGGAGTGACTCTAAGGTCACCCTTAGCTGGATACAGGGCTATCCAGAACGCTGGAAGCCTTTTGTAGCGAATAGAGTGAAGAAAATTATTAGCGTAGCATCGCCAGATGTTTGGCATTACGTATCGACTAAAGAAAATCCAGCCGATTCAGCGAGCAGAGGACTATCCATTACACAACTAATGGAACATACGTTGTGGTGGCGAGGCCCTGCATGGTTATCGACACCTTCCTTTAAGCCAAAGCAAAAGCAAGCAAAGTATACGACGGAAGAAGAGGTCCGGAAGCATGTTGTAACCGTGCAAAATAGCAATCCTGGAAAAAGCGTAATTGAAGATTTATTACATCGGCACAGTTCATTCGTTAAAATAAATCGCATTGTAGCATGGCTATTACGTGCACTTGCACTAACAAGTAAACAAAGGCCGACATATCTCACATTACAAGAGCTAAGGAATGCAAAATTTATTATAATTAAATGCATACAGCGCACAGAATTTGGCTCGGATATTGAGAGTTTGGTGAATAATAAACTCAATTCCGATAGCAAATTATTAAATCTGAAACCATTTTTAGATGAAAGCGGCATATTAAGAGTCGGGGGACGTCTTAAAAATGCCAACATTAACTCGGATATGAAACATCCAATAATAATCCCAAGTAGCGGGAGATTAACGGAGCTTCTTATCCAGCAAGCACATGAGCACTCTTTTCATGGCGGAGCTCGACTCACCTTGTCTTTATTGAGACAGCAATATTGGATAATTCAAGGAAACCGAGCTACCAAAAAGCAGCTTCGTAAATGCGTGACCTGCAAAAAACAAGAACCCAGAAAGCTACATCAAATAATGGGAGACCTGCCTTATTGTCGAACTAATCCAGCGCCACCATTTTATCATACTGGAATAGATTATACAGGGTTTATTCGAGTAAAAGCAAACAAAGGCAGAGGCATTAAAACGACTAAAGGATATATCGCCTTGTTTATTTGCATGGTTACAAAAGCGGTCCATATAGAGCTAGTCTCTGACCTAAGCAGTACGTCATTTATAGCGTTGCGTCGTATAGCGGCTCGTCGAGGGACTCCAAAACACATATATTCGGACAATGGTACTAACTTCGTAGGTGCCAACAAGATCCTTCAAGAGGAACAGCAACAGTTCGAGCGAATCTTTAACAATTCTTTTTACCGAGAGATAGCGGAGATGAAGATAGAATGGCATTGGAACTGCCCTTCATGCCCAAGTGCTGGAGGGATCTGGGAGCGATCTATTCGGAGTTTAAAGCAACATATGAAAAGAGTAATAGGGGAACAAGCTTTAACATTCGAAGAATACAGCACGATTTTGTCGCAAATCGAAGCAAGTCTTAATTCAAGACCGCTGTGCCCAATCTCTGGGGATATCGACGACATCGATTTTCTCACGCCAGCGCATTTTCTAACCACTCGTCTTACTGTAATAGAAACGGCACAAGATGCGAGGACGAGATGGTATTTAGTAAATAAAACCTTCCAAGATATATGGAAGCGGTGGAAAGCGGAGTATCTTAGCCAGTTATCAGTACGCAGTAAATGGTTAAAAGCACAAAAGAATATAGAGATAGGCGATATGGTAACCATTCATGACGACAACCTAACCCATGGAAAATGGCCCGTTGGTCGGGTGGTAGAGGTCCATCCTGGAAAAGATGGAGCTGTCCGAGTGGTGACCTTAAAAACAAAAAATGGTTTTATAAAGCGGCCGATTATCAAGCTTTCTATCCTACCTATAGAGGAAAAAGAAGCAAGCAAGCAAAAGCCAGAAAAAAGCGAAGCAAAAAAGCAGCATCAGCAAAACAATGAGGCAAAAGCGGAAGAGAAAGCGAGCAAACAGTCTAGCAGTTGTCCTAAAATTTATAGCATAGCATTATCATTGCTATTTTTTATCAGCCTTATACTATCCACTGACGCAACTTATAAGGTAACTGCATTTGATAGAAATCAAACATTGTATTTCGACCCTTTGGGACAAATGCATCTTATTCGTGATCAGTGGAAAATCATAACTTATTATAATTTGTCTCCTTACTGGCAAGGAGACAAAGCGGTCAAACAATTTTCTCAATATCTCGAACAAACATGCGGGAAAATTCAAGAGCGGAGCCATTGTAAAGTCATCATCCTACAAATACAACATGAGTACGATGAACTACAGTATTATAATCAGCTGTTGCTCAATCAGCATTTTGGAGCGCGTCTGCGAACTCGACGCGGGCTTATCAACGCTGTCGGCTCCATAGCTAATTCATTATTCGGAGTACTGGACCAAGAATTCGCAGAAAAATACGAGAGTGACATTGACCTTATACGTAAGAATACAAACCACCTTAGTCAGCTATACAGGAATCAGACATCGGTCATAGAAAGGGAGTATAATATCTTAAAGAGAACAGAAGAGACTATTGAAAAGCAGCATAAGATAATAAATAAACATTTGACGTATTTAGACAGCGTCACCAATACATTGCAGAAAGAGATCGATGTAATGTCTATTCAGCAAGATTTCTCTTTAGCAGCGTTAGCGACCATAAATATGATTCAGAATTTAAAGCGGATTCAGGATACTTTTCTTGATACTATGACTGAGATCTATCATGGTCAGATCAATCTGCATCTTTTGACTCCACAACAGCTCCGTAGGGAGCTACAGATTGTATCTAGTCGAATTTCTAAAGAGCTAGCATTACCTGTAGATGACATTCAGTTCAACCTGTGTGAGATCTACAAATTGTTAAAAGTTAAAGCGAGGATAACAGCGGAATATTTCATATTTGAAATTACTTTACCGTTAATTAGCAGAGATACGTTCCAGCTATACAATTTGATACCAGTGCCGGTTAAAATAGACAAAAATATGTTCAGTATCAAGCCAGCGTCCGAATACGTCGCGATCAACTTGAGAAGAGATTCATACTTAACGGCCAGCGTCAGCGATCTTCAAGGTTGCGAATATCAAGCGGAAACCTACCTTTGTCATCTACGAGGGCCTGTCCAGAATTTAGGTCCTGATGAACAATTCTGCGAGAGAAAGTGGAGCCGTCTACTTGCAGGATCATCAAATCAAGCTGTGAAAACAAATGGGTTCCATTACACGACTTTTCTATCTATTTGTATTTCTGTTGTGACTCATACTCATTGAGAGTCATATGCGACGACGACCTACAAGCGAGCGAAGTCAGCAAGGCGGGACTTATTCAGCTTACTAAGCAATGCATTGTGAAGGGTCATGATGTAACACTTTATTCTCATCAGCAATTAGAGAATACGCTTAATCTTAAACCAAATATACTCGAGACTAAATTGACTCCGATAAATCGTTTGATTAGTAATCCTACGCCACCTATCCAAAACTTCCAAGACAGCAAGGTTAAAGAAGATACCACATCGATAAACGATTCTTTAAAGTATCTCGGTGAACAAATTGAATCGATGAAGGAATCAGCCCAACAGGCAGAGGTTTTAACGACACATGACATACATCAGTATGCGTTGTCATATGGCCTATTAGTAGCAGCGGTCGCAGCAGTCCTGTGGTTCCTGTGGAGGAAGTGTCAGCGAGCTGGTGGTCCACCCACCCAAGAGCGGAACGAGAGTGTACCAGCGAGTGTGAGTGTGTGCATAAATCAATCTGAGCAAGACCAAGGCAAGTGCGCGAAATCAACCCCTGCCCGAGCAAGGGCCATGTGTCAGTGATAGTGCGCGCGTAGCTTATTTTTCTAAACGGTGGTCCAGTTTGCGTTCAAAGAGGCAAGACACGTCGACGTCTCCCCTAGCAAAAAGGCAATCCGTATTCTCGATTGATGACTCAACCGTTTGAGCATCTATGTTTTGCTATAAGATCATGATATGATTGTTCTATCACCTTGTTAATCATCTCTCATCTAATGTTGTCTTAACTCCTTAGCATTGAAGCTCATACTCACGTAACTCTTTATTTTTGTAGAAGCTAATCTCATTAACTCATCTCTTCCCCTCGGGAGCATGTTCGAGGCAACGATTGCAATCGAACACGTTTGCTGACCTAGCAATACAATACGGTCGCACTAAATGCGCCGTGAGCTCAGTGCATTACGGACAGCAACCGGGTGCAGTCATTTCCATCATTTTCTCATTCTAGCGATAGCTTAGCCTAAACGATACTTTGTTAACTCTCTTTCTAAGCAATAAACCTTTGAAGGTTATTTGAGTGTTTAACTTAGTAGCGTAGCGAATCCCACCAGGTACCACTTAGGTCGCGCCCCTACAGTCTTAATAATATGATTATAGCTACTGAGTACTCATACGTTATTTCGATAAAATTAATCTAAGGTGCCTTAAGGACCTAAGGGACTTACTAGAGAATGGGCAGCAGCGTTCTCTATGCATTTAAACACCATGCTGCGATCTCCAACCCACCTGCCAAGCGTGGCGATTATGGCTCCCTACTGTTGGGGGGGCCTATGTTTAGCAGTGAACGTCTTTCGGCTAAAATGAAGATGATGATGATGAAGGTGGCCTTGGCCTTGACTTTATAAACCGTACAGGAAAATATCTGAAGGAAACCTGGACTTACCAGACTGAAGCAAGTATGGTGATCAATGATGGTTCCTATTCTTGTTAAGACACCATAATAACTCAGCGTCACTTCAGTATTTATCTCGCTCACACGCTACACGCTTGCTGTCACGCGAGAATGCGAGAGGGTTCCAAGGCGCCGATAGTTTAGGTAATTTCTTTCTTTTACGGTGAAAATAATGATAATTCTTGTCTCTATGTTTAGAACTATTTGTGAAGAGAGAAATAAAGATTATACTAATACTTAATTTTAAAAAAAACAGTAGGATCTACTTTATATGTAGTTCAGATAATATGCAAAGTGTCATGATAATTATAATTTGAAGTATTTTTTAATACTATTGGTTTATTTTTAGGTTTGGAGGTAACTTTATAATTTTTTCAATCGAGGAAATTTTATGGAATCGTGTTTTCGTCAAACATAGTACCTACTTAAAATTAATCCTCAACTTTACCATTATATTTATTTCAAAATTAATGCTACAGTGTTTTCGATGATAACCGAAGAACATGCTTAGCAATTTGAGGTTTTAAGGACTCTTCAAGGCTTTTTCCTTGCAGTGGGGCAACCACAGGCTGATATTCCTCTATTAAGCTGAGTCACAAAACAGGTATGAAAAGAAATTGTTTATTCTGTAAATAGGATAGCGGAATCACTATTACAAGTCATACAAAAAAAAAGATAGATGGAATCGACGATTCAAATCTTTCTCTATCAGTAAAATCACAAACACTAATTACAACACACAAACAACACACACACAACACCCACAACACACAATTTCTACATTTAAATCTGTAGTTCGTATGGTGTTCATAATAGAAAGTATTCTATTCTAAATTACATAATTTATTTGCAATAAAAATAATCGTTTAAAGAGGTCAAAATAATCAGTAATTAAACACGAAAATAACAAACAACTCGTCAAACCATTCAATTTGAACGTTAACCTTCTGGTAATACTAACAACATGGTATATTTATCTTGGCACAATGCACTTACGCGAGCGCTTTCTTAGTTTTTTTTCCAATTGGGTTCTATTGACGGGAACCGTTTTATTGGGCTGCTCTGTCGATGTGTTAGAAAGGAAAGAAAGTTTTTGTAAAATGTTGAGATGAGAAGTTGTAATTGGGCTGTCTTTGACGATCGTTTCATTGCTCTGGTTTTTATTACATGTCTATTTTAATAAATACCGTCAACTGTGGCATCTCTTTCCAAGAGCAACTTTACCTACGAGTACTGTACTTAAATATCTCTTGATTGCTAGCTAGCTGCTACATCCAGACCAACAGACGGATAAAAAATGTTCGTTACTATTTTATTATAATGTATATATTACAGCCATCTGGTTAAATTAGCCAGGTAATTGGGCGCATAGGCCAATAGTTAATTGAACTAGAATCATTCAACGGTTAAAAACTAAGCGTATTGAAAGTCAGACCTTTGAAGATGACTGACCAAAACTCAGCCAAGTGATTCTTAGTTCAAAACAAGATAGTATCATACCAACCACAAACAATTGTTTGTGGTTGGTATGATACTATCTACTGTCATTGAACCATGTAGGTTAGGTAAAGTTAGAACAGTGACCATTAACGGCTCCCCAGATCCGCTCTATTATTGGTAAATTCAGTTACTAAAACAAAAACTCTTCATCAATATCCAATTTAACTAAATGACTATACGGCATTCAGCCATCTGGTTAAACGTTGCGCTCAATGACTTGGCTAGTTGGCCTGTAGCTATTTAATTGGATGCTTTTAATGAACGGGCTAGGCGTCCAATTAGCTGGCTAATTTAACCAGATGGCTGCGACATATAGATATACATAGATAACATATTCGCGCAATCAATCTAGTCATTAATGTACGTCATTATTCAGGTAAACGATCACGCAATCGCGTACTCCCGCAACGATCGCTTTTGGTAAGGACGCTGGGTAAGTTTTTAAAACAATGAAATATTCGCACATTTTTTCACAAGAGCCAGCCCTAGAACTCAACACTTCATGCATATTGAGGAGAACGTAACAACCCCGGTTCGCTCATCAATTGAGTAGATTGTAATTGTCGACTTTCGGCCATTGTATTTCACCTCGCTGTACTGCCAGACTACGACTATTTGTATCGCTGAGCTGAACCTTAATTGTTCGTACCGCAGTGACGAAGTTGCGATGTTGAAATCTTACGAAGAGTTTTAGATAGTGGAGGTTTTAAATGTTTTCTCATTTTGTATAGATTTTTGTCGCATCAAGCAGCCTTGAATAAAGGAGCCTCCTAAGGAAACGGCATCATCTGCCTGCTCTCATATGAGGTAAATCATTTGGGGCTGGCAAAGCATCATGTTTTCTCCTTCCCTCTCCTCCTGCACCAGTCGTCATCTCAAGTGATTTCTGAAGTTATAAAGAATAATTTTAGGGTTTCGTACGGTTGAATGAAAAAACGGAACGCATAAAGGATCACGTCCGTCTGTCACAGCCACTTTACTCCGAATCTAATGGACCGCTTAAGTTGAAATTTGGTACACATAACATATTCCATGACACGGGCGTTTAACGTAAATAAATGAATTTTGAAAATGGGGGTCACTTTTGGGGGACAATTTTTTTTTTCAAGGTATTTTACATATGCAACTCTGTGAGTACGAAATAATTTTGTTGAAGAATATTTAGAATATAGGCGGGATCGTCCCCCGGAGGACACGGTGGAGCATACGGTGGAAGTCTGCCCAGCTAGGGTGGAGCACCGCCGTATCCTCACGGAGGCGATCTCTCGCGTCCAGCCCTGGTTCAGGCCATGGTTCGGAGTGAGAGTGCATGGGAGGCCGTCACCTCATTCTGCGAAGCAGTAATGCTCGCGTAGGAGGAGGTGGAACGCATGAGGGAGAGGCAAGGTTCGTGCCCTCGCGCCCCTAGTCGCCGCAGGAGACGCCCCGAGCGTCGGAAGTCGCAGGCCGATTCCCGGCCACCGTAGACGCGGGCTTGCAGACGGTGAGCGATGGGTAGCTCGCCTGCCGATAAGGAACAGGCCCGCGTCGACGGCGCATTGTGTTCCACGCGCGCCTTAAAGATATGCCAGCACCAACTGACGGGGTCCGGTAGGGCCAATGCAGGCGCCAGGGTCTCGAGTTTGTCCGAAAGGGATATCGTGGCCCTGGCACACAGGCATCTGAAGGAACACGGGTGGGTTTTAGTCAGTAAAAGTCTGACACGCCCTCCCGAGTGGGAGAAGTTATTTGATCATTTCACACCCAAAACAAGGGGGGTATATTAGACAAGCTTGTGTAGCCCCGCCGCCGTGGCTGTTTAACATGTACATGGATAGTTGTCTGATAGATTTGAAAGAGTGTGAGTGCGGATTGAGAATGAATGAGTTACCTGTCAAATACCTTCTGTACGCAGTCAAGCAGCAATCAAGTTCTACCTTGCATCGTCAGCAGAACAGTTGCAAGACATGGTGACTGTGATGGATGAAGCATATAAAATGAAAGGGTGAATATAAATCTGAATAAGACGAAGGGTGTGGTAATTGAAAGAGGAGAGGATATATGGGGTATGCGAAAGTGAGCACTATAGAAGGATTTTTGAAAATTCACCCCTCGTTCGTCATTTTTGCCAATGGTAGAACTCATCGGGCACACCGCTTACAAATCATAATTTATTTTATACAGGTTGTTAAAGAAATTGCGTGCCATAGCTTAGGGGTAGGTTCAGTATCGACAAAGGAATCCAGAAAAAAAAAAAAAAAAAAAAAAACGTAAGTCTCTTCGTACTTTAACGGGCTTAGGACCGTCAAATAAAAGAATTTTAATTCTAAACGATTGCTATTTAAAGTAAGTAGGTACTAAATTAGGTTGATCTTGCAATTTTTTTTTTATTTTTTTTGTCTGTTTTTTTTTTTCCTGGGTTACTTTATCGGTACTAAACCTACCCCTAAGCTATGGCACGCAGTTTCTTTAACACCATGTATAGGTACGCCATGAAACCCATCGAAATGTCACGAAATTTTAACTTAATCAGAATCAAACAATTCTACATAAGCTAAAAACGAAGACAAATTTAATTCCACCCACACAAAAGAGGCCCCTGAAACAATAGCAACACAACACATTTGTCTCACAATATTATCAAGACAGAAGGCGTCTCACGACACGTGACGTCGGCCCACTTATAAAATATTCAAGCGCAATTCCCGAATAAATAGAACAGGATAATTAATTCTGAACTAACCCCGTCACTGTGGAGAAAGGACAGGCGGATGTTTATCACTAAACTAGCTCTAAATTACGTCCCTTTTGGTAATCGGATTAAGTTAGGTATAAAATTGTAATGAAAGGAGATGAAGTATTCCCGTTTGAGCACCTATGCATTGAGCACCAAAGGTATGCTCAAATGGGAATAACTTTGGTGCTCAATGCATAGGTTCGATGGAAGAGAGTGATTGTTTTTAGAGTGATCTTTTTACTTTTATATGGAAAAAACAATAGAAAGTAAATGGTATGGCTCATATACAATATGTAACAAAAACCCTGTTGTTCCTTCTTCTTCCTACGTTTTAAGAATCGGTATTCATACGTAATAAAGCAAGTCATTTATAAAAACTGTTCAACAAAAATAATGTAAATAAATATTTAATTACTAATAATTGTAATGTTTAACTGATTTCTTACCTCTTTAGTTCTTTGATTTTGACTTCTCGACTAGACAATTCTCAATTTTTTTTAATTATAATTCCACCAATGTTGTGCTTGTAGGTGAATGTAATACGTCCCTAAAAGGAACAACAGGGTTTTTGTTACATACTGTAGATGTATGGAAGAAAAACCGGTCAAGAATGAGTCGGACTCACGTACCGAGGGTTCCGTACGTATATATGATGTTGATGATTTCTGAAAAACTGTGCTATTTAGAGACATCGTTTAATTTTTCCTGTAATTTTTACATAAACTTCTATCACATAGAACAATTTCAGATTTGTATCTATGCAAACTTCGGAGATAATGGGGGGGAAAAAAGTTTGAAAATGTGCAAACAGCGCTCTATCATATGATACCCCACATGCCCTAGTAGCCCCACTTAAAATTTTTAAGACCCTTTTGCAAAAAAGACATATTTTTTTAAATGTCTTTTTTATTTGCAAAATAGTTGGGAAAACGTCATCTAAAACTATTCTAAATTTCAAGTTGATAGCATTAGTAGTTCTTGAGATATCCAGGTGTGACAGACTTAGTCTCACCAACAATGAAGGTTTTGTAGTTGAGTTGAAAGTATCCCAATGAACAAACTTAACTTTGTAGTTGAAAAACATTTTCCCCAATATATTCCAACTGCAAATGTAAGTGTGTACGCACAATATTGAGTGATTTACCATGTTATTTTGAGACCATGGACTTTTTATAGGTTTTCCTGAACAATTATTTGTATTTTTTTCAAAATGGTAAATGTTCATCTATTTTCTATGTTTAAATGTTTCGTGTAAAATGTTAATAGATTTTCGTTACCGACCGTATCGATCCTAAATTATGCATAGTTGGATGAGGGAAAAGAAATCGTGGACTCACAAACATTTTCCTTTTTAAATAACATAATGAAGAGTTACAATCTGAAACACAGAAGTTAAAAGCAACTAAACTACGTCAAAACAATATTAGAATAGAATAGAATAGAATACTCTTTATTATGTACACCATAAAAGTTACAGATAAAAATGTTTAAATTTTACATAGGGTGACACAATGGGCGGTCTTATCGCTAAAAGCGATCTTTTACCTTATCTCTATCTCTTATCGCTAAAAGCGAACCTTTGGATGGATTAAAGGAGCAGGAGTGACAATACTGCAGGTAGTCAGTGGTGTACCAATTAACATTTATTTATTTAAAACTCTTAAACTATCATTACAGGTTTAGAAACCTAATGCGATAGCTAAGCCTACTTATAATATTAACTATTTTAAATAACACTTTTACTAACAACATTACTAACAATTACAAATAACTACACAATACATTAACACCAAATTACGTATAACTAAAACAATACAACCTTATAATTATAACAATGTAATCTTCACAGAAAATTAACTTAAGTATGCTTTACATTAAAAAAATAAAACAATAAAGAAACAATAAACATAAAATTACACTAATTGTTGCTTTCGTAACATATTATATATAAACTTACTCTTGCAAGTTCACAACATACACAATAACATATACAATAAATAGATACATACACAAAGCATACACTTATCTAATAAATATAATATATCTAATATTAAGAAAGAGAGTACCACGAAGTACATTCGTAAATAATTCTCAACATTTTCACCCAGAAATACTTTGCCCACACTCAATTGATTCTTACCAACAGAACTTTCCACTTACCTTTTGAAACTTTTCACTCTCAACCCGATTCATCACCAGAGCACGTTTCCCCAGACAGTAGCGACATCTATCAATGTATAAAGAAACTAGCACTATTACCTCACTAACATACAAAGAGGAATCCGTCCAGTAATAATTCAGGGGAAGTACATATCTCGCGAACCTTCGGAAATAGAATATTAAAGTGGGTAGCTCATACATCTTAGATCGGTACAGGCCATTCTCCTCATGACTAGGAGTTTTGTAGACTCCTTTTATAGCTTCTATGTTGGCAAGGTCGCTGGCCAGATTCGGAGGACTTTTTTAAGTTTAAGGCGCTGATAAGAAGGAAATGATAAAAGTAGGTTTGTCTTAAACAAACAAATTGCCAAGTCCGTATAGTTTGTGGAAGCGGAAAAAACATATATTATTCTTGAACATATTGTTCTCTCAGAACTTGGTTGTTACCAAAACACGTTTAGAAAAAAAAACCTCGATACAAATTAACGGTAAACTAACCCTTTACTTTGAGTTTCAATCCAAAATATCTGTATTAAATATCAACGTACGGTTGGTATTTGATTAATAACAAGAACGTCTTATTTGTATGCAGAACTTGGTTGTTTTTATTTTTAGATTACTCAACTCATTTTTGAGTAAATAAATAATTGCTTCATATTTTGCAATAAATTACAAACGTTGTGTCATCGCGCTTCTCTTTCTTTTATAAGCAGTCTGACAGTGACCGCGGTTTAGCTGTTGTCAGCGTCTTAATGGGGTCTTCGGCCATTCAGCAGTTTTTTTTTTCGTTTTAGTTCAATGAAAATTGGTCAAGTATATCTAAGTTTATCTCTATTGATAGTGGTTTTCTATGTGTTTTGATTTCGTATCGACGACAGTTTGTTTATTAGAGGCTGGTGGCTAAGTAATAACTGCCGCACGTGTCGATCCATCAGATTAAGCTGCGCTTACTGGGGTTGGTCCGTGGATGGGTGACCATCTTTACATACCGAGACTCCTCCGTGCCTCGGGAAGTACGTTAAGCTGTTGGTCCCGGCTGTCATTCGTGGATCTTGGACAGTCAGTCTTACCAAGGTGTTGGAAATCGAACCCAACACAACATCTTGCGCGCGGTCTGCACGCGTAGGCTGCGTGATCATCGCGTCATCGATACGCTGAGTTGCGGCGCGGTCGCGACACGGCTCGGCCCGATGACCACTCGCTTCCACGGACTCCACCGCGACGGACGATTCTGCTCCATTCAAGTCATTTATTGTTTGTCCGGGACAATTTCTAATTTGTTAACAAGCACGGCAATAAACCTACAATACAATCCACTCTTTTCTTGCTCCCCGCGCTAACACAAGGGGTATCGTATTACCCAGTTACTGGGTTGTGGAGGTCAGATAGGCAATCGCTCCATGTAAAATACTGGTATCCGGTTAGACCGGAAGCCGACCCCTAATATTTGGGAAAAGGCTCGGCAGATTGACTTTGTTTGTTAGAGGCCGAAGTTTAGTCGGATAAGTGGCAATATGATAAATTTTGAATAATAAAGGGAGTGAAGAATAATATTAGTAAGATATTTCGAACCGAAATGCAGCAACACGACTGATATTTCGCGAAGCCGTAGCTAATTTTATAGCAGAGTATTCTGGCCGCAATGAGGCGAATCCAGCGACGCCAATTTGCGTTGATTGTTTTAATGTTATGGAAAATACCTTTCAACCAAAACTAACCCAACCCGCGCTTTAATTATATGTCAGTATTCCCTACAAATTAAGTACCATACACACTGCCACGTAAAGGAAACTGCAGAGTTCCAAAAGCAAAATGTGACCAGGCTCAACATGTCAGCAACATTATTACTGTTTCATACTTGTTGCGGTGCGCGGTTAACGGTCGGAACGCTTGTAAATGACGTCATTATCAACTGAATTTCAAAATTGGATTCGGAAGTATCTTCCGAGAATCGACGAATAATGTTTGAGTGTGGTTGTGTTGTATGAATAGGGTGGCGGAAATTGAATTGAATATTTCGGAATAAATCGTTCTAATTTGGCTGTAACATTATTTTTCGAAAATGTTCTTATGTAACTTTTTAGACCTTTGTATCCTGCTTATGCGTATAATCGGTTCAGTCATTTCGAAAAACAAGGGCTTGAAAGTTTGTAAGAAATGCCGTAAGTCGTAAACGCTCTTAATCATAATTATCAACAGTAGAGATCACGAAGATGGTTATGGGGGATGCGCTAAGAAAAATTTAATTTTCTTACTTTTTTGCAAGTTACAGGTCAGTTTCAATTTGTATGTTGATTAAAATATGATTCGCGGCCGTAACAAATGTGGCTTTACAGAATCATAATCATTAGAATCAGCAATATAACTCCTTAAGTTAGAATTGGCCTCATGTTATGATTTCATGAAACAGTCATTCAATAGAGTATTATGAACTTAGAGAGTTGTATTAATGTTTTTTATGATTATCTTATATATAAAATTCTCGTGTCACAATGTTACTTAACATACTCCTCCGAAACGGCTTGCCCGATTTTTATGAAATTTTATATGCATATTCAGTAGGTCTGAGAATCGGCTACTATCTATTTTGTATACCCCTAAGTATTAAGGGTGGCTTTCCCACGGGATCGAGACTTACGCGGGTGAAACTGCGGGGCTCAGCTAGTCTTATATATAAAATTCTCGTGTCACAATGCTAGTTACCGTACTCCTCCGAAACGGCTTGACCGATGTTGATGAAATTTTATATGTGTATTCAGTAGGTCTGAGAATCGGCTAATATCTATTTTTATACCCCTAAGTGTTAAGGGTGGTTTTCCCACGGGATCGAGACTTACGTGGGTGAAACTGCGGGATGCAGCTAGTAATTCTATAAATACATATTTAATACGGCCGCGATTCATATTTAGATCAACATACAACCTGATTGCAATCTAATGACTGACCTGCAAATTGCAAAAAACGAAAGAAAGTTTAAATTTCGCGGTCTATCCTGACGTTTTGCCGCAAGCAAACGCCCAGTATACTTTACAAATTAAGCACTTTAGAGGTATGAGGAACAGGGTGTAAAGTTTACTCATCCTCTATAGAAAAGGGATGATCCTCCAACCAGACGGGTGTTGTGTCTGGTGGGCAACTGCCCCACGATTGATGTCGGGATTTTGTATATATGCTAGTCGCTCGGTAACCTCTGCTTGCGCGATGCAAGATTTTGCGTGACGTCAGTGTGACGCGTAGTTCGCATGTGGCGATGTCCACGCCGCTACAGCACTATAATTATACGCTGCCAAGTAAAGCAAACTGCAGACTAGTGCTGATTTCCAAATGCAAAATGAGACCAGGCTCAACATGTCAGCAAGCAACATTATTATTGTTTCATTACTTGTTGCGGTGCCGTGGTTAACGGTCGGATCAACTGAATTTCAGAATTGGATTCAGAAGTATCTACCGAGAATCGGCGAATAATGTTTAGAGAGTGTGGTTGGTTCTATGAATAGAATGGCGGAAATCGAATAGAATATTTCGGATGAAATAACATGTTTTTGAACGGTCTTGTAAATAGGCTGTGGGAATGTGACACACATTTACTTTACAGCCTGTTTTTTCCCACGCAGGGTACAAGCCTCTTTTTATACCTACTAAGAAGGAACGCCTGTAAATTTGTTGTTTTTTTTTTTTTTTCCTTCTGGCTTCGCACGGTTTGTGCATTTAGCCAATGTCACGTTTTAGTTCTTGTATAATATTGATGAAATGAATTATAAATGCATGATGATGATATCCCCGCCCACTCCCCTTGAGTTTCAGTAAAGATGTGGCACTTTACTGAGACCTCACGCGGACTTCTTGAGAGAACTTGAAGCGAAGTTACACTGTTTTGTTTCATTTGCCTACACTAATGCACGTTCACAAACACTTAATGGTTAATAATCCACCATTATTACACATAAATATTCGGCTAAACACAAATTTTGGAAAATTAAACAAACTGCTGAACATGACGCTTCACTTTCCCGCCAAGAAGTCAAAAATTTGTTGTTAGTGAGTAAAATAATGTGACATTATTATTAAATTTACCTTAAAACGCGGTTTGTTTTCAATTACAACATGCTGTTTTTATATCTATTCTATTATTATATCATATATTCTATTTTAGACAAATATCTAACTTCTTAAACAACAAAATGTATGACTGTGATGTATTGCTTTTGTATGCTCATATATAAATTTCTAATCTAATTCTATACGCGAAGACTTATAATTGGCTTCCAGTTGACTATTGTTTCCTTTTTATTACGTTTTTAAGCTGTAAGTCTCGCATGTTTTAATAAATAAATAAATATCATCAGCATTCATCATTTCAACCGAAAGATATCCACTGCTGCACATAGGCCTCCCCCAAAGGAGTTGCCATAATCACCGCGCTTGGCAGGCGGGTTGACGATCGCAGTATGATGTTAAAATACATAGAGACGGCTGCTACCCATTCTCTAGTAGGTAAGTTTTATTTATATATTTTCCTCAAATTAAACAAAAAAACCGCTTTCCCATTTATCGTAAGTCCAAAGATTGGGTCTCGATATTAGCCGGCTTTACAAATTCTTTCGATTGCACGTGAAAAAGTTCGCGTTTTTAAAGACGTTTTAAGACGCAGATATATGAAAGTGACTTTGAGTGGTTAGCTTGCGTGTTCTGTACTGAGCTCACGCAACGCGTCTTACGTTCAGTCAGTAATAGGACTCGCCCATCAAGGAGCGCTGTCCCTAATTTGACGCATTATTAATTTATTATACACAAAACAAAAGGTACTGTAATAAAACGCGTATACTAAAAGATCAATAATTAAATTATCTTTAAAATGGGGAAGGTTTCAGAAAAATACGCTTGGTAGATTTTGCGCCATTCTCAGTTTTCTATCCGCGTTAGACATAACTTTACAAATGAATTTCACTATGTAATATAAATATAATCTAAAATATTCACATATTAAGTTATTGAGAAAATGCTCTAATTTATCTTTTTTTATTTTTCAAATCATTAACACTACTCGTTTAGACGTGATCTTCAGTATAAAATCATTAAAAGTCTGTTATCGTCCCCTTAAGGGAAGGAAGGAAATGCATCCATATCTTGGAATCATTGTTTTCAAGCATAAGATTATTATTCAACAAGCGACAAGCTACTATGCCCCTCAATCTCATAATACTAACAAGTTATATCAACCCAAAATGAATCTCACATTCACATCCAACAACAGCTATATCATGTCCATAAAATTGTATAATTTTCCGAGTAGAATAAAAAACGCAATTTTTATTTTTTTTATTTAAGCGTATTTTAACAAAATTGCTCAGTGATAAATGTACTTGAGTTCCTACATTATAGTTGTGAATTGTAGTATCTATAATTTAATTTATGAATTAATTGTTACCGAGTGATTTACTAATCGCATGCACTAATCAAGTTAATTAATGAATTTCTTAAAATAATAATGAAATATGTAAAATTTGCACGCCAACATTAAAGGCATACTCGTAATAAGAAATCGATATTTAGAGGTATGTTATAAACCTTCTGTACCTTAATGCAAATAATTATGTGATTTTGATTGATTTTTTTTATTTTTGAAGGCAAAGTTGGGAACGCCACTGCATCGCAATTAGTTTGCATCTTAGCAAACTAATTGCGATGCAGTGGCGTTCCCGCGCGCAAACCTGTACGCTTTAAAGCACTGGCTTAAGAGCGTGAGTGTAAAAAGGCTATTTTAATTACTACGCGCTACATTTCGCAGATATGATTGCCACACGGAATCTGATATTTGTAACAGGACTAGGGTTGCGCGACCGTTGACAACCATACTTTATACGTATCCTACTTTATTTTGCTCCATTATACTTTATACTTTTGAATAAAGAAAAGTATCGAAAATACTTTACGTGTACTTTAAACGTGGAATCATACGAATATAATCAATCAATAGGAATCATATAAAGATAAAAAATATTACGATCTGCTAAGAGTAGCAAAAAATATGTTTTGAAACATTTAAATAAATAAATTAGGAAAATACTTTTTTTTGTTTCCAAATACTTTTTTTTTATTCGTCAGAGAGGAATATTCGTTACAAGTTCACAACCTTATAGAGGACGTCTGTGTTCTCGAAGGGTGAGGCAGAGGTGTTAGAAATATTAATATAATTATGTATGTTTATATGAGGAATATTTGTAATAGATCCACAAAATAGAAGAAAATAATACCAAATTTTAAAAAGAAAATATTCAACTTTTCATATTCAAAGATTTAAATCGTTACATTTGCCCTCACCGTACTTAGGTCACGCGACAAAGTGTCCGTACTGAGAAGAGTGAGATCACACACCCCGCATAGAACGATAGACACGATGTGACAGTATGAGTGAGAGAGACAATACCATTCAAATGTCATTGCCAACAAAGCAAAAAGTGACCATCTTTTGACGCAGTCGAGGGCATCTAATGATTCAAACCTTTGACCATAGGTACTGGCCTGGAAGTGGCCTCTTTACTCAAAAAATAAGTGTCCACAGACCAACAAGAAATACAAGCAAATTCTCCTCGTCAACCTTCCGAGCTAATTCTCGCCGGCTCTCGGCACACACTCCATAAATTCCATGAAGTAACTGTAGCAACGGAATCGTCTCCATCGTTCAGTGGTAGCTAACAAGCCATTACTTACACAAAGGCATAACAAACAAGCTATGATGGCAGTCTCGGTAGACATTCTAATTTATAAATATGTGGCCATGAATTTGTGTATATTCTGAACTCTAATAGCAATGTTAGTTAATAATAATCCATATTAATATTATAATTTATGTAAAACTAACTCTGTCTGTCTGTTACCTTTCCATAATTATATAACAGATCCAAATCTTTGGCATGATCAATCTTCTCAATAAATTGATTTAAATGTGAAGAATTTATGAGTGAGTTTATTGAGAATAAATGTTAAGAAGATAGCCTTTTTCCATTCTTTCTCAAAACCGTCCATTTAATGGCCCTAAAATAAGCAACATCGAGTACCTCACTCGCGGCAATCATAACTTGATACAAGACTTTTGCTTCTCATCTACTATGTCGGGTGTGTGAGTTAGGCGCTCCTTGCACTTTTTGTGCACCGTGTTCGGCTTTAATGTAGTATTTAATTATTCTCATCTATTCATTTAATTTTCCTGACTCTAAATACATATTTCAGATGTTTAATTCAAGCTCATTACTTTAAGTTATGTCAAAGTCTTATGTTGTAGAAGGCAAGCCTGTTGGATCGAACCGGGCACATCTACTGATTCCGGGTTGCTACAAAATGGTTGCACGAAATTTCTGATGGGAAACCCTAATAAAACTATACTCAACTCCGAGATCAAACCTGGGACTCCATACGCAACAGTTGTGCTTGGAATCACACCAACGAAGCGGTTGTAGCGGCATCTACAACGCCGCATGTGAACTACGCATCAAAGACCTGACGTCACACAAATTCTGCATCGCGCAAGCAGCGTTTGCCATGCGACTGGCATATAGAACATCCTCCATCGAGCAGTTGGCCCACCAGACACAACACCCATCTGGTCGGAAGATCCTCCCTTTCCTATAGAGTATGAGTAAACTTTACACCCTGTTACTCATGCCTGCCATACAGTTAAATACGAATTGAAATAAATAATTTTCTTGAGGGCTTAAACAAGTGACAATCGCTTTCAAAACGTTTTGTATTTCCGGGAACTTTGTCCTGACGCGTGATGCAATTGTTAGCTCTGAATTTTGCAGTCATGTGATTTGTAGTTATGACCTATCCGTCGCCATTTTGAACTCTATTAGTATTGAAACTAAGACTGCAAAATTCAGTGCTACTAATCACGTCACGCGTCTAATTATAGTGAACGCACTATGGCTTATCGTCTCAATTTATTTGAGGTCAGCTCAACATGTCTTTTTTATCCATACTTCTCTATTAGTCGTAATCTCGGTAGTCACTCCCTTTCTAGCCATAATATCATCTTTCACACAGTCGATCTATCGTTTCTTTGGTCTTCCCCTACTCGTATAGCCATCGACATCCATACTCATCTTTCCTCACGACATTTCCCTCATTCCTCCGCATCACATGCCCATACCATGACAACCTTTTTGCACACAACTTTTCAGTCACCGGTGTCACTTTCAGACTTCCTCTTATATACTCATAGCTTAAGCGGTACCTTTTTTTTTTTTCACGAGGTGTAAAATTCATGGATGACCTCCGAGGGGTCTGTCAGACTCTTACTGACTAAAAAACACCCCAGTGTTCCCTTCCCACGCTTGCACCGGGGATCTTGGGAGCTTGTATTACTTCCGTGATCCCCGGTTGGTGCTGGCCCGCCCCTGCGGGTCTCAAAGGGGCGAGCGTGGAACACTACGCGCCGCCACCTCGGGACCTAGCTTAAGTCAATCGAACATATATTTTACTTTCTAATTATCTTTATCGCTGATAGAATGTCTCATATAACTTTGTCTAGGTTCTCACACTAGTATCAACACGGCAAACCCTTTCCAAATCCACCACGCCACAGCCTAAAATAGTTAAGCTGACTCTTCACAGAACATAATCAGTAGGCCCAACTATGTGTTCTATAAATAAATAATGTATGGCAGCATCTCATTTATTAAGTGTCCCTAACGAAGTTGTTTAAATATTCGATTACTGTACTCTAATCCCTTTGTGCTAGGGTGAGATTAAACTGTGGTTTGGTACCTGTAAAATGTTGCTGCCTATACATTGTTTGGTATTTCCAGAAGTATGTAATTAATAATTAGAGCTAATTCGCTTTTGAGAGCAGTGGTGGCCCAGTGGTAACGGCCGCAACTTACGAGTCGGTCGGATGTTCGTAGATTCTAACACAGACAAGCGCTTTCATCATCATCATCATCATCATTTTAGCCAAAAGACGTCCACTGCTGGACATAGGCCTTCCCCAAACGGGCACGCTTCTCGCGCTTTGGGTGGAGCAGGAGGGCGTGTCAGACTTTTACTGACTAAAACCCACCCGTATTCCTTCCGTTGCCTGTGTGCCAGGGCCACAATATCCCTTTCGGACAAACTCGCAACCCTGGCAGGCATTGGTCCTAATGGACCCCGTCAATTCGTATTGACATATCTTTGAGGCGTGCGTGGAACACAACGCGCCGTCGACCCGGGCCTGGTCCTTATCGGACGGCGAGCTACCCATCGCCCACCGTCAGCAGGCCCGCGCCTACGGTGGCCGGAAATCCCTCAATCCTGCGGTGACTAGGTGAGGTGACGGCCTCCCATGCACTCTCGCTCCGAACCATGGCCTGAACCAGGGCCGGACGCGAGAGATAGCTGCCGCCGATCGCCTCCATGAGGACACGACGGTGCTCCGCCCAAGCCGGGCAGACCTCCACTGAGTCCTCCGGGTGTTCCACACAGTGGTGACACCCGGGCGTTTCCTCTCGCTTTATCCTGAACAGGAACCTCCCGAAACAACCGTGTCCAGTGAGGACCTGCGTCAAGCGGAAGGTGAGGACGCCGTGGCGCCTCTCTAGCCACTCCTCAAAGAGGGGATTTGTCGCCAGAATTGTGGCGTGCCCAAACCGGCATGTCCTAGAACATGACTGGCATGACTGTCTTTGAATTTTTGGTAACCAGCATATCCTAGAACCAAAAATTCGAATATAGTCATGTGACATTTACCAACCCACACTGGGCCAGTCCGGTAGATTACGGTCCACTCACTCTCACCGAGAGGAGGCTTGCGTCTCAGCAGTGGGAATGCCTGATAATGCAAATTATCTTTTGAATAATTTTCACTATGAAAAATTGGTTTGTTATCCGTGGCAATTGACGTGTTTTAGGCCGGATTGTATGTGGAAATAATTAACGTACCTATTTTATTTCACGGCAATCTTGAATAATAAAATAAATGTTTTACTTTCATATTGAGACGATCTGCTGAATAGAGCAGAGCAACATAGAGCAGTGAAACGAAATTATATTTAATTTGTGAGTAGTTTTTTCAAGATACGTACTTTTTCACGTCAATAAACACTTATACGTCAATGAACACAGTTAAGGTTCGCGCACATTGGCCGCGCCGCAACGCAACGCATTGCAAAACTCCTCCTTCATCACTTCGTAAATTTTCTATGAATCCAACGCACACAAAAGAAAATAATTCAGTAATAATAATGTTTTTGCGTGCTAATTTAGGATGATAAGGGCAGGCGAATGCTAATTGCAATGCTTGTAAAAGGCTGCTAAGTCAAAAGAACTACCATAACATAACATCAAAATTGTACGCGAATGTTTTATACGCGAACAGACAGCTGTGCTGCTGGGGAGTTTGTTGCGCCACGTCTTCTTCCCAGCTAAAGCACTAGGAAGGAAGAGGTGAAGGGTAGGCGTTTTTGGGGGACTGTCTCATGTAATTTTTGACGTTCGAAAAGTGCTGATTCTCAGCCTAGTTTGAATAAATGACTTTTGTTTTGATTGATTGATTGATTGTAAACTTAGTTCGCAATAAACGTTTTGACTTTGACACTACAGACAGGCCGAGTCACACTTTTTTGTCTGAAAATGCGTTGCCCTGCGGCTGTAATGTGCGCTTGGCTTAACAAGTTATATTTAGTAGGAAATACATTAACTGCATGCTTTCAATCTTTCAAAATAACAAACCACGCACCACAAGCTTACAACCAACTTCAAAACAAAACACACGTCAAGAAACAATTGAAAGGTGTTTTAGAAACATCACAGAAACAGATACACAGGGCTTTTGAATCCTCCTGAGAGAAACTACGCTTGAAACTTCACAGTTTTGACTCTTGCCACCGACTGCCATCTCTAAGTTTCGTTTGGTAAGGCCTCGCTCACGGCCTCAAGCGGTGCGACTTGCGCCTTTTGTCAAGCGACACGCACGCGCGTCATCTGTTTCCGTCCGTCGTCGTCGCTCTGCAAAGCGCGTTGCGGTGACTCGTGACACAATTTCTTTCGGAATTCTTGGCGGGAAAGTGAAGCGTCATGTTTAGAAGTTATGTTTTATTTTCAAAAGTTTGTGTTTAGCTGAATATTTATGTGTACCTAATAATGGTGGATTATTAACCATTGAGTCTTCGTGAACGTGCATTAGTGTAGGCAAATGAAACAAAACAGTGCAACATCACTTCAAGTTCTCTCAAGAAGTCAAATCAAATCAAATCAAAAATATTTTTACTTCACATAAGCCTACATGGGCACTTATGAAACGTCAGAAGGTAGGTGCACGGTTCCAATTGGTCTTTTCCTATGGAGAAGAGCCGACAAGAAACTCCACGGTTACTCTTTTAAAAGAAATTGGCTTTTACAATGTTTTAAGTGTTTTAAATTACAGTGTTAATAGATATGAGAGGACAGCGTAGGCCCGTCAAAAGTACCAGGTACTTAACAAAATAGAAAATGGTCTACAGATCTAGTCTATTAAGCCTACAACGTCTTCACATTAGTCAGCGTGAGGTCTCAGTAAAGTGCCACGTCTTTACTGAAACTCAAGGGGAGCGTGGGCGGACGGGGATATCTATCATGCATTGAATATAATTAATTTCATCATTATTTAAACAAAATTTTGTACCTACTTGGTACCTAATTTGCGAACCGCACAAAACCAAAACAAAAAAAAAAAAAAACTTTCATTTGTTTTCTTCACAGTCGCTGTAGCAAGACGCGTGTCGCTGAGCGTGTAACGTGGCCACGTGGTAAACCAGAGTAACTTTGACAGCGAGAGGAGAATTGTATGTCGTTTACAGGTTAGAACGCATGGTCCGGTAAAATCTAAAGCTGTTTGCTGGTTTCCTTTTACGGTTTTGGTTTAAAGGAGAGTTGGTTTTAAATTGGGCTTTTGTGAAAGGTGTTTTGAAGTTTATTGGGTCGTTAATGCATAGTGCAGCTAATTATGTGATGTTTAAATAAAGTAGTTATAGACTCGCCCTGTGACTCGCTCCCTATAGCATGAGACCTATCGAATAGCTGGCAAAAAGTCGTTATACTATCTCTGCTTGACTCTTTGGGGAAAATTAAGGGTGATGAATTTATGGTGTAAGAAAATAGTAATTAATTAATTAATTCGTCGCAAATAAATTCACGATAGTGATTTTTAATCATAGAAGCAGATTATAACAACCAGGTATTCTAATTTCAAAACTGAACTCGGTGCTGATTGTTACTGAGCTCACGCAACGCGTCGTACGTTCAGCTAGTAATAGGACTCGCCCATCAAGGAGCGCTGTCCCCAATTTGACGCATTATTAATTTATTATACACAAAACAAAAGGTACTTTAATAAAACGCGTATACTAAAAGATCAATAATTAAATCATCTTTGAATTGGTGAAGGTTTCAGAAAAATACGCTTGGTAGATTTTGCGCCATTCTCAGTTTTTTATTCGCGTTAGACATAACTTTACAAATTAATTACACTATACAATATAAATACAATCTAAAATATTCACATATTAAGTTATTGAGAAAATGCTTTAATTTAACACATATTTTTTTCAAATCATTACCACTACTCGTTTAGACGTTTTTTTTTTTTTTTGGGTGGGAAATTATCAAATAACTTCTCCCGCTCTGGGCAGAGCGGGAGGGCGTGTCAGACTCTTACTGACTAAAACCCACCCGTGTTCCTTCATTTGCCTGTGTGCCAGGGCCACGATATCCCTTTCGGACAAACTCGCAACCCTGGCAGGCATTGGTCCTGACGGACCCCGTCAGTTGGTGCTGACATCTCTTTGAGGCGCGCGTGGAACACAACGCGCCGTCGACCCGGGCCTGGTCCTTATCGGACGGCGAGCTACCCATCGCTCGCCGTCCGCAAGCCCGCGCCTACGGTGGCCGGAAATCGGCTTGCAACTCCCGACGCCCGGGGCGTCTCCTGCGGCGACTAGAGGCGCGAGGGCGCGAACCTTGCCTCTCCCTCACGCGTTCCGCCTCCTCCTTCGCGAGCATTACTGCTTCGCAGAAGGAGGTGACGGCCTCCCATGCACTCTCGCTCCGAACCATGGCCTGAACCAGTGCTGGACGCGAGAGATCGTCGCCGCCGATCGCCTCCGTGAGGACACGGCGGTGCTCCGCCCAAGCCGGGCAGATCTCCACCGTATGCTCCACCGTGTCCTCCGGGCGATCCACACAGTGGTGACACCCGGGCGTTTCCTCCCGCTTTATCCTGAACAGGAACCTCCCGAAACAACCGTGTCCGGTGAGGACCTGCGTCAGGCGGAAGGTGAGGACGCCGTGGCGCCTCTCCAGCCACTCCTCAAAGAGGGGACTTATCGCCACAATTGTAGCGTGCCCAGCGCTAGGTTGCGACAATCGCACTCTCCATGCCGCCATGAGATCTCGCCGGAGTTCCGTCCGCTGTACCGTGATTTCTCGCGGCAGCGGAGTTTCACCCCGGCGTTTCGCCTCCTCGCGCCACTCCCAGATGTGCGCGAGGACTTTTGCCTCCAGATCCCACGGCGGCAGTCCGGCTAGGAACTCGTTTAGACGTGATCTTCAGTATAAAATTATTAAAAGTCGGTTATCGTCGCCTTAATAGCACTTCAATCTAATTCCCAAACGCACTCAAATATTAATCAGTAGAAAAGAAAACTATTGCGTTGCCAAATATCTTAGGCCTGCAGTTTTCCATCACAATACACAATACTCAATATATTTATTGCTTCCACATTGTCATGTGAACTTAGATGATACGAGTAGGTTTTACAAAATATGATAATTGTAGACGCTGTCAGTCACAGCAGAAGTAGTAGAGAGGAAGAGGGCTTTTATTTGACTATTTAGTCTTGTTTAATATATTGTAATTATTTTATAAAACATGTAATTTAATATTTGACATTTAAATATTCATTTAGATATTAGAAACTGTTTAAATTTATTTATGAATGTATTAAAGTTTTGTTCTTCTTTAAAATTTTCTGGTAATTTATTATCTATTTATTTTAATGAGTGCATTTTTAGCTTATAGTTTGTATGGCGTAATGTATATTTCGACTGTATATTTTCCCTTGTGTAAACAAATAAACATCTTACAACAAAACAAAAGCGCGTTACCATATAACATAAATCATCCACATTATAGCGATTGTAGATGACATTCACACATGCATATTAATGTACGGACGGCATTAATAATTGAGAACCAAGATAAAACGCTCGCTAGCGCGAACGTACAACTTTCTCGCTTTTCAAACATTATAGCTGTATTGTGGACGTTACGACTGCTAGAGATTCTACAACTGGTTGCTTTTAATGATACATCAAAATAACGTGTAACTGAATGAATGCACATTATGAAAGTCGTTTGTTATTTTTTTTTTTCTGAATCGATTTCTGTAATTTTCTAGGTATACACATTGATGTATTAAATTTTAAATAGGAAGATATGGTACGCGTTCCTCGATGTGGACCGCATAAATTAGGGAAAAGAACACAATCGACCTACATTACTATCAGTTTGCGGGGAAAACCCGAATCGTAGTTTTTTCTGAGTTGTTATGGGTACGTAACAGTGACAATTATTGCTATCTCGTTCCCGCTGTAGCCCGCGTAATATGTCTCTCTGTTTCGGTTGTCGAGCACATGACGCACGACATCGGGTCCATTTAATATTTACGTAATGTTAGAGAGTGGCCTATGTTCCTATTTAATACATCAATGGATATACAGGTGATTTATGTATCCCAAAAATTGTTAAAACTACGTAAATTACACACACACTTCCACTGTACAGTCAAAACCAACCAAAATGGACGAAGTACGTACTACCCGTATACGTGTACGACTGTGTACGTGCATAGATTTGTAATGTGACCATAATTTTCTCCCACAATCAGTAAAAGTAATTGAATGAATAAAGAATGTTTTATACATAATAGTAAAAATTCAATGTATTAAAGATGTTATACAGTGTGAGTCTTCATAATGTGCACATATCGAAATGAGGGAAACTTAGCCTAATTTTATCGACGGAAAAAATAGTTTAAAAAAATCTAAAAATTTAATTTAATTTTTATAGCATTTTTTAAATTTTGTTCGCTGCTGGGACCCCTGTGTAAACAAATCGGTATAACTTTTAAACTAAACAATCTGTCACGATGAAACAAACTCAGTAATGACTGGAAATAATAGGGCGTCTTCGTAAAATAAAAACTAACGAAAAACTCGCCCTCAATTGAGTATTAGGGTGATTTTATAACAAACATCTGATATTTTTTCATAAATTTTTATAATAATTGTAAAATTTCTCAGTAAAAGTCCTGATTACCTACCCTTTTTTATTACTTTAAATTATTTTCCATCGTATCAGCTTTCCAAAAGTAAAAATACCATGTTTATAACTCAATCACAACGTTTCCTATCAACTGTTAAAGAAAGGCCTTGCACTCGACTACGTACTTTACTTTAGCAGGTAGAGACCCTTTTTTGTAAAAAAAAAAATTGTTTAATATTTTTTTTTATATTTTTTCCGTCGATAAAATTAAGCTTAGTTTCACTCTTTTCGATATGTGCACATTATGAAGACTCACACTGTATAAATAACGCACAACCTCTTAAGGGGTCATTGTACTCATCATTTTGATCAACTTTAACTATGGGACAAAAACTGAAATCGCGAAAAAAATCTGCTGTTCCATAGATTGATGTTCTCATATCTCATCAAAATGTAGGGAACAGCAGATTTTTTTTTCGCGATTTCATATTTGGTCCAATAATAAAAGTTGTTCTTAATGATGAATACAATGACCCCTTAAAACGCAGATATATGCCAGTGAAATTGAGTGGTTAGCTTGCGTGTTCTGTACTGAGCACACGCAACGCATCGTACGTTCAGCCAGTAATAAATAGGACTCGCCCATCAAGAAGCGCTGTCCCCAATTTGACGCATTATTAATTTATTATACACAAAACAAAAGGTATTTTAATGAAACGCGTATAAAAAAAGATCAATAATTAAATTATCCTTAAATTGGTGAAGGTTTCAGACAAATACGCTTGGTAGATTTTGCGCCACTCTCAGTTTTTATCCACGTTGGACATAACTTTACAAATTAATTTCACTATGTAATATAGACATAATCTAAAATATTCACATATTAATTTATAGAAAAAATGCTCTAATTTATGATATATTTTTTCAAATCTTTAACACTACTCGTGTTTAGACGTGATCTTCAGTATACTATAATTAAACGTCGGTTATCGTGCCCTTAAATCGCATGCACCCAAACATGTTGCAATGTACTCTTTATGTACCTATCCGAACTCAATATAATATTTATAACATTCTTCAGATGCTGGAGGAAGGATCCCAAAGGTACGTCCTTGTTAAATAAATAAGTTGCAATCTTGTGCAACGAACGAAGGAAATATCGATTCTGGTCTAAAGTGATAGTATGTTCTCACTAACTTGAATTGCATACAATGCACTGTATCTAAGATAGGTATACATTATTAGTGTTAGTATATGCGAAACCCGAAACACGTGTCTAGTATTTTTATGTAAAGAATCTATATTATATTATTATTTTATATTATATAGTGTGGGGCAACGTTTTAAAAAAAAAAAAAAATTATATACAAAATGTCAAAACTGTATTATGAAAAATCACAAAGTTATAAGGTTGTTATGTTACCCGGTTTTCCGTACAAAAACATGCTAACGGCGCCCCCGCGCCTCCAGGGTCGTCTTGCGATCATTGATAATAATTTGGCAGTAGGTACCTAACCGTACGGCGATATTGTAAGTAATTAAATGGTGATAAAATTTTCCATCACACTTAAATATTTTTGGGACAAAATATAACATGGTGTAAAAATTATTGATATCGATTCAGTTCCTTATTCTGAACAAACTATATTATATTATTAGGTTTCGCATAATATACTAAAAATAGTGTTGTATATTTAGTCAACATTCATCTACCGTTTCTTGTCAAAATCCTCAAGGACATAATAAATATTGCGGTGAAAATCATTCAAGAAAGACTAATGAATATGTTGGCCATAATACCTATTATATCGTTTTAATTCAAAATTCACTTACCGTCAAAACTAAGTACCCAGAGCAACATTTTCATAAAAACGGGGTCATTCGAAGCCTCGGTCCTCCGTCAGGTAACGATTCGGGTGAGATCTGATAGCAGCTCTCCACAGTACGGATGGAGGTCTAGAGCGCCTAAGGCACCCAACTGATCAGACAAGACATTTACACCAGAGAGTGAAAACCACCAGTCATAGGACTGCACGTCAGAAGTGAAAACTAAGTAACTTGTGAATTGTATCGAAGCGTTCGGCGACGATGACGCGAGTTCCATGATTTTTGTTCACCCAATAAGTGCTCAACGCGCTTAAAGAAGTTTTCACTTCAAAAATTGAATTGAAAGGTAGTTTCGTATGGAGAAGAATTCGTCCGCAATTATGATGACTTTTGACGTCACATGGGTCCTTTGTAGATCGTTCAATCGGCAAAACAACCTAGGAATAGTTGAATGAACTACCAGCAACCCAAATCGCACTCGCCAGTTACATCCCTCAGGCAGCCTTACCAAACTTTTTATTGAATTCATCAGTAGACTTGAAGATACCGAGTATAGCGCTTTCAGAGTTTAATTAATTTACCTAAAGCACGTGAGTTGAACTTCATTTTGAACTAAAACATTTTGTGGTCTGAACTTCAACGTTTCTCGCAGAACTATTAATATATTAAATTGGAGAATTTCATATACGGTATGAGGATATTGGTAGAAGTCTAGTCTGTAGTGATCATGGAAGTTAAGTGGAAGTAGAAAATTAATACCTGCCGACTGTTTTAACTTGAGTTCATTATTAATAATGTTTTGTAGTTATTCTATAGTCGTTTTGCATAAAAGAGGAATGGTACGGATCGTATTACAAGAATCTTTTCAAGTTCGTGCTTATGGATTTTCATTCTTTGGATTCGTTTGGATTCTTTTGGGGTCAGATAGGCAGTCGCCCCATGTAAGATACTGGAATTCAGCTGCTTTTGGGTTAGACTGGAAGCCGACTCCAACAGAGTTAGGAAAAGGTTAGGCAGATGGGAGATGAGATGGCTTATGGATTGTCTATCGTTCTAATGGCTTTTGATCGATTTCAATTCTGCGATGAGTAGATAAGGCTTATGAAGGGACAAAGGTGGTTATTGTGTTAAAATAAGTTGGGCCAACTTTAGATGCGTTACCTGCGCTCAATAATGGCAAAGTAAGGCAATTGCCTGACATTTACAATAATAATAATAATTATTACGTACGCGCCAATGATCATGCAGCAGCTAGTGACGTAACTAAGTATGTATGTTCATCTCTTTCTAACAACAGTTATCGGTATAGGTCTTTCCTTTTCTTCACGCGCTGTATGATTGTATGCAAGTATGTAGCTACAATCATGGCTGACGCTGTTTTTGAGTGCACTAATGTTCGTGTATGACGCGTCTATTTATAATATGTTCCATAATTCTCTATTAAACGTCATCTCGGTAGTCGCTCCCTTTTTAGCTACACATCTTTCACACAAACCATCCATCGTTTATTTGATTATCCCCAACCCAACACAAACATACTAACTACCAAGTTCTTTTAATCAAATTAGACTGAATCAAATAAATCGAATTCAATGAAACGAAAAATAATTAACACTTTATAGTACATTGCTGCAGCGGCCTGCAAAAGGGGCTTTGACACGAACGTGTAAATGTGGGCCTAGGCGAAGCCGAGGCACTCATACGTGAGTCCATCAATGCCTGGTTGCGGCCAAGGCTTGTATATCTTTTCTCAAATAATGCGCGAAAATTCAAAAAATGTAAATTATTTATACATTCCAGATTCAATGACGAACCACGATATTTTTTTACGCGATAATGTATTCATTTGTTTTTTTTCAATAAACAACTTTCTATTTGCAAGCCAGTTCGAAATTTAAATAAAACCTTTGATAAGTTATACCTCCTTGGTTGACATGTTTCGGAGTAAAAGATAGTTCCATTTGTAAATTACACGATAGATATGAGTTTACTTTGTAATTTATTTGGCCGCTAAACCACGACACAATATGATTGTATGGATTTCAATACAACTTTTGGTGGATAAACCACGACACAATATGATTGTATGGATTTCAATACAACTTTTGGTGGCCGCTGCTCGCGTGTATTTGGCCAGTACAGCAATTTCGAATCTCGAAGAAGGTTGTCAAAATAATGCTCGAATTTCCAAGCATGTTTGAAAAAATATCTAAAACAAAACTAAATCGATACACACAACAGACGAAGAATCAACAACCACAATTCAACAAACACAATTTGTGGAACTCAAACAAGACAATGTTAAATTACAGTTAGAAGTGTTGATTCATTACCAATTCACCTTCGCTTATGTACTCTCGGCTTATCAATATTGATACTGAGTTATCAGCGCTTAATCATGAATGCTCCTGTGTTTGATTTGGGAGTTCATTGGGAAACCGTCTATTCAAAGATGTTTGAGTAGAGGGATAAGATGCTTTGATCGTTTTGTGGTTGTTGCAAACACACATACATAAACTCACGCCTTCTTCCCATGGGGGTAGGCAGAAACTATAGAACGCCACCTGCTACGATCCTTACATACTCCTTTTGCTTCGTTTACGTTAATAAATCTGATCATTCACGCAGCTGACCTTTGTGAAGAACATCCCCAATAAAGACTCGATATCAGTATGCTTAGATGGTTTGGTCATATCGAGGGGACGAATGAAAGGCGACTAACAAAAATTTTACAAGGCAGATGTGAGTGGAAACGCCGGGACCACGCCCTAGGAGGATATAATAGTGACCTAATTGGTGATATTCTTTAAAAAGGTCAGGTGCGTAGTGCTAGCAACTGGCGTGCGTGTATGACCAGATGCATATGAACGTAAACGAAGCAAAAGGTGTACGTAAGGAGCGTAGTAGGTGGCGTTCTATAGTTTCTGCCTATCCCATCGGAAGAAGGCGTGAGTTTATACAACGTGTTTTTTTTTATATCCCATACCTCTAGGGTATGATTGAGGCCATATCAAAGAATCAACTGGCATATGAGTTATGTTCCAATCCTTCGTTATTTATTTTTTTCATTTTTCATACAAATAATTCGGCAAAGTCACGATTATTAATGTAAAACACCCTTACGTGAAATATGACAACGTCGCATTTTAGCTTTCCCTTCACTAGCTGCCGCCGGGAAGCCCCGATACCAACATACCTACATATTTTATTTTACTATTTATTTTACTACACTACTGCGAAGTTTGGCAACCTCGCAAAAGTAAAGATTCGTCATACTGGTGACAATTTTTGACCTAATTTAATTATGATTGATGATATCTCCGAAACGATGCATTTTTGGACCACCTATTCTAGGAGTTTTAGTATTATTTTTACCTACAGAATATAACCCTAGAGTTATGGGATATCAAAAAAAACAGGTTGTATATGTGTATGTATATAATTACGGGAATATGCCTTCTGGTATAGTGAAGCATACTGTTAATTTAGAGCTTAATTATGCAACAACTAGCAATAAGGTATTATCCAGAACATGAAAATACTGAACAGTTCAAAAGCATTAGATATTAAATTCCACTATCACTTCACCAGACAATAAAACTAAACCAAAGGCAACTGAAGACTATTAAACAACTAGCTTTTGCCCACGGCTTCGCCTGCGTGGATGTCGGAAAATACCCCACGGGAACGTACTACCGGGATTAAAAATACCCTATGTTTTAATCCCGGATAAAAACAACCTGTGTGCGAAATTTCATCCAAATCCGTTCGACCGTTTTTGCGCCAATCCGGAACATCATTATCATTCCAGCCGAAAGACGTCCACTGCTGGACATAGGCCTTCCCCAAACGGGGAGGGGGGTTGCCATAACCGCCACGCTTGGCACACGCGTTGGCGATCGAAGATTGGTTTTAAAATGCATAGACAACGCTGCTGTCCATTCTCTGGTAAGTCCCTTAGTCACCTTTTACGATACCCACGGGAAGAAATGGGATGATGCTATTATTTTCGTCCGGCACCACACGGAACATACATCCAGAATAATAGACATAAATTCTAAAAACTTAATTTCGGCATCAGAATCGTTCCCATACCTCGTAGCAATTACTTTTTTTTATGTTAAATGTAAAGTTTTGACTTCGTTACTATTTTATTATATGTATAGATATGTTCAACATTCGCAGCCAGCCGCCATTTTGGACTAGTGGCAAATAATAATAAGGCGTATGACACGACATTTGTATTTTGATTAACCGCATTTTGCCTTATAATCCACGTACAATACTTATGCATATGCCATACGGATCAATGGATGTGGCCTGAACTCTCACTCACTAAATTTTTTTTATTTAGGATGGGTTTGCTCTTGACCTTAGTCTAGGGCAGAGGTGACAGAGACAAAGTCGACGATGGAGGATCAAAAATGTCGAGATGTGTTGTAGGACACTCGGTTCAAGCGAAGTTCATTTCGCTGTATGGTATGTATTAAAAATGACAGGCACAGTGAAATAAAGTAACAAAGTTTGAGAGTAATTAAAGAAAATAAATACTTAAAATTTTTACAAAAAAATACCGACTTCCAAAAAAAACACTACAAACTGAAAAATAACTTTAATTTCGAAAGTCAGTGTCTTTGGATCTGTATTTTAGTTTTATGCCTCCGACTTCCGAAATTGAAAGTTATTTTTATTTTTTATTATATTTTCACTTTTTAGTGGGTTGGTTTGTAGTTTATCTAAGTTACAATAGCCTATTGTCAACAGCTCATCATCTTTTACAAAATATTACTTTTCCTGATGGAGGGACGTTAAATGTTGAGGAGTTCTCCTGGTAAGAACCCTTAGCTCCACTACACCATATGCATTGTGATGAGCATAATTTGCTTAGCAACCATATTAAAGTACCTAATCGGAACGCAACCTGTGAAATACTTATTATTAAGTAGTTCCGGTAGTCATCTGTGGTCTTCATCATCAGTTCCACTTCACCAAATGGTGCTTTCCGAGAGCAAATTCACGCGTTACTAAAATACAAAAATTAAGAAAGGCGTAAGTTTATGTTTGTTTGTAATTTTATTGTATTTTTTTTTGTATTATGTAACTATTTTATTGTGTTTTTTATAGACCATAAATGAAGATAGAGAATAAATAAAGATTTTTATTTATTTATTTATAAAAAATACCCAAATCACTATACAACATTATTTTTAGTATATGCGAAACCTGAATATATGTAGTTTGTTCAGAATAAGGAACTGAATCGTTTTCAATAATTTTTACACCATGTTATATTTTGTCCCAAAAATATTTAAGTGTGATGGAAAATGTTATCACCATTTAATTACTTACAACAGAATCGCCGCGCCGCGCGCCGTTCGGTTAGGTACAGACGCCAGCACATCAAGCTACTACAATCTGTCAAATTTCTTTAATAGATTTTCAACTTTATCACTACAGCGTAAGGTTCAAGGTTAATTGAGAAAATTTGACAGTTTCGGGTAGCTTGACCTGCTGGCGTCTGTACCTACTGCCAAATTATTATCAATGGGCGCAAGACGACTCTGGAGGCGCGGGGGCGCCGTTAGTATGTTTTTGTACGGACAACCCGGTAACATAGTTTTGAAATTTTGTACAATAGATTCTTTACATAAAAATACTAGACCTTAGATTATATACTTGTCTATAATCTAAGTACTAGACACGTGTTTCGGGTTTCGCATATACTAAAACTAATATTGTAGATATGCCTATTTTTTTCTTCGTTTAGTTACTCTGAAATGTTGTTAATTTATTCAACTGTGCCTGTTATATCATTATTTATTACACAGTGAAAGGAAACTTCGTTCCAACAGCGGACCGATCACGGGCGTGCCAAGACGTTTGTGACAAGACATGATAAATTATGTCTTGTCAATTTGTACTAGCATTTTAAGACGAAACGGTTTTTGTCAAACTGTGATAAAATGTGTGACTCAAGTCATGTCACAGTAGGCCGTGCTCGCCCCGCAGGGTGTCCCACGTCACCTGTCGGCTTTCTTTTCGTTCGTGCAGTCTGTACTACGTTGATTCAGATTACCTAGATTGTCATTTGTTTGGTTTCATTATGGCTATATGACGTAATAACTATTACGTATTTTTTTTTTCAGATATAATAATAGTCCTCCAGACCGAATTTCAGTCATAGCGATCAATCCCAGCGGAGACCAACCTTCAGCGCGTGAGACATTATACAACCTGTTTTTTTTGATATCCCATAACTCTAGGGTTATATTCTGTAGGTAAAAATAATACTAAAACTCCTAGAATAGGTGGTCCAAAAATGCATCGTTTCGGAGATATCATCAATCATAATTAAATTAGGTCAAAAATTGTCACCAGTATGACGAATCTTTACTTTTGCGAGGTTGCCAAACTTCGCAGTAGTGTAGTATAAATAGTAAAATAAAATATGTAGGTATGTTGGTATCGGGGCTTCCCGGCGGCAGCTAGTGAAGGGAAAGCTACCTTGTCGACGTTGTCATATTTCACGTAAGGGTGTTTTACATTAATAATCGTGACTTTGCCGAATTATTTTGTATGAAAAATGAAAAAAAAAATAACGAAGGATTGGAACATAACTCATATGCCAGTTGATTCTTTGATATGGCCTCAATCATACCCTAGAGTTATGGGATATCAAAAAAACACGTTGTATTGCACTAGTGTGTGCGCAGACATATGTCCACTCTCTATTCTCTCATTCTCATAGCTCGCTGGGACGGCAATCTGACACGACCAGGGAGTGATCAGGCACCACCAACGGCTTAACGTGCTTTCCGAGGCACGGGGGTGTCGCACCGCCAGCTTCCAAACTCCGGGCTGTTACTAAGAAATTTCTAATGTAAAAACCTAATAACACTTTGCCTGACCCGGGAATCGAAACCAGGACCCCCACGCCCAACACCAACAACAGACAACCAACGAGGCAGTCCAGATTTCAGATATACCAGACAACCAAAGCGTTCATTTTTAGGTTTCCGTACCCAAAGGGTAAAACGGGACCCTATTACTAAGACTCAGCTGTCCGTCCGTCTGTCTGTCGGTCTGTCCGTCTCTCACCAGGCTGTATCTCATGAACCGTGATAGTGAGACTGTTGAAATTTTCACAGATGATGTATTTCTGTTGCCGCTAGAAAAATACTAAAAAACAGAATAAAATAAATATTTAAGGGGGAGCCCCCATACAACAAACGTGATTTTTTTGCTCGATATTGATAACGGCAACAGGTGACGCTTGAAATATTCACAGAATCTTTAGTTATTTAATCACTTTAAAAATAAATAATAAAATTTATATTTAAGGAGGGCTCCCATACAACAGATATGATTTTTTTGCCGTTTTTATAGTTAATGGTACGGAACTCTTCGTGCACGAGTCCGACTCGCCCTTGGCCGGTTTTCTAAAATGTTTTTAATGTCTAAGTGGATGTTGCTACTTACTCATTTATGATTAGTCCTATATCGAAAACCCTAGGAAACATGTCATAGTCTGAACATTGACTGAATCTTAATGTTTATATTAAAGGTCATTAGTACGGGATGTCAACTGATAGCGAAACAAACGCAAGTGTGAAGTTGGCGCGCTTCGACAGAGTCTAGCCTGACATTCGCGCGAGTCGACGAGAGCGCTACAGCCATCTCTTTTACAAGAGCCTAGAAACTGTCTGACGTTTAATAGTGTTAAATTTTAACAAGTTCAAATGTAACCTAAAATCAATAACAAAATTGACTTCAGACTTATTCTTCGCGCCCGCAACACACATGATCTATGCTTAGTAAAATGTTCAACGATAAAGATTTCAGTCTCAATCGGCCTCAGCTGTCCCAACATTTAAATGTTTTCTCCTGGGACATTAGAGCTTCAGAACTGAGCAAATAAATGTGTTTGAATATTGTAGGTCTGTCTCGGTAAAAATTCTCCCTGTCTAGGAATTTACATAGTGTCTTACTGAAGAACTGCGTAGGTTTTGTTAGATAAATTCATGTTTTCGACGCTACCGATTCCCAGGGCGACATTTTTTTCCTACATAATTTAGAATTTCAGTTTCTGTATCGAAACGAGGTCGAGGAATTTAGAAGAAAATTTGTCACAACAGAGAGGCAATTCTCGCATTTTTAAGAACGCTCGCATTCTCTTCTGAATCTCAATCTGTCAAAAAAACCAGCTAAGTGCGAGTCAGACTCGCATACGGAGGGTTCCGTACTACCATACAATATTTAATACTCATCATCTGACTAGCCTTTTCCCAACTGAAATGAAATGAAATGAAATCGTTTATTCTGTAAATAGGATATTAAAATCACTTTTACACGTCATATAAAAAAATAATCTAGATGTAGCAGACATTTCCTATCTGACTACCCCTGAGAAGAAATGGCGAAACACACTCAGGGGTCAAAGTCTCTTTTAAAGTCCAAAAACAAACTTAAACTATTTTAGGGTCGGCTTCCAGTCTAACCGGATGCAACTGAATACCAAAATTTTACATGGAGCGACTGCCTATCTGACCGCCACAACCCAGTTACTGGGTAATACGATACCCCTTGGTAAGATTGGTTGTCAAACTTTCGGGCTTCTGACGATCCGTACCGACTGTTAAAGATCCCAGAACAACATCCGAGACTAACATGCTTTCCATGGCACGGAGGGGTCTTGGTATGTAAAGATGGTCACCCATCCAAGGACCAACCGCGGCAAGCGTAGCTTAACCTGATCGATTGATCCATGCAGCTGTTATTACTTAGTCACAAGCCCTTCCCTTACAATATTTAACACTACATATTAAAAACAAAAACACTTCTTTTTTTCTTTCTTGTTCCTTTCATTTTTAAGTTTATTTTATTTTTTATTATAGCAGCCAGAGCAGTACACACACTGAAAATTTCAAGTGTCTACCTATTACGGTTACGGTTCAAATGTTACAGCTCTGTGACAGACGGACGGACAGCGGAGCCTTAGTAAAAGGGTCACGTTTGCACCCCATGGAACCCTAAAAACCTCTATTTCTCATTTACCTACTTTTTTGACAAGTGTTTGTCCAAAAAGTAGGTAGGAAATTAATCGTCGCTAATACGAGATTGCTACTAGATTGAACGTTTTTTAGGTTCCGTGGTAAACAAGGAACCCTTATAGTTTCGCCATGTCCGTCTGTGATTTTGCCATTTTTTTTATAACGGGAATCGGCCTTTCAGATCATACGATACTTATTATTATGTTAAAATAAGTACGTCCCCAACACTACAGCATCCGACGGCCAGACAGCGATAATTAATAACTAATTAAGTCATTCAATTATATTTTCTGCTTCCAGATTGCTTCAATCCCAATGCAATATTAATGCTCACTATTTCAGTTCACTCTGTTTTCATTCGACACATTTTTTGTCTCATTCAATTGTAAAAAACCGGCCAAGTGCATGTCGGACCACGCACAATGAAGGGTTCCGTAGTTGGGATGAATTTATCCCAAAAACAAACTTAACATTGTAGTTGAAAAACATGCTCTCCCATACATCGGTATACGTTACGGTCAATTCTTCAACTGCAAATTTAAGTTGGTCGACTATTACTCGTTAACTTGTGAAGCCTACTTAGCTGTTATAGTTTTCCTTTTAATTTCGTTATATATACTATTGCCATGAATTTTTTCACATATCCAAAACCAACCATTTAGCTGGCAGGGGGGGGGGACACTTGACTCTAACAAAAAATAGCACTTTAAAGCTTAATATTACGCAAACGGATCCCTTAATTGAAAAATGGTTTTGCCAAACCGACAATATTTTTGAACGGCCTATCCAACGATACCCCACACCATGGAATAGACGATAAAAAAATATATCATCCCCATTTCACGTGTAAGGGAGGTACCCTAAAAAAAATGTTTTTCATAATTTTATTTTACCATTTTTTCGGCATGATTAATATGTATACGAGTACCCATGGCAAATTACAGCTTTCTAGGACTAAGAGTCTCTGAGCTAAGCTGGGGACAGACGCACGGACGGACAGACAGACAGACAGACGGACATGGCGAAACTATAAGGGTTCCTTGTTTACTACGGAACCCTAAAAACGTAAAGAAGATTTTTTTCTGAATCGGTTTCTTCTTCAAACAAGACTTCGATTTCATGACTAGTATGTAGCCACCCAATGATATTATATTATATAGATATGTTGTGAGCGCGCAATCGTGAAAACTCGAAAACGTCCTAATTGGGAACGATTGACTTTAGTCTGCGTGGCCAGAATAATGTTTGTTTACATTCACGCGCAATTGACAACACTAGCTGACTCTTTTATCCTTGTTGTTTTTATCAAGCCATCTCTTTTCCATCATTTTTACCTACTTGTAATGAAATGTAAAATGAATGAAAAGTGGGTATGTGTGCTGCCGCTGCTGCGTGGAACACCTTTTTCGGTTGTTTTGTGAGTATATCGGTTGTAGTGTGAAATGTGTGAATAACATATCTGTTTAATATAATATCATTGTAGTCACCTTTAAAAAGACCTAAAATGGTTTCATTCAATTTAACAACAATATTAGCAAAAAACTTTGCAGACTCCCTCCGAACCAAGTCGCTCGGTTGTAAATAGCCGATATGTTTTTTCCGTAGAAAACGTAACGGCTATTTACAACAACGACTTGGTTCGGAGGGAGCCTGCAAAGTTTGTTGCTAAAATTGAACAAGTGAACTTGGTTAACGTAAGTTACTTCTTTGATATTAACAAAGCTGTATCGGACTTTTTAAATAATTCTTGGTTTATTTTTTGCCGTGTAATTTTTTGCCATGACAAATCGGTACTTTGCTAAAGCTTGATTTTTTCGGTGTATCCTTTTGTATCCCATGGGTAATCACTGCTTGACCTAACTAAATGAAGAAATCCCAAGAGAAACAAATTCATACCCTTTCCATTCTCCCTACATCAACGTCCGTATAAACCTAACACATACCACGTCCCGACTCATGCCTTATGAGACGAATATTAAGCACCCAAGAGATATTTACAAGGAAATAAAAATGGTATGTCGTCATTCTATTGTGAACTGTGCGAACGTTAAAAGACGCTGTGAGAAGCTCGTGAGAAATTGTGCCAGACGATATTTTGGTGGCTAAATATGCGTCCATGCGTCAAATTGCGTGCCATAGCTTAGGATAGGTTCAGTATCGATAAATTTAATTCAAGTAAAAATACTCATACCGTCTTATTACAAAACAAGATTTATAATTTACTATGACTTTACGGTCCCATCATCTTCATCATCATCATCTGACCAGCTTTTTCCCAACTACGTTGGCGTGAGCTTCCAGTCTAACCAAATGCAGCTGAATACTAGTATTTTACATAGAGCAACTGACTATCTGACCTCCACAACCCAGTATCTAGATAACACGATACCCCTTAGTTAAACTTTCACCGTCTTATTGTCATTTAGCCATGTCAAAATATAAATCTTGTTTTGTAAAACAAGATTTATATTTTGACATGGCTTAAACCAAGGAGCCATTTTTTGTAATTAGAACGTAACAGTGATTGAAATACCATTCTTTATACAAAACTGAAAACTTAGTTCGGTACTAAGTTGTCAGTTTTGTATTAGGAACTTTACGGTAAACGGAATAAAGTTTGAAATTCAATAATGGCTCCATGGTTTAAACTTGGGTCTGAAGATAAACCTTGTTTTGTAATAAGGCCCATTGTGTTAGTAACAAAATTTTTACAAACTATGTAAGTAAAACATTAACACAGAAACAATTCGTGACATCACTGCTGCAAGGTGACAGGTTCAGCATAAAGGAAAACAGGAAAAATAAAAACCTTAAAAAAAAATTCGCAAGATCAACCATATTTAAAATAGCAATCGTTTAGAATTAAAATGATTTTATTTGTTTAAATGCTTTAATTACTAAGTTAGTAGGTACTAAATTAGGTTGATTTGCATTTTTTTTTTGTTTTCCATTTTTACTGGGTCCTTTATCGTTACTGAACCTACCCGTAAGCAATGGCACGCAATTTCTTTAACACCCTGCACTTCCGAAAAATATAATAGGTTTCCGTATCTCAAAAGGAAAAAACGGAATCCACATAGGATCACTCGTATGTCTCTCTGTCTGTCCGTCTGTCACAGCCGATTTGCTCCGAATCTACTGAACCGATTAAGTTAAAATTTCGTACACAGGATGGGGGACAAATAAGAAATTTAAAAAAAAGTTTTGCAAACCGTACCGTGTGACGTATCAAATGAATGGGCACGTGAGGGACTCTTTTTTATATTTTTTTAATAAATACTTTCAAAATAATTTAAGAAAACAGGTGAAAACTGACCCCATTCCCGCCCCATTCCTGTTTTTATTTTTGTCCTTATCTTCCAAACTACTGAACTTAGAAAATAGCTCATTACTTATAAATTACAGGAAAACCTATAAGAAGCCAATGGTGTTAAAACTACATGGATAATCTCCCAATATTGTGCGAACAAACTTACATTTGCAGTTGGAATGAATGGGAGATCATGTTTTGCAACTACAATGTTAAGTTTTGTTCTTGGGATAATGTATGAAGATTTCGCACCCAGACATTAAAATTCCGTGTATTGCAGAACTGAGCAAATAAATGTGTTTGAGTATTGTAGGTCTGTCTCGGTAAAAAATCTCCTTGTCTAGGAAGAATTTTGCAGCAGAACCGGGCAGACCCTATCATGCCAAAAAGATAGGCAGCGTCCTCAAACTCAAACAACCTTCTTCTCACATCTTTGCCTTCCCAGAACTCCTGTTAACACAAATTAGGATAGGGTCGTTTATCAAATTAAGCTTCACTAAGTCTTGTTGGCACTCCACAAACCAAGATATCCTACTTGCATCTCAGTGCCGTTAAATTGCTTTATCTTTTACCCCCGTTTCAAGACGTTAGTCGTGGAAAGATTCTCGCAAAACAGATGCTGCTATGATAAAATTGAAAGTAGTTCCGCTTGAATTTCCTTGAGTTGCAATGCGATTTTTATCTCGTGATGTCAAAAATTTAATGGAAGTGGTGTTAACTGGAAAAGCATTTGTATGCTGTTTTTTTAGATTTTCAGTAACACTATGACTAGATTGTTCCGTGTGGTGCTGGACGTAAAGAATAGCACCATCCTTTTTCTTCCCGTGGGTGTCGTAAAAGCCGACTAACGGACTTGCTAGAGAATGGGCAGCAGCGTTGCCTTTGCATTTTAACACCATACTGCGATCGCCAACCCAGTCTGTAACTGTTTGTGACATTCATTTTGTTATAAGCGTTGGTCTCCAACCTAGGCGTTGCCTGTATCTTGGGGACCTGTTGATGAAAGGTGATGACTACATTTATTCTGCTGTACACACGCATTTACATTTCAGATCTTTTGTTCATGTAGTGACTAACCTGAAGTTTTTATGCCACCCATTGGCCTCTGACTTGGCTCCACATCGTCATCATCATAAATGCCGTCGATAAATATCTCTCCGGCATGGTCGGTGAGGGAGAGGCAGGGTTTGCACCCTCGCGCCCCTAGTCGCCGCAGGAGACGCCCCGGGCGTCGGGAGTCGCAAGCCGATTTCCGGCCGCCGTATGCGCGGGCCTGCGGACGGTGAGCGATGGGTAGCTCGCCGTTTGATACGGACCAGGCCCGGGTGGCGCCTCAAAGAGATGTCAGCACGAATTGACGGGGTCCATTTGGTTGCTGGAGTTGCGAGTTTGTCCGAAAGGGATATCGTAGTCCTGACACACTGGCAAATGAAGGAACACGGGTGGGTTTTAGTCAGTAAAAGTCTGACACGCCCTTCTCCGCCCAGAGCAGGAGAAGTTATTTGATAATTTCCCGACCAAAAATAAAAAAGGCATTGTCCCTCACAATGTTTTCCTTCACCGTTTTTAAGCAAGTGATACTTATACAATACGCACCTGAATCCGAAATTTAGTGGTGCGTGCCTTGGGTTTGAAGTCGAGACCTATGACTTGGCAGTCCAACGGTCATCCCCCAGGGCTATCACTGCTGTACAATGTAATACCTTTCAGACGATGTAAACATAAATTCATTGGATTTTTACCTTGCACCAAAACCATGGAATTTTTCATCATATCAAGGAAGATTTTCTTTCTTAATTCTTTTTACCTATTGTGGTATGGTAGTTTTATTCTAGGTGCATCGTCTTCACATATAATTATATAATTGATGTACCTATACAAAATACGGTGGAGATTCTTGCCCATTCTTCTCCATACGAAGCTACCTTTTGGAAGGGGCGACTAGAATCAATTCTATTTTCTTTGTAAATTTTGATGTTCAAAAGTGCCATTTATGTGCCTATTTGAAATAAATAATTTGACTTTGACTTAGAGAATTAAAACCATTCATGAACCTATTTACTTAAAATTAAACAACGCAGAAATTACAACTTCTGTTGTAATTTTAAATCTATCCACTTAAAAGATGAATACTGTAAATTACTATTTGCTACATATGCAATAATTTTAGCTACCTCAATGTATTCGTAGTTATTTAACAAAATCCTCGGTACCAACATAGGATAGGCTGGTCAGAGGAGTATCCCACCTATTTAGTATTGCAATGCCTTATCTAGATATGACATTATTTTAATTGTCCCTAACATGAATCTTTCAAATAATACTGACCGTAAACGTTGGTCCTTCCATATTTACGATTCAACAATTTGGTCAGACATGTTAAGAGCGTTTACGACTTACGGCATTTCATACAAACTTTCAAGCCCTTGTTTTTCGAAATGACTGAACCGATTTTAATGAAACTTCATACGCATAAGCAGGATACAAAGGTCTAAAAAGTTAGTTAAGAACATTTTCGAAATGTCTTATTTAAAAACAGATAACTAGAAATTTCTGTTTCTATGGAAAATTTAAAATCGGTCTTATTTGGCTGTAACACTATTTTTAGAAAATGTTCTTCACTAACTTTGTATCCTGCTTATGCGTATGAAGTTTAATTAAAATCGGTTCAGACATTTCGTAAAAGCTCTTAATGGATTATTTTTTTACGCGAAATAGTTATTTATTTATTTAATGCACAATGTACATAACATAGTTACACCTTAGAGCAGTTACACGCTAGGCTTAAACTAGTGAGTACATGACCCTGTTAGGGCGCATCAAGATAACTTAAAACTAGTACTGAGTATCATGTAGGTTAGGAACTTTTACATTTTAAAATATTATATTAATATCTATATCTAGTTTTATAGACTTATACTAATTATATACTTATATCTAGTTTTATAAATAAAATATTATATTGAACTCTATTTAACATTTTATCTTACATTCCAACTATTCTATATTAATTATTACTAATGAGTGAACATCTGAACATCGGTGACCAATCTAGCCGTTCTAAAAACAAAAGGAGTGGAGGAATGTGTTTGAATGGGGCCGGCAAGTGAAAGATGATCTCAGATGGCACCACTACTGTACGAACCCTTGTCATTAAGTGAAATAAACATTTATACACTTCGAATTTCTTATTTGCGTAAAAATAACCTGCATTTTTAATACATACCTGAGTATTTAGACTATTTAGCGATCTTTTCATAGTTACTTTCCTAGAAATGTTTATGACACACTCTGGCCCCGCTTTTAGGCACAATTTTTTAAGTTTCATATGTCGAAGAAACTGGTGGCCTCCAGTTTCTTTACAATTAGGTATACAACATCTAGGCATTTCCTCAATAATTGTCTCTAATTATGAATTCACTACAACTTCCTTACAAAAACTGCTTTGATATTAGTCTTTGTGTTACTAGCTCCACTTTGACAGTTGTCGGCCCCATTGATACATGACCGTGAGTCTGAGTAGTGATGCTTTTTATACATACTATCGGCACCCCGTCAGTTCAGGTACCAACCTTGTTGACTGGGTAATCTACACCATAAGCTGTTCTTAAAATTTAAAATCGGTCTAATTTGGCTGTAACACTATTTTTAGAAAAAGTTATTTACTTACTTTTTAGATCTTTGTATCCTGCTTATGCGCATGGAGTTTCATTAAAATCGGTTCAGTCATTTCGAAAAACAAGGGCTTGAAAGTTTTTATGAAATGCCGTAAGTCTTAAACGCTCTTGATGGATTACTTTTTACGCGAAATAGTTATTCTATTACTAATGAGCGGAACATCAGTGACCAATCTAGCCGTTTTAAAAACAAAAGTGGAGGAATATGTTTGACTTAATACATGACCGTGAGTCTGAGCAGTGATGCTTTTTATACATACTATCGGCACCCTCTCAGCTCAGCTACCAACCTTGTTGACTGGGTAATCTTCACCATAAGCTGTTCTTAAAATTTAAAATCGGTCTTATTTGGCTATAACACTATTTTTAGAAAACGTTCTTCACTAACTTTTTAGACCTTTGTATCCTGCTTATGCGTATGAAGTTTCATTAAAATCGGTTCAGTCATTTCGAAAAACAAGGGCTTGAAAATTTGTATGGAATGCTGTAAGTCGTAAACGCTCTTAATGGATTATTTTTTACGCGAAATAGTTATTCTATTACTAATGAGCGAACATCAGCGACCAATTTAGCCGTTCTAAAAACAAAAGGATTGGAGGAATGTGTTTGAATTGATACATGACCTTAAGTAGTGATGCTTTTTATACCTACTATTGCCACCCTCTCAGCTCAGCTTCCAACCTTGTTGACTGGGTAATCTTCACCATAAGCTGTTCTTATAAAACTTATGGTAAGATGCGAGTACCACGAGTTATCACCTGCCTAGCCTGTTCCCAATTATATTGGGGACGGGGTCTATTCTAACCGGATATATTATGTAGCTGATGTAAAGGCTAGGGCTTTGCATGGAGGCTGCGCAGGCCGTTAACAAACATAGGTAGTGTAGAGATAGTTTGTTAAAGGAAACTCAAGTTCAGTTAATACATACAGTATGTAACAAAAACCCTGTTGTTCCTTTTAGTGACGTATACATTCACCTACAAGCACAACATCATTGGTGCAATTATAATATAAAAAAAATAAGCATTGGCTAGTCGAGAAGTCAAAATCAAAGAATTAAAGAGGTTAGAAACCAGTTAAACATTACAAATACTAATAATTAAATATTGATTTTAATTATTTTTGTTTAATGACTTGCTATATTACGTCTGTATACCGATTCTTAAAACGTAGGTAGAAGGAACAACAGGGTTTTTGTTACATAATTATTGTATATTTACCTAGTAGGTTAGGTCGCGGGTAAGGTAGACTGTTCACTGTTCTGAGCACTATCACACTTAGATGAGGAAGGGTACCGTCCTTGGCAGCACGCGGCAGAAGTAGTAGGGTTGCCGGCACAGGCTCCGCATGGGCTGGTCAGGCCGCCGAGACTCCGCAGGCGGCGTGTGTTAGTAGCACGCATTGGACGCCGATAGCGCACGGTCTAGCACACGGGCAGGGCACGGCTCAGCACATGTGCAGCCCGTAGATGGAGCAGCGTGTAGGTGTCCAGCTCTCAGCCTGAACATAGAACCTCTAGCTTGGGGCACATAGATCTTGAGGTTCAGCAAAATAGCTCCTGCTAGCAATGTCAGCTCATGTCAAAATGGCAGAGTCATCTTAGGGTAGGGTTCTAGAGTTGTGTTTAGCAAAGTCAAAGTCAAATTATTTATTTCAAATAGCACATAAATGGCACTTTTGAACGTCAAAATTTACAAATAAAATAGAATTGATTCTAGTCGCCCCCCCTCCCCTCGCCTAGCCGTCCCCTTCCAAGAGGTAGCTTCGTATGGAGTAGAATGGGCAAGAAACTCCACCGTTACTCTTTTAAAATGTTTTACTATATTTTGTATAGGTACTATAGTATCTACATACTACAGACACTACATCATACATCTTATACTTACACTTTACATTCATTAATATTATGTATTATACTTTTCTATTGGTTTTGCAATATTATTTTGCGAATCGTTCTAAAACGATTAGTTTTCTTTAATTTTCATATTTTTCAATGTTCGAAAAGGCCAGACATATTCGTATCACATATTCGTACCAAAAACCTCTTTGATGAATTTTGAGAGCGTTTCAATTATTATTATAAATGTAAGTTAGGATACAAATATTATACAGCAAACAATTATAATTATCTATAAAATACAATATTTGAGCTAAACATATTGATAAAAATAATTTAAATTATATAAATCAAAAGTAACCTTCATGGACTAAGCCAGTAAGAAAACTAATCGTTTTAGAACGATTCGCAAAATAATATTGCAAAACCAATAGAAGAGTATAATACATAATATTAATGAATGCAAAGTGTAAGTATAAGATGTATGATGTAGTGTCTGTAGTATGTAGATACTATAGTACATCAATTATATAATTTTATGTGAAGACGATGCACCTTAAATACAATTACTATACCACAATAGGTAAAAAGAATTAATAATGAAGCAATGACAGATAAATTAATTATGTGATAGATACATGGTGCTCACATATTTACAAACATTGTAAAATAAAAAAAAGGTTTTTCTAAAAAAAAAAAAAATATCAGTGTGTGAGTTTAAGGTAATCACAGAATGTAAAACAAATGTCATAAAAATAATAAATTATACAGTTAAAATAGCTATCAGTTAGATTTTGTCTAGACTCTAGATTGTCCTATGGAGCTGGAGCAGCATGTTTCTAAGCGTTCTTATCTTGGATATAATCCTCTAATTTGTAATAAGCTTGTTTACAAAGTGTGTTTTTAATATGAGTTTTAAATTAGCAACTAACTAATAGTGAGATTTTTAGAATCACTCGACTATTTACCGTTGAGACTCACAACGCTTCACTGATTACAATTTTTCAAGGAGCAACTGACCTCTAGAACCCAGTTACTAGGTAACACAATACTCCTTGGTAAGACAGGTCTTCGGGCTTCTGACTACCCGTAAATTAAAAATTAAAATTATGTTTATTTATCTCTACAAATTACATCTTATACTAGATATACATATAGTTGACAGGTATTTTGAAAATATTTTGTGATTTGTGGGAGATCTGGAGTCTAAACTAAGACTAGGCCTGTATTTTAGAACTCCAGGACCGCCATTTTATCACATAGTAAAGGTTGTCAACGTGCTACATTAAATTGCGAGTGACTGATGGTGTGTGTGTGACAGTTTGTGGGGGTGTGTGTGAGTGTGTGTGTGAGTTTGTGTGTTTGTGGGGGTGTGTGTGTGCATGTGTTTTATGCCTATATTCATTGTACATACAATATTTCATAAATATATAATAAAATTATGTAGATGTGCATAGAAAATGTAATATTAAAATATTATACGTAGAAAACTACCAAGCACTTGCAACACCATTGCCGAGTAGCTTCCCGTTGGTAGAAGCCACTCAGACAATGCGGAACAAGTCCCACGAATATAATAAATAAAAAGAATAAAAATAAAATTACAATAAATATACTGTTACTTTACTATCTCAAGGAGTTTTCCGTTTCAGCGTAACTTCGATTTAGTAACCATTTGTTAATTTTGTTTTTACATTAAATTTTACGACAATTAGCTATATCTATGACTTTATTTACTTTATTGAATAATTCGCCTCCTCGGAATAGGAATAGTAAGATGGTCTTCACATGCTCTGACAAGGATTATATCTGGACTTTAAAAGATACTGTCACCTCTAAGTTTGTTTCGGCATTTCTTCTCAAAGTAGTTGGATAGGAAACGCCGACCTCATCTAGTTTATATTTTAAAATATGGTTGACGTGTAAAACTGTTTGTACAAACCTACTTACGAAAATACAATCATTTAGGTATCATTTATAAATTATTTTATCATTGGCGTTTGCAGTACCTACGTAATTGTTATTAGTAGACAATTTGACTCTACCGCCCAATTTCGTGACTTAAACCTCAGTTACATTTTTTAGAACCAAAGTTTTATTCTTACCCTGAAACATTTGCTTCAGTGTCAATATCTGTCAGTTGTAACTATCAGAAATTCAGAATAGCTGCCGCAGCGAGCTTACTGAACAATTTATTGATGTTTGTTTCACGTCAATGTCGCGCATAAACCAATAAAGTTCCATCCTTTGAGTAGTTGAAACTCTTAACCGAACTGTTAGCTGAATCTAACTACTGAGAATTTGTTAATAGGTGGTAAAACAAGTATTTAGGTTCAAAGGTTCATCAAGGGCTCGTGGGTAATTCAGATAGATTTGCAGGGTTGAGCTTCGCTAATAGCGGACAATCCGTGGGTAGATCATTTTGCGCTCATCAACCGCATTCATCTCGTAATATTTATTGTACACACCTACGGACACATACAAAAATCCCACTATGCGTAAAAAATAAATAAAACAAAAATGTATAATAAATAAAAAAACAAAAATAAATAAATGCAATCCAATAGTTACTAATATCGGATTGTATTTATTTATTTAGTTTTTTTTTATTAAATACATCAACAATTTATAATACATATAAACAAAAATAAATAAATGAAATCGGATAGTCGAAACTATCGGATTTTATTTTATTTATTTTTTACCCCTAGTGGGATTATATGTGTCCATAGGTGTGTGCCATCACAGCAATACCAGGGCTGCAGTAGTTATTTTTTTAATATTTCAGCATTATGCTGAGATAGGAGCCGTTTTGGCGTTGCACAAGTCTTGATTTATTTTTTGTATTTTGTTTATTCGAACAACTAGGTCACCACACACCTCCTCTTACACATCAGACACGTACATTCCCAGATCACACAAATGACCTGCATGCAAACACTACACAAACTTATTTATTTTTTCTTTTTATACTTTTTTCTATCTGAAAAACCAAAGTAAAGTTCATACATTATAAATTGTTAAAATGATTATGTAAGTACAAGATACTAAAGAAATGTTAATGGCTATTATAAATGTGTAATAACCGAGGGGTTTGGCGCTGATAGCCGAAGTACAGGCTCTGCCTAGCTCGGCTACAGAATCTGATGAGCATACCACTTATACTTACCTAAATTAGCCTGTTAAAATATTTTGTAATTTATGTCTAAGTTTTCTTTAAATAAACATTATCTTATCTTAGTTTTGTTAGTTTTAAATGTTTCTTTTTACATAACAATCTGGGTTGTCAATATTAGTAGTCAGCCCATGACTACTGATATTGACAACCCAAAAGTATGTTTGTCGGAACGTACATATTTCCTAGAATTTATTATTGAAGTACACGCATGTTTAGCAAGATTATTTTGAGATAACGCCTTCACTGATCAATTACCCCTTTTGAAATAAAAAGGGATTTACTTTTACTAATCATCTGAAATACGGACCCGTTCCTTTGAAAATGCAATAAGATTCTATCAGCGCTTCTTAAGGATTAAAGTACCTAAGTCAGATTAAATATTTGCAAAGATACAAGTGTTAGGAATCCTAACTAATATTTTAAATGCGAAAGTGAGTTTGCTGTTTTCAAGCTAAAACGGCTAAACGGATATAGATGAATTTTGGCAGATAGGTAGCCTGGGACCTGGAAAAGGACATAGGCTACTTTTCATCCTGATTCGCAGACGAAGTCGCGGGCCTTAACTAATACAATAACAAGTGATGGGTCCTTAGGTATAAAAGCTGAAAATATATTAAAAATAGATAAATTGTAGTTCAAACTCAAACTCAAAGCATTTATTTCAATTAAACCAACCACAGGCACTTTTGAAGCGATTCCAGGTTTGAGTAGAAGTTGTTCATAAACAATGATGATGAATACAATGACCCCTTAAGAGGTTGTGCGTTAATTATGTTACATTTTGTATAAAAAATAAAATAATATTGGTTTGACATTAAAAATATTAATCTACAGACATAAGCCTTTCTTTTCTATAAATCATGGCAAAACCGCATGAAAATCTGTTGTGTAGTTTTGAAGAACAAACCCAGGTAGCGCTTCCCACCAGGAAAGTTCGGAAGATTCTTCCTTTTTAGTAGAGGAGCGGTACCTACACCTTCTCTAAGGGACACATTATTGTTTTCCGACATGCATGAGAACGAAGTCGCGGACACAGCTAGTTTATAATATGTATGCCAAGCAAAAGGAAAGCAAGTCATTCAAGCAGTTATTTTCCTAAAATGCAACCAGAAACAAAGCATCAAATTCAACCAGGATCTAAATAAATTATATACCTCGTGGTCGGAGGATCCCGATTGTCAATGTAGTGAACGATTTATTGCCAAACTAACGTTTCACTAAAGTTTACGGTCACCTCTAAGGAAAACAAAAACTTTGTTCCATTTGAGTGACAAGAGGAGTTTGCTCCTGATTTGTATTCTTGAGGGACAAATAGAATTGTGATAGCCCTGAGATTTGGAGTGATTGATTGGCATGGGTTTAAAGTTGGGGTTTTCTGTGACCCATGTTTGTTTTAGGAGTTTGGACACTGTAACGTTACGATTAGCCGGAGGGCTAGTTGTAGTCGCGTATGGTCAACTTCGCAATCGGTCAAGTGACTGACAAACCGTCAAAACCGCGCTCGGCCAAAATAGCGATTGGTCCTTAACTAGTATTGTCAAAATAGCAATTGGTCCATATCGCGAATGGTCAAATTCACATAATTTTCTTGTGTGTTCGTGTGGTACCAGACGTAAAGAATAGCACCATCCTATTTCTTCCCGTGGGTGTAGTAAAATACCACTAAGGGATCTACTAGAGAATGGGCAGCAGCGTTCTCTATGCATTTCACACCATACTGCGCTTGGCAGGCGGGTTAACGATCGCAGTATGGTGTTATACTGCGATCGTTAACCCGCCTGCCAAGCGTGGCGATTATGGCAACCCCGCCCTTTTTGGGCGAGGCCTATGTCCAGCAGTGGACGTCTTTCGGCTGGAATGATGAATGGGTCTTTGACATTCATTACGGGTAGTCAGAAGCCTGAGGGCCTTATTACAAAACAAGGTTTATCTTCAGACCCAGATTCAAAACATGTAGCCATTATTGAATTTCGAACTTTATTCCGACTATGGTAAAGTTCCTAAACACAAAACTGTCAACTTAGTACCGAACTAAGTTTTCAGTTTTGTATATAGAATGGTATTTCAATCACTGTTACGTTCTTATTACAAAAACTGACTCCATGGCTTAAGCCATGTCAAAATATAAATCTTGTTTTGTAATAAGACGGTGAAAGTTTAAATAAGGGGTATCGTGTTACCTAGATACTGGGTTGTGGAGGTCAGATAGTCAGTTGCTCTATGTAAAATACTAGTATTCAGCTGCATTTGGTTAGACTGGAAGCTGACCCCAACGTAGTTGGCAACGTAGTTGGGAAAAAGCTGGTCAGATGATGATGATGAAGATGATGGGACCGTAAAGTCATAGTAAATTCGTAAGAAATTATCTTCTACAACTAGTTTTTTTTTATTTGTTCTAATTATTTTGTGTTTTATTTATTATTATTAATTAAACTCATTCTTTATTCTTTTTTGTGTGGTCAATGAATAACCTGGTGCACAGTTTTTATGCCGCCCATGGACTTGGCTTCACATGGCGTCTAGAAATATCTCTCAGTATGGCGGTTTCATCACGATGTTTTCCTTCACCGTTTTTGAAGCAAATTATACGCACATGAATCCGAAAAGTCAAGAGGTTGGGTTCAAACTCAAGACCTATGACTTCGCAGTCCGACGGTCACACCATTAGACTAAAACTGCCAAGATTTGATCTCATTACAAATCCTAAAAGACTCTTGAAAGACAATAATTATCTCCGTTTATAAGCTGTTTCAGATAATTATAACTCTTTAAAATAAAAGTCTGCAAACTTATGACGGCATTGTGACCGCTACATTTTGAGAATTTGTCGCAAACTTTTCACATTTACATGAATAATTACGGCGATAGCCTCTCTGGTTTCTTTTGAGTCTCTTTTCAAAGAATCTTTGAGACAGGTAACACAGATAATTTGTGGCTTATTAGGCGATTCGCACGAATTTATTCGCATTTTAACGCCTTACTGCGATCGCCTCAACTGTAGGTATATTATTGTATGGTTTAGTTTTATTTTATTCTCTTCGGGATACTTACAGCTAACCTATGCAATTTCCACAATATGAAATTGAAGGCCATTTACAAATTTCCACTGATAAACAATAAAAACTGTCGGTACAAAATACATACGAGTATAACACACATAAATTAGGATATAAATAGTACAAGATCGATTAATACAAACTAAAAATCGTTTAGACGCAAACAATTACTTTTCCGTAAGATAAGATAAGATAAATTTATTTGATAAAACATGTGTAACATGATACATGATTAGGTATGCACATATAGATGGAGACATAATTTTATCGGACCAACATGTTTTGCCTCATTAGGCGTACAAAATGATAATATTATAAGCCAAAAGCGTAAACAAGCTTTTCACCAACAAATGCTTAAGCCGAGAAACACTTTTTTTATTTTTATTTATTAAAATGGCTTTGTCGCTTAGCGAACACATCGCCCAGTGCAGAAAAAAAAATTGTTGATTATTATCTACCTTATCACTAACTTGTACAATTGTTTAGCCTTATCGGACACTGGAAAAGCAAGGATGGCATTACAAAAGCCAATATCATACCTTTTATATTGTCCAAAAACAATAGTGCTAGTGTTTTCATTTCGGAAACACTCCATCAGAATATGACATCATCAACCATACCACAGTCATCACAGTTTGGGGACAAAGCCTTCCTCATTAAGTAATAAAAAAATGTTGATGGAATATGTCCGGAACAAAGTCTTAAACCTATAGTAATTAGGTTTTTATTGAGGTCACAATCAATCCACGGAACCCGAGAAATATCTGGCTGGATAGTGAGAAACACTAGCATTGATTATATCCAAATCATGTTCACTAGAAAGTTTATTAGAACTTCTACTCGCACCTAGAAAATTGAGTTTTAGCACATTAATTTCCAGAATTTGTAATCCATTGCTAGACGAGAACAACTGCCGACAAACTGTTATGCATTTGGCAGACTTTATGTATGTTATTGTTAATAAAGAAAAGTTTTTCTGACTAATCACCATGATGTTAAAGAATATGCGCCATCACGGCGGCTCCTTCATTCTTATGCTAACAAAATGTGACGTATTTTCATCCGAAAATTATACGGGTAAGTTCAAAACCGTGTACCACCCACCCAAGTGTTGAATAATCCTCCCAGATTGCAAGCTTCACCACAACAATTCACCTCACCTAAACATTAAACATGTAAACCAAAATGTAAAACATCCACAACCTCCATATTCTATATTTATGCACATTTGTTAGCAGCAAATTCAAGGTGTTGATTCTGACAACTACCGTTGGCAACCTTTGGCGGGCGGGCGCAAATCAAATCAATCGGCGCGGCAGGCAAACATTTTCCAATATTCACCGCAGAAAATATTTCGAGAGGTGCTCCCTGTCGAACTCCTAGATTATAGAATATAAATGGTTGTGGAGTCGCTATTTATAGGAATTGTTCAATCGAACCCTTATAATTCTCATTTTGCTTTCCTAAATTATTATTGACCACTCGAATACCTATCCTCCGTTGGTTTAGGTAGTTAAGTAAAGGTAAACGAAAAAAACCACGGGACGAGAGAGCTGTCAAGTAACCGACTAAACATATTACCTTTCACTTCAGTTGTCATGCTATGTCACAGTTGTACTCTTAAAAATAAATTAATTTGGATAAAAGTCTAAATATATTGTAACATATTTTTGAACAAGAAAGTGTCATCTACAAAAACCCTTTTTCTGATTTGTTTTACCTTTATTTCTACCTAAAATGGATTATATAATATAATGATACCCAAAATACTAAATAGATACATCCTAAGCAACTGCGTCCAACATGAATGTACCGCTCGCCGGCGCGGGCGGCGCGGCACCGCTCGCTCGGCTCGCTGGTTGCTCACAGTTGCAACTTTCTTTTCTTTGACTAACATAACCTAACCCGTTTGGTCGGGGTGCCCTAGTTTAGTTACTGCGACTAATTCGGCTAGCGCGGTTTGGTGACAGTTAATGTTGAAAATGAGAATAATTCGAATAAGTAATATAATCATAAAACATAAGAAACAACAAAATAAGGAACAAAACCTTAACAAAAAAAAACATATTTGGTCGCGTTACACTAGCTTAGTTATTGCGACCTAGTTAAAAAGAGGCTCAATTATTTTAAAAAGTGTGTATCATTAGAAGCGCAATTTTTTTTATAGGTTCATTTATTGTTTGAAGTGAAAACTTCTTTAGGTCCGTTGAGCACTCTTTGGGTGAACAAAAATCATGGAACTTGCGTCATCGTCAACTCATACAATTCACAAGTTACCAGCGGCGAGGTGTCAATTTTTGTATGAGAGAAGCCGAAGCAAAGCCTATTTTAACTTACTTTCTTATCAGTAAAGTAAAAATGAATTAATTTACTTAAAAGTGAGTCTTTCCTTTACTGAATTTAACACCATCTATCGTCAGGTAGCAGAACCAAAAAGACGCATCACTACATGGACAAAACTTTCTTGTTTGATATTTCAATTCAAAGCTAATAAAATAGGCGTTTTTGATGTTTGAATGTTATGCTGAATTAAATACCCCTATTGACTGTGCCATTTTTCAATAGCGGTAGAATTGTTGATGCGAATTTCCGAAGGGAAGCCGGTAGGAATCGTGATATATGGTGCTTTCGTCACTGCAACTTACTTAGTTTTCACTTCTGACGTGCAGTCCTACGACTGATAGTTTTTTTTTTTTTTTTAAGTACCCGTCACTAGAAGGTCAATATTTTTTTTCAAAAATTCTTTTTAAAGTCCACTGCAAAAGATAAGCATCCCAAAAAAAATATTTTAAATTGGAAGATGTGGGTCTTAGTTAGTCTTTGGAGACGGATTATAACAAAGGTGGGCAGAAAATGAGATATTTTATAATAGGAAAGCTCGAGCAAATTTTCAGAATTTTAGTACCGATGGTTAAATAATAGTACATTTGTTCACCGAGGGGAGAAAGTGACCGGTTACGAGTACTAACGAGGGTGTAGTTTGAGGCTCGAGGCTCAGCCGAGGGCCTTCATACACACGAGTTGGGAATCGCACTTTCTTCCGAGAGATACATAGTGCTTTATACTATACCTTCAAGGAAAATAAAAGAACAATTTGTTTAAGTGAAGTTTTTTCTGCCGGGGCTGCGTCATCAAATCTTCACTATCACTACTAGGCGGCATTTTGAGATCTAAAAAAAAAAAAGTCAAATTGTTTATTTCAAATAGGCACATAAAAGGCACTTTTGAACGTCAATATTTACAAAAAAAAAATAGAATTGATTCTAGTCGCCCCTTCCAGAATGTAGTTTCGTACGGAGAAGAATGGGCAAGAAACTCCACCGGTACTCTTGTACAATATTTTTAAAGTAAAATCTTGTACAATATTTTTATGGTACATTAATTATATAATTATATGTGAAGACAATGCACCAAGAATAAAATTACTATACCACAATAGGTAATAAAAAGAGTTAAGAATGAAGCAATGACAGATAAATTAATTATGTGATAGAACATGGTGCTCACATATTTACAAAAATTGTAAAAAATATATACGATTTCCTAAAAAATAACAATAATATCAGTGTGAGTTAAGGTAATCGATCGTAAACACAAATTGATAATTCAGATAAATAAAACAAAAGTAAGCTATCCGCGCGTATGCGATTTTCACTTGTAAATTTGTAGAATTAGTTATGTGGCCAGTATGTAACGAAGAATTTTTGTCCGTTTTTCTGTTTGTCTAAATGTATGTTCCGGATTGGCGCAAAAACGGCTAAACGGATTTGGATGTAATTTGGCACACAGATAGTGTATATCCTGAATTAACACATACTTTTATTCCCTATAGTACGTTCCCGTGAGATTTTTTCCAAGGCGAAGCCGCGGGCAAAAACTAGTGCTAACATAAGTTTACGCAAACAGGAGCGTCGCTACTCTTATATAACAATTTCCATGAAGGTACACTTTTAACAAACAAGTTTCTCTGAAATGGAAACGAGCGCAAGAAATTCAGGAAAATTAATATCGCCTTCTCAAACACAATACATTTCTCCGTATCCTTCCCACTCGTTGTTCCGGCGACAATCATATGTACTAGTGTCACAGTGTGGTTATTTTTATTCTACACCTTCGCGACTCCTGTTTATTTTGTAGCTGGGATCACTACGGCTGATTTTGTCTTGTAGATTTTAGATACAATGTTCTGGGATTTTTTTAAAGCATTTTTTTTGCACTTAGTTGTTTTTAGGGTTCCGTCGCCAAATGGCAAAAAACGGAACCCTTATGGATTCGTCATGTCTGTCTGTCTGTCCGTATGTCACAGCCACTTTTTTCTGAAACTATAAGAACTATACTGTTGAAACTTGGTAAGTAGATGTATTCTGTGAACCGCATTAAGATTTTCACACAAAAATTGTCAATTTTCACACAAAGAAAAAAAAACAATAAACTTTGGGACTTCCCCATACTTAGAACTGAAACTCGATTTTTTTTTCATCAATCTCATACGTGGATAGGTCTTCAAAATTTATATTGAGGTTTCTAATATCATTTTTTTTAAACTGAATAGTTTGCGCGAGAGACTTCCAAAGTGGTAAAATGTCCCCCCTCCTGTAACTTCTAAAATAAGAGAATGATAAAACTAAAAAAAATATTAGATTTACATTACCATGTTAACTTCCACCGAAAATTGGTTTGAACGAGATAATATAGTAAGTAGTTTTTTTTTTAATACGTCATAAATCGTAAACCGCAATTTACCTTTCATTCAACACCTTACAAGAACTTTTATATTATGTTACTTGCTGCTATGGAACCCTTCATGGGCGAGTCCGACTCGCACTTGGCCGCCTTTTTTTGTTTTGGGTTCCGTACGTCTGAATGAAAAAACGGAACCGGGTTTATGAGGATTGTAGGATCACTCGTGTGTGTCTGTGCCTGTCTGTCCGTCTGTCACAGCACATTTGTCCGAAACAAATAGACTGATTAAGCTGAAATTTGTTACACATATGAGTTTATGTGACCTAAACACGCACGTGTAACATAAATTAATGAATTCTTAATATAGGGGACACTTTTGGAAGCCAAAAAAAATAACTTTTGCAAACTTTACCGTGTGACATATCAAATGAAAGGGTGTTACTGTGAGTGTCTCAGATACTCGTATTGTTTTATTATAATTTTATAATAAAAAGTTCTTTTAGAAAATAGATAAATTTTGACCCTTATCTCCGATGCTTCTGAGCCTAAAATTAAAAAAAAAATACTGAAAATAGTTATATACTTATAGATTACAGGAAAACCTATAAGAAGTCTATGGTATTAAAATAATAAGGTAGATCTCACAATATTATGCGTACAAACTTACATTATTTTGCAGTTGGAATATAAGGGAGAAATTGTTTTTCAACTACAAAGTTTGTTCTAGGGATAAATTAATTCCAACTACGAAACCCTTCATCGTGTGTGGTTCCGGTTTTTTTTTATTTATTTATTTAATACTTTAAGCACAGAAATGTACAGAGGCAGACTTAATTTTCTACCAGTCAACCTTTGGGCGATGCAGAGACAAACAGTGGTAGGTGCAATATTGAAAATTGAGGAATAAAATAATATTATTTAAATCCTCTCTAAAAATCTCTCTCATTAAATCTTTTTTAATCCTTGGAAATAAATTAAATTAATAAAAAACACATTACACACACTGCCATACGTTTGACACACGCAGACATAGGGGCCTGACTTGAAGATATATAAAGGTGATAGAACTGACAGCATAAAGTTGTCAAAAAATAATAGGCCCGTTTTGACATTTAACTTGAATTGACTTATTTATTTAGTTACGTCGCGATTGACCATCGCGACGTAACTAGTGAAGCAACCATACGACTCGGTACTCGATACTCACGATAAATCGATTCAAGTTAAATGTCAAAACGGGCTTATTATTTTTTGACAACTTTAAGCATGAAATAAGTAAGAACTTTTTAATAGCATGGAATTAGTAAGTACTTTATAAAAGCGTGGAATTTGTGTACTCATGGAATTAGTAACTACGATATAGATTGTAAGTAGAAGGGGTCGCATTTCGACCAGAGGGCGACCGCTAGTATAAATAGATTCGCAAGCTAATTTTACCTGTTAAACTCAAACTCAATGCATTTATTTCAAATAAACTAATTACAGGCACTTTTTAATTGTCAAGGGGTCGGCCAGTCAGAGAGATGAAGCTAGTTGCCCATTCCAAACCGTAGCAGGTACCTACGGAGTAGAGCGGGCAAGAAACAAGAAATTATACATGTGAGAACGATGCAAAACCCCAAAACTGTAGTATAAAGATAAAAAAAACAATTAAAAAATTCATCATTCATTCACCATTTCAGCCGAAAGACGTCCACTGCTGGACATAGGAGGGGTTTGCCATAATCGCCACGCTTGACAGGCGGGTTAGCGAACGCAGTATGTTGTTAAAAGGCATAGAGAACGCTGCTGCCCATTCTCTAGTAAGTCCCTTAGTCGCCTTTTACGACACCCACGGGAAGAAATAGGGCGGTGCTATTCATTACGTCCGGCACCACACAGACGATAAAAAAATTACCTAAATTAAATTAAAATAAGCCATGGCAGTTAAGAGATGACCAGTCCGTACTGATGACGCCCGTTCACGAACATGACTGTGATAGCTACTTCCTTATGGGGAGGTCTAATATGCTAAGATATGAGGTCTTTGCTTCATTATTAGAAAAGATACAAAAGTCTTAATTTCAACCAATCATCATTTCAGCCGAAAGACGTCCACTGCTGGATATAGGCAATAATATATAATTTCAACCAATAACGTCCCGTAATTTATAGGAATCGGCCATAAGGCCTAGATCGTGGCTTCGAACCCAGACAGTCGGTTTACTTTGTGTAAAATATTTCATCACCACTGCTCTCAAAACGGTGAAGGAAAACATCGTGAGGAAACCGGCATGTCCTAGAACAAAAATTTCGAAGACATGTGACATCCACTAACCCGCACTGGGTGTACGTGGTGGATCACGGCCCACTCCCTCTCACCGAGCGGAGCCCTGTGTCCTAGCAGTGGGATAATTATAGGCTGATTATGTATGGCCATAAGAGAACAAGGGGTTCAAGTCAGCGCCATCGCCGTAAGGTTGCCTGCTTGTCGGTCTTCTACAGATTGTACTTCGGTGAGTGTGCCCAAGAACTCCACGACCTCATTCCACTGGCCCCCTTCTATTATCGGACATCTAGACGCACTGCAGGTTACCATCCCTTCCTTGTTGCTATTCCACCAATTCGCACTAAGCGTTTCCAAATGACTTTTATAATGCACACAGCAAAGGAGTGGAACTCTCTACCTGCGTCTGTGTTTCCGAACGCATACAACCCTAATCTCTTCAAAGTTAGAGTGAAAAGGCTTCTTCTGGGTAAGCTCACTCCATCGTCGACTTTGTCTCTGTCACCTCTGCCCTAGACTAAGGTCAAGAGCAAACCCATCCTAAATAAAAAAAGAGAGCCACCAATAAGGTTGGAACTCAAGGAAGGTTACTTGTAATTACCAAGTTTGAGAAATTATGGACCAAGGAGCTGATAGAATTATGGTAGACATTAAATCATTTGTAAAATTTTGAGGCACTTCTAAAAGACCAGCCAATGAAATTAGACAAAGGACCATGAATCGGCTCGAAGGACCAAAAATGTTATCTACAGCTTCTGTTTCTGGTAATTAATTTCATTGTATACTCGTACTAACGAACTGAAAATAAATAAATAGATCTGATTGAAAGACGATAGCTTTTCGTTGAAATTAAACGTTGGTTTAAAATAAACTAAATTGTCAACAAAAACGTTTTTTCTGTTATCATAACATAACATCACGCCTGTAAGGCCCTCGAAGGGTTAGGCAGAGGTGTACCTACGTATAGTACAACAACGGGGCACACATACAGACTCCGGGATGCTACTGACAAATTCCTAGTGGAAAAATACAATAACACTTTGCCCGACCTGGGAATCGAACCCCGGACCTTGTGCTCAACAGTAGCGTTTGCAACCACTAGACCAACGAGGCAGTTTTTCTGATTACCCAAAAACAAATTAATGCGTTTAATTCGAGGTCGAAGGAGGGGTAGGGTCGGATTTGAGGTTCGGGTTCGATTCCCGCACGGAACAAATATTTGTATGACCTACAAGTAGTTGTTCCGGGTCTGGTTGTTTGTGTATGTGAGTTTAAATGTTTGTAAACGCACCCACAATACAGGAGAAATTGCTAGTGTGGGGCAACGTTTTCATAAAAAAAAAAAAACAAGTACTCAAAACATCTTTGTTTAAAATCATATTATTATTCAAATTAAAAGCAGTAGGTACAAAGTTTTTTCATTCGCCTTCAGGTACAATTTATTCCAAAAAATATTAAATTCTGAACTAAGAACATTATTTAAAACAAAACAACTTAAGTTTACTAAGAATTCGTAAACTCGTATGTCATTGAATAAGTTTTTACGCATCAAAGTTTTTCCGAAGTATTTGTAAAAGTCATACAAATTGCGACTGAGTTCGACAGACAATTAAAACAAATATTCAAGTACTTAGTTGTCACGATTGTTTTTTTCTTTTGTTTTATTATTTAATACTCAGCTTAATTTTTCTGAAGAAGTTGCATAGTATATTATTTGAAAGAAAAGAAAAATAGAAAATATCTTTATTTGCGGTAAAACATGACGCAAAGAAAAAACAATTCAATTACTTCATACTGATGACTTTTGCCGACGTACCGTTAGGCCGCTTGTAGACGCTCGTTTTTCCATTGGATCACGGACAGTGTTTTTCATATTTGTATCGTCAAATCATCTTCCTAGCCTTTTTCTAAACCTGTCAATGTCAGCCGGGATCAATAGCTTAACGTGCTTTCCGAGGCACGGAGGAGTCTCGGTATATAAACGTATAATCATAATCATAAATCTTTATTTATCTCAACATCATATTACAGGCACTGGTTAATACAATGTACAATCTTAAATAGACAAAGGTGTCTGAGGTAGGAGGGTCCTGAGTTACAGATCACTCGGGTCTCATAGAAAGGACATGTTAAGTTACCTATAGTCAAGATACTATAGGAATAATAAAAGTATGAAATTGCAATGAAGCAGAATCTACAATACAAAATTAAAGATATAGTCAGTTAAAAATGTACATAATGTTTTTGATTATCATGGAATTGGTGGAAATTGCATATTATATTTTCTGTTATCTAATTTGACCTATACATAATTATTATCTCTTTGTGAGAGTTTGTTTGAGTTTACAAAATTCAGAACATAAAATTTAAAAAAAATATAAAATCAAAGAAAAGCAAATTAACTAAAAATTCAAGGAAATATACAAATTATGTATATTATTATTTACTAATACGCACTTAAATTATAATAATAATAATGAGCATAACAAAGAATGAAGAATGGAAATGCAGAAAATGATGAATGTTATGTGTATAAATTGTATGTTTGTAAGTGTAGGTGTGTGAGTGTAAATATGGTGTTAAGACACTGGTTTTAATAAGTTTTCAGTGGCATTGTAATCTAGATTGAATAGCCAAATGCGTAATTTTCTTTTACAAATAGCTTTTGTATGAGTGTAGATACATATTTTGTTATTAATTGAATTATAAAGAAAAGTGCCAAGAAAACAGGAAAACTTTTGGGAGAAACTAGTGTTATATCGGATAATTGAACAAACATTTGTTGATCGTCTATTTTGTGTTAGTAAATCGTGATTTATCACCGATCCACGGACCAACCCCGGCAAGCGTAGCTTAACCTGATGGATCGACCTGTGCAGCTGTTATAACTTAGCCACGAGCTCCTCTAAAAACTCAATAACACAAGTATTAGAATATAATTAAAATTCGAAACACAATTTCCCTAAGCTCCAAAAACATAGTTACTTACCTACTCTTAAATCTTTAACTATATCCCCAACACTTAAAACATTGTCTTCAACAACCAAAACTTCGACTAAAACCTCAAACTTTTTAGTCACTTGTTCTTTTTTTGAACAAAAACCTTGTTGGTATTTCGTTTCCATCAGTTTTTAGTTAGTTACAAAACTCGCTCGCGGTCACAACGCACGTCTGGGCACGTTACCTGCACTGTTTTACAAATAGGACTCAACGTGTCGACTAAAACGTGCTGGAGTATGAAAGTAGGGAGTTTTATCAACGCTTATACCCTTTATGTTTGGCAGGTTTGAGGGCGTGTCCCGATTTTTGGGTGTTTGTGAGTTTTATTGGGGTGTGAGAAGGATTGTTTTTGATACGTGCCTGTAGCTACATTCAAAGTTCTTAACATAACTCACAAACAATAAACACATACATACTTACACTCACGCCTTCTTCCCATCATTTCTGCCGAAAGACGTCCACTGCTGGACATAGGCCTCCCCCAAAAGGATGGGAGGTTGCCATAGTCCCCACGCTTGGCAGGCGGGTTGGCGATCGCAGTATGGTGTTAAAATGCATAGAGAACGCTGCTGCCCATTCTCTATTAAGAGGGCGGCGAAGGATGCGTAGTGCATACAAACGTAATACCAAAATAATCAAAAATATTCTTAAGGTAGTGTGTCTTTATTCCGATTGGAATACAGAATATCTAGGTTCCCAAATATATATTTTGCATGGACACTGATATAAACAAGAGTTATGAGAAAAATAAGTTTTCTATAGAAATTTTAAATTCCTCATAACTCGTCTTTATATCATTGTCCTCTCAAAATATATGTTTGGGAACATAGACATTCTGTAATCCAATCGAAATTAATACACACTACCTTAAGAATATGTTTGATTTACAAATTATTTTGGTATTACGTTTTTATGAACTACGCATGCTACGCCGGACCCTTAAGTCCCTTAGTCGCCTTTTACGCCCACGGGAAGAAATAGAATGGTACTATTCTTTACGTCCGGCACCACAAGGTACCTTCCTTCCTTCTTCCCATGGAACAGAATATTTCTCCTTTAAACCCCCTGAAGGGATAGGCAGAGATGTATAGTATACCTACATTGTGCCAGTTATACATAGTTAAGTCTCATAATAATGGGAGCTTATTTTCATCAACCAGTCACAAATCCAAACACCGAGAACATACTGGTACTTAACACCTAATAAGCTACTGTCCCCCAGAAGCTCAATAGTCGTGCTTAAGGGTCGGGTAACCGTCGTTGACCTTGGCCATTCAAATGCGCGTTGCGCTCACACTGCACTGCCCGACGCCCGCGCCGTTCAGTTTCATATGGAATACTTATTTTTTAACGAAAATATGAATAGTGAAAAATAACACTATTAGAATTAAAGATAAGAAAAAAAGTGTGTTATGCAAAAAAAAACATTATAATATCATAAGTAGTACGAAAGTAATAACGTTTTTTATGCTGTGCGTAGACATTACTTTCTCAATTTATTTCATAAAGTATTTTACTACAGAACTTAAATATCTATATATATATAATTCAAAGTCCTGACTGACTGACTGACTGACTGATATATCAACGCACAGCATAAACCGCTGATCCTAGAAACATGAAATTTGGAGAGTGTGTTCTTTGTGAAGAGTCCACTAAGAAAGGGTTTTTCGAAATTCTACCCCTAAGAGGGTGAAATAGGGGATGGAAGTTTATATGAAAGTCCGTCAGTTTTGAAGTTAGAATATTCAAATTTTGTGTTTAGGCTGACGATTGAAAATGAATTTATACATGTCTCAGCGTTTTTGATAATTCCACCCCCGAAGGGTTAAAAAGGGGGATGATGTTGTGTATGGAAAGTCCTTAATTTTCGATGTAAAATCACTAAATTTATTATCTAGGCTTATGGTTGGAAGCTAACGCAACGGTGTTGTTAGAATTTTCGAAATTCAACCTTTAAGGGGTGAACAAGGGGGATATATCTTATTCGTTGAGTTAATAAACCTAAAAATTTGGCACGAATACTAACCTAAGTAAATTATAAAGTGTGACATTTTTGATTTTTATTAAACTACTCCATATTGGGGGATTTGCGGATGACAAAGTTTGTATGGAAGAATTTTAACGCGCGGTCCGATTAACTCGAAACTCAGTATTTATACTTTAAACCAAAATACTTAAAATAATTTATCAATTTTTCGAAAATTGACCCCTTTTTTTTGCGTGGGTAATTATCAAATAACTTCTCCCGGTCTGGGCGGGAGGGCGTGTCAGACTTTTACTGACTAAAACCCACCCGTGTTCCTTCCGTTGCCTGTGTGCCAGGGCCATGATATCCCTTTCGGACAAACATGGCAGGCCCTAACGGACCCCGTCAGTTGGTGCTGACATCTCTTTGAGGCGCGCGTGGAACACAACGTGCAGTCGAACCGGGCCTGGTCCTTATCGGATGGCGAGCTACCCATCGCTCACCGTCCGCAAGCCCGCGCCTACGGTGGCCGGAAGCCGGCTTGCTACTCCCGACACCCGGGGCGTCTCCTGCGGCGACTAGGGGCGCGAGGGCGCGAACCTTGCCTCTCCCTCACGCGTTCCGCCTCCTCCTTCGCGAACATTACTGTTTCACAGAAGGAGGTAACGGCCTCCCATGCACTCTCGCTCCGAACCATAGCCTGAACCAGGGCTGGACGCGAGAGATCGCCGCTGCTGATAGCCTCCGTGAGGACACAGTGGTGCTCCGCCTAAGCGGGGCAGACCTCCACCGTATGCTCCACCGTATCCTCCAGGCGATCTACACAGTGGTGACACCCGGGCGTTTCCTGCCGCTTTATCCTGAACAGGAACCTCCCGAAACAACCGTGTCCGGTGAGGACGCCGTGGCGCCTCTCTAGCCACTCCTCAAATAGGGGACTTATCGCCACAATTGTGGCGTGTCCAGCGCTGGATTGCGACAATCGCACTCTCCATGCCACCATGAGATCCCGCCGGAGCTCCGTCCACTGTGCCGTGATTTCTCGCGGCAGCGGAGTTTCGACCTTGCCTTTCGCCTCCTCGCGCCACTCCCAGATGTGCGGACTTTTGCCTCCAGATCCCACGGCAGCAGTCCGGCACGGAGGCTCACGGGAGACCGTGCGGTAATGACCCTTAACAGGGTGAAAAGGGGTAGTAAATTTTACAAGAGAGGATTCTACTGTGTGGCTGGTTTGATTTAACCCCAAATTATGACGTGGGCATCAGTTGTTTTTGGAAATTCAACCTTTAAGGGGGTGAAAAGGGGGATTTTGTTTGTATGAAAAATCTTATTCCTTGAGTTAATAAATCTGAAACTTGGCACGAATACTAACCTAAGTAAAATATAAAGTTTGTCATTTTTTGTTTTTTTTAACTACCCCCTAAAGGGGGATTGGGGGATATCAAAAAATTTATGGAATAACTTTAGCGTGCGGTCCGATTAACTTGAAACTCAGGATTTATACTGAAAACAAAAAATAAAGAATAACTTTTATCCGGTTTTTATTAAATCTGCCCCTAATAATGGGGTGAAAAGGGATAGTCAATTTACAAGGGAGGATTCTACTGTGTGGCTTGATTAACTTGAAAATTGGTATAAATAACCTATAAATCCAATAATAGAAACGTCAAAAACGATGTTTCAACAATTTACCCCTTTGAGTGCGTAAAAAGGGGCGATATAGTTTGTATGAACAGAATCTTATTTCTTTTGATATATAAACTTGAAATTTGGCCTGAGTACTTATTTACATAACATCAAGCCTGCAATCCCCAAAGGGTTAGGTAGAGGTGTATCTTTAGTACACCCACATTTCTACAGTTTTGTTTAAGTCCCATGTAATAGGGGGCCAGCCTATTGCCCTCAACCGGGCATAAATCCAGACTTCGGGCTGCTACTAAGAAATTCCTAATGGAAAATTTAATAACACTTTGCCCGACCTGGGAATCAAACCCACCCCTCATGCTCAGCAGTCGCGCCTGTGACCACTAGACTAACGAGGCAGTCATTACTTAAACAACAAAGTTTGTCATAACTTTTGCGTTTTTCAAAACACCATAACACTCCCTAAGGATTTTAGGGAGTGTTATGGTTTTGAGGGGTACCTCAAAACCATAACACTCCCTAAAATCCTTAGGGAGTGTTATGGTTTGTTTTAAAAGAACCTTAACGCGCAGTCCGATTAACTCGAAACTCAAACCTCATATTGAGTTTTCGAGAATCGTAAAAAGGGGTACATAGTTTTCGGGAGAATTTTACTGCGTAACTTGAATAACTCAAAAGTTGGTACATCAATTATTATTTAAGAAGAAAAAAGTAGACAAAATAAACAATACAATATTCTTACAAATAGACTTAGACATGAAATGGAGGAGGATACGTAGGTATATTGAACAACTATGTACAAAACGAAGTTTGTATTTATATGCTATATATATCCTTCGTAAAGTTGTAAATCAAACTGCACTCCTATCTGCTTACCACGCTTACGTTGGTTCCAACTAAGATATGGTATAATGTTTTGGGGGAATGCTGCTGATAGAGAAGCTGCTTTTTTTTCGACATCCACGCGGGCGAAGCCGCGGGCGAAAGCTAGTTCACATATAGAATTGATGTGTATGCGTTCTCGTTTAACATAATTTTCTTACAAAACTTACTTGTATTATGAAGGCGTAATAAGAGTAATAACATATTTAAAAGTCACTAAAAACATTTATTTGAGCCTTAAATAGTAAAGTACACTATGCATCCAGCTACTAGTCTTCTACCACGCATAGGGGAAAGTCTGATAAAAATAACCTTTTGCAACGCCCATGGAAATAGAAAGTAGAGCCTAGTTTATGTAGCCGATTTAAACGAGAACTTAAAACCATTGAAAATTACTATCCTGACTAATTAAATAATAATCTATCACATAAGCATAAACGGCGATCAATCAAATCCTTTTCAATTCGTTCACGGCCACCATCGTATCTCACTTAAACTTTAAGTGGGGTTCTCGAGTTTCCAAATTCAAAATTTTCAGATAAACCCTAAAGCTTATCTTTAGGATTAGCATTAATCCGGACTTTGTAGACAGCCTGTTATCGATTTTAAAAGTTTTAACCGTTCTTTTTTTTTAAATGTCAAACGTGATAAACTCAAAATTAGTTTCCAATACGTGCCTGTGTTTCTTTTACCTTGTTGTTTAGGATTTGTTATTCTAATTTTCAGGTGCGTGTTGATTTTTCAAAGGACTTTGTGCTCAAATTATTTTTATTTTGTTGTTTGTGTGGATTTTAGTGTTGTGTTTGAAAATATGTTTTGATTTTATAACACGTACGCCGTACGATGATTTTTGATGATCATTGCTTAGCTGCGGTTTTGAAACGTGCTTTTGTTGATGTCTCCATTCTTTTTTTGAAAATATGTAAGTAGATTAATTTATGTCATCCCTTTGACAAACCATGTATTTCCTTTATCAAACGTTAGGTCACATGACAACTGTAATCTTCTTTCGGCAAATCACACTCAGTACTATTTTCACCTTTGAGATTATCAAAGATCTCCCCATATATCCCCCCATATATACACTGTTTAATCCTAACTTTTCTAAGCAAGTTAGAATATCTCAAGCTAAAGTCTATCAAGTTTCATATCAAAACATATCTCCAAGATCTTCTCAGATAATTCCCCAAACAAATTAAGATCAATCTCAAAACGTAGACATTATAACCTTTCTTATACAACAGTACACAACGAATGTATCCGGTCCGCTGCAACCAGGTCACTTGGAAACTGCTCCAGCTGCCGAGACAATGCCGACGTCCCTTCACTTAATGTATTGCTGTCTTTTAGATACTTACACCTTACACTACTGTTGGTATAAGAAGCTGTTGGTGATAAAAAATTTGAAATGCTTCGATATATCGTTTTTATTAAAGACTGAGCTATTATGATAAAAAGAAATGAACTTGTAGACATTGAGGATGATATAGAAGTGACAGATATTTTTTTAAGACTTGTTGTATGGTTTGTTTTGCTGTCTTTTAGATACGTATATCTGGCACTATTGTTGCTACAAACATTGGGGTCTTATGACAGACTTATTGTTATAATGAAGACAAGAAACCAAATGATTTAGATATTGACGATGATACAGCGGCAAAAAATATTATTTTAGATATTGAAGTTGAGAGGAATAAATCAGGTTGAAGCGATCGCAAGGCGTAAATACAAAGTCGAATGCACGACAGACAGTAGTCGTTCTGTAACGCAGCCGCGTCCGTATGAATAAAGTATTACAAACTGGATTACACCATACACATTTGAAAACTGTGTATATATGATCGGCTCCGAAAGACATTGTTTTAACAAAAACGACTGTATTACAGCGTATAAGTACTCGCTTTGTCTACAGTATAGAGATCAAACTTGCTTGCAAAGTAACGCGCCTTGCACTAATGCTAAATAGCCTGCCTAGCTGTGAGCAACTTGGAAGTACTTAGCGCTTCGCGGCACCGCCGGCCGCTGCCGCGGCACCACCGGCCGCTGCCGCGGCACCGCCGTTCGCTGCGCTCGCTCGGCTCGCGCGCGGCTGGTCACAGTTCTAACCTAACCTAATCCATTTCACCCAGTTCAAAATTTTTCTATAGCTTATAATCTAACGTAAATAATACTATGGGTCTGTCTGCGTTGAATCCGCCTTTTCATTGCCTTATGCCTATCTTGTCGCAGCTGGGTTCGGACGGACGATTACTGCTTTAAGCCATTCAGAAGTGCTGCGCTTTAGCACCTATACGCATATAATCGAATAGAATAATAATAATTAAAAAAAAACATTTAATTCAGGTACCACATAACACATATTGGAGCTGGCCCGCACTCTGCGCACAAGAGACGCAAATCAAAAAAATCTGAAATCAAAGCAATTAACCCCAAGTCGTATCTATTCCCCCAAAGTGCATGGAAAATAATTTTCGATCGAGAAAGTAATGGTAGAGGTTGACTTGTCTAAAAGACCCAATTTGGAAATTAGTATATAGTCTTTTGTCTTCTTGTGAAGTACCAAAAGTGACGAAATGGTTGCAGTGCCTCTAAAACTTATTAGTTCTTATAATCTTTACATTGCCAAGCCTAAAAAAACCTACTTTTCGAATACAAAATCCAGAAATTTTCATTCCTTAGCTCCTCTTATAATAAATGAGCAGTGATATAACAAATGGTGGTTTTTGGTTCCAGAAAGCGCAGTCCTTAGGGAAATCAGGATTTTGCCGTATCATGTTATCAATGTAAAGGTAGATGAGGTTACGTAAGCACTCAGTGATCCCTTGGTTGGCTTTAGACTTAAAGACACCTACTGAATAAATTGGGGTGGCCTATTTTTGTAGCGGGACATTTATATCAAGAAAGTTTTCAGCGAAACAAACATTAGCGACCGGCACATTACTTTGTCGTGTTGTGTCTTAACACATAATCATATTGTTTCCACAGTTGGAACACAGCGGGCCGAGCACGGGCGTGCCAAGACGTTTGTGACAAGACTTGATAAATAATGTCATGTCAATTTGTACTAGCATTTTATGACAAAACAGTTTTATCAAATCAAATCAAAGCAATTCATTTATTTCAGATAAATATCCATAGTAAAATTGCCTATGTCATAATACAAAATAAAATAAAATCGCAAACATAGAATTAAAATCATAATTAAAAACAAAATTAAATTCAGAATTAAGGTCAAAATTAAAAACAAAATTAAGATCAGAAATAAAAATACAAATTAATTAAACAAACATTTAAAAACAAAATTATCATAAAAATTCAAAACAAAATTAAAAATGAATACACATTACAGTAAATAATAAACGCAGACGCTGGCATGCAGCTGCAGCCACCTCCGCAAAAAAGGCGAGTCCCACCGCTCGGACAACACACTCAGGAGTCCGTTTGAGCTGCCACGGCCACGGCGCAGAAGTGACGCACTCCTTTTCCTGATTATACAGTGGAAATCATCAGTTCTTGCCTCAGCGAACATTGCAGACGCGCTACAAAACCGTGGCTGCCCGAACAGGATCCTAAACGCGTTGTTGTACTGGACACAAACTGTGATAAAATGTGTGACTCAAGTCATGTCACAGTATGCCGTGCTCGCCCCGCTGGCCTCCTCTCTTCGAGAGGGAGTGGGCCGTAATCCACCACGCGGGTCCAGTGCGGGTTGGTAGATGTCACATGTCTTCACGTTTTGAGAGCAGTGGTGACGATATTATTTACACAAAATAAAGCGCCTGTCTGGGTTCGAACCCATGACCTACAAACTCGTAAGTCGGGGCCGTTTCCACTGGGCCACCACTGCTCTCAACGCGGGATACACCAATCAAACGAATTTGTGCAAGACTACGTCATAATAATTGTCACAACAAGTCTTGTTTCGTCAACACTGTTTCAGAGCGACACGACATATACGTAACAATACAGTAAATCGGGCTTAAGAGCGTTTACACCTTTCGGCATTTCATACAAACTTTCAAGCCCTTGTTTTTAATGAAACTTCATACGCAGAAGCAGGATAAAAAGGTCTAAAATTTATTATATATATATATATTATGATTAATTAAATGAATCAGTAGGTAGACCACCAACCACGATTTTGTAAAAAGACAATTTTGGTGATGCGATAGTGGAGTACTTGTGGCGGCGGAACATTATAAAATATGCAGAAATAAATGGTTTACGAAAAAAAAAAAGATTCCCTGTATTGTTGGCAAATTAAGTGAGATTTATTATTGTTTTAACAATAAAAAATCTCAGAAAACATTCGATAAAAATTTGAACCTTTGACATTTATTATAAAAAAACTATGCAACTACGGTGGGCGGAAAAGGTAAGGGACAACTGTAACCCTCGCCCCCAACCCCCGTTTATAAGTTTTACGCATCTTAGTTATTTTTAAAACTGCGTTTTGTTATTTGCATTTTTTGTATTAAGAAAGTAAATTTCTGTAGTTGACTATTTGAAAAGGGACGGAAAAGGGACTGAATATAGAACGGACATCGAAGGGACGTAAAGATGTCTAAACGGACAAAAATCGTCCTTTTTGGGACGTTCTGGCAACTCTGTATGCAGTTTAAATTTGTATTCAGTTTTAGACCTTTGTATTCTGCTTATGCGTATGCAGTTTCATTTAAATCGGTTCCGTCATTTCAAAAAACAAGGGCTTGAAAGTTTGTATGAAATGCCGTAAGGTGTAAACGATCTTAAGACTGGCGTGAGAAATCATAGGTGTTCTCAAACCTGTGATCGCTCGATGCGTTATTATGCTCGTTTTTGGACTAAGTTAGTCTTTAGAGGTATGAGGAACAGGGTGTAAAGTTTACTCATCCTCTATAGAAAAGGGAGGATCCTCCGACCAGACGGGTGTTGTGTCTGGTGGGGGAACTGCCCAACGATTGATGTCGGGATGTTGTATATATATGCTAGTCTCGCGGTAATCTCTGCTTGCGCGATGCCGGATTTTGCGTGTCGTCAGTGTGACGCGTAGTTCGCCTGTGGCAATGTTGATCACACTACATCACTCCCCTCCGGAGAACGGAGGTCGATAGTGGGCTGAGTCGTGTATCTTGCGATACTTGCCAGTGCCTGTAGATGGTTCCAGTGAGTTGGAACCGGGTGCCGCATACTCGTAGTTCTCGGTGAGTCGGAACTGTCTGCGGTGATTCCCCAGTGAGTCGGGGTGGCGCTGCGTTATGCTCCAGGGCGTCGTATGTAGTACAGCGCCGGGTTGTGGCTGACTGCTGGTGTCGACCAAGAGAGGTATCATGCGCGATGCAGGATTTTGCGTGTCGTCAGTGTGACGCGTAGTTCGCATGTGGCGATGTTGATGCCACTACAAGTCCAAAAACGAGCGAGCCTTACAGTAGTCGCAAATTGTGTAACATCTGACATCTCACTTTGGTAATAAGCAACTGAGCTGCGACAGAAATTAACCTCAAAATTTAATAAAAACCGGCCAAGTGCATGTCGGACCACGCACAATGAAGGGTTCCGTAGTTGGGATGAATTTATCCCAAAAAAAAACTTAACATTGTAGTTGAAAAACATGCTCTCCCATACATCGATATACGTTACGGTCAATTCTCCAACTGCAAATTTAAGTTGGTCGACTATTACTCGATAACTTGTGAAGCCTACTTAGCTGTGATAGTTTTCCTTTTAATTTCGTTATATATACTATTGCCATGAATTTTTTCACATATCCAAAACCAACCATTTGGCAGGGGGGGGGGGGGGGACACTTGACTCTAACAAAAAATAGCTCTTTAAAGCTTAATATTACGCAAACGGATCCCTTAATTGAAAAATGGTTTTGCCAAACCCACAAACAATATTTTTGAACGGCCTATCCAACGAGACCCCACACTATGGAATAGACGAGAAAAAAAAAATCATCCCCATTTCACGTGTAAGGGAGGTACCCTAAAAAAAAATGTTTTTCATAATTTTATTTTACCATTGTTTTGGCATGATTAATATGTATACCCATGCCAAATTACAGCTTTCTAGGACTAAGCGTCTCTGAGCTAAGCTGGGGACAGACGGACAGACGGACAGACAGACAGACAGACGGACATGGCGAAACTATAAGGGTTCCTTGTTTACTACGGAACCCTAAAAAGCTAAGTACCTAAATATATATTCGAATAATTACATTATTTATTACTGGTGGTCTCCTACTGGTCGTATTTAGACACCCTCAACTTGCAACCTATACAGTACTTACTAATTCAATGAGTGCCGTGTTGTGCCGGACGTAAAGAAAAACACCATCCTATTTCTTCCTGGTGGGTGTCGTAAAAGGCGACTAAGGGAATTACTAGATAATGGGCAGCAGCGTTCCCTATGCATTTTAACACCATACTGCGATCGCCAACCCGGCGCCAAGCGTGGCTATTATCCAGCAGTGGACGTCTTTCGGCTGAAATGATGAATGATGAATTCCATGAGTACACTAATTCCATGCTATTATAAAGTACTTAGTTATTCCATGCTCAAGCTGTCCCTTCATGTTACACACTTCAATGGTCTTGTGATCGCGTTGTGATAATCAAAGACGAGGTTATAAATGTTTATCTTCTCGATTTCCTATTTTCGCCTTCAACAACTAACCACAGAAATCACCCAATATAATACACAACGAAACATTGACATAACTTGTCACTCCAAAGTAAAAACACGTGCCCAAAAATTCATTACGAAGAGTGACGCGACACTTTTTGTTCAATAAGTCTGTCAATATTGGGAACGATGTTGTGGCACATTTTTTCTGGATATTTCTGGAAAGCTCCTTGGCTAAGCGTACATTATATTGGAGGCTTTTACTTCCATTGTCTGCAACAGAGTAGTCTGGAATCGAGAAAAATTACTCTTTCACCGTTTTTAGGGTTCCGTACCTCAAAAGGAAAAAACGGAACCCTTATAGGATCACTCGTGTGTCTGTCAGTCTGTCACAGCTGATTTCCTCCGAATCTACTGGACCGATTAAGTTGAAATTTGGTACACATATGAACTGTGACCCAAACACGGACGTGTTACGTAAATAAATTCATTTTGATTATAGGAGTCACTTTTGGGGTTCATATTAAAAACAAAAAAAAACAAAAAGTTTAGCCAACTGTACCGTGTGACATATGAAATGAAAGGGCTTATTGTAAGGATTTCAGATATTTTTTTTTTTATAATTTTAAAATAAATAATTATAAAATTATTTAAGAAAATAGACGAAAATAGACTATTCCCCCCCCCCTTATCTCCGAAACTACTGAGGCTAAAATTTCGAAAAAATATAGAAAATAGTTCTGTACTTATAGATTACAGGTAAACCAATAAGAAGTCAATGTTCTTAAAATAGCATGGTAAATCTCTCAATATTGTGCGTACAAACTTACATTTGCAGTTGGAATGTCTGAGGGAACATGTCTTTCAACCACAATGTTAAGTTTGTTCTTAGGATAAATTCATCCCAACTACGGAACCCTTCATTGTGCGTGGTTCCACACGTTTTTGGGAGTAGACGTGCCCTTGAGAAAAAGTAAAGGCTGACGTACACGACCTCGTGGTATCAGCCTTACTTCTTTACACATTTACTAGACTGTGGTATCTGTGAAATAATTGTAAGTTGCGGGTAGGCCGCTAATAAATAGTTGGTTCGTTGACTTGATGTTTCATTGAGTACGCTCCCGAAAATATTCCCTAAACACTACTGGCGACGAGTAAAATTAAGTAAAATTACCACTAATCGTTAGTGTACAGTGTTATTGTGAAGTGACAATAAAATGCCGATCGGAAAAATAGAACAATTCGATTTATCGAGCAAAAAATGGTTGGTATACATACGACGCGTGGAACAGTTCATGGCGCTCAACGAAATCAAACCTGCATTACGAGTGGCTACGCTAGTCACGTTAGTGGGTGAAGCTACTTATGATCTGATGCTCAATACTTGAATATAACATTAAACAAGCAATGACAATAGACACATAACCTAACATAACACAACATCACGCCTGTACCTAATACCCCAAGGATTAGGCAGATGTGTACCTACCAGTACATTTCGCCAGTTATTCTTAAGTCCCACGTAATGGCGAAATGTGGGTGAATTATGTACTGTACATCTCTGTCTAACCCTTGGGGCATAACAGGCATAATGTTACATTATGTTGTAATAATAACGGAAATTCAGTTCCATTTTTCAATTTCCCCAAATTGTTTTTTATTTCCGCTATAACTTCTGACATTACGTTCAAAACTAACAAATTAGATTCGACCATCCGAAGTAGTATTTGTATAGCATCCAGAAATAGTTCCGCGTTCCCGTACGTAATAAATTAGACTTTTCACCCCTAAGAAATTGAATGCTACGTGAGTAATAGCACCTATTCCAGAATGGGGTGAAATTGAAATGTCTGCTAAAGACCAATATGTCTTTGCATTGGTTGGTGTTATCTACACGAAAGTGTTTTTATATACCTGCTCGGAAAGTACCTTATTACTTTTTTTTAATGAGGCAGAATTTACGTCATTATTGTTGTACAAACGTGCGGATCGAAAAAGTGTATGAAGATCCATTGTTTACGTGCTGAGCTGGCAAAAACAATAAATGAAAATCCATTGCAAACGTGCTGGTTTTTTTTGTAATTTAGGGCATGTCTGTAGTTAACCTAATTAAATATAGTATAATGCCCAAATACAAAAAGTTTTTATCACCAAGCGCAAAATGATACTTGCCACACATACTTTTGCTGAACATTGATTTAAATAAAATAAACAAGAACAAGTGAAAATCGCGTGCGCGCGTATTGCTTTATTGTTTTTTATTTATCTGAATTTTCAAATTGTGTTTACGATCTACTCGAAATGTCATCAAGTATTGATAGTTAACATTTTGAGTTTTAATAACTGTCACAGTTTGAATATTAACTTCACTTATACAAATTGTCTTTTATTTTCCTCATAGCAGCACAATGTATCACTCAGAAGAAAGTGCGATTCCCAACTCGTGTGTATAATACTACACCCTCGTTAGTAATTGGTCACTTTCTCCCCTCGGTGAACAATGTACTATATCATAAAATTGTATATATTTAATGGAACCTCTAATAATTTCCATTTTGCGCTCCTAAAAATATTATTGAACACTCTAATATAATGATTGCGCCTCTTTTAGGTCCCTCAAATAATACCTATTTTGGGGTACTAAAAATACTAAATGGCTTGACTCGCGCGCGGTTGGTCTCAGTTACAATCTTTCTTTTTTTTTATTCACGGTGTGGAAAACCATCATGGATGTCCTCCGCCCTGAGGCGGGCGGAGGGGTCTGTCAGACTCTTACCGTCTTATTACAAAACAAGATTTATATTTTGACATGTCATAAACCATGGAGCCAGTTTTTGTAATAAGAACGTAACAGTGATAGAAATACCGTTCTTTATACAAAACTGAAAACTTAATTCGGTACTAAGTTGTCAGTTTTGTGTTTAGGAACTTTACCATAGTCGGGATAAAGTTCGAAATTCAATAATGGCTCCATGTTTTAAACCTGGGTCTGAAGATAAACCTTGTTTTGTAATAAGGGGGTTACTGACTAAAAACCACCCCAGTGTTCCCTTCCCAGACTTACACCGGAGATCTTGGGATCTGTTATTACTTCCGCAATCCCCGGCTTGTGCCAGCCCGCCTCTGCGGGCCACCTCAAGTCTGAGGGGGTGAGGTGTTTGACTCCCGCCATGACGTCTGAAAGGGGCGCGCGTGGAACACTACGCGCCGCCACCTCGGGTCCAGTGTTATAGGGGGCGGCGGACGTCCCCAAGTCCGCCGTCCCTGAACCCATTTAAAGGGGCTGGAAGAGGGCATTGTCTGCCCTCTGCCGACGACCAGTGCGCCTGCTGCGGGCCGGGTGAGCGAACGAGATCTCCCGCTCCCTTTCTGCAGCCTTCTTCTGCGACACGGCTGTTACGCAGAAGGATACCCAGGACTCCTCGCTGCCGACCATCGACTCGACCACGGCTGGCAGCGACAGGTCACAGCCTACTCCTGAGATGAGGGCACGGCGTGGCTCCTCCCAAGCGGCACACTCTGCCAGCGTATGCCGCACCGTGTCCTCCCGGCAGTCTCAGTTCTAATCTAACCTAACCCATTTGGTCGGAGTGCCCTAACTTAGTTACTGCGACCAACTGTGAGAAAAGGCCAGAAAGTTTAAAAGAGGCTCAATTATTAAAACATCGTTTAACATTAGAAGCGGTGAAAGTTATTAGAGTTTCATTAAGTTAAAAAAGTGTCCATCATTAGAAGGTCAATAATTTTTTTAGGGGTCAATTATATATTTCGCTCATGAAACGCGTATCATGGTAAAAATATGCCTTCAATATTATGTTCTGTTCTGTGTGGTGCCGGACGTAAAGAACAGCACCACCCTAGGGTACTTACTAGAGAATGGGCAGCAGCGCCAACCCACCTGCCAAGCGTGGCGATTATGCCCCTTTCTTGGGGGAGGCCTTTGTGCAGCAGTGGACATCTTTCAGCTGAAATGATGATGAATTTCCCGAATAACAGAGTTTAACACTTGTATCTTGAGAAATCACTAGTTTCATATCGTTAGGTACGCCAATAATCTTTCCGAACATTTCCTCGATTAAAAAAAGGAAATGCTCGCCACCTTTAGTGCTAAAAGATGATCATAATCCCGCTTTATCCATTACAATAACAAAAACCTCAATTTCCCCAACATTTTTCGACACCATCAAATCTATACATCCCCTACGCACAATCATAACAGCATTTTCCACTTTATAACCACGAACTCACCCGAACATCTTCGAAAGAACCCGAACTGAATTCCCCGACACGGTTAAATAAAGATGTTTCAAGCAACTTCAAAATATATATCTCTCTCGATTTAATAGAGGCGTCCCAAGTGATTTGAAGAGGTTTTCCATCGTATTTTTCAAGGTTCATTATTCCGTTGCTATTGAACGGACCCAAAATTTGGGTCCTTTAGCTTTTGAGACAGACTTGAATGGCTCGATTTCTTTATTTCTTAAGTGCTAAACAAATAGTTTATTGGTCCACAATACTGTTAAGGTTTATTTTGAAGAAGCGTACAGGGACAGGGTTCTTGTTTTTGTAACTGACAGTGCGTATCTTTTATGCTTTTTGCATAGTTTTGACCTGTAACTACGTTATTGAAGTTACAGCCAATATACGTAAAGCCCTACTGTCTCAATCAAGGCTTTTTATAAATTGGACGTCCTGCCCTGTCAGGGACTCCACCTTAGTTACCATATGCTACAAATGCCAACAATATGGTCATGCAGCAAAAACATGCAGAGAGCTGAAATCTACGTGTGGTCACTGCGGTGAAGAAGGACACTCGATGTCAGAGTGCTCAAAGAAAGCTGACACACCGAAATGTGCAACTTGCTCACGCTTTAAAAAGCCCAATAACCACATAACGGGAGATGTTGCGTGCCCTGCTAGGAAAATAGCGGAATACAGGTACATCAACTCTATCGACAATGAGGGCGCCTAGAGCGTCATAATCAAAGCCAGACTTTCGCATTTAATGCCTGCAGCTGCTGACTCAACAAAAAACTGCACTGACCTACAAATCGAATGTGATGTGATTGTGCAACAATTTGACTTACCGATTCTGCTGACGCAAAATCATAAAATAATTATGTGTTTATCTAGGTTATAAAGTGCAAGAAACTATTTTACGCAAACTAAGTATGTACTACAATTACGTTTATAAGACTTTTTGTTATTTTTATCTTTAAGGTTAATAATATTTAAGTAAACTAGGTATAAAATATTGAATTAATTTAAATTTGTCATTATTTCAAGACTTGTAATGTTAAATATTGTTAAGAATTGAATCATCGTACAATTACCCATGCAATTGCTCATGCCGCCTGTGATACAGGTTTATCCTAGTACAGGCATCTAACATTTTATACCTTTGTAATTATAAGATAATATGTCAAGATTTTACCAATTGTAATACTTACTGAATAAAAAAAAAATATTATTATAGTGAATAAAAATAGGACAGTAATTGTCAGAGGATTGCTCCAGCTCATAAAAATCCTTTCCTGCTCATGGGTCTCCTATTGACTGTTACAATATGGAACCATAAGAAATATAGCCAGAATCACCCCTCCTGACACAGGGTGATTACAGCATGAAGTTTCGTTTAACAAACTTTAGAGCACTGCTAAAGACGAGTCTTTGACCAGTGTGTCGTCAGTGATGACCTATGTGGTCGCTCACAATGGGCCTTATTAGAAGGCTAAAAGTCACCCAAAGGGCAATGGAGGGGGCTATGCTTGGAATTTTTCTACGTGATCGAATCAAAAATTAAGACATCCGCAGGGGAACCAAATTAACTGACGAAGGGTTTGACGACTCGGTTGGCGCAGTGCTTATGCGATTGACTGCTGCGCTGCATGTCGCAGGTTCGATTCCCGCACCAAACAAATATTTTTATGACCTACAAGTAGTTGTACCAGGTCTGGCTGTTTCTGTATGTGAGTTTAAAATTAAAATTGAAACTTTTAAAACGTTTAACAAAAAAAATTGCGCGAAGAATTGCTAAACCTAAATGGCAATTGCTCGCAGAACAGATTTTCAATGGGGCCTGAAAGTTTCTGGAGTGGTGACCGCGTACCAGAAGATGTAGGCAGGCCTCCTTCAAGGTGGACCTTGTGAAGGCCGCAGAAATCACAGAACCGGAGCACGAGTGCACGGGAAGCACAGAACCGATCGGAGTGGTGGTGCTTGGAGCAGGCCTATGTCCAGCAGTGGACGTCTTTCGGCTGAAAGGATGATAATTAGCAGTGCGGCCCTTTATCCTTAGAAAATCTTCTCATTTAAAACATTCGCAGCCAAAAGGAGTCGGCCGATAACTTTAAAAAAATTGCAGGTGGCAATCTCCTATGACAAACTAGCCCGAGGCTTGTCAAGGAAAATTGTTTAAGTTATCTGGCATGAAATTATGTGTTATGTACGTCCTACTGTAGGTATCTTTTAAAATCAGCTCGATAACGTACCAAATAGACACACATGATATCGACCGTATATATATTATTAGTAAGGAATAGAATGGAAGACATGTACAGATCTTCAATATCGTTCACGCTGTCTCAGCATAACATTTATTACTCGCGGCGTCACAAGAAGAAAGTTATGCATAATATGGAACAGGAATGTTTTTTTGTTCCATTTATCTTGATCATTTTTTTCTACGCTGCAAAGCTATGGTGTTTACCAAAATCGTCTGATTTTCGTGTGTATGATTCCGTTGTAGGTTCAAAAGGAAGTTTCTCATCGACTTTGAATAGCGTTTGCCGAGTAAGATTCTCTACAGAGATATTGGCAACTATTGTCAACCATTTATGTTAAAATTGTGTAAAAAAATATGTGTCGTTTCTGTAATGAAGTATATTGTTTTTTTTTATACATTTATATATAATATTGTTTTTGCATGGTGTCTCTATCGCTTAATATTGTGCACTTGGCTTGTATGTGGGCTTGTGTTAATTGGTTGAACAGTCTAACGATTGTAGATAGACCAATAAATAAATAAATACATCCAACACATTCAAGTAGGTCGCAGTTAATTGTATATTTAGTGTTTAAATACTAAATAGACAATTAACAGGGACAGGACATCAAAATGGCACTTATTCAATGCTCACAAAAAGAGGCATACTTTTTGTATTAAAGTGTCCTTTATTATTTTGAAGACTTCAAATTTAGAATTATTTGGGGTTCGATTAGAATCATGCCAAAAATATTGTCTGTTATTTATTATTCATAGAAAGTGACGAAATTAAAGCGCAGCTTAAAGGCTCCTGGCTCTGGCTCTTAGACATGTGTTTTTATTCCGTCAATGAATTTTTAAATCATACTTTTTGATACTGTAATTAAGATTATTTTTTTAACATTATTATGAATTCATGGATATTTTTAATTTTTATTTTTGATTTTACTATTCATATTTTGACATTATAAATAATGCATTTTAGATTAATCTTAACCTGGCTATTGTCATTAAAATTATTTTAAAAACTTAATACAAAATTTCATAACTTCATATAATATTCTTTTAATGTGTAGTTCTGACTTGCATGTACCTAGCTTATTATTTAATATTTCTACACCAGCAATGGTAGTATGTGTGAAACAATGTTTAATGTAAGATCTAAACGTACCATATACTGAGAATAAAATAAATCTAATCTAATCTAATCTCCAAACAGGCGCGACTTGACGCTAGTAGCACAATTTCTATGAAAACTTCATGGAAAGTGTCGCGCTGCCTGTAGCGCCTTCGATATCGCGCCGGTTTGACGAGCCCTAAAGCCACTGATACATTGTGAATGACGTGCCGGATTAGGAAGTTGGATTATACTCGTACGGGGTCAAATTAAATTAGCTAGCTAAACTCCGCAGACGTGATGGGTATCGATATCTATATTGATTAATACATTATGAATGACGTGCCGGATTAGGAAGTTGGATTATACTCGTACGGGGTCAAATTAAATTAGCTAGCTAAACTCCGCAGACGTGATGGGTATCGATATCTATATTGATTAATGTCATACCGCCTTATTACAAAACAAGATTTATGTTTTGACATGGCTCCATGAAATACCGTTCTATAAACAAAACTGAATACTTGGTTCGGTACTAAGTTGTCAGTTTTGTGTTAAAGAACTTTACCACAAACGGAATAAAGTTCGAAATTCAATAATGGCTCCACGTTTTAACCCTGGGTCTGAAGATAAACCTTGTTTTGTAATAAGGGGGTAGGTGTCACTATTTCTTTAAGTATGTTCTTCTGTTTTTTGCCTATTGTTTTTTCTTTTTTAATTCTTTTAAGTAGTTATCTTATTTTTTTGTGCTATTGTGTATTGTGCTATATATATTGTGTGCACTGAATAAATGTGTTATCTATCTATCTATCTATACATGACAAAACAAAAAAAAATATTCGATGTTTTTTTTTGGGACAACGACCAGAGGTTGTGAGTGACTTGAAGCATGAGTTGAGAAAAACATTTTTTTTTTTGTTTTATCGTATTGAGATTACGATACTCACCAAATCTTTGAAGTTTACACAAAAAAAAAACTGAAATTTCAAATCAAATAGGTACAGTCGTTGACCACCAAAAAAAGTTAACACCAATTTTTTTGTTGTTGTGATTTGTATTATGCTTAGATATGGATACCCATCACGTCTGTGGAGTTGCGCTAGCTAATTTAATTTGAATATTGTAAATGTGACTATGTTTCGATGTTCCGTGTGGTGCCGGACGTAAAGAATAGCACCATCCTATTTCTTCCCGTGGGTGTCGTAAAAGGTGACGAAGGGACTTACTAGAGAATGGGCAGCAGCGTTCTCTACGCATTTTAACACCATACTGCGATCGCCAACCCGCCTGCCAACCATAGCGATTGTGTCGTGGTGTGGCCTTTTGGGGGAGGCCTATGTCCAGCAGTGGACGTCTTTTGGCTGAAATGATAAATGATGGTAAATTAATAAAAAAAAAAAAAAAAAATATGAATGATGATTATGTATCGATGTGTGTTACTCAATCACGCAAAAACAGCTGAACGGCCAATTTGGCACAGAGAATAGTTTAACCTGCATTAACACACATTTTCTATACTGGTAGTACGTTCCCGTGGTATAATTTCTGACCTATAAAAGTTAAAAGTAAAAAAAGTCAAATTATTTATTTCAAATAGGAGGCACTTTTGAACGCCAAATATCACGTATATGCGGGCGAAGCCGCGGGCCAAAGTTAGTAGGACAATATAACCTTTACAGAACAATCCGTAGCTAGAAAATTGTAGGAAGAAGGAAGTCGGATTGACAAATTGAGGACAACTGTCGATATTATTCTGCTAACAATTGCACCGGGTCACTTCCTAATTATTGTGGTATCGGCGGTCCGTTCATTGATTTTCTTTGGTCAACAGTGAAACGGATATAAAGGAGATCATTCATCGTCCATACATTTTTGGGCTAAATGTGAAGACAAACAAAAAAGAATACGTTTTTCTCTTAATTTTTTACTATGGTATTCCATAGTAAAAAATAAACCTGTAGGGTCATCTCCGTCAAGTAACATGAGTTCGAAAAATCACTTTTTCATACTTATGTATTTGATACGGGCTTTGATTTTTATTCAGAACAGCTATTGTTATCGTAAGCTATTACTATAATTAGATTACTAATATTCTGTTAACTAAAACAGTATTTTTCAAACTCGTATAACAGCGCAGGGAATGACCCTACAGATTTGTGAAGAGAATAAATTATGTTCTCTTTAGAACATAATTTATTCTCTTCACAAATATGCCTTAGCATTGATGTAAATAGGAAGATATGGTACGCGCTCGTCGATGTGGATCACATAAATTAGGGGAAAGAACACAATCGACCTACATTACTCTCGGTTTGCGGGGAATACCCGAATCGTATTTTGTTTCCGAGTTGTTATGGGTACGTAACAGTGACAATTATTGCTATCTCGTTCCCGCTATAGCCCGCGTAATATGTCTCTCTGTTTCGGTTGTCGAGCACATGACGCACGACATCGGGTCCATTTAATATTTACGTGATGTTAGAGAGTGGCCTATCTTCCTATTTAATACAGCAATGTCTAAAGGAATATAAAAGTATTTTTTTTTATTTGGCACTTTCATAATTTAGCCCAAAATGTATGTTCACCTTTATCTTGGTCTACTGTTTTGTTGAAGTATATGTTATTGAGTTTTATTTTTGAGTTATAGAACGAGAATCCTATTATCGCACTAATATTATAAAGGTGAAAGTTTGTGATTGTGTGTGTGTGTGTTTGTTACTTCTTCACGCTCAAACGGCTAGACCAATCTTGATAAAACTTTGTATAGGAGTAGCTGACACCCTGGATTAACATATAGGCTACTTTTTATCCCGATATTCCTTCGTCTTCGAGACTTATGGGGGTGAAACCGTGGGGGCAAGTGAGTTTGTTTGTTACGCTTTCACGCTAAAACGGCTGAACGGATTTAGATGAAATTTGGCACGTGGATAGACCATGACCTGGATTAGGACATAAGATACTTTTTATTACAATATTCCCACGGTATCGAAACTTATGCGGTCGAAACCACGGGGCGCAGCTAGTTAACTATAAGTCCAGGTTTCCTCACGATGATTTTTCTTCACCACTGTCAGTAAGGTCCAAGGTAAACTTCGAAAGTACATATAAATTGAAAATGTGACAAATTGGTACTTGCCCTGATTTGAACCCACAACCTCGTGCATGAGAGGCGGGGCCTCAACCACTGAGCCATAACAACATTTTTCTGGAAGATTATTTTTATAGGCAACTATTTTCTCAGATAATTAAACACATTATACACTCAGAAATATCAACATATTTTTTTTATCATTTATCTATTTAACCATTTATGTACAGTCGCACATCAAATTAGCACAAACTGTCAAATCTCATTCGATTTTGAACTTATCCTTCAACATTTTAAGGTTATAATCATATCAATTCCTAAGTAAACAGATAAGAAAAAAAACACCAAAGTACGTACAAAAGTGATGCATAATTACAACAAGTTCCGCCCAAATCTACTTTCATTTGAAATTCCGGAACTGTATGAGATAGTTTAAGGTTACATACATTCTATCCCCTGCCAACCTCAAGGTCAGACAGTTTCGTACCATTTACTCTTACATTATTACTTTTATTTCTCTCCCATCCATCTTAACCAAAAATCATTCAACCATAACCAAGTTGCTCTACAAATCTGATTTTTTTTTTACATATTTTAACCTTTTTCATGTACTCACACATTTAGCCCATTCCTACATTTAGGCCAAAAAAGCGAAAGCAAAAGATATTTATATAGCAGAGGTGAGTGGAAGTGAGTGAAGGGACGCCCTAGGAGGACATATATATTGACCAAATTGGTGATGTTCTTCAGAAAGGTCAGGTGCGTAGTACTCACAATCGGCGTGCGTATATGATCAGATGTATGAACGTAGTTGAAGCAAAAGGAGTATGTAAGGAGCGTAGCAGGCGGCGTTCTATAGTTTCTGCCTACCCCCATGGGAAAAAGACGTGAGTTTATGTATGTTTTATGAGTACATTTATGCCACAGGGACTCCGTAAAGCCTCGTTCACACTGTCCAACCGAGATAAAACTACTGGAGCGAATAATGTCGCATTACAATGCATTGGGTGTCACGTTAGGATTACACGAATGTGTGTAATGGGCCGAAGACGGGGAGAGGATCGCGTGGATAGGACTTCAGTTTTTTTTTATGTGATTTCGTGAAAAGGGACGGAAGTGTGTAACAGAAAGTGACATCTTGAGAAAGTGGCATGGAATAAGTAAGTACTTTTTAATAGCATGGAATTAATAAGTACTGTTAGAAGAATAAAGTAGTTGGAAGGAACGAGAGGCGTGGCCACACCAGCTGCGTCAAGAGTGGGGATAGTTCGCGGTAACTGCAGACCGCGAGGAGCACACACTCTCTTTTGGATCGACAGCCGACTGCGACGGACGTCTCTCCACCTCAGTATCGTGTTTTCTCAGTGCCAAGTGATTAGCTAATTGCTCGTTAATTCTATTAGTGTGCTAGGTTTTTCTATATTTAGTTTTGTTTGTTACAAATCATAAATACAGTTGATTGGTTGTGCGTATATTTTTTAATAAACCTGCTTCTGATAGATAATAGAAGCAGATACAAGCAAGCAGCACTATAAAGATTGTAAGTAGAATAGGTCGAAGATTGACCAGTGGGCTACTAGTAATGAATAATTATTCGAATACATATTATATAGTAGAATAGTATATAGCTTTTATTAAATATGAGGTTAACTTCTATCTCTGCTTAGTTGCTTATGCTAAAGTGAGATGTCAGATGTTACACATCTTAAGCGACTACTGTAAGCCTCACTCTTTGTATCGTTAGTTTACCTTTTAACAACTTTATTACTTAACAACAAATATACTTCTAAATTTGAATCTATTCGGACCACCTAAATTTTGCCAACATTTGCCTATAGAAACAACCGCTACATGAATAGCATGCAAGTGATCAATAGGGCAAAGGTTCCAGCCAAGATGGGTAAAGAGTTGTATCGATTGGTCTCATAATAAGGTCTTCAGCATTGCAACCTTGTAAATGCAGTAGGCATGCAGGGATTTTAGTAATTTTCATAACACATATCTATTTTTCTCATAATTTCCAGTGGTATATTCTCAACAATTACTACAATTTCCTTGTGGTGCCGGACGTAAAGAATAGCACAATCCTATTTTATCTCGTGGGTGTCGTAAAAGACGACTAAGGGACTTACTAGAGAATGGGCAGCAGCATTCTCTATACATTTTAACACCATACTGTGATCGCCAACCCGCCTGGCAAGCGTGGCAATTATGGCAACCCCCCCTCCTTTTGGGGGAGGCCTCTGTCCAGCAGTGGACGTCTTTCGGCTGAAATTATGAATGATGATGATGATGACATTTTGCCAAAATTTGCGTATAGAAACAACGGCTACATGAATATCACGCTAGTGATCGACAGGTCATCGAGCCAAGATGGGTGAAGAGTTATATCGATTGGTCTCATAATAAAGTCTTAGCAAGCAACTTCGTAACGCGCAGTAGGTATGCAGGGACATTAGTAATTTTCATAACACATTTCTATTTTTCTCCCAATTCCTAGTCGTACATTCTCAGCAATTACTATAATTTACCCCATAATATTGATAGTTATAATGTAAACAAGAACCATATTTTTGCAAGCAATATTACACAAGCAAAAGTCCAAAGTCTTATCCTTCCTATTCTGTCTTCATGATTGGCCTGAGACTGAAATCTCCGTTGACCAATCACAGGGCACCGTTCTAATTGGACGAATAATATATTCGTTGTTGGTTCTCTTGTCTGTGAGCAGAATTGATCGAATATCGTGGTAACACAAGCTTGCATTAAAAAATTTAACAAATATTAAGATTTAAATGGGGAGTCAACCAAAGATCTGGAGCTAATCCTGGGTGCATCAGCCAGGTTATGGCGGACTTTAGAACAGACTTTCATAAATAAAGCATTTATATAATTTCGTGTCTGTACTGTTGACCGTTGAGAAGTTCCCTCGTCTGGAGCCGATTCTGGGTGCAGCAACCAGGGCATGGTGAGCTTTAGAATGGACTACAGTAGATCTCGCGAACACAAACTCTTTGCAACAATTAATATACCACCTCTTCTATGATTTGACGGCGACTGACATACTTTTTTTGCCTATTAAAGAAAACATGACAACGTTTGCCTGTGCGCCAGGGCCACGATATCCCTTTCAGACAAACTCGCAACCCTGGAAGGCATTGGTCCTTACGGACCCCGTCAGTTGGTGCTGACGTCTCATTGAGGCGCGCGTGAAACACAACGCACCGTCGACCCGGGCCTGGTTCTTGTCGGATGGTGAGCTACCCATCGCTCACCGTTCGCAGGCCCGCGCCTACGGTGTCTGGAAATCCTGGGTGTATAATCAGGTCATACTTATAATAAAAATGTATTGTCTTTGAAACTGAATCAAAACGTAAAATGTCATCTCCGTATGTTATGAGGAAACGGTTTTAATTCAGCTTGCAAGATTCAGCCTAAACAAACTAACATTTCAAGTAAAATAAAAGCTTGTAAAAAAAGCTCCCTTCCACGTAAAGTGGGGGCGATTTTTTTTTGTCTATCCCATGTTGTGGAGTATCGTTGGATAGGCCATTCAAAAATATTGCGGGTCTGTGAAAACCAATTTTCGATTCAGGGAACCGTTTGCGTAATATTAAGCTTTAAAGTGCGATTTTTTATTAGAGTCGTGCCCCCCTCCCCCCCCTGCCAGCTAAATGCCTGTTTTTTGACATGAGAAAAAATCATGGTATTAGTATACATAACGAAATTAAAAGGAAAACTATCACAGCTATGTAGGCTTTACAAGTTAACGAGGAATAGTCGACCAACTTAAATTTGCAGTTGAAGAATTGACCATGACGTATATAGTTCATTTCTAGGACATGCCGGTTTCCTCACGATGTTTTCCTTCACTGTTTTGAGAGCAGTGCTGACGATTATCATTTACACAAAGTAAAGCGCCTGTCTGGGTAACTCGTAAGTCCTGGGGGGCTAAAATGGACGCTTTGGCAGAATCATAATATGATCTGCGTACAATTCATATATCCCGCAATTCATCTATTTGACAGCTGCTATTTGACATTAGCCTTCACTAAAGCAATTCATAATTTGTGAACCATTTTACGAAACTCCATATAAAACTGTCAAACAGATGAATTGCGGGGTATGAATTGTACGCAGATCATATTATGATTCTGCCAAAGCGTCCATTTTAGGCCCCCTGGCCGTTACCACTGAACTACCACTGCTCTCCAAACGCCAAACGCTACCCAGCCCAGCTGAATTCTTCTGTCAATGTCCCTCTCAAAGTTGTTCTTACCAAACTGCAGAGTTAGCCCTAGGTAAAAGTATTCTCGAACAAACTCTGTCTTATTCGCCACTAAAGATTTTAAATCTCCAACACACGGTGATATTCAATACCTTGTTTCTTCTGTCTCTGCGATGACACCTTTATCCTGCTATGTGACATTAAAGGCCTGATATTAACACACAAAGGCCATATCGTAACACCAGACAAAGCAGCAATGGACATCATATTATGATAGTTTATATCGAACATTACACAAAGGTTGTCTATTCATATTATCTTCTATATATTATAAATTAATGTAGCTTTTCGTGTCTGTCTGTTTGATCGCTTTGTTCTTCTAAACTATGTAACGTATTTCAATGCAGTTTTTTTTACCATCAAGTAGAGAATTTATTCCGAAAGATTTAAAATGTGTAATTTATAAATACAAATACATCAAATTTAAGTATTATATAATAGTCGTATTTTTGTTAAATAAAAACAAAACTTTTTTTTTGTGTGTCTGTCTGTTTGTCCCGCCGTTCTGTTTGTTGTGCCGTGTGGTGCCGGACGTAAAGAATAGCACCATCCTATTTCTTCCCGTGGGTGTCGTAAAAGGTGACTAAGGGACTTACTAGAGAATGGCGGAGGCCTGTGTCCAGCAGTGGACGTCTTTCGGATGAAATGATGATGATGATGTCTGTTTGTTCTGGCTAATCTCGGAAACGGCTAGACCGATTTTGACGGGATTTTCACTGGCAGATAACTGATATTATAAGGAGTACTTACTTTCATCTTAGAAAAGCCACGCAGGCGTATCCACGGGCAGCAGTTAGTCTAAAAGAAGGGAAAAGATTAGATTTTTTGTATGTTTGTTTGTTACGCTTGCACGCTAAAACTGCTAAACAGATGAAACGATGACCTTGTGAAGACCGCAGGAATCCGCTGGATGCGGGAAGCATGGAACCGGTCAAAATAGCGGTGCTTGGGGGAGGCCTATGTCCAGCAGTGGACGTCTTTCGGCTAAAATGATGATGATGAATGATGAAAAACCGTCCGTAGCAGGTTCTAGTTACCAGATCATATCAAAAATTGTCCGTTTGGTTCCGGATGTAAAGAATAGCACCATCCCATTTCTACCCGTGTGTGTCGTAAAAGGCGACTAAGGGACTTACTAGAGAATGGGCAGCAGCGTTCTCTATGCATTTTTAAAACCATACTGCGATCGCCAACCTACCTGCCAAGCGTGGCGATTATGGCAAACCCCCCCTTTTATATATTAGGGGAGGCCTATGTCCAGCAGTGGACGTCTTTCGGCTGAAATGATGATGAATGATGATTATAATTAAAATTTAAAGTCACTATTCGTGTATGTCTGTATGATGGCGTTGTTTGTCTAAACTACGCAACGGATTTCGATGCGATTTCCAAAATGATCTAGAAAGTCCCGGAACGTTTATATGTGTAATACACTAATCAAAATCTGCCGATGCCGGTTCCAGTCTAACCAGATGCAGCTGAACACCAGTATTTTACATGGAGCGACTGCTTATCTGACCTCCCCCGATAATCCTTGGTAAGACTGGTTGTCAGAGTTTCGGGCGACCCTTAACGACTGTGAAAGTTCCACGAATGACAGCCGGGACCAACGGCTTAGCGTGCTTTCCGAGGCACGGAGGAGTCGTGGTATGTAAAGATGGTCACCCATCCACGGACCAACCCCGGCAAGCGTAGCTTAACCTGATGGATCCAACCGTGCGGCTGTTTTTTTAGCTACGAGCTCCTGTGTAAGACATTAATTATGTAACTGAAATATAATACTTACAGAAATCTTCGTGTTTTGTCAACTCGCAAAATCGTGCAAAGCATGGTCGTGTAGCTAGTTTAATTTATAAGTTGAACAGATAGCAGCCATTGTATTTGTGAGGGCATATCCATTACGGTCGGTATATAGGTAACATTACGATAAACTTGATTGAGGTAGATACTGGAACGAATAGAATAACAAGGTTTTTGTGGGTAGTGGGATAGTCCTGAATATTTTTCGTCCCCAGATTCTTATAGATACGAAGAACTTGACTGCAAGAGGCCTTTGTCGCTTCAAATTCAAACAAAACATTTAGCGGCACTTTTGAAAAAAACAAGGAGTCGTTAGTCAGAATTTTGGAGTTAGTTGCCCATTCTCAAGTTGACTAAAGCTCTCAGACACTATGACTATATGTCGTCTGCAAACCTTAGGTTGTTGAAATTGGTGCCTTTTATAAGTTATAGGCCACTTTCCGATTCCAGTCTAGTTGCCTAAAAACATTTTCTAACGCAGAAATGAAAAGTGTTGGAGATAGCGGGTCTCTTTGTCGTACCTACTCCTCTTTCTATTGCAATTTGTATCAAAAATCAAAATCAATCATTACTAGGAGTATTCATCCTTCAGTTCTTAAAATTTATACACTTTCCAAAAACATAGAATATAAAATAACTATAAATACATTCCGTTCTCAAACTATTTGTTGACCCCTTTCAACAATCCTTCACTCGATTTAAAACAAAAATATAACCTGAATGTCCACCAAAATGTAGCCTAAAGGATATCCTAGCATTGTAGGAATATTGGCAATAACCTCTCTTGGATAATTGAGTGGTACTCCCTTCGATCCCATTAAGGGATCTGTCAGGACGCGTAGTCGATAATCGTCTAGGCGCGGCTCTATTTCTCGATCTTACTGTGGTGTATCTGGCCTTAGAACAAGCGAGAATTGCAACTAGGTTTTTGTCTCTAATGGAAAGTTTTGGTTACATTAAGAATCGTGAAGTATAAAATAATCTCGAAAATTTTGTTTCTAAAAGTTATTTCGAATTAAAAGTCATTAAGCTATTTATTACTAGCTTTTGCCTGCGGTTTCGCCCGCGTGGATGTCGGAAAATATCATCACCATCATTTCAGCCGAAAGACGTCCATTGCTGGACATAGGCCTCCCCAAAAAGGGGGGGGGGGGGGGATTTGCCATAATCGCCACGCTTGGCAGGCGGGTAAAACAAATGCATAGAAAACGCTGCTGCCCATTCTCTAGTAAATCCCTTAGTCGCCTTTTACGACACCCACGGGAAGAAATGGGATGGTGCTATTCTTTACGTCCGGCACCAAACGGAACGTACTACCTGGATTAAAAGTAGGTATCCAGATTATAAACTATCGAAAAAATCATCTGTGCAAAATGTCATCCAAATCCGGTCAACCGTTTTTGCGCCAATCCGGAACATACATCCAGACAAACGTACATAAATTCTTCGTTACTATTTAATTACATGTATAGATATATATTTATTTATTTTCCCTCTTACATGACCTCCTCTCCTCATTACAGGGTAATCTATTGCGATAGTGTACTTATTTATTACTTATCCTGACTTGAACTTATTACAAACAATGCATGCAAGTAATGTTTAAAACGCAGATATATGCCAGTGACCTTGAATGGTTAGCTTGCGTGTTCTGTACCGAGCTCACGCAACGCGTCGTACGTTCAGCCATTAATAGGACTCGCCAATCAAGGAGCGCTGTTCTCAATTTGACGCATTATTAATTTATTATACACAAAACAAAAGGTATTTTAATAAAACTCGTATATTAAAAGATCAATAATTACATTGTCTTTAAATTGGTGAATGTTTCAGAAAAGTACGCTTGGTAGATTTTGCGCCATTCTCAGTTTTTTATCCGCGTTAGATATAACTTCACAAATTAATTTCAATATGTAATATAAATATATTCTAATATTTTCACATATTAAGTTATTGAGAAAATGGTCTAATTTATCATTTTTTTTTTTCAAATCATTAACACTACTCGTTTAGACGTGATCTTCAGTATAAAATCATTAGAAGTCGGTTATAGTCCCCTTAAGTCGCATTTAATAGGGAGCGAGCCTATTGCCATCAACCGCACAAAACCAGACTGCGGGAATAACAAAACCATTTCCCAGAAAATTTCTAACAAAAACGAGGAAATCTACAACTTTTTGAAGCTAAAACAAAATGCAAACATAATCGCGATCGCTGTTTTAGTAGCCGTACAAGCTAGAAAACAAAGACGCAATAACATCTAATTACACATTGAATTTAATTACTAGCAATACCAATAACAATGCATTATGATGTGTTTGTACTACCCTCTATTTTGTGTGGTATCAAAGACATTAAACTATACATAACAACAAACGGAACATAGCGAACAAAATCGTAATCCGACACATTTGTCCTAGTGGGCAAAAGTCGCTCAGTCTAGTTTGGTACGCCTGCATATCAAGTCGCAATTCGCATTCGTGTCCACCAAAAGAAAATTATTTACGAAGTAAAATGTCTAATTGTGCAATATGGTATTTAAAAGTGTAACGTGCCAAACTTAGCTTTTATTGAATTTTGCTATATTACGCTAGATGCCGTCACTGAGACATGGGATCACAATTTTAAGACATTACTTCTGATGGTATATATCTCTGTATAGTATCTATCTTAAATCTCTTTGTGTGGTATGAACTTTAAGCTACGGGAATGCTTTGGTGTCGTACCGATGCAATATATCTGTATATCTGTGATTACTGTGTTGATATTCATTATGATGGTAAACGTTGGGTGGGGCTCGTGGCTAAATATAATAATAGCCGCACGAGCCCATCGAAGGTTTAGCTACGCTTGTCGCGGTCAGTTCTTGGATGGGTGACCATCCCCTCCATGCCTTGAAAAGCCAAATAATTTAAATTTTAAACTAGTAATTTTTACAAATTCCCTGAACCCCACAGTAGGATTCCCTGTGTTGTGGAGTCCAGTCTCTTCCTAAATGCTGAATAAAGCTAAATGATACCTATTGAAATATCCATCGATTACTTCAGTAGGTATGGGTCGTAAATGCTAACTAAAGTAAGGGATACCCTCAAACTCATACCGTCTTATTACAAAACAAGATTTATATTTTGACATAGCTTACCATGGAGCCAGTTATTGTAATAAGAACGTAACAGCGATTGAAATACCGTTCTTTATACATAACTGAAAACTTAGTTCGGTACTAAGTTGTCAGTTTTGAGTTCAAGAACTTTACCACAGACGGAATAAAGTTCGAAATTCTATAATGGCTCCATGTTTTAAACCTGGGTCTGAAGATAAACCTTGTTTTGTAATAAGGGGGAAAGTATTTATTTCAAATAAACCAATTACAGGCACTTTTGAATTGTCAAGGAGACGGTCAGTCAGAAAGATGAAGCTAGTTACCCATCCCGAATCGTAGTAGGTACCTATGGAGAAGAACGGACAAGAAACTTCACAGCATTTAGATAAAAAAAAAATGTTACAAAATATTGGTTACATCTGTATCAAACCTCAACTTATTTTTTTTTTTGCTGTTTTGTTCACTTCAATGTCAAGTAAAATAGACGAAATATATTCTATTATATATTTATATTTAAAAAACCCACCAAGTGTGTGTCGGATCACGCACAATGAAGGTCTCCGTAGTGTAGTGATAATGAATTTATCCCAAAAACAAACATAACATTGTAGCTGAAAAACAGGTTCTCCTATACATCGATATAAGTCACGGTCAATTCCCCAAATGTAAATGTAAGTTGGTCGACTATTACTGGTTAATTTGTAAAGTTAATTTTATTTCTTATTTGGTTACTGTTTTAAATAATGATTTATATTGTAATTCTTTTAATTTTTAATTGTTATAATTTTGTGTAAAATTTCGATACAATGTTAAAATTGTTACAGAAATAAATAAATAAGGACGACACCCGTTCACGAACATGACGCATGGATCAGCACCATTCGACTTACGCATTGAAAACGACCAATCCAAAAACAACTCGTTATGAATAGGAACCGAACATTAATGAAAGCATTGAACTTGTACCCAAAGTACTCGTTTCACGAGCCACCCAAAACATTCCCAGTAACCAATAATCAAACAGTTCGAGAACTCAAATAAATCATTTCTGGAAACATTCGCAATAAGCCGTCGATAAATAAAAACAAACAAAAAACGCTATTTATTGGTACAGGTCAAATAAATTAAAGAACAAAAGGGCAGCTTTTAATTTGTTTGATCCGTTCGGTACAAAGTGGAAAGCTCAAAATTGCCGACGACCGCTTTCGAATACCGACAGTTTTGACACAGAATAAATAGGTACAGAAGGTCAGCTCCATACAACGGGCGAAAATAAAGAATGAAAACTAGGTTTTGTCTGTGTTTCTGTGATTTGTTACAGAAGAAACACGTGCATACAAAAAAGATAATTAACACGGCAGCTGCACTTTATGACTGTGACAAGAAGGCTTCCACTCAGCATGATGCTGTACAATGGGGAATTCACAACGAAAACGCACGCACACTTCATTTACAGCGAGTGAAAACGCACTCGCGACTGGCATTTGTTTGAGAATTTGAGATCGCTGCAGGTACCTTAAGTACGCGTCTATGTGTGAGTGCTTCCTTTTACAAGCTTTTATTCATCATCATCATTCATCATTTCAGCTGAAAGACGTCCATTGCTGGACATTGGCCTCTCCCAACATTTGGGGATAATCGTCATTGCCATACTCGTCACGCTTGGCAGGCGGATTGGCGCAGTATGGTTTTAAAATTCATAGAGAACGCTGCTGCCCATTCTCTAGCAAGTCCCTTAGTCGCCTTTACAACACCTTTTCGACACCCACGGGAAGAAATAGGATGGTGCTATTCTTTACGTCCGGCACCACACGGCACTAGCTTTTATTTAAGCTGAATTAAAACTACTTCCTTTTATTTAACATGCCTAGTTAGTATGTATTGGTCAAATCTTGCAAGCTGAATTAAAACCACATCCTCTTAATCTATGAAGTTGAAATTTTATATGTTGATACTGTTTCGTAGACAATGCATTTTTATATGCATGACCTGATTCTACACCTCCTTAACGGTCAACGGTACAGACACGAAATTTTATATACGCATGAAATTATGATAGTCCATTCTAATGTCTACCATGGCCTGGATGCTGCACCCAGGATAGGCTCCAGACGAAGAAACTCCTCAGCGGTCAACAGCAGAGCCACAAAATTTTATATACGCATTCAGTTATACTAGCCCGTTCTAAAGTCCAGCATGACCAAGGTGCTGCACCCAGGGATGGCACCGGTCAACAGCACAGGCACGACATTTTGTAAATAGATTAAATATGGTTTTTGACTGCTAACTAAAATATGCATGAATTAATACTTATTTTTAAAGGTGTTACTAAAAAGACGATTTGTGAAAAATATCATAAAATCGGTGTAAAAATGGCTTTTAAAATTATTCTTCTATCCTTGTCACGCAAAACGATCATTGTACTGAATACGCGAAGTTATTATGGCGTCCTTGTGTTGTGACGTCAAATCGCAGCAGTGCTGCCCCTGACTTTAAAAACCTTACAACTTCGGCATTTTTTGAGATATTGAAAAATTTTTTTTTGTTACCATGGATTAATTTTTTTGTTGGTTTCAAAAAATTTATATTTAAAAAAAACTGTAAAATACCCTATTATGATAGCCCGTCCTCCGTAACTGGGTTGGCTTCACACCATGACTTGTATCATGGCGTGGTTGGGTTCGTTGGATTTTTCTTTACAAGTACCTTTCAAGTTCAAGGTCTTCGATCAATAATAGCACTTCAAGGTAAAAATATGACAAATTCTGTAACTGATAACAGACTGAACATATATTTAAACAAACCTTCTGAACATATGTATATATTTTCTGGCGTTGCTCAATACAGTTTTTAATTAAAACTGTAAGATGCAAACAGATGGCCGTAATTAGGAATATAACCTTTATTACTACAGTCACAAGGTTCGATTTTTAATTAGGTGTAATTGGTCAAAGGGTGCATTTTCAAATGATTAAGTCAGTTTGTAGAAGAATTATTGCTTTCATGTGAATAAAAACTTGTAATATGGATTTATTTGGTATAGCATAGTCTTTTAGAAGTGAAGTAAAGGCTTCTACAGACTGGCGGGACATCACGGGCGCGACGCGACTTTAGTAGCACAATTTCTTTGTCTGTTAAAGGCTTGTACCAGTCTGTACAAGCCTTTAATCCTTATTATCGGTAGCCTATATTGCATTCCGACTGTACATATAATTTGTTTATTTCTGTATTTATCGACTCTTGTCTTTACTTGTCTGTGTGGTGCCGGACGTAAAGAATAGCAACTCCCTATTTGTTCTCGTGGGTGTCGTTATAGGCGACTAAGGGACTTACTAGAGAATAGGCAGCAGCGTTCTCTATAGATTTTAACACCATACTGCGATCGCCAACCCACCTGCCAAGCTGCCTGGTGATTATGGCAAACCCCCCCTTTGGGGGAGGCCTATGTCCAGCGGTAAACGTCTTTCGGCTTAAATGTTTGTTGTTTTAAGTAGTATAGCATAGTCTTCTATAAGAAGTTAAACTCAAACTCAAAACATTTATTTCAATTAAACCTATTACAGGCACTTTTGAATTGTCAAAGAGTCGGTCAGTTAGTCAGAAAGTTGAAGCTATTTGTTAGAAAGTTGAAGCTATTTGCCCATTCCAAAACGTAGATATATATGGAGAAGAATAGGCAAGAAACTCCAAGGACACTCTTTTAAAGCAAGATATTACAAAATCCTGGGTACATTATTCTTGTTGCTTCTATATGTGAGAACAATGTAAAAAAAAAAATTGTTTATTTAAAAAACAATCCAAAATATAAGATTAAAAGATTACAAATAAGCCCTGGCAGTTAAGAGAAGACCAGTCTCAACTGACAGCGCCCGTTCACGAACATGACGCGTGGATCAGCATCATCCAACTCAACCATTTTGTAGGGAACCGAATGATCCAACACACGCGCCACCATCAGCGAGCCATTTAAGTGAGCATGATATACTCTCAACTGCCACGCTTTTTTAAGTCAACATACATCTTATCATAATAAACACCTCCATGGTACTCACATTAACAAATATGAAAAAAATAAATAAAAAATTGCTTCTAAATTATACAAAACTATAGCTTGCAATGTATTTCAAAAATTAATAAAATTTTACTAGCAAAAGGAAAAACATTATTACCTATTAAAGTATTCAACAACAAAAACTTGATTACATTTTCTTTTTCTTCTTAGTCTTAGGCTAGTTAATCCTTATTATCAGTACCTATCGTTTATTGCATTCCGACTGTACATATATCATTTGTTTATTCCTGTATTTATAGACTCTTGTCTTGTCTTGCCTCTTGTGTTAATTTAATTTAAACAAGGTTCTAAATTTTATTATTTTAATAATATTTTATATATTTTTTTTCTAATGTTTTGTTAATGTGAGAACGTTGTAGGCTTAATGGACTGTAGCTTTGTAAACAATTTTCTATTTTGTTAAGTATTTGGTACTTGTTGACGGGCCTACACTGTCCTCCCATACCTATTAACACTGTAACTTCAAAACATTGTAAAAGCCCATTATTTTTAAAAGAGTAACCGTGGAGTTTCTTGCCGGCTCTTCTCCATAGGAAACGACCAATTGGAACCGTGCACCTAGCTTCTGACATTTCTAAGTGCCCATGTAGGTTTATACAAAATAAAATATTTTGATTTTGATTTTGTCTCTTTCTCTTTATAAAAGTTACAATTTATTAAATATTAGAGTTCTTATGTGAAACATTAAATTATGTTTGCAATCAAAAATCAATCTGCCTAGCCTTTTCCCAACTTGAACCGTTTGAATTATGACCGTTGAAAACTTGCTACGGAGTCATGATTCTCAGCAGTGAGAGACCGATTTATAAGAAGATGAACTTATAGACAGGAAATTAAAGACTAATCTGAGCAACAAATATTTATGTGGACCGTACACTTAATTAAGTACGTACATAGTACTGATGTAGGTATGTACTTGAGGTGATCAAGATAATTATAACCTGACACTGAGGTCAGTGAAAACACACACATTTCCGAAAAATAGTGTTACAGCCAAATTAGACCGATTTTAAATTTTCCATAGAAACAGAGATTTCCAGTTATCTGTTTTTAAATAACACATTTCAAAAATGTTCTTTACTAACTTTTTAGACCTTTGTATCCTGCTTATGCGCATGAAGTTTCATTAAAATCGTTTTTAAAAACAAGGGCTTGAAAGTTTGTATGAAATGCCGTACGTCGTAAACGCTCATATCCGCCCTGAATAAAATACCACTAAAGAAATAAATTCTAAACCACAGAGTAAATAAATATAATCGATTACAACTTTTTAAAAGTGTCACGCGCCGTCATATAAATATATATATTTTTTTTATTACTAAAGATAATAAGAAATTTTAAATTTCACGGGCTCATTGCGGATCCAGCTTAGTAGGAGTCATAATTGTCTTACGTAAAGCGAAACATTAGGAAGTGTCATCAATCTACATGAGTAAAGTAACCGTCATGAGAAGCTATAAATACATAAAATTGCAAATTATACAACTATCAACTTTAAACTCAAGATATCTAAGTTGATTTATGAATGAAGAAATTATCGCTAAACGTCATAAAATAATTTTAGTTGCAATGGAAACTGAACCATACGCAATTTCAGTTAAAGTTTTAAATCCCAAAGTATGAAATTTATCTCGTCTCATGGCGTTGACTTTAGATACTTAGAACCCGTGCAGATCTTGTGACTCAGCGATGGGAAGAGCGTCTTACTGAGATGGAAGGATTGGTTGGCAAGCAATCCTTCTATCTCAGTAAGACGCTCTTCTCTTCTAAAATGTGTGTACGTGGTTATAATAAATTAGCTAATGTATTAAAAATATTACATTGTAGGTTATTCAAAATTAAATTTAATATAAATTTTATATAAAAAATATTTTTTATAATATTAAGGATATTTTTGAACATAAATTATAATGTTTTTAAATTCATAATCATCTAAGTTTGCATGCTTTAATTTTAAACAAAACATGTATGATCTCATTTCCTTTAATAACACCTATGTGTACCATGTTTTAAGCAAATAAATTATCTTATATTATCTTATCTTAAAAAAAAAGGTGTACGTGTAAGTGTAGTGTGTGTGTGTGTGTTCAGTACTAAGAGAACAAATCATCCCAGCGTTTATTCGTTTTCTCCTCAACCAATCGTTATTTCTCCAGACACTTTTTATTTTGTTTATAAGTATGTATGTATCTATCTGTGTATTAATATATTTTGATTTCCGAGTTATCTATCCCCTATGTTGCACCTACCATGTTTTGTCTCTGCATCACCCTAATTTTTATTAAAAAATTTTGGGTGAGAAATTATCAAATAACTTCTCTCGCTGTGGGCGGAGCGGGAGGGCGTGTCACACTTTTACTGACTGAAACCCACCCGTGTTCCTTCCGGTGCCTGTGTGCCAGGGCCACGATATATATCCCTCTCGGACTCTGCATCACCCTAAGGTTGACTGGTAGAAAATGCCTCAGGCATTAAATCCGTCTTTGTACAGTATTTTTTTTTACGTGTGCATGAGTTTTTAATAAATAAATAAATAGTTCGATGTTATCCATGCCTGATTTTTAGAGTTCCGTTCCGCGAAGGGTGCAAAACGGAACGCTATTACTAACCCTCCGATGTCCGTCCGTCTGTCTGTCAACGGGCTATATCTCAAGAACCGTAATAGGTAGTAAGGTGAAATTTTCATAGATTATGTATTTATATTGCTGCTATTTGGCTGCTATAACAACAAATAATATAAAGAAAATTTTCGGCGTTTTTTGCTCGATCTTAATATGGTACAGAAACCTTCGTGTGCAAGTCCGCTCGCAATTGGCCGGTTTTTAGATTTGCTCTGTTGGACAGCTGCAATGTGTGTATGTGGCTAAAATGTGAAAATAACATGCGCAACTGTTGAGCTTGGAATCCTGTGTCCAATCCCTAAGAAGGGCAAGGTATGATTGGGTTGCTCCTTTAGGATTTTCACAGCAACAAGTGCGCAGTTAATGGCATTAGGCTTGTCTTCTACATAACATAACATCAGGCCTTGTTTCCCTGAAAGGTTAGGCAGAACTGTATCCATAGTTGGAACACCCACATTTTGCCAGTTATGTTTAAGTCCCATGTAATAGAGGGCGAGCCTAATGCCATCAACCGGGCACAAATCCAGACTTCGGGCTGCTACTGAGAATAGAATAGAATAGAATACTCTTTATTATGTACACCATAAAAGTTACAGATATAAATGTTTAAATTTTACATAGGGTGACACAATGGGCGGTCTTATCGCTAAAAGCGATCTTTTACAGACAACCTTTGGATGGATTAAAGGGAGCAGGAGTGACAATACTGCAGGTAGTCAGTGGTGTACCATTAACATATACAATAAATATACACATACACAAAGCATACACTTATAATATAAATAGAGAGAAAAGAAATATAAAAAGAGATATATAAAGAGATATGAAAAGAGATATTCCTAATGGAAAAATCTCCAATAACACTTTGCCCGACCTGGGAATCGAACCCAGGATCTCATGACTAGACCAATCAGGCAGATTCAGTCAGTCAGTCGAGGGGAATCTTCTACATGGGTCTTATAAAATAACTGAAGGGCTCTGACTCATCAGAAACAATTTCTGAGTTGGAAAATGCTGCACTGTGTTGATTTTAGCTGAAGAAAGACGATAATACATCTCTTTAATCAACCAAAATACCGTACCAAACATATCGATAGAGCTATAACACTCAAACCAATTCATCGAAACATATCGATACACGAACACCTACGAACACTCCCGAAGTTGGCCGACACCGAAGCCCCTATGTCTCACGAAAGTGTTTACAGCTTCCGAACGTTGCCACATTTATAACAATTCATAGGATGATTAATGTTTACAAAATTGATATTTAATTGCTGGTAAACATCGTGTGTCGACGGTGGAGCCGCGGTATGTTGTGGTATTAAATGACATAATTTATGACAGGATACACTTGTAATAAGCGGGGAGAGCAATTGAAGCGCTTTCAATCTTCAAGAAATAGGATCACTTAGTTTGTTAAGCTTGATGTTTTAGTATTTTGATGTTTAGCAAGAGTAATGTGTGATATCTGAGGCAAGATGCAATAGTTAAGGATTTGTAACAGACAAATCTTTTTAAATGTTTAGGGTTCCGTAACTCAAAAAGAAAAAACGGAAGTTTTATACGGTCATTTCATTGTCCGTCTGTCTGTTAGTCTGTCAAGACCCTTTTTATCAGGGACACGTAAAGGTATCAAGTTGAAATTAATATTAAATACATAGGTTTACGGCCTCTTGAAGCTCTAAAAAAATCAAGCTTCTACGTCAACGCAATAAAAAAATACGGCGATTTATGTGACATATTTTAATACTCGCAAATAAATCAAAACCTATAGGGTACTTCATCAGCGTTGAATCATGAAATTTGGCAAGAAGCAAGGTCTCACAGCACGAATAAAAGAAAAAGTCCGAAAATCGTAAACTTTTAGTTTTATCACATTAAAAAAAATGCGATTATAAACTAACATTTGCAGTTGGAGAATTAACCGTGACATGTATATGTATATCGATGTATAGGAGAACATTTGTATTTCACCTACAAAGTTAAGTCTGTTTATGGAATAAATTCATCCGAACTACGGAAGCCTTCATTTTGCGTAGTCCAACACGCACTTGGCCGTTTTTTTTATTTTTTATGTAACCTCAAAACTCAGGCTCACAGCATACTTTACTTACTAACTGAGCAGGTGTACTCTGAAGCGATGATACGAAGTATCGGCCGAATGTTCGGCCGTTACTTGACTTCCAATGATAATTCTTTTGACATTGAGTCCTTCTCCTTATCCGACTTTAAGCAATGATGTATTATAATTTATAACTAGACGTGTCATACACGAACATTTGTGCACTCAAAAATAGCGTAAGCCATGAATGTAGCAACATACTTGCGTACAATCATACAGTGCGCGAAGTAAAGGAAAGACCTATACCGATAACTGTTGTTAGAAATAGATGACCATACATATTTAGTTACGCCACTAGCGGCTGCATGTTCATTGGCGCGTACGCGTCGGTCGCAGCAGTCAGGGAAAATGGCTGACTGGCTGTACAAGTACAAAACAAAACAACATTTTCTTATACTAAAAAAATACAATAACTTATGCATGAAATGAGACGTTTTTCTGTACTCCCACTACTGTAGGGTAGTGTAATTTGTACATCGTGATTAGACACGGAAAGGCATTTTCTTCACAAATAATTGCTGAGAATTGCGAGTGATTGTGACGTGTAGCCGCGTCACTGGATGGCGCGCGACTAATTCCAAGTCGGGCAATTGCCTTGCTTTTACTTTGCCATTATTGAGCGCGTGTAACGCATCAAAAGGTCAAGTCACATTTTTGACTTTGACATATCTCTTTGACTGGCGTTTTTTTCTTTCGCCTTATTCAGCCATCGTCAGCCGTAGCCAGGAAACGGCCGAAAATTCGGCCGATACTTCGGATTTATCTTTTTTTATTTTTTTTTATTTAAAGAAATTATATTATAGAGGGGTTACCTTAATTCTAAACTCGCCAAACTTTTACGTTTGATGGCGAGAGGCGCTCTTTTACTTAACAATGAACCCTTACCACTACTTAAATATTATACTGTTACAGTTTGTATGTAGGTATTTAGTTCTGTTTGCTATCCTGCAAAAAGTATTTTAATTTTGTTTTAAGTGATCCTTTACACATTTTTACTTTTTCTCTTAATAAATCTATTTTGTTAAACACTTTAGGTACCTTCGGAGTAGATCCCCTGGTTTCACTGAGTATCGCTTTGTGCTCTTAAATATAAGGTATCTTTGCGTGCCTGTACGTTAGTGCAGTTATTCCTCGAAGCCTCCGCGATTCTTTTATTTAATTTATAGCTTGTTCTTTATGTCCGTATCCTGTAACGTTGTAACGTTCCCGTTTCTTTTAATTTAATTATAAATACAGAAAATAACGATTTTAATATAGCAGTAAGCTTTTTTTAAGCATTTTATCAGTTTACTAGTATAAAAACCAAATTGCCAACGCGAATATTCAACGCAATGCGCGTGACCTTGATTTAAACATGACAACTCGCCCGGTAAGCGACCCCCTCTCCCCTCTCTCTCCTCGCGGATCCCCGCCAGGCTGGAGTGGAGCCTTGGTGCCGCATACGCTGCCGGTGACTATCAGACCGTCTTCCGCTGACTTGAAGGGCGCACGCATTCGCGCTGCGACATTCATATGTGTGCGCCCGTCTCAGCCACGGTTCTCGTTTTGTGAAGTCTATACATAAATATAGTCATGAGTCGTTAAACTCAGTGTAATCCGCATATTGGGTAAGTGTTGAACAATGTCGCTTTTATATTGTGTGTACCTACCTATTTAGGTTAACTTAGGGCATGTACCTATATGCTACCTTTGTCTAGCTCATTACGCCTTCCGCATTTCATATTTGCCATGCAACCTATTTGCCTACTGCTCCGTGCATTTTGATATCTTGTGTTGTATATTTTATCACGCTCAAAATGTACAAGTCATGTCGTGCTTTTCACTACCATTTTGTTAACTCCGTACTGATTGCGACATCCACACACCACCTTCATTAGCACAATAGTACATCTCGCTTTGCTTATGCTTGGGTGTCGCAATCTGCGGAGGTGACCAATATAGGTCATCTTGTGACACGCTGGACGCTATGTTCCAGGGTCCAAAGTTCCGGCTTAACATCCAAGTTCCGGTTTCTTCAACATCCAAAGTTCCGGCTAACATCTCCGGCTAACGTCCAAACTTCCGGCTAACATCTCCGGATTATCATCCAACCGATCGCAAAATATCGGTGGCATCCGGCCATATTTTACCGGGCCATCACCTGCCGGATATTCCGGCAATCCTCCAGCTCCGCGCCGGCTTCATATTTTACCCGCGCGGTACGTCGAGCTGAACTACGGGTCTGGCGACAACATCCGCGGACCGTCACCATTCCTGGCGTCTGCAGCGTGGCACACCCGCCGCGGTCATCGTCACACCAGGCTGAGCCAGGAGAGTACTGTGCTACTCCCAAGGGAATTTAAGGGAATCTTGTGACCATAAACTTATTTATTTATTTATTTATTTGCTAACATGTAAAACACTGGTTAGTAGGCATGCATTAAAATTTCATGACACAGTATTGAGACATGCACCCTGTAAGGGCATTGCAAATTGTATAATATATCGAATTATTATTATTAAATTTAATTACATACTATTGATTCTAATTATTGAAATTTATTACATTATACTAATCATTAACCAATCATTTATTACTAACAATTCGTTCATTCATTTAAGTCATATATTATATGTCACACATTTACGTCAAGCTTAATAGTACAAGGTCGATCGATTCACAATTTGTCAGTTTTAAATTCCTCAACGGTATAGTAGCCTTTCTTTAATAATAGAGATTTCAACTGTTTCGAAAAAATTGAGTCATTTGGTAGGGATTTCAAACTTTCCGGTAGCTTATTAAATATGTTAGCTAATCGTGAATATGTGCTTTTCCCGATAAATTTTAATTTTGTGATGGGTAGTATTAATCTATTCTTGTTCCGTCGGTTATAGTTTTCATTTAGTTCGATATTAGATTTGAAGAGGTGCCTATTTTTCCTAACGAATATACAACTTTGCAGTATGTATATTGCTGGTAATGTAAGAATTTTTTGTTTAACAAAGTGTGGCCTACAACTCTCTCGTTGATCTATGTTTATTAATATTCTAATACATTTTTTTTGCTGAATGAAGAGGTCCATAAAATCAGTACTTTCTCCCCACAGAATAATACCATAATTTAGCCAGGAGTAGGCATACGCATAATAGGCAGTTAAGGCGGTTTTATAGTCTGTGTTGCATTTCAGTATGCTTAGAGCATAAATAAATTGGGACAATTTTGCTCTTGTACTCTCTACATGTTTCTTCCAATTAAGGTTTGAATCTAATGTTAGGCCTAAAAGTGTAAATTCGTTTATTTCTTGTAATTAAATTTTTTGTCTTATTATATTTAGGTTTATTGGGGTTCTTTGGTATGTTCTGAATTGACATATTTTAGTTTTATATAAGTTTATTTCTAAGTTATGTTCGTTTAACCATTGCTCCGTTTCTGTGAAAGTTTTTAAAATAGCTAAATGGTCAACATTGGCGGGCGTTTTAAATAATAAAGAAACGTCGTCAGCGAACAAAATACACGGCGAACTTATCTTTTTTGGCAAGTCATTTATGTATAATATAAATAAGGTACCTCCTATAACACTTCCTTGGGGTATTGAATTATTAATGGTAGCCATATCTGATCCCATGCTCTACCATTCCTAGTTAACGCTATCAAAATATTCTAGTTCTACGAATTGTACTCTGTCTTGTAGATATGATTTAAACCAATTAAAAGCTTGCCCTCTGATACCCGATCCGTAAAGTTTTTGTAATAAAATTGTATGTGACACCTTGTCATAAGCCTTCGTCATATCTAGGAATAGTCCAATAGCGTACTTTCGTTCGTTAATGCAACTATAAATTTCCTGTACGTAGTTGTATACCGTTAAAGTAGTTGAGCATTTTTTCCTAAAACCAAATTGGTTTTTATCTAAAATATTAAACTTTTCTAAAAATGTGCTAACACGATTCGCCATTGTTTTTTCGAACATTTTTGAGATAGTGGGTAATAGTGCAATTGGCCTATAATTACTAGGATTTTCTGAATTTCCCCCTTTTTTCGCTATTGGGCGTATTTTTGCAATTTTAAGTTTTTCTGGGAATCGTCCCTCGTCGAAAGAAATATTTATTAGTTTAGTGAGAGGCGATGTTAGTTCCTTTACGCATTTTTTAACTAATAGCGGTGGAATATCGTCCACTCCAAAGCTACGTTTATTTTGCATTCCGCGTATGATATTAAAAACCTCTCGCTCGGTTACCGGTTCGATGAACATGGAGTTTAGTGCGGGCGTATGCACCGAATGGACCGATGGCCCACACGGCGCTGGCGCCGCAGTTGCCGTACTTTTGTTGTTATCTACACCTACTGATACAAAGTAATCATTAAATGCGGTGCAAACTTGTTGCGGTGATTTTATTATTATGTCATTTAATTTTAAGGTAATGTTCTTTTGATTTTGTTTAGTTTTATTTGGTTTAGTACTGTTATTATTTTTATTGACCACATTGTTTTTGTTTTATTTTTTGAGGCATTCATCTCTTTTATATAATTAAGTTTTTTTGAAGTTTTAATACATCTTTTTAACATTTTCGAGTATTCTTTGTAGTGTTTTTTAAATACGGCGCTATTGAGCTGGTTCGAGATAATTCTAGTTAATCTTTTATTTTTGCATGATTTTTTTAGTCCCTTAGTAAGATAATTGTTTGTTTTATTTTGCATTATTTTTATCCGTTTGTTTGGTATGTATTTATTCAAATTAGATTGTAAAATATCATGAATTTTATTATAAGTTTTATTTATGTCCAAGTTTTGATTAAAAATGTAATTCCAGTTTATTTTATTTAATGCTGATTGGAAGTTTGTCTTATTAGTATTATTAAAAATTCTTTTAGTAACGTAGGGTGTCTTTTTAGGACTTTGCGTTTCCTCGTTCCTAAGGCTGTATGTCAAGCTATTGTGATCAGAGATACCATTATTATTAACAATTATTTGAAATTCTGTGTTAGTATTATTAGTAAACAAAAGATCTATACAAGTCGGCGTTGATTTTGTGGTTCTTGTAGGGGTTTTGATGATTTGGTGTAGATTTAGTTCTGTCATGACATTGCTGACTTAGCAATGTCATGACAGAACTAAATCTACACCTGGTACAATCTGGTATTCCTTTCCTTTTTTAAAATAATCTAAGTTAAAATCTCCAGTAATTATGAGGCGCTTGTTTTTATATTTTAATGTAATAAGCTTCAGAAGTTGATTTAAAAAGTTAAAGAACTGTTCTATATTTCGATAGGGCCTGTATACAAGAATAATAATTTGTTTTGGTGACTTAATTTCTATGGCACAACATTCCACAACATATTCAACTGATAGATTAATAATGTCGGGTAGCTCTTTGCAGTTCAATCCCATTCGTGTCAGAATGGCAGTTCCACCGCCTCGGTGGTTTTGTCGACAGAAAGCCGAACTGAACTCGTATCCACTGACTGTAATTAATTCTTTTTGGTGATTTCTTATCCAAGTCTCGGTAAGGCAGACTACGTTATAATGTTCTTTATCTAGTAGACACTCAAGAATATGGGTTTTATTGCTTAAACTTTGCACGTTTTGTATAAGTATTTTAAAGTCGAAAAGTATGGTCTTCGGGGTTTCTATGACTTCCATTACCCTGGTTGTTTCTACGCTGTGGAGTAGCGGATGTGGTTGCAACGGATGAGATTGCAGCGGATGTGGTTTGCGCTGCAGTCAGGGCGTGGCTCGTGAATGTGTTTTCACATGAATTTTCGTGATTTCTGCGCGATACATTTTGTTCTTCTCTATATTTTCTTCTTTCATTTAGTACATCCGAATCGAGATATTCTGAAATATGAAGTCCTTGTCCTTTCAAAAATCTTGCCTGTGTCATGATATACTTTGTCATTCTTTTGCTGATGAGTTCTATTTGTATTGGGCGTTTTAACCCATTTCTACCTATGCGATGTAGTTCTTCAATGTAACCTGTTAGGTCAATATTCAGCGTATCTTTGAATGCGTATATTATTCTATCCTCAAGATCTCTTTCAGTTTCCCGATAGTACTCCTTTAGGCCGTAAATAACAAGTCTTTTTGAGTGGTCATCTTTTCGTGAACCTTGGTTTTGTAGTTTTTCTATGTCGTTCTTGAGCTTGTCATTTTCAATTTCCAGTTTCCGTATCTTTTCGTTCACGTTTACTATGTTACCATTTATTGAAGTCTGTTCCAAGCGTAAGGCCTCTGTTGTTTGGGTAATATTAGACTGTAGTTTCTGTATTGCTGCATTTATTTCACTCTGTACTGTGCCTTTTATTTCGTTTAATATTGCTGTTTTATTATTTTCAAGTTTTTCATCTAATAGTTGGCTTATTTGCAGTAATGTTATGGAACTGGTTATTTGTGAGCTCAACTGGTCGTTTGCTGGGCTCGAAGAAGGAGAAGGAGAGATATTCCTCCTTGTATGGCCTATTATACTGTGATCATCTTCAATGTGATCGTCAATGGACATTGTCGTGTCGTTCAGTGTAGGCAGCGGCCGGCATCGGGCGGGAGTATCGTCATTTTTATTCCGGTTTTTTGCGATTTCACATGATGGGCAGCTCCAAGACATGGTTAATTTTCCATATAAAAGGATGTCGTCATGTTTACACATCGATAATGGTGGACATGTTTGCAAGTGAAGCAACGAAGTAATTCGCCGCGTGCTATTTGCTGATTACATGCTTCGCAATTCATTTTTTAAATAGTCGTTGATTTTCAATCTTTGGTAGATCTTTTTTGTGTATCACTCAACTTAGCTCAGACCTTGTTTTAAATAGTGAAATAAACAACACTTAATTTTTCAGAAACAATCTCAAAAAGTGTTCATGTATAACCGCGGTTCGAACTCAGGACATTAATTTCTCAGTCACGTCACACTACCATAGGGTTAATTGCTCGTGCAAGCTGCAAGCCAAAATTAGGTACTGTTTCTTGATGATGATTGATGGATTTATGGGCACGTTGGGTATTCGGATTTTTAAATAAAATAGTCTAAAACCGTCCTAAATTTTCTTGATTCACTATTATTTAATTAACTCACTTTGATTTTGATATTGTTTATTGACACAGAGCAACGAACATGCAGTTGGTTTCTTTGCACTACAATTTATGTTTATTGGTGGTTGGTTTTTTATGTATTGTCACTAATGCTGTTGGTGGTTTGTGGATTGAAGCTTTTTGTTTTAACTTCACAGTTTATGTATAAAAGTCGTAGATAACACTTTCACGTAGTTATTAGTTGATGTTTTAACTGGTGCACTTAGTTTTAATTAGTTAAACGCACTAATAGTATTTTTTTAAGATATTTTATAACACAGCGTTTGCTTTTACGTTAGGCTAGACGCAGCGCCACATGTTGTTGTATTGTCAAATTGAAACCGATTCTTATCTACCCCTTCTCTCTTTTTATGAAATTATATATATTTATGTTGACAAATTTACGTGGTCTTATTTCATTTGCCCCCCACGTAAACCATATCCGTCACAATCCTAATAATAAAAATGCGAAAGTGAGTACCTACCTATGTTTCGTTGTTACGCTTCCACGCTAAAACACCTTGACGGATTTCGATGAAATTTGCCACATGGGTAGACCATGACGAGAAGGCCAATTCTCGTAATTTAAAACGTTCAAAATCTAGTCGCAATCTCACCTTGGCGACAAACAAACGTCAAAAAATTTTCAAAATGTAGGGAAATAAGAGGTATTTTTGACAGATTGAGACTGAGATCAGACTGTGAACGTTCTTAAAATTAGTAGAATTGCCCCTCTGGTTTAGGACAATAGATACTTTTAATCCCGGTAGTACGTTCCCGGGCCGAGCACGGGCGTGCCAAGACGTTTGTGACAAGACATGATAAATTATGTCATTTCAATTTGTACTAGCATTTTATGACAAAACAGTTTTATCGCTCAAACTGTGATAAATGTGTAACTCAAGTCATGTCAGAGTAGGCCGTGCTCGTCCCGCAGTGGGATAATTTCCGACCTCCACGTAGGCGAAGCCGTGGGCCAAAGCTAGTTTACATATTATATTAGTTCATTCAAGTGACTCTAGGGGCACAGATAATACTCAATATTTTTTATAAACCCAAGTAAAACATTATATTAAACTTAGCCCTTTCGGAGAACGTAACCTGATATCTTATCAAATCCCAGGTGTATATCAAAGATAACATACTCAACGTTTACTTGAAACGGTAAGGGATAATATCGACTGTATCCTTTTCATCCCCAATAAATTGGGTCTCGCTGTCTTGGACGCCTGCATTAATTGGTTACCTCCATTTCTGAGATATTCTTATACGCATGGAGTATTGATTTACTGACATTACATCAAGTCCTGGAGTCGCGTTTGTTTTCGCCTCAAAAAATTTCGAAAATGTTCTTAACTAACTTTTTAGACCTTTGTATCCTGCTTATGCGTTTGAAGTTTCGTTAAAATCAGTTCAGTCATTTCGAACAACAAGGGTTTGAAAGTTTGTATGAAATGCCGTATGTCGTAAACGCTCTTAAATTCCCTACAATTCTTGTCTCAACTTTTTTTTTATACGTACGTTTAATCGTTTTAGGGATAGAGGGAGGAGAACGCGCGGTTAGAGCATCATTTAAAGTCAACCGGTAGTCCCGGTCAAAAACACTTGATAAATACATAAATATTAATAATTTTCATTTCTTATTAACTATTACATTACATTTAATAATCATTTACTTACGTATCTATTTTTAAAATTACGTATCTATAGTCAAAATACAAGTTTATACGAATTTATAGCTGTGTATCTCAAATTCCCTCAAGTTCTCAGTGTCTCAAGATGAAAGTCTATAACCAGTGCGTGTTTAGATGACCAATGGCACTGAAACGTGGTCGCTCACAATGGGCCTTATTAAAAGGCCAAAAGACACCCATAGGTCAATGGAGAGGGCTTGGAGTTTCCCTACGTGATGGAATCAGAAATGAAGAGATGCGAAGGCAAACCAAGGTAACCGACATAGCCCGAAGAATTGCCAAGCTTAAGTGGCAGTGGCACATTGCTCGCAGAACTGATGGTTGATGGGGCCGAAAGGTTCTGGAGTGGCGACCGCGTACCGGAAGACATAGCGTTGGAAGGCCTCCTACAAGGTGGACCGATGACCTTGTGAAGGCCGCAAGTATCCACTGGATGCGGGAAGCACAGATCCGTGCAGCAGGCAGAAACTAAAGAACGCCACTTGCTACGCTCCTTACATACTCCTTTTGCTTCGCCTACGTTCATACATCTAGTCATACACGCACGCCGGTTGCGAGTACTACGCACCTGACCTTTCTGAAGAACATCACCAATTTGGTCACTATCCCTCTTATTCCAGACCAAGGTTTATCTTCAGACCCAGGTTTAACACATGGAGCCATTATTGAATTTCGAACTTTATTCCGACTATGGTAAAGTTCCTAAACACAAAACTGACAACTTAGTACCGAACTAAGTTTTCAGTTTTGTATAAAGAACGGTATTTCAATCACTGTTACGTTCTTATTACAAAACCTGGCTTCATGGTTTAAGCCATGTCAAAATATAAATCTTGTTTTGTAATAAGGCGGTAAATGTCCTTCTAGGACTTCCCCTCCCGGCGTTTCCACTCACCTCTGCTTTATAAATACCTTTTGTTAGTCGCTTTTCACTCATCCTCTCCTCATGACCAAACCATCTAAGCATACTCTTTAAAATATATTTGATGTGTAAAAGTGTTTGTACAAACTATTCTACTTCAATCAATTAATCTGCCCGCCTTTTCCCAACTGTGTTCGGGTTGGCTTCCAGTCTAACCTGATGCAGCTGAATACACGTATTTTACATGGAGCGATACCTATCTGACCTCCACAGCCCAGTTACTGGGTAACACGATATGGCCCTTGGTAAGACTGGTTGTCAGACTTTTGGGCTTCTGACGAACCGTAACGACTGTCAAAGATCCATGAAAGACAGCCGGGACCAACGGCTTAACGTGCTTTCCGAGGCATGGAGGACAATATAGGGTGTTTGTACAAATCTACTTACAGAAATAAAATTATTTATCATTTAATTGATGAGTCATATTTGTCGAAGGACCGATAGCCGGTGGAGCAGACGAGTCCTGGAGTGGAGACCGCGTATCAGCAAGCGTAGTGTGGGCGCCCCGCAGCTAGATGAACCGACGACCTTAAAAAGGTGGCTGGGACAGACTGGATGCGGAAGGCGGAGGACAGGGTGTTGTGGCGCAGCCTGGGAGAGGCCTATGTCCAGCAGTGGACTGCTATAGGCTGAGTTGATTGATTGATTGATCATTTAATTTGGTTTTTGAACTGAAACTCTTATAGAAAAGGTGTTGCTGCACAGCTGATCATCAAATTAAAGCTAAGTACTAAACTGAACACCATTTAACCAATCTCTGCCATTTCCTGACAGCACAAGATTGATCCCTACTCCACAATTAGGTGCAGACCTAATTCGCCAACCAAATCCTGCAAAGATTTAAGCCAATGGTTGTACGGACCCTCATTAACGAGTTGTTAGACATGTCACGGTTAAAAGCTTCGAGGTTTCGAGAACGAAACAAGTGTAGGACATTTGTGTCAAGGATTTTGAACGCCTAAGGAAAAAGTGTTTGTGAACTGGGAACTCAAACAAGACTTGCAAAAAAAAAAGAAAGAAAATACATATATTTGCGGTAAACATGACGCAAAGAAAACGCGGGGTCCCTATTTCTAAATGGTTTTAAAAAAACCTAAACACGAATAGCGGGGTCTGTTCGCTCGCTACGCTCGCTCACTCGACCCCCTCGATCCCCTTCGCACCTTACCTGTCCGAGTAGGGGTGCCCCAAGTCCCGAGCTCGCTTCGGTCGCTCTTGCATCCTAAGTTCTCCTAGTAACAGTAGTAACATTGCCTTTTGCACACATATACTTAAATATCAGTGGAGGTAAGTACACTTACTTTCTTCTGAGCAGGATTTCTGTTGTTACAAAAACAAAACAACAAAACATTCATAAATTTTTCATTGCATCCGTATTTTACAACTGTAATTCGTTCCTGAAAAGGATCACTTTTATTTCTTTCTACATCTCTTCTCCACAGATATTCATAAAATAAATCATTATTATTAACACTATCATTGTAATTGTCATTTTGTAGATTATTGTAAAATGCTGGCATACAGTTTTTTTTTTGCATTCCGTTGCACGTCATTTTACACCACGAACAATAAACTGAGACAGATTTTGGTTGTCAATCGCCCATTTTAACGTTTCGTTTTCGCTTTTTATCTGATTTGAGGTTAAAAACATTTTTTATTAATTCTCGAAAAATATGCATTACTTTTTAATAAGACTGGTAGCGCTATAATCGGGGACTCAATCCCTACTAGTTTTAACCCCTTTTACCCCCCAACTCCTGCCAAACGCAAACGAATTAGCGGGTTCGATCTAGTATAGATCGAACCCGCTAATTATACCCAAAGCTGATTATTTTGGGGCAGCATTAAATTAAAACCAACATAATAATACACAAAAGTGCTCTCTAAATAAACGAACCAATTTTAAAACAAAAATTAAGAACCCAAAACTCAATAGTCATCAATTTTCCTTCACAACTCGACCTAAAATCGCTTTAAGCGCTTTACCTCAAACTCAAGTAGTGACGGTATAAATACTCGTCGCTCAAGACGGTGCGCTTACAGCTTTATGATTGACGCTAATTGCAGCGCTCTCTGAACGACGGATTTGGTCGGCAGTAGGAATGACGGTGGAAATATTAAGAGTTGGTTGAATTATAGAGTGATTCAGTGTGAATGTGGTTTTTGAAAAGAGCGATAAGGTACTAATGTGTCATGTGTGCGTGTTTGTTTGCTTGTTTGAAATAACTCATACTAATTATATTTACACTAGCTTTTGCCCACCCGCACTGGGCCCGCGTGGTGGATTACGGCCCACTCCCTCTCGAAGAGAGGAGGTCTGTGTCCCAGCAGTGGGAACATTATAGGCTGATTATGCTAGCTTTTGCCCGCGGATTCGGTCGCGTCACTTTCGAATTTGACAATCAATTCGGGTTGTATTCTACTTGTAATAATATAATTCAATCATGATTCAAAAGTCAGGTGGCGCCATCTATTATCATAAGAACGTTATTGTTGTTTTCCTCGGGAACAGTACTTTTTTTCGGGATGAAAGGTACCCTATGTCCGTTTCTGTGCACCAGACAACATATACGCAAAATTTCAGGATGATCGGTTCAGTGGCCTGAAAAGGTAACAAACAAACAAACAAACTTACTTTCGCATTTATAATATTAGTTAGGATTAACATTGGTTAGGATGAGGTGTACACACGGCTACACATCAAGCTATAATTTCCAGCTTATGCTGACCTCTCATTGTTCGGAAATCCTACACAATTCGATATCAGCTTATACTGGAAATGTATAGCTTGATGTGTAGCCGTCTGTACTAAGTATGTTTTAAAACACTAAAAATCTTTTGAGGGGTCATTCTACTCATCATTATGAACAACTTTTTCCATTTATGTTAGCACAACTCGTCAAAATGGGAACAGCTGATTTATTTTTCGCGATTTCAGGTTTGGTTCATAGTAAACGTTGTTCATAATGAAGAGTACAATTACGGTTTAAGACGCTTACAACAGGTAAACCGCTGTCACTGTCAGACTGCATACAAAAGAAAGAGAAGCACGATGACACAAGTGACACAACGCTTGTAATTTATTGCAAAATATGAAGCAATTATTTACCTACTCAAAAATGAGTTGAGTAATCTAAAATAAAAAACAACCAAACCAAGTTCTGCACTCAAATAAGACTTTCTTGTTATTAATTAAATACCAACCGTACGTTGATATTTAATACAGATATTTTAGATTGAAACTCAAAGTAAAGGGTTAGTTTACCGTTAATTTGTTACAAACAGACACCTCAATTTTATTTATTTGTATTTTGTTTAGTTATTAAAGTAAAACGGAAGGTCGGTCAAAGCTAATTGTAGATGGCGTGACTATCGTTGAGTTGCACAAAACCAACATTCGTTTAACGGAGACTTTTAACTCATGCCATCCCTTACATTTTGTATCAAAAAGAAAGTGACAGCATCAATTTAAAGTCTCCTTTAAGGCGCAGATATATGATTTTAGTGACTTTTAAAGTGACTGTTATTACGCCATATAATGCAAGTAAGTTATGCAAGAAAGTATGTTAAACTAGAACGCATACACATCAATTCTATACAGGAAAAGTTTTTATCCACTGCGCAAATTTTGACAAGTTAAACTTAAACGAGTTTTATTAAACATATATTTTTTATTTTGATACGTCTTAGTACAAAAAACAAAAAATATCGTTAACGAAAGATGTTTACTTTAAAAGTGGTTGTATGGCTACCCGGCGGCGCGCGGCGAAGCGGAACGCGTGAAAGTACCTACCTATCAGCTGTGCGCTCGCTCGATTCGCCGGCGTAGGTATTTACGTGGGTTACAATGTACTGATCGCTAATTTTATCAGGTTCGAACTAGACTTTTTTATGTTTAGGCTGTGACCTGTAGTTATTTGAAGAGTAATTCCAATTTTTCCTTCATACTTTAATGGGCTTTTCGATCGCCAGTCGGGGTCTGCCAGACCTTCGTGCATGATTCGGGGTTCTGAACTGTCCGTGATCAAGCAGCCTTTGAGTGGCCGCTAAAATGGTCCTTTCATTAGGGACCGCGGGGTTAAGGATTCCATGGGCTCGCATTCGAGGTATGCTCTCCGTCGCATACATTCTGCGAGCTGCTCACAAACTTTTATCACTCAGTACATACACTCGCACCATGTCGTAAAACTCGCGGTTACTGAAGTCCAACATCGTGACCGGTAGCACGGCACACGTGCGGCGCGGCGCTTGCGCGGGAATCGATTAGACGCGACGTCACACGACAGCGCGTGCGATGAGCGAACTGTCGAGTGTCGGCCACAGCGCCCGGGGCGCCCTGCCGCCTGGGAGGGGGTTTCAGCCCCGTGCAACACCGCCGCTTGCGCCGGCTGCCGCGCGCGCCCATTGATATTATTACGAATAGATTGTGTCCATATTTTGCTGATTTAAAGCAAAATAAAAAAAAAAAAAAAGTATTGAATAAATAATGGAAATGTGTTCTGTTACTGATATTGAACCACCAAAAAAAAATTGCGCACTGGTTAAAAACTTTTCCTGTATGTGAATATTTCAGTATTGTTGTAAAATACTTTATGAAATAAATTTAAGAAGTAATGTCTACCCAAAGCATCAAAAATTATATTACTTTCAAACTACTTAAGATATTTTCATGTTTTTTTTTGTATGAATAGACTGTTTTATTATCTATAATTCTATTTGCGATGTTATTCAAAATTCATATTTTTTTTACTAAAACTAAATATTCCCTATGAAAGTTAATGGTGGCGCGGCGTGAGCGCGACGCGCATTTGTATGGCCAAGGTCAACGGCGATTATCTGACCCTTAAACTAATGTTGGTTTCGTGCAACTCAGCGTATATCTCGGTCCCTACGGCCTACAATTTCGACATTTTATACATTCATTCAATTTCGTGTTCATTCATGAGTTTGATTTGATTTTATTTAACTGTATTTTGTTATTTTCGATGATTTAAATATTTTAAATCAATTATGTGTTTGAAATGGAAAGTGTCAGAATATAAAACCTTAAAGATTGCTTCATTCATCATCATTTCAGCCGAAAGACGTCCACTGCTGGACATAGGCCTCCCCTAAAGGGGGAGTTTGCCACAATCGCCACGCTTGGCAGGCGGGTTGGGTTGGCGAGTTGGGTTACTTAACAATTAAAATTCCATAATCCAATTATGGACTTTTTATTGTTATGTCAAATTCGGAACATAGGGGTTGCGATATCTATCTTAGTAATTTATTTCACATTTTTCGTAGTGATATTTACAAAGTTACGAAAAACAACTTTACTGTAGGGAAATTCAAAAACGAAATTATGACGAGAAAAGTATATATTATATTTACGTATCAATACAAGTTTTTTGCGTATTTAATTTTGGTAAGTTGGATTACCGACTTATTGACGTAAATTAATTTCGTGCAGTTCTTGGTAAACGCTAGCACGTTGTTGTTGTCGAATTATACCAAAGAGTTGAGTAAGCTCAAACCGTAATGGGAACTAACGAAGTAAATAGGTAATAATACTTATAACGAAATTAAAAGCAAAACTATCACAGCTATAAGTAGGCTTTAAGTACAAGTTAACGAGTCATAGTCGACAAACTTACATATGCAGTCTGAGAATTGACCGTGACGTATACTTATCAATGTATGGAAGAACATGTTTTTCAACTACAACGTTTAGTTTGTTTTAGGGATAAATTCATCCCAACTACGGAACCTTTCATTGTGCGTGGTCCAACACGCACTTAAACAGTTTTTATTTTATAAAGATTTTGACTACGAATTTTCAATAAAAACCTCTGATTACCTCCAACAAAAACTATAAAGTACAAAAAATAACAACGAAATACAATCAGAACAGATTCCTTTGATACCAACAGAATATTAACGGTGAAATAATGGAATAGCATTAATAAAATGGATATAAATTTACACAGTTTTCACCGGAGCGGAGAAAGGGAGAAAAAGCTGATTGAATTCCAAATTGCAGTCTGGCGTCGCCTTTATACCGTCGTCGTCGTGGAAGATCAATTGAGGTTTTATAATAGTCTGGGGCAAAATTGTGTTATAGATTTCAGTTATTTGGTTATATTGATTTGTATTTATTTATTACCAACTAGCTTTTGCCCGCGGCTTCACCCACGTGGAGTTCGGAAATTATACCAAGGGAATGTGCTACCGGGATAAAAAGTATCTTATATCCTTATCCAGGTCTGTTCTACTTATTTGCCAAATTTCATCTAAATCCGTTCAACCGTTTTGCCACACGGAATTATGTCCTTATATTTGTCACAAAATAATAGGCCCGTTTTGACGTTTAACTTGAATCGATTTATCGTGAGTATCGAGTACCTGGACATAGGCTTCCCTTAAAGGGAGGGTTTGCCATAATCGCCACGCTTGGCAGGCGGGTTGGCGATCGCAGTATGGTGTTTAAACTTCATAGAGAACGCTGCTGCCCATTCCCTAGTAAGTCCCTTAGTCGCCTTTTACGACACCCACGGGAAGAAATGGGATGGTGCTATTCTTTACGTCCGGCACCAAACGTAACCACCACGGAAAACACTACACGTATCTTTTTATATTTTTTTTTGTTATATATATTATATCAAGATATATCTACTTATCTAAAAATATATTAATCTTTATAATGTCAAGTCTCTAGTTTTTAAAACTTCCCTGCTAATATGAATTGCATGGTTAATTGATATTATTGTTACAAACACAGGGGAAGACACTGACTCCTGTAACACAGGTACCACCTAGCTCAGGAGTCAGGGCTTCAAAATAAAATGTTACTCCTTAATTAATGTCAAAAATACTTTAATTTTTTATTTTATTATTATACAAACGATTTTATGTTGGAAAATGTTGACAAGGCTGAAGTGTTTGTGAGGCATGCAAAACGTTATACGCAATTGCAATTTGTCGCGCTGAGCAGTCATTAAATCAATCTGTCTTTTCTATCTATATTGGGCCACCAAGATACAGGCTGTGCCTGGTTTGGGGCCCACGGCTATATCTACATAAGCACTCCTTCAATTAACATTGTTCCTATTTACAAATGTTTCCGGACTTGTGTGTGTCAATAAATTGAATTTATAAAAAAAAAAAAATACTATTACCAAAGCTTGAAAGTAACAAATAGTTCCAATAAGCTATGTTACATGTTACAATATTTGTAAATGTATGAGCACCATGTATCTATCACATAATTAACTTATCTGTCATTGCTTCATTTTTAATTATTTTTAAATATTGTGATTTTATTCTAAGACTCTAGGTGCATCGTCTTCACATTATTTTTAAGGTAGGTACCTATACAAAATATTGCAAAACATTTTAAGAGTAACGGTGGAGTTTCTTGCCCATTCTTCTCCATACGAAACGACCTTTTGGTAGGGGCGACTAGAATCAATTCAATTTTTTTGTAAATTTTTACGTTCAAAAGTGCCTTTTATGTGCCTATTTGAAATAAATCATTTGACTTTGACTATGCCGAGCCAAAAATAGATGCAAAAGATGTTGATATGATGGTTATATTTTATTGATAAGTATACCAATAAAATATAACCTAAACATAACATCACGCGTAATAATCCCCAACGGGTTAAGCAGAAGTGTACCTATGACTGGTACACCCACATTTTACCAGTTATTTTGAAGTCCCTGGAATATGGAGCGAGCCTATTGCCATCAGCATCAACCGGGCACAAATCCAGACTATGGAAGTATGGAGTAACTGCTACTGAGAAATGCCTGCTTGAAAAACCGGTTGTAGCGCTTGCGACCATTAGACCAACGAGGCAATAAATAAAATATTTCAGCGCTTAATATTCTAGTCTTACTATTCTAGTAATAGTTAAGCTCCTAAAGTTCTGAGTTGAGCTGCACGACTACTCACAAATGCGTGCACTGACTGGACAGGTCCCCTCAATCTGTGTGATTCTTTCATCAAAAATTCATTTCAGGCACCAATTTACATGGTTTATGTCTGGACTTTAAAAGTGACTGTGACCTCTGAGTTTGTTTCGGCTTTTCTTCTCAGAGTAGTCAGATACGAAACGCCGACCTCATCTAGTTTTTTTTTTTTTAAATATGATTGACGTGTATTTAGAAAAGTGTTTTCAATACACTTCCTCGAAAACTGGTTCATTTCGCACTACGATTAGTTTCACAATGCAATGTATTTCACACGCGTGCGATTTTTATTTTCCAACACGTGTGCGAGAATAAAAATTGCCACAGATCACTTATAAACTTAGTCCAAATTGGTTCAATGCCTATATTCACACCGAATCGCGCCAGAGACGGTCCTCTCTATTCGGAGGTGTTTTTTTTTTTAATCTCTGCAAAGATGCGTCTTTACGGCGGCGCGCGTTAATATTTTCGGAATATTTCAATAATGACTGTTTCTCTATAGAATACCATGATTACGAGTATTACAATAAAAAAAACGTTTATGTACAAATTAACATTTATTTGTGTTATAAACTCAAAAAAAAAATATTTTTCATATTAGGCTGTTTATCGGCTTTATACCTTTGCTTCTCCTTCAACCTGGCGAAAGCAAAGCGCGGAAAAAAAATTTAATTTAATCATAGTTTCCTGGCATTCATGACACCTCCATTCATGACAAAAATATTTTTCGTTATTTTATTTTATTTCTTCAAAAGTGTATTGAAAAACGTCGTTTGATACACGTGGACATTTGAGGAGCGTCTGTTCAAAAGGTCGTATTTCACTTTTCAACTTTTATTTTTTTTTTTAACTCATAGCAGAAAACTCCATCGAATGAGCGTAAAAACTTGTTCAAAAGGAGCGAATTTCCCATATAATAAAATCCAAAAAACTTGGATTCCAATCAAAACGGATGTATTTCTGCATTAAAATGTTCCCTTGGATTGTTTTAAACAAAACAGGCATATTTCTTCTACAAATAGCATCTTTTATTTATTTTTCTGTTCAAAAGGTCATATTTTTTTCCATACATAACAACTTTAATAAAAATCGTTTCGTTCGAGTAAATAACGGTATCGAGTCAAAAGATGACGGCTGTACGTTGAATATCATTATCAATAGCAACCCTATAAAATTTTGAACTTTGGAAGTTATTATAAAGTATATTTCTAGAAGTGACAAATCAAAAGGTCGTGTTTCTGATTTTTCCGATCAATAAGTCTTATTTCTGAACTAAAATTAAATAAAAAAAAAGTTATTGTGTATTTTTTTTATTTTTAAAAATGCATGTAATATTGTAGTCTTAATCTTCACAATGATCTAAATTTAATTTAATTTTAGAATTTTTATAATAGGAATTAGATGTTTTTTTCTGTTTTTGTAAAGTTTGTTTATCATAGAAATACGACCTTTTGAACAGATGCTCCTCATTTGTTATTGCAGTTATCGGCTCAACAACAACCTCGCCTACGGCTCGGGTGTTAATTCCGCCTCGAATGCAATAACAAATATTCTCCACTTGTATCAAAATGTACTATTGTACAAACCTACTTACAGAAAATAAATCATTTATCATTTAATAGAACATGATTCTAGTTACAGATCACAAAATCTACCAAAACTACGTTCAAAATACACAAGACCTTTATTGAAACATACATATAACAAAGTAAGGATAAGCTGTAATATAAATAACGGTATTTTAGATCTAGTTATGTTACTGCAGCTTTATCTCGCATCCGGCTGATAAGAGAGTGTCGTTTCCTCCGTGTTCTGCTCTGTTTGATACGGGAGCTAACTTCTGCTGTTTTATACAGAATTGTAGATATTCAATTTTGTATGGCAAGTAGAACTGTTGGAGAGGGTCGTAGGTAGAGGTGAGATATACTACGTAAAATGCGTACTGACTCTTAGAAGTACGCGTCCGCCTAAATACTTATTCCAAATACTAGGTCCACCAGTATTTCTACACACAACCGTCGTACCGTCGTACTTGCCTACGTATAAACTGCCAAAGATGAATAATGAATATGGTAAGAGAGCCTGGACGTACGCCTTTCCTGCCATTCTAAATGAACTACCAAAGAAAATTTGCCAAAAAATTAGAGGACAAAATACCTAAACAAATTAAAAACATTTTAAAAGCCTACTTTACTGTGGGGAAGTATGGAATGGAGGATGTCAGCGTGTAGGTTCTCAGCCATTTTAAGTGAGCAACTATTTAAATAAGCGTAGATTAAGCGCTATATTTAATGTAAAAAAGTATGAAAAGTTTGATGAAATAAACAGTTTTTTTTTTTTATTTAGGCGTCTTGAGTTTATTGACGTTTCCTTACCTAGCCAGTCTTTGGAAACTCGAGTTCGAGATTCAGTAATGGAGTATTTTACGGTTTACGGTCTAGGTTAGGAGCGTGGTACGAGCGGGTATTCATATCTCTTCTACATTTTAAACTACTTAAAATTAAATGTTATTGAAAACTTGCCTTTATTCTTTACGGGCGTAGGACTATCAGCTTATTTCATAAATATTATATTAATAGTTATTAGACAAAAAAATTGCACTTTAAAGCTTAATATTACGCAAACGAATCTCAGAATTGAAAAATGGCTTTCACAAACCCACAATATTTTTAAACGGCGTCTCCAACGATACCCCACACCATGTACCAGACGAGAAAAAAAAATATCATCCCCGTTTTACGTGCAAAGGAGGTACCCTCAAAAAAATATTTTTTCATGGTTTTTTTACGACTTTTTCGGCGTGATTAATATTAGTACACCCGTGCCAAATTACAGCTTTCTAGGACTAAGCGTCTCTGAGCTAAGCCGGGGACAGACGGACGGACGGACAGACAGACAGACAGAGACAGACGGACATGGCGAAACTATAAGGGTTCCTTGTTTACTACGGAGCCCTAAAAATAGTGTAAAAAGTTAAAGAAATTTGCAGGAAAGTGCTCCTCGTGGTTGCTCCAAAAAGGCCCAGTTCAGGAAAAATGCCAAACAACTACGGCCTTATTACAAAACATGGTTTATCTTTAGACCGAGGTTTAAACCATGGAGCCATTTTTGAATTTCGAACTTTATGCCGACTATGGTAAAGTTCCTAAACACAAAACTGACAACTTAGCACCGAACTAAGTTTTCAGTTTTGTATAAAGAACGGTATTTCAATCACTGTTACGTTCTTATTACAAAAACTGGCTCCATGGTTTAAGCTATGTCAAAATATAAATCTTGTTTTGTAATATGGCGGCTAGTGCCTGACGCTGGTTTTCAACTGGGCCTGAAATGAGCCTCACCGTGTAACGAGCATAACCGCAAACTATTTTTAAAGTTATCATCTCTACATTCAGGAAATGATAGATAACAATTACATTTATGACAAGTTAGACCAGTAGTGGACCCGCCCGCATATCGGACACATTTGACCGATGTTTACATTTGAACTTATTTTAAGCATCATAGTTTGCTGTGTTTTAGCAAAGTTATTTTTTTCCAGTTATTTTTATTAAGTGACAATGTTAAAGGCATTTGTTTTTATTGTATTTTGTTTAGTGATAAATTATGGGGAGGCTCAAAACGTAACTTACGTTTTTACGCCAAAAAGTGAGTATTTGTAGTGTTATAGTTCTGTTTATTGGTTTGAAATCAACTGTTCCAAATTAATTAATAAAAATAACAAACTTATATCCTAACTAAAACTATTCACAAAACTGAAATATGGCGTCGAAAAATAATATGTATAATATAGTTGTGGTTATAGTTGAATTTGAAATGTGATCTACTTTGAGCAAAATATTATTCTTGTTTCCTAAAATATTCTATCCCGATAAAATATTCAATTATGTTTGAGTATAGTACCTATGTACCTAATATTAATTCATAGGGGTTTAAATATTTGTATGTATAACCAGGTCTACTCCGACGAATTTTTGGCCGTTTATAACTTCCATAGTTTCCTTTTTTGACTTTGAATCCTTAGCCGACTTAAAGTCACATTTTGAACTTTGGCTTATCTCTTTGATTGTCGTTTTTTTTTTCTTTCACCGTAGTCAGCTTTAATTAGCCGTAGTTAACCAACGGCCGAACATTCGGCCGATACTTCGGATTTATGTTCGGAGTAGACACCCTGGTATTGTCATCCTATCCCCATTTTGACTTCGCCCCCTATGAATAAGTAAACGTTATTATTATAATTATTTCAACATTTTTGAAAAATATTTAAAGTCGCAATAATTAATTAAATCACCTAATAGTACCTATCTACCGTGCACTATCAGAATAATCACCTTTATTAGATATTTTCTTTATTAGTGGCTGCCAATCTGAATACATTCACATTTTCTTACAGTTTCCATGATAATATTTGAATAATTTTAAAGTTAGGTCTTAAAATAATAAAATATGTACACACGGCTACATATCAAGCTATACATTTCCAGTTTATGCTGACCTCTCATTGTACGGAAATCCTATACAATGCGAGATCAGCTTATACTGGACATGCATAGCTTGATATGTAGCCGTGTGTACGAGTATATGAAAAAGAAAGGAAAACAATTATAGGGCATTAAAAAATTCGTTTGCATCGCTGTCAACAGGTAAAGTGCCCAAAAGGCTGGCCGCATTGCCACGTTGTATCGCAATGTTGATTCTTTTGTCAAAAAATAGACGAGCCCTCTGGTCGCATGAAGACTCGACCAGCCATTTGGCGATATCTCGAAAAACTAAGTGGGCACTCGGACCTCATGGCCCTAGTGTTTCAACCCTAAACGACTCGAACATATAATATAAGTCCCAATAAGATTGGAATATTTGCTATTTGATTCTTCTTCTTAGTCGTTAACTTCATTTCTAAAGCTCGTGCTTAATCTGAATTGTTGAACACCCAATGCACTACGCTCTTCCAAGTTATTCTGGCCTCAGCGGTCTTAATAGCCTTGAATACTGGTTGGCCAGTGAGCTTCTTTACAAGGTCAGACCACCGCGTGGTCTTTTACCGTCGACCTGGCCAACTACCAACAGCTTCTCTAGGCTGTCAGTGTTTTTCCAAGCGATGTGACCAAAATATTTGAGGATTCGCTGAAAACCGGTAGCGGACAGCCTTGTGGCTATTTGATTAAGCTTCCAGAAATCAGGAAACGTTTCGATACATTCAGATAAAGCTTCCTTTTTTCTCCCCAGTGGCTCTCAAATGCAAGGTACACATATGCCAGGATGGGTACAGCTACAAACAATTCTACAGTGTGGACAGTGATAACTTGAAGGCGGTAAGAAAGGACTCAGACACCGTCTTTGAGATGCATCTTGCTATACAAGCTACTAGCAATGGACATATTTTGCTCTCCCCTGTCATGAGACCTGGCTTCAATGATCCTGTTTATGAGATTGGTAAGTTTCACTATAAAACACAAAACTGTGCCTATTTTTAAACGACTTTCAAAAAGGAGGAGGTTTTATCCTAGTCTGTATCTATTTTTGGGGTTCCGTAGGGTCCCGTGTGGTGCCGGACGTAAAGAATAGCACCATCCTATTTGTTCCGGTTGTTAATGTAAAAGGCGACTAAGGGACTTACTAGAGAATGGGCAGCAGCGTTCTCTATGTATTTAACACCATACTGCGATCGCCAACCCGCCTGCCAAACGTGGCGATTATGGCAACCCTCTCCCTTTGGGGGAGGCCTATGTCCAGCAGTGGACGTCTTTCGTCTGAAATGATGATGATGATGATTTTTTGAATTCTGTACCTTGCTCCGAATCTACTGGACCGATGTAGTTGAAAGCTGCACATATGAATTTCTGTGTCCCAAACACGGACGTGTAACGCAAATGTATTAATTTTGATTATGGGGTCACTTTTGGGGGGCAAATAAAAAAATAAAACATAAGTTTTGTAAACTATGTATAACGTAACATATCAAATGAAAGGGCTTGTAGGGATTTCAGATATTTTTTTTTATAATTTTAAAATAAATACTTACTTATAAAGTTATTTACAAGTTATTGACTTTTAAAGTTGTTTAAGAAAATAGATGAAAATTTACCACTTCCCTTGTCTCCGAAACTACTGAGTCTAAAATATTGAATAAAACACAGAAACAATTGTTCTTTACTTATAGATTACAGGAAAATTCATTTGCAGTTGGAATGTGAGAGCGAACGTGTTTTCCAACTACAATGTTAAGTTTGTTCTTGGGATAAATTCATACCAACTACGGCACCCTACATTGTGTTGTGCGTGGTCCTACACGCACTTTGCCGGTTTTATCGACCCTTCCCGGTATAGACAACGTCTTAACATTCCAAGTGTCTTTTTTTTCTCACACAACCGCAACTAGGTATTACTTCCTAGTATACAGCGTTAAACTAAATAAATAACATCCCCCTGTACATTTCCAAGACTAAACAAGCGCTAATCACCGCCATGCAACATTAAGCCCAGGTGCGCATGGGCGATACTTTCCCGCGGTGTTTTTTTTTCGCGAACTGCTAGATTTTCAACGCTCTGCTTCGCACCGAAACTTGAAAATCGAACCGTATGTTTTTTCTATGCGCTGTGATCACAGATTTAGAGTAGGCTAATACCACAAGCCGCCTGACCAAGCGTGCCCAGAATTTGTGCTGTGTACAAACTTCAGGCATTTGTGACTTCCTATCGCATGTCAAATGGCAAAATGTCAACGCACGTCCACTCTTGACGAAGTCTGTGTGGTCACACACGCGCTTAGCGATTGAATTTTGAAACGATTCTGTTTACGTTGAGCACTTCTGTGCTCAACTGTGTGTGCAAATGGCAGGGTAACCCCAGCCATTTAGTGATCATCGTAGGTAAAAAAAGACACGCTTGGGTTTCAGACTCGTACTATCTAATGAACTATGCGGTACCTAGCTTACTCTAAATCTGTGGCTAGGATGCACTCTATTGAATTCTCAAGGTTCGGCTTAACACTGAGTTGAAAATCCAGTGAGCGACGCGATAAAATCCCGTCGCGATATTTTTACGCCCGTGCGCAAGTGGGCTTACGATAACTAAATAACCTAAAATTCATTCATTCTGCAGTGGTCGGCGGTGGAGGCAACCAGTTCACAGAGCTGCGTCGAAACTTGAAGAGGAACGCCCGAAGCTCAGTCAAAACACCCAGAATATTATCCAGTTTTGAACTTAGGGGTTTCTATATTAAGATTTCACAAGGTAAGGATGAAATAGGTGACTTGTACTTGAGTGAACCGAAAGTTGGTCTGAATTGCGTTTTGGATGGCTAAACCTATGTTCAACCATCCAAAACGCAATTCAGCTAACTTAAAGCCGTAACCTTATTTAGTCAAGAACTATTTCTTGACTAAATAAGATTATGGCTTTAAGTTAGAGTCAATTATTTGATTGTATATATTCAACTAAAAACAGAAATTTGAACAAACATTGAAGTGTACTCACGGCTACACATCAAGCTGTACATTTCCAGTATAAGCTGATCTCGCATTGTATAGGATTTCTGTACAGTGCGAGATTAGCGTAAACTGTAAATGTATAGCTTGATGTGTAGCCGTCTGTACCAAGTAAACAAGTTTTGAGCGCGTCATTCCGCGCGTACCATGCGGGGGGAGCTACTCAATTCCTCAAAATTTCTGTTCTTTGTAGCAAAAACACAGTGGGCGCCATTTCCACGGACGAGAGAATAGCGATGATAGTCAAGCTATACCTTGCAATTATCGCTGCGACTATATATAGCCGGTGGAGATTAATTCATACCGCCTTATTACAAAACAAGATTTATATTTTGACATGTCATAAACCATGCAGCCAGTTTTTGTAATAAGAGCGTAACAGTGATTGAAATACCGTTCTTTATACAAAACTGAAAACTTAATTCGGTACTAAGTTGTCAGTTTTGTGCTTAGGAACTTTACTATAGTCTGTATAAAGTTCGAAATTCAATAATGGCTCCATGTTTTAAACCTGGGTCTGAAGATAAACCTTGTTTTGTAATAAGGGGGATAGAGTTTTTATTGAATTTGATGGCACGGCGGCGGCGCGACTATCATCGTGATTTTCTCGCCCATGGAAATGGCGCCTTGGTATCAATCTTTCTCAGAGTTTCATTACCTGCTTCTATAAAACTGAGTTCTGGCAAAATTACTGTTTGGAAACTAACGCACTTATTTAGCACCCAAAACTGACGACGGGCTTCCGAGACAACCAACTCACCGTTTATCCCTAGGACGCAAGAAATTCCAAAATGTATCGATATTTATATCGTATTGATATATAAAAAAAGAATTGATATCGATTTCGATATAATATCGAAAAAAAAAATATCGATATGTCAGTGAAAATTTCTAAAAAGTATAAGTACTTTATGAAATTGTATTGTGTTTGTTATTTATTCTTAGTAATTCCAAACTAAAAACATCATTTCTGATGTAAAATCTTAAACTAATAAAACATTGACAAAAATAAGTTTACTTACCTACTTTTTTACGGCTATGAATTCTAGCGCTTTTAGTCAGTGGAGACAACGGTGTTGCTATTGGAAATATATTTTATTTGATACATTTTCGATACTTTATATTTTATATCGATTTATCGATGTATCAAAATAATAGATATCGCGGAAAAATATCGATACATCGAAGAAAAAATATCAATATATCGATACATCGATATTTTTCTATAAGCCTACCTTAGTGCCAATCGTAGTACCTGCAAAAGCTATTTTATTGAAATCAAAAGGGCGGTATTCACCTCGAGCATTTGTTTTGAAACATTCGTTGCCCGAACAGTTTGGTGAATACGTACGTCAATACAAACACGAAGAACAAATTCTCTCGGAGTTGCTCGTGAAGGAATCTTCCTAAAGCTGGGAACTAACCAAAGTTACGGGGTGTAATGTAACATGTTACACGGCGAGCATTCATGCAGTCAATACGTAGTGTTACGGGGAAAACAGCAAGCAACGAGCCGCTCGATGCTCGCTTTGAGTACTCCACCCGGCTGTCGGTATATGGAGATTTTTTTTTTTAAACGTTGCCCCACACTAGGAATTTCTCCTGTATCGTGGATGCGCTTACAAACATTTAAACTCACATACACAAACAGCCAGACCCGGAACAACTACTTGTACGAGTAGGTCATACAAATATTTGTTCCGTGCGGGAATCGAACCCGCGACACGCAGCGGAGCAGTCAATTGCTTAACCACTGCGCCAACCATGCCGTCCTTTGCTTTGGTGTTACGCGGTTCAGTCAGTACCACAGAGTACATTCTAATATACTGACGTCAGTACGCTGCAACAAATCGTCACGAGCGCTCGCACACACGTCGTTCCTTTTATTCCGTATAAATTATATATACACATTTATTTTTTGAAGCATGGAGTGGGACAAAAATCATTCTGTATTTTGTTGAAAAATACTTAGAGAGAAGAACCATTGATAAGGACAGAATGTTGTATGGCTTTACGCGAATGAATGTTTGTTGCGTAGTACGGTCTCGAGTATCTACGGTCCTAAAAACAAAATACCTGTCCAGTAGTGGACACTATGGACAGTGATAGAAAAGATGCATCATTTAACACAAGCCAAAGCTATGATTGATACGACAGTCCAGTCCTGACAACCACAAAAGAAAAAAAGCACTGGTCCTTTTTACCTTGTGGTCGTGACTGTATCGGCAGGCATTCAGCCTACAGTATAGTATTTCACGATAATAGCTTAATAGCGCCATCTGTCGTATTGAGTGTGAACTACCAGAACGCGTGACGAGAATGCATCAACCTGGAACGTTCGCTTGATATTAAGAGGCCATTGAGTATCCGCGAGAACCCTATAACCGATATAGTGGTCTTTTGATACGAACATAACACCGTGAATCTCAATTTAGTGATCGTTCGGGACGAAATTTTCTTGTAAGTTTACAAGTAATGTAAATAAGTGGCTTTACTTCAATACTTTGGTAGTTAGGATAAATACAACAGCCGGTTACGGTCTTTTAAAAAGTTTTACGACATTTTATGACTTTTTGATCGACTTTCCATACTTTAAATTCTTACCTACCACCCGCTTTTTGTCACTAAAAGCTTAAGACTTAGATATAGGTATGTCAGTGACATTGAGTGGTTAGCTTGCGTGTTCTGTACTGGGGGCCTAAAATGGACGCTTTGGCAGAATCATAATATGATCAGCGTAGAATTCATATCCCGCAATTCATCGGTTTGACAGTTTTATAGGGGTTTTGTAAAATGGTTCACAAATTATGAATTGCTATAGTAAAGTCTAATGTCAAATAGCAGCTGTCAAACAGATGAATTGCGGGATTTATGAATTGTACGCAGATCATATTATGATTCTGTCAAAGCGTCCATTTTAGGCCCCCAGAGCTCACGCAACGCGTCGTACGTTCAGCCAGTAATAGGACTCGCCCATCAAGGAGCGCTATCCCCAATTTGACACATTATTAATTTATTATACACAAAACAAAAGGTATTTTAATAAAACGCGTATACTAAAAGATCAATAATTAAATTATCTTTAAATTGGTGAAGGCTTCAGAAAAATACGCTTGGTAGATTTTGCGCCATTCTCAGTTTTTTATCCGCGTTAGACATAACTTTACAAATTAATTTCAGTATATATTCACATATTAAGTTATTGATAAAATGCTCTAATTTAATATTTTTTTTTTTCAAATCATTAACACTACTCGTTTAGACGTGATCTTCAGTATAAAATCATTAAAAGTCGGTTATCGTCGCCTTAAAAGAGAATGGACTTACAAATTATTGTAATTATAGGCACGAAATATTCAGTACGAGGCCAATTGTGTGGTAGACGTTGCGTTGTTAGTTTAAAAAAAACTAAAATGGCTTAAAAAAACTACTTGTGAATATTATGTTTTAAAATATCTATGATACTAAAACCACTGGTATGAAACCTTAGTAAACTGGATGATGTTTGTGTAAAAAAAATTGCTTGTAACGTGACGCTCAATTTTTTTATCCAGCTCACATCGATTTTGTTTACCAACTTTTGTATTCGTCCGAATCATACCCGGATCACTACTACAACATCATAGTATCCAAAAGACAGGACAGACAGTCAGAGCTCACAGACTCTTTTAAGTCCAGACATAATCTTGGTCAGGCCATATGTGACCATGCAGATTAATCAATGAGATGGTCTTTTGAGGAATAACCGTACAGATTTGAGTGGACCTGTCCAGTAGCATATTACAAATTAGAGGATTATATTCAAGATAAGAATGCTTGGAAACATGCTGGTCCAGCTCCATAGGACAATCTAGAGTATAGACAAAATCGAACAGGTTGCTATTTTAATTGTATAATTTATTATTTTTATGACATTTATTTTAAATTCTGTGATTACCTTTACTCACACTGATATTGTTATTTTTTAGGAAATCGTTTTTTTTTTTATAATTTGTGTCAATATGTGAGCACCATGTATCTATCACATAATTAATTTATCTGTCGTTACTTCATTCTTTACTCTTTTTATTACCTATTTTGGTATAGTAATTTTATTCTAGGTGCATCGTCTTCACACATAATTATGTAATTAATGTACTATCGCGGACACTGCCGCCTGACCACTTTCAACCTTATGTTCCTAGTAATAAGGTTGAAAAGTGGTCAGGCGGCAGTGTCCGCGATGGTACCTATAAAAAATATTGTACAAGATTTTAAGATTTTAAAAGAGTAACGGTGGAGTTTCTTGCCCATTCTTCTCCATACGAAACTACCTTTTGGAAGGTGCTACTAGAATCAATTCTATTTTTTTGTAAATATTGCCGTTCAAAAGTGCCATAAATGTGTGTAAACTTTGACTTTGACCAGTCAATGCACGCATGGGTCAGTAATAGTGTAGCTCAACGACTCGACGCCCAATACCAAAGAAAGGACATTTGGGTAGGCCGCATAAAATAGTCGGAAGTGTCGGAACTGCCAGATTATCATTAAAATAAAATACATTTATTTCAGACATCAAAATTGTCCATATAATGTTAGTAACAAAGGTCTTAAAAACTATGTTAGTATTGTAGCATTCTCGCGTAATAATTAATACATTAAAAAAAACAAAAATAAAAACATTTCGTCTTCTCGCCACGTGAAGCCGAATAAGCCTCCCCAGCATCACAGACTCCGGCCTTTCTGATATCATCTTCAGAATTCCGTTGGCGCTCCCCCGATCCTACACATCAGAGATGCTGTTTTTTTACGCATTATGGCATAAAAATCGTCAACCCTTGCGTCAGCAAACATGCCTGAAGCGCTTGCATAAAACTAACTGAGAAAAAATTTCAAAAACTTGTGCAGTTGGAGGAACCCACCGTCAGTAACGAAGTTCCTTACTCGCACGCACGCACACACTTGTATTGTGACAGAAGGGGTTTAAAGTAAATAAAACGGGACGTCCTTATACCATAAATTATTTAATCAGACTGCCTAACACGCTACAAGTTACTACTTTAAAATCTTATTTTTACATTTGTTTATAAACAAATGTAAAAATAATGCTTAACCTACACATGGGCAGGGCATATGATAAGAGGAAAAGACAAGTGGAGCAAAAATGTGACACGATGGTATCCTATAGAAGGTAAAAGGAAAAGAGTTAGACCACAAAAAAGATAGGATGACGACTTAAGACAAGTGGCAGCCGTCACATGGAACACTAAATTTAAGTTTTCAATGTATTTTGTCATATTATAATTGTAATATGGATCTGAATAAAAGGTTATATTATTATATTATTATTATTATTCCTTTATTTTTTTAAATAATTGAATATAAAAAATATATCTATTCACCACCCTTGGTTGACTGGTAGAGAATGCCTAAGGCATTAAGTCCGCTTTTGTACCTATTGTGTGCGAGAAGTTTAAATAAATAAATACAAAAACATTTAAAAATATAAAAAATAATTGTTCGCCGGTATCGGGAACAGGGTCCAAGCTACCGGTGGTTAGGGCTCCAGAGATAGAAACCTCCTCACTTGATCCAACCACCTAACGAGAACCTCGAAAGATGTTGAACGAGGCTTTCGGCCAACAGGCCATTAATTGGCCGATACGAAAATCGGCACAATGACAGCCGAGCTCACATTCCACATGTCAACAACCTCGTGTGCTAAGTCGAGATATTTTGTTTCTCTTTCTCGGCTTTGCTTTGACGATTTCTAACAGTCAACTCCTACCGTAAGCCGCGTTATGGAACTTCGTTCCAAAATTAACTAAGACCCACATAGTCCTCACAATAACACACTTTCTTGTGCACTTTACACATCAAGTGACTTAATTTAAAATGCTTTAAAATGTACTCGATATCTTGAATCCATTATAATTTTTAGCCCTTACCAATTATATCATCGAAATAAGTTTTGCAACACCAACTTAATGAAAACACACCTTTGCAAACCCTGCACGTTGCAAAAGCTACATATACAACATGTCCCGGAATTAACGCACAACCTCTTAAAGGGTCATTGTACTCATCATTATGAACAACTTTTAATAAGGGAACAAACCTGAAATCGCGAAAAAAAAATCAGCTCTTCCCTACATTTTGACAAGTTATTCGGACATAAAATGTAGGGAACAGCCTGGAACAGCTGATTTATTTTTCTTTTTTTTATAAAAATGTTTAAGGTGGAAGCATAGATGATCTCACTGCCATTTTGTCGCTAGATGGCGACACATCCACAATTTCGAACATTTTCAATTTTTACACTTAACATAGACATTTTTAATAAACAACTTTATTCTTAGCGAAACCTAGGGCATTAACTTGATTTTTTTAGATCATCACTGTGCTTGTTAACTGGTATCATACAAAGATTAGAACATAATAATGATTTAGCCGCATGAATTTACTCTTTACACACACATGCAAAGTAAATAGTAGTAACTTCCGACTCCACTAGATGTCGTTTTATTCAAACATGGTTGGAAATTAAAATGTCCAGATGGTGTTAATTTTAAAGAAAGAGGACCAAATTATTTATATGATGAATATCCTTACAGTATAGCAAAAACTGAAAACAAATATTAATTTACTAATTAAGCATACTTTAAATTACTAGAGGATTGTTATGTTCCAATCTATTTCTTAATAATATAATTATTGGGTTACCTATGCATACTTTTGTTTCTAGGCTCGATATCAGATACCTTTTCACCTTATCAAATTATTCAGATAAATTATTTTGGGTAATAAAGGTATATTGTACATAAATAGGTTGTTGTAATGTGACTGAACCTAAATAGTACCTAACGTGTAAATAAATTGTGACCTGTACTAAATAAATAAAAGATTATGTATTCAATTGTAAAGCGTTTTATTGTATCTTACTATAAATTAATAATCTTTATATATGGTTAATATTTTCATACAAATATCGTTTTATTTACTCTCACTGCATTTACCTAAATATTTTCTGGTTTGATTCGAACCATCGACTCGTACCACCACACAAAGATAACATCCTTTTTATAATATTTTGATATTTACAATTATGATTCTGAATTTAGTATTAGAAAGAATTATGTACGTAGATAACAATTTATGTAACATCACACGTAAGTGTAAGTATCTTACACAACACAAAAGTGGTTGCTAGCTAACCATAACATTTATGTTTCAAGAATACCCACTTATTATACAACTTTGAACAATAAATATTCTTTTACAATTGAATTGTTTGGCTGGTACCTAAATACATGAGTGAAACATATGTACACAGAAAAATCTTATAAACTAACAAATAACATAAACTATACATCGCTACGTAAAAAAATAGCATAATAATTAGTCTATAATGTTCCCACTGCTGAGACTCAGGCCTCCTCTGAACAGTGGTGATGAAATAATTTACACAAAGCAAAGTGTCTGCTTGGATTCGAACCATCGACTCGTACCACCATACAAAGATACATAAAAAATACTATAATAAAATATCTTCTCTTCTACACGCTACTTTTTGCTGCGCCGCCGTCGCCGCGCAGTATCAATCTTCTGCTTGTCACTTTTTACTTCCATTTATATCATTTCCGTGCGATCTGAATCAATTGCTGGGAGACATAGTTTTCGCTGCAACAAATGAATTTACACAGTTTTGTTAGACTATTCTTACTGAACCCACACCTCAGAAACCTGAGGATTAAGTTACGAAATGAGTAAGACTTATATTTTCATACCTTTTAATTCCTTGATGTCTAGACATTAGCATTTTTCTCAACTCGTCTCAAAATAATTTCCGGCAGTACACATGTTTTGAAAAATGTTACCAACTTTGGCATCATAGCGTTGATAAATTCCTCATCCCGGTTAACTTCTATGACAGTCAATGGTTGGGTGACAGATATAAAGCAAATGAAGTAACATTTACTCATTTTGGTAATTTGCAATTGACCCTGGACCTAGAATCAAAATAATAATAGCTGAGAAACAATCCAAGAAATACATTATATTTATACATACATGAACCAAGAAATAATGATCTTTGTTACTTACTTGATAATAATAATTATGCTTTTTGTTCATAACTAAAACATCGTTTTCCAAATGAATAGGAAAATTTCTATTTTCTGATGCTTCTCTAATATTTTGAGATTTCCTTTTCAAGGAGAGAAAACATTTTATTTCTACAATAGTATTTTCTGCTTCTATAATACCTGTAAAAAAGAACAGTTTTTAGGCCTACGCCACTGAACCAAATTAAAAAATCCACGCGACACACAAGATCCATGGGGGAGGAACCACAGGCAAAAGCTAGTTATTTGTATATTTTTATTATTGAATAATCTTACCATCAGGGCTAGCTGCTAAGAATCCAAAGTCTTCATCAATAAATAGACCTGATGGCTGATGACTCACTAAAAATCATTAGAAGAATTTCCATGATATCTTTTCAATGTTGCTTGCACTTTTTTCCGTGATTTTCGCGGCCCTGAATACATATGTCGTATATAGGCAAGTTTATTAGTCGGATTCATCTTAGGCAGAGTTGCAATTCAATCTGTAATCAAAAATAATAATTAAACACAACAGCAAAAGTATCGTAATTATGAAATGCTTCAAGAAATTTGTATTAGTCAGAAATAACACCACCATTTGTCACCATCAATCAAGCTGTCAAGCTGTGTGTGAAAATTTGCAAAACAACTGACAGAACATGAGAACAGACCAAATAGAGATGTCAATCTGAGATCGATTGAGCAAAGAATCGATTTTTTGGAACAAATAAAAACGTTTTTTCAAATCGATATCTAGTACTGAATCGATACAGGGAATCGATATTTCACCCTAGAACATCAGTATTTTGTTTTTTTGAATTGTTAAGAATTGTGGTGGCGGGAAAATTACGAACCATATCCAGTGCAAATCCTTTTGCGTAAAAATACGGTTTTTTTCCAATATGAGACTAGTTAAATTCTTTTCGCTCATCGATCGTTTTTTCGCCCTCGTAAACGTGTACGTTACCCTAGCAGGAATCGATTTTTCGTTTTTTTTTTCAAAACGGCAAGGGGCACCAATTTTTTATGTAGGGGCACATTTACAGCAGATTAGGCACCAACTATACGTTCCACTCATATAACTATAGGAGACACTTTCTTGCTAGGGTAACGTACACCCCGTAAACCCCTACATTGCGAATTTCATCGAAAACAAATGATTGATTTTTGGAAAATTATTTCTTTATTTGTGAATCGATTTTTCATATTTCTTTCGAATCAATTCAGTAACGGATCTTTTTCGGAGAGTTTTTTTTTGGTTCCTTTCGTCCCTCTGGGACAGGCAAAGTGAGCTGAGACCATACAGCCATTTTTTAGAGAGAATTGACGTCCCTATTAGGGGGAAATATTTGAAATTTAGAGTAGGTAGGTATGTGATGTGATGACAATCAACGAGTGTTGCTAACGTTTGATTTTGTATTTCCTCTTCTAAATCTTACACTTTTTTAAGTTTTAAGGGTTATTACTATTATAATATAACTCTGTATCACCTTCAAGCAGAAAAGCATCCTTTGTACATAAAAATAACACTTACCGTCAATAAAACACAAAAACACTTCACTTTTAAATAAAAACTCTTTCACGGATGGCACTCGTATGAATGGTTCTCAGTAGTAGCCCCAGTCACCAATTCTAAACCTGAATGGTGCTTACTACTTACTTAGCTACAACCATAAATGAATGATGTACAGCAGTGGTGGCTCTGACTTGTAAGTCAGAGCCACCACTGGTGTACCTATATCATTCATCGTTTTAAATATCAGAACATCCTACAACTTACTACTAAAATACTGCCCTATGTTTTATTTCCCCTTTTTCTTGGTAAACTTCTTAGATGGCAAGACCAATTTATCTCGACGCACTTTGACGTGTGCTAATAATAATAAAATGTGCAATTGTTATGAAAAATCAATGTGGTTTGTCTGTGTATTCACTTATCTTGATGGTTTCACATAAATTAAATATGATTCAATCAATAGATGTAAGTAGTACCTACGTGTCACCATTGCGTAGGTAGGTAATTAGAAAAAAAATTGGTAAAATTGCCTACGCTGATCGCCTGATTTAGGTATACCCTAAGTTTACATGAACTTCTATTCTCTGATTTTATTCAACCCAAACCAATGAATTAGTACCTAACCGTGTCAGAAAATGTATTATCAGTACCTACTTACATTCAGTAGAAAGATTTTTAAATCTTTAGGTACTTTATATTTAAAGTAGATAATACAATAATTACATTAGTATTGTATCTGTGTGAACCAAATGCAGATCGCAGATATTTTTTTTCACTTTCTAGCATTCTTTCTCATTCCCTAATAAAAAACATTTTATCAATCATAAAATGTAAAACCCGCGGGCAAACCCGCGCGCCGGCGCTAACTTTCTAGAAACACAATTTTGGAAACGATTCGCAAGTTGTCAAGACAATCACGCATGGACTGACTGGAGCAATTTGGCAACAACGCGGGGTGCGTCTGAATGGCAACGTCGCATCGCCGGTCACTCGACGTGTAACCTTGGCGCTTGTTCCAATTTTCGAACGAAATTTCGAAGCGCCATCTATTATAAATGTTTACCGAACGTAAACTCGTAACACAACAGCAAATAACTCTTTCTTGGTGGTTCTTCAAATTTCTGTTAGATGGCGCGATTCAGGTCACTCACACATGTAAAGATTTTTCGTTTTTTATTGGGTCTAATTCTCCTAGAAATACTGTTTTTTTAATAAAATTTTGGCGTTAGGCGAACATAATACATTATAAAGTCTCATTATACTTGCTTTTATTCTGCAGAAACCGTTTATTTACGGAGATTACAACCCCTGAAAAATGTATGGCGAGGCCTGTCTAGGCATCCGCCTTAAAGTGAAATCCAAAAACAAGATAGAAACGGCCACAGTCTTGAACACAGAGCACGGAATCGCTGCGCCGCGCCGGCAGCGTCCAGAGTCAGCAGTATTAAAGCTCGTGCAGATCGGTGCGAATTGTCGCGCGACACCCGTAGAGCAATTTCCATGAAATTTCCATAGAAACAGGGTAGAATAAGATAGAAATAGGGAATAATAAAAATAAGATAGCAATAGGGACTACCATCAAAAATATATCTATAGATATTTTTTAAAGGTGTTACTAAAAAAGACGATTTGTGAAAAAATAAATAAAATCGGTGGAAAAATGGAGAAGTTACACGCTTTTGAAATTATTCTACTATCCTTGTCACGCAAAACGATAATTGTACTGAATGGCGCGAAGTTACTATGGCGTTCCAGTATTGTGACGTCAGATTATAACTGCAGCACACTCTGTCTACAATAGACTTTAAAACGCATACAACTTCGGCATTTTTTGAGATATTAAAATTTTTTTTTTTTACTGTGGCTTAATTTTTTTGTTGGTTACAAAAAATTTAAATAAAAAAAAATAGCCAAATACAATATTGTTCTACCGGTGTCGCGTCGAGCCTTTAAAAAAATTGTGGCGCCGAAAGTGCGTTGAGCGTACAACTACTGTCACGGACCGCCATTCACAGCCGTCAGTTTCTTCTACACCTCATGAGTGTCGGGCAAAAAGAGGCCGCTGAGGTGTCTCCAAGCTCTGTGGTCTATAAACTACCAACGTTCTCCAATATTCAATTACAGATGGCATAATAGAATTTGGCAAGGAGGGAGAAGTTCTACCTTTGCTGACCTATATAGATGTGAGCCCCCTTGAAATTAAATACTTTAGTTTCGCCGCGTGGACTGGGGTTGAAGCGAAATTTCTCTACGATTGTCCAGTACCGGCTGGAAATGGAACCGAATGTAAGTGTTACTAATTCTTTTTTTATTTTTATTTTAGATATTTTAGAATTTGGATAAAGAATGTCAAGTTGAGAATTTCTTTTGAATTTAAAATTAAAGCCATCGCTGATTTATGATGGCGTACCTTATTTTTGTTGGATAAATTATAATACTCAAGGCAGCTAGAATATTAAATGAGATGAGCTTCATCTTTCTGCGCCACAATAACCATCGCTCAATGCAGTTTCATTTCATTGCAGATTGTTGAAATTGCTTTGCATAAACAGCATACTACGACGGTCAATACTTTTTTTTTTACTGGTACAGCCCCCCGCCGCCTCCCCCGTGTCTCAGACGGTTTTCATGATTTGGCAAAAAATCGAGATTTCAGTGGTATAACTGAGTTTAATAAAATGTTTTAGCTTATAATTATTACATCATCATTTCAGCAAAAAGACGTCCACTGCCTCCCACAAAGTGGGAGGGGGGTTGCCAAAATCGCCACGCTTGGGTTGGCGATCGCAGTATGGTGTTAAAATGCATAGAGAACGCTGCCCATTCTCTAGTAAGTCCCTTAGTTGCCTTTTACGACACCCACGGGAAGAAATGGGATGGTGGCACTATTCTTTACGTCCGGCACCACACGGAACAATTATTTTTATTTAATTAAAACTTATTATGTAAATATCTTGTTTGAAAAATAAAATAAAATATCCTAAATGTTTTTAATTTCCAGCATCACCAGACTCAAAAGAAATCGAGCCGCCTCTCTCAATGTCTGACCAACTGAAGAAGTCCCGTCTGTTATATCGGTTGCCATGGATACCGCCGAAACCGACCATGGACGTCAAACTGGGTGTCAAGGTCACAAATGTCAAGTATAATGCGTTCCAGTCCAAGCTTATCACTGCTATGTCGGTTGTTACTGTACGTATTTTACCTTCCCATTTCCATAGTCTATTTAGGCCCACTTGCGTGTTCATGGATTAACCTAAATAACTTGGAGTTATAAGCTAATTCAGGGTTAATCAAATAATTAATCTTGCGCCAGCAAGAGTTAGAGGTAAACCTAGGGTTAAACTTTTAAAAATTGAGCTCACCGGTTTGGGAGAGTTAAGTCGCTAAAGTCTGGGTTCATTATTTCAGTCGAAAGACGTCCACTGCTGGACATAGGCCTCTCCCAAAAAGGGGGGGGGGGGGGTTTGCCATAATCGCCACGCTTGGCAGGTGGGTTGGCGATCGCAGTATAGTTTTAAAAATGCATAGAGAACGCTGCTGCCCATTCTTTAGTAAGTCCCTTAGTCGCCTTTTACGACACCCACGGGAAGAAATGGGAAAAGTCTAGGTTAGTGTTGTCAAAACTAGTAATGTCAAAATAAATTGACGTTAAGGGTACCGTTGATCAAAGTAATAGTAAGGGAAAATTTGGTACTTTAACAGCAGGCAATATATTCATGAACTCATATATAAATATATATAAATATACATATAAATATATATAAAATACTTCAAAAATATTTTTCTATAATAAACTAAATCTTCATGGAAACCACATACAAAACGATTAAAATAAAATGTCATGTTATAAAATTCAAAGACAAGGAAGTATTACATAACGTAATGTAGTGTAAAAGAGATGGGTATACAATTTCCGTTCAAATATTTTTGGTCGGATTACATATCAGGGCGCAGACAATGCAATTCTATAAAATGTTTCGTCGATTGAACTGCAATGTTCCCAACTCAAAAAACATTATTGTCAGGTTAACTAACCCGGTGTTACATTTTAGTGGCGCAACGCATAGTACGAGTTAAAATTTTAATTATTTAACTACGAGAAAAAAAAAAGAGTTTACAAATTATTAATTTAACGTGATTATACGAGCAAGTGGGCCTTTAGGGACTTCAAAGTATTTACTCCTATGTTTTTAGTAACCAAAGTTGAGTTTCCTATAACACTTTAGAACGCCTTCAACGATTTTTTTGTTAAATACAACTCAACACTCATTAGCCACAACATAAATTAATCTCTTTAAAGTTATCAAAAAATAATAGGCCCGTTTTGACATTTAACTTGAATCCATTTATCGTGAGTATACTAGTATACAATCGCGACGTAACTATTGAAGTAACCATACCACTCGGTACTCGGTACTCGATACTCACGATAAATCGATTCAAGTTAAATCTCATAACAGGCCTATTATTTTTGACAAAATATTATATATCTTCGAAAGGACACAACGTAAATTATCCTCTCTATAGTTGTCAAAAATAATAGGCCTGTTATGAGATTTAACTTGAATCGATTTATCGTGAGTATCGAGTACCGAGTACCGAGTGGTATGGTTACTTCAATAGTTACGTCGCGATTGTATACTAGTATACTCACGATAAATGGATCGCGATCGGAGGCGAGCTACTTATTTGTTCGGGTCAGCACATTCGATTCGGTAGTATTTGTTCGGGTCAGCACATTCGATTCGGTAGTATTTGTTGAACAACAAAGCCGACTCGAAGCAATTAAATAAATATTCGATTTTGCCACCCGGCTACGCCGATTAATTAATGTCGACCGGAACAAGTATATAAAAAACCGACCAAGTGCGAGTCGGACTCGCGCACGAAGGGTTCCGTACCATTATCTATAAAAACGGCAAAAAAATCACGTTTGTTGTATGGGAGCCCCTTTAAATATTTATTTTATTCTGGTTTTTAGTATTTGTCGTTATAGCGGCAACATAAATACATAATCTGTGAAAATTTCAACTGTCTAACTATCACGGTTCATGAGATACAGCCTAGTGACAGACGGATGGACAGCGAAGGCTTAGTAATAGGGTTCCCGTTTTACCCTTTGGGTACGGGACCCTAAAAATAACAAATGCCCAAAAAAATAAACAAAATCAAATTATTTTATTTCACATAAACCAACATGGGCACTTATAAAACGTCATGGTTTCTGTTTGTCGTTTCCTATGGAGAAGAGCCGGCAAGAAGATCGGGTACTCTTAAAAAAAAAACTGATCAAAATTAATGCTGAATCCATCAAACAATTACTTGTTCCATGTAATGCAGAGTTGGACAGACGAGAGCATGGCGTGGTATCCAGACAAATTCAATGGAACTGTCAGCCTTAAGTTCAGACAGGGACAGATTTGGAGGCCCAAGTTCTACGTATTCAAGTAAGTAATTCATTAATACTTTATTGATCATTGATTTATCTTAGGAGCCGCCAGTACTTTACGAATGTTTCCAAACTCCCTGCAGCCTTATTGCGTAACGTAACACATTTATAATGATACTGCTTTTAATTTTGATAATTCAACAACATTCAATGCGTTATTTCTGTTGTAGGGCAGACAAAGTTTTCAAACATATGAAATAATGGATTACTAATTTCCTTCAAAATCCTTCAAATTGTGATTTTAAGTCTGCTACGCAATTGGAGTGCTGTTATCGTGACAAAAAAAATTGACGGCTTTCGCTTAGAACCTCCTATCATTCATGCATCTGTTAAATATGGCCGCGCGCTGACACACGCTTTGAAAACTAGGAAAGGTCCATATACGAATTCCAGTGATAAGAATTCCAGGCAGATTTATTTGTCACGCGGACGATACTGAGGTCCTAACCAAGTGGGAATCGCTTTCAAAGCGTTTCGTATTTCGGTAGTATAAGTCCCTTACATTTTTGACATTTCCATCATAGCTATATTGCATATTTATTTAAATTTTAACTTTTAGGTATAGTATCTATTATAAAGTTTATGGGTGGAAGATAAGAAGCTAAAAAAAAGCACAAATAATGATCAGCGTAGTGTATAAAATAATTTTATGAACCCTTAATTATTTCTATACTAATATAAAAAAATCTAAAGTAATTCTGTCTGTCTGTATGTATGTTACCTTTTCACGCCTAAACCGCTAACGGATTTCGATAAAATTTGGCAAGGAGATAGATGCCATCCTGGGGAAGGGTATAATGCTACTTTTGCAAAAATTAAAAATTAATGCTTTTGATAAGAAATAAAAAGTTCGTGTTTCAGCGTTTTTGTAAAATCATCCCCCAACGGGGTAAAATAGGGGATGATTTTAAAATTCACATGTTTATTGAATTTTTCATGTACCTCTTTTTAAGAGATTTAAGGAATTAGAAATATATAAAAGAAGAAGTAATAACAATAAATATTATCTACCTATAAATTCTGCAGAGGTTATGGAGTCATGTTGTGAGACGATAACTGTGTGTACATTGTGCATATAAATAAATAAAGAGTTATCGCTGATAGAATGCCACTTTCTCTAGGCCCTCTGGCCCTTAATCTATGCAAAGAGGAAGCTATCTGACACGAACCTAAAACAAAAAACCATTAGGAATAAAATTCGAAGCTCCAAAAAAAATGGACTTCATCAGAAAATCATTAGCAAATTCTTCAATATCTCGTCGTCTTAAATACCTGCCGCCTAGCGTCTCCAAGTTAATTATAACCTATATTCTTTAGCGTTTGAAGTTCTTATATTTGATTAACACATCGGTATGCCTGAGATAGCCCGGAGCTCAAAGCTATCACGGCCTCATGAATATACTATGAATAAATAATTCTTTAACGTACCATCGTCTTGTTGATACTTTGGGATCGGTAACTTTATCGACGCCGACGTCTTGAGTTCGAAAACTTGGGAAAATAAATAAGGTTTGTGGTTTTAGGAGACTAACTGTGCCTCTGACTCTGCCTATATGTGATTTTTTTTATTTTTAAAGAACCACCTGATTTAAAAAAAAAACTAAGAAGATAAGTAATAACGGATCGATCCATCAGGTTAAGCTACGCTTGCCGGGGTTGGTCCGTTGATAGGTATCTTTACATACCGAGACAACTCCGTGCCTCGGAAAGCACGTTCAGGCGACGATAACCGACTTTTAATGTTTTACACTGAAGATCACGTCTAAACGACTAGTATTAATGATTAAAATTATATTTATTATATTTTAGATTATATTTATATTACGTAGTGAAATTAATTTGTAAAGCTATGTCTAACGCGGATAAAAAACTGAGAATGGCGCAAAATCTACCAAGCGTATTTTTCTGAAACCTTCACCAATTTAAAGATTTAATTATTGATCTTTTAGTATACGTGTTTTATTAAAATACCTGTTGTTTTGTGTATAATAAATTAATAATGCGTCAAATTGGGGACAGCGCTCCTTGATGGGCGAGTCCTATTACTGGCTCAACGTACGACGCGTTGCGTGAGCTCAGTACAGAACACGCAAGCTAACCACTGAAGGTCACAGGCATATATCTGCGTCTTAAGGAAATATTTCACCGACTGATCGACACTTCACGTGACCGGGCTGGCTCGTTCTTTGGTCAAAGGATTAGTATTGCCATTCAACGTGGCAATGCTACCAGTCTTCTGGGCACGTTTCTGGATGACAGGGATGCGGACGAGTACTTCGCCCCTAATAGGCTGCCGCAGCCAGGCGCGACGCGACAGGGTGACACGACCCTAGCAGGACAATTTCTACGAAAACTTTATAGAAATTGTTCCACCGAAATTGCGTCGCAATGTCGCGTCGCGCCAGTCTGTAGGATCCTTTAAGTGCTTTTTGTTTTTTGTTTTTTTGTTCATCTCGTTAATACCTATAGTTAGTTGCGTGATCTTTTGTATATTGTGTCTGTTGTGATAATCTATGAGATTAAACGCAGTAAACTTCCAAACCTTACTATTCCAGTTCGGACAATTCAGCAGTATTTGACGCTAGAAATTCAGATCTAATATCAATGGTGTACAGCGGTGAAGCGACTTTCCATTTCCAGACCAAGGTTTACACTTGGTGCGTCGATTCCCCTGCAGGCTACAGCAAGTAAGTTTGCAATTCAATTTAGTACAGTAGTACCCAACTGATATGGCTTACCGATGTACATACCTGCGCAGAAGGTGAATTTTAAAAGTGCGGGAAATGCTATTGACCAATCGGCACGCTCCACGCACCGCGATTCTTTTTCCTGTACCGCTATTGGTCGGCAGCTGCCGCCATGTTAGCGCGCGCCGCGTGGCATGTTTGTCAGCCGCCATACTTCTGATCGAGTGCACGCTAGCAGCTCCAGTGTATTATGAACCTTATAATAGTGCCCTAAGGTTGATTGTAAGTTTTAAGCATTCTTTTGTTAATCTTCGGGGCCATACTTTCTTTTCTGTGCGAACGAAGATTCACGACGCGCCTTATCAATTGGGTACCACTGTAACATGGCTTTCAATTGGCAATTCAGGAACTGGTACAGTATACAAGTGTTCTACTTTACCGAGCATCGAGGAGGTAAATTGTTTTCGTAGAAATTAAATATCGGTGAGGAAGGATGTTAGGAAGAGAAAAAAAAATCTACGATAACAGTGTTTCCATGAACTGATTTATATTTTGGGATGCTTAAATAAAACCATTGCTGAACATAACTTATTTCCTCCTGCGGGTGTCGTAAAAGGCGACTAAAGGACTTACTAGAAAATAGGCAGCAGCGTTTTCTATGCATTTTAGCACCATACTGCGATCGCCAACCCGCCTGCCAAGCGTAGCGATTATGGCAAACCCCGCTTTGGTTGTGGCCTATGTCTAACAGTGGACGTCTTTCGACTGAAATGATGAATGAAATTACTTCCTAACGCGTGCCCTAAATATGACAATAGACAATAATATCCCGAAAAGCGTCTTTACAAGTATGAGGAACAGGATGTAAAGTTCACTCATCTTCCATAGAAAAGGGAGGATCCTCCAACCAGACGGGTGTTGTGACTGGTGGGCAACTGCCCGACGGTTGATGTCGGGACGTTGTATATATGCTAGTTGCGCGGTAAACTCTGCTTGCGCGATGCAAGATTTTGCGTGACGTCAGTATGACGCGTAGTTCGCATGTGGCGATGTTGATGCCGCCACACGTCCTATGGACCCACGATCTTCTATAAGTAAAGTCATCATTCTCGTGCCTTTATTCAAATTTATTTGTGGTCGGCGCAACATGTCCCTGTCGTCCATACTTCTCTATTAGTCGTCATCTCGGTAGTCACTCCCTTTCTTGTCATATCATCTTTCACTGTGCCAACCATCGTTTCTTTGTTCTACCCCAACTTTTATAGTCATCCACATTCATACTCGAAACTTTCCTTACGACATTTTAATCGCGAAAAAAAAATCTGCTGTTCCCTACATTTTAACGAATTATTCGAACAACCCTGTATATAGTCATCCACTTTCATACTCTAAACTTTCCTTACGACATTTTACCGTAGCAATTCTTATATCTTATATATATAATTATTATATTATCTTATATCATTTAACCAAATTGTTAAGAATGAACACCCCCTCAATCGATTTGTTTGCATGCAGTTAGCGTCCATTATTACTGTTTTATCTAAACACTATATTTTTGTTTCTGATACATTCTAATACTGGTTGCGCGAGCATTTTTGCCTATGCAGGTACTTACCTTGATAATTAATTTAATGTTATACTTAGTGTTATGCATATATAATAGTTTTTCAATTTTCAAAATGTGAACAACAATACTCTATTGCTAACTGTGGAAGCTTGTAAATGCCGTGTCGTGAATTACCTCTGTATGTATTGATAGTTGTCATCATCATCATAATCATTTCAGCCGAAAGACGTCCACTGCTGGACATAGGCCTCCCCCAAAAAGGGGGAATTTGCCATAATCGCCACGCTTGGCAGGTGGGTTGGCGATTGCAGTATGGTTTTAAAAAGGCATAGAGAACGCTGCTGCCCATTCCCTAGTAAGTCCCTTAGTCGCCTTTTACGACACCCACGGGAAGAAATGGGATGGTGCTATTCTTTACGTCCGGCACCAAACGGAACCTGACATTGATAGCTTTAAGCCACCCAAACACATTAAAAGTAAAATAAAAATTTTCTCATTCCTCTGCATCATATTTCATAACAAAATTAAAAATTAAAAACTAAGTATATATGATTATAGGTAGTTATGTAATACGATGATAAAAGTATTTTTTCTGCACACAGATGGCCTCGTGATGAATACATGTGTTCCATAGTAATCCAACCATGGGAAGCTCATGAGAAAATTAATATTGAAATCATAGAACCTAAGGACAGAAAAATGCACATCGTGAGTAGTCATCTCATTTGCATCACGTAAGTACAGTCAGCAGAAGAGAATACAGGCAAAAATCTTCACCTTGACTGTATGGTACATCAAAAAAAAGTTGAAAGTTAGCTGCCTGTATACTTATCACTTTGTCTGACTGTACATAATTTGATTCTTCTTATGATTTGCTTACTTCTTGTGTCTATAAACAAAAACTATTACTCTTTGTGTATATAAATTTACAGTGCAAACATTAATTATATTTTTGTCTTCTCATCATCCTGGCTTGGTCTAAATAGGTACTTTTATTAATCCAAAATTTCTACGTCCACTGCCGCTGGTCCTATAATAACTATAAGGTTACAAGTTTAGGATCCTTCATCACCAGACAACGTCAGAATATCCTTTCTTACTTCGTAAGACAACGACAAAAAATATGGACGCTCCTTTTGAAATCGACACAGCATCATAATTTCATGCTAAAAATATACCTAATACCTCTTTCTAGTTTTCAGATATTGATGACGTAATAGATAACGAATGGGAAGTAGTAACGAAGCAAGTGATAATAAATTCTACAGTTTGGAGCAAAGTATATATCAATGATGATAATCAAACTCATCAGAGTGATCGAATGATCATCAATGTTCAGCTGAGGAGGAGGGCTACTGCTTATAATATCGTGTTTTATACTCCGTTGATAGGTAATAATTTATATTATTCACCAAATCAATGCATATATCTTTTTGTTATATTGTTATCTGCTTGTTTTTTTTTAACATTTGCAGTATTATTTAATTCATAATATACAACTTTATTTTTAGTATATGCGATACCTGAATATAGTTTGTTCAGAATAAGGAACTGAATCGATTTCAATAATTTTTACACCATGTTATATTTTGTCCCAAAAATATTTAAGTGTGATGGAAAATGTTATCACCATTTAATTACTTACAATTCAATCGCCGTACGGTTAGGTACCTTCTGCCAAACTATTATCAATGAGCGCAAGACGACCCTGAAGGCGCGGGGGCGCCGTTAGCATGTTTTTGTACGGACAATCCGGTAACATAACAACCTTATAACTTTGTGATTTTTCATGAAACTGTTTAGAAATATAGTACATAGATTATTTACATAAAAATATGAGATGAGACACGTGTTTCGGGTTTCGCATATATTAAAACTAATATTGTATACCTAACACAACGAATTATTCACATTTATATAATTAACTAACTATGCAAATAAATAAATAAAATCTGCTTCATAAAGTAGTTTTTGACAATAAAAAAAAACAATTTACGCTTTGCTTACTTAAGCTACGCTTTCCTAGGAGAGCGGTGCTCTCCACATGACGGCCGCAGAGACGTGACGGCTGTCATGAAAATGATGAACTCAGAGCATTTATTTCAATTAAACAATTTACAGGCACTTTTGAACTGTCAAGGAGTTGCCCAATTTGCCCATTCCAACGCGTAGTAGGTACACATGGTGATGAACGGGCAAGATACTCCATGGACACTCTTTTTAACCGACTTCCAAAAAGGAGGAGGTTATATGTTCGACTGTATGTTTGTTTTTTTTTTTTTGTTTGTTCACCGATATCTCCGTCAATAATGGACCGATTTTGAAAATTATTATTTTTTTTGAAAGGGTATGCTCCCGAGGTGGTCCCATTGCCACCAAATCAGAATCTGATGAGGGAATCTTATGGAAATCGAGGGTAACCCTCGAGTTTTATAGGCAAACCTGTAGCGATTTGGGTATTTTTTATAGTAACTCTTGCATTTGCTCCCGAAATACACCATTTGGTGAAGTGGAACTGAAGATGGAGACCACAGATGGCCACCGGAACAACATAATAATAAGTATTTAACGGGTTGCGATTCGATTAGGTACTTTAATATGGTTGCTAAGCAATTTATGGTTGTCACAATGTATACGGTGAGTGGCTCAACAATTAACGTCCCAGCATCGGGAAAAGCAATATTTTGTAAAAGGTGATGAGCAGTTGACTTTAGGCTATTGTAACTTAGACAAATTAAAAACTGACCCACTAAAAAGTGAAAAATAAAAAACTTTTTGTAAAAAAAAAATAACCGACTTCCAAAAAACACTACAAAGTGAAAAATAACTTTAATTTCGGAAGTCGGTGGCAAAAAACTAAAATACAGATCTAAAGACACCGACTTCCGAAATTAAAGTTATTTTTCAGTTTGTAGTGTTTTTTGGAAGTCGGTTATTTTTTTTTTAATAATAATGTTACAAAAATATTCTTACATCTTTAGTGTTGAATTTATAACTAATTGTGAGGATGATATAAAAGAACGCGTCCATAATACAGCAAATAGAAACAAACAATTAAACAAAACAAAAAAGAAAAACAAAACTAAAATAATTAAAATAAGCAGCTAAGAGACGACCAGTCCCAACTGACAGCGTCCGTTCACGAATATGACGCATGGATCAGCTCTCTAGGACACACCAACTTTTTTTCACCAACATTTTAACCCCCGACTGAAAAAGAGGGGTGTTATAAGTTTAAAGTGTGTATCTGTGTACCTATGTGTCTGTCAGTGGCATCGTAGCTCCCAAACGGTTGAACCGATTTTTTGTTTTGTTTGATCATAAATAATGTTTCAGTGTCGTCAAACGGCAGACGCTATGTGGGCGTCCACCGCCCTTCTAGGAAACCGTAGCTTTTGGTTTACTGTAAAATTATACCGATAAGAATTATTCTTTGTAGATGAGAATAGAATCATGTAAATTATTTTAATTCAAAATTAATAAAAAAAAAATGTTTTGTTTTTTATTATTATTTTCTTTTTACGAAAATATTTCTTAAAGTTGGTCCTAAATTAGTTCTCTGGGATACTAAGTCATTACTGAATAGTCTTTTCCATATGTGCTCCTTTTGCACCTTTGATTATTCATATGTCTAGACAAAGTGTCGCGCTGTAAAATAACTAAAACAAACGGGCAAACTTTAATAGGCTGGTGTGCGTGACAGCTACGTCTTACACTCGCGCCATTTCATTGTGCTCTCATTGTGTTATTCTAGTGTGCGTACTTTTTGCGGCCAACAGTTGGACGCTATTTTTTTCAACGAGGTCACGACTTTGACTGTCTATCTAGACATATTTATATCTTTGGTTACTACTATATGTTTGCCAAAAACTATAGAGCACTAACTATAGCTATTATTCTTTTTTCAGTACTATTGATGTTTGTGCTAATGTCTTTCTGGAGTGAACCCCTTACTATGAACAGGATTTGGTTCCTCGCTGGTTGCACCATCGTTATATCTATGGGACTTTGTTATATGGACTACTTGGTACCTTCACACATCATGCCTTCTATCTGTAAGTATACAGTCATGGTTATAACATAACATAGATATTATACAGGGGGCTCGGTAATTCTTTGAAAGGGCTTATACTAGAGGTTATTTCCAACAAATTATGCCCGCCAACTAGGGGTCGAAAATTAATGGTTTCCGAATTACGAAGGTTTTTAGATTATTGTTAAAATTTTCAGACTGGTCATCAATAACAAATAATTTAAAAATACCAACTTCGGCCTTGACATTTGTTTTTTTTCTGACTGATTATAAACGAGTACTCATTCTTACAAAATGCATGCTCTAAAATCTCATAATTTCAGAAATAAAAGGTCTTAAGTGCAAAGGAAACCAGAAGGATTTTATAATTTTTGAACTTTAGACGTGTTTTACTTGAAAAACATGTGTTAGTTGGCGGGGCTTAATTTGTTGGGACTGACCACTAGTATAACCCTTTTCAACGAATAGGTCGAATTACCAAACCCCCTGTATACCTAAAGTCAACGCCATGAGACGAGATAAATTTCATACTTTGGGATTTAAAACTTTAACTGAAATTGCGTATGGTTCAGTTTCCATTGCAACTAAAATTATTTTATGTCGTTTAGCGATAATTTCTTCATTCATAAATCAACTTAGATATCTTGAGTTTAAAGTTGATAGTTGTATAATTTGCAATTTTATGTATTTATAGCTTCTCATGCTACTTTATATGTTGTTTCTAAAATTAATATAATTACATAAAAAAATAGAGACGTGGCAGTGCTAGATATAGATTAATATCGTAAAAAAATATTTAGACTAGTACCATTATCATTATCAGCCTATAATGTTCCCACTGCACAGGCCTCCTCTTTTCGAGAGGGAGTGGGCTGTAATCTACCACGCGGGCCCAGTGCGTGTTGGTAGATGTCACATGGTCTTCGAATTATTGGTTCTAATACATGCCGGTTTCCTTACGATGTTCTCCTTCCCCGTTTTTTATAGCAGTGGTGATGAAATTATTTACACAAAGTAAAGCACGTCGGGGCCTATACCACTGGGCCACAACTGCTCTTTATCATTCACTAACCAGGGAGAAAACAGAGGAATAAGTTAGCGTCAATGACGAAGTGACCGCGTTTCGTCTTAAAGAAAGAGACAATGTTCGTCGAAGCGTTGGTATATTCTAAGAAGCCTGGCTGAATTCTAAACGCAATTGTATGCTTAATATCTCCTTAAAAGCCCGGTCGACTTTTCCGTAGTCAACTTAGTTAGTTTAGTTTAGAAAAATTCTTTATTACCATAAAATATACATAGCTGTAGTACTTATAAATAAAGTTACAGTTTCACTAATATTAATAACACTTTTACAGGCTAGGAGCACCTTTATAAGTATAAAATAATAATGGTTACAAACTTATTACAGCATGAGGCATTTCTTAATTAATTAAACATTTAACATTATCATTATGAAACTATTGTAATAATTTCATTTATAAAAATGAGGGGGTAGCAGCAAATACTTAAATACGCGCTCAGCGTAAGTGCGACCGGTGCAAGCGGTAGCTCAGGTGATCGCGCATGGCCACCAGCGACGCACGAGCTACCGCGCATCCCGCGCGCTCACCTATATACGGTGAGAGAGGGGAAGCGCAGGCGCATCGTACGGGCCCAGCTATGACGCGTTATCAGTATTGTGCGCGAACAACACGTAGTTATGGGGAAGCTTGTATGTACCGTATCCATCGATATTTCGCAAGTCTTTCAACTTAATTTGTCCTATGTTCGCAATCAATGTATTTTGATGACATTTAGTTTTGTTGTAAAATTTACGAGTTAGTTTTAAGATGAATTTTGTAATGCTAGGTAACTTTATATTTGTGTGTAGTGCTTTAAGGTTAGTTTTAAACGGCGTATTATAGGCAATTTTAAGTGCTTTATTTTGAATTATTTGTAACAGGTTATAATTGGATTGACAAGTGCTACTCCATACCGGACACGAATATGTGATGCAAGGTCTAATTAGAGTGGTGTATAACCTAAGTTTGGTATTAGCGCTGAGCTTACTTTTTCGGTTAAGTATAGGACTGAGAGAACCGAGTGCTTGAGCTCCTTTAATGCGTAATTTAGTTACATGCTTTGTCCAATTGAGCTTTTTATCCAACGTAACGCCAAGATAGCGAACTTCTGTGGCCCACGGAATCAATTGCCCAGCGATTTTTAATTTTCTTTTTGGGGTGGTACGTGTGAAAATTATTGCCTCAGTTTTGGATTCGTTCAACTTCAGCTTCCACTTGTTGAAATACGATTGAAGTAGTTCAAGCGAGAACTGAAGTCTACCTATGATAATGTCGATGTCATCATCGCTTGTGTACGATGCTGTATCGTCGAAAAAACAGGCCAGATGAGTACGAACCTGCACAGGAACGTCACTCACGAATAAAATGAAGAGGTAGGGACCGAGCACCGAGCCTTGAGGAACTTAGTGATGTCGTATAATGACACTCATTTATTTTTCTACTCCTGAGTTTCCTATTTTGCTCTTTTGTTTTTTATTATATTATATATATTATTATTTTGAACTATCTCGAACCCTTTTTTTTTTTTTCGGTGGGTAATTACCAAATAATTTCTGCCGCTCCGGGCGGAGAGGGCGGGCGTGTCTGACTTTTACTGACTAAAACCCACCCGTGTTTCTTCCGTTGCCTGTGTGCCAGGGCCACGATATCCCTTTCGGACAAACTCGCAACCCTGGGGGGTCCCGAACCTTTGGAAGGCGTACAAGGGGCCGAAGTCAACTTGCAGAGGCCGCTTATACAATTTTAAGTGTTGAGGCACCAACCGACGCCGACAATTATCCCTGTATGCACTTTGCAAATGCACCTCAAGACAATCCCCGGTTGGTGCAGGATTATTGCAGAACATGAAAACAAAACATATTGGGGCATGGGTTTGGGTGGTTATATTGGATTGGTAATCTAGAACTATGGAATGACTATGTCCCCTGCCTGACCAATGTTATGTAATACACGGATAAAATGACAAAAGAACATGGCACCCCAATAATGAGCCCCCGAAAACGGTGGCTAGCTCATAGTGACGTAGCGACAAGGGAGCAACACTTCCTGAGGTGCTTGAGGATTGGAATGGTATTCCACAGCTATCAGTACAATCCCAGAGCCCGGAAGATGGTCAAGATCCCAACCAACACTTACTGGAATACTTCCTTCCTCCGAGCACGTTTGCTCTTGCGAATCCTCACTCGAGCCAGCCAATGCCAAAAAAAGCAAACATGAGATGGGATTAATATACTTTTTTCTATTCTATTTCCAGTGGTCCTCTACACTACGGTTCTAATGGGTGTGTTGCTAGAAATGCTGATCCAAGCCATGCTGATGATGCCTCTAATGGACCAAATCCGAAACACAGCGACAATGCAGAAACTTATGACCGCATACTTTTTTAGGACCATTTTCTGTTTGCCTGCTTATTTGGTAAAGTATCTCACCCTGATCTCTCAATAATATTACTGGAACCTTGCGTACAAATGGAATATCTTGTTTCAATATTAATATAATTCTAGTTTCATTGATTCTGAGCCTGTTAACTTTTTGCTTTATAACGTGGTTTTTGGTGTGAATGGACTGTGTGAAAGTTGATATGACAACGGGGTCCCTGCTGAGATGAGGACTGGTAGAGAAGGGTGGAAATGGAAGATATGCTGCGCCGAATAAAAGCAAGAGAATTATAAAGCTTCACAGTCTTTATAATTCAATTACCAATTTGAAAAAGAAATCATCTGGGGGCCTAAAATGGACGCTTTGGCAGAATCATAGTATGATCTGCGTACAATTCATAACTCGCAATTCATCTGTTTGACATTTTTGTATAGAGTTTCGCAAAATGGTCCACAAATTATAAATTGCTTTAGTGAAGTCTAATGTCAAATAGCAGCTGTCAAATGTATGTGTCAGATGTATGAACTGTACGCAGATCATATTGTGATTCTGCCAAAGCGTCCATTTTAGGCCCCCTGACCTTATCTAGGAAAACAAGTAGTAGTAGTCAGGTGGGTGTAGTAGTGTATCCTTTGATCAGATAATTCACATGAAATAATATTCCATTGACAGATTTATGGATTTTCACAGTCTCAGGCTAGCTCACGGTAATATACCAAAGGCAACTCATTTTCTGTATTCTTCCAGCGATCAACAGACAGGAATGGGGGATATTCTCTCCAAGAAGACGATGACGCTCAGGCTACACCAATATCAAGAGATGTAGAAGAGATGCAGAGTGAGACCCAAAGAACTTTTGGAGACAAGAAAGAGTTAGTAGAAGTTATAGATAGGATCTTGTTCGTGACGTACTCTATTACTTTCGCCGCCATGTTGGCTGCTCATTTCTGATTTTTTATTAATAAGGATTTAGTTAGTAAAGTTTTATTTCTGTGTGGTTCTGGGTTAAAATAAATTTATGTGATAACCAAAATTATTTACATTTAAGATATTCTCTACAGTTCGGGATCATTATTTCCCTTGGTCAATATTATAGGGTCTAGTACAGTCACGAGCACCAATATGTATACCCTCAGCAACTTTTAAAAGTGATTTCCTCCAACTATATTGATTGATACTTTATTTTACTACGAAATAGTATTTTGGAACCCAAACTTTTATGAAATAGATCTTTTCTCAAAGTTGCAATCGTTATTCCACGAGAAAATCGGTTTTGAATTCTGCTTAGTGTTTACATATTAGTGCTCATGACTGTACATCAAAAGCCTAAATAAATATCGATACTGACAAAACAAAGGTGTGTCTTTCTATAATCGAAAATGGTAAGATAATTAAAACTCCAAAAAAAACTAGTTTATCCTCAACTTTTTGAAATATGCTGATTAATTCACATACAAATCAGTCACATTTTTGGAATAATATAGGTACCTACTTGACAAAATTGTATGAAAAAATACACCAAAAAGTGTGCAAAACTCTTTTTACCCTCATCCAATTCCGAATGTGAAATGAAAAGCCCAATTTCCATAGTTTAAGGAATCAATGGATTTTCCAACGCTGATGATTGCCAAGCGTTGGCATGCAAATTCCTTTTGCAGCATTTCATTGTTGTGAAGTAGAATTTCCTTCATTATTCGTACGTATCATTGATTGAATATCAATTGTATCCATGTAGATGCAGTCCGTCTTGTAGCCCTTGTTGCAAAACAGCGCACGGATGGCATAAACACTCTTAAGAGCGCTTACGAGTACACCGTACGGCATTTCATACAGACTTTCAAGCCCTTGTTTTTCGAAATGACTGAACCGATTTTAATGAAACTTCATACGCATAAGCAGGATACAAAGGTCTAAAAAGTTAGTTAATAACATTTTCGAAAAATAGTGTTACAGCCAAAGACCGATTTTAAATTTTCCATAGAAACAGAGATTTCCAGTTATCTGTTTTTAAATAAGACATTTCGAAAATGTTCTTAACTAACTTTTTTTAGACCTTTTTATCCTGCTTATACGTATGAAGTTTCATTAAAATCGGTTTAGTCATTTCGAAAAACAAGGGCTTAAAAGTTTGTATGAAATGCCGTATGGTGTAAACGCTCTTAATAGTTCATATTATTTTTGTGAGTTACTTATTTATTGATGCTGCCATTATCACTAATTCGTTAAAGGACTTCTGATACCAGTGAGTTGCTATAAGAAGATAGAAGGACAAAAGGTTGCTGTCAAAACCTTGATATTACTACATCTAACTACTAATAATTATATAATAATCTACGAGTATTTCTATCTTCTATAAACTAATAATAAACCTGAAGGGCCTTATTACAAAACAGGATTTACCTTCAGACCCAAGTATATACAATGGAGCCATTATTGAATTTCGAACTATATTCCGTCTACGGATAATATACGTTCCTATACAAAACTGACAAATTAGTACCGAAATAAGTATTCAGTTTTGTATAAAGAACGGTATTTCAATCAGAGTTACGTTCTCATTACAAAAACTAGCCACGGTTTAAGCCATGTCAAAATATATTATAAATCTTGTTTTGTAATAAGACGTGAAGAGTCTGTTTTTTGTTTGAAAGCGCTAATCTCTGGAACTCCCCGTCGGATATAAAAAAATATATTTTCGCATTATACAACATTATTTTTAGTATATGCGAAACCTGAATATAGTTTGTTCAGAAGGAACTGAATCGATTTCAATCATTTTTACACCATGTTTTTTTTTTCCCAAAAAAATTTAAGTGTGATGGAAAATGTTATCACCATTTAATTACTTACAATACAATCGCCGTACGATTAAGTACCTACTGCCAACTTATTATCAATGAGCGCAAGATGATCATGCAGGCGCGGGGGTGCCGTTAGTATGTTTTTGTACGGTCAACCCGGTAACATAACGACCTTAACTTTGTGATTTTTCATGATACAGTTTTGAAATTTTGTACATAGATTCTTTACATAAAAATACTAGACACGTGTTTCGGGTTTCGCATATACTAAAAATAATGTTGTATAGCCCAATTCTCGAGGAAGGTTATAAGGCTTAACATCACGCTACAACACTTGGGGGCCGAGCAAAAAAAAAAAAGTCAGAAAGAACGTTAAGCGTTAACGAAGTAATAGCGCGGGCGGGCGATGTGATGCGACGCAGTGGGCAGAAGCTAGTAATATTATAAAGCGGTATGAGTTATGAGTTTGTATGTAGGGTAATCTCGGGGCCTGCTGATTGATTCCGAAAATTCTTTCACTAATGGGAAGCTACAATGTTGCCAGTATCATAAGATATATTATTTTATGTTCAAGTTGTTAAGTTTAATTATTTTAAGTTCAGTGTTGTTAAGAAATTTCAAGCGGGCGAAGTCGCGGGCTAGTGATCTATGTATTACTTTTACGAAAACCGAATGATATTAATGAGAAGGTACAAGTAGCGTTCCGTGTGGTGCCGGACGTAAATATTAGCACCATCCTATTTCTTCCCGTGGGTGTCGTAAAAGGCGACTATGGGACTAACTAGAGAATGGGCAGCAGCGTTCTCTATGCATTTTAACATCATACTGCGATCGCCAACCCGCCTGCCAAGAGATGTGCAGCGTTCTCTATGCATTTTAACACCATAATGCGATCGCCAACCCGCCTGCAAAGCGTGGCAATTATATGGCAACCTTATGGGAGGCTTATGTCCAGCAGTGGACGTCTTTCGGCTGAAATGAATGAACAAATAGTTATATGAAAGAGCTTCGCTTTGACAGAATTAGTCGATAGATAAAAAATACATAAGTATTATTGATAAGATGATAATTTTAATTGACATTTAGTAATTGTCACGTAAGTAGGCTCCATTTAGCTGGTTGTAATCTAATAGTTATCCAATAACTTTTATTAGGTACTGAAATTTAAATATTTCTACGCCACTAAGGCCAAACATGACTGGTCTTAAACTACGATGTATTTAATAACTTGCATGCTATGTATGTGTACTCATGTTTCCACAAATAAAGAATCTTGAGTCTGGAATAAAATCGACAAAAGTTGCCACAAAAGAATCATGATACACTATTAAACCGTAATGTATCGCAGACTACAACAGCAAAACAAATCTCACAAATGTTTACGAAGCGTAAACACATATTGAATCAAGCTTTATTTCAAAAACACAAATACAATCATTACTGTTAGCTAAACAGAACAGAACAACTGCTTAAAATACACTATAGGTCCTTATATTATTAATGCTGCTGAAGAAGTGTTACCACACAAAAGATTCATTCAGAAGTACCATTACCAAAAAAACCGGCCAAGTGCGTGTCGGACCACGCACAATGAAGGGTTCCGTAGTTGGGATGAATTTATCCCAAGAACAACTTAACATTGTAGTTGAAAAACATGATCCCCATACATTCCAACTTCAAATGTAAGTTTGTACGCACAATATTGAGTGATTTACCATGTTATTTTGAGACCATAGACTTCTTATAGGTTTTCCTGTAATCAATGAGTAAAGAACTATTTTCTGTATTTTTATCAAAATTTAGTTTAATTTACCGCGCACAATGAACCCTAAAAATGTAAACATTTCACTGTACCATTGCTCAGGAAGGAAAGCTGAACTCCGAACAAAAGCTAAGGTTCAATTCCTTATCGCGCAAGGTTGGACATGGCGTTTCACAAATGGCAGTTTACTACCAGGACTTGAAGCTAAAGACCCAAGACATTCAAAACTCTAAACTAGCGTTGAAAGAAAGAGTTGACCTGACAGATTGCCTCGAAAATTTCCAGAAAAGCTAGCTAGCGTTCAAGCTAGCATTCATGAAAACTGCGCTAAACCGGCTATGGCAGAAACAGTTTCATTCGCTGACATGGTAAAAACCAATCAAAATAATTACTTGCGACCCAATAACATCAGCTCTATTGCAATGTATCCAACGGATAAATTAAAATCTAGTGATGACACTAAATCTATTGTCCAAAAAATTATATGCCCTGAGCAAAAGAAACTGCACGTTAGAGGATTACGCAAAACAAAACACGGAGGTGTTATAATCAGCACGGAGTCCAAAGACGATATTGAAAAACTTAGGAAATCATCGCAGCTAAGTAGTTCCGGCCTGAAAGTGGAAGAGCCCCATAAGAGAAGACCAAGAATTGTAGTTATAGGAGTACCGAACGTTTTAAATGACAAAGATGTTTATGATTGCATCTATGAGCAGAATATTGCCGACAAGCTGCCTAGTTTGTCCCGTGACTCTTTTTTGGCCTCTGTAAATTTAAGTCATAAGTCTGGTAAAAAAGAGGGACCTACGTGCAACTTTATTATTGAAGTATCTGCTAGCATAAGGAAGGCGCTTATAAACCAGTCGAGTGTTCATTAATTGGACATCCTGCCCAGTGAGGGACTTCACACTTGTGACCAGGTGCTTTAAATGTCAACAGTATGGACATGCTGCAAAGACTTGTCGTGAGGCTACCTATACGTGTGGAAATTGTGGAGTACAAGGTCATCAAACGAATGAGTGCACTAAACATGCTGAGCCATCTCATTGTGCAACATGCTTGCGATTTAAAAAACCGAGCAATCACAAAACAGGCGATCAAGAATGCCCTACAAAGAAATTAGCTGAGACAAGATACATAAATTCTATAGATTATACTGAGGTCGCGTAATAGTGACAAAGTTATCTTTAAGTCTTTATTAATTAATGTATTTTGTATTTAATAACTAGTATTAATGTATTTATTAACTAATATTGCCCTTTACACATAAAAATAGTTTTAGGTTTTACAATTCGTTCGCAAACATGCAATCTTTACTTTTTGTTGACACGGCAAAATTTTCTGTACTTATTTTTAAAGTAAATGCGTAAAAGAAAAATGTCTTACGATGATGCAAAAAAGCAGCATACAATTTTCCTAAATTTGAATAAAAACATAATTTATAGTAGTTACATCAGTTAAAATTTTTTGGAATCTTAGATAACACTTATGTATAAGCGCTTGAGTGAGATACCTGAGATACAGGTTTATTCCTAGTTCAGGTAGAATCCAAAAGGCCCTATTTTTGTAAATATTTATGTAAATCAATTATTTCAATAAACAATTTCAATTTCAATTTGTTTTAAATGCATGAACTAGATCATACAGAAGTACTCGAAACCTAACCAATTTATCAATCTGTCCAACCTTTTCCCAACATGTTGGGGTCGGCTTCCAGTCTAACCGGATGTAGCTGATTACCAGTATTTTACATGGAGCGACTGCCTGTCTGACCTCCACAACCCAGTAACTGGGTAATACGATACCCCTTGGTAAGACTGTTTGTCAGACTTTCGGGCTTCTGACAACCCGTAACAACTGTCAAAGATCTACAAATGACAGCCGGAACCAACGGCTTATCGTGCTTTCTGGGGCACGGAGGAGTATCGGTATGTAAAGATGGTCAAAAGCTAACCACGAAATGTATAACAGATTTCGTGAAATCTCTGAACAAAACTATTATTACTATTTTCTGTGTTTGTTTACCAATAATAGTTTATAAAAACAATGTTACTAACAATTGGGGCTAGTTGCCATAAATAAAAAAATAATTAATTTTAATTTAAAACAATTTTCCGCAGCCATGAAGTACTTTGTTGAAGAACACATTCATTTTGCATTTGATTCTTTCTTAGATTACCAAATGTACCGGTCTCTTCCCAAGTTTAAATTGGAAACGGTTACGATTTAAAACCTACAAGGTGCGCAGTTCACCTGTTTGCTATCAACAGCTTAAAAATCTATGATGCACGTCTACTGATAATGCTCTAACTATTTAATCCATGTCGCTAAATATCAAATTATCTAGCCCTTTATTTTAATCTTATCAGAATTACCAAACTATTAGTACCTATTCTATATTCGAGTAGCAACTAGCCATCTGACCATCGCATGGTAGAAGAAATCCTACATTTAAGACGCAGATATATGCCAGTGACCTTGAGTGGTTAGCTTGCGTGTTCTGTACTGAGCTCACGCAACGCGTCGTACGTTTAGCCAGTAATAGGACTCGCCCATCAAGGAGCGCTGTCCCCAATTTGACGCATTATTAATTTATCATACACAAAACAAAAGGTATTTTAATAAAACACGTATACTAAAAGATCAATAATTAAATTATCTTTAAATTGGTGAAGGTTTCAGAAAAATATGCTTGGTAGATTTTGCGCCATTCTCAGTTTTGTATTCGCGTTAGACATAACTTTACAAATTAATTTCACTATGTAATATAAACATAATCTAAAATATTCACATATTATGTTATTGAGAAAATGCTCTTATTTATCATATATTTTTTTCAAATCATTAACACTACTCGTTTAGACGTGATCTTCAGTATAAAATCATTAAAAGTCAGTTATCGTCCCGTTAAGTCATGTTCGTGAACGGGCGCTGTCAGTTGGGACTGGTCATCTGTTAGCTGCCACGGTTTATTTTAATTATCTTTTTATCACGGACGCTGTTGGCGTTTTGCATTGTTTTCACATGTATAATTTCAACATTAATGATGCCCGTTCTTCTCCATAGAAACCTACTAGGCTTTGGAATGGGCAACTAGCTTCATTTTTCTAACTGACCGACTCACGCTAGTGCTCACATTCACAATAACTAAAGTTTATTAAAAAAAAAAAAAAAAAAAAATCTTTAATTCGGATAAGCAACATCCATATGGGTTAGTAAAAACAAAAAGATAACTTATTCCTTTTTTAGTAAACTTATACATATTATCTATTTGAAAACAAGGCTGTTGTTAAAAATGCATCTTTGCACAACATCACCTAACAAAGGAGAATCCAACCTCCCCGCTATGGTCTTCAGGATGGAGTTGGAGCTATCCCGCACTCTGCAGAGCAAAGAGGCAGATTTCTGTCTGACTATGGCGTGGAAGCCATCGACGTGTGCTTGTGCAAACATACCTGATGCACTGCAGAAACGGGGCAGCCCCAACAACATCCTGAACCCATTATTATATTGGACCCGTAGAGCGCTGATATTGCTTTTCCTATGAAATTCTTTCCTGTTTTCAATAAGTTACTCCTCCTACAAGAACATCCTACGAAAATGAGCCTTCTGTATTAACATTTCCGTAGAAATGAAAGAACAAATATTTACAAACAAATTCATAAAATGACTCATAATATTCCTATAAATCTTTCACGACAAAACATTTGTATTACAGTGTTTTGAAATGCTCACGTACACCCGGCTACATCTCAAACTATATTTTCCAGTTTAAGCTGATCTCACTTTGTATAGGATTTCGGTACAATGAGAGGTCAGCTTATACTGGAAAAGTATAGCTTGATATGTAGCCGTGTGTACCAACGTCCTAAAACAAACATCGTTCTTGTTTTGCAAATACAATAAGGATTGCTTTTGCATTTGCGCTATTGTTCTTTTTTAACTCATAATGTATTTTCATCTCTGGAATCTGGAACGCTGTTGTCTCCCTCTTGGAGGAGGGCGTTAATAGCTGCGACACAGTTTTGTAACTAATGTAGCTATTTACGTACGCAATCAATTTGTAAAATGTGTTTTTGTTCAATAAAGATTATTATTATTATTAATTACCGCTGACGTAGGTAGATATCTACTGTTGGACACCCGCAGTTTGTCCAACAATAAAATGAGATAAAAATTATCTATTCAAATAAATAAAAGTGTCTGTTTGTAATGTCGAAATAACAGTTGTTTTAGAATTCCGTATTCAACAAGGAACTCATACGGCTTTATTACAAAACAAGGTTTATCTTTAGACCCAGGTTTAAACCATTGTGTCATTTTTTATTTTCAAACCTTATTTCTCTGATATCTGAAAAAAAATCATGGCCTTAGTATTGGGTCCCCCCACCTATGAAATTGGCGTTTTTTTCTCACAAATAGAGAACCTCGTCACTTCTATGATTTAAAATATTCATCAATTGCTTGGTATTATTTCGAATAATGACCATCTTAGACAACTACCAGTAGTAAAAAAAAATGTTTTTTTTAACATAAAAAAACCTTAAAAATGACTCCTCTTTTTGTTAGCAGAAATTACCACTATTTGTTTTAACTTTTAACCAAAAGCGGTTGCGCTAGCGCTTAATCTAAGTGGCATATCGTTATCTTGGTTTTGAAACATTAGTGCGTAAAAGTTTTAAAACATTAGTGTTCATGGTTGTTATATAAATTAAGAAAATGTTAGTATGAAAATTGCAACTTCTTTAAAATTCTACATACAAAACGCTGATACACCTATGAAAGGTGGGGACAACGAAATTAAAATGAAAACTATCACAGCTAACGGCCGAACCCAGTAACCTATATATCACCAGTTTCGGCCTACTGGAGATATAAAAATATATCTATTGATGGTTTTAACGTCCCAATAATCTATGAATCATACCGGCCCACACTATCTACTGATGGAAGGGGGTATCGCATACAACAGATATCTCTTTGTATGAAAATGCCAATGTATGCTTCCCAATATACGATTTGTTTGACGGGACAGTACTACAGCTGGCAGATTTGGCTATTCCCCGAATTGCAGGGATAAACGTATAGTAGCCAAGCTAAAATTACCTCTTTAGTACTTGCAATAATGATCATAGATGTTTAGATTTAAAGTAATAAAAAATAATTGAAATTCACAAATCTCGAAAACGGTGCGCCTTAGGCAAAAAATAACATAAATTTAACCCCCCCCCCCCCCCCTTACTAACACCCCTTACTAACCCGTGCAAGCACCATTCCAACATGAATTTAAGTTAAAAAAAAAATAACATTAATGCGCTAAGGAAGCCCGCGAAATTCAAATTTTATTACGTTTTTTGCAATTTGCAGGTCAGTAACAGGTTGTATTTTGATTCGCGGCCATAACAAATATGGCTCTACAGAATTATATCTTAATCCAGTAACTTATTTAGAACTAAGAAACAAAGAAGTTTTAATATAACCCTAATTACACATGTTGTTTTTTAAAGTGATGTTGGTTGTAATGGAACGCACGGGGGGGCGAAGTAGAGAAACCTACTTATTGTTTTCGTTAGATGGATAGCCTTTATCAATGATTGTGAGACGCCATCCGAGCATAGATATAATTATACTGTCTATCATCAATAGCGATCTGTCTTTAACTGAAAATAAGTTATTGGGTTCGGCCGTAAGTAAGCTTTACAAGTTAAGGAGTAACAGTCGACCAACTGACATTTGCTGTTGGAGAATTCACCGTGACGTATATCGATGTCAGGGAGAATATATTTTCAACTACAATGTTAAGTTTGTTTTTGGGATAAATTCATCCCAACTACGGAACCCATCATTGTGCGTGGTCCGACACGCACTTGACCGTTTTTCTAAATGCTTATGAAAGTATATACGGTACTCGTACTTATACATCGTGCTGCTTTAGTGGCGACATTAATTTAACACACGTATACTGTTTCACCTTTACGTTTTATGAAAATATGTTAATTTTATTAAACATTATTATTTATTGAATTATTTACAATTTTCTAAAATAGCATCTTGGAGCGACCTGTACTTAAAGAACTGTAGCACGAGGTAATTAGCCGGGGTCATGGATCATAACATCGAATCAATTAAATTAAAACAAATAACGTGCAAGGAGTAGGCGAATTGAGGGAGTGAGAGAGCTTTATTATTTAGTTTTTTTTTTTAATTATTTATCTTAATATATTAAAAAAAAAAAAAACATATTACAGGCCACTAGCCGGTGTGCAGCACCAGTGTGTCAAATTAATGTAGCCACTGTGGCGGCACGCTGCATATTTTTTTTTTTTGTGTCTGCAGTTTTTTAGCTATTTGTTTTGACAGGACTTTCACAGGTAGATAGCTGGTGTTAGATGGAGTAACTTAGGGGCGGAACACATAGAAAAGACGTAAGACGAGGTCGCGTCGCAGACGTATGTGCCTGTGACCGCGACTCGTCCGCGCCCTGTCTTTTCTGTTAATTTTGTGTCCCGACGCTTCTATACATTTTGTATGAAAATTTACTGAAGGGGCGCCGCGTCTGCGACGAGTCCTCGTCTTACGTCTTTTCTGTGTGTCCTGCCACTAAGGCTACTTTTATTTTAGAAAAAGCCTCGCGAGCAAAGCCGCGAGCAGCAGCTAGTTATAATTATTATCGTAACTGCCCGTAGCATCATAGAGGTCTTATCTTGTGACGTGTAAAAATGATTCCGATAACCTATTTACAGAATAAACAATTTCATTTAATTTCATATTTATTGTATTTCATTTTATATTTATTGTGTATGTAAATGGTACACCACTGCCACTGCTGCTGCTGGTACCTGCAGTATTGTTTCTCCTTCTCCCTTTAGTCCATCCAAAGGTTGTCTGTAAAAGATGTTAAGACGCTGACAACAGGTAAACCGCTGTCACTGTCAGACTGCATACAAAAGAAAGAGAAGCGTGATGACACAACGCTTGTAATTTATTGCAAAATATGAAGAAATTATTTATTTACTCAAAAATGAGTTGAGTAATCGAAAATAAAAAACAACCAAGTTCAGGGGGCCTAAAATGGACGCTTTGGCAGAATCATATTATGATCTGCGTACAATTCATATCCCGCAATTCATCTGTTGACAGTTTTGTATGGAGTTTCGTAAAATGGTCCATAAATTATGAATTGCTTTATTGAAGTCTAATGTGAAATAGCAGCTGTCAACAGATGAATTGCGGGATATGAATTGTACGCAGATCATAATATGATTCTGCCAAAGCGTCCATTTTAGGCCCCCTGCATACAAATAAGACGTTCTTGTTATTAAATAAATACCAACCGTACGTTGATATTTAATACAGATATTTTGGATTGAAACTCAAAGTAAAGGGTTAGTTTACCATTAATTTGTATCGAGATTTTTTTTCTAAACGTGTTTTGGAAACAACCAAGTTCTGAAAAATATATTCAAGAATAACATATATTTTTTTCCGGTACCACAAACTACATAGATTTGCCGATTTTTTTGTTTAAGACAAGCCTACTTTTATCATTTGCCTCATAACAGCGTCTTATGTGCATTTATCAATAAGATCGCCCATTGTGTCACCTTTTGTAAAATTTCAACATTTATATGTGTAGCTGTTATGGTGTACATAATTATCTAATAAAGAGTATTCTATTCTATTCTATTCTATTGATTTACTCTACTATTTTTCTCTTTAATATATACACGTGTTTGTGGTTTTAAGGTAAAATGAATACATTTCATCTAAAAACCAGCACATTTGCCAAGTTTTTTTTTTTGCCAATATAGTTTCACAAAAACTTTTTCAATTACAATTTTGTTTTGCCATGTGGGTTATTTTAATTTTGTTTTATTATTAGAATTCGTTATTTCTCAGTCATTATTCACACTTGGCACTGCGGATCATCAGACCAAAGAGCCGAGTCAGTTATCGTAATAAACCACACACTGTTCATCTGAAGATCTGAGACTGACAGGTGAATGTCCGCCGGCAGTTAGTCAGTCCCTTTAAGAAGAACAAGGTAATAAAAAATAAAAAAAACGACTTAGTTTTTTGCCACCTACTTCCGAAATTAGTTATTTTTCACTTTGTAGTGTTTTTTTTTGGAAGCCGGTTGTTTTTTTTTTTGTAAAAAGTTTTTATTTTTCACTATTTAGTGGGGTCTGTTTGATTTTTATTTAAGTTACAATAGCCTAATGTCAACTGCTCATCACCTGTTACAAATTATTGTATGCAGGGGCGTTAATTGTTGAGGAGATTTCCTGGTAAGATCCAGGAGAACTGGAGCTGATGGTGACTTCACTATATGTATTGTGGCGAGCATATTGCTTAGCAAACCTTTTAAATTAAAGTGTCTAACCGAATCGCAACCCGTGAAATACTATTTATTAAGTAGTTCCGGTGGCCATCTGTGGTCTTCATAATCAGTTCCACTTCACCAAATGATGCTTTCCGAGGGCAAATGCATGAGGTACTATAAAAAATATACAAATCGCTTTGGGTGTGCCTATGAAATTGGATTCCCTCATCTGATTCTGAATTGGTAACAATTGGACCACCTCGAAAGCATACCCTTCCAAACAAAAAAAGAATTTTCAAAAACGGTCCACAATGGGGCCGACAACTGTCAAAGTGGCGCTAGTAGCACAAAGACCAATAAAAAGCAATTTTTGTAAGGAATTAGTAGTGAATTCATAATTAGAGACAATTATTGAGGAAATGCCTAGATGTTGTGTACCAAATTGTGAAGAAACTGGAAGCCACCAGTTTCCTCGAGATGAGAAACTTAAAAATGATTATTTTAAGTTTGACTAGGTCTTCAATAACTATTTCCTTTCATTTGTATGTAACCTATACTACCTACATCGGCTGGATCACATAACTTATAATGTAAGAAATTTTATTGAACTTTTTTAATGCAATTTAAAACTATTGTAAATCGGAATATTGTCAAGAAATCAACGCAAATAAGAAATCCGAAGCGTGTAAATGATTATCTCACTTAATGACAAGGGTTCGTACAGTAGTGGCGCCATCTGAGATCAGCTTTCACTTGCCGGCCCCATTGACGGAGACATCTGTGAGACTGTGAACATAAATTTAAAAAAACATACAGATGGAACTTATTTATAACCTCCTCCTTTTTGGAAGTCAGGTAATAAAAGAAAAGAGAGAGAGAAAATTGAAATAGTGCTTAGAATAATATAATAATAATAATCGTTTATATAGAAAAGCGCCACATGTACTAAACTAGTTGCTGGCGTCGAGGTAGGTCGCCGCCTCTGTCTTCATCGCATTCGGCTAGAAGTTGCTCGCATTGACAGCGTGGGATACCGATGTTAAGCCATCCGATCGTACTCGTCACGTATTTCTTTCACCGTTAGGGTCACGCTGCCTTGCCCGTGATAAAATTTAAAATGGTCTCTATCGACGTTGAAATACAGACCGACGCTCTACTCAGCGCAACTTTGACTTTAATAATTTCCAACCCAAAAAAAAATGGTAGGTATACAAAGGATCAAAGCAGAAGGCTTTCTGTAGTTTCTGCTTTTCTGTATGTGCATGGGGCTATTATGTAAGTGGCTTCTTAGTTAATAGCTGTGGTTTTACAACTGACGGTCTCTTGATTACAACCTTGCAAACTCAAACTCAAAGCATTTATTTCAATTAAACCATTTAGAGGCACTTTTGAATTGTCAAGCAGTCGGTCAGTTAGAAATATAAAGCTAGTTGCCCATTCCAAAGAGTAGGAGGTTGCTCATTTATACCATACTAGCTGCGCCCCGCGGTTTCACCCACGTAAGTGTCGATCCCGCGGGAATATCGGGATAAAAAGTAGCCTATGTCTTAATCCAGGGTGTCAGCTACCTCCATACAGAATTTTATTAAAATTGGTCTAGCCGTTTGGGCGTAAAGAAGTAACAAACATACACACACACACACTCACAAACTTTCGCCTTTATAATATTAGGGTGATTATTATTGTACAAGTTTATCAAAAGACTTCATGAATCATAATTATTTCCCAGCATTATTTAACTTTCTCCCAGCAATGACTGAAACTGCATCCCAATTTATCGGGGTGTAGTTGAGAAAAGTTTTCTGATTTAGGCAGTCCAGCAATGTTTAACGCCAATGGAATATACAAGGTATTCTGGATTTCGGTAAATACTCCATCAAAAACACAGCCTACTCCGACTAGATTAAAAAAATCCACCCAAGCGTTGTAGCATGGTAGTTTAGAACGATTCGTCAAACATAAAAATAATTCAGAAAAATGGTTTAAAAACATTTTTTTCGTACCGATGCCGATGTTCCGGTGTGCGTTTACATCGCAAATGGCTGACATCACAGCAAGAGTTATGTTCTAACAAAAACCCGCGAAGTGCGTGTCATACTCGCACACGAAGGGTTCCGTACCACCGCGGCACCGTACAATATTTAACAATACATTTTTTTGCAGTCAAGCACGGCCTACTGTGACATGACTGGAGTCACACATTTTATCACAGTTTGAGCGATAAAACTGTTCTGTCATAAAATTGACATGACATAATTTATCATTTCTTATCACAAACGGCTTATCACAAACAGACGGATGCACAGCGGAGCCTTAGTAATAGGGTCCCGTTAGCACTCAACCCTAAAATGTGGTATCGAAACCGAAATAAAAATAAAAATTTACGGTTCAAATATATTTGAGAAGTGCTCGTCAGTGCATTCGATACTCCAAACGTTTTCAATACTCAATGGTACGAGGATGTACTATGGTTTTACGACCACATAAAAATATTTATTGTAGTTTAGGCTTTATGGACGTGAAAATATTATCTTAATGCCTTGTTTTTAAGCACTGAAATGGCTGTGTCTAAAATAAATATTTTTCAATAATTTATTTTAATCAGCTTGACGGTTTCGCTGTATTCAATAGGAAGTGAGCTTATTGCCAGTAACCGGAAACACATCCAGACTCCAAGGCTTCTACAGAGAACTTCAGCACAAAAACTCAATTACACTTTTCCCGAACCGGGGATGGAATCTAGGACCTCTGGATCACCAATCGCGCTTGCGACGTTACGACTACACCAGAACAGTATACTTAGGTCATACTGAAAATTTCTGGATTCTAATAAATAAACTCAAAATCAAAACTCAAACTCAAACTCAAAGCATTTATTTCAATTAAACCAATTAGAGGCACTTTTGAATTGTCAAAGAGTCGGTCAGTTAGTCAGAAAGTTGAAGCTATTTGTCCATTCCAAAACGTAGATCTCTATGGAGAAGAAAGGCAAGAAACTCCAAGGACACTCTTTTAAATCAAGATATTACAAAATCTTGGGTACATTATTCTTGTCGCTTCTTTATGTGAGAACAATGTAAAAAAAATATATATTTAAAAACAATACAAAATATAAAAGATTACAAATAAGACCAGTTATTAGACATAATTATGATACATTTATTCAAAATCAAAATCAAAATCAAAAGTCATTTATTCAAACTAGGCTGAGAATCAACACTTTTCGAACGTCAAAAATTACATGAGACAGTCCCCCAAAAACGCCCACCCTTCACCACTTCCTAGTGCTTTAGCTGGGAAGAAGAAGTGGCGCAACAAACTCCCCAGCAGCACAGCTGTCTGTTCGCATAAAAAACTTGAAGTTATACAATACAATATAAAATAATTTGCATTACGTAACACAAAACGTTAAATTAAATTATTTGCCTTATTTAGTTAGCTAGCACACACCATTATACAAATATATATATATATATATAATAATCGTCGAAAACTATACTCAAGCAGAAATAACGTAAACAAAACGTATCTAAATAAAAGCCTCCAGGCATAATGGGCGTGCCCGCTTAAATAAAGCTACAGATATAACTCGAAGTCACAAATGATAAACTAGCACCATCGAAGTAAAATAAAAACAGTTAATTATTAATAACAATAACAAAACCATGGTCAGCAAGACAACCAGTCACCACAAGCAGCACCCGTTCACGAGCATAACGCAAAGATCAGCCATCACCCCCCTCGCCATATTTGAGGGAAGGAGGCAACCCGATCCCCGACGCTACCGCAAGCAGTGACATCTAAGAGAGCATGACGAACTTGCTGCCGGTTGCTCGGGCAAGAATAAAGAGATCAATTTGTTAAGGTCGCTAGCTAACCACTTATTGCAATACAACTCATAAAAGAACATTGTAATGAGTAAAAGTATTGTTTTTCAAAGTACATGCCCACACAATTTATACATTTTAGCATTCGCTGAAACCATTGTAAAAGCAGTTGGACTATTCTTCCTAGGTACCTCTTCAATGGCTTCGTGGAATGCATTCACCGCCGATTCAGAGCTACTAAAACGTGTGCCTCTAAGTTTCTCTTTCATTTTAGGATATAAAAATAAGTCGCAAGGGGCGAGGTCTAGGCTGTATGGCGGATGCGTCATCAGTTCTACATTTGAAGCCCTCAAATAAGCTTCGGTTATATCAGCGGAATGTGACCGTCGTCCTTCACCACGATAAAGTCGTGGTGAAGGACGACATTGCTTCGAGGACGCTTTTCACGAAGTTTTTCTAAGACTCAGCCTAGGGCAAGCAAGTTTTGACATACTAATCTGCGGTCACTGTCTTTTGATCTTCAAGCGACACTGTTGTGTAATGTCCTGATTTGCCGAAAAAAGAAGCAACCATTTCCTTAAGACTTCTACATACCAGCGCGACTTGTCGCGCGACGCGACACGGCACAAAGGCCCCGCGTGTCGCGGGACGAGCGGTGCCTTTGTGTCGCGTCGCGTCGCGCGACAAGTCGCCCCGGTATGTAGAAGCCTTTACCCATGCTCCGATTTTTTTTAACTTTCGTCTGCAAGTGTTCAAAAGGAAAGACCCATTCTGCCGACTGGCTTTTTCTTTCCGGTTCAAAGCAGTACACCCAGGTTTCGACATCTATCACGATATTATAGACAGCCAATGACTGTCGACCGTTAAATCATGCAGTATCCATCGAGTGCAAAGCTTCCGATGCACATGCAAAATGTTTTACACTTGGCTCATTCCTTAATTTTTTTTTTCAGATTCAACTAGTTTTCGTAGGGTATCAATATTGGATTCTGTAACCGCCGTCGCCGACCGACCTTCACATAGGTAAATCGTCATGGAGATGAACACGTCCAAGTTTAAATTCTCCAAACCACGAATACACAGAGCTGCGACATGGGGCTTCATCACCAAATGCCAATTGAAGTCTCTTGTTGACTTAAGGCTCTTACAGACTAGTGCGATATCGCGGGCGCGACGCGTATTAGCATTTCTTTGTCGGTGCCTGTCGCACCCGCAATATCGCGCGAGTTTGTACGAGCCTTTAAGCCACAGCGAAAATCGTAAAAAATCATTGTAGGTAATCATCATAAATCAAATTAGTTTATTGCAAGTAACAAGACTCATATACAAACAGATACATACAAAGGATACAGACAGGATAACAAGCACAGACAAAAACGAACACTCACAAGGTAACAATATGTCTGCTGCAGCATTGCCGGATATAAGGGCAATCCAGTCTGTTGATGATCGATCGATCATCGCCAGGACGGTATTGGCGCTGCCCCACAGTCTGCGCACCGGAGACGCGCACCGCTTGCGAATCGTCGCGTGAAATCAGTCGGTGCGCACCTCCGCGAACATGCCCAAGGCGCTGCAGTGACGGGGCAGCCCCAACACCGCCCTGAACGCGTTATTGACCTGGACGTGGAGGGCGCTGTAATATGTAATAGCGACACACAATTTTCTAATGGACGCCACAATAAAGAAAAACCAATGACAGTTCGTAAATTAAAAAGTAACGTGTTCCCACAGAGTTCCATTTTCGAATTCCGTAATTGCTTTTTATTTTTTGTAAGTGCCAGTTCCAGAAACTTTCAGTATCACGTAATAAAAGAATCGTATATGAAAATCCTCTCGATTTTCAATCGACAATGCCTAGTAATAGAGTTTGTTAGCATCGATTCAAGTGTAGCGAGCATGAACATCTAACTGCTCTGAACAAATCAGTGCATGTGATTACTGATGTTTTAACTGTAGCCTCACAATGTGCAATGATTTTGATTATTGCATTGTTGCTGTAAAAAGACAGAATAATAAATAACAGCCTGCAATATTGTGGGCACTGTAAAACACTAGGCTAAAGAACTTTATACGAGTACCCAGCACGAACGCACAGATTAAACGCAACGTTTAGAATCTAAAATACCGTTTCGCACATAATTTGTATCTAGATTTAAGAAAAAAATTATATCTCTACGAGTGATACTTATTGAAATCAAAATGCTATAGGATAGTTGTATTTTAGAGGTATGAGGAACAGGGTGTAAAGTTCACTCATCCTTTATAGAAAAGGGAGGATCCTTCGACCAGACGGGTGTTGTGTCTGGTGGGCAACTGCCCGACGGTTGATGTAGGGATGTTGTATATATGCTAGTCACGCGGTAAACTCTGCTTGCGCGATGTAGGATTTTGCGTGACTATTTTCGAATAAAAAGTGATTCACAGTTACGTTAGAGGTTATGTCCAGCAGTGAACTGGTATAGACTGATGATGATGTGAGGCAAAGGCTTCGTCCATACAGAGAAGGATCTTTTCTCCGTCAACAAAATTACTTTGAAAACAATTTTATTTCCTGTGATTTAGTGGCGCCCAACATGGGCCCAGCGTGGCGCCCAACGTGGGACTGGTGTGGCGTCTAAGCTGTGCGTGCCTGGCTTTTACGGAGACATCATCTATTAAAAGACTGCGCCTGTAAGCGGTCCTTATTAACTTCAGCAGCAACTTACATAGGTGGGTCACTCAAAGCTAATAGATACCCGCTGTCTACAGGTTCATCCACATTGTGTTGGCAGCAGTCTCAGGTAAGGACCAATGCCTGCCAGGGTTGCGAGTTTGTCCGAAAGGGATAACGTGGCCCGGGCACACAGGCAACGGAAGGAACACGGGTGGGTTTTAGTCAGTAAAAGTCTGACACGCCCTCCCGCTCCGCCCAGAGCGGGAGAAGTTATTTGATAATTTCCCACCCAAAAAAATAAAAGAAAAAAGCAGTCTCAGGTATTCCTAAAACTGCTCCCAACAGACTATGGATGAACTTATATCCTAGACTCTGAAGTCCTAGGTATATCAACGACTCACACTATTAATTATTTTTATTGACACATTACGTGATTGGCCTGTAATCAGCAATCTGATAAGACTGATTAGTACCAACTCCAATACTGATTATGTAATTAATTGACTACTGGCACTTACAGATCTGAATTATGTTAACAAGTTAGGGAAATACAATACTAGCCTAAAATAAAACTTATTAACTAATTATTTATTTATTTATTTAAAAAGCACAGCCACATAACATACATTAAACTTATGCTAGAAATAATCTTAATAACTAAAGGACTGATGTACATGACAATTACGGCGTACATAGCATTGGTTACAATATCTTTCTGCCTATAAACTAAACTAAACTAAAACAGATCAACGTAAATAAGACGGCTACAAAACAAAAGATAATAATTAAAAAAAAATCAAAATAGCCATCAATATGAGCTATCTAGATAACTTGTTTATATTACAATCATCATCAACATCATTTCAGCCGAAAGACGTCCACTGCTGGATCTAGGCCTGCCACAAGGGGGTTTGCCATAATCGCTACGCTTGGCAGGCGGGTTGGCAATCGCAGTATGGTGTTAAAATGCTGCTGCCCATTTTCTAGTAAGTCCCTTAGTCGCCTTTTACGACACCCACGGGAAGAATGGTGCTATACTTTACGTCTGGCACCACACGGCACAAACGGCACGGTTTATATTACAATGAAACAATTAAATTGAATAACTAAAGTTGAACCTGTTTTGAAATTCATTTCCTACGCAAACAAAAACCCACAAATTAATCCATTGTATTGGCCACAAATATGAACAAACGCCAATAAAAATTACGATACAACTCTAGCAAAATTGCAAAAAAACATCACACACCACTTGAAAGTCAATATCGGGACAAAGAACTTTGAAACCCACACGGAATCCATTTAGCCGTAGCCACAGTGGTCGAAGAGATAGCAAATACATGGACACAGTTTCACATAGGCCGAAAAAGCACATGTGGCGAGAGACATTTTTTCGACTTTTATTTGAGCGGCTAGCCGTCGGCCTGGCTAAATTATTACTGCTATGTTTTTGGAAATAAAACTAGACCATACGAGGGCATAAAAGCCTGGTATGGTTTTTAAAATTCAATTTTCTCTCGCGAGTTTTCGGCCCGTTTGGATTTAAAGTAATCAATTTCATCCTGAAATGCTCCTAAACAATCATGTTTGGGTAGGAATGAAATTGTAATGCCCTTCAAGTAAGCGAACTAATGAGAATTTAAAAATGTAGTTCTCTCTTCATTTTATTTTTTTCTTTTTCTTTTTTCTCGTTGCAGGAGAAATACGAGGCGTGCCTTTTGTTGTTTATTGCACTTTTACTTGGCATTTTGTTTCCATTTTTTATCAGGTTTAAGAAAATGTGTCTTTTGTATGCAAGCCCTCTTTAATGTTTAGAGTGTTCGTTCGTGCTCATAATTGAGAGTGACGATAGTAGTCTCTTCTAGAAAGAATGTTCATTTTACGGGCGTTGGCTTATTCTGTGTAGCTCGTAACTAAAACACGAATAACTCGTGTACATTTTTGAATAATTGAAAAAAAAAATCCTGGTCTCGTCTCATACGATTAAGTATATCTTGGTAAATACTCGTACCAATAATTGAAATAGCAATTTTGTATTCTTTGTACTAGTACTAGCTTTTGCTTGGCTTCGCCCGTGTCGAGGTTGGAAATAATCGTACTGGGAACGTACTGTAGCGGCATCAACATCGCCACATGCGAACGACGCGTCACACTGACCGTTTACCGCATAACTAGCATATATACAACGTCCCGACATCAACCGTTCAGGCAGTTGCCCACCAGACACAACACCCGTCTGGTCGGAGGATCCTCCCTTTACTATGGAGGATGAGTGAACTTTACACCCTGTTCCTCATGCCTCTAAAGTACTACCGAAATAAAAAGTATCCTATGTCCTAACTCAGGTCATGGTCTACCTATATGCCAAATGTCCTCAAAAACTCTTCAGCCTTTAAGACCTGAAAAATTCAGACAAGCAGATGTTCTTTCGCATTTATGATATGGGTGGGCGGGCGGGGGTGGGGTGAATCACCCAATACTGGGTAAAGGAATCATCCACTACTGGGTAAATGAAGCACCCACTACTGGGTAAAGTAAACACTTACTACTGGGTAAAGGAATCACCCAGTACTGGGTAAAGGAAACACCCTCTACTGGGTAAAGGCCTAGTTTCTTTTCTGCCATAGATGCATAACTCATCCCTTGGTGAAAAGATTAGCTATTTTAATCACCGTTATTTTGGTAGTGGGGCCGACGGTCCAAAGGGAGCTGGATGAGCACCGTTTCGTACCTATCGTCACTTACTGACTCATCTGTTCCATCGATAAATGGTCTTGCGATACTGAATGACCTAATTTTAATTGGAAAAGTTTATGATTCAACATCACAGTCGTCATTATTATCCTCAAATACTTATCAGTAATTCGACTAATATTGCAACAGTAATCAACTAATCTTCATTGCACTTAAAATCAACGATAAGTCATATTGTTTTGACTGATGATATTATTTAACTTATAATGAGACTAGATAACGTAAGTCTGTACTTTGAAGTGTCAAAGTTAACAGTACTTTATTCTGTTTCGAAAAAAGGGTAAAAGCTGTTTGTCCGTTTCTCTTTTGAGACTGGAAAAGAGAAACGGACAAACAGCTGTTACTCTTTTTTAAAGAGCCTATATTTGTACCAATATCTACACTCGTGTGCCAGCCATGCCCTGCAATGGTTCTACCTGCGATGGTAGCAATGTCGTCCGGTTCTATTCCATCATATCGGGGCTCAAGACCGACAGTTTTCAATTGTTTTTAGAAATGTTTAAACAGCAGGTGTTTTTTTTCTCAGTTAGTTTCTATCATGGTCTGGCAGTTTGAGTAATTTATGTGGCCTACCCAAATGTCCTTTGGTATTGTTCGTAAAATCGTTGAGCTCTTTAAGTTCTGAGTTGAGCTGCACGATTACTGACAAATGCGTTCACTGACATTGACTGGACAGGTCCACTCAATCTGTGTGGTTCTATCATCAAAAGACCATTTCAGACACAAATCTACATGGTCTTTAAAAGAGACTGTGAGTGACGGCTGCAATTTTTGGTTTCAAGCTGTTTTTCAAGACGTTTTAGTTTTTATTTTTTGATATTGCCGGCTGTCGCTGAAAATCAGCGCTGGGGCTCTGTCTCGCATAGGGTCGCAGCATTATGCTGAGGGATGGCCGTTTTGCGTGAATGTGACGCATATTTTCCCTCAACTTGTTCTTTTTCTTTTTTACCGCAAATAAACGTATTATCTTTCTTTTTTCTTATATTCACGTTTGATAGGAGTCCAAACAAACCTGTCAATTTTCTATAAAAAAATTTCATTCGTTGAAAAATATGTATTGAACGAAGTCAGTTTTATAATATTGGGGCTGTTATTTCTAAATTGTGCCAAGTATATTTTGTCCCTAATCAAATTACGATCTTGTATTATCTCCAGGCAACAAGTAAAAGTTACACGTATTTCTGTTTACTGTTCAGTTCTACAAACAACATAACATCACGCCTTGTTTCCCCGAAGGGTTGGGCAGAGGTGTACCTAATAGTACACCCACATTTTTCCAGTTCTACAAACGGTGGTGCAAAATATGTGTATTTCTACGAATTTGGTACCTATGTGCTTTCGAATGTTTGCTCACTCAACGGAGTGTTTAATCCTTTTTCCTGGTGTACCCTATTTTATTTGTCATAGGTGTAGAACCAGTTGCAAACGACCTTTTTTCTGGTTACCGGACCAGGCATGCGTGCGCTCGGTTCATTTTTACCAGCTGCATAGAATCTGCATGCTCTCGGTTTGTCTTTACCAGCCGCACAGAATCCTTGGAGTCCGTAGACTACGTGGCTTCTCCATATGGGTGTGCGTTCAGGTATGTTCAGGTATGTTGTGGTGTCAGGAATGTTTTTTTTTTCTTAAATCTTTACATTTAATTACTATAGCTTTCTGTGTTAACATTTTAGTACTAGTTGATATTTTTAATACAAGTGGATATTTTTTAATGAAGTTGACATTTTTTAATACTAGTTGGTATTTTTAATACTAGTTGATATTTTTTAATACTAGTTGATATTTTTTAAACCAACTCTGTTTCGGACGGGATAACTTAGGTTCATCTTTATAAGGGGGCCTAAAATGGACGCTTTGGCAGAATCATAATATGATCTGCATGCAATTCATTTCCCACAATTCATCTGTTTGACAGTTTTGTATGGAGTTTCGTAAAATGGTTCACAAATTATGAATTGCTATAGTGAAGTCTAATGTCAAATAGCAGCTTTCAAACAGATAAATTGCGGTATGTATGAATTGTACGCAGATCATATTATGATTCTGCCAAAGCGTCCTTTTTAGGCCTCAAGGTAGTAATCATTTGACAAGTTACGTAATTTAGGGGTCGCGAACCTAAAATCGATTGCAATCTTATGTACCTTTAAGTATTCTCGTAAACCCTCTTCAATTCGGCCAAATTTCCGGTTTAGTAACTATTTTGATAATTTTACTCGGCTGCCTCAAAAGGGAGGGTTTTGTTTTTAACTATATTTTTTTATATGATTAAATTAATAAACGTGATGATGTGGTGAATTTCCTTTGTTATTTCGCAACAAACCTACTTACAGAAATAAAATTCAACATTTATCATTGTATATCAACTTGGATTGGCAAGGGGCATGCACCCTTGATTCAAGGTGACAAGATAGTGACTGATTGATAAGTCTTGGGAAATATTCTAAAGATTTCTATTTCTTTATAATCCATTGTGAAAAGAATATTATATGGTCATAAATAAATAAATTAATAAAAATAGTTACCATTAAAAGCTACAAATATACAAAGATTGTAACTTTAAAAAAAAAATATTTATGACCATATAATATTCTTTTCACAATGAGAGATTTCTATTTAAAAAAAAAAAAAAAAAAAAAATTGAAATTGAATAAATAAAATAAATAAAAATATTTTATTTCTCACCATTAAAAGTTACAAATATACAAATAGGTACATTACAAGTACTTCAAAACTTTTGTGGTGATCATAATAAGGTGCACAGAGTATTCACCCTAACCCCTGAACTATTTGGGAATCTGAGGGGATAGCGTGAGTGCATAGCCACCTCGATAACCAGACGACTTTGTAAATAGTAAATACTGCCTAGCAACAACTATCGTTACATTAACAATCAAAGAAGGAAGAGATTATAAATTAATTAATCCTCAAGCCTAGCAGAGCGATTAGCTATCGATTTGTTTGTTTGATCTTGAAGCAGATAAAAGACCCGGATTCAAATTATCTTAAGTAATTTCAAGATAAGTTATCTAAACCCCTGCAGCCCTTTATAAACAAATAACAAGTTGAGAAAATGAGTCACAATTACGGATTTACACTGGGCGAGTTACTCGCCTCGTAAAGGTGATAGTTGACTTGTAATGATTTTGTAAAAAAATAATTAAGAATAAGACTTTTTCCACAAGCGACAGATGGCGCTAGTGATTGCACGAACTCTGTACATCCATTTTAGGTATTCATTTGTAGAATATCGGTATAAGTATATTTGTTTTGTATAATTAAAAATAATTATTGTTGAAATTAAATAGTTAAGTTTATTTACAGTTAATTATAAGCCATAATGTATTTTAGTTCATCAAGTAATTGACTGTACTGTTTAGTCTGCTCTGATTGGTCGTATAGCCGGCTGAGTGTTACTTCCGTTTAAAGTATAACATTCAGTTTGTAACTGATTTGCTTGGACAGAGGCAGTCTATTACGAGGCGTTGAACTGTAAGCACATCGGACGGATCCTGTGCTACTTTTGTTATATTCTTAATGATTAATTAGTGATTGTTGATAACCTGATTGTGTTAGAATAAACATTATTAATACTGAACCTGAGATGTATGATTTCATTAGAGACTCATGTATGTAAACAGTACCCGGGTACGGGTAAGATACCTACTTTTTTTTTTTTGGTTGTATATTGTAAGATACCTTCTGGCATCATGATTATCACCTCAAATTTCAAAATCATAAGCTCCCGTGTAAATAAAAAAACGAAGAAAATCGTATGACATTTTTTGTTTAATTAATATTAAAAATGCGAAAATGAGTTGGTTTGTTTGTAACGCTTTCACGCTAAAACGGCTGAACGGATTTGGATGAAATTTGGCACTTAGGTAAACCATGACCTAATACTTTTTGTCGATATTCTCACGGAACCAAGACTTAAGGCTTCTACAGACCAGCGTGACACGCGACGCGACACAAAGGCCCCGCGTGTTGCGCGACGAGCGGTGCTTTTGTGTCGCGTCGCGAGTCACGCTGGTCTGTAGAAGCCTTTATGCGGGTGAAACCCGTGGGCGTAGCTAGTAATAATAATAATATATAAACACCAGCATCCCAATTGCGGCACACATTTTCTATCACAATTCGAAGTATTTCGACGGAAACTTTTACGCCTCTCGGGCATTTACGCCTCTTGACGAGCGAGTAACTCTCCTCGTGTAAATGAGCCTGAAAAAACAAAAGATTAAAAAAAAATAACAACTATGAAAATAGGCGATAGAGACGTGCTATCATAATATACTTGTACCTATTTAGATAGTTTAGATAAGAAACTAGTTATAAAGGGACTACTTGTTCGTGAAATAAACAGTCAGTCCAGTAAAATGTTGGCTGTTAATTTGTGTGTATTTTTGGCGCTTGCTTTAAGCCATATTGTGGCTAGTGAGAGTAAGTGGAAATAAATTAGTACCTTATATTTTTTTAAGGGACAAAACGTGATGATTTTTGCTTGCTCATTTTCCGAGATCTGAAGTGAAATGTTAAATTATTATTAGTTAATCTCTGTTAGTCCCCAAGACAGATTCTATAGCAACATTCACTATCAAAAATTAACCATAGCGCAAAAGTTAAAGCGCTGACTGGCAAGTTAGAGGTCGTGAATTCGATCCCCCCCAGTCTTACACTGTTTGATTTTTTTTTTTTTGTGACAGTGTTTGACCTAAATCAACTCCCTATAAAAGCACGTTTACCTTACTTGGTACATATTACAGATCTACTAGTTATATTCAACCTATTCACTGGTCACTTCTTCTTCCCAGCACTAGGAAGTGGTGAAGGGCGGGCGTTTTAGGGACTGTCTTATGAAATATTGACGTTAAAAAAGTTCTGATTCAAGTAACGCATTTGGTAACACTGAATTTTACAGTCTTAGTTTCAATACTACGAGAGTTCAAAATGGCAACTGACAGTACAGAACTACCACCACATGACTGCAAAATTCAGTGCTAGGTACTAATCGCGTCACGCGTCAAGTTTTAGTGAACGCACTGTAGTTTGAATAAAGAACTTTCTTTTTTAGGGTTCCGTACACAAAGGGTAAAACGGGAACCCTATTACTAAGGCTCCGCCGTCTGTCTGTCTGTCCGTCTGTCACCAGGCTTTATCTCATGAACCGTGACAGTTAAACAGTTGAAATTTTCACAGATGATGTATTTCTGTTGCCGCTATAACAAAAAAACAGAATAAAATACATATTTAAGGGGTCTCCCATACAACAAACGTGATTTTTTTGCTCGTTTTTTGCTCTGTATTGATAACGTTAACAGGTAGACGCTTGAAATATTCACAGAATATTAAGTTATATATTCACATCAAAAATAAATAATTAAAATAAAATAAAACAAATATTTAAGGGGGGCTCCCATACAACAAACCTGATTTTTTGGCATTTTTATAGATAATGGCACGGAACCCTTTATTGCGCGAGTCCGACTCGCACTTGGCCGGGTTTTTTTCCGTGACATAGTCATCTCCCAACTTACGTCACATCACTTGGTTCTCCGCCTTCCACATCCAGTATATCCCAGCTATCACTGTAAGGTAGTCAGTTCGAATCATTGCAATAAATCATTAAAAACTCTTCTTGAATTACAGACGCAGTAATATGTTACTATGGAACATGGGCCACTTACAGAGCTGGTGATGGCAAGTACGACGTGGCAAACATTGATCCTCAACTATGCACACATTTGATCTACACCTTTGTGGGACTGCAGTCTAATGGAAACGTTGTCTCGTTAGACCCTTATTTAGATCTACCTGATGATTATGGACGGGGTAAGTTAACATTAATTTAGTAATTTATTTATTTAAATTGGTTTAAAGACATTTTATTTTTATATATAGAAACGTTGCCCCACACTAGGAATTTTTAAACTCACATACACAAACAGCCAGACCCAGCACAACTACTTGTAGGTCATACAAATATTTGATCCGTGCGGGAATCGAACCCGCGTCACGCAGCGCAGCAGTCAATCGCTTAACCACTGCGCCAACCGTGTCGTCAAAGATTTATCAAAGAACAAAGTACAGTTCACTTAAAGAGAAACTTAACTAAATTAGCAATAGGTTGTAGTTTATATTACGACGTTTAAAGCATCCATGAAACTGAACACCATAGTTTCAATTATAAAATATAAAGCAAGTATGTACTTAAGACTAAATAAAATACAAAACAGTTAAGTTAAGCTTATGTGTCTAATATAATAATTCCTTAGGCCTTTTCTAAATGTTGGTATGCTTGTACACTCTCTCCACCTTATTACAAAACAAGGTTTATCTTCAGACCCAGGTTTAAAACATGAAGCCATTATTGAATATCGAATTTTATTCCGACTACGGTAAAGTTCCTAAACACAAAACTGACAACTTAGTTCCGAACGAAGTTTTCAGTTTTGTATAAAGAACGGTATTTCAATCACTGTTACGTTCTTATAATTACAATATTTTTATCTACTTTATTTAAATATTTATTTTAATGTACATATAGTACAATCTTCAATCGTTCTTATTACAAAAACTGTCTCCATGGTTTAAGCCATGTCAAAATATAAATCTTGCTTTGTAATAAGGCGGTCTGAGTTTTTTAGGTAGTTTATTTTACAGCTAAAACAAACAGATCAAGGACAGTACATTAAGTCTGAAAGCCAATTTTACGACTGCGCCGCGACTTACGAATTACTTACGGTCGTAGGTTTGAAACCAGACGGGCGCTTTACTTTGTGTAAATTATTTCATCAACACTGCTCTCAAAACGGTGAAGGAAAACATCGTGAGGAAACCGGCATGTCCTAGAACCAACAATTCTAAAACATGTGACATCTACCAACCCGCACTGGGCCCGCGTGGTGGATTACGGCCCACTCCCTCTCACAGAGAGGAGGCCTGTGTCCCAGCAGTGGGAACATTATAGGCTGATTATGCTTATCCAGCAAAAATGCTAGACAACTACCGTCTTATTACAAAAAATTATTGAATTTCGAACTATATTCCGTCTATGGTAAAGTTTCTAATACAAAACTGACAACTTAGTATCGAACTAAGTTTTCAGTTTTGTATAAAGAAGGGTATTTTAATCACAGTTACGTTCTTATTACAAAAACTGGCTCCATGGTTTAAGCCATGTCAAAATATAAATCTTGTTTTGACGTTGGTTTTCAATTGGACCTGAAGTTTGATCTGATGGATGTAAATGTTAAGGATTTATCCATATTATTATACTGTTAGGCAAAGATGCCGAACATGCAGTTCCATAACAAATACGTTATTTTTTGTTTACGCAATTCTCGAATTGTACTCAACGTTATAATCAACTTTCACTATGAGACTAACCCTGAAATCGCCAATAAAAAGCCGTTACATACATTTGAGTATTGTGCTCACATAAATCGACAAAATGTATGGAACTGCTGCCTTTTTTCGTGTCAATATCCAAAGACTGCCCTCGTTTTACAGATAACTTCAGAGTATTCAACGCCTTGAAAAATCAGAATCAGAATTTAAAAACACTTCTGGCGGTCGGCGGGTGGAATGAAGGATCTGCTAATTTCTCTACCGTAAGTTGACTTTTATAATAATGAGTTTAAGGTTTAACAAGTTTTTCGGCCGCGGTCAAATATAAGTCTTGAATGGTACGCATAGGTAAGTTATACTACTATATAGAACTGCATTTCAAAGTAATATACGTATATACCACGGTGAACACGTAATTTCTCCAATTATTTTTTTTTATTATTTATTTTGTGTACCGAATGTATGGTTAAACAGTCGCTAAACATTACTTAATTTTAAGCAACGTTTATAAATAAAGGCCTCATTGGTCGCAAGCGCTACTGTTGAGCATGAGGTCCTGGGTTCGATTTCCAGGTCGGGCAAAGTGATATTGGGATTTTCTATTAGGAATTTCTCAGTAGCAGCCCGGAGTCTGGATTTGTGCCCGGTTGATGGCAATAGGGTCGCCCCCTATTACATGGGACTTAAACATAACTGGTGAAATGCGGGTGTGCTACAGGTACACCTTTGCCCAACCCTTCAGGGACACAAGGCGTAATGTTATGCAGTATAAAACTGATTCACATCCGTCACCTCATACTTCAGGTCCAGTTGAAAACCAGCGTCAGGCACTAGTTGTCTGGCATTTATGCTGAACTGGGCCTTTTTGGCGCAGCCGTGAGGCACACTTACCCGCTAATTTCTTACATCGCACTTTACACTATTTACTTGTTTTTTATTTTTTATTTTTACATGCTGTACTTATGTTATATTGTGTGCCTTAGTCTGTGCTGAATAAATGTATTTTCTTTCTTTCTTTTCTTTCTTTTATGTTATGTTTTATACAACGTGGAGACGACAATATGACAATAAATTCAACTGCGTATATCTAATGACGTTCGCAGTCAGCACGAAAATTCAATCAAATATATCCAATAGTTTAGTCGCTATTGCTACTCAAAGATTGGCAAAACCCATAGTCGGCACACCACTGCTATTTAGTTTGTTTGAAAAAATTACTTTTTTATTTCGATGCTAGAATTTATTTGATCGTTCCAAAATAGTCTTATGCATTAGTATTGCCAGTGTTTTCATTTATTGTCGTATTGCTGTCTCCACATTGTTGTATATACAACATTAGTTTTTTTTTTCAGTAAACCCGAAAAGAGGTAAAAAAATATCAGCTGTTCCATACATTTTGTCGATTTAAGTGAACACAAATGTATGGAACAGCAGATTTTTTTTCGTGATTTCAAGGTTGGTCCCATAGAAAAAGTTGTTCAAAATGATGAGTACAATGACCCCTTTTCGGGTTTACTGTAAACAAAAACTAATGTTTTATAAAGGTCAATCACTAGACTTAATCGTCCACTGCCGTGACCACAACTTCAGATTAACTCTTCCCAATCAATAAAATTACCTACCAATACATTTCAGATGGCAGCAAACTCCACCTTTAGACAGAACTTCATAAACAGCTCTCTAAGTATGCTAACTACTTACGGCTTCGATGGGTTAGACATCGACTGGGAGTACCCGAACGGTAGGGACACAGTTAATGGAGTAGCTGACATTGATAACTTTACTACTCTCTTGAAAGAAATTAGAGCAGTGTTTGATACGAAAGGACTATTGCTCACGGCTGCAGTGGCGGCAGTAAGATCAGCCGCTTCACAGTATTACGACGTTGCGGGTATATCACAGTAAGTATAATTGAAATATTTAAAAAACTTAAAAAAATATTTTGTTTGAAATGGTGCCATTATTTCTGGAGATTAGATCTTATTATCATACCCTACATACACATTTCTTTTTAGGCTTTTTTATATTTTTGGTGTCAATAAATTATTATATTATTATTAGCTCTTTTAGAATCTGTGGGCTAATTGCGTAACACACTATCAGTAGAAATCGGTTTCAATTTGACAGTTCAACAATATTCATTGCTATATTTACGTTGTTGAGCAGACAAATTTTCTAACACATGATGCAATGGATTAGCAATATACTTCAAAATCATTCCGATTCCGATTCAAACTGTGTTACGCAATTAGGGTGCTGGTTGCTCTAGGATCAAACATGAATGTTCCAGAATGAAAATTAAATATCTATGCTTGTCTTTTAAGTCGAGCTAGACAGCATTGCATGTTTATTGACGCGTTTCATTCTAATTTCACTTAATTCCAGGTACTTAGACATGGTGCATATAATGACATATGACATGTACGGTGCTTGGGACGCCGTCACTGGTCACAATGCACCCCTCTTTCAAGGAGAAGGAGACGAGGGCGCGGTTGCAGCGGATCTGTTCACAGTTGAACAGTCTTTGAAGTATTGGCTTGGTGCAGGTAAAAATATACTCAAACCGCTATAAGTCACTTTAGTCTGAGCATCTACAGCGTGTTACGGAAAAGGTATATCCATACAAACAGGGTGCAGAGTGCATCTGGTTCAGAATCTCTGTACAACATTTCAGCTCAAAAAGAATAACTTTGAAAAAGTTTGATATTTTTTTAATTTCTATAGTTTATTAAATTTAAATCACAACAAACGTGTCACCGCACTACGAGGGTCATTATCCATTATCTGTGTCTGTGCGCCTAGTACACACACACAGACACCTGCCACAGTTCTGCGACACGACGCCGCACCGACACGCGACGGCGGGATCAAACGAATGGATTAAAAAACGTGTACCTAGTGATGTGTAGAATTCAATTGGAAACATTTGATTTTTATTAGTTAAATGTTTGTTAACTTTATAATTATGAAGGTATTATTAAAAAAAATGTTGCCATGTAGTTTGTTATCACCTAAAGAACTCGTGCCTTTGATATGTATGTACCCTTTCCGTAACACGCTGTATTGGATAACCAATCTTTTCTGTGAATGGTTTGAGCCCTAAGGCTATATTGAAGTCATGTAGGTGTCCTCAGGCTTGGTGAAGCGCAGACCTTCGCAGGGTGGCTCGTAGCAGCTGGATGAGAATTGCCGAGAAATGAGTTGAGTGGCGTGAAGTTAGTCCTAGTTAGTCAGAGAGACCTATGTCCAGCAATGGACTGCTTTAGGCTGATGATAAGGTGGAGAGTGGATACCACTTCAACCAGATGCTAATACAATTCAGTTCTCTCACAAAGAATAGTTACCTGGTATTAATACACAGAAACCGTGTGTTTTGTAACTTCTTAGCCACATAGATGGGTAATAGAAAAAAGTTGAGCCATCACGGGACGACTAGCAGATGTTATACATCGCACTTCCCACACATTTACCCACTACTACATATAAACTGTATAGTGGCGAGGCCACCGATCTCCACGCGGCATGCGTCGCCCCGCCAGCAATCGTTTTACGTGCGCCTATAGATAAATCACATAAAAAAAACATTTTTTGATAGATAAACTCCTTTAGAACTTAATCTTGCTCCATATATTATATTCATGTATTTACAAATAGTATCCTCTTCTTTTTATTAAATTCCTATTCGTTTCTTGTTTTCAGGTTGTCCTGCAGAGAAAATAGCAATGGGTATTCCATTTTACGGCAGAACGTTTTTGTTGACAAATGCTAGTGACAATGGTGTGCGAGCCCCATCATCCGGCGCAGGTATAAGTGGACCCTATACTGCTACAGCTGGCTATATTGGATACAACGAAGTAAGTAATGGTTTCAGCTAACAGCCTGCTTGGTGGTCAAAAACTAGGTTACCAAGTTTTAGCCAAATTATACTAACAGGCGTAGAAAATAATATTATTGTTAGCCAATAAACCCACAATTTTGAACTACGACCTTTCATGAACCATCAAAATGAACGGTCATAAGATATTTCAATTATCCCCAAGTTCCACAGAGTTATGCCTATCTGCATACGTAATCATCCCTCCTTTAAGCACTGCAAAAAAACGACTAAAATATTCTTTAGCGGAAATTACAAGTTAAAATGCAGTTCAAACCAAGACTAACTTTAAAAACTTATCCATTACAACCACGATTCCAAACGAAGCAAAAATTGCAACAACAGCCATAAAAAACTTTCCTTCTACAATACCGGGTCAAAGTATCTTCATACATATGCGGTTGAACATCAAAACAATAACTAAGTACATTTGCAGCTTCCAGAACTGTACTATGATACGGTTCTACCATTAAACTAGGAAGAAAGCGTGGCAACACACCCCACTCACATCAAACTTATTCCTTTATAAGAACAACTGACACCCAAGTTTGAAAACTTTGTCCAACTCAAAGCTGCAGATGGCATAAATTAAATTTTGGTGTTTCGTTTCACAAGGACGGCTAGAATTACCTTTGTCGAGCAATCAAGATTATTCAGTGTCTATTTTGCTTGGGTTGTTTCTGACTTTACTTAAATTGCCAGTGACATAGATCTTAATTTCTATTTTTGCTTCGTAGATACACGTAATGTTCTGTAGGCCATATTTCTTACATCATGTTTACAAACACATCGCTCACATACAATTAACTTCTATGCTTTTGTTGCAATTTGCACAAATATTTTGTTTTGCTTTCAGATATTTTCTCTCGACAGCGAATTAAGTATGCGAGTTTTGTAACTGCTACTTATTATAACAGTTAATTAAAAAAGTGAACCTTTATTAAAAACTAACAAAATCATGTTTTTTTGTTTTCAGTTCTGCGTCTTGCTCCAAAACGAAACCTGGACCGAACGCATCGACTCCCTAGCCAAAGTACCCTATGCCGTCCAGGACACAAACTGGGTCTCCTACGATGACCCCAATTCGATTACTGCCAAAATCGAATACGCCAAACAGTTGAACATCACTAATATTATGATTTGGAGTATTGAGACTGATGATTTCCATGGATTGTGTGGGGATGGGGTCAATCCTTTGCTGCAAGCTATCAATGACGGTTTAGGTTCTGGAAATGGTACAACTGCTACTCTTTAAAAGTTAACGTAGAAAAAACTAAAATAAACAATTTCAAAACACAAAAAAGTAAATATACCCACTTTAAAATATTTCAACAATTACTTTAAAAAAAAAATCTTTGTATAACACTTGATGAATATTTCACTTGGAAGGAGCTTATTCATGAAATATGTATAAAAATCAATAGGTTTGTTTTTGCATTAAAGAAAGTTACAAATGAGACATCCAGACCTTACTGCTTTAATGGTATATTACGCCTGTTTGCGCCTTCATTCGGTATGGTATCATTATCTGGGGAAACTCTTCTGAAATTACTAGAGTTCTGTTAGCCCAAAAATATGCATACGAGCAATTTTCAATGTGGACTGGACTGATTCCTGCAGGCCAGTGTATAAATCAGACAACTTACAGTTCCGTTCAGAGTTTATAAGAAATCGCTAAGTTTGTTAAAACAAATTATTCACATCCTGAAAAACAAATTATAAATACCGGGTTGCCTGTTCCTAGGATCGAACTATTCCAACGCAGTTGCGTATATATGCCGCCACTCATTTATAATTCAATTGCAAATTTTCTAAATGATCTTTCTTGCAGAAATTTCTGCATTGATCTAAAAAAATGGCTCATCTCACATAGTTTTTATTCTATATATCTGTATTCCTCAAAAAAACATCTTGTCAATCTTATTATTACAGAAATGTATTCTAAGTAGATATTCTAGATAGTAACTGTTACTGTACGTACTGCATTTTATGTTGTGTTTTAATTTATTTAATTACAATATTATATGTTTTATTTTTGTAATAGAAATACTTTTATTTAGATTTTGAGTCTAAGAAGCTTAAAATTTACTTTATGTAGAGATTTGCTTATTGAAACTAACATCTTGCTACTATTTGCATGCCAATTAATGGCAAAATGTGTCATCGAACTAACAATTTCTATACCTACCATCTTTTGTACTGCATTTACGGCAAATAAATGACTTTGACTAAGGATATTTAGTTGCAAAACATTAGTATCATTTTTACCTGCCTTCCCAGTCTCTTAAACGACTTTTAAAGCTTAAAAAATAACAACAACAATAACCAAGAACGCATCGTTAAGATGATCACTTGTAATTAGGTAATTGAAGGATCAACATATCGTTTAATTACCCAATTACAAGAGGTCATCTTATATATCACAAGAAAGATGCAAAAATAAGACATTTTACAACTTAAAAAGTATTTATTATGTCGTTAATAAGTCAAATTCTGTCATTACCTTATTACTTACCTGCAACCATACACGGACAATTACAACCAATAAAGTTTGATCCCAGAACAGATTAGCAGGGGCATTTGAACTCAATAGGTATGAACCTACCAGCAGCATCCGAAAGACATCTACTGCTGGACATAGGCCTCCCCATGCGTCGCTACTTTAACCGGTTGTGTGCTTCCCGAATCCAACGGATTCCTGCTCCCTTCACAAAGCCATTGGTCCACCTGAAGGAGGCCTTCCAACGCTACGTCTTCCGGTACGCGGTCACCACTCCAGAACTTTTCAGCCCCATCGGCCATCTGTAATGTTCTGCATAATCTACTGTTATATTATTTTAGTGATAGTCGTTCGTCAGAAATAATCGGTAAGAATGCATCAAACTCAAACTCAAAACATTTATTTCAATTAAACCTATTACAGGCAATTTTGAATTGTCAAGAGTCGGTCAGTTAGTCAGAAAGTTGAAGCTATTTGCCCATTCCAAAACGTAGATCTCTATGGAGAAGAATAGGCAAGAAACTCCAAGGACACTCTTTTAAAGCAAGATATTACAAAATCCTGGGTACATTATTCTTGTTGCTTCTATATGTGAGAACAATGTAAAAAAAAAAATGTTAATTTAAAAAACAATTCAAAATTTAAGATTAAAAGATTACAAATAAGCCCTGGCAGTTAAGAGAAGACCAGTCTCAACTGACGGCGCCCGTTCACGAACATGACGTATATCAGTTCTGTGACAGTAGTATATGCAGGAACGCAGGCGTTCATTAATCCAAAACTTCACAAGCAATGGGAAATTGCTACTGAAGACTGCGAAGTCGACCTCAGGACTAACTGCTTTTCACACAGATAACAGCCGATCTGTTCTGTTGTTAATAGTGTCAATCCCTCACTGACAGTTCACTCCACGCTCACTTCACCTAAGTTTTCACGGTGAGATGGCTACAGAATAGCACTGATGTACGTTGCTTGCTCCCGTGTCACCAGTCCTGAATCTCTGTATATTTTGGCTGCTGATACCATAGTTACAAACGTAGTATGAGAGTAAATGCGGAAAATAAAGTGAATTGTGCTATACATACATGCGATTGGGACTAAACAGTCGATGCCGAAAAAGGTTCGTCTGGCTGTTCACAATGGTGTGCTGGTACGCTTATGGAAGTGAATGTTACGTGTGGCAAAAGAAGCATGAAAGTCGAATTAATTCTGTGGAAATGTGTTCCTTGCGAAGAATGTGTAGAATGATTAAGAATGATAGGCTGACAAATTATGTGTTAAGGCAACGGTTTAAAAGAAGATGAAGAGAAAATTTAAAAGAGCATATGAAGATGGTTTGGTTATGTTAAGAAGATGAATAAAAGGCGACTAACAAAAGGTATTTACCAGGCAGATGTGAGTGGAAACGCCGTGAGTGGATGCGCTAGGAGGACATAATTATAATGAACTAATCGGTGATGATCTGCAGAAAGGTCAGATGTGTACTCGTAGTACTCGGAACAGGTGTGCGTGTATGACCAAATATATGAACGTAAACGAAGCAAAAGGAATATCTAAGTAGCGTAACAGGTGCCGTACTATATTTTCTGCCTACCTTCATGGGAAGAAGGCGTGAGTTTATGTATATATTAATGATTTATAAAAATAACATATTATTATAGCATCGCGTCTGTATTCCCCGAAGGGTTAGGCAGAGGTGTACCTACCTATAGTACACCCACATGCAATTTCGCCAGTTATGTTTAGGTCCCATGTAATAGGGGGCAAGCCTATTGCCATTAACCGGGCACAAATTCAGACTTCGGACTGTAACTGAGAAATTCAAGATGGAAAACACAATAACACTTTGCCTGACCTGGGAATCGAACCCAGGACCTCATGCTCAACAATAGCGCTTGCGACCAATAGACCAACGAGGCAGTTTTTATTATAAAAATGTGGCTGTTATTTATATAATATATTATGGTGTCTTTCGACTTCCCGCGAATGAAATCGCCGGCAGAAGCTAGTCTTTAATAAATCTTTCTTCTTCTTCTTCTTCACTCCGCTCTTGACAAAGCGGTCGTGGTCACGATGAGTGATGTCCAATCGCAGGTGTTGTCATAGCTCACCTCACGACCTCCCTCCAACTTGTTCTGTTATCGAACAGAACCAATTGGAGTGAGGTCGTGGGGGCCATCGATGAGGTCCACCTCATCGGTGACCACCCGCGTGGCATATTAATCTTTACTTAATCAGCCTATAATGTTCCCACTGCTGAGACACAAGCCTCCTCTCTGTGAGAGGGAGTGGGCTGTAATCCACCACGCGGGCCCAGTGCGTTGTTGGTAGATGACACATGTCTTCTATTTTTTTCTGGGACATGCCGGTTTCCTTACGATGTTTTCCTTCACCGTTTTGAGAGCAGTGGTGATGAAATTATTTACACAAAGTAAAGCGCTTGCCTGGGTTCGAACCCACGACCTAGAACTCGTAAGTCGGGGCCGATTTCACTGCTCTAATCTTTCTCTATTATGGCGCTCACTCTTAATCTTTAAAAGCAGTTTAATACCCAAAAGATTGTACAGAACAAAACCAGTTTAACATTAATATATCTGGCTCCCCTAGCTAGGTACAATGGTTCAAGGCAACCAAAATAATACAATCTACGCAGGTAACTCCACGTAGCACGCCAAAAACGACACTAAAATGATACCCAGAAAGAACTCGCTTTGTCTTAAAGCTGGTAAGCTACAAATATCAAGTAATATGTTTTCCGTTTTCCCCATCTTTCCCAGTCCGACATGCATATATTTTAGGAAAATTACGTAGCTCATTCGAGAAAGGTAATACCATCGGCTTGGCGACCTACCTATGCGAGATTTTTGTCACAGACAATTTGTTACGATCCTTTATATTTTTGGAGAATATGCGACGGGTGACGGTATCAAATAACCCTTATTATTGTAGCTATAGAAGACAATTTATAATGTCTGTATTATATCTGTAATGGTTTGAATTTATGCTTAAGACTTTGGTCTGCTTTTGTTGGTACTTTATAACAGATTATCTAGGATTTAGAGATTTCTGGAAAAGTTGTGCTTTGGATTAACCTATCAACGCTAGGCTAGGCCTAGGCTTGTCTTCATTAAACTTTAATCGTCATTAAGTATATTATTAACATGTAAAGCGAAAACTTTGTACCCTTTTTACAAAAAATACGCGGTTGGAGGAGACTGTTTGGCACAGTTAAAGTTTATATGGTCCTAGGAGGAGTGCAGAAAGGTACTATTTTTTTTATATAATACGCATCAGAAATAACTTAATTAATGTAATTTAAAAAAACATTACACACACTACCATGCGTTTGACACACACACGTCATGACTTGAAGATAGATAGGCACAGAAGTGAAAGCTTGAGCATGGAATAAGTAAGTACTTTATAATAGCATGGAATTAGTGTACTCATGGAATTAGTAAGTACTATATAGATTGTAAGTAAAGGGGGTCAAATTTCGACCAGTGGGCGACCACTAGTTACAATTAGAGTTAAGAAGGGATATGACCATTATATTTTTATCGCCATTTATATTTTTAAATTACGCAATGGTAAAACAAAAATCAGGGGGTATTAAAGGAGGTAAATCTGTGCGTGCCCGACAATTACGTGCTGAGGCGGAGACGGCCGCAGCTGCTAGCGGTGCCGCGCGGCAGGACTACTTGCTTCTAAAAGCGCCAGTTACTCGCGCCACGAACACTTAATCAAGTCGCTGAAAGGATTGACATTTTTTCATGTTTATTGTATGAATTCGCAAGAATAACTGCATACCATTTATGTTATACTTTATAAAATAAGTATAAGTTTAATTAAGTACCACCCTATCGGTTTGGGATATCCTGTTATGATAGACGTGTTGTGAAATAAATAAATTATTACAACAATTTCGCTGCGATGTACTGGAACAGAGAGCAGAGGTGACCCAGTGGGAGAGCAGTGGTGGACTAGTGGTAACGGCTCCGACTTACGAGTTGTAGGTCGTGGGTTCGAACCCAAGCAGGCGTTTTACTTTGTGTAAATAATTTCATCACCACTGCTTTCAAAACGGTGAAAGAAAACATCGTAAGGAAACTGGTATGTCCTAGAACCAAAAATTCGAAGACATGTGACATCTACCAATCCGCACAGGGCCCGCGTGGTAGATTACGGTCCACTCCCTCTCGGAGAGAGGAGGCCTGTGTCCCAGCAGTGGGAACATAAAAGAGCCTACATTGCGGCACCCCGGGTAGTCATGCAAATATTTTTACGATATTAAAAGGACTTTTAGTTATAATGCAGGCTACTCTAGGACTCTACACCTCAAACCTTCACTATTTGCGTACAAATCTTTATTCTCTTATTCATTCTTTATTTATTCTGACTTGGTTTGGTTACCTGTGTCTTTCTTGAACTTTGATAATTTGCTTGTAATATCCAATTCATTATGCTTGGATACTTCGTTATATTGCCTACAGTTACTGCTTACAGTATGGATCAAAAATTTGTCTATTCATTTCGTCATGAGTGACGTCTTAGAACAAAGTAAATAAGACAACATGAGTATCCTGGAGTCATTAGGCCGACGCCACTTAATCACGAAGCGTCACGCACAACAACACACAGCCTTCTCCAACACTGAACTCCTCAAAACTCACTCACTGCCTCATAAGTTGTCACAAACTCTGGAACACCACTACTAAGGAACATGTTTCTTAAAACTGATTGATTTTCTAACGACGGACACTTTTAAACAAGAGAATGTCTAAAAAAAAATGAGATTCTAATGATGCACACCTTTTTAAATAATTGAGCCTCTTTTTAACTTTCCGACCTTTTCTCACAGTCGGTCGCAGTAACTAAGTTAGGGTACCCCGACCAAATGGGTTGGGTTACTTTGGAACCGTGACCAACCACGCGCGAGACGAAGTGGTCGCAGGTAACTAAGCTAAGGTACACCGACCAAATGGGTTAGGTTACGGTGGAACTGTAAGCAACCACGCGCGATCCGAATTAGTTGCAGTAACTAAACTAACGTACCCCGACCAAATAGGTTAGGTTACGTTGGAATTGTGACTAACCACGCGCAAGCTGAGTTGGTCGCAGTAACTAAGCTAGGGTACGCCGACCAAATGGGTTAGGTTAGGTTAGAACTGTGACTAGGCAGTGACCTGTCGCTGCCGACCGTGGTCGAGTCGATGGTCGGCAGTGAGGAGTCCTGGGACGCGGAGGTATCCTTCTGCGAAACAGTCGTGTCGCAGAAGGAGGCTGCGGAAAGGGAGCGGGAGATCTCGTCCGCTCACCCGGCCCGCAGCAGGCGCACTGGGTGTCGGCGGAGGGCAGACAATGCCCTCTTCCAGCCCCCCTAAATGGGTCTAGGGACGGCAGACTTGGGGACGTCCGCCGCCCCCTATCACACTGGACCCGAGATGGCGGTGCCTAGTGTTCCACGCGCGCCCCTTTTAGACGTCGTGGGGGGGGGTCAAACACCTCACCCCTTCCCCCCAGACTTGAGGTGGCCCGCAGAGTCGGGCCGGCACTAGCCAGGGATTGCGGAAGTAATAACAGATCCCAAGGTCCCCGGTGCAAGTGTGTGAAGGGAACACTGGGGTGGTTTTTAGTCAGTAAGAGTCTGACAGACCCCTCCGCCCGCCCCAGGGCGGTGGACATCTATGAGGATTTTCAACCCCGTGAACAAAAAAAAAGGTTACAACTATGACCAACCGCGTTGCTACATCTAAGTTTGTCGCAGTTACTTGGCTAAATTTGGCTAATATTTTTGGAACCCCACAATAGGATTTTAATTATTATTATGAGGTTCATAAAAGAGGCGCAATCATTTTATATTAGAGTGTTCAATCATATTTTCAGGAAAGCAAAATGGGAATGTTTTGAGATTTGATTAAATACGTGCCTTTTGTAAGGTTTTCTTTGAACTAATTTCGTAAAGGAGGAAGCAATCCTTTGAGTTGAATTGAATATTATGTTATTTTGGTATGACTAAAACATATCTTTATTATTCGAGCTAACTTATCTTTTTGTATGCACGTGTTTCTGGGACAAATAAACCCATTTCTTTCTTATATCTAACGGCGCAGGATAGCTTTTACCAGAAGTGGTCATCGTATATCGGTTCAGCAGCATTGTGTCGGAATAAAGCAGTTTATCGTGAACATGGTAACACCATAGATTTAGTATACAGGATGTTAAAGAAATGGCGTACCATAGCTTAGAGGTAGGTTCAGTATCGCTAAAGGAACCCAGGAAAAATTAAAACTAAATCAAAAATAAATTAAATTAAAAATAAAACATGAAAAAAATATTGCAAGATCAACCTAATTTAGCACCTACTAACTTAGTAATTAAAGCATTTAAACAAACAAAATAATTTTAATTCTAAACGATTGCAATTTTAAGTTAATACCTAGAAACAATTTTTTTTTTACTGGTTTTCTTTATCGATACTGATTTACTGAACCTACCCCTAAGCTATGGCACGCAATTTCTTTAACACCCTGTATACTAGCGTTATGTTGAATTACTCTGTGGCTAAATCTATGGGTACAACAGCGGCTCCCCTGACATCTTCTGTCATTAAAAGACAGCCGCCACCTTCGCCACGCAACCATCGATGCGACGCTCTGCTAAAGTGACTGTCATCACTTATCCGACCTATTACCCGATTTCACTAACTTAGTAACAAAACTAGACGGCGGCGGCGCCACATGCTGCGCCGTCATATTCATATAACATTCGGATATTGATTGACTGATATCGTGATGTTTGGGGTGAGAGAACTACTGCTTATAATATATTTTATTTATTTATTTTAATTTTATATATTTATTTTAATTTTATTTATTTATTTATTAATAACCAACTTATACAGTTTGCACCACACATCAAAATTATCGATCAATACTATTAATTTAAAGTGGGTGATAGACGTACGAACTTAAAGTAGGCGGTTTTTAAGTTCGCAAACTTACTCGGCTCGACGTTGGTGACACACGTGAAGCTTGCTCACACTGTATCGCGATGTCGTCGACAGAGAAAGCTTTGTGTTATTTAGCAATTATATCATAATTATCACATTTTAAAAACCAATAAAAGAAGACGAAGTCGGCGAGTGTGGGTGAGGCACTGGCTTACAAAAAAGAGCAAATCAAATCACTCATTTTTTGAAGCAAAATAACCAAAAATTACATAAAATGTTAAATATCACAACTCACAAGCGGTGCACACCCACAGAATATCAAAACAAAATGGCGGCTCGCGACTCGCGGTGATGACAGACTTACGAGCCAAGGCGGGCTACGAGCATAATTTCAAACATGTTGGAGCGCCAACGAACTTACTCGGCGGTTTGAAAGTACGCGTACTTAGGGTGACACACGAGCGAAAAAGGGCGCCGAGCCACAAGTACGCGTACTTGCTCGCACGTCTATCACCCACTTAGGGAATGTAAGCTATAAAATAATATAAATACCTTGCTAGAGAATGGGCAGCAGCGTTCTCTATGCATTTTAACACCATACTGCGATTGCCAACCCGCTTGCCAAGCGTGGCGATTACGGCCCCCCCCCCCTCCTTGGGGCAGGCCTATGTTCAGCAGTGGACGTACTGCTGGACATAGAGCATGGCCAGCAGTGACGTCCTTCGGCTGAAATGATAATGATGATGAGGGGGTAATCTACGGAACTAATGATCCAATTCTAAAAATATTTTCACGAGTAGAAAGCTACATTATTCATGTATGCTATAGGCTATAAATGATATTTATAGTATGCATATTAACCGAGTTATCACAAAATTCACGCGGACAAAGTCGTGAAGGAAGTGCTAGTTTCGAATATAAATGATTATGATTACAGGTAAAGCTATACACAGCGCTCTCCGCGTTCAATATAACGGTGCGTTTAGGATACTGGTGGGGTTGCCCCGTTTCTGTAGTGCGTCAGGGATTTTTGCAGATGCGCATGTCGATTGCTTTTATGCAACAATGCGTAAAAGCTGCGCTTCCCTGGTGCGCAGGGTGCGGGGCAGCTCCAACAGTGTCTTAAGCTGGGTGGGTCACTGTTGTCCCGTCTCTCATGGAATGTCGCAACGGTGACAAATCATTATTTCTTGTATTGTTTTTGTTTAGTGTCTCTGCTTCCTAACATAGTCGTAAGTTTTACTAACAAATCTTGATGAGTCTTGGTTACTCGAATAAAGGAAATTCTATTCTATTCTATGCGGTTTATTTTAGTTACGTTTTTTGCCATTCTCTTGACTCTGAAAGCCACAAGCTAAGTTCTAGACTAATTACTTAATTTGTAATTCTTAATCATAATAGGTGGGAGTCCAAGCAAAGGGTTCCAGTAATGAGGCATTGAGTTAAGACTAGATTCGGTATCTAGAATAGTCGGATAATAAGGATTAAAAAATATTAAAAAACGGTACATTTCTTTTTATCAGACATTTGAAGTTGAAACTCTGAAAAAGCTTGATTTGAGAAAAACTATATGAACTTGCTGCTCTCAAAATGGTGAAGGAAAATATTGTGAGGAAACCGGCATGTTCTAGAACCAAAAATTCGAAACCATGTGACATCCACCAACCCGCACTGGGCCCGCGTGGTGGATTACAGCCCACTCCCTCTCACTGAAAGAGGAGGCCTGTGTCCCAGCTGTGGAAACATTATAGGCTGATTATGTATGTATGTATGTATATGAACTTGTAGATAATTGAGCATTCATTAATAATAATCAATTAAAACACGAAATGCAATTTTTACACCCAACTTCACAAAACTGAGTATTATCTCGGAAACTAAATGCCGAGAACTGGACCCTTTTTGCTTGGACGCCCACATTATTACCTATCCAATTTAAAAATAACACCAGAAAATTACACCAACGGAACTGATTTACATTTCACTCTCCAAAAAAGATGAAGACGTTACATTACAATGTAAAGCATTTAGATTATGCGCTTCCAAAAACATTAAAATAATCCCACGTTTTACCCACTTTAATAAAATCTAATAGGGTAGCCTTAGAGTCGAGAATAACTACATCTTGAGGGAATTTCCAACGATTTGACTGTTGCTACGGCGTAGCTGGGTTACGATGTCCGGCTACGTCAGCTACGGTTTCGTAGCAGGTAGACAGTTCGCTACGGGCTACACGTCGAGTAGATAGTCATTTTATGTAATTCAGTTTCCTTTGAGCTCAGTGCTTTTTATGTGTCAATTGACTGAACTTCTTATCCCTTTTTAAAGTGATTTTTGAAGTGAAAACTTCCTTAGGCACGTTAAGCGATTTTTGTCTTGTAGCTATGCGTATGTCATGTTGCGCTTGTTGTTGCTCGGAATGCCGATTGATGTGAAAACCAGAATTAAGACTAAATCTTGGCGAGACAGTGCTTCCTTACCCAAACCATTCGTCCCACCTGCTGAAGATCTCCCACCTGGACATGAGTTGCCTTGGCTACCCTGGAAGTCTTTAAACAGACTCCAGACCATGGATTTAGAGTAGGCTAGATACCACAAGCAGCCCCACCGAGCGTTCCCCGACTTCCTATTGCATGTCAAAAGAAAACATGTCAACGCACGTTCACTCCTGACGAAGTCTAAGCTCACTGACGCGCTTAACGATTGAAATTATTCTGTTTACGTTGAGCACATCTCTAAATGACTGGGGTGACGTCATCGTAGGTATAAAAAACTGGCCAAGTGCGAGTCGGACTCGTGCACGAAAGGTTCCCTACTATTATCTATAAAAATGGCAAAAAATACGTTTTTTGTATGGGGGGCTCCCCTTAAATATTTGTGTTATTTTAATTTTTATTTATTTGTAAGGTGAATATAGAACTAAATTTTCTGTGAATATTTCAAGCGTATTCCTGTTGCCATTATCAATTTAGAGAAAAAACGAACAAAAAAATCACGTTTGTTGTAAATATTTAAGGGGGCTCCCATGCCCCCTTAAATATTTATTTTATTCTGTTTTTTTTTGTATATGTTGTAGTAATTTCAACTGTCTATCACGGTTTATGAGATACAGCCTGGTGACAGACGGACAGACAGACAGACGGCGGAGCCTTAGTAATAGGGTTCCCGTTTTACCCTTTGGGTACGGAACCCTAAAAAGATGACACGCTCGGTTTTCATACTATCTAATGAACATGCGGTATCTTGCCTACTCTAAATCTGTGCTCCGGCTCCAGGTTGGCTGAAGCAAGGAATACTTGTTCAGGTGGAGATTCATAGACGACTCCGGCTTGGAGTGTAAATGTGGTGCTGTTCCTCAAACGATGGGACACTTAGTATCATGTCCAGCGTGTACTGTCAGCTACACGTTACAGGAGCTGATGGACGATAGTGATGGCGCCAAACACGTAGCCAAATTCTGGGCCGAGTCCATTTAGATTGCCATAGACACGCTAAGAAGAAGAAGATCCACAAATTATTGATACTATATTTTTTTTTTTTTTTTACCCGCAGTTATTTCATTCTTTTAAGTTTGCACTTTTGTCGGCAGTCCCCATAAATGCCCATGTTTTTCTGAGTGGACTTTTCCTGGGAGACATTTACTAAGAAATTAATTTATATTAATTATAGATTTGGGTGAAAGCTCAATTTAGCTCAACAGTGCTATTTAATAATGGCTTTACAAGGAATCACCGGTTTAAATTATTTTCAAATAAAATTGTACATTAATATCAGTTTATCGAGTAAACCAATAGTAGGGCCTTTTATACGTGGATCACGGAGTTCTAAAACTTTACTCTCACAAGCCGTGAACTCTTACAAATGCTTGTTTTATTGCCATCGCTTTTTTACTGGTGGCAACACCGTCTAAAAAGTTGTCAGAAGACAAATTTGAGGGACGTGATGCCTTTCCGTTATGTCATACAGTTGGTAACAAATAAGAATACGTTGTGATACGCATTTAAAATTTTCCATTGTTATTATTAATGGTAGAATTTATTGGAGGAGGAGAATTATATTTCGAAATGTGGAGGAGAAAAGGAGACAGGGATGATCTTTCTTTTTTTTTTATTTAGGATGGGTTTGCTCTTGACCTTAGTCTAGGGCAGAGGTGACAGAGACAAAGTCGACGATGGAGTGAGCTTACCCAGAAGATGCCTGTTTACTCAAGAGATTAGGGTTGTATGCGTTCGGAAACACAGACGCAGGGAGAGAGTTCCACTTCTTTGCTGTGTGCATTATAAAAGACATTTGGAAACGCTTAGTGCTTACCCATCTAAGATGTAAAAAGCTGCAACTTGTACAATTTCAAATAATATAATTTGTAGAACAGGTATACAAAAATTACAGATTTTATCTTTGATTTAAAGGTATGTTGTTCGTTGGTAAGTGCACCACTTAAGAACGGCTGAACCGATTTGGCATTTTTTTTTTTTAAAACAAAAATTTGCCTAATTTCAAGCCGATATGTTCCTAATTGGTTATAATGGTAAGAAAAAAAATAACAAATTTCCCGGAAAATCTTGAAATTCGCGGAAAGGTGAATGACCTTTTTTGTATGAATTATAGATATTTGAACAGGGCAGCCATTATTCTGAGGGGCGGCGTCTGTCAGGGCCTTAATTCTGTATGGCGTACAAAAATTCTAATTTAAATAGTATTTAAAACAATAGAAACCTTCAAAATTTATAAATAAAACAAAATCATAACCATGACCGTACAAAAAAAGTATAACATTCAAAATTTAATAAACAAAAAACATTCAATATTACATTCAAGATTAAAAATAAATGGTGTTTGAAAGAGAAAGGGGATGTGTCGGTGTGTGATGTGAACATAAATGATATGAGTGTGGAGCAAGTGAATGAGTTTGTATATTTGGGGAGACTTGATTCCATGAATTGGAAAAATTGATGAAGTGGAAGGGAGACTGAATGCGGGATATAAAGTGAATGGCTATGGGATTGTTACAACCAGGCGATGTCCAAAAGCTTGACTGGCTGTTCACAATGGTGTGCTGGTGCCTACGCTTATATATGGAAGTGCACGTTGGATATGGCAAAGGAGGCATGAAAGTAGAATAAATGCTATGGAAATGCGTTCCTTGCGAAGCATGTGTTGTGGAACTATGAATGAAAATGGCTGAGGAATGATGTGATAAGGCAACGGTGCGGTTTAAAAGAAGAGAGAGGAAAATATAAAAGAGTATGCTTAGACGGTTTGGTCATGTTGAGAGGATGAATGAAAGGCGACTAACACAAGGCAGATGTGAGTGGAAGCCCGGGAAGGGACGCCCTAGAAGGACATATAGTGACCTTATTTGTGATGTTCTTCAGAAAGGTCAGGTGCGTAGTACTGGCAACCGGCGTGCGTGTATGACCAGATGTATGATCGTAAACGAAGCAAAAGGAGTATGTAAGGATCGTAGCAGGTGGCGTTCTGCGGTTTCTTCCTAACCCCATAGGAAGAAGGCGAGAGTTTATGTATGTTACGGCGCAGGATAGCCTTTACCAGAAGTGATCTTCGTATTAGTGGTTCAGCAGCTTCCATATCATCAGGATTGTGCCGGAATAATAGCAGTTCGTCGTGGACGTGGTACAAACAGCGGCGCCCCAGACATTTCTGTCATCAGAAGTATAAAAGTACTCTGCATGTGATCAGAAGACAGCCGCCACGTAACCATCGATGCGACGCTCTGCTAGAGTGACTGTCACCAGCCATTGTCACTCTTATCCGACCTTCTAAGTGATTCCAGGTACTTCATAACAAAAATAGACGGCGCCACTTGCTTCGCCGTCATATGTATTAAACATAACAATAATTATTATCATCATGTCAGCCGAAAGACGTCCACTGCTGGACATAGGCCTCCCCCAAAAGGAGAGTGGGGTTGCCATAATCGACACGCTTGGCAGGCGGGTTGGCGATCGCAGTATGGTGTTAAAATGCATATAGAACGCTACTGCCCATTCTCTAGTAAGTCCCTTGGTCGCCTTTTACGACACGCACGAAAAGAAATAGGATGGTGCTATTCTTTACGTCCGACACTACACGGAACCAAATTATACTCCAAAATATTTCACCAGCAGATAGTTCCTGTGTAGTAGTCCCTATGTGTAATGTTAGTTAATAATAACACATAACAGAGGTTTCCCATATACAACACAAACCAAACTATCAGCCACAAAAACCAGCATGTACTATGCTCCCATTAATTTTAACCAACACGAAAATAATTGCCCCACCGCAACACATTGAAGTACTACACAAAATGTAATAAATAAATTGTGAAGCACAGAGCTAGTAATTATCATCATTAATTAATAGAACAGGCTTTCTGATCATTAGTGATATGGAGGGGCTTGTGGCATAGTAACGGTTGACTGATTAAGGTTAAAATATGCTTGTCGTAGTAGATGTAGAAGTCATATTATTAAAAAAAACCGGCCAAGTGCGAGTCGGACTCGCGCACGAAGGGTTCCGTACCATTATCTATAAAAATGGCAAAAAAACACGATTGTTGTATGGGAGCCCCCCTTAAATATTTGTTTTATATTAATTTAATTATTTATTTTTAAAGTCAATATATATCTACATATTGTGTGAATATTTCAAGCGTCTACCTGTTGCTGTTATCAATATAGAGCAAAAACGAGCAAAAAAATCACGTTTGTTGTATGGGAGCCCCCTTAAATATTTATTTTATTCTATTTTTTAGTATTTGTTGTTATAGCGGCAACAGAAATACATCATCTGTGAAAATTGCAACTGTCTAGCTATCACGGTTCAGGAGATACAGCCTGGTGACAGACGGACAGACAGACGGACAGACAGACAGACGGACAGACAGACAGACGGCGGAGCCTTAGTAATAGGGTTCCCGTTTTACCTTTTGGGTACGGAACCCTAAAAAGGAACCCTTATAGGATCACTCGTGTGTCTGTCTGTCTGGCTGTCTGTCTGTCCGTCTGTCACAGCTGATTCGCTCCGAATCTACTGGACCGATTAAGTTGAAATTTGGTACACGTATGAACTTCTGTGACCCAAATACGGACGTGTTACGTAAATAAATTAATTTTGATTAAGGAGGTCACTTTGACTGTACCGTATTACATATCAAATGAAAGAGCTTGTTTTAAGAATTTTATATTATACAATATTTTTTATAATTTTAAAATACATACTTTTGAAATTATTTAAGAAAATAGATGAAAAATTACCATTCCCCCTCCCTTATCTCCGAAACTACTGAGCCTAACATTTTGATAAAAATACAGAAAATAGTTCTTTTACTTATAGATTACAGGAAAACCTATAAGAAGTCTGTGATCTTAAAATAACATGGTAAATCACTCAATCTTGTGCGTACAAACTTACATTTGCAGTTGGAATGTATGGGGATCATGTTTTTCAACTACAATGTTAAGTTTGTTCTTGGGATAAATTCATCCCAATATTCTATCCACCATTGTGCGTGGTTGGTCCAACACGCACTTGGCCGGTTTTTTGTTTTCGCTTAGGTGAACTGAAATCCAGTGCACAAATATGGGGCTTGCTAGGTTGTACGAGACAACCCTCAAAATGCTGTTACTGGAGCGTCTCAAACTTTTCCAAAAAGACGCGACCCTCGACCTCATGATGGCGTAAAAGTCCGGGACCCTCGTTTCGGCAAACATGCTGGAGGCACTGCAGTATCTTGGCAGTTTCATAAGTGTTCGGAAAGCATTATTGTACTGAACCCGTAATGAACCGTACATCTTTTTTGTGAAGTTGCACCAAAGTTGGCAGGTGTACATCGACAAGCAATAAGGTCTGAACAGTGTTCTTTACGCCTTTGGTGCACTTCACAAATTTGCGCGCGAGCATGTTACTCATCACCATTGAGGTAGGAATACTATGGATAGGGCATATTTTACTTTATGAAGAATAGTAAATACAAATATCTATCATATCGAAACAGTCATGTCAAAAAGCGTTTTGTTTCTTTCTAAAGGCTTCTACATACCGGGGCGACTTGTCGCGCGACGCGACGCGCCATAAAGGCACCGCTCGTCCCGCGACACGCGGGGCCTTTGTGCCGTGTCGCGCTGGTATGTAGAAGCCTTAACTCATCAACAGCTACATTGGAAAAAAGAGATATCTAAATGTTTGTCAAGGACTTTTGGCACGACTTTTGTGTGACGTCAAAATCTGTCTATGCGCTAATCTATCGCAAATTTTGTGGTACAAAACTCGGCAATGTGCTGTCAAACGGTTGCTTGCGGTCTCTCTCGCACTCGCAGTAACAACGCTATAAAAGGCAGCCATTTTAAGTACTCGATTTTTGTAGGTATTCACGCTAATTTTGTAGGTATCTATCTATATATGTCAATAGGTTAGGTTTATAAGTCAATGCTCATCACTGAGAGCGCCTTACGCTCTCTTTCTTTGTCGCAGTCGTCCTGAAGTCTGTCCGTCATAATGTGCCCTAAGTATTATTGCTTATTTATACAACATTAGTTTTTGTTTATACTAAACCTCTTAAGGGGTCATTGTATTCATCATTATGAACAATTTTTACTATGGGACCAAAGTTGAAATCGCGAAAAAAATATCAGCTGTTCCCTACATTTTGACGAGTTCAGCGAACTTAAATGTAGGGAACAGCTGATTTTTTTTTCGCGATTTCAAGGTTGGTCCCATAGTAAAAGTTGTTCATAATGATGAGTTCAATGACCCCTTAAGAGGTTTAGTATAAACAAAAACGAATGTTGTATATATTATATTATATAAATTGCTTCTTTTTTTTTATTAGGATGGGTTTGCTCTTACCTTAGTCTAGGGCAGAGGTGACAGAGACAAAGTCGACGATGGAGTGAGCTTACCCAGAAGAAGCCTGTGCACTCTAACTTACTTGCTTTACGACCTTTATGGTCGCACCATTCAAATACAGACTGGGTATGTTCCCCGGACGTATAGGCAGTCGGCCCATGAAAAATACTGCCATTCAGCTGGATTCTGGTAACCTCAAGGCTGACCCCAACTTAATAAATATAGCCCTTTTCCAACTATATAACGTTGGGGTCGGCCTATCCTTTATCCATCATAGATAGATAAAGGATAGGCCGACTGATGGATAAGTGCAGAGCATAATTATGGCCGGGCGTAGTCATAATTTAGAGACATGAGTAACAGGGTGTAAAGTTCACTCATCCTCCATATAGAAAAGGGAGAATCCTCCGACCAGACGGGTGTTGTGTCTGGTGGGCAACTGCCCAACGGTTGATGTCGGAACGTTGTATATACGTTAGTTGCGCGGTAAACTCTGCTTGCGCGATGCAGGATTTTGCGTGACGTCAGTGTGACGCGTTGTTCGCATGTGGTGATGTTGATGCCGTTACAATAACAAGTACCTAGTGCAAAATACAAAATGTTGGAAGTGCTGGTCGGCCATCGAAAATATTCTCTACTTCTTAGCGTGTCAAAGGAAATCTAAAACAATAATCAGCCCAGAACCTCTAGTGACATTTATATTAAAGCACGTAAGACATGACCACACATAAATTTGCATTCCGATTTGGAATCGTGTCTGAATCCGTACCATGACCCAGCAGTGTTGGAAAAAAGAAAGGAAATAAAGAAAAAGTATTTATTACGACTCTTACAGGAAGACCACAAATTAAAATAAACACACTCACAGAACCATAAAAAATAAGAAGTGAAATGAAAATAAAAACCAAAATAATGTAATAATGTTGTATGATCATGCCATAAAAAAAAAACTTAAGTATCAAACAAAATAGCTCGCAAATAACCATCTACAAACATAAAGACCAAGCTAATAATCCACCATAATAATATATCTTCCATAAAGCAGAAACTCTTCAAAGGTCACGAGTTAGAGGTTTAATAAAAAAATTGATCAGTTTAAACAAAGCAATTCATATTCATGAATGACAATAATTCTCTTGGAGGCCGAATAAATTAGATACCAGGAGTTTATTACAAGGATCTTGGAAAAAGAGTCGGTTGGTGATGGCAATGCGGCATTTGTTGTCAGGATTTCCTGACTGGTCTTAGTGGACACTGTGGAAACGGCTTCAATACTTAACAAATGTAACTGAAATTTAGTTATTTTACTCGGAGCGACTGCTTAGGGCAATCGTTGAAACTTTGACTAATCATTAGGTATGTATTTGCCAGATTTTGCAGATATATGCCAGTAACCTTTAGTGGTTAGCTTGCGTTTCTGTACTGAGCTCACGCAACGCTTCGTACGTTCAGCCAGTAATAGGATTCGCCCATCAAGGAGTGCTGTCCCCAATTTGACGCATTATTAATTTATTATACACAAAAAAAGGTATTTTAATAAAACGCGTATACTAAAAGATCAATAATTAAATTATCTTTAAATTGGTGAAGGTTTCAGAAAAATACGCTTGGTAGATTTTGCGCCATTCTCAGTTTTTTATCCGCGTTAGACATAACTTTACAAATTAATTTCTCTATGTACTTAATATAAACAGAATCTAAAATATTCGTATATTAAGTTATTAAGAAAATGCTCTAATTAACATATAATATGTTTTTCAAATCATTAACATTACTCGTTTAGACGTGATCTTCAGTATAAAATCATAAAGTCGGTTATCGTCGCCTTGTCCACATTTCGACACTCCAAGGGTTGTCAAAGAAAAAAGTTCCCTGCCGCGAATTAACTTGCATCTCACGTACCTATTAGGGATGGGGGACAAATAAGACGTTTATTTAAACAGGGGTGCAGTGTAGGGCGCAATATAAAACGAGACACCCCTATTTAAGTACGTAAAGAATAGAATTACGTTCTGGTATTTGTCCAGTTGTTTAGATGGGAGGAGAATAATGATGGTAGCTTATTGGTGATATTTTTCAGAAAGGCCAGGTGCGTAGTACTCGCAACCGGGGTGCGTGTATGACTAGATGTATGATGTACCTGTATGTATAGAACGAAGCAAAAGGAATATGCAAGGATCGTAGCAGGTGGCGTTTTGTAGTTTCTGCCTACCACCATGGGACGATGGCATGAGTTTATGTACGTGGTGTACATTCATCCGTACAAGTACTGAGAATGTAGAATGAATCCTATTTCTTCCCGTGGGTGTCCTAAAAGGTGACTAAGGGTACTTACTAGAGAATGGGCAGCAGCTTTCTCTATGTATTTTTTAAGGCCGAGGAGAGTTTGGTTATGTTGAGAGGATGAATGAAAGGCGACTAACAAAAGGTATTTATAAAGCAGAGGTGAGTGGAAACGCCGGGAGGGGACGCCCCAGGAGGACATATAGTGACCAATTGGTGATGTTCTTCAGAAAGATCAGGTGCGTAGTACTCGCTACCGTTGTGCGTATATGACCAGATGTATGAACGTAGGCGAAGCAAAAGGAGTTTGTAAGGAGCGTAGCAGGTGGCGTTCTATAGTCTCTACCTACCCCCATGGGAAGAAGGCGTGAGTTTATGTATGTATGTTTATAAGGCCAATAAAAAAATAACAGAACTAATTTGGAATATAACAGCACTAATTTGTCACCTTATTGTGATCGCCAACCCGCCTGCCAAGTGTGGCGATTTTGGCAAACCTCCCCTTTTAGGGGAGACCAATGTCCAGCAGTGGACGTCTTTCGACTGAAATGGTGACTGAGAATGTTGTAGAAGGTTGGTTGAAGTGAACTTTTGGGTTTTTCCGACAGCAATTTTTCCTTATCAATGAGTCTGGCTAGTGGATTAAAAAAAATCTGTGTAACATCCGGACATGAAGAAATTATATGGGTTCCGTTTTTGCCATTTGACTACACAACTCTAAAAATGTAGATGTTTTGCTCGTCCACTTCTTCTGACAAACAAATAACATTTTTGGTAATAATTATGTTTGTACTTTATCAACTCTAGGTATCACTGCAATCGAACAATCGTGTAACGATGCATACTTCATCAAGACCCCGATTAAACGTACAAGATTTCCGCCAATATTTTCTCACGGAACATTACCGAAGCCGAAAGATCGTTTATATGAGTAGGTAAGTACCCTCAGTGGCATAGGATCTACGAGTGAGGACTTATCAGCGCCTTCCGCTTGGTCAACCATGAGGCATCGCTCGCGAGACCCTGCGTCCAATCGCCGACAATTTGTTACATTATTCTACTTGAATTCCTTTTTACATTTCCACTCTCAGATACTTTTGTTGGAGATAACCGAATATTGGTTGTAAGTGTACCTAATTTCGTGTTTAATTTTGACGGGTTAATTTTGTTACCAGAAATACCTAATATTCTCACGTTGTTTATCAACATAATTATTCTGTAAACTGTGCTATTTGTGTAGGTATATCCGATATCGAACTTAGGAATTAGGATGGCATAATTTAAAATATAATATTATCTATGGTACCTATAGTTATGGTATCAAGGGATGAAAGGCTATTTGTTTGAAGGGAAGTTTTGGACGACATTGAGTTATACAATATGTAACAAAAACCCTGTTGTTCCTTCTACCTACGTTTTAAGAATCGGTATACATACGTAATAAAGCAAGTCATTTATAAAAACTGTTCAACAAAAATAATTAAAATAAATATTTAATTATTAATATTTGTAATGTTTAACTGATTTCTTACCTCTTTAGTTCTTTGATTTTGACTTCTAGACAAGCCAATTCTTAATTTTTTTAAATTATTACACCACCAATGTTGTGCTTGTAGGTTAATACTTCCACTTACAAATACTACAATAATTAATACGTCCATAAAAGGAACAACAGGGTTTTTGTATACATATTCGGATTCAGCGATTTTTTTCTGCGTCGGATGAGCCGGGTTTGTTACGAATCTAAGCACTTTTGCACTTAAGCAAAATGCAATTTTAGTGCATAAGTAATTCTCAAACATGATGTATGAAGGCTTCTACATACCGGGGCGACTTGTCGCGCGACGCGACGCGACACAAAGGTACCGCTCGTCCCGCGACACGCGGGGCCTTTGTTCCGCGTCGCGTCGCGCAACAAGTCGCGCCGGTATGTAAAAGCCTTGATCCGGAATCAAATTTTTCATATTTTTGATGTAAAACATCTTTATGCGCACGTAAAACCGATTGCTGGTGGGACGACGCATGCCGCGTGGTGATCGGCCACTATAGTCTTTAAGTAGTAGTGTGTAAATGTGTGTGTAGTGCGATGTTTCACATCTGCCAGTCGTCCCGTGACAGCTCAATTTTTTTTTTAGTAGGTACTATAGACTTCAATAACGCTGTACTTTAAAAAAAATGATAATCGTAGCATAAGTCGTTATTCTCGACCTAAAATTTCAGTTGAATGGCAGATAAATCGTTTTGTGATATAGCTAACTTTAGGTGAAAAGTCCCTTCATACATTTTGCTTTCCGGTACTAACACTATGCAATGTTGCTTTAACCAATTTGCCGACTGCCAAATTCAATAAGACATGTCGGTTCAACCATTGAAGTGAGGGCGGCCGTACACGGACTGCTCGAGCAGTTAACGGCTGACCGACGTACACGGACCGCTCCAGCGGTCGGCGTTGACTGCTTGAGCAGTCGGTTGTTGACTGCTCGAGCTGTCTCTATCAACCGCTCGAGCAGTTGAATTTCTACCGCAGTCTAAGTCATGGATTCTGACGAGGAAGCACTGCTTTTGCTGCTTCTGCTCAAGCGGAGACGACGGTGGCGACGTCAAAAGAGAAAATTTTGGGTTCATCCAATTTTGGAATTAAGAGAACAACATGGACAATTACATCATTTGTTTATGGAACTTCTAAGTTCCATAAACAGTGATGAAGAAAAATTTTTCAACTATTTTAGGATGTAAGTGTATTCGTTTGATGAAATGAATAATATACTAAGGTCTAAAATTAAACGTGAAGACACAATCATGAGAAGTATCCAAGCAGAAGAAAGACTAGCAGTAACATTGAGGTTCGAAAAATAAATAACAATTATTATTTAAATTTTTATTCATTAAAAATATTGGAAAATAATTCATCAGACATTACTGAAGATGATGAAAGGTCTTCAAATTGATAGTTTTGGTCATCAGCCGCTGATGTAGAGGGGCCAGTCGCTGATTTAGGGGGGCCAGTCGCAGAGGTAGAGGGGCCAGTATTATAACCATATTGTCCACGGTAATCATAAGGTGAATTCTGTGATGAATATCCCCTGCTCGCAGGATATAATATATGTGATTTGTCATCCCTTTAAAGTATTTAATTACGTTAAGTATTTCTGTCTTAGCATCTAATTTATACTGCTCATTAATTTTTTTAAACTCGCCAACTAATGACAGAAAAAACAATTTATCTTCATCTTCAACAATGCGCGAATTCTGTGATTTTTCATCGAAGCGTTTAGCTAATTTTTCAATTAAGACGTTCTCATCTGTGATTGTAGTATTTAATTTTCTTTTGTTTCTTTCTTTGTTTATTTTATTTTGACGATTTTCACTTTCTTCAGACGTAATTTCAGCGTGCTCACTTTCTTCTAAACTGTTTGTTTTATCGGGTCTATCTTCTATTATTACCTTTAAAAAAGACATCTGCTGATAATATGCATATGGCCGAATGTTTAGGGCTGCTGAACCACTCTTTGGTTTTATTTTTTTAGCATATCTGGTGTACCCATCTCTTAATGTCTTCCATTTTTTCTGTATTAACATGGCTGTAACAACAAAAAAAATATTTATTGGTACAATTTATTGATTAAAAAATATGTTTTTACAGGTATTAGGCAACTGGATGTACATTTATGGATTTGCAATATAGTTTTAGAATAGCATCAACAACAATTGGTAAGATAGTGAGGGATGTTTGCAGAAATATATGGATACATATGAAGGATATGTGTATGGAACAACTAACTGAAGATAAATGGAAAGACATAATAAATGGTTTCAAAAAAACTTCTAAGTTTCCGAACTGCCTTGGCGCCGTTGATGGCAAACATTTTAGAATAATACAACCCGCGCAAAGTGGATCGTCATATTATAACTATAAAAATTATTTTTCGATAATACTTCTAGCAGTATGTGACAGTAATTATATGTTCACTTTCGTGGATATAGGCTCGTATGGAAGGCACGCTGACTCGACTATTTTCGAAGAGAGTTGTCTATATAAAATGTTACAAGAAAAAAAGTTAAATATACCTCCACCTTCTGCAATATCGCATAATGGACCTGTATTATCGAATGTGTTTATTGGGGATGAAGCATTCAGCTTGCAGGAAAATTTAATGCGTCCAAGACAAGCCAAGATCCAAGATGGTGGCAAGAATTTACCAGAGAAAAAAAAATTTTAACTATCGGTTATCACGTGCTAGGCGATATATTGAATGCACGTTTGGCATTTTAGCTAATAAATGGCGGATCTTCCATATACCACTTAACGTCAGTGTTGATTTCGCAGTGGATATAGTAAAAGCATCATGTGTTCTTCACAACTACGTAAAACAACGAGATGGAAATAAATTTGAGGATACGTTTGAGGGTCTTCCTCACTCTATAGTACATTCAACCCAGCAAGTTCGCCCAGGTGGGCCTATGTTAACAACAATCCGTGAAGAATTTGCTAATTACTTTGTGAGCGAAGAAGGCAAACTAGATTGGCAATGGAATATGATATAAATCAATAAATATGTGTGTGACTTTACAATATGACATAAACTTAATAAATGTGTGTGTAATAAAATGACTGACTTTTTTACTTACCGATTTTATTTTTTTCTTGATTTGTTTTTTCATCAAAGTTCTCAATAACTTGGGCGCAAATAATTGCCCATGCATTGTTCTTCTTTATTTTGTCGCTGTGCTTCTTAAGCTTATAGTTCCAAATAATTTCATGTGTTTTAATTGCACTTATAAGCGCATCACTATCGCACACACCCTCCATTTTCAAAGATCAGTCGACAAATGAGACGAGACAGAGAGACACTAGACGCCGCGAGGCCAGAAGAGAAGGGAGGGGGAGGTCGTAGAGCTGTCGACTGCTCTAGAGCCGCCGACGGCTCGAGCAGTCAGTGTATGCCTCGCGACTGCTCGCGAGCGGTCGACAGCACGATGGAATTTCATCATGTAGTTGACGGCTTGAAGCGGTCGCGACTGCTCGAGCAGTCGTGTGTACGGCAGCGAATGAATGGCTATAGTTCACCGCGCGGTCGCGGCTTCAAGCAGTCGGTCATAACTGCTTGAAGCAGTCCGTGTACGGCTGGCCTAAGTGTAAAAGTGTCATTGACATGTAAAGTGTTTGTAGTTTGTACCAACCTACTTACTTAAGTACAGAAATAAAATCATTTATCCCTTTTCGCTGCAACTATTTTGCACTCTGTTTGGAGCTTCAAACAGAGTGAGTGTTAATTAGTTAAATTACGAAACAAAATAGACTATTTCTAATATCATTGAGTTATATCGATTCAATCATTTTGCTTTCTATTACACAAGCCATTTTGCCTGCTGCTGATTGGTGACACGGTTGGAAGTTGAATCATTTTTCTTTACTCTAGAAATAAGATGATGCAGATAATTTTGTATTAAGCGACATTTATCTTGAAATGTATACCTACCAATTTTTTTATTGAATATTATACCGAAACTTTAAGGTTGTTTTGCAATAAAGATCCCCAAGATTCCCAGCAGTAGTTTTTTTTTATAACGATTTTTTTGCCGAGGCCTATATCCAGCTGGAGGAAGGCTTTCGGATGAAATAATAATGATGATGAAACCCTAGGCACTACTATTTTCTTTCATTGAATTAAACCGGATGGAAACCAGCGTGAAGTTCAAATGTAGGTACGTACAGACGCCAGCAGGTCAAGCTACCCGAAACTGTCAAATTTTCCCAATCAACCTTGAACCATACGCTATAACGATAAAGTTGAAAATCTTATAAAGCAATTTGACAGATTGTAGTAGCTTGATGTGCTGGCGTCTGTACCTATTTTGAAATATTATTTTAAATAGCAATTGGTCGGTACGCAATCCTGTCTCCCTCCGGTCGAAGACCCTGATTGTCCTCTGGCTCCTGTCACCCCAGACGAAGTGCACGACATTATCAAGGGTCTGAAAACCCGTAAATCTCCCGGATCAGACGGAATCACCAACAGGGTGCTCCAGCTGTTCCCCGCTCACCTGATCATGCTAATGACCACCATCTTCAATGGCGCTCTTAGCAACAACATTTTTCCTCAAGCTTGGAAAAGTGCCACGGTCATCGGTATCCCGAAGCCCGGCAAGCCTAAGACCGAACCTTCCAGTTACCGACCCATCAGTCTGCTCAACGTCTTCGGCAAAGTCTATGAGAGCCTTATTTATAAGCGTCTCAGAGACTATGCCGAGACGAAGGGCCTCATCCCAAACGAACAGTTCGGGTTCAGATCCCAACATTCGTGCGTACAACAGGTCCACCGTATCGTCGAGCATATAAGCGCTGGCTTCCAGCGCCGGCTCATGACGGGTGCTGTGTTCTTCGACATTGCGAAAGCGTTCGACAAAGTCTGGCACAACGGCTTATTATATAAGCTCTACAAACTCGGTGTGCCCGATCGTCTCGTGCTCATCTTACGAGACTTTCTGTCGGACCGCACCGTCCGCTATCGCATCGAGGGTGCGCTATCCTCCCCCCATGCGCTCCGCGCAGGCGTCCCTCAGGGCTCTGTGCTGGCACCGCTGATATTCACTATATTCACTAGTGATATCCCCAAATGTAGAAAGGCGCAGTTAGCTCTGTTCGCCGGTCGCTTGTATTAGTGTGTTTTTTTTTTTTTTTTCGTCAATTTGTATTTTATTTTTGTAATGTGTGTTTTGTTTGTGCAGAATAAACAATTTTTCTTTCTTTTTTTTTTTTTCTTTCAGGCCGAAGTCAACAGACTCGCGGCCTGGTTCAGGAAGTGGAGGATCGAAGTCAACCCTGATAAGAGCCAGGGGGTCCTATTCTGTAGGCCCCGGCGATCACCCGCCCTCCCCCAACCGATCACCATATTCGGCAAGCCTATCCCTTGGGAGAAGCGAGCCAAATATCTCGGTGTGGTCTTAGACCATCACATAACGTTCGGTGAGCACATAAAAAAATCCTGAAACACTTTGCTAAGAATTTTTTTGAAGCATTATTTTACTATTAATTCCTGAACGTCATAATAAATTGGAGACAAATCTACATCGCACGTCAGAAATAAATTCGTTAACTATTCTCTTTGCAGTATCTGTTAATAAATTAATTAATGCAGTACGAAATTAGTTCCGCGGTTCTAGTACCTGTGTTTATTAAAAACAATTTAGTTTTCAAATTAGATATCAGCAACAGTTTGATAAACTACTTAGATGTGTACTATCATGGTATCTATCTACTCTGATATTAGCCTAGTCCAATCAATCGACGTTTGTTAAGCTGAAATGTTTTGTCTCATTGTATAAAGATTGATACTTATTTATAAATTATGGAAGCATCTGGTAGAACTAAAAATACAAAAGGTAATATATTTTTTTTTGGTTTGACGAGTTTTTATTTTTTTTGAAGAATTTTTATAAGTCAAAGTTAGGGCAACATTCACAGAATATGTTAGTGTCAATCAATTTTCAGTCAAAGAAATGTCACACTGTCACAGTGACAAGCCGCCCCATATTTTCACGTGCCGTATCAAATCATTTTTGAGCGTTAAAGCGAGTTATCCGATAGAAAACCAACGAGTGTAAAAGAGATAAACAAGGGCTATTTATTTCATAATAAGTTTACACTGGAACGTAACATCTCTAACGTTATTGATGCCGTTCTGCAGTAGTAAATTATTTTGTAATATTGTATTTATTTATTATTAAAAACCACTCATCATGGCTTCTACATCCAAAGATGTTCCTACGGTCATCATTGAGGGGAACCCTCCAGATGATTTGGAACCTGGTGCATGTTACGACAGCATCCTAAATCCCACAGATTCGTTCGAGGAGTTTGCTTCTGAGATGAGTTCAAGTCTTCAAGAGCGCAATATATCATTAGCGAATATAAATAGTACTATTATTGAGATTCAAAGTGAAATTGGTGAAAGTTCTGCGCAGATTAAACCCACAAAATCTAATGATGACTTACAGACTAAAGATGTAAGTTTTTTTTTTATTGCTTTGTGATCTATGTACAATCTTTTTCGGCCTGGTCGACGAATGATCAAATTTGCTTTAAACTTTTCTAGGAGTCGATATCAGCATCAACAAGCCACTCAAACCTGACAGAACAGAATGGTGATGACACAGATAATGAGAAGGATGATTATCTTCAAACTCCAGAACTGGTGAACAAAGAGAAACACGTGTTTATACTCAGTTCTGCTGGAAAACCTATTTATTCTAGGCAAGTATTTCTCTTATGATGTTTAATCACTGCTTTTCATCTGAAAAAACATATGCATAATATTGGTCTAAAAAAGGTTGGTCAGTGTTAGCCAGTCTGCAAGGTTTGATAGCAGATACACCCAAAGTACCTACCTAGAAAGAAGAAAGAAAGAAAATTTGTTTATTTTGTACAAAGTAGCCAAACTACCTAAGTGGTCTTAGAAGCTACTGTGAGGCTGTATCAGCTGGATTTTTGACAGGTTTTAAACATTATGTAATTTTAATACCAGTCTAAAATTAAAAGTTTTCCTGAACCTTCCTCTTATTTAAAAAAAAGGCTTTATTGTTATGATTGCTTTACCCAATGTCCTTCGTATAACATAGATCTTAGAAATCTACACGAGACACAATGGCTTTTTCATTGTTTCTGTAATTACCTACGAAATACGAAAGGTTTAACAGGTAAAATTTAATTTAAACAAACAATTCCAGCAGGATAAAATTATAATTATACACTGAATGCTAACTTCTTATTCAAAATTAACTAACTATAAAAAAAATATATATAATAGTATCCTAACTTACCTAAAACTATGAATAAACTAAAATATTTCAGGTACGGGAATGAAGATAAGCTAGCAGGTCTTTGCGGTGTCATCCAAGCATTGGTAAGCGTGGTAGAGGAACAAAACCAGGATATACTGAGATCTATCACAACAAAGGATTGTAAGGCAGTGTTCTTGGTGAAGGGACCTCTCATACTGGTTGCGTTGTCTAAGTCGAATGAAAGTGAAACGCAACTTGTTTTACAGTTAACGTAAGTTGAACAAATAATTTAGATAGTGTGTTAAAAAGAATACTGTATTTCTGTAAGAAAGAGAGAGAAATTGGTACAGAACATATTTTTGTGGTCTAGCCAGTAAAATAAGGAAATGAGTTTCATAGAAAAGAATGCCACTCATTTATTGTAATATAATTTTTGAATGTGACAATAATCTACAAAACAAAAAAAAACTAACACCATAGTATTATAATTTGATATTTATCTCATACTTTAATGTGATTTTAATGTGCTTTATCATCAGTTCCAGAACAATTTGGGCTAACATTATTTTTATCAATAATGATAGCCCAAATTGTTCTATAATACCTAATACATTTTTTAAACTTGCATGACTTTTCCGGTTTATCAACTCCTGTTATCACAACTTTCAGGTATGCATTTAATCAGATAGTATCAGTACTTACTCTAACGCAACTGAACAGAATATTTGAACAAAGAAGAAACTATGACTTACGAAGACTACTGTCAGGTGCTGAGCGACTTATTGACCATTTATTTATATTTATGGAGAAGGATCCTGCATTCTTATTGGGTGAGTTGAGTAGACCATCATCTGCAATTTCAATGCTCCAAAGCATTACAGTGATACCGATCTGCAACTCTCCTACTGCAGAGTAAATGCCTCTTTTGAGTGACAGATACAGAGAAGGAATATATTTTCATCATAAATTCATAACACTCTAGTTCTGTGCCCATGGGCATCATTTGATCCAAGTTCCTTCCATATTTCAGTGTTGTCTTAATTCACTTGCGCAAGTGGTAAGTAATTTGAGCATGTATAGATACAGGATACATGATGTGCGGTTTACTCATGCAGTGTGTACCTGTCATTTGACCCACCCAGTTATTTGTACACAGTATTTCTAACAATGCTTAATTTTATTACAACAGTAGCAGTTTAACTTGATATTGCGTAAATGCGCATGTTACATGCACCATGAACAATCAATCAATCAAAAGTCATTTATTCAAACTAGGCTGAGAATTAGCACTTTTCGAACGTCATAAATTACATGAGACAGTTCCCCAAAAACGCCCGCCCTCCACCACTTCCTAGTGCTTTAGCTGCGAAGAAGAAGTGGCGCAACAAACTCCCCAGCAGCAAGGCTGTCTGTGAACAAACACTGAACTCCATCATATTTTCAGTGTTAAGAGTCTACAATACCTCAAATTGCTTAGCATAATCCTGCGTTATATCGAAAATATTGCAGCATTCATTTTGAAATAAATATATGTATAGTAAAGTTGCGGATGAATGCTAATTACTATGTTTGACGAAAACACGATTCCATAAAAAATTATCTACATAAAATAAAACAAAAATACTTCAAATTAGATCATGAAACTTTGCATAATAACAACGAAATATAAAGCAGATACTGTTTTTTTTTATTACCATTATTTTCACCATAAAAAGAAATGACCTAAACTATCGGTGCCTTGGAGCCTTCCCCATGCCGTCCAGTACCCCACTCAGCCTCGCTTACTAGCGTGAGCGCGAGCAGTAATGTGCGAGCGAGATAGTGTGAGATAGCGCTGAGGTATTACGGACTCTTAAAGCGCGCGGGTGTGCGCTCCGGACGCCTGACGTGGGCCTAGAAGCCGCAGCGTGCACCCGCCTCTTGCAGCGCGTCTGGTACAATATTGGCATCGAGCTTGTTAAGTTGTGTCGGTTAGAACGCCTTAATAGATTATTTGCTCATTTTTTTGGCAAAAAAACGTCGCCTACAAATTCGACAGATGTCCTCGTTCTTGACAAGTAGGTTACTAAGTGGAGAGTTCGTAAACTTTGTGCGTAGCATGGCACTATCTGTACCTACATACAGATAGTGCCATCCAAAAAGACGCGCCCCACTCTTTTTCCTAATCGCGTATAGTGCATGTGTGCATGATCCTTTCGCTAGTGTTGTAATGCCGTAGATACGTACGAATTGCCTATGAGTGTGCAGGCACACTCGATGAATAAATCAGCTCGGATCAAACTCCCCACACCCCGCGGCCCCCTCAACCAAAAAATAGTGGGGCGGGTTTTCGTAGATGGCACTATCTGTACCTTCCGACGCGTATGACATGTGAGCTTACACCCGAGCGAGTTTTAGCGTGAGCCCTAAAACAGGAGCCTGATGCTTTATTAAAAAGTCTAATAAAAGCATAATTAATATAAATGATTTATTTCACAGGCGCCGTCCGCTGCTTACCTCTGCCCGAAAAAGCAAGAGAGAACATAACAAGTGCGATCCAATCGACTTGCAACAAGATACGGGATTTAGTCTTCGCAATAATGTTGGCTGGAAACCAACTGATCACGCTGGTTCGAATGAAGAAGTATACCTTACATCCATCCGACATACACCTGCTTTTTAATCTGGTACGGAGTTCCGAGTCCTTTAAGACTGCCGAAAGTTGGACACCGATTTGTTTGCCGAAGTTTGATTCTACGTGAGTTGGTTTTGTAATGTAATTGTAATTTTTTAGAAATGGTAGAATTTACTAGCCTGCCACGTTGGTCTAGTGGTCGCAAGCACTACTGACCATGAGGTCCTGGGCTCGATTCCCAGGCCGGGCAAAGTGTCAGTGGTCTGTATTTGTGACCGGTAGATGGCAATTGGCTCGCCCCCTATAACATGGGACTTGGCGAAATGTAAGTGTACTATAGGTACATCTCTGCCTAACCCTCGGGGACTACAACCGTGATGTTATGTTGTGATATGTAGATCTTTTACGCGGTATTTTTGTTTGCGATCAATGAAAATACATACGCAATATAAGATCACATGCGCTGTACTCAAAATGGCTAGTTATAATCTAATCCTTATATCAGTATTGTAAAAGGTGACTCTTACACTCAGTTGCAGAAAGCTCACCATTAACACTTCATTACATAAAGCAGCATTATCGCTAATGAATTCATTACTTTAATGAAGTTGCACAAACAAATTTTAGATAGCATTAGACATTTTTAATGCCACTTTAGTTAAAGAAGACTTTAAACAATATTGCCAGGAACAAATTACCATATTGAACGAAAAGAGTGAACATTTGCTTTCTGTTATTATTCGTACGTACAAGTACACCACAATTTTAGCATAAAATAAAGTAAATGTAGTTGATTTATGTGTATTCAGTGTACTCTGTGGTTTAATGTAGTTTAAATAATCAGGTTTAAGGGGGATGCGCTAAGGTAGCCCGCGAAATTCAAATTTACCAACGTTTTTTGCAATTTTTATACTTCTGATTCATATTCTAATGATTATAATTTTGTAAAGCCATATTGGTTATGGCCGCGAATCATAATTAGATCAACATACGTGTTACTGACCTGCAAATTGCAAAAAAACGTAATAAAATTTGAATTTTGCGGGCTACCTTAGCGCATCCCCCTTAACCTAATAATTTTAACATGTGTGCAGTCTAAAGCTCCTGCCACACGTGGAAATCCATCAATTTTATAAAAACCTGCAACTCTACGTAGTTCCGTCCGGTCTGGCATTTTAATATAGAGGTGGCTTAATTTTGCTAGCTCACGGGATACTTTTTGTATAAACAAACTGACAAACAACCCGACCCAACCTTTTTCCGACAAACTGTTGATTTATTTATGTTTATTAAATCACCCAATACCTACTTGCTGGAAAGATCCAGTGGCGAAAAATCTCAAACATATTAAAAGCTGTGTCAGGCCATTAATGGATTTATTTCTTTGCGTCACTGGTTCTAAATCTTAATCAAATAGGTTACAAATTTGAAGAACTGCCTCCTTGGAAATTCTATACCTTACACGAAACTCTTTTCCATCATGTTTTAAAAATGAATTCACTCGGTCTGGGATTCGACGGCGAGGTAAATCTACTAAATGAGAATCAGATAATGACGAAAGACTGGTTAAAGACATCTTTCAATTACAGAAATGCATTCAAGTGCCGTAGAAAACACTAATGTCGCTCTTAATGGATGCTTTTCGGCCCATTAAAATAAAAAAATCTGAAATGTCAAACTTAACGTTCACCACCTGCTAATGGGCGCTAATGAAGTTACGTGCAACGTAAAAGTGTTTAAAATGGCCGGTTTCATTAGGTTTGACATTTCATTACTTAAATTTAATGGAGCATTAAAATAAAATAAAAAATGGTTTTGTGCAATGATTTAATGCTACATTAGTGTTTAATGTAGTCTTTAAAATTTAAAGATCGTTTCTGCAACTGAGTGTTAGTCTACTACTTAGTGATTTTACAAAGAAGTTGTCCCAACTTTGAACCCAACTTAATCATTTTCCTGATCTGATCCCAATTTCAAATAAATTGGGATCAGATCAGGAAAATTATTAAGTTGGGTTCAGCTAATTTGGATACCAGTTTATAATAGAGAAATACTGCGAACTCCAATATTTTCGTGTACCACTAGTAATTGAGTCAATTGCGTGTCTTCTCACAATTTTACTACATATTTTATTTATCAGTTATTGCGGTAACCATTTTTATCCCTAGTGTTATTTTGTTAACACGGTTTTACAAAGAAGTAGGACCCAGCTTAATCATTTTCCTTATCTTTTTCCAATTTATTTGGATTCAGCAGAGTTGGATACCAGTTTATAATAGAGAAATACTGCATACACCAATATTTTCGTGTACCACTAGTAATTGAGTCAATTGCGTATCTTCTCACAATTTTACTATTTTATTATCAGTTAATGCGGTAACCATTTTTATCTCTAGTGTTTATTTATTTTACACTTTTGGAATGCTTACAGCTATAAACTTAAAATAATTAAAACAATGATTGAATGATGGCCAATTACAAGCTTTCACAGATAAAAAAAAAAGTAGTTAATATATCAAAGACAGTAGTAACCTTAAATAACAGGTACTTAAATCAAATCTAGCGTGTACAATGTTGTGCATACATAAGCTATACATTGTCAAAGAAATTCTTGCTCAGCGTTTTTTTAATCTTAGCAACACCAGTACAGTTAATGTCGATGTCAATCTCCTGGCTAGCTGCATTAAACGCGCGACTAGCCCTTATCAGAAATGAGTTTCGTCTGTAAGTGCATTTTGCATTAGACGTGTGAAGCAAGTGAAACCTGCGTAGGAACGCACAAGGCACACGCAGTCCCACTGCTCAACAACTCAGAAACATCAACCGATCCGTTCATGATATTAGATAGAAAGGTTAAATCAGCAATTTTTCTCCTTACATGAAGAGGAAGTATGTGATGTTTTCTACAACGCACAGAATAATTAAAAGAATAAGCTCCAGTACGAAACTGAATGTATCTTAAAAATTTCTTTTGTACGCTCTCTAAGCGGTCAATATATACATTGAATTTAGGATTCCAGACTTGAGAGCAATACTCCAGGTGGCTACGAACAAACGAACAATACAATATTTTAATGGCCTTGATGCTCTTTAACTCTGACGAGATTCGGATTATGAAACCCAAGGCTCTTGACGCTTTTTTGGCTATATTATCGACGTGTGCATCAAACAAAAGTTTTGAGTCGAAAATAACTCCTAGGTCCCTAACGACGTTCACTCTGGCTATGGGGGTATCCAACAGATTGTAGACTACACTGATTGGATTCGGTTTCCGGGTAAATGAGCACACATAGCACTTTGAAACATTTAAATCCAATTTATTCTGCCTGCAGTAAATTTGGAAACTATTTAAGTCCTCCTGAAGAAGGGCAGCGTCATCTGTTGAGGAGACCTGTTTCATTATCTTCATATCGTCCGCGTACAATAATATTTTGGAGTGCTGGAAACAGGCCGCAATGTCATTGATAAAGATGTTGAACAAAAGGGGCCCCAACAACGAACCCTGAGGGACCCCGGAACAACCGTTTGACACCTGTTTCGTACGTATGAAGTGAACCAGCGATAGAGATTACCCCGAATACCCATCAGTAGAAGCTTTCGCATCAAGATAACGTGATCGATACGGTCAAAACATTTGCTGTAATCGGTATAGATAACATCGACTTGGGACCTACGAGACATTGCATCAGACAGAAAGTCACTGCAGACAACAAGATTGGATGTAGTAGATCGACCACCCAAGAAACCGTGCTGTTGTTCGCAAAAGTTTAATTTAAGTGCTGAGTACAATTGTTTGTATACAATTTTTTCTAGAGCCTTTGCGAACACACACAACTGAGAGATCGGTCTATAGTTCTCAATGTCAGTTTTCGAGCCCTTTTTATGGATAGGAGTTATATATGCCGACTTCCAAATCGAAGGCACCACACCAGTGTCTAATGAGCGCTTAAACAAGATTGAGAGGGGAGCGGAGATACTTTTAGCACAGTTCACTAAAAAGACTGGTGAAATATTGTCTGGGCCTGGAGATTTGCTACTATCGAGTGCCTTAAGTATCCTCAGTACCTCATCCTCACAATTTTCTACGGAATCTATATCCTGTGAGCAACACACGGAGGGCTCGCTGTGCATGAAGTGCGAAGGTAAACTGCCGTCACTGCCCAAATCTGACAGAAAGTTCGAGTGAAAATAATCTCCGAAAATATTACAAATTTGGTCACCGTTGCTTGAAGACTTCTGTCCAGACCGCATTATTGAGGGATAAGAGTTAGATTGTTTTTTAGACTTTACGTATTTCCAGAAAGTTCGCGGGTTTTTAGAAATATCCGACTCAATCTTACTCATGTAATTATCGAACATTTCTTTCTCTAACTCTTTGGCACGTTGACGTAGCGTAACAAAGGATGTTATTTTGTTAACACGCCATTATTTATAATTACAGAGGATTCCTCCACGGCCACGTATCGTATATCTCAGAAGACTGTCAAGCTTGTCTCCTTCTACTCACAGTACAACGAGACGCATTCTTCCCTCTCTCCCAAGCAAAGCACACGATAGCCGAAAAACTACGCCGGTCGAACTGCCTGGTCGCTATCAACGATGCCTTAAACAGAAACGAAGAATTACCCACGACGAACCCTTTAAAGCATATAGGAATACCCGAAATCCGGCACTTTATGTACAAATGTAAATCGACGGCCCAACTTTTTACTTCGGACCCCATAAGTCTGGATAAGTTACAGGATTATAGAATGAGACATAAAGTAGGGGGTGATATCACTGTGAAGAAGATTGAAAAATTATCGGATATAGATTATGTGAGGAATTACAGGAGCTTTTGCAGTTCAATCCATTGTACTTCGACGCCGGCTAAGCTTATTTTTCGGTCCAATTCTACTGACACTGTTTTGGCTTGGGTAAGTGTTTCTTGCAATTCATTTCCATTTTTAACTCGTGTTTTAACAAGTGAATTATAATAGACTATAAGTAGGGTGACATTTGGCTGGCAAAATGGCGCCGGGGTATGTTAGTTAAAAGCAGTTATAAATCCGTTCTACATTATCGTATCTTTTTAAAAATACCTGCTGAAATTGGCTGTTTTACTCTGTGGGAAATCAGAAAGCCACCACATCCAATTAAAACGTTTTGCAAACCACCTTCGCTTGATTTGATACAAAAAAAATCTGTAGTAAAGACATTTTTTAAGATCCCAAATTATTTTTCTAATATCCAATCATATTCCTTGCACTTCATTGTCTTGATCATCTCCTTGGAGTAAATTAATTAAATTATATCTTGTTATTAATAATGTTATTCTAATTTTGTTTAATTTTATCTAATTGTATCAAATTTTGTCTAGTTTTGAATAATTTAGCCTAATTTTAAAATGATTTACAAATTATTAATTTCAGGTAACAAATGGCTTCGAACTATACGTAACATTCGACCCCCTAATGGAAAAAGACCAAGCAATAAAAGCAGTGGATCGTCTCCTCAAATGGATCAAGAAGGAAGAGCAAAGGATCTTCATAATGCACGCACCGACCTTCTAGCCAAAGTTCAGTGTGCCTTCAATAAGTGGCATGATTAAAAACTCTTTGAATCGAAACTCTAGTGCTGAGGAGTGTCTATGATTTTTGTAAATTATAAATTGTTCGTCTATGGTTTTAAATCTGCGTTTGTAAATTGATATTAGTTATAGGAATGTATAGAAAAGGCCTTATTTGCCACGATGAAGGTTCCGCTCGCAAAATTAAACACATGCGGGCTAAATAATTATTCATGTTTTGGGCAAGTGTGCATGTGCACGCTTGCGCAAAACGTTGGACATACCTACTATTTTATTTACAAGTTTTTGTAAGGGACTGTTTTGTGAGGTATTCATTCTATCTTATGATCACGGTCAAAACATCTTATTTCTGAAACAATCTGATCATAATGAAACAGTATCTCCCAAAAGTGCCACATCAAACTAAGTGCATTCTTTTTTATTAAATTGATGAGCATTCACAGCCTACAGGCTAGATGTGGATTATGTTCCAAAATTAAACGCAGCTAAGGGCTTTTACATGGGATATTACCTACTTACTCGAATAAACTCGAAACCTCCCTAATTAGCACCACTCAATACGAAATTTTTTAAGCCTTCCATCACACAGATTTTTTTGCAGCAACGTTTTTTTACACTACGTGCACTAACCGAATCAGTGTGATGGAAACCTTAGCTGTTGAAATAACGTTGTCATTCTCAATTTTCAACTTGCTGCTTCCAAGTACAGAATAACATTTTATATTTTAGTGCTTAACTAAATAAACTTAGCTAGAAGTCATTCCAAATAGACTAAAATAATATTTTAATAACGTGAACAATAAAATTACGTATTATTTATGGAATTAGAGTTATCGAATTGTATAGTAAAATCTAATTTTAATTAAAATCAAGGTCAAAATAAATTTACTTGACAGCCGTGATGGGTATCGAACTATACTTACTTCGTTTTTTTTTTAGGGCTTTTTGCGGTTTGCACATTTAGCCAGCGTCAAGTAAAAAGTTCGTTTTTTAATCCCAGATACTAATCTGACAGCTGCAAATGTCAAACTACAAAATTGATAAAACGAACAACAATCATTTGAAATGTCAAATTAGTCTCTGGGTTTAAAAAATCAACTATAGATCTAATGACGAAATAACAAAATAAATCCAAATTCATAATAATTTCAAGTAACTGTACCACCAGCGGCCGTTGACCCCGTAATCAGCTGTAGTTACTTACTTGAAATTATAATAATGTGCCTTATTTGAAAAACGTCTAACGGGCCTCTGCGAGTTGGCTTCGGTCCCTCTTACGCCCTCCAAAGGTCCAGGACCCCCAGGTTCCCAAGAAATGTCAGAGACGTGAAAATAATAATACCAGCGTATTATTATCCCAGTGCGGGGCAACGGATACTGAGGTGGAGAGCAGTCATGGCGGCCCAGTGTTAATGGACTTACGAGTTTACTTGGTGTATATAATTTCATCACCACTGCTCTCAAACAGTGAAGGAAAATATCGTGAGGAAACCGGCATGTCCTAGAACCAAAAATTCGAAGACATGTGACATCTACCAACTCGCACTAAGGCTGCGTTCAGAGGACACGCGCACGCCACGCGCCCGCTCCGCTCGCTTTGAAAGTTGTATGTATTTTGAGTCTTATGACACATCAATAGATCTCAGATTGCATTGGTCGAAGTCGACCCGCACACGCCTTGTGCCCGCGCTTCGGCTAGTGCCGTATTGACTGTTGATCAAGGGCGTATTTTTTATTAAATATAAGCGAGTGCGAGGCGGGCCCAACGCGAGTGCGGGGCGTGCGCGTGGTCGGCGCGGGTTATCTGAACATGCCGTAAGCCTGCATGGTAGATTGCTCGAGACAGGTTGGCGATTTCAGACTTATATTAACTATACGTCCAGGTTTCTTCACGATGTTTTTCCTTGACCGATGTCAATAATATGCAAGATAAACTCAGACGGCCATATTACAATACAACGTTTATATTTAGACCTAGATTTAAACCGCACCAAGTTTGTGCTGTGCACAAACTACAGGCATTATTGCGACTTAATATTGCACGTCAGATAAAAAAATGTCAACGCACGTGCACTCCTGACGAAGTCTATTAGCTCACAAACGCGCTTAGCGATTGAAACGATTCTGTTTACGTTGAGCACATCACGGGGGTGACGTCATCGTAGGTTTAAAAAAGATGACACGCTCGGTTTTCATACTATCTAATGAGCATGCGGTATCTAGCCTACTCTAAATCTGTGGTCCCGGCTGTCATTTACAGATCTTTGACAGTCGTTACAGGTGCTCAGAAGCTGTCTTACCAGTAACTGGGTCGTGGAAGTCAGATAGGCAGTCGCTTCAAGTAAAATACGCGTATACAGCAGCATCCGGTGAGACTGGACGCCGACCCCAACATTTATTTATTTATTTTAATTTAACATAAAACGGCCAAAGGCCATTAGATAAAGACACAACACATTATATTAGTACAAAAACAAAAGAATACTCCAGACATGTTGACAAGATCTTCAAACATAAATGGAATATAGTTGGGGAAAAGGCTAGGCAGACAAATAATTAGATTGATACCCATCACTTGTGTGAAGTTTCTCTAGTTAATTTGATCTTGTATAAAATTAATAAATTATGCCAGTAGTTTTATATAAAAAAAAATACTTACCTAATAAGAAAAAAAAAACAAATAGGCAAATTATTTATAATAAACTAATGAATTTATGGGAATTTAACATGCATTTTAGTCCTTACAAATTTGTAGATAGATGTTCAAAGAAATTTATATTCTGTACATAATTATGTAGATAGTCGAAATATTATATTATTATTATGCTCATGTATTTAGAATTTAATTTGTTCTTTCTAATACACGTTATAACTTAAAATTTCTATGTCGTGCTAATTTTAATTTGTATCACCATACGCACCAACCATCAGAAATGAATGTATCCGGAAGAGAACCGGAGTTACCGACATAGCCTGCAGAGTAAGCAAGCTGCGGTGGCAGTGGGCTGGCCATGTTTGTCGAAGGACCGATGACCGGTGGAGCAGAGTCATGGAGTGGAGACCGCGTATCGGCAAGCGTAGTGTGGGACGCCCCCCAACTAGATGGACCGACGACCTTAAAAAGGTGACTGGGACAGACTGGATACGGAAGGCGGAGGACAGGGTGTTGTGGCGCAGCCTGGGAGAGGCCTATGTCCAGCAGTGGACTGCTATAGGCTGAGTTGATGCATGCTGATGCTGCAGCACCAACCGCAGCAGCAGCTAGCGCAGTAGCAGTGCTGGCCCTATCGTAAGGGCTGCGACTTTCGAGGTCGTAGGTTCGAACCCTGACAAGCGTTTTACTTTGTGTAAATTATTTCATCACCACTGCTCTCAAAACAGTGAAGGAAAACATCGTGAGGAAACCGGCATGTCCGAGAACCCTAAAAATTCGAAGACATGTGACATCTAACAACCCGCACTGGGCCCGCGTGGTGGATTACGGCCCACACCCTCTCGAAGAGAGGAGGCCTGTGTCTCAGCAGTGGGAACATTATAGGCTGACTATGCTAAGCACCAACCAGTCTTACCTGTCATTTGTGGATCTTCGACAGTCGTTAGAAAGAAAGAAAAATAATTTTATTTGTCACTGAAAAAAGTGCAAGTACAATGTTGGAAAACATAATTACACAAAACAGATCTAAGTACATATTATAATCACGATCATAAACAAACAAATAGTCGGAAGCTGCACGTCATGACTGTGACAAGAAGGCTTGCACTCAGCATGATGCTGTGCTATGGGACCCACAGCACAGCACTGCGTTACGGGTCGTCAGAAGCCCGAAAGTCTGACGACCAGTCTTACCAAGGGGTATCGTATTACCCAGTAACCGGGTTGTGGAGGTCAGATAGGCAGTACCTTCATTTTAAATACTGGTATTCAGCTGTATCCCTATACACAATGTACTCTGTGGCTGTATCCGGTTAGACTAGAAGCCGACCCAACCTATAGGCAGATTGATTGATAAGCACTAACTAAAAATATTTCTATCTTTTACTTACAGCCAAACTAAGACAAAGACGGCAAATATTTGTGGCAAGATTTATAAATCGCAATTTGATTTGACTTTACTTTGCAAAGTAAGTTTTTCATGCTAATGTGAACCTTATCATTATGCTAGTAATTTTCATATTCGAACATTAACATTAAATTATACCAACGTGATCCGTTCTTTTTGCTCACATTCGCTTTTACGATTATGAACGTTAAGCAGAATGTATTTACATTACGTAACTAGTTGCCCAAAATTAGTTTAATAGTTTGTCCGATATTTACACGATAATTTCATCATGCGTGCATTAGTTTTAGGAGGAAAACAATTCGCGACCAGCGTCATTTTTTGACAGCACTAGAGTTGCCAGTATACCACAGAGTACATTCTAATATACTGACACAGTATACTATAGTAGTCTTTGACTAGAGTCATGCAACTTTTTTAAGGAAACTAGTGTCGCAAACACAGCACAATACAGGATGGATTTTGAGATGGGGCAGTAAGGGCAGCTACCTTAACCGTTGTAGCTACAGGGAAACGGTCTTTAGAGACCGTTATAACTTTTTGAGAAACTTTGATCTGCATTCACAGATTTTGAAAAAAATGTACAGTCAGCAGAAAAATGGGCAATATTCACAAAAACTTTTTTTTATGCCAATCGATCCCGTTTCATATTCTTCTAAGGATCAAAAACCTCTATTGGACCAACTGAGGTTTGAATACTAGAAAAGTCATAAATCGCAAAATACTTTTCCCATACATTTCGTAGGAAATGAGACCCTCAACTTAGTTTTTTTATGATGGATACAATGACGACAGGCCAAAAATAAACAAAAAACAATTAAACTTTGAATTGATACGCGTCATAATTTAATTTGCTTTTGAAAACATAATCTACATAGTTTGTTGCTTGGTTGCTTATAATTTCAGAAATTCTGCGCAACAGCCGCCATACTCGGTATAATTTGAACCGACAATTCGCAAGGCAGTGGATACAAACATATGGTCCTATACCGTGACCACCAGCAGTTCTGATCTCACGCCTCTTGTTTTTTTGTTATGTGGCGCTATTAAATAATTTCTATAGATGACAGTATTCAGGAACTCAAAGATTTACTTACCACGATTCTCTATGGAATTAGTCCTAACACATTATCAGCTGCTACCCGCTCTCTAGTAAAGAGAATAAACCTATGCCTAAGTCTAAACGGCTACCGTTTTGAACAATTCATATCTTAGAGCACAAAAGTAAAATTTCTAGGTGAGTCTAAATGTAAAGTTTCAAGTTTTTTAAGGTGAAATAATACCCAAAGTAGAAGTTATTGGTTTTTATTTATTTTTCGATCAGTCTTTTTTGTAGCGGCCAGTTTATCGATAGTAAAAAATTTAAGTTGGCGTCTCTTTCCCTACGAAATGTATGGGAAAAGTTTTTTGCGATTTATGACTTCTAGTACTCAAACCTCATTTAGTACAATAGATGTTTTTGATCCCTATAAAAAAGAGGATCGATTGGCATTAAAAAAAGTTTTTCTGAAAATCACCCATTTTCCTGCTGACTGCATTTTTTTTTCCAAATCTGTGAATGCAGATCAACTTTTCTCAAAAAGTTAAGGACAGTCTCATAAGACCGTTTTCCTGTAACTACAATGGTTGAGGTAGCTGCCCATACTGCCCCATCTCAAAAATCCAACCTGTATAATGCTATTTCAAGGTTATACATTCTTTACCGGACATCCTGTATATACTAATACATTTTAATAAATACTCGACTGTATCACGCTGTTCAGTTCAGTTTTCACTTCAGTCCCCATGACTGCCATTTTTTTTTTCAGTCTTTTTTTATTTTATCTGCAAGTAAATGCCCTAATCTTAGTTTAGTTTCATAAAATCATGTTCACTAGGTACTATTGAAACTCATTCTTGAATCCTATGCTGAAGTTCTCATTCTTGAATCCTATGCTGAAGTTCTTTGAAAAACTTAGAACGTCAAAACTTGAATATTATTTTCCTCTTTATCTATCTTCAATCTTGCAAAAACAATTGTACCTATTTGTTTTCCCCCATTTCTTTTTGTGCGTCTGATTGGCTACTGCAGTCCATTTTAGCCATGCAGTAATTAAAATGTTGTACCTACATAATACAAATTAATGAACCTACCTACTTGTAAATTAAATTAATTATATTATTCACTAACAGAATTATTTTTATGACATTGTTATCATAGCAATACGTTTTTTTTTTAATATACACATCAGTTTATGTGTTTATTTATTTATTTAATGAAAATCCCCTAGAATAGGTATCAAATTAGTATAGCATACCTATTTTTAGTGAGTTCGTTTTTGTACTTCACTATTAAAATTGACTAATAGGTACTTTATTTGCGAAAGTAACTGTCTGTCTGTTACTTTGTCATGCCTTTTTTTTTTTTGGGTAGGAAATTATCAAATAACTTCTCCCGCTCTGGGCGGAGCGGGAGGGCGTGTCAGACTTTTACTGACTAAAACCCACCCGTATTCCTTCATTTGCCTGTGTGCCAGGGCCACGATATCCTTTTCGGACAAACTCGCAACCCTGGCAGGCATTGGCCCTAGCGGACCCCGTGAGTTGGTGCTGACAACTCTATGAGGCGCGCGTGGAATACGACGCGCCGTCGACCCGGGCCTGGTCCTTATCGGATGGTGAGCTACCCATCGCTCACCGTCCGCAGGCCCGCGCCTACGGTGGCCGGAAATCGGCTTGCGACTCCACTTTGTCATGCCTAAACTATTGAACTAGTTACTCTACACATACACTACTACTTTTTATCCTGGATACTTGTTTAAAAAAAACCGGCCAAGTGCGTGTCGGAGTACGCATATTGAAGGGTTCCGTAGTTGGGATGAACTTATCCCAAGAATAAACTTAACATTGTACCTAGTAGAACAACATGTTTTTCAACTAGGTAAGTACATAAACAAACTCTCATACACTCTAACTGCAAATGTATATTTGTATGCAGTTTTGAGAGATTTAATATGTTGTTTTAAGACCATCGACTTCTGAGGTTTTCCTGTAATCTATAAGTAAAGAACTATTTTCTGTATCTTTTTCAAAATTGTAGGCCTCAGTAATTTCGGAGATTAGGGGGGGGGGTGGTCAAAGTTCATAAAAACTTTAAAATTATTTATTTTTAAAGTTAAAAATAAAATTTATATCTGAAATATTTACTTTTATTTCAATATTTCACATGGTAGGTACTTACGGTCTGTAACTTTTTTTTAAAATTTTCTCAAATGTGTTAATCGGTCCAGTAGATTCGGAGAAAGTTGGCTGTGACAGATGGACAAACAGACACACAAGTGATCCTATAAGGGTTCCATTTTTCCTTTTGAGGTACGGAACCCTAAAAATGATGAAATACAAAGTACACGCAGAAGTGGTGGGCAGCATACCTAGTACAAAGTATTGTGCCTTTCTCAAGTTGATAAAAAGACTGCAAATAAATCAAGAAGGTAAGTTATGAAACAATCCATTTCAATAATAAAACAACCACATAATAAACTTCACAAATTTATTCTTATCAGTACCTCCCTCTATCTCTTCTTCTATCAACATCATGTCTATCCCTATCCCCTCTGTCCCTTCTCTCCTTTTCTCTCTCCCTTTGTTCTCTAGACCGTTCTTTTTCTCTTTCCTTCTCACGTTCCTTTTCCCTTTCTCGTTCACGTTCCCTCTCTCTTCTGCGGTCACGGTCCCTGCTCCGTGAGCGGTCTCTTTTACGGTCCACATCACGTTTTTCACGTCTGTTGTCCCGTTCTCTTGACCTAGAAGTGCACAAATTTGTATTTTCACTATTTTGTGATAACCTATTTGGCTGAAAAAGTTAAAGGAAACATAAAGTCTGTTTAGTGGGTGCATGTACAAACAAGATTAAAAACATGTTCTTTCATGATAATATAGCCCGGCTTGAATTATAAAAGAAATAGTTAAGGTCCCACAAAATTCAAACTAAAATCTAGGCACAACAGGTGGCATGTATCAGGTTACTGACAAGCAATGCAGTATCGATGTTCTGTGTCTTTGTCGGGCTGCTGATCATCTTTGATCAAAAACACACAAGTTTGTTTATAAACTAACCTGTCCCTTCTCCTCTCTCTGTCTCCCCTCCGTTCCTTTTCCCTCTTGTTCTCCTTCACTTCAGTTTCAACATTTTCATCATCAGACGGCATATCTTCGTCCAAATCGTCGTCCAGAGCGGAAACTTTGGGTTCCAACTCATTATTCTCCTCTAGAAAATGACGCTTCTGAATTCTTGGCAAAATTACGTCACACAGACGCTCCTCACGAAGTAGCTCGTCTATAAACTCATCTACATGAACTATCTCGAACTGACCTTCCCTATTTTGCCTCCTCAACTTCCTATTATCATTATAAAGAGGTTCCAAATATTTGTAACAATCAACTGACGATCCTGTAAGCCTCATGTAAAATGCTCCTAAGGCACGCACATATTTGAACTCCTCATTCTTTATAAATTCAACCACGATATCCTTTTCAGGCTGGATTTGCAGCATTTTTAAAACTAAACACAAAAACGGCGTCGGGTAAATGAAACCTCCGTGCACGCCGCCGACGTATCGTAATTCCATAGCCTTGTCGACTAGTAACTCTGCAGTTAAAGCAAAACATTCTTCCTTCCAGTATTTGGAGTCGTATATACGCGATCTGATGATCTTTTCTATCAAATATTGAGGATTCGTGCCTCGTATTGACTTCGCGTCTTTTACCGTGCGGTTCGCCATTTTTGTTGTGACAGAACTGACAGAAAAACATTTGACAGTAGATGAAAAAAAAAAACTAGAGTGCTAGAGCTGTTCCTAATAAATTCAAAACTGTTTGCAAATGAGAAAAAGGTAAATACTGAAATATTTATTCGAATACTAATATTTATTACTAGTGGTCGCCAACTTAACGAAATTCGACCCTCTATTTACAATCTATATTTGCACGAGTACACTAATTCCATGCATAACGTAATTACTTAGCCCGTACTCAAGCTGTCACTTCCTGTTACACACTTCTGTCCCTGTTCACGAAATCACTCTCACAGAAAGCTAGAGGAAAGATGATATCAAAACTGCCACTTGCTCACTTCTATCAATAATCCTATAATTTGACAGCTATATTGAAATATTGCTATTTGAATTGTTTTTATTTTTTATATAATATTGTTTTTGCATGGTGTGTCTATCGCTTAATATTGTGCACTTGGCTTGTATGTTGGCTTGTGTTAATTGATTGAACTGTGTAACGATTGTAGATATTCCGTTGGTTTAGATAAAGGTAAACAAAAAAAAACATGTGACGATACATCTGTGAAGTAACAGACTAAACGTAATACCTGTCACTTCAGTTGTCATGCTACTTCTTAGATAAGCTCTTCAATTTAGCAATGTTATGTTTTGAGAACCTGTATTTTTGGGCTCTTTACAATAAACAGATTACAAAATATTATAGTACAGATGGACGCCAGCACATCAAGCTACTATAATCTGTCAAATTTCTTTAATAGACGTTATCGACGAAGTCCTCCAAACGCTATTCACAAATCCGAAACCGTACAATTTTGACAGTTCAAATACGATTATGAACACATCGATTCTTCCAACCTGTGTCAAAATCTGTGGGACGTGATTGTGAAATCGTCTTTTAGTATTTAACTCTGGAGACTTCATTGCTGAGCGTTCCCCTCTGCCAAAGTCAATTGGCCATAAGGCCATGCACGTTATAGAAAACTAGTTCATTCGCTGACTGCCGACATTGTTAGGAGTATATGTGTTCTGTGGTCGCAAGTAAGTCCTCCCGAGAAATGGTAAATTGTGCAGTTTTCTGTTGCAAAAAGCGATCTGCCACTTCTAATTTACGAAACCGTAGTGTTTCCTACCACATGTGGGTATATATTATACATCAACATGGTTATAATTATGCGCAATTTCGAAATAATCATTATGATATTTACGATAGAAAAATACAGTGGTACGTTGGTAGCACAAACGCAGTACAGGGTAAGGATTTGCATAGTGCTGGGACAACGTGATTGAAAGATTGATAAAACAAATGATTTTTTCAGTCACTACCTATGTTCAGTAACTATTATTTTTTTGTTTATGTATCTGTAATAGTCGGCACCCTAATTCCGTAACACACAATAATCACAATCTAAATGATTTTGAAGGATATTGCTAAGCCATTGCTTCATAAGTTCGAAAAATTCAAGGTTCAAGGGGGTCTACTCCCTATATCCGGCAACGCAGTTACGGATCCGTCCGAAAGTAAATGATCCCGTTAAAACAAGTGACAAATTCAATTTTTCTAACGGGTAAATACACATCGGGATTAGGGAATACTATCAAATCTCAATCTCGTCGCCCAAACCCGCAGTGTTTGAAGACTAAGGTCTTCAACCAGTGCGTCCTGCCCATTATGACATACGGTGCCGAAACGTGGACACTGACAGTCGGGCTGGTCCATAAATTCAAGGTCACTCAGCGTGCTATGGAGCGGGCTATGCTCGGAGTTTCTCTGAAGGATTAGATCAGAAATGAAGTTATCCGGAAGAGAACCGGAGTGGCCGACATAGCCTGCAGAGTAAGCAAGCTGAAATGGCAGTGGGCTGGCCATGTTTGTCGAAGGACCTATGGCCGGTGGAGCAGACGAGTCCTGGAGTGGAGACCGCGTATCGGCAAGCGTAGTGTGGGACGCCCCCCAGCTAGATGGACCGATGACCTTAAAAAGGTGGGTGGGATGGGACAGACTGGATGCGGTAGGCGGAGAACAGGGTGTTGTGGCGCAGCCTGGGAGAGGCCTATGTCCAGCAGTGGACAGGCTGAGTTGATTGATCAAATCATGTTGTCATTCATGTTTAACCAAAACTTCAGCCGAAACTACGGATATCGTGATTAGGCAGTAGACGCCAAGGATCAACGAGCACCACAAGGATTTCACAGAACCCATTGATTGTTTCTCTCTATTTATTACTAATGTTAGGGTCTGTAAAATCCTGACACGAATGAATAGCAACAAGAAACCCATGTTACGAGCACGACGATCGTATGTAAAAAAAGTATCGGCAAAACTGTCTGATGAACTTTGAAGCGATGCCTAAATAGGAAAATTGTTGAAGTACTTGGCGATACTTCGTCCAATGCTCAATCACAACAGTGACAACAAATCATTTTTATGGATCACCGAGGAATACTGTGTTGATTGCTCTGAATAACTATTTTTCTCATTTCTATTCCATTTAAGTACATAATTACTAATAAATAAACAACTTTTAAAAAAGTTCAATGTATTTTATTGTTTTTTATAAAACTAAAATCCTCGAGAAAAATGTATACGTCTGAGAGGCGAATGTTTATGAATAGTGTATCTACCAAGTATGTTTATGAATCTAGTGTTAACCAAATAAGTAGATCCGCAGAAATGTGTTCGACATATAAATAATAAACTGGTACATTTCAAAAATCAGTGATTTCCTCTAGTCGTCATCATTCAGACATATGACTATGAACTATAGATTATGGCAATGGAGAAATACCTCGCATCGTTTCATAAATAAGATAGCAAACACATCATTTTTGTTTTTTTTCGTAATTTAGCAAGGAGAAATTAGGTGCAGTAAGATTCACGAAAGACGACCACGGCGCAGAAGGCATATTTAGGTCCCTTTGGAGGTCCGACGTGAGGCGCGGGCGGAATGCGTCAAGACCGGAGCGACGCCATTGGTGTGCAACCAACCTTAAAATATTATTTTGTCTTAAGTCTTTTCTTCATGAGTGTAGCGAGCGTAGACGGCCGCCATTTGTGGTCATCTTTCGTGAATCGTACTGTAAGTGCACAAGAAAATAAACGATACCGATATTTCGCAAACCAGCCAACTCCACATTTCGTCAAACACATTTAAGATTTTTATTTTTATGTTTAAAGGTTTTTTTTTGTTTAACATTTTAACAGCAGATATTATTATGCACCAACGGTATTTTAGATTTTTTCATAAGTAGTCAAAACAAAATATTATAAAGTTTTAAGTGTCTACTGACACTAAATTTGCTCATATGGAGTTAGCTGGTTTGCGGATTGTATCGTAAAACGAATTAAAATTTTGTTCAATGAAATACCGCTCATTGTTTGTATCACATAACTAGCACCTTTGTGTTTGTTGTCATAGGACAATTGCATAAATACACACAAACTCAATCTGTGTGTGCGTTTTTGTAATTGTGTGGTTATTATTTTTTCGTGTGCGTATAAAGCAATAGGAAGCATGTAGCTGTGTGTAATTGTCAAATTTTCGTAATGTGCTGTATGTGTTTTCCTTGCCCCCCGCAGAAAGTGGCAGAAAAAGTTGTTCGGTGATTCGCTTTTTGGCATCTCCTGAGTATAAATACTCAAAGGAAATCGTCAGCGAATCACTGCATGTGCTACCAGCCTTAGCATGTCGCTAAGGGCAGGCTATAGGCTTTTCGCCCAAAGGGCAGGCTATAGTCTTTCGACCATACCGCCTGATGTCGCTCCTCAGTCCTCTCTCTGCAAGCAATAATCTGTGGCGAAGTTACTTTGACAGGACAAAAAAAAAAGCGTCACTGTCAAAGAACGCGCTTTAAATTTTTGAAACGGTCTGCTGTTGTGTTATTAAATTTCCAAACATTTTGCTGGAGGGCCAAACTGGCTGGCTCTTTGTCGATTAAAACCAGTATTAATTTTGGTGATGACTATGCAGAAGACTAAAAAGAGAAGGGCAGCGGACGAAGCGATGGATGTTGAAGACCCACCCAATAGCGGGTCTTCGACTTCACATCAAGATCAAGAAAATCAAGAACAAGACCACTTAATAAGTGGTGATATAGACCACATATCTGATGATGAAGAAGGTGGAGTTCGTATAGGTGATATCTATATACCGCCTGCGCCGAAACCGGCACTTACTTTCGATGCTACTGGCCCAAGGCTTATTATTACTCACATAGTCAATGAAAACTTCAAGAGTTATGCTGGCATGCAGGCATTGGGACCGTTTCATAAGGTAAGGAAGGTTACAGCAAAAAATACTGAGTCATTTATACCAAAACAATTAAAGTTCTAAGCATTTACATAATACTTGATGTATTAAAACATGGAAGGATCCTATCAGGTGGCGTTCTGTAGTTTCTGCCTACCGCCATGTGAAAATGCGTGAGTTGCATGTGAAAAGGCTGTTTGTATCCTTGAGACGAAGGCTATATCTCTTTGTACATTATCAGTGTTGACCATTATAGTAATATTTTCACATTATTTTCAACCTAGCATGCATATTGTGAATACTTATTCACTGTGTCAATTTAAAGTAATACTAACTAGTTTAAACTAACTGTATATTAAACCTTTTCAGAGTTTCACTGCAATCATAGGCCCAAATGGCAGTGGAAAGAGTAATGTAATAGACTCTATGCTTTTCGTGTTTGGGTACCGAGCCACCAAGATCAGGTCTAAGAAGATATCTGTTCTAATACACTCGTCCAGCAAGTATCCCAACATCAAAAGCGCAACTGTTGCGGTACACTTCTGTAAGATTATTGATGGGGTATGTTTAATTTAACTGTTAATAATAATAATGAATAATTTGTCCTGAATAGGATAATTTGCTTTAACCTCAAGTTTCAAGTACTCAAATTGAGTAGTTGAAACTTCTCATACAAGCATTATTTACTTTATTTTTCAATTAGTAGTTCATTATTGTCATTTTGCTTGCCTGTTCTGTCCCTCTTCTGGGCAAAGGAATCCCTCTACTACAGCTTCCATCTTTCTTTTCTTTAAATCAATTTGATTGTCCTAAGATTATTGTTGTTTAAATATCACCCACTTACTACATCGTTTTTTGAGTGGCCTTCGTCTAGCTATGGGCATGGTTGTAGTGTAGTGATGATGCAACATTTTTTGGACATAATTACAGTTTTAACTTAAATGCTGACTGTAATCAGTGATATCATGATGAATTGTTTCAAAATAGTAACGGCGTTTGACAACTGCCATCTACACCGGGATGTTACCGAGGACGAGATGACATAGTAGTAGCAATAATACATTTATGGCCGTCTTTCTTCACAGGAAGGAGCTGACTTCACAGTAGTACCTGACAGTCAGATAGTGGTATCTAGAACAGCTTTCAGAGACAGCTCATCATTCTACACCCTGAATGGAAGACGGGTGCAGTTCAAAGAAGTGGCCAAGATGTTACGGTCAAATGGCATTGATTTGGATCATAACCGGTTCTTGATTTTGCAGGTGAGTTCAAAGGGTTCTTGATTTTGCAGGTGAGTTCAAAGACTTGATTGGAATCCTTCTAATTTTAAATAGTTGTTTTGTGGGCTCAAATGGTTTGAATAATCAAAGTTTTTTAAACAATTTAACTGTTTGATGATGTTTTAGAGGTTTGAGGAGCAGGGTGTAAAGTTCACTCATCCTCTATTATTGAAAAGGGAAGATCCTCCAACCAGACGGGTGTTGTGTCTGGTGGGCAACTGCCCGACAGTTGATGTCGGGGTTGTATATTTATGCTAGTTACGCGGTAAACTCTACTTGCGCGATGCAGGATTTTTCGTGACGTCAGTGTGACGCGTAGTTCGCATGTGGCGATGTTGATGCCGCTACAATGTCTTGTGAAATAGTAGCCACAAAATGTTGACAACAAAGCGCAAAGAAGCATTAATTTGTCATGCTCCAAGCTTACAAATCTTTCTCTTTATCAGGGTGAAGTGGAACAAATTGCCATGATGAAGCCAAAGGCAATGAATGAACATGAGGCAGGAATGTTGGAGTATTTAGAAGATATTATTGGCACTTCCAGATACAAGGTATGAATTTAATTTAAAGTTTTTAAGTTGAATTTCCTCATCATTTTTTTGCGATTGTTGATAATGTTAACGAAGCCAAAGAAATTTTTAAGGATCATAACAGGTTGAGTTCTGCAGTTTCTGCTTACTCCCATAGGAAAAAGGCCTGGGTTTAATGATTTATATGTCGCATCATCAGGATTTAAATAAAAATTACACTTTAAAGTTAAGAAAGTGGTGAAACTAGAAGAAAGCAAAAAAAAAAATATCCAGGGGGCCAGGGCCAAATAAATTAGGGCTGAGTAGTAGCAGATGACCCCACCTATCCACCATTTTCGTATGTTCAACGTTCTGCCAAACAACCTGTTTAACTTTGTCTACTCTCATATTGTAAAATTCGAATTATAAACTTCAAAACGAGTGTATATTGACATACTAACTTTATAAACATATTATTGGAATTTAAAAGTAGAATCATCGTTCTCGATCAAACTAGTCATATAATACAATATTTTTACCATTACGATACAAGGCTAATCCAGAAGTTATTATCACCAAGGTGTTTCTATCCATTTTTTTTAATGGGGATTTTTTTTTCATTTTCGGGGCGGGCCATTTTTATAGCATTATAAAAAAGTTTTGATTCCAATTTTTACTTGTCTATTGCAGCGCCCGCTTTAGTGCATGCGCGGTGCTAGAAACTATTTCTTACTCTTTTAACTTTGGTAGGTTCAATCTCAATGTAAGATAGTAGATAAAGTAGTGTATGAAACTGCACATAACTAGGTACAGTGGTACCCAATTGATAAGGCGCGTCGTGAATCTTCGTTCGCACAGAAAATAAAGAATGCTCCGAAGATTAACGAAAGAATGCTTAAAACTTACAATCAACCTTAGGTCACTATTATAAGGTTCATAATACACTGGAGCTGCTAGCGTGCACTCGATCAGAAGTATGGCGGCTGACAAACATGCCACGCGGCGCGCGCTAACATGGCGGCAGCTGCTGACCAATAGCGGTACAGGAAAAAGAACCGTGGTGCGTGGAGCGTGCCGATTGGTCAATAGCATTTCCCGCACTTTTAAAATTCACCTTCTGCGCAGGTACATCGGTAAGCCATATCAATTGGGTACTAATGTATTAAAACACGAGTGTGTCCCTCATTATGCAATAGTTTCATAAACTAACTACTATTATATATTTACCACAGGAACCCATAGAAAAGCTAGCTTTAAAAGTAGAAGAATATAGTGAGATGCGTAAAGAGAAACTCAACAGAGTGCGATTGGTTGAACAAGAGAAGATAAAGCTTGAACAGCCAATGAGAGACGCCGTCGATCTGATGAACTTGACCAATACCTCGCTCAGGACCAGAAATACGCTGCTGCAGAAATATGTGTAAGTACCTTTTTTATATTTTAATATTTTAATGGCCTGGTTGCTGGGACCTTTTAGCCAAGTCTTTATTTAGTTACAAAACTTGTTTAAATATTGATGAAACGAATTAAATTCAATGCATGATGATGATATCCCCGCCCACTCCCCTTTAGTTTCAGTAAAGATGTGGCACTTTATTAAGACCTCACGCGGACTTCTTGAGAGAACTTGAAGCGATGTTGCACTGTTTTGTTTCATTTGCCTACACTAATGCACGTTCACAAACACTTAATGGTTAATAATCAACCATTATTACACATTAATATTCGGCTAAACACAAATTTTGGAAAATAAAACAAAACTGCTGATGACGTTTCACTTTCCCGCCAAGAACTCGTGTAAGTACCTATTTCAGCGATATTTCCATAGAGGTGCACCCACGTCACCACGTCCACCCACGTCGCCACGAGCAGAGCGGTGGTGGCCCGGTGGTAACGGCCACGACTCGACTCGACTCGTGGGTTCGAACCCAGGCGCTTTACGTTGTGTAAATAGTTTCATAACCACTGCTCTCAAAACGGTGAAGGAAAACATCGTGAGGAAACCGATATGTGACATCAGCATCACACAGACATGTGACATCGACCAACCCGCCCTGGGCCCTTGTGGTAGATTACTTTCATTACAGCTCACTCCCTCTCGAAGATAGGGAGTCCTGATTACCTGCAGTGGGAACATTATAATGGCTGATTTTGCGGTTTTTATGTATAAATAAATAAATCTTTCTTTATTCATCAATATGAGACAACCATACGCAGTAACTTAAGACTGAGATATACACACATCAACAGAATCTAGGGATACCTTAATCCTAAATTATTTAAAATCTGTTTAGTTTCCATAAAAAGTTTTTGACAGATTTAAACCTCCTTTATTCTATTATGAAAATTTAAAAATGTAAATAAAAAAATCAAAAGAAAAAACAAAATACGGCGGCAAAATTGTTAGTAATTCGTTACGTTAGGGAAAATTAAAATTGTTTTATTAATATTCATTAATGAAAAGGGATTAGATTGTTTTTCTTTTTTAATTTAACGTGCCGTATGAGCTTTAAGAGTTATGTCACGTCGTCATTTGAGTCGAGACGAAATGTTACGAGCCGTGGGCATGTTAGAAAATGGTGCTATTCAACGCGTCGTTGCTGAGGCCCTACAAATCAGCCAAAACGTGATATCAAGGTTGTGGTCACGTTATCGCAGTACTGGGGATGTGGCTGAACAGCACACGGGTAGATATCGTGTTACTACGCAGAGACAGGATCGATTTCTCTAAATGACCGCCAGAAAACAACCCAATATCACAGCGATGCAACTAGTACAAAGGCTCCAGGAGGATCACCCGCTGCTGGTAAGCGACCAAACCGTGCGAAGGAGGTTACATGAAGTTGGGTTTCATGCTCGAAGACCGCTACGTGTTCCAGCGTTGCGATGTGGCAATCGCGGTCGGCGGCTTCGTGGGCTTGGAAGCATTTACCATGGAGTGACGAACAATGGTCTTTGGTGCTGTTCACCGATGAGTCCCGGTTTGGGTTTCATCCGGATTCACGAAGAACATGCGTTTGGAGACCTCCAGGGAGAGTTAGGCGTGTACGGCACCCTCAGGAGGTCCACTCATACCGAGGCGGGACAATCATGGTGTGGCCAGGAATTCGTCTTAGCGGACGAACCCAGCGCGTTTGGATCCAAGGCAGCATGACTGCACAAAAATACTACGAGGAGGTAGTAGAGCCTGTTATTGTCCCACACAGAATCCAAATGTGCCAGGAATTTCTACTCATGTACGATAATGCTCCTTCCCATACGGCGCGGCTGGTGTCGGCCATTCTTCGAGATCACGATATTCAAGTTTTGGATTGTCCTGCACAGTCGCCCGACTTAAATCCTCAACGAAAAGCTTTGAGAGATTTCCCGCCAAATTTGACGATGGAACAACAACTTTACGAATACTTGCAAAGAACATGGGACCTCATACCGCATCAAGACATTGACAATTTAATTTTAAGTATGAACAATCGATATCGATGTGTAATTAATGTAAGAGGTGGCAACACTGATTATTAATAATTAGATTTTATAAGATTTATTAAATTTTAATTAAAATTAATAGTTTTATAAGAAGATTTTTTTTTTCATACTAATTTTCTACGGCTATTAAAAAAATGAACATTTTTATAAAAAAAAAAAACAAAAAAAATCATGAAATGTTTTTTTATTTTATTAAAGACCATAAAATAACCTATCATTCTTCTATTTGCTATATTAGAAAATTCTTCACAGATTTTTAGATATTTGATGAAATATAAAATATCCCTAGATTCTGTAGATGTGTGTATGCCAGTGACCTTGACTGGTTAGCTTGCGTGTTCTGTACTGAGCTCACGCAACGCGTCGTACGTTCAGCCAGTAATAGGACTCGCCCATCATGGAGCGCTGTCCCCAATTTGACGCATTATTAATTTATTATACACAAACAAAAGGTATTTTAATAAAACGCGTATACTATAAGATCAATACTTCAATTATATTTAAATTGGTGAAACTTTCAGAAAAATACGCTTGGTAGATTTTGCGCCATTCTCAGTTTTTTATTCGCGTTAGACATAACTTTACAAATTAATTTCACTATGTAATATAAATATAAACATAATCTAAAATATTCACATATTAAGTTATTGAGAAAATGCTCTTATTTAACTTTTTTTTCAAATTATGAACACTACTGGTTTAGACGTGATCTTCGGATAAAATCATTAAAAGTCGGTTATCGTCGCTTTAAATTAAGTTGGGCAAAGGCTAGGCAGATTGATTGATTGGTTACTTTAACAGCCACTGGACAGTAGAAAAAAAATTATAATAATAATACCATTTATTTCAGGCGACATAGGCCCATAGAAAAATACCTTAACCTAAACATACATACTGTATATAAACAAAAACTTGTGTTAATAAAAAGGCTTAGGCTTGGATTTATGCTCGTATGGTGAGAAGGGTCAGCTAACATAATGTGTATTGTTATAAACGGCAATGTTTTGGAAACTGGCAGCAAATGGCGTGCCTTAAGGCGACGATAACCGACTTTTAATGATTTTATACTGAAGATCACGTCTAAACCAGTAGTGTTAATAATTTGAAAAAAATATATGTTAAATTAGAGCATTTTCTCAATAACTTAAATATGTGAATATTTTAGATTATGTTTATATTACATAGTGAAATTAATTTGTAAAGTTATGTCTAACGCGAAACGAAACGTTTCTAGGCATTTGTGTCTGTACGATGTCCGATGCTCAAGAGAGCTGACCTGACCAGTGACCACGCCGCAGTAGCGCTCTCGTCGACTCGCAGAAACGTCAGGCTAGACTCTGTCCACGCGCGCCAACTTCACACTTGCGTTTCGTTGTCAATTGACATACCGTACTCATGACCCTTCCGATACATAAAATACTGTTGTCTTTCCTTTTAACAGTTATTTCCAAATTATGAAGGTGACTATTTTCTCGAACCAACAGGTCAATTTTCTATTCCATTCTTTAAAACTTTTTTCTCTATCTTTTCTAGGCACGAAACAAATAAAATAATAGGAAGCAAACAGGGAGATCTTGCAGATTTGAAAGTGAATCTAGCAGCAGTTGATGACAAGCTGAAGAAAGTTGAGGAAGAGTTGGAAGAGAAAAGTAATGTTCTAAAAGAGGGCACAAAGTAAGTAATCTACTTATCCTAACTATTATTTATAAATGCGAAAGTGAGTATTTTTGCTTGTTACGCAGCATTATATTACGCTTTTCCTCCGAAAACATGGACCTCAAAAGATTAAATGTAATATGAGAAGACCCTATTACCATTTAAAAGAGTACTGGAAACATTCCGAAAACACAAAAAAAAAAATATTAAAATTGACTATACTACGAATGTAAGTTTGACTAAAGAAGTCAATACAAAAACTATCAATAACTGGCTGCTGCCCGCGGCTTGGGCCGCGTGGCTTTTTCTAAAATATCTTACCCGTCAAAATCGGTCCAGCCGTTTCGGAATAAACCGGAAAAATCAGACAGACAGACAGTTTTTTACAAGTCTTTACATATAATAATGCTCCGTGTGGTGCCGGACGTAAAGAATAGCATTATCCTATTTCTTCCCGTGGGTGTCGTAAAAGGCGACTAAGGGACTTACTAGAGAATGGGCAGCAGCATTCATTTTTTTACTGCATTTTAACACTATGCTGCGATTGCCAACCCGTCTGCCAAGCGTGGCGATTATGGCAAACCCCCCTTTTGGGGGAGGCCTATGTCCAGCAGTGGACGTCTTTCGGCTGACATGGTGACGTATTATAAAGAAAGTCCCCCGCCGCGTCTGTCTGTGTGTCGGAACGCGATAAACTTTAAAACTACTGAACGGATTTTCAAACGATTTTAATGAACGAAGGTTTAGATGTATAATTCATTAAGCTTCTGTGTAAATTGGCTGAAATATGACGATTTTTCATGAAGATGTCGGAAAAAATCATTCCGACTGGGAGCTTTACTGGCGTCAGTCGCGTAAACCGTGAGAGCTTTGAGGCGTGGCTAGAGAGGCGCCACGGCCTCCTCACCTTCCGTCTGACGCAGGTCCTCACCGGATACGGTTGTTTCGGGAGGTTCCTGTTCAGGATAAAGCAGGAGGAAACGCCCGGGTGTCACCACTGTGTGGATCGCCCGGAGGACACGGTGGAGCATACGGTGGAGGTCTGCCCGGATTGGGCGGAGCTCCGCCGTGTCCTCACGGAGGCGATCGGCGGCGGCGATCTCTCGCGGCCGGCCCTGGTTCAGGCCATGGTTCGGAGCGAGAGTGCATGGGAGGCCGTCACCTCCTTCTACGAAGCAGTAATGACCGCGTGAGGGAGAGGCAAGGTTCGCGCCTTCGCGCCCCGTCGCCGCAGGAGACGCCCCGGGCGGCGGGAGTCACAGGCTGATTCCCGGCCACGGTAGGCACGGGCTTGCGGACGGTGAGTGATGGGTAGCTCGCCGTCCGATAAAGACCGGGCCCGGGTCGACGGCGCGTTGTATTCCACGCGCGCCTCAAAGAGTTGTCAGCACCAACTGACGGGGTCCGTTAGGACCAATGCCTGCCAGGGTTGCGAATTTGTCCGCAAGGGATATCGTGGCCCTGGCACACAGGCAAATGAAGAAATACGGGTGGGTTTTAGTCAGTAAAAGTCTGACCCGCTCCACCCAGAGCGGGAGAACTTATTTGATAAATTACCACCCAAAAAAAAAAGGAAGACTCATCATAAAAAGTTCAACAAAATGTCCGCGACAGCATGTCTATCTTCAAAGGATGCCACAGTACCCATTTTTAGGGTTCCGTAGTAAACAAGAAACCCTTATAGTTTCGCCATGTCCGTCTGTCTGTCTGTCTGTCCGTCCGTCCGTCTGTCCCCAGCTTAGCTCAGAGACGCTTAGTCCTAGAAAGCTGTAATTTGGCATGGGTATACATATTAATCATGCCGAAAAAATGGTAAAATAAAATTATGAAAAACATTTTTTTTTAGGGTACCTCCCTTATACGTGAAATGGGGATGATATTTTTTTTTCTCGTCTATTTCATGGTGTGGGGTATCGTTGGATAGGCCGTTCAAAAATATTGTGGGTTTGGCAAAACCATTTTGCAATTAAGGGATCCGTTTGCGTAATATTAAGCTTTAAAGTGCTAGTTTTTGTTAGAGTCAAGTGTACCCCCCTGCCAGCTAAATGGTTGGTTTTGGATAATTATGTGAAAAAATTCATGGCAATAGTATATATAACGAAATTAAAAGGAAAACTATCACAGCTAAGTAGGCTTCACAAGTTAACGAGTATTAGTCGAAAAAAAAAAAAAAAAACTTAAATTTGCAGTTGGAGAATTGACCGTAACGTATATCGATGTATGGGAGAGCATGTTTTTCAACTAACAATGTTAAGTTTGTTTTTGGGATAAATTCATCCCAACTACGGAACCCTTCATTGTGCGTGGTCCGACATGCACTTGGCCGGTTTTTATCTTTCAGAGTTTAATCTGAGAATTGAATCGGTGCAACAGCACCTACTTCATGCTTCAGCAGTTACTTCATGTTAAGTAACAACTAAACTGTTGAAATTACTTCATAATTTTTGGAGCTCTACCGACTTCTATCTTCTTTTCCTTTTTAGAAAATACGATGTCCTCCGCAAACAGAAAGAGGAAATGACAGAAAGGCTTCAAGGCTGCAAGAGGAAGGCTGTGACCACACAAGCAGACCTCACACAGAGTAACAAGAAGAGGAAGAATTTAGACCAACTGCTTGAACAGGAGAGGGGGAAACTTATTGATTTGGAACTGGTAAGACTGCCTTTACCAACCCGCACTAGGCCCGTATGGCTCTTAACCCCGGTTAAGAGTTAAACCTTTCGAACGGGTAACCCATTCAATGGGTTACCTTTATCATGGTGTAACCCATTGAAAGGGTTTTATACTAGGAACCCAATGAAAGGGTTACATGATAACCCATTGAATGGGTTTTATACTTGAAACCCAGTGAAAGGGTTACATGATAACCCATTCAAAGGGTTCTATACCTACTTGAAACCCAGTAACATGAAAAAATCATAATATTATGTTATTTCGATATCCGCCCAGCACGCGTAGCAAGACCAATTCTATCTATATTCTACCCAGCCATTTTGGTTACCATTTTAGAAAAACCCTATCTAAGCAGTTTTCAGGGTTTCTCTAAGCAGTTAATCAAAAACCCATACAGTGTGGGTAATTTTGAATGGCTTAAATTTAGCCGTTCAAAAGGGTTACCCACACCGTATGGGTTTTTATCGAACGTAGACAAGTACAGTTTTATCAAGATTATCTTAAAACATAATGATATGGTAATCATTTCACAGATTCCAGAGAAAAATCAGAGGGAGATAGAAGATTGTGAGAGGCTTCTTGTGAAACATACAGAACAAAAGGAAAAGGCAGAAGAAGAACTACAGACAGTTGTCGCTAGCGTAAGGTGAGTTATGATACTAAAGATACACAGGGTACTTGAATGGGGCAGTTTAGGATACCATCAATAAGAAATATTTATTTTTTTAATTTCGCCAAATTTAGAATAGCACACTAAAAAGGCATACCCTTCACCTTTTTGGCTTCGAAAAAGAGAACTTTAAGATAGGTACATACATTTTGGAGTACAATTTTGAATATGGGGTCACTTTTGGGAGACAAGTAAGAAAATTTAAAAAGTTTTGGGTTCTGAACCGTGTGACATATCAAATGAAAGGGCTTACTGAGAGGGTCTCAAGTATATATTTTTTATAATTTTAAAATAAATAGTTTTGAAGTTATTTATGGAAATAGATGAAAATTGACCAGTTAATCCACCAGACCATCTAATTTCCGAAACTAGATAAAATTCTTCTATACTTATAGATTACAGGAAGACCTATTAAAAGTCTATGGTCTTAAAACAACATGGTAAATCTCCAATTATGCGTACAAACTTACATTTGCAGTTGGAATATGTATGGGATAACCATTTTTTTAACTACAATTTTAATATTTTTCTTGCGATAAATTCATCCCAACTACGGAACCATCATTGTACGTGGTCCCACACGCACTTGCCTGGTTTTTTTTTTTTAAATATCGACAAGTTTAGAATGGCACCCTAAAAACTAAAAAGAATACTAAAATGTTAGATACACATCATTTAAGAGAAAGGTGATCGTCCTAAAGTTAATGCGAACTGCTTTCATAGATTTCCCGTCTTTGTTTTTGAATTCAAAAACCAATGAGGTAGACTATAAAATCACCTCGAGTTTTTTTTGAGATTCAGATGCATCAGAAACTGAATCATATTACCCATAACACTAACACTCAAAATCCACTAACGTGCACAGCAAATATATAGAGCAAGGTTATAAAATCACCTCGCGTTTTTTTCCGAGATTCAGATGCATTAGAAACTGAATCATATTACAATAACATCACACTCAAAATTTGAAAAATTAATTATTTTTTTCGAATTTACAACCTACTCTCTATTTCCTCACAGAACAAAAACCCAAGGCCTACAAGAAACCAAAGACCGCCTCCAAGCTAATCTCATAGGTTTAAAGAGGATGGTCGACGAAGCTAACAATAGTTGTAAGCTAGCGGAGTCTGAACTTAAGTTGTATCTAAGTACGGAAAAGAAAGAAGTTGAGAAGTTGGAGAAGATAAAGGACGCTCATGAGAAGGCTAGGGCGGCTTTGGCGGAGAAGAAACCGTAAGTATTTTTATTGTTTTACAGGTTGTAGTTAAAATCGATTGGCCGATATTACTAAACAAGGCTCATCTTTCGACCAAGGTGGTCCCAACAAGCCATTTTTTTTATTTTCGAACTTTATTTCAACAAAGTTAAGGTTCTAAATACAAAAACTGATTTTAACAACATATAAATGAAAATGTATCCCATGTTTATTACACTTATATGAGCACATATCACTAATTATATTCACTTCACAAACACGACCACAGAAAAGTAAACTGACATTCAATATTTTTTTTTAATGTTGTCTTGCCATATTTTACGTTCGGATACGTTCAGTTTATGAGAATATCTACCAGACCATCGACTAAAACCGCCACAAACAATACTAAATCTTATTCCTTAGAGAAAATTGAGCTTGTAATAGCGTGTAGTCGCCGCCGCCGCAGGGCGGCGGTCGGCCCTGACGGTATTGGTGACGCCGCCGCCGCAGGGCGTCGTTCGGGCCTAAGCGGTCTTAGTTTTATTGTTTGTAAGTTGATGTTGAGAATTTTGTTTGCTTTATTATAAATATAAGTAGCTAGGTATCGAGAACTCCTGCGCTTACACACACATGCACAGCGTGTTTGTACACTTTGTTACCACAAGTTAAGCGCGCGTCGCTTCACGACATAAAAATACTGTATGTAAAGAATGCATACCTGTATAACTTCATCTCTTTTACGCACAGAAACCATAATGACGTTAAAACTAAATACTACAGCCTAAGGCTTCCTAAAATCAATTGTTTATTTTCAGTTTACAAGAAGAATTATCACGCACTGTGCCAGCAAATGAGGCTAAACTGAGTGAAATTAACAATAAGTTGCAGCGATTGAAGCAAGAAGAGGGTCAGATTATAGCTGAAGTCAGACCATTGAGGTTTGTTATATTTACGGGCCCTGTAATTTCCCCTTTAACACTTTTGGTGCCAAGTACATAGAATGCATACTAATTAGCATGCCATATAATGTGTTATGTAAATCTATAACAACAAGTCAGTACAGTACAACAATGAAGTCATCTATAGCTTTGTATAGCGACGACTCGTGGAGCGGGTTGTGGGCACACGAACGAGTTATCTTTCGGCCCATATGCTGGGTGAAAAGCGAGGGGGATGTGCTAAGGTAGCCCACGAAGTTAAAATACGCACGCAATGAATAGCATCACCCTATTTCTTCCCGTGGGTGTCGTAAAAGGCTACTTTTACTAGAGAATGGGTGCACTGCGATCGCTAACCCGCCTGCAAAGCGTGGCGATAATGGCAACCCCCCCCCTCCTTTTGGTGAGGCCTATGTCCAGCAGTGGACGTGTTTCGGCTGAAATGAATGATAATGACGGGCAATTTGTTTGTCTATGTCATTGTTATTCTAAATAGCTTTTGCCCGCGGCTTCGCCCGCGTGAATGTCGGAAAATCTGCTACGGAAACGAACTACCGGGATTAAAAGTACCCTATGTGTTAATCCAGGTTATAAACTATCTGTGTGCCAAATTTCATCCAAATCCATTCAGCCGTTTTTGCGCCAATCATACATCCAGACAAATGGACAAAAAAGTATTCGTTATTATTTTATTAGCCAACATCTTTTCCTTTCAGATCGCAATTAGAAGAGTCTCGTCAAGCCATGAGTGCTAACACATCTCGCGATAGAGTGCTCAACGCGATTATGAATGAAAAGAAGAATGGAAAACTACCAGGAATATTTGGACGATTGGTAAGTTAAAACTACAGGCCCTATCTGGGTATTTTGTCCTGCGGACTAAGTTAAGTTTTTTAAACATCTTTATTTGCCAAATCAAAACAACAACCGCAGTGCAAGTGCAGTGTGCTGTGCCAAGGTTGCTGATGAGGCTGTGGGTGATGACCAGGAATGCGCGTCCGCTGCATGCTGGTGGTCAGGATACCCGTTGAAGCCGTGGGTGCTGGCTGGCTGTGCGACTCGCCGCTCGAAAGCTTGAGGAAGTGATGATGATGATGATGACGTCACGCTGAAGTAGTTGCACGAAGGCTGCGCTGACGTTCATACTCGGGGTCACCAGTTTGGTGGTATGAGGAACAGGGTGTAAAGTTCACTCATCCACAATAGAAAAGGGAGGATCCTACGACCAGACTGGTGTTGTGTCTGGTGGGCAACTGCCCGACGGTTGATGTCGGGACGTTGTATATATGCTAGTCGCGCGGTAAACTAATTGCGCGATGCAGGATTTTGCGTGACGTCAGTGTGACGCGTAGTTCGTATGTGGCGATGTTGATGCCGCTACACAACCCTGCACAATTCAACTAAGTTACATATTATAATCAGTAAAGGTAGGTATCATTTTTGTTTGGTATGTATCAGTAGTTGTTACTTTATTTTTTTTAGGAAACTTTACAATGTACAAACAAACAACCACATTTTTTTTACAATGTTTGTAAATATGAGAGCACCATGTATCTATCACATAATTAATTTATCTGTCACTGACCTGCAAATTGCAAAAAACATAAGAAAAATTGAATTTCTCCGCCGAAAGCCTATCGGACACGGCATAAAAAAGGCGACATATTTGTCAAAAAAAAAAATGATACGGAAACTAAACGCACTGTGTAAAAAAAATCTTGTGAAGAAATAATTAGTTTAGTCCCAAGTTTATGAAAAGTGATTAAAAGACAAACCAAGCAATTTTGTAAATCATCAAAATTAATCGGGTTTATAAATCTTGCGCACAAATTAAATGTCCAGACGCCAGCACATCAAACTACAATCTGTCAAATTTCTTTAATAGATTTTCAACTTTATCCCTACAGCATAAGGTTCAAGGTTGATTGGGAAAATTTGACAGTTTCGGGTATCTTGACCTGCCTCCACAAATTATAAGCAAAATTTATACTCAAAAAGTCTTTTAATTTACTTACAATCGATCTGCGCTAATTTTAGACTTAAATAATAGTAAAGAAGTACTCAAAAATTGCACACACTCGTTGGTCACATTTCTCGCAGAACAGATGGCCGATGGGGCCGAAAGGTTCTAGAGTAGCGATCGCGACCTGAAGACGTAGCGTTGGAAGAACTCCTACAAGGTGGAGCGATGACCTTGTGGGAGACCTATGTCCAGCAGGCTTAGCATGACACTTTCAATTTCTACGAAGAATAGACACAGCTCTTTTTATACAAAGTGACATTTAGTTTCTCCATTTTTGACATCGCACCGTAGAAATCTTCTATATTCTGTCATGTTGTCTTTCGTTTCTAACGACCTTTGTCTAGGTTCTTTTATATGTAAACTATTTCAGAAGAAAGTTTTCTATCCAAACTGTCAAAATCACAATGAAATCTGACAGTTCTATCGACGGCCACAAAGTATAAACGGCTATTTCCAAAATCATGATTATTAGGATAGTGTTTTGAACGCAAAACTGTTATAATTATAGAAGAACAAAGCTATCTTCTCATATTTTACATCATTTAGTTAATAGTACATTACCTAGGAAATGCTTAAGGCCAATATTACTGTAATATTTTTTTGATCCATAATATGGTACTTCGACACTGAGAAAAAATGCTGTAGTCGTCTTTATTTAGATTTTTTTTCTGTTTGATTCTCAATTTTAATGATATTAAGTCACGTACGACTTAATATCATTAAAAATGAGAATCAAACAGAAAAAAAAATCCTAAGACAAAACAAAGAATTCTGAGTCGAATTATGTAACAGAGGAAATTTCGTAAAAAACGAGCAGTTGACTCTTTCTACTTTGCTGCCGTCGTACTGTATACGCGGAACGTCATTTTTGTCTTCTCTTCCGTCGACAAAACGGTGCTCATGCTAAGCCTGCAGAAGTGAACGTTTTTCGACTGAAATGAAGATGACTCAAATATTAACACCAAACACTTCTTCCAGGGTGACCTAGGAGGCATAGACGCAAAATATGACGTCGCCATTTCTACATGCTGCGGCGCTCTCGACAATATAGTCGTTGACACAGTGGAAACAGCACAAGCATGCGTCGAGTTTTTGAAGCGACATGACATCGGACGAGCCACGTTCATAGCGCTCGACAAGCAAGAGCATTTGAGGCAGACGTACGAGGGACGGAAAAGCTTGTAAGTTTGTGTCCCAAAGTCGGCGCGTTATGCTTTTGTCAGCCTTTATCTTATGTCAAACGTCATATTAACCTAACTTGTTAAAATACCAGTACATTACTGCCGTGGTTTGTGATGACTGGGGTGCTAGCAGCGCTGATGATGGCCAAAAGCTATACCAATTTTGGTATAGAATAAAAAAAAATAAGAGTTAACAAACGTCATATTAACCTAACTTGTTAAATACCATTAAAATTTAAATAATAGTACATTACTGCCGCAGTCTGTAATGACTGGGTTGCTAGCAGCGCTGATGATGGCCAAAAGCGATAATAAATTCTATACCAATTTTGGTATAGAATTAAAAATTACAAAAAAAAATGGATCGGCTTCTGGTTTTTGATGACACCATTTATTTTTATTTTACGGTACTTTCATTTATATAGAGAATGACCGCCTCCAAACTATGCTTTTTTTTTCAAATTATATCCCTTTCTTTTCAGTCCTGAGAACGCCCCGCGTCTTTTCGACCTAGTAAACGTGAAAGACCAGCGCGTCCTTCCCGCGTTCTACTACGCATTGCGCGACACTCTAGTCGCCAACGACTTGGAGCAGGCGTCGCGCATCGCGTACGGACACACACGATACAGAGTTGTGACGCTCAAAGGAGATGTTATTGAGATTGCTGGTGAGTTATAATATTATAACATATACATAAGATACGTATACTACGTATAACTACGTTGCGTCCCGCGTCTTTACAATAAAACCGCCCAAGAAAAGGGGATCAAACAAATCAAACATCTTAAGCATCTAATTATTCACTGGCTAGATAAATACGATTACGAGGAAACAGAAAATATATTCGGCAGCGTAACATGATACCCGCTCACATTCACCACACACTCCTCACACGCACACACACACATCCCACACACATGAATACACACCCCACTCACACACAATCACTCTCCACAGAACAGTGTTAATTTAAACTCTTTTAACTCTTATATAATTGTTTTTTTCCTTGTATATTTGTAAACCTACCTGTCAATGCATGCCATAACTGTAATTTATTTCATTGTTGTCTATCGCGCTTCTATAACATATTCCCTGTAAATTGAGAGGTCTGGCAGTTATGTTGAAGCCAGTTGTGTTGTGTGTTAGTCTTAGTCTCAGTTCTTTTTTTTTTTTTTTGCTAATTCTTCACCATAGTTTCAAATATCATCTTCAACATTTTTGGTTTACCGGTGCTATATGGAACATGACTGAAATTGCATCTCTCTTCGATTGCACTTCGCCGGCCACCCTGTATATGTATGTTAATGATAACTAATCAAATAAATTCTAGGTACTATGTCCGGTGGTGGTAAGACAACAATGCGAGGCAGAATGTCCAGTTCAGTACAACAAGACACCAGCGAACAAGACCCAAGAGTTATGAAGGCTAATGAAGAAAAATTTGCGAGAATGGAACAAAGGTAAGTTAACTTAAGGTCTATTTTCACATACAAAGTTGGGGAACTAATATTTCTCTGATAATTTGACCAAGGCGCCCCGCCTTGGTCAAATTATCAGACGACTAACTATTGTAAAATGTAAATAATAGGTTGGGGAAAAGTTTCTTCGTATTTTTTAAGAAAATTCAAAACATTTTTTAATATCGTTTATTTACATTTAACTATCAACTTCTTCAAAAATGGTTCGGTTTCATTACGTCGTAATAAAGAATCACAAATGAGTACACGGTTCATTAGGTTTCTTTCAGTGAGCTCGTAAGGTACCCAAATATCGAGCTTTTTTGTGTACCCAGTTTTTTTCAAATGTGCCAAAACTGTTTTGTGGTCAATTCCCAGTTCTTCAGCTACGTCGCGCGTCGTAACTACTGATATGCCGATCTTGCTCCACTTTTTCAAAAATGGCATCCATTTTATCCGTAATAGGGCGACCAGAGCGACGTGCATCTTTGACATCAAAATTTCCGGATTGAAAACGCTTAAACCAAATTTGTGCTAGTCTCACAGACACTTCACTAGGTCCATAAACATCGCAAATTTGTTTCGCGGCTTGCGTTGCATTTTTACCTTTTTTATAGTAAAATTTTAAAATGTATCGAATTTCTTCGTTAGATTCACTCATCTTGACAGTACGAAAAACAAATGAAAATCACACATTTTCCTAATTTGAATTTGGAGATATGTTCTTTAAAATTTAAACTTTCAATGATACCAAAACCAGCCAGATACAAATAGTATAGCCAAAGAGATTTTATTACAAGTTCATACATACTATAATGCGAAAAGACTTTTTCCCCAACCTATTATACAAGAACCCTTGCTTGTATATTTAGATTTTACAATTGTTGGTAATAACGCCATCTGTTGTTACTCATCGCAAACTTCAACTTACGAGTGACATCATTTAGGCACCAAATAGATAGGTAATTCTATCATTAGAATCATCGATACAACTCTCAAGTTAGAATTGGCCTCAAATATCATAGGTTAACCAGCGAGATGACATAGAAAAAAAATGCTGTCACTTTTGGATTAGTCGCGAGCACGAACGGTCTTAATTTGATAGATAGTTATCTAAGAAGTCAGAATCTGTCAATAATATAACCACTAGCCTCTTCTCCGTGAGAGGGAGTGGACCGTAATCCACGACGCGGGCCCAGTGCGAGTTGGTGGATGCTACCAAGCCTTTCCTCGTGATATTTTTCATCACCACTCTAAGACCAGTGGTGATGAAATATATTGCACAAATTATGTGAATACCTGGATTTGCCTTACCACCTACAACCAGGGCCCGTACAACCCCGGTTAAGAGTTAAGCCGTTTATGAGGTTACCTTTATCATGAAGTATCTCCTTGAATGTTGAATGGGTTTTTGGTTGAAACCCAATAAAAGGGTTACCCATATCGTATGGGTTTTGATTAACCGCTTAGAAAAACCCTATCGAAAACCCTTTCAATGGGTTGAGAGAAAAAAAAAATAATCATAGTTATTTTTTTTTACTTAAATTCTTGTTGGTATGGTGCTTGCACGGCGGTGACACAGGGGGTTAAATTTATGTAATTTTTTGCCGAGGACGTTTTCGACATATTTGAATTTCATTTATGATCATTATTGCATGTAAAGAGTTCATTTTAGCTTGGCTACTTACCGAGCGGCTTGTAAACAGGGGTGTACAAGCCGCTCGGTAGGTAGCCACACCGTATGGGTTTTTGATTAACTGCTTAGAAAAACCCAGTTGAAAACCAGGGTAACCAAATTTGAATGGGTTATAGAATTAAGCCGTTCAAGAAGGTGACCCATATCGTATGGGTTTTTGATTAACTGCTTAGAAAAATCCTATTGAAAACCCTTTCAATGGGTAACCAAAATGGTCTCTGCCACCAATCCGTACTCGGTAAGCCGAGGCCATTACCTCCGCTCTCGTCATTCCATGACGCAAAATCAATGATAAGAACGTCTTTGCAGGTTAGCAGAGATATGCAACGAGCAATCAGAACTAGAAGCGACATTAGGTACCCTACAACGGAGCGTACGCGATGGAAAAATTACGCTCAATAAACTCAGTATTGACCTCAAGAGTTTGGCCGAACAAGTTCCAATTATGAAGGTAAGTTATTAAATATCTCTCGACGGAGATTTTTTTAATAAAAATCTTAAGGGGGATGCTAAGGTAGCCCGCGTTTTTTTTTTTTTTAATTTTTTGTGATTTGCAGGTCCGTGTCAGGTTGTATGTTGCTCTAAATATGATTCGCGGACGTAATAAATATGGCTTTTTTTTTTTTACTCTAGCCTACGCTGTCCCACTGCTGGTCAAAGGCCTCCCTCCACTCCTTCCATCCTTCCGCCAAATATAACTTTACAGAATTATTATCATTAGAATCAGCAATATTAGCAATTCAACAATCATATTGAATTTCGCGGGCTACGCACAGAGTCGAAGCGTTAATGTAAAAGATAGCATAGCAACAAATTCACCCTATCTCTGTGACCTACCTGCGTACCAATCAGCGCAGGTTGCAGACGCGCGTATTCTGTAGAACGTGCCCGAATTCGGTCGTCTACTTTGTAGAGATAAGGGTGAATTTGCTATGTTATGTTTTTAGATTGCCGTTTCGTTGCGCTTCGACTCAGCGCTAGTATTGAATCGACCCTAAACCGCTGAGTCTAGTACCATGAAGCTTTACACAAGAGTTCCTTAAACATCGTGGGAGCAGGAGCTCGTGGCTAAGTAATAACTGCTGCGTGGGTCGGTCCATCAGGTTAAGCTACGACGCTTGCCGGGGTTGGTCCGTGGATGGGTGACCATCTTTACATACCGAGACTCCTCCGTGCCTCGGAAAGCACGTTACGCCGTTGATCCCGGCTGTCATTCGTGGGTCTTTGACAGTCGTTAGCGGTCGTCAGAAGCCCGAAAGTGTGACAACCAGTCTTACCCCGTTACTGTATTGTGGAGGTCAGACAGGCAGTCGCTCCATGTAAAATATTCAGCTGCATCTACATGCTTAGACTGAAATCCTGACCTCAACATAGTTGGGAAAAGGCGGGCAGATTGAGTTCCTTATACAGCGTGTATCAGAAATGTCCCATGCTGTCCCATACATTTGAATTGAGTAGCAATTGAAGTTTTGTATGGGACAGCTGATTATTGTTTCGCGATTACGATGTTGGTCCCATGACGAAAGTTGTTGAGGTTGATGGTCTGTACCCACATCCTTAAATATGACCTTCTCTTAGAAAGAGGTAATAGTTATTTATGATATTAGTGCGGTAAGTTGTTTTTTACAAACAAGTCGGATCAGTAGAAACAGTCAGCTCTAACTCCGACGTAGTTCACGTCAAACAGTCAGTTCAGCTCTAGCTCCGCCAAAGTTCACGTCAAACAGTCAGTTCAGCTCTAGCTCCGCCACAGTAAATAGCAAAGTAAGGAAGCACTCTTGGAACAACATATTATTCTGTTTCATTTATCAACCAGCATCCGCCCAGTTTAGTTGTGGGTCAGCGAAGCCCACATTCATGGCCCGAGACGAAGTCGAGGGCTTACCATAGTGAGTTTGTATATACCAATTTCCCGCACTAATATCATACCGTAAAGGATACGCACGGCGCTATACAACGAAGGAGGCGGTAAAACATGTACTTAGGTGAGAGTAACTATTTTACCGCCCGTTCCGTTGTATGGTGCGTAATTTTTAACTTTCGAACAATGTATACAGGCTTCGTAAATGCATTTTTTGAGCAAATGTGTTGAAAAATTTGTTTGTTTGTAAGTTTGTATGTAGGGGGTAATCTCTGGAACTACCTGTCGGATTTGAAATAGTGTTTTTACATTTGATAGCCCAATTCTCGAGGAAGGTTATAGGATTTTAACATCACGCTTCGACTCTTAGGAGCCGAGCAAAAAGAAAAAAGTCAGAAACAACGATAAGTGAAAATGCAGTAATAGCGCGGGCGGGCGATGCAGTGACTCGGGGGAACAAGAGTTTTCACACGGATGAAGTCGCGGGCAGAAGCTAATATTTCAATATTAACAGGCCATTCCCCATAATCCTGTATACGTCAACTTTTCGTTTTGTAACTAAATTAATTGAATATGTCAACAGAATCAAATAAAACAACAAGAGGCTACTGTGGCAGCTAGCAAGGTGGACCCGGAACAGAAAGCCTCCTTGGAAGCGACACTTGAAACTGCTCAAGAACAACTGGAGATGGCTAAAGAGGTTGCTGGCAGAGTAAGTTATTAATTTATTTATTAACTAGCTGAGGAGCTCGTGACTAAGTTATAACAGCCGCATGGGTCGATCACACTTTAACTACCTACCTACCTACCTACCTGCCTACCTACCTACCTACCTACCTACCTACCTACCTACCTACCTACCTACCTACCTACCTACCTACCTACCTACCTACCTACCTACCTACCTACCTACCTACCTACCTACCTACCTACCTACCTACCTACCTACCTACCTACCTACCTACCTGCCTGCCTACCTACCTACCTACCTACCTACCTACCTACCTACCTACCTACCTACCTACCTACCTACCTACCTACCTACCTACCTACTTACCTACCGACCGAGCTAACTGGCTGGGTTTAAGCTACGCTTGCCGGGGTTGGTCCGTAGATGGGGGACCATCTTTACATACCGAGACTCTCAAAAAACACTTCCTCTCTCCTTAAACATCATCAGTACATAATACACTTCCCTGCTCTTGTTTCATGTGTATTATTGTATATATTTATTAGATAAGTGTATGCTTTGTGTATGTATGTATTTATTGTTTATGTTAATGGTACACCACTGACTACCTGCAGTATTGTCTCTCCTGCTCTCTTTAATCCATCCAAAGGTTGTCTGTAAAAGATCGCTTTTAGTGATAAGACCGCCCATTGTGTCACCCTATGTAAAATTTAAACATTTATATATGTAACTTTTATGGTGTACATAATAAAGAGTATTCTATTCTATTATATTCTCCTCCGTGCCTCGGAACGCACGTTAAGCCGTTGGTCCCGACTGTCATTCGAGGATTTTTGACAGTCGTTACGGGTCATCAGAAGCTCGAAAGTCTGACAGCCAGTCTTACCAAGGGGTATCGTATTACCCAGGAACTGGGTTGTGGAGGTCAGATAGGCAGTCGCTCCATGTAAAATACTGGTATTCAGCTTCATCCGGTTAGCTTTACTTGAAGCCTTGTTTTTTTTTGTTCTCGAGGTGGAAAATCCTGGCTTATTCCACTATACCCCTGAGAGAATCCCCCTCAGGGGGGAAAACTGGACCCTAATGTAAAAAATATCCAGAAAGTCCCCTTTTCATTTTGAGTTATTCCACTATTCCCCCCTGAGAGAATCCCGATCAGGGGGGAAAACTGAACACTTAAGTAAAAAAAATCCAGAAATCCACCTTTTTTTTAGATCATTCTACTTTTCCCCCTTATTTTTAGTTTTGATTTCTACAGTGATTAGATACAATGTAATAAACAAACAACGACGATATAATAATATATCATCAGTCTTTTATTTTTCGCAGAATTTTGTTATAATAAAATGTGATGAAGAGTAAAAACAATCACAAACAAATAGCGATGTGGGAAATCGGTTGTGTTTAATAAAAATCATTATTAAAACAGTTTAAACAAGGTACCTAACCAGAAAAACTAAATTATTTTGCTTATCCTCCCTGAAAGCATATAAAATAATTATCAACTTTCTCGACAATTTATTTGCAGAATGTAAAAATTAAGTACAAAGATAATGAGAAAATATAAAATAAAACAATCACTTTAATATGGGACCAAAGTTGAAATAGCAAAAAAAAAAAAATCTGCTGTTCCATACATTTTGACGACTTATGCGAACACAAATGTAGGGAACAGCAAATTTTTTTTTACGCATAGTTTTTAACGCACGCGCATTTTTCGTGTATGAATAGATACACCTTATATATGAAGAACAGTTTTGGCTTTGGGAAAACAATTTGTAATATTTTATTGTTAATCAATTATTACGACAACACGGTCTACAAGTTAAACTGTCTAATTACTAGTTTACGAATACTTAAAAAAAAATATTATTATACGTACACACGGCTACACATCAAGCTATACATTTCCAGTATAAGCTGATCTCGCATTGTATAGGATTTCCGTACAATGAGAGGTCAGCGTATACTGGAAATGTATAGCTTGATACACATCAAGCTATACATTTCCAGTATACGCTGACCTCTCATTACAATTATAAAAAAAAACTATGTAATTACTTACATAGTTTTTTGCTTTTCGCATCGGCAGCCTGTGCCCAGCACAGGCTGCCGATGCGCGGTCCGAGCGAGATAGCTTCGCGAGAGCCCTCTGTCCCTTTCTGTCACTTACTTGAAGAAGTAAACACCACAATTAAATATCACCAAGTTGATCACCATAATTACAACAAATTAATATGGCTGCCGGGTTTTTTTTTTTTTTTAGTGGGAAATCTTCAAATAACTTCTCTGGGCGGGAGCTCTGGGAGCGGGAGGGAGTGTCAGACATTTACTGACTAAAACCTACGGTGTTCCTTCAAATGCCTGTGTGCCAGGGCCACGATATCCCTTTCGGACAGACTCGTAACCCTGGCAGGCATTGGCCCTTTCGGACCCCGTCAATTGGTGCTGACGTCTCTTTGAGGCGCGCGTGGAACACAACGCGCCGTCGACCCGGGCCTGGTCGGGCTGCCAGTCTTATAATAGGTTGGGGAAAAAGTTTCTTCGCATTTTTTAAGAAAATTCAAAACATTTTTTAATATAGTTTATTTACATTTAACTAAAGTATGTACGTACCATTTTGTTCGATAACTTTTTGCCATCTTGTAGGTAGGGACATGATCCCATTGCTATAGAAATTTTGGGACTTCTGATCAAAATATATATGTATGTATATAATACCTGACACTGCCTAAAGAATTCTGAAGAGACCGAAACAGGTGGAAATTTGAAGGTGCAAGGTCAGAACTATACGGCGGATGCATTAACACCTCCCAGCCAAACTCTCTTAATTTTTGCTGAGTGGCTAAAGATGTGTGAGGTCTCGGTCGTTATCATGATGAAAAACCACACCCCTTCTGTTGATTAATTCCGGCCGCTTTCTCCCAACTTCTTGCTTTAATCTCATCAATAATTCGCAGTAGAGTTCAGAATCGATGGTCCTACCTGGTGGTAACAGCTCATAATGAATAATGCCCTTCCAATCCCACCACACACACAGCATCACCTTGTTGCGAGTTAACCCGGGTTTCGCCACAGTCTGTGAAGCCTGACTGGCCTTTGACCACGACCTTTTTCGCACGTTCTTGTCGTACGTGATCCACTTTTCATCACCAGTTATCAGCTTCTTCAAAAATGGTTCGGTTTCATTACGTCGTAATAAAGAATCACAAATGAGTACACAGTTCATTAGGTTTCTTTCAGTGAGCTCGTGAGGTACCCAAATATCGAGCTTTTTTGTGTACCCAGTTTTTTTCAAATGTGCCAAAACTGTTTTGTGGTCAATTACCAGTTCTTCAGCTATGTCGTAACTACTCATATCTTGCTCCACTTTTTCAAAAATGGCATCCGTTTTATCCGTAATAGGGCGACCAGAGCGACATACTATAATGCGAAAAGACTTTTTCCCGAACCTAATATATATATTCTATTAATAATCTTCTTTTTTTTAATTACATTTCAATACAGTGTCCAAATTATTGCTAAAAAAATGTTCTCATTCTAACAGATAATTGAAAAATATTAGAAATATATCAGAACGAAAATTAATGTTTTTTTAATAAGACATGACAATATTATTTTTTCCTACCATTCATACTAAATTCGGGAATAATTCTCCTGGCAACACTTTAGAAAGGGACACAAGGTTCTCGAAGCGCTTTCTCTCTCGGACCGGATTTCTCTTTTCAAAAAATCAAAAGTCATTTATTCAAATTAGGCTGAGAATCAGCACTTTTCGAACGTCAAAAATTACATGAGACAGTCCCCTAAAAACGCCACCCTTCACCACTTCCTAGTGCTTTAGCTGGGAAGAAGAAGTGGCGCAACAAACTCCGCAGCAGCACAGCTGTCTGTTCGCATATAAAACTTGAATCTATACAATACAATGTAAAATAATTTGCATTACGCAACACAAAACGTTAAATTAATTTATTTGCCTTACGTTAGCTAGCACACACCATTATACAAAAAAATATATATTATATAATATTCGTCGAAAACTATACTAAAGCAGAAATAACGTAAACAAAACGTATCTAAATAAAAGCCTCCAAGTGATTGTCTGTAATAGAACTTAACTTCATAAACATAAGGTTTATTTTATATTGGTGTCAAATTCACAATGCACATTCCAGGCTGGATATAAGTTCCTTGGTCCAATTACATTTACAGGTGGAAGACGACGTGCAACAAGTGGACATACAAATATCGGCGGTCGCCGGCGGCAAAGTGAAGGAATTACAGAAAATTGTGAACGAGCTCATTAAGAAGATTGATAAAGTTAACTCAGAGATTACTAAACTGAAGGTCGCTATCAATACTAGCAAGAGGTTAGTTTGAACAATCTTTGCTTTTCTCTCGAAATTAATAATTAATATAAAAGAATAGAACAGAAAATGTTTATTTGCATATAGTTTCTTGCCGGCTCTAACATTTAGACTACTTATTATCCCGATATCCCTACGGAATCGAGACTTACGCGGGTGGAACCGCGGGGCGCAGCTAGTTAATTTATACATACACAATCGGCCTATAATGTTCCCACTGCTGGGACACAGGCCTCCTCTCAGTGAGAGGGAGTGGGCCGTAATCCACCACGCGGGCCCAGGACGGGTTGGTGGATGTCACATGTCTTCGAATTTTTAGTTCTAGGACATGCCGGTTTCCTCACGATGTTTTCCTTCACCGTTTTGAGAGCAGTGGTGATGCAATAATTTACACAAAGTAAAGCGCCTGGCTGGGTTCGAACCCACGATCTACTTACTATTCGTAAGTCGAGGCCACCACTGCTCTCAAAGGATTCATTTATAAAATAATGTAAAATGTAATATTAGAAATTAATAATACATTAGTTTTTGTTTACACTAAACCCGAAAAGGGGTCATTGTACTCATCATTTTGAACAACTTTTTCTATGGGACCAACCTTGAAATCACGAAAAAAAATCAGCTGTTCCATACATTTTGTCGATTTAAGTGAACACAAATGTATGGAACAGCTGATTTTTTTTTCGCGATTTCAAGGTTTGTCCTATAGAAAAAGTTGTTCAAAATGATGAGTACAATGACCCCTTTTCGGGTTTAGTGTAAATAAAACTAATGTTGTAAATTAATTTAGGCTTCTTCTGGGTAAGCTCTCACTCCATCGTCAACTTTGTCTCTGTCACCTCTGACCTAGACTAAGGTCAAGAGCAAACCCCTCCCAAATAAAAAATAATAAAATATATATTTTGTCAAAAACTGTTTGCAGTTTGTTATAAAAAAAAAATATATAACTATTTGTATAATAAATATTTTTTCACAGAAACGCGAAGAAATCAAAAGACAAAATTCAGCAGATGGAAGCTGACCTGAGGGAGACCGAGAGGAACTTGGAAACATTGAACAATCAGAAGAAAGAATTCAGTTTGGAGAGCGCAAAATTACAGAAGGACCTGGAAGAGGTAACTCATGGTTTATATTATATCAAACTAGTCTGTATTGTGTGATGATTAGGGATCGGATATTCGGATGCATATTTACCTAAAGTTTGAGATTAGACTAGTAAAGAGTGCGCTTCGGTACGGGAAAAGTGTCGGTTTCCAGGACGGCCGAATTTTTAAGATCTACTCTTTCGTAATGTGTATGCGGGCTAGTAAATATATTTAATTTTAGATTTAAGAGTTTTGAAGAAATTTTAATAGTATTTTTTTACGTGTTATTCTTTTAACAAAATTCTTGTCTAGTTCTAAATAGATAAGAAATATTGTTATGCTTAGGAATACAAAATAAGTGCTAGACAAAGGCGACGCTATCACAGAAGTGACGTCACGACTATGTAACTTCATACTAAACTGAGTTGCATGTTTGGTTTGTTTGAGCTTTTTTTTTTCTTTTTTTTTGTACATCTTAAAACAAAATAAGTTGTACAAAAAACATATGTTTCATGCTGTTTTATACTCGAACGCATACGCAATGTGAATTATCACTGAATTAAATATATTGAATTGAATTGAACTAACGCCATACATTGTCAGTACCGCGCGACAATAATGGGAATAATCCCTCCCAAAAACTTTTAGCTTGCAGCTTGAAGAAACTAAACGCTTCAAAAGTTTTACCTAAAAAGTTATAAGTACCTAGGTTTGGTCGATCTGTAAAATCGATGGAAATATGGAGATATTGCCATCAATTTTACAGATTATTCGATTATGTCATTTCACTTTTAGGTCTGTCATTGTAGATCGCAAATTTTGTATACATTTAAAAATGTATAGGGTGACTTATAAGAAGAAGTTATAAGTCCAAATGTGAAGACTATGTGGGTCATTGTTTATATTATTATTTTCTCTTAGTTAGTTTTAATGATGGTCTGGCAGTTTGAGTACTTTATGCGGCCTACCCGAATGACCTTTCATTGGTTTTGTTCGTTGAATCTTTGAGCTCCTTAAGTTCTGAGTTGAGCTGCACGACTACTGACAAATGCGTGCACTGACTGGACACGCCACTCAATCTGTGTGGTGCACCACAACATTCCTAAAAATAAGTACAGTGCAATTGTTTGCGACCTAACACGATTTTTCTACGGTACAGTACAGTCCCCGGCACGCAAGAGTAATTAGATGCGCAGAAGTAATTTTTTAGGACTCTGGTGGTCAAGTGGGACGCGGGGAATGAGGGAGCACCGTTCCGAGCACACGATTGGTGCGTCAGTCGATACGCGCCTCCCGCTCTTCGACCCGCGTTCCGTTCGCTCCCGATTACGCACGCGTGCACTAAAATTACACCCTTTGTTTTTGTTGAGTTTTTGTTAAGTTTTTGATACGAATTGTTATTACTATTTTAAATTAAGTTTATTTTACGAGTGTATTTTTGCGGCAGCTACTAATGAAGCTTGTTGACCTTTAGTTCTCGTTAACATTGTTTTTTGAAAGGCCACTATAACTAAAAATATGTTATTATATATTTTATTTATAATACCTAATAAACTTCACGAATTCCTCTCCTTTCTTTAACTTTCTTCTAAACAAAGATGTTTAAATAAAAGATGCCATTTATTTTTAATCATAGAATAACGACAAATAATAAAAGTGACCATTTTTTTTTTGCATAAGTCTACTATGCGCGAACTTATCCCACTACCCCAAAACCTTGCTAAGTTACGTGCCCGGCGATTGTAACTGGACTATAAGATATACAGGGTCAAATTTAATTAGCTAGCGAAACTCCGTCGACATGTTGGGTATCGATATCTAAATACGATAAAAAAAAAAAAAAAGATTTGATGTTTTCTTTTTCTGGTGTCAATGACCACTGGCAGTGAAGTTACTTGAAGTACTTAGTTAAGTTTTTGTTTTATCATGTTTAGTTATCGATACCCATTACATCTATTAAGTTTACACAGAAAAAAACGATTTTGAAACTCATGTTTCAAGTAACTAGTCGTTGACCCCCAAAAGAATACAATGTTTTTTTTTTCGTTTTATCGTATTTATATATCGATACCCAACAAGTCTGCGGAGTTTCGCTAGCTAATTTAATTTGACCCTGTATATTTAAATGACTATTTCTTTGAAATTACATTATTTGTTCGAATATTTCTAATATTAGTCATCATCTCTATTACAGTGTAATTTTATATACTTTGTTTCCACTTTCAGATCGATGAACAAATAAACGAAGGTACGGGAGAGTTTTCGGAGCTGAAACAAGAAATAAACAAACTTCAGACCAAACAAAACAAAATTAAAGCTGAACGTTTGGAATCTAACAATGCGGTGATGAAGATGGAGAAATCTATACAAGAATGTCAGGGTAAAACGCCTATGTGGGAGAGAGAGGTAAATATGTTTTTCTTAACTATTTGTTGCCCGGTGTCTCACTCGTTTTCTAGGAAAAAACGAGCGAGCCTTACAGTAGTCGCTTATGATGTGTAACATCTGACATCTCACCTCGGTAATAAGCAACTGAGGGGCGATAGAAATTAAGGGGATGATTATTTCAGAAAAAATCATTCAATAGGATTTTTTTGAACATACAGGGCCTTATTACAAAACAAGGCTTATCTTCAGACCCAAGTTTTAACCATGGAGCCATTATTGAATTTCGAACTTTTTTTCGTCTAAGGTGCAGTTCCTAACACAAAACTGACAACTTAGTACCGAACTAAGTTTTCAGTTTTGTATAAAGAACGGTATTTCAATCACAGTTACGTTCTTATTACAAAAACTGGCTCCATGGTTTAAGCCATGTCAAAATATAAATCTTGTTTTGTTATTACAAAAACTGGCTCCATGGTTTAAGCCATGTCTAAATATAAAACTTGTTTTGTTTTTACAAAAACTGGCTCCATGGTTTTAAGCCATGTCAAAATATAAATCTTGGTTTGTAATAAGGCGGAAAGAGTTGTAATGCTGGTTCTAATGATTATAATTCTGTAAAGCCATATTTGTTATGGCCGCCAATCATATTTAGATCAACATACAACCTGTTACTGACCTGCAAATTGCAAAAACCGTAAGAAAATTTGAATTTCGCGGGCTACCTTAGCGCATCGCCCTTAACCTCAAAATTTAAAAAAGCTAAATATTGAAATATTTATTCGAATAATTTTATTATTCATCGCTAGTGGTCGCCCACTGGTCGAAATTCGACCCCCTCTATTTACAATATATTTAGTACTTACTAATTCCATGAATACACAAATTCCATGCCATTATAAAGTACTTACTAATTCTATACTATCAAAAAGTACCTACTTACTTATTCCATGCTCAAACTGTCACTTCCTGTCACACACTTCCGTCTCATTTCACGAAATCCCCCAAGCACCGCTGCTTCTTGAACAAGGTCATCGGTCCACCTTGTTGGAGGCCTTCCAACGCTACGTCTTCCGGTACGCGGTCGCCACTCCAGAACCTTGTGCAAGCAATGTGCCCTGCCCACTGCCGCTTAAGTTTGGCAATTCTTCGGGCTATGTCGGTAACCTTGGTTCGCCTGCGGATTTCTTCATTTCTGATTCGATCAATCAGGGAAACTCCAAGGATAGCCCTCTCCATTGCCCTTTGGGTGACTTTTAGCCTTCTACCCACATGCATACTCGAAAACTTTCCTGGTGACATTTCCCTCATTCCTTCGCATCACATGTCCATACCATGACAACCTTTTTCCACACAACTTTTCAGTCACCGGTGTCGCTTTCAGACTTCCCCTTTGTAAGGACCTTTGAGTACCATGGGTGGAGAAGGAGTGTAAATAAAATTCCAGTGTGGGAGATAAAGTTAATTTTTAGATGTCCATGAATATTAAGCACAGTGTCATACTTCTTACATAAGTTAACGAGCGTTTACGACGTACGGCATTTCATACAAAATTTCAAGCCCTTGTTTTTCGTGTCGTTTGTCGTTCGCATAGAGTTCGCGTCCAGACGTAGAGGGTTAACTAGTCTCGCAATTATTGTAACCGCGTATTGTTATAGGACACGGTATTTTCACTTAAGCTATGCTTGCCTAAAATCAGTGTATGTAATTTATATACTTAACTTAAAACCTGTGGATATTGACAATAAGTCTGGTAGTAGTGTTCACACCCTTTTTTCATTACCCACCAGCTAGTCCTCTGTCCTCAACAGTTTTTAAATAAGACATTTTGAAAATGTTCTTAACTAACTTTTTAAACCTTTGTAGCACGATACAAAGGTTTTTTTATGCGTATGAAGTTTCATTAAAATCGGTTCAGTCATTTCGAAAAACAAGGGCTTGAAAGTTTGTATGAAATGCCGTAAGTCGTAAACGCTCTTAACAGAACACAAATTATTGCCACGGCGCGGGAAGACGACTGGCCACTAAACTCTATGCGCAGGGAACATTGCATTTTGCAGTGTTATCATTATTGTTACCTGTAGTTCCTACACTGCTCTATACTCATTTCTTATTCTATCGATTTGCGTAACAGATACAAAATGTACAAGAAAAAAACCGGCCAAGTGCGAGTCGGACTCGCGCACGAAGGGTTCCGTACCATTATCTATAAAAAATGGCAAAAAAAATCAAGTTTGTTGTATGGGAGCCCCCCTTAAATATTTATTTTATTTGAATTTAATTATTTATTTTTAAAGTGAATATATAACTAAATATTCTGTGAATATTTCAAGCGTCTACCTGTTGCCATTATCAATATAGAGCAAAAACGAGCAAAAAAATCACGTTTGTTGTATGGGAGCCCCCTTAAATATTTATTTTATTCTGTTTTTTAGTATTTGTTGTTATAGCGGCAACAGAAATACATTATCTGTGAAAATTTCAACTGTCTATCACAGTTCATGAGATACAGCCTGGTGACAGACGGACAGACAGACGGCGCAGCCTTAGTAATAGGGTTCCCGTTTTTTCCCTTTGGGTACGGAACCCTAAAATCTATCAATATTATAATTAATTACCGTTTTATTTTCAGCTTCGATCTCTAAAACTCGAAGACCCAGGCATCCAAGGCATCCCTGGAATCGAGCCCATACCTCCTCTAGTGCAGCACACTACAGAAGAGTTAGAAGACGCAGAAGTAGAAGAGTTGAGGGCCCGACTGACTGCGCAGAAGAACAGGATCGGAGATAAGAAGCCTAATATACAGGCTATACAGGTAAATGAAATGAAATGAAATCGTTTATTCTGTAAATAGGATATTATTATATAATCACCTTTACACGTCATATAAAAAATTAAAAAATAATCTAGATGTAGCCGATATTTCCTATCTGACTACCCCTGAGAAGAAATGGCGAAACAAACTCAGGGGTCAAAGTCTCTTTTAAAGTCGAGACATAATCTTGGTCAGATCATGTGAGGACCATGTAGATCCGTGTCTGAAATGGTCTTTTGAGGAGAGAACCACACAAATTTGAGTGGACCTGTCCAATCAGTGCAAGCATTTGTCAGTAATCGTGCAGCTCAACGGTAATATCTTGAAGGGGTTTAATGGTCTTCAAGAAGAACAGCGTGATGATGAATCTTCATTTTATTACCCGACTACGGCAAAGGAAAGAAGGGAAAATAACAAAAATTACATCGGTTTTTGTATAACCGGAGTCACATGGTTATGCCTTAATTACGTGTCGTATTTTAACGTATGACTCCGGTTATACGAAAACCGATGTAATCTTTAATTTGTCCGTCTTATACCTTTTTATTCTTGTCAAAAAATAATAGGTCCGTTTTGACATTTAACTTGAATCGATTTATCGTGAGTATCGAGTACCAAGTCGTATGGTTACTTCACTAGTTACGTCGCGATGCTCAATCGCGATGTATACGACGATATACGATAAATCGATTCAAGTTAAATGTCAAAACGGGCCTATTATTTTTTGACAACTTTACATGACTTTTTGTCGTAGTTGGGTTTTCGTTTTTATTAACTTTATTTTATATCCGGGTCGTGATGATGAAACGGCTGACTCAGGAATTGAAAAATGGGGAATTCGTCCAAAAAAATAGGAACCATCCGGAATTACGAATTGTAATGTGATTAATAGTTTTGACAAATCGTGTTATACCACGATTCGGTATACAAAAGTAGTATGAACGAAAAATGAAAAATCATCAAATAATCGTTATTAATCGTGGGACGTCATGACATGACAAATATGTATTGCAAAATAATAATAACACATCAATACAATTTGTGTGGTTTCTTTCAGGATTATAAAGCCAAAGAAGAGCTGTACCTTCGTAGGGCGGCAGAACTAGACGATATAACGACCAGGAGAAATGATATGAGAGCGCTCTACGATCAACTTAAAAAGAAGAGGACTACTGATTTCTTGTGTGGTAAGCGTTACCGAATGCATTGCAATTTATACCTTAACGCAATGTCAGAAGAGTCACATAACGCGCACTCGTGAGTTGCATTACTGATACCACAAACACAGCTTGAGAAAGATCACGCAGGTATGAGTGACAGGAACGAAACTCTACCAACCGTTTTTTGGGATTCCTTAGCCAAATGGCAAGATGGAACCCTCATAATTTCGTCATGTCCGTTTGTCAGTCCGGATGTTACATAACCAGTTTACTCGGAGACTATTTGCACTCCAATGAAAATCGGAAAGAAGGTGTATTCTGTGCACCGCTGTGAAGTCAGGAAAAAAACAACTAGGGTTGGCTCTCCCCTTACATTTTATCTATGCTCCATTTGAAATAAGATTTAAAAAAAAAAACTTTTTTACAGTCTCTTCAACCGGTTTTACTTTTATTCCGTAGGCATAAGGATGGCATTCAAAGCAAAAACGTGATTACAATACCAAGTGTGTGTTACATCTGCCATTTGTCATGCCACCAACGCAATAGAAGTCAAAATCGGTTGAACGGATAGTAAAAAAGGATTATTTAAATATCGAATCTTATTTCAAATAGACTAAAGGGCTGAAAAATAAATTCAATGCACGTATGCGTGTGGATAGTTGTGTATTTTGTTGGTTCCCATAATTAGTAAGAATATGATGTCTTGTGTTTAAGTGACATATTTATCTAAGAGTCTAATAATACCTCAGCGCCACCTCACTCTTTATCTCGCTCGCACACTACAGCTGGTGGTCACTCGAGCAAGCGAGACAGGGTGGCAAGGAGAAGACTCCAAGGCACCGATAGTTTAGTTTATTTCTTTTTACGGTGAAAATAATGGTATATAAAAAATAATAACATAAGACCTGCTTTGTAGTTAGTTCAGTTAATATGCAAAGTTTCGTGATTGAATTTGAAGTATTTTTTGAATTGGTTTGGTTTATTGTTCGGTTTGGAAGTAACTTTGTTTTTTTTTTCTATCAAGAAAATTTAATGGAATCGTGTACTTAACATTAATCCTCAACTTTACCATATATTTATTTCATAATTAATGCTGCAGTATTTTCGACATAACGGAGGATCATGCTAAGCCATTTGAGGTAGTATAGGCTCTTAAGTAATTTTTTTTTCGGGAAATAATATGCAATACAAACTTAATTTTGCGGTCGATAAAATCTATACTGTGCATGCGTAAATATTCATCCCAACAATTGTCTGGAACCTATTGTATGTTGTTACTCGCCTGTGAAAACAGGCATTCAATGATTTGACTTTGTACTTTGACTGTGTTTATTTATTATACTATTCTACAAACAATACAAGGCTGACCACAAAATATTGTTGAATGTTTGTGGAAAATAAAACCTTATTTCTATTCAATTACAGGTTTCAACACAATAACAGCGAAGTTGAAAGAAATGTACCAAATGATCACTCTGGGAGGCGACGCCGAGTTGGAGCTAGTTGATTCTCTAGATCCGTTCACTGAGGGTATCATTTTCAGGTAAATATATATTTGATAACATCACGACTTGTTTCCCCGAAGGGAAGGGCAGAGGTGTACCTAGGAGTAAGGTAGTAGGTTCTGACCTCCACGCAGGCGAAGCCGCGGGCAAAAACTATTAATTATTTACTAAATTACAATAAGTTAAATCATCATATAGACCTAGAGATTATATTTGCTGTAAACCGTCATATTTTCACGAATTAGTATTATTTACAGCAAATGTAATTTGATGTTTTTGTGGCGGCATCAACATCGCCACATGCGAACTACATGTCACACTGACGTCACTCAAAATCCTGCATCGCACAAGCAGAGTTTACCGCGCAACTAGCATATATACAACGTCCTGACATCAACCGTCAGGCAGTTGCCCACCAGACCACCCGTCTGGTCGGAGGATCCACCCCTAGAACTATATACCCTGTTCCTTATGAGGAACAAAAATCCATAAATTTTAAATGATTATATGAAGTATGTTTTTGAAGTAAAACTTGTTTACGCACGCTTGACTTGGGGAGTAAGCTTGTAAATGCGTGACGAGAGCGTTACGGAAAGAGGCGAACGGAAATTGTTTAAATTTTAAACATGGAACACACCGCGTCTCCGCTTCGGGCCGTCCCGCATAATAGGTTTTTTTTTTTTAAATTCACACTGGCTGTTTATACACTCACAAAACCGCAGCTTTTTTGAAGTAAAACTTCTTTTGCTAGCGAACGGTGATTTCTGTTTTACTTCAGTCGTGTGGTCTAAAGCACACTCGTTTTTTTAAATACAGAAACAGTGACAATAACAAACAAACCTCTTTTCCTTCCAGTGTCCGTCCCCCAAACAAATCATGGAAGAACATATCAAATCTCTCGGGCGGCGAGAAGACATTATCGTCTTTAGCGTTAGTGTTTGCGTTACATTATTACAAACCAACTCCACTGTATGTCATGGATGAAATCGACGCCGCGTTGGACTTCAAAAACGTGTCGATTGTCGCTAACTATATTAAGGTAAGTCCCCATCATAATATGCCTAACCTTTCCCCACCTATGTTGGGGACGGCTTTCACTCTAAACGGATTCAGTTACTTTATTCAACACTAGTATGTTACATGGAGCGATGCCTATCTGACCTCCACAACCCAGTCACTGGGTATCACGATACCGTCCCTTATAGCAAATCATTATAGATTTTTTACGTTAATGGATGGCAAAGGACAATGACCAAATTACTATGGGTTTTTTAATTTTGTGTATGGCATCTCGTAGGTGGCCTTGAGAGGCTACTTAACCGAACTTTTGCTTTGTCTGCCTTAAGTGTGAGCTTAAAGCCTCCAGCCAGGGCAGGGCGTAAAATACATATTATAACTAAACGACTGGGCACTAAGGGCACCCCCTGTAGGGTACGGACCTCGGCTTAGGGCGTCGTTGGGGATCACAAATTGGGGACGGGCTGGATCAAAGTTTAGATCATAATTATTATCAGGGCTTACTATTAATGCTACGGCGCACTCAGCATCGGCGCGGGCGACTGGGGATTCGACGTGCAAGGGACGGGGAAATCACTATGGAAAGTGGCGCATTTGGTTTTATACCGCGGCCAGCGTTGAAATCTTGGTCGGTATTGAAAAAAAAACCTTTCACAAAAATTATTTGATAATCGTTTATCAATTCATTTTTGTGATAGGATTATTCTAAAAATGCAGTCCGAGATGATATATTTGAACTTGAATTTTTATTAAAAAAATAAGCTCTAAGCTGTACAAACCTGCGTTTAGTTACATAGTGGGACGCGCTAAGGAAGCCCGAGAAATTCAAGTTTTCTAACGTTATTTGTTCAAATTGCCCTATTTCATAAAATCATGACATTTGAGGCCAATTCTAAATGAGAAAGTTGTGATGATTCTTGTAATTATAATTCTGCAAATACATTTGTTACGGTCGCGGATCATATTTTCATCAATACATAACCTGATACTGATTACAGATCAGGGGGCCAAAAATGGACGCTTTGGCAGAATCATAATATGATCTGCGTACAATTCATACATCTCGCAATTCATCTGTTTGACAGCTGCTATTTGACATTAGACTTCAGTGTAGCAATTCATAATTTGTGGACCATTTTACGAAACTCCATACAAAACTGTCAAACATATGAATTGCGGGATACGAATTGTACGCACACGCAGATCATATTATGATTCTGCCAAAGCGTCCATTTTAGGCCTCTAGTTTGTAAAAACGTCAGAAAATTTGAATTACGCTACAAGTAGTCAATCAAATTGCACCATCATCTTGAATAAAATTTTCCATTTTCTCCTTACAGGAACGCACCAAAAACGCCCAGTTTATAATAATATCACTACGATACAACATGTTCGAGGTATGCAATCGTCTCGTCGGCATTTACAAGACCGAAGACTGCACCAAATCCGTCACAGTTGACAACAAAATCCCTGAGAGACCAATTGCAAATGAAATTGCTGTTATTTAAACAGCAATTACGTTTTCTTATGTAGATAAGGTTCACTTTCGTGTGTTAAAAGTAGTAATTTGTGACGTCATGTCAAACTAAGAAAGAGATCGATTATTTTCATTATGTTTTCGCCAACGTCCATACTACGTTGAATACGGTTCTCGTCCGATCACCGAAGTTAAGCAACACCGGGCGTGGTCAGTACTTGGATGGGTGACCGCCTGGGAACACCGCGTGACATTGACTTTTTGTTTTTTTTTTTCAAAAACATTTCTAAATGATGTTTTTTGCTATTTACCGTCATTTTGTGTAAGTTTTGTATAGAATTCTTTGAAAAATTATTGTGAACTAATTACGAATGAGTTTATTTATATCGATTACTTATTGTAAATTAGTTTGTAATTCCAAATAATATATTTATCATCATTCTCCTACACTTATCGCGCTCTCTCTCGCACACAGCTTGACGTCTCGTTGTTAAACAGAGAGCGTGCGAAGTGTAGTTCGCTTTATCGCGAAGATCTAGCCGTATCATTATCCCAGTTTATTACGGGTCGGCGCAGCATAATCTATCGTCATAGAGTAAATAAAACACCCAGTAGTCAGTCTTTTCAAGCTTTATTTCGTTTTATACAATATGTAACAAAAACCCTGTTGTTCCTTCTACCTACGTTTTAAGAATCGGTATACATACGTAATAAAGCAAGTCATTTATAAAAACTGGTCAACAAAAATAATTAAAATAAATATTTAATTATTCATATTTGTAATGTTTATCTGATTTCTTACCTCTTTAGTTCTTTGATTTTGACTTCTCGACTAGCCAATTCTAAATTTTTTTAAATTATAACTCCACCAATGTTGTGCTTGTAGGTTAATGTGTGTCCCTAAAAGGAACAACAGGGTTTTTGTTACATACTGTTTATTACAGATATTGCCTCATAAAAATGTTACACCTATTAATAACAATAATTATATTAAATAAACAACGATAGCAGTTTAAAATGTGTATTTATTTAATTCCTTTTAGCATGTACAAAGTTATGATTACGATACAATAATTGGAACCTCATAAACAATAAAATTTCACCAGTTATTCAACTCCAAATCAAATAAAACTCCAGTAAGCTATAGCAAAGCTATCACAAAGAAATAAAACTATTTAAATGCCGATAACAGCGAATATTACATTTTAAATTGAGTAATGTAAGAGAGTGCTTCTCCGTTTTTTTTTTCTGAAAACCAACAGACTGTTTTGCTAAAAAGTTTTCATGGGATGAAATTGAAGGCGCATTATTCAATGTTGTCTGCTTTCCAGTCAATTTCCTATTCGTTTTAGCTTAACGTTTCTTGCTTTCAATAATGCTGCGGCCAGTATCGCGAGGCGAACTATATTTCGCGTGCTCTCTTTCGCACACCGCTCGACGTCTCGCTGTAGACAGTGCGTGAAGTGTAGTTTGCTTTATCGCGACAATGTAGCTGTAGCGTTACAAATCGTTGTGAAATTGAGCTATTACCGAGTTGCTTTAAGACGAGGGTGCCTGGACAGAGTTGATGGAGCCTAGGTACTTCTGTTGTTCTTTTAAAAGGCTGGGTCGAAACAGCTGCATCGACTAGGTATATCTATGGCTGCATTGTCCCAGGTCTTGAGAGGCGGTTCGGATCTAACAACCAGCTATCCTCAATGTAGAAGGGTATCGCGCCATTGGGCTCCGAGTAGGTCCCATTGAGCTCAGAGTTCGCTCGTTCTCGTACAAACATACTATTTATCGCCGATACATGACGAACGACAGCGGCGATAGCGGTTCGCACAAAATCCATGTTCGTATTGTTTTGCCCTTACTCTATTTATGGTGTATGAGGTGGAAATTAAAGATTCTCCCAACGTTCGGTTCGGATCTTTTGCACGTTAGGTTCAGTTCTTCAGCAAGTACGGTTCCGTAGTGCGGATCTTTGGCACGTTTGGCTCTGTTCGGGTTGAAGTCGGCCGTTCGGTTTGGCTTCGGTGGGTGCAGTTGGCTCTCTTCGCTTTTGCCGCGGGTTCGGATCTTCAGCACATTTGGCACGTTCTGTGTGGATCTTTGGCTCGATCTTTGGGTTCCTTCTTGGGACCAGACTGAGGTAATGGTGAGAATTAAAGATTTTACCAATTTCTTGTAGTTTGTTCTTCTAGGAGATCTGGAGACCAACTGATCCTCTTCTGCCTAATGGGTCCTCTTTTATACAATTTTTATATTTCTGCACAACGTTCGGGGCTACTATGGCCTCGCCGCATTAGGTTCTGAGCTCGTTAACTGTCCTGTGCTTTTGCGCCACGTTCGGGGCATGTTCTTGTAGTTTGTTCTTCTAGTAGTATTACTGGGTCTGCCCTCGCCGCATTAGGATCTGAGCTTGTTAAATGTTCTACTTTTGCGCCACGTTCGGGGCATATTCTTGTAGTTTGTTATTTTATGAGATCTGGCGACCGACTCTGGTGGGCCTCCTGCCAGATCGACGCCTTCTTTTATACAATTTGTTTTAGGCATATTACCGAGTCGCTGTAGGACGCGAGTATCTGGACAAAGTGTTGACGGTGTGTTTTTGTCTTATAAGCTGGGTCGAAACTGCTCGTGCTCGGCAGGCGGCTCACGTAAACACAACCTAACTAACTCCGTGTTTTCTACATTGTGCTCTGAGAGTCTTGCCTCGCCGCATTAGGCTCTGAGCTTGTTTTTCCTGTCATACTTTTGCCCCACGTTCGGGGCATGTTCTTGTAGCTTTTGAACACAAGTTTGTGTTCTTCTTAGATTTGGAGACACCGATTCTGACTGCTGCCTTCTTTTAAACACAATTTCTTATTACTGAGCTGTCGAAACTGCTCGTGCTCTCGGCAGGCGGCTCACGTAAACACAACCCAACTAACTCAATGTTTCTATTTTTGCGCCACGTTCTTGTAGTTTGTGAACACAAGTTTGTGTTTCTTAGATTTGGAGAGACTGTCCGCCGCCTTCTTTTACAATTTAATTATTGATGTGAAACATCTATAAGCGCACGTAAAATCGATTGCTGGCGCCGCGACGCATGCCGCGTGGCGATTCACCGCTCACTCCGCGGTTCCGCTGCTACGCGAGTGTGTAAATAATTTCGATGTTTCACATCTGCCAGGCGTGACGGCTCAATTTTACTAATAATTAGTAGGATGAAGTGTTTTGTGCTGGTGCAACGTTGACGGAGAGCCTGCCTCTGTTTTTGTCTTAAATGCTGGGGCGAAACTGCTCATTGTCCTGCTATGCTTCGTCGGAGTCTAGTCTCGCCACATAATGGGCTCTGAGTATTGTTGCGCTTTGATCGGTGGCTCAGCTCGTTTTGGTTCATTGGAAAGAACAAGTGTATTAAATCTTTTAGAACACAAAAATTACCACAGTTCGCGGGTATCGAGCTTGGGTGTAATTGCGATGTAAGTACGCGAACCTCTACGCCACTCGATCCATACACAATATCGGTGAATTTTGCGATACTGTGTTACTTAGATATAATTGGCTACTAGTTATAAATGCAACTTTGGTGAATAACTATTTATTGTTGTTCAAAATTAAGTCTTATTACAACTCTTGAATTTTGTTTTTATTTTACTTGTCAAAATCAATAAATACAGACATTTTATTCCATCAAACAATCAAAAGCGAGCAATCAACAACGAGTTCAGCTACTCAACGCCAGAGGGCGCTGGAACCAAATTACTAATTTTAGCACGCTAACATCTTTGAAATAGATGTCATATTCGTATGCACCTGTTATCTATTTTTCTACTCACTTAGAGATGAGTAAAAGATACTTATCGATAATTTAATGTCGATGTTTCTACAATGTAATAATTAAAATCTTTTAACATATGATTAGGACCAAAGTAAAATGGTTGAAAGGGTTTTCGATAGGGTTTTTCTAAACCAAACGATAAGTAGTAAATTAAAAATATTTATTGTCCTTGAAATAACACATTTATATTATTTGTTTAATAATTGTCGTTTTGCCTGTTTTATATTTAATTTTAACAAATGATGCATGCATTTGGCTTTCATTAAGTCCGTAATATGATTGGATGTAGGAAATGTCCTAACTGATGATAAATTATTTGTTGGAATATACACGTCCCAATAAATTGGTGCATTATTTTAGACATGGCAAGTCTTTTTTAAATACGTCACAGTACAAACATTATGGTACTTGATTTATTATTTATTATTATTACTTATTTTTGCGTCTGTGTGGTGCTGGACGTAAAGAATAGCACTCACCTTTTCTTGCCGTGGGTGTCGTACAAGGCGACCAAGGGACTTACTAGAGAATGGGCAGCAGCGTTCTCTATGCATTTTAACACCATACTACGATCGCCAACCCGCCTGTCAAGCGTGGCGATTATGGCAAACCCCCCCTTTGGGGGAGGCCTATGTCCAGCAGTGGACGTCTTTCGGCTGAAATGATGATGAATGATGACTTATTTTTGAGGCGCGAACGAACAAAGCGGAGCGGAGCGGGAGCGGCGAATGAATGAATGTTTTATTTTTTTGGCAGATTATGTGTACTTAAACTCAAACTTAAAGCATTTATTTCACTTAAACAAGAAGAACAACGGGTACATATTTATTTCACAGTGAGGTTTCACTATATTCGACTTTGGACCTCTTTCAGGGGGCCTAAAACGGCCACATTAAGCAATTCCTCTAAAAGCAATTCATTTCCTGAATTCCCAGCAGATCATTAGCAATTCCTCTAATTTTCGGGTGACACTTATTAGCAGAATCTATTCTATTCTATTTTTGTTGTATGGCAAGCAAAGCCGGTGTCGACTATTCTGCCAATGTCTAAAGTGAGTTGAGAAAGCAAGTGTGCATAAAAATAAAAATAAAAAAGAAAAACAATTAGATGAACTAATCTATCTCTTCGATTGATACAGTTGAATACAATGTAGATCTTGTAGTATTAGTACGGGACTGAAACAAACAAAAAATAAATAAATAAATATTATAGTTGTTAAAACAAGGTAAATTAACCTTTGAGGCCCTATGACATAACAAACGTCAAAATGCTCAAGCCCCACCCCTTATCTTAATGGCCGACAACACGGGTAAGTGGATACATTTTCATTTATATGTTGTTAATACAACGTTTCAGATAATAATTGCACGAAATTGCATCATAAAATTCAACTTTTTGAACAAAGAAAAGTTAGGAAAAAAATCCGTTCTATCGTCCGAGTTTGGACTACTTTTGTGTTTTATCGACTGCAAATAGATGAATAATCACAAATGAGTGCATAATACATAGTTTTAGAGAATATTTGCACTAAATATATCATAAATACTTGTGATAAGTATCAAAAAATCAAATGTCAAAAATTGCATGAAAATTGTCCAACTTTGAAGTTAAATATCTTTATTTCTTTCCACAAGAATGAGTATGTGTTAAATTAATATGAAAATATAGTTCCTACTTGTGTAGTTTTCACTAATATTCAAAAACAAAATGTTTTATTTATTTTTGAATTAATTCATAAATAAATCAATTAATCAGCCCCCCCAGTACAATTAAATCTTTTTTTAATTAATTATGGTGGTATATTTTTACAAGATATAGGTAGCTATCAGTCTATAAAAATTCTTGTAGTATTTTATTAAAAATTTTGATAAGAAACTACTCGGTGTTACACGGATGTGAATTTTCAAACTTTCAAAGAATTCATGAGGCCGGCCTCAAGTGCCATGAACTTTGTGATTTATTATTACAACATTGTTACATAGAACTCTCAAAGAAACGCTGTTGTTAGATTTCTTATCTATTCATAATGTAACTTGCAAAATTTAGTGTAAATTGATACAGTTGTTTTATCAGAAATAGCCATAACATTGGACCTTAACAATACAGCTGTTATCTGTAAACAGATCAAATTTCATAATACAATAAGGGTCCTATGTCCATTGTGTTATTTGTTTATTACACTCAATCTATTCACAAAGCCAAATCTGTTTAAACAAAGGATTCTAAGTTCTTTGAAACTACTTGAAATGTTTTTTGTTTACATTGCCGACGGAAGCCATAAATCTGTCGGCCATTAAGATAAGGGGTGGGGCCTGAGCATTTTGACGTTTGTTATGTCATAGGGCCTCAAAGGTTAACCGGTTAAGTGGACCATTTTACGAATCTCCATACAAAACTGTCAAACAGATGAATTGCGGGTTATGAATTGTACGCAGATCATACTATGAATTGTCAGTTTGTGACCATTTTACGAATTTTAATATGATTCATAATATTATCCTAATATGATTCTGCCAAAGCGGCCTTTTTAGGCCCCCTGATATGATGTTTAACCACTAATTTTTTTTACACCATTTGTTAAAATTAAAAATAATACTTTCGAAACGCCAGTTTTTTAACATACGGTTTATTTCAAGGGCAATTAATAAAAAGTTAAACAAAGTATTTTTGATGTTTGTGTGTTTTGAAGTTTTTTTGGTGTATGTAAGATGATTTTCACAATTTATTCAGTGCTAGCAGCGCTCCGTGGTTTCACCCGCATAAGTCTCGATCCCGTGGGAATATTGGGAAAAAATTATCATATGTCCTGGGGGCCTAAAATGGACGCTTTCGCAGAATCATATTATGATCTGCGTACAATTAATATCCCGCAATTCATCTGTTTGACAGTTGTGTATGGAGTTTCGTAAAATGGTCCACAAATTAAGGATTAATATAGTGAAGTCTAATGTTAAATAGCAGCTGTCAAACAGATGAACTGCGGGCTGTATGAATTGCACGCATGATTCTGCCAAAGCGTCCATTTTAGGCTCCCTGATCCAAGTCACGGTCTACACATGTGCCAAATTTCATCCAAATCCGTCCAGCCGTTTTAGTGTGAAAGCATAACAAACAAATAAACAAACAAACTCCCTTGCGCATTTATAATAATAATTAGGATTAGGATTGCGCATTTAATTCATTCGTTTAATGTCTTCGCACCTTCAGAATTCGACTGCGGCAGTTTCTTATCGCCTCGCATGAAAAACTGCAATGTATGTGACTGTTTCTAACACGTCCATAATATAATTGGCTGTCGTGTTCTTCCCGACTCAATCTGTTTTCTTATTGCATTTCGTGGTCGCAAACCTGTGAACAAAGGGAAAGTTAATGATTCAATAAATTGTGGATCTATTGTTAGATAACACTTATTTACCTAATGTATTTATTGCAAACACATTTTATCCAGTCAAATCGATATTTTATTCACACATGCCACTACAATCTTATCAAGATTATTCATTTAAACTAGATTTACCTATTTCAATAATCACGTAATCATACACAAACATCTTCGATCAATAACGATTCCAAATGCTAAACTTTACTGTAGAATACAATGCGTACTTAAATTAGGGGTATTACTTACCTACCTATTGTCACTCTTCACATTCTACTTTTCACAACACCAATAGTTCACGTATTCATCTCATCTGCTCGTCGTCCGTATGTCACTACATATCCAGCAGAAGTTATTATTCAAAAATAGTTAAATAAATTAAAAAAAAAAGCTTATAAAATTATAAAGAAAAAAAAACGGTTATTTGTCGATATCGATAAAGTAATTCAACATTCAATGTCTAACTGCACTGGTGTAGCCTTGGTCGTGTAGCAGTAGATATCAACCTATGACGCGAATGTCAACCTTATGATTAACGCAATAAAGTTTATAATTTCGACCACTGAGAATACCGCCATCTATGGTCGACTGGCAAAATTTACTCGTCAAATCTAGTTAGACTTTAGAATACAAAACGTCGTAAATACGTCTTTCTGCACAAAAATAAAATAAATCCTATGTAAAGAATTTGAAGGTATATTTCCAGATCTAGAATCTGATAGCGTTTATTTGTAGTGCATTGTATTATATTAATTATGATGCAGTTTAGTTTTATGGGTTTGGCGAGAACGGTAACTTTAGTAATTTTGTTCGATTGCGCTTCCATTATTTTTTTCTATTACGTGGTGTCGAATGACTCCAAGATCGGGGGCCTAAAATGGACGCTTTCACAGAATCATAACCAATATGATCTGCGTACAATTCTTATCCCGCAATTCATCTGTTTGACAGTTGTGTAAGGAGTTTCGTAAAATGGTCCACAAATTAAGAATTAATATAGTGAAGTCTAATGTCAAATAGCAGCTGTCAAACAGATGAATTGAGGGCTGTATGAATTGCACGCATGATTCTGCCAAAGCGTCCATTTTAGGCTCCCGTATAAATTAAATAACATAATTATAAATTCAGTCCAATAACACAAGAACGCAAAATTCATCACACTTCATACGATTCAAATAGCGTGGAGGCTAGCGCACCCTACACTGGAGAGTGCACATTAAATGCGCCGGGTTCGAGCCTGGCAAAATGTGGTAACTTTTGAATTTTAGAAACATGTTTAGACACAATGGAATAGCTAGAAATATAATAATGGTCGTCGTCTCTTTCTCGTAGTCTTTACCAGAAAAGCCCATATTGCGTGACTTTGCGGGCGAGGAGGGAGCTCGGCGGGCGAGGAGAATGGACGCTTTGGCAGAATCATGCGTGCAATTCATACAGCCCGCAATTCATCTGTTTGACAGCAGGGAGCCTAAAATGGACGCTTTGGCAGAATCATGCGTGCAATTCATACAGCCCGCAATTCATCTGTTTGACAGCTGCTATTTAACATTAGACTTCACTATATTAATTCTTAATTTGTGGACCATTTTACGAAACTCCATACACAACTGTCAAACAGATGAATTGCGGGATATGAATTGAACGCAGATCATAATATGATTCTGCGAAAGCGTCCATTTTAGGCCCCCAGTTGACTTGCGAAAAATATACAATTAAGACAGCAAATATATATACCGCAAGCCTCAGCAAATGATCCTTAGCGTCTATGGAAGAATAAAGTTAGAAATGATGACGAACACAACGCGCCAACCGGCTAGAAAACTTTTGGAGCTAGGGGTCATCATCATTTGTTTACGAGTGTGGTGCGCTAGCCAACGCCTGCTCGTTTAGAATGAGCAAATCTACGTTGCGTACTAATTAGACGTAAGGACTATCTGTATCTGAAAAAAAAGACCAGGGGGCCTAAAATGGACGCTTTGGCAGAATCATACGTACAATTCATATCTCGCAATTCATCTGTTTGACAGTTTTGTATGGAGTTTCGTAAAATGGTCCACAAACTATAAATTGCTATAGTGAAGTCTAATGTCAAATAGCAGCTGTCAAACAGATGAATTGCGGGATGTATGAATTGTACGCAGATCATAATATAATTCTGCCAAAGCGTCCATTTTAGGCTTCCAGCAACTCTCTATCCTGAAGGTCAAAAAGTTGGTAAGTAGGTACACAAATGTTTAAAGTGTATTTGTTTGAAAGCTGAAACTGAAAAGCAGCTGAGCTGTCTACCTTCTGCTGGGGTCTGTGTTACTGGGTATTCCAATATTATGTTGGTATAGATTTATGCGGTTCTTTTAATAGGTATTAAAATATCTAGGATCCGTAAACCACTCGTGACTGAATACAGAATGTACGAACGGAAAGCGACTCTTAGTCGCTGAAATTACGTATATTATCAAAACACATGTGGAATATTTTTTTTAACATTGTTAGGTACAAGTTTAATTAAAAGTGTTGTGTTTGGCTGTCTGCTACGATCACTGTTGATCATCAACGTAACCATTTAATATTGCTGTTTGTCATAGACTAAATACACGTCGCTTGGTTACGGTTGTTGATTACATTTATGCAATTCAATAAAATACTGCTATCACGAAATATTATGCTTAAATTAATATCTAATATCTGGCGCCGATGCGTTTGATATAAAGAAAGCTAAACGTTCGCGATCCATCCTACGCGGCTTGTTAACAAAAACTAATAACGCATTTCAAGAAGAACACACAAGAAGAATTAGAAATACGATTACTGACACTTCAAAATACTTACCAAGGACTGCAAAACATACAATTACAGATAGAGGAGGAAACCCATTACAGGTACGAAGTCGACGAAGTTTACACAAATTTACGTACAGAAATGATTCGACTGATGAACGCGTTTTCGAACCTCTTGAGCCATAACCCAACGTTTTACCCACAATCCATGCGCGTGAAATCACGAGCGCTCATCGTGAAGTACATCCTAGACTCAATTTCCAACCGTTTCAAGTAAATGAATCGTTAATATTTTATTATAAAAAGACTGTCTGTTTACATGATGCTCAACAATTATTACGCATCCCACTACAAAGATCTACACCCTGCTGTCCACTTTACCACCTGACATTCATGAAAGAATTTGCGACCTGTGTTCACCCGACGACCCAATCAAGAAGACCTATGAAGAACTTACGGATATCTTGGAATATTTCATCGATCCAAACCCAACTTTCTGGTAGAAGAGGACGTGTTGCATGACTTTGCGGGCGAGGAGAGTGAGTTTCAAAAAATGTGCAATTGACACTAAGTATTTTATGTAACGATACAAACCAAACGGGATTACGGGATCAAACATAATCTAAAGGATGATCGCAATTAGAACCCACTTACCTATTTACTATAAAGTCGTTTTATTTTTAATAATGTTTATGTTAATAGCGGAGGGGATGACCCTCACTGAGTATTATTTGCTGTAGTCGGCTTCTCATTTGAGTAACCATATTCCAGCCTATATACCTACCACGCATCAATTCCCAAGTCCTTATGACTTCTTGTTGTAGATTATCCTTGGACTTCAATTCACTTGGGGCCTTAAATGGACGCTTTCGCAGAATCATATTATGATCTGCGTACAATTCATATCCCGCAATTCATCTGTTTGACAGTTGTGTATGGAGTTTCGTAAAATGGTCCACAAATTAAGGATTAATATAGTGAAGTCTAATGTTAAATAGCAGCTGTCAAACAGATGAATTGCGGGCTGTATGAATTGCACGCATGATTCTGCCAAAGCGTCCATTTTAGGCTCCCTGGAGTCCCAATTCAAAATCATTTGACCCCACATATTTTCAATTGGATTAAGATCCGGACTTTTAGCTGGCCAGGCGATAACAGTTATAACAGTCTTTATACTTAGCCACTCCTTCACCATTCGGGATCGATGCACAGCACAGTTATCATGGACGAAATATATTTGTCCTTCTGGGTACGCAACTCGCACTGTAGGCAACATAACCTCTTGCAATATTTGGAGATATGTTTTGCCATTCATGCGCCCACTTATTTCTGTTAATTCGCCTGGGCCCATAGATGACATCCATCCCCAGTAACCTGAGTAACATAATATTAGTTTAATAGGTAGTAACCTATGTTTAAGTTGTTTTTGTTTATAATGTTTAAGATAATGTGCTGATAAAAATTGCTAAATAATAGCTTCATTTCTCATAATGTCAATAAAATTAAATCTGTCATAACATGGAAATCAATAATTTATTTACTTAAGTAATAAAGCCATTTATTTACCTAATGTTATTCTACCACTGGACCTCTTCGGTCATATGTTTTGTGGATTGTAGCGTTCGTTAGGTTTCCGCCATAGAATTTTTTTCCCATCTGTATCGGACCTAAAAGTTTTTTCGTCCGTGAAAATAACTATGTTATTTTCCCAGTCAAAGTCCATATGCTGCTGTGCGAACCGAACTCTTGCTGCCCGATGAGCATCTGACAGTTTAATTTTCTTCGCTGGACGATAATTGTGAATGCCTGCTGCGTGCAAGTGCCTCCGCACTGTGGCGATTGAGATGCCGTGTCGTTGAGCACTTGAGCGAGTGGTTGCGAACGGCGAATTCAAGTGAACATTTACTTTATCACGGTGCCGTTCACACTTGTTTGTTTATATGCCTGAACTTCTCCGCCCAAAGGGTTTTGACTTCACATCATCAGTACCCAAATAACGTTGCACCCACAAGCGCACCGTTTTTCTCTGTGTAGAAAATACATATTAAGTTAATCAATCGAGCGACAATGTTTTCGAACTTCTTCAATTTATTTTATTATAAGTTATTATTTGATTTACCGATATGCCCAGCTGTCTGGCAATGCCTTTAAGGCTTGCATTTTGTTCGTAAATAACCACAATCTTTGTTCTCAAGAAACTATTTAACATTTTAATTTGTTTTTAACACAAACACGTATAATATGCGAAAGGTCCAACAAAACTAGACTCATCAGACGATAACTTCATTATATTAGAAAAATTTATGCATAACTACCCTCAAATAACAAACTATGTATTCTGAGTTCATACCCATACATATCGATTCGACAGAGACAGAATTATAACGCCAAGTAGATTGTTAATTCTTTAACTACCTAACTGGCTTAGTTGGTAAGAGCTCGTGCTAATTAAAAATGACCGACGGTTCGATGGTTCGAATCTCGTCCGGGCATAATGATGCAGCCCACTGTACATCCTAGACTCAATTTCCAACCGTTTCAAGCAAACGAATCGTTAATATTTTATTATAAAAAGACTGTCTGTTTACTTGGTGCACAACAATTATTACGCATCCCACTACAAAGATCTACACCCTGCTGTCCACTTTACCACCTGACATTCATGAAATAATTTACGACCTGTGTTCACCCGACGACCCAATCAAGAAGACCTATGAAGAACTTACGGATATCTTGGAATATTTCATCGATCCAAAACCCATCTTTCTGGTAGAAGAGGCCGTGTTGCATGACTTTGCGGGCGAGGAGTGAGTTTCAAAAAATGTACAATTAAGTCAACCAACCACTATACCGCTAACCTCAGCAAATGATCCTTAGCGTCTATGGAAGAATAAAGTTAGAAATGATGACGAACGCAACGCGCCATCCGTCTAGAAAACTTTTGGAGCTAGGGGTCGTCATCATTTGTTTACGAGTGTGGTGCGCTAGCCAACGCCTGCTCGTTTGGAAAGAGCAAATCTACGTTGCGTACTAATGAGACGTAAGGACGATCTGTATCTGAAAAAAAGAGCAGCACCTCGCTATCCTCGAGGTCAAAAAGTTGGTAAGTACACAAATGTTTAAAGTGTATTTGTTTGAAAGCTAAAACTGAAAAACAGCTTATGAGCTGTCTACGAGTACCTTGTTACGGTTGTTGATTACTTTATCAATTTGATTACAACGAAGTCATTCGATAAAATAATGCTATCACGAAATATGATGCTTAAATTAATATGTAATATCTGGCGACGACGCCGTTTGATGTAGGTAAAGAAAGCAAAACATTCGTGAGCCATCCTACGCAGCTTGTTAACAAAAACTAATAACGCATTTCAAGAAGAACAAAATGTATGTACTTACACAAGAAGAATTAGAAACACTATTACTGACACTTCAACATACTTACCTTGGACTGCAAAACATACAATTACAGATAGAGGAGGAGACCGAAGACGAATACATCGAGGTTGAAACCCATTACAGGTACGAAGTGGACGAAATTTATACAAAACGTACAATAATATTCGACTGATGCACGCGTTTTTCGAACCGCTTCAGCCGTTACCCAATGTTTTAGCCACACTCCATGCGCGTGAAATCACGAGCGTTCATCCTGAAATACATCCTAGAGTTATTTTCTAACCGTTTCAAGCATACGAATCACTTAATTTTTTTATAAAAATATTGTCTGTATACATGATGCTTAACAATATTACGGACCCCACTACAAAGATCTACACCCTGCTGTCCACTTTACCACCTGACATTCATGAAAGAATTTACGACCTTGTTCATCCGACGACCCAATTAAGAAGACATATGATGGACAATTTCATCGATCCAAAACCTACCCTTCTGGTAGAAGAGGCCATATTGTGCGACTTTGCGGGCGAAGAATTGAGTTGCGAAAAATATACAATTAAGTCAACAATTACAGCAACATTAGCAGACAGCCAAACACAACACTTTTAATTAAACTTGTACCTAACAATGTTAAAAAAAATATTCCACATGTGTTTTGATAATATACGTAATTTCAGCGACTAAGAGTCGCTTTCCGTTCGTACATTCTGTATTCAGTCACGAGTGGTTTACGGATCCTAGATATTTTAATACCTATTAAAAGAACCGCATAAATCTATACCAACATAATATTGGAATACCCAGTAACACAGACCCCAGCAGAAGGTAGACAGCTCAGCTGCTTTTCAGTTTCAGCTTTCAAACAAATACACTTTAAACATTTGTGTACCTACTTACCAACTTTTTGACCTTCAGGATAGAGAGTTGCTGGAAGCCTAAAATGGACGCTTTGGCAGAATTATATTATGATCTGCGTACAATTCATACATCCCGCAATTCATCTGTTTGACAGCTGCTATTTGACATTAGACTTCACTATAGCAATTTATAGTTTGTGGACCATTTTACGAAACTCCATACAAAACTGTCAAACAGATGAATTGCGAGATATGAATTGTACGTATGATTCTGCCAAAGCGTCCATTTTAGGCCCCCTGGTCTTTTTTTTCAGATACAGATAGTCCTTACGTCTAATTAGTACGCAACGTAGATTTGCTCATTCTAAACGAGCAGGCGTTGGCTAGCGCACCACACTCGTAAACAAATGATGATGACCCCTAGCTCCAAAAGTTTTCTAGCCGGTTGGCGCGTTGTGTTCGTCATCATTTCTAACTTTATTCTTCCATAGACGCTAAGGATCATTTGCTGAGGCTTGCGGTATAGGCAAGCCTCAGCAAATGATCCTTAGCAGCTATGGAAGAATTAAGTTAGAAATGATGACGAACTCACGGGCCAACCACCTAGAAAACATTTGGAGCTAGGGGTAATGAAAAGCTAGGGGGTTGCTAACGCAATTAAGGTTTTAATTTCGACCAATGAGAATACCGCCATCTATGATCGAATGGCAAAATTTACTCTTCAAATCTAGTTAGACTTTAGAATACAAAACGTCGTAAAGTACACGAAAAGCAAAGATCCTAACGTATCGATTCATTTTTAAATAAAACAGTAGTACCTTTGCGACATTCCACCATACATCTCTTAAAATAAATTTCGTGTATTTTACGACGTTTTGTATTCTAAAGTCTAACTAGACTTGACGAGTCAATTTTGCCACTCGATCATAGATGGCGGTATTCTCAGTGATCGAAATTATAACCTTGATCACAGGATCGCAAAATTCACCGGCATATATTAGGTTTAAGTAGCGTAGAGGCTCGCGTACATACTTACATCGAACAACACTCGTAATTCCTAAGTTCGATACTCGCGAGCTGTGATAATTTTTGTGTTCTCTAAGATTTAATAAACTTGTCCAAAACAAAAATAGGAACAGACTCAGAGGCCAATGTGGCGAGACTAGACTCCAACGAAGCATAGCAAAAAACAATGAGCAGTTTCGACTCAGTATTTAAGACAAAAACAGAAACAGGCTCCGTCAGCGTTATAGCACAGCACAAAACACTTCGTCCTACTAATTATTAGTAAGAATGAAATTGTAAAAGAAGGCGGCGGACAATCTCCAAATCTAAGAAGAAACACAAATTTGTGTTCACAAACTACAAGAACGTGGCACAAAAATAGAAACATTGAGTTCGTTGGGTTGTGTTTACGTGATCCGCCTGCCGACTTGCCGAGAGCACGAGCAGTTTCGACGGCTCAGTAAAGGCTTCTACATACCGGGGCGACTTGTCGCGCGACGCGACGCGACACAAAGGCACCGCTCGTCCCGCGACACGCGGGGCCTTTGTGCCGTGTCGCGTCGCGCGACAAGTCGCGCCGGTATGTAGAAGCCTTAATAAGAAGCGGACTGGATTGGTGTCTCCAAATCTTAGAAGAACACAAACTTGTGTTCAAAACCTACAAGAATATGCCCCGAACGTGGTGCAAAAGTATGACAGGCAAAACAAGCTCAGAGTCAAATGCGGCGAGGCAAGACTCTCAGAGCACAATGTAGAAAAAACTGAGTTAGTTGGGTTGTGTTTACGTGAGCCGAGAGCACAAGCAGTTTCGACCCAGCTTATAAGACAAAAACACAAGCAGACACCGTCAACACTTAGTCCAGATACCCGCGTCCTGCAGCGACTCAGTAATGACTAAAACAAATTGTATAAAAGAAGGCGTCGATCTGGTAGGAGAGGCCCACAAGAGTCGGTCGCCAGATCTCATAAAATAACAAACGACAAGAACATGCCCCGAACGTGGCGCATAAATGCAACAAGCTCAGATCCCAGACTAAGTGCACTATGTAGAAACATTGAGTTAGTTGGGGTGTGTTTCGATACGTGAGCCCGCTGTCGAGAGCACGAGCAGTTTCGACCGAGCATTATAAAACAAAAACAAAAGCAGGCTCCGTCAACACTTTGTCTACAGCAACTCAGTAATACTACTAGAAGAACAAACAAACTACAAGAACATGCCCCGAACGTGGCGCAAAAGTAGGACACTAACCAAGCTCAGAACCTAATTCAGCGAGGCCAGACTCAGAACACAATGTAGAAGACATGCCCCGAACGTGGCGCAGCAATATAAAAATTGTATAAAAGTGGACCCATTTGGCAGAAGAGGATCAGTCGGTCTCCAGATCTCCTAGAAGAACAAACTACAAGAAATTGGTAAAATCTTTAATTCCCACCATCACCTCAGTCTGGTCCCAAGAAGGAACCCAGCAGGTCGTGACAAACATCTACACAGAACGTGCCCAAGATCCGAACCGAACGTGCCGAAGATCCGAACCCGCGGCAAAAGCGAAGAACGAAGAGAGCCAACTGCACCCGACCGAAGCCAAACCGAACGGCCGGATTCAATCGGAACCAAGCCGAACGTGCCAAAGATCCGAACCGAACGTTGGGAAAATCATTAATTTCTACCATCACTATAACAGAGTACGGGGAATAAATTACGAACATGGATTATATACGAACCGCTTACGCCTTCATTGTTCGTCATGTATCGCTGATAAATGGTATGTTTGTACGAGAACGAGCGAACCCTGAGCTCAACACGAACACTTACATCGTTGAGACAAACAAATCACTCGGGTTGGACTACAAGCACAAAGAAGTTAATTTGGTTTCGACTATAACAGATGCGATCCAAGATGTAAGAGGGAGACAGACACCCTATAAGACACTATCACATACTCAACATTCGTGATCCATAGGCCGTGCCCGAAGACTGCCACGACTGCCCCTGAAGCTATATTGGTTGTACTCAGATGGCGCCACTAGGTGAACACACATTAACAGCTTCGTAAAAATAAATTTACATATACGTCTGTAGACTTCTAACATCAAAGTGAGGCTACAAGGACATTGAAGTGAAAATGTTATCCAAGACATATTGTGTGCTTTAAATGTGTGAAAAACCAAAAACCAATATTGAAATTATTCCGCAGTAATGTGTCATAATTCGATCTGATTAAACGAACAGTCTTGTAAACAGCTACCAAGATATACATAGTGTGCGGACACAGCAATAAACTGCAAGAAACAAACGAAAGAAGAAAAAAAGTGAAAGAACTTATTCTTTCCGCAACATGGCAAGTAAAAACAACTGGCGACAAATTGGCTAAAGGCAAAAAGCAGCCAAGAGAAATGAGCCCCCGAAATAGGCGCAAAAGCCACAGTCATCTACCTGGCGAGTTGCGACGCGGAAAGCAGATAATTGTTCCGTTCCTGATGTTGATATGGAGTTAGTTGAGCCAGTGGTTGTGAACGATGGGCTGAGTTTGTCGCAGGTAAAACAGACGATTCCGAGCAGCAGCAAATACTCTGCGGCTGAAATGCCGAACATAAGACTGATTTCATAAGTGACATGAGCTGCTGCGTCAAGAGCAGGAGCAATGCAGCTAATTTTACTCAGTTTTGACCCAGCCATGTAAAAGAAAAACAGAAGTAGGCTCCAGTCACCCTCGTCCTACAGCGACTCGATAATGACTCGATTTTAGAACGATTTATAATGCTACAGCTACATTGTCGCGATAAAGCGTACTACACTTCACTCACTCTCTGTCTACAGCGAGACGTCGAGTGGTGTGCGAAAGAGAGCACGCGAATTGTTGTTCGCCTCGCGACACTGGCCGCAGCATTATTAAAAGCAAAAAACGATAAGAAAATTAACGACTTAGAAATTGACTGGAAAGCAGACAACGTTGAATAATGCGCCTTCAAGTTCATCCCATGAGAACTTTTTAGCAAAACAGTCTCAGTGTTGGTTTTCAGAAAAAAATGGAAAACTCTCTTACTTTACTCATTTTCAATGTAATGTTCGCTGATAAGGGCATTTCGTTTTATTTCTTTGGGATAGGTTGCTGTAGCTTACTGGAGTTTTATTTTATTTGTAGTGAATAATTGGTAACATTTTATTGTTTATGAGGTTCTAATAATTGTATCGTACTTAATCATAACTTTGTACGTGCTAAAAGGAATTAAATAAATACTTAATTTAAACTGCTATCGTTGTTTATTTAATATAATTGTTTTAATAGGTGTAACATTAATTTATAAGGCAATATCTGTATTATACCTATAAACGAAATAAAGCTTGAAAAGGCTGACTACTGGGTGTTTTACCCTATGACGGATAGATTATGCTGCGCCGACGCCAAATCAACTGGGGTAATGCTACACTACACTTCTTGCGTTCTTCTTTTGCCCTCGAGACGATACACGGTGTGCGAGAGAGAGAGCGCGAAGTTTAGTTCGCCTTATAGCGACAATGTAGCATTAGGATAGGAGGATGATGATAAATATTAGTTTTAATTACAAACTAACTTACAATAAGTGATCGAAATAAAGAAATTCATTCGTAATAAGTTCTCAGTAATTTTTCATTCATTCATTTCAAAAAGAACAAAATGAAAATACACAATAAGAATTAGAAACACGATTACAGACACTTCAAAATACTTACCAAGGACTGCAAAACATACAATTACAGAAAGAAAAGGAGACCGAAGACGAATATATTGGAACTGAAATCCATTACAGGTACGAATTGGACGAAATTGAGGTACAAATTTACGTACAAAAATTATTCGACTCATGCACGCTTCGATCAACTATACCAACTAGATATCGGGTCGGCGCAAAAAATACGTCTCGGTAAATAACAGCGCACTTGAGACGTGAGCTCTTATTTTGTTTAGTTCGCTTGAAACACAGCCAATGTGAACACGTTTCACAATGCCATAATGTGTAATCAAATGTAGCAAAAATAATGCCCGAAAAAGCAATTTGACGGCAGGATTGTCATTCGGTACATACGTATACATACATACGTACATGTAGAATAATTTATATTTAAGCTTTAAAATACCAAATAATGTCCATTTTTTTACAAAATTACCGATTTTAAACCACCGCTACAAATGTTTGGCCAAGCTTGGGCAATACACGCGCAAACTTTTGTGTAACAGAACAGTAGATTCATAGAGTAGATTATTTTAGACTTTATTACTAGGTGCCATGGTTGTAATTAGATTGAACTTAAAAGTTTTGTCTCAGTTCGTTAGGAAACAAATGTAGCTGTATAAGTATAATTCACGTGGACAGAATTTAGTTTTGATTTTGTACGTGACCCGTTATCTAGTTGGTGTTGTTGATCGAAGGATGCACGCATTTAAACCTCTTCAGCCGTTTCCCAATGTTTTAGCCACACCCATGCGTGTGAAATCACGAGCGCTCATCGTGAAATACATCCTAGACTCAGTTTCTAACCGTTTCAAGCATACGAATCATTAATTTTTTTTATAAAAATACTGTCTGTTTACATAATGCTCAACAATATTACGGATCCCACTACAAAGATAAACACCCTGCTGTCCACTTTACCACCTGACATTCATGAAAGAATTTACGACCTGTGTTCAGCCGACGACCCAATCGAGAAGACCTATGAAGAACTTACTGATATCTTGGTCAGTTTCATCGATCCAAAATCTACCCTTCTGGTAGAAGAGGCCATATTGTGTGACTTTGCGGGCGAAGAGTTGAGTTGCGCAAAATATACAATTAAATCAACAACTACTATACCGCAACCCTCAGCAAATGATACTTAATTAGCAGCTATAGAAGAACAAAGTTACAAATGTTGACGAACTCACGGACCAACCGGCTAGAAAACATTTGGAAATAGGGGGTCGACGAGCAAATCTTTGTTATGTACTAATTAGATGTAAGGATTATCTGTATGTGAAAAAAAAAATAGCAGCACCTCGGCATCCTGGAAGTCAAAAAGTTGGTATGTACACAAATGTTTAAAGTGTATTTGTTTGAAAGCTGAAACTGAAAAGCAGCTTATGAGCTGTCTACCTTCTGCTGGGGCTCTGTTTCTGGGTAGGTAACACCATACTGCGATCGCCAACCCGCCTGCCCCCCCCCCCCCTATCGGGATTATAGCAAACCCCCCCGCAGCAGTGGACGTCTTTCGGCTGAAATGATGAATGATGATGATAGATTTTTGCTGTTCTTTTAATGTGGAATATTTTTTTAACATTGTTGGTTATAAGTTTAATTAAAAGTGTTGTGTTTGGTTTTCTGCTAGGATCACTGTTGATCATCAACGTTAGCGTTTTGCATTGCTGTATGTCATAGACTAAATACGTATCGCATGGTTACGGTTGTTGATTACTTGTATGTCATTCAATAAAATACTGCTATCACGAAATATTATGCTTCAATTAATATCTAATATCTGGTGACGATGCCGTTTGATATAAAGAAAGCAAAACGTTCGCGAGCCATCCTACGCGGCTTGTTAACAAAAACGAATAACGTATTTCAAAAAGAACAAAATTTTAATTTTCTTGTGAACATCGTTGTGCTTACCGGTCCAAACGATGAGGCCCTTCATTTAGTAAATGGATATAATGGACTAGCTAACTTAGCAAAATTTGATATGAATCTTCTAAAGTATGAAGCTAAGTCAAGATTGCCTTACCTGCTTTACTGTTTTGGGAGCTGGCGCCTGTGTTAGCGCCTTAACCATGCTAGGATTAGATCTTTCCTCTTGAACTCTTATGACAAAGCCTAGATAATCAATGCCCTTAAGTACAAGACCTTCGCTAATATCTAATGAGAAACAAATAACGACATCCATGTACGCTAGAGTAAAATAATTCTTAAGTGATTTTAACGCCTTGTTGATGCATCGCTGGTAGATAGACACTGCATTTAGTAACCCGAACGGCAGGGCAAAATATTCGTATTGGCCGTCCGGAGTTACGAAAGCAGTACACTGAAAGGAACTAGGTTTTGCATAAGATTGATGGTACCCTGATATCATATCTAAAGAGGAGAAGTAATGGACCCCGCTAAGGTGGTCTACCTGTTCGTCGATTCTTGGAAGGTGTCAGGGAAAGAAAAAGAAAGAATAAAGTTTATTTGTACAAAAGTTCGTGAACCACAAAATACCAAAAACAAAAAAAAATATTATGAAAATAATATTATAACAACTCTTAGAGGGCTTGACAGCAGAGAGGGCGGGGGGACGTCAAGTCACTGCGATGACGCTCTCAGTGGAACACCGACACACCATGAGCCGTGTGCTCACTAGTCACTCGCCTCGGTCACTTTTGCTGCGGAGCTCGGATGCGACGGACGCGTACTAGTGATCATATTCAGATATTTTTCTTGTAACGGTGTTTCTAATTTAAATAAATAACTGTAGGCCGTTTTGTATTTTCTTTTTTTTAAACTTGTTAGGCTTCTGATCCCTAAGATCAGAAGTGGGATAGGTTTAAATTACACGCGATTTAGATTGTTCGCCATCTTTTTAATCGGAAATAGTGTTTTTGAGACTGTTTAACATTTTTCACCACGAGTTGTTGATTTTGTCCGTGATTAGTTTTTGTGCATTTTATCGTGATTTGCCACGTGCTTCTACTCGATTAGATTATATTTCGGGCGAGTTTTTGAAGTAAACAACCACGTGTTAATTAATTTATTTCGTGCTTAGTTTGTTGTTCACGTTGTGGTAATTTACGTTGCCTGTACCTTGCATAATCATGTCGAGTCGTGAGTACACGCCGCGTGAGACTAGGCGTAATTCTCGGAAAACGATTCGCATAGCCGTCGCGATTACTCGCGATGTTCATAAAAGGCGACGTGACCGCGTTATCGTCAATCGCGTAATAGCTCTTCTAGGCGTTTTCGTGAAAGATCAAAGTACTCTCAAAGTTCGCGTAGGCGCTGGGATAGTTCATATGGGCGTTGGGATAGCCCTCGTCGCGGCCCTTTAAATGAAATACTGGTTCGATTGGGCGCTTTATAGGAACGGTTGCCTTCAAACACTATGCGTACGTCTACTCCCATGTCGTTGCATCCGGGCGGCTCTTCGCCACTGACAACTTCGGTGGTTGCCGAGGCACCTGTTACCGGTAATACGGAAACACGTGTTACGGATAAAACCGTGACCACTGAGGCATCGCGGGAGGTTGACGCTGCGGACAGGATTGTGGGGGGCACTTTCTTCCCTAATTCAAGTAAGATCTAAACATTACTATATTTCAAATTTTGACCCCAATGTGCATGACTGTGACATGTGGTGTACGGAAGTCGATCGTGGGCACACGATACTATGTCAGTGGGACGATCGGCAGTGCCTGAGACGCAATGGTGGGTGTTCCTGTTTACGGGGTGATGCTAAGACGTGGCTCAACGATTGGGTGACCAGTGATCGGACGTGGACCAATTTTAAAATTGAATTTCGATCATTGTGCCTACGCGACGTTGAAATGGCTACTGTGTTGTATGATGTCATGAGTGTGAATTCTAATATGTTCGCTACTTATGCTGAGTATGCGCGGAAGTCCCTGTTGCGACTGAACATTGTTAAGGGTCTTTCAGAAGTATTAAAAATGCACGTTCTTAGACAGTAGACACAGAGTTAGAATACATTGGTAGGCTTATTGGTCATGGTCAGGTACGGCCGAGCTCTAGTAAGACTGGAGCTTTAGTGAAGTCTCCTAAGCCATCTAATGTAAGAGGCGTTCGTCAATTTTTTGGGTTTGGCGGGCTATTTTCGGAGGCACATTGCTGGGTACGCTTCGAAAGCTGCTTGTATTGCCAAATTGCTTAGGAAAGGTCAGCCTTTTGGTATAAGGCGCGGAGCAAGACTTAGCACGTGATTTTGTTATTAAAAGTCCTACTGAGTTAGGCTGTAAGTCTGTAACATACATTTTATCACGCCTGAAATGCACCGTGAAAAAGGGCAGGTTGAGCGTTATTGCAGGACGGTCCTCAACATGTTGCGGCGTGCACCGGGTGCGCATGCAGCGTGCACCGGGTGGGCATGCGGCGTGCACAAGGTGCGCGACACGTGATGCACGAGGCGCGCGATGCGGCGTGCACGAGGTGTGCCACGCGTGGTGTACAAGGTGTGCATCGCGTGGTGCACTAGGTGTACAATGCGTGGTGCACAAGGTGTTCAGCGCGTAGTGCACAAGGTGTGCGATACAGCGTGCACTGGGTGCGCGATGCGACGCCCACCAGGTGCGAGATGCGGTGCGCACGTGGAGCACGAGGCACGCGATGCTGCGTGCACGAAGCGCGCAATGCGGCGTGCACGAGGTGCACGATACGGCGTGCACGGGGTGCACGATGCGGCGCGCACGAGGCGCATGAGGTACGCGATGCGGCGTGCACGGGGTGCGCGATGCGGCGCGCACGAGGCGCTTTAAGTACGTGATGCGGCGTTCACCAGGTTTGTGATGTGGCGTGCCCTTTGGTTTAGCCGTGTGGGCGACCTGTGATGTACGAGTGGTGAGTGGACCCCGGATTCTTGCGAAGTGTTCTTCGATCATCTCGGTGGTGGTGAGTGGACCCCGGATGCTTGCGAAGTATTCTTCGATCATCTCGGTGGTGGTGAGTAAAAGCAGCATTGTGGCAGCTTTTTACTGAAGGCCAAGTGGCAGTGGTCACTGGAACCTCGATAGTGGTTGCCAGGTGATTCCTGAAACCCCGATAGTGGTTGCCAGGTGATTTTGTTATTGTTTCAGTAATGATTGAGGTCCGGAACTCTTTCATTGGTGTAACGATAACCTATCTGCTACCCATTTTGATGCTATTGCTTGAAGTTGTAGTAAAACGCTTGTAGTTTCATTGCAATGGGCTCCAAGTTAAGTTTTCAGAATGCTGTGTTGTTTTTCCTATGTTGGTATGTTTAAGGTGACAAGTAAAACGATGATAACCAGGCGCCAGGAAGCCTACCATTGGAGAACCCATCCAGTGGTGGCCAGATGGACGAGGAGCTGGAGCCAGAAAGTCAAGGTGACGAGGACGTTCAGCTGTCAGGAGAGGCCGTCGTAGAGGATTTGACAGCAGAGACGGCGGGGACGTCAAGTCACTGCGATGACGCTGTCAGTGGAAGGGGTGACACACCATGAGCCGTGTGCTCACTCGCTTCGGTCACTTTTGCTGCAGAGCTCGGATGCGACGGACGCGTACTAGTGATCATATTCAGATATTTTTCTTTTAACGGTGTTTCTAATTTAAATAAATAACTGTAGGCCGTTTTGTATTTTCTTTTTAAAAAACTCATTAGGCTTCTGATCCCTAAGACACAATATTTTGTGCCTCACGGCTTTACCAAAAAGGTTCATTTCAGCATTAATGCCAGACAGATGTTGTTTGACACTGGTTTTCTAATGAACCTTTAGGGACAAGTGACCGGAAGTACAAACAGTTTCAACATGATCACACAAATATAATAACAAAATCAATAAGAACTGTCTCGTGTCGGAACGCGTATTCGCGTTCAGCTCTCTATAATCTACGCACATTATGTCGGAGCATTCATTGCGTATAGTACCAAGAAGTATACTAACAATACAATTTTTCACTAGAGAACAAGAAGATCCACTATTAAAAAGGAAATATGTTGCCAACATCAACTGGTGAGGTTTTTTTTTCCTTTTTGATAGTGGCTCTTCAAACTACCAGATTAGAGACCTAGGCACAATTTTTAACCACGAACTGATTCTATTGCACTCTACTTTTCTATACAGAATACCGTCTCGTACCTACATCGTAATTATGAGCAACATCTTCGGGTATCTCATTATTAAAATGCTTGGTTACCATAATGGACTTCTGCTCTAGTTGAAGCCAGCTTTCATGAAGCTCAACATAGTTAACGGTTTTACGGGAATCAGAGGTTGTTGTGCCCTAGCTTTGTTACTGCGACCAATTCGGCTCACACGTGGGTGGTCACAGTTCTAACCTAAGTTAACCAATTTGATCGGTTCACCCTAGCGTTGTTACTGCAGACGATTCGGTGTGCGCGATGTTGGAATGATATCGAATATTTGCCCATTGGTTTGTTTTAGAACACCTCCGATGTTTTCAATTCCAATAATTATTAGGTACCTATAATATGGAATCATAAAATAGTTTTGGGCATAGTTTGCGTGGAGTTCATCATAAATAAAGTAAGTAAACAATAAACAGGTTTAATTTGAAAAAATACTTTATAATAAACATGCTATTTAGTTATTAATCATTAGTCTTCGGGCACGACCCATGGTCCCCATGGGTCACGAATATTAAGTTAATTAAGTGATAGCATCGTAAAGGGTGCCTGTCTCTGTCCTCTTACATGTTGGATTGCAACTGTACTGGGCGAGACTAAATTAGCTTCTTTGCAGGAGTGCTCGTAATTCGACTGGATCGTTCTGAATCTCGTAACGAAGTAAGTGCTCGAGTCAGGCTCAGAGTCCGCTCGTTCTCGTACTAACATACGAAGACAACAGACGGCGGCGATAGCGGTTCGTATAAAATCCATGTTCGTGATTTTTTCCCCTTACTCTAATAGGCTGGACTGTATGAGGTGGAAATTAAAGATATTATCAACGTTCGGTTCGGATGTACGGCACGTTCGGTGTGGATCTTTGGCACGTTTGGTTCAATTCTTCAGCAAGTACGCTACGTTTCTTCGGTACGTTTAGTTCGGATCTTTGAGAAGTTTGGCTCGATTCAGGTTGAAGCCGGCCGTTCGGTTTGCCTTCAGTCGGGTGCAGTTGGCTCTCTTTGTTCTTCGCTTTTGCCGCAGGTTCGTAAGTTTTATTTATCCGCAGCTGCAGCAGACCGACTGTGTCTCTCCGGCAGGATGGACCACTTTTATAAAATTTCTCAGAGAATCGGTGGTGGGGGTTTTTAGCACTGGGAGGAGGGGCTAAAAAACCCCCACCACCGAATCCTAAAAAAAAGTATAAAACGGGGCCCATCATGCTGCAGTGACATCCAGGGTCTCCAGGTGCCCTAGAAGAACAAACTACAAGAAATTCCAAAACCCCCTCATAAAGTCCACCATAGTCTGGTCCATCGAGCTGCGGATAAACCCGCGGCAAAAGCGAAGAACGAAGAGAGCCAATTGCACCCGACTGAAGCCAAACCGAACGGCCGGCTTCAACTTGAATCGAGCCAAACGTGTCAAAGATCCGAATCATACGTGCCAAAGAACCGAAGCGTACTTGCTAAAGAACTGAACCGAACGTGCCAAAGATCCACACCGAACGTGCCGTACATCTGAGCCGAACGTTGATAATACCTTTAATTTCTACCTCATACAGTCCAGCATAATCTATTATGCTCTCTCTCTAGTAAGGGGAAAAAATCACGAACATGGATTTTATACGAACCGCTATCGCCGCCGTCTGTTGTCTTCGTATGTTTGTACGAGAACGAGCGGACTCTGAGCCCGACTCGAGCGCTTACTTCGTTACGAGATTCAGAACGATCCAGTCGAACTACGAGCACTCCTGCAAAGAAGCTAATTTAGTCTCGACCAGTACAGTTGCAATCCAACATGTAAGAGGACAGAGACAGGCACCCTTTACGATGCTATCACATACTTTACTCAATATTCCTGACCCATGGGGACCATGGGTCATACCCGAAGACTAATGATCAATAATTAAATAGCATTTTTATTATATTGAATTTTTCAAATTAAACCTGTTTATTGTTTACTTACTTTATTTATGATGAAGATTCCATATTTTAGGTAGGTAGATACCTAATAATTATTGGAATTGAAAACATCGGAGGTGTTCTAAAACAAATCAATGGGCAAATATTCGATATCATTCCAACATCGCGCACACCAAATTCTCTGCAGTAACAATGCTAGGTCGAAACGATCAAATTGGTTAACTTAGGTTAGAACTGTGACCACCCACGTGTGAGCCGAATTGGTCGCAGTAACAAAGCTAGGGCACAACAACCTCTGATTCCCGTAAAACCGTTAACTATGTTGAGCTTCATGATAGCTGGCTTCAACTAGAGCAGAAGCGAGACTCCGAGATACATTATGGTAACCAAGCATTTGAATAACGAGATACCCGAATATGTTGCTCATAATTACGATGTAGGTACGAGACGGTATTCTGTATAGAAAAGTAGAGTGCAATAGAATCAGTTCGTGGTTACAAATTGTGCCTAGGTCTCTCCTCACCAGTTGATGTTGACATTTTTCCTTTTTGATAGTGGATCTTCTTGTTCTCTAGTGAAAACTTGTATTGTTAGTACTCGTATACTTCTTGGTACTATACGTAATGAATGCTTCGACAGAATGTGCCTAGATTATAGAGAGCTGAACGCGAATACGCGTTCCGACACGAGACAGTTCTTATTGATTTTGTTATTATATTTGTGTGATTACTAGTTTATTTATCTATTTATAAGTATAAAAATATGTATTAGGTATGTTGAAACTGTTTGTCCTTCCGGTCACTTGTCCTTAAAGGTTCCTTAGAAAACCAGCGTCAGACAGCGTCTGTCTGGCATTAATGCTGAAATGAACCTTTTTAGTACATCTGTGAGGCACAAAATATTGTTTTTTTTTTTGTTCTTTGTATTTTGTGTTTCATGAACTGTGTCCAATTCTTTCTTTTTCTTTCGTTGTCCACTTCCAAGAATCGACGAACAGGGAGACCACCATAGCGGGGTCCATTTCTATTCGTCTTTATTTATATCAGGGTACAATCAACTAATGCAAAACCTAGTTCCTTTCAGTGTACTGCTTTCGTAACTCCGGACGGCCAATACGAATATTTTGCCCTGCCGTTCGGGTTACGAAATGCAGTGTCTATCTACCAGCGATGCATGATATCTACAAGGCGTTAAAACCACTTAAGAGTTATTTTACTCTAGCGTACATGCATGACGTTATTTGTTTCTCATTAGATATCAGCCAAGTTCTTGTACTTAAGGGCATTGATTATCTAGGCTTTGTCATAAGAGTTCGAGAGGCAAGATCTAATCCTCGCATGGTTAAGGAGCTTAAAGATGCGCCAGCTCCCAAAACAGTAACGCAGGTAAGACAATCTCTTGGCTTAGCTTCATACTGAAGGACCTCATCGTATGGACCGGTAAGCACAACGATATTCCCAAGAAAAATTAAATTTTGTTATTTTTGAAATAAGTACGTTATTAGATTTTGTTAACAAGCCGCGTAGGATGGCTCGGGGACGTTTTACTTTCTTTATTTCAAACGGCATTGCCGCCAGACATTAGAAATTAATTTAAGCATAATATTTCGTGAAAGCAGTATTTTTTGAATGACATAAAAGTAATCAACAACCGTAACCAAGCGACACGCATTTAGTCTATGACAAACAGCAATGCAAAACGGTTACGTTGATGATCAACAGTGATCGTAGCAGACAGAATACAACACTTTTATTTAAACTTATACCTAACAATGTTAAAAAAATATTTCACATATGCTTTCAGCGACTCTTACCTTCTGTCTTCAATCACGAGCGGTTTACGGATCCTAGATATTTTAAAACCGCAAAAATCTATATCAACATAATATTGGAATACCCACACCCTAACCCCAAATGTTTTCTAGCCGGTTGGCCCGTGAGTTCGTCATCATTTCTAACTTTATTCTTCCATAGCTGCTAAGGATCGTTTGCTGAGGCTTGCGGTATAGTAGTTGTTGCAATAAAATAAAACACGACTGACCTGCCAAAACTGACGTACTAAAAAGTAAAAAACAAGCTGTATTACTAAACAGATAAAACTGTCATTGCTGTCTGTCGAATACGTAAACCGCTCGTGACTGAAGATAGAATGTAAGAGTCGCTGAAATTAGGTAAGTCTAATAACAAGATATAATTATTTATGTTGAATCAATATGCTTTTTTAACCGACTTCACAAAAAGGAGGAGGTTCTCAAGTCGTCTGTATTTTTTTTTTTTTTATGTTTGTTACCTCAGAACTCCGTCGTTTATGAACCGATTTGGAAAATTATTTTTTTAATTGAAAGGATATACTTCCAGATTGGTCCCATTTTTTTCAAAATCCAGTTCTGATGTTGGAATCCATGAGTAATTGAGGGAACTCCTCAAATATTATAGGCATACCTATAGCAATTTTTATATTTTCATCAACAAGTCAATCATTTGCATTCAGAAAGTATAATTTGGTGAAGTGGAGCAGATGAAGAAGGCCACAGATGGCCACCGGAACTTCTCAGTGATACGTAATTCACGGGTGGCGATGAGATATCTGGATTAAGATAGTTAAGCGAAGCAAATTAAAATAAATAGTTCTGATCAAAATGGTACCATCAAACTGATCTGATGATGAAGCCGGATGGTAGGCACTGGAACTCCGTTAAAAAACAATGTATCCTACCCTTGTTTGGTCTTATTGGAATTGTCATGAGATGCACTCTGGCTATAAATGATTTTTAACCGACTACAAAAAAGGAGGAGGTTCTCAATATATATATATCTAGCCATATGTACATATAAAAGGAAACTGTGACTGATTGGTCTATCAACACAGCTCAAACCACTGAACAGTTTGGCCTGAAATTTGGCACGTAGACATCCGCTAAAAAGGGGTTTTTGGAAATTTGACATTTAAGGGTGGAAAACGGGGGGTTTTGTTTGCATGAAAAATCTTATTCCTAGGGTTAATAATCTTGAAACTTGGACGAATACTTACGTACGTAAGTAAATTATAAAGTTTATATTTTTTTGTTAACTTAACTTCAACGGATGGGATGTCAAAGCTTGTATAGAAGTATTTTGACGCGCGGTCCGATCAACTCGAAACTCAGTATTTATACTTAAGACCAAAAATAAAGAATAACTTGTATCAGGGTTTTTCGAAAATCTACCCCTAACGGAGTGAAAAGGGGTAGTCAATTTTACAAGAGAGGATTTTACTACGTGGCTTGATTAACTCGAAAATTGGTATAACCTCTATGTCAAATAATGGAAAAGTCGCAAACCACTTTAAAAATTAATCTCTTTGGGGGTGTAAAGGGGGATGGATACAGTTTGTATGAAAAAAATCTTCTTTCGTTGATCTATTAACTTGAAACTTAGCCTGAATACTTCATCATCAGTCTCCTGCCCTAATCCCAATTAATTTGGGGTCGTCGTAACATTTCGAATTACACTATAGATTTAATACATACAAAAGGAAACAGTGACTGACTTACTGACTGATCTATCAACACAAAGCTCAATTCACTGAATTGATTGGGCTATTTGGCACACAGATAGTTATTATGACGTAGGTAACCGCTAAATTACTAAACCGATTTTTGAAGATTTAACCCCTTAAGGGGTGTAAAATAAAACTTCCTGTCTCTGTTGTTTTCATAGCAAGTAGTAGTATACGAATTGGTGTGGGGTAGGTACCACTAAAAAGTGAAAAATAAAAAACAATTTTACAAAAAAAACAACCGACTTCCAACAAAAACACTAAAAAGTGAAAAATAACTTTAATTTCGGAAGCACATAACATAACATCACGCCTTGTTTCCTCGAAGGGTAGGGCAGAGGTGTACCTGTAGTACACCCACATATAATATTATATTTAATTAAATTTCGGAAGTCGGTGGCCATAAACGAAAATACAAAACCAAAGACACCGACTTCCGAAATTAAATAATTGGAAGTCGGTTGTTTTTTTTGTAAATTTTATTTTTTTATTTTACATTTTTAGGTTTAATTAAAAGTGTTGTGTCTGGCTGTCTGCTACGATCACTGTCTGGCTGTCTGCTACGATCACTGTTGATTATCAACGTTAGCGATTTGCATTTGTCGTAATTTTGTGTAAATTTTGTATAGAATGCGTTGAAAAATTACTGTGAACTTAATACGAATGAGTTTCTTTATTTCGATCACTTATTTTAAGTTAATTTGTAATTAAAACTAATATTTATCATCATCCTCCTATCCTAATGCTACATTGTCGCTATAAGGCGAACTAAACTTCGCGCTCTCTCTCTCGCACACCATTTATCGTCTCGAGGGCAAACCGAGAACGCAAGAAGTGTAGTGTAGGTGTAGCATTACCCCAGTTGATTTGGCGTCGGCGCAGCATAATCTATCCGTCATAGGGTAAAACACCCAGTAGTCAGCCTTTTCAAGCTTTATTTCGTTTATAGGTATAGTACAGATATTGCCTTATAAATTAATGTTACACCTAATAAAACAATTATATTAAATAAACAACGATAGCAGTTTAAATTGCGTATTTATTTAATTCCTTTTAGCATGTACAAAGTTATGATTATGTACGATACAATTATTAGAACCTCGTAAACAATAAAATGTTACCAGTTATTCACTACAAATACTCGTAAAATACAACTCCAGTAAGCTACAGCAACCTATCCCAAAGGAATAAATAAAATAAAATGCCCTTATCAGCGAACATTACATCGAAAATAAGTATAGTAAGAGAGTATTTTTCCATTTTTTTCTGAAAACCAACACTGAGACTGTTTTGCTAAAAAGTTCTCATGAGTTGAACTTGAAGGCGCATTATTCAACGTTGTCTGCTTTCCAGTCAATTTCTAAGTCGTTAATTTTCTTATCGTTTCTTGCTTTCAATAATGCTGCGGCCAGTGTCGCGAGGCGAACAACAATTCGCGTGCTCTCTTTCGCACACCACTCGACGTCTCGCTGTAGACAGAGAGTGAGTGAAGTGTAGTTCCCTTTATCGCGACAATGTAGCTGTAGCATTACAAATCGTTCTAAAATCGAGTCATTATCGAGTCGCTGTTGGACGAGGGTGACTGAAGCCTACTTCTGTTTTTCTTTTACAAGGCTGGGTCAAAACTGAGTAAAATTAGCTGCATTGCTCCTGCTCTTGACGCAGCAGCTCATGTCACTTATGAAATCAATCTTATGGTCGGCATTTCAGCTGCCGAGTATTTGCTGCTACTCGGAATCGTCTGTTCTACCTGCGACAAACTCAGCCCATCGTTCACAACCACTGGTTCAAATAACTCCATCAGGAACGGAACAATTATCTGCATTCCGCGTGGCTTCTCGCCAGGTATATTGTGACTGTGGCTTTTGCGCCTATTTCGGGGGCTCATTTCTCTTGGCTACTTTTTGCCTTTAGCCAATTTTTCGCCAGTTGTTTTTACTTGCCATGTTGCGGAAAGAATAAGTTCTTTCACTTTTTTTTCTTCTTTCGTTTGTTTCTTGCAGTATATTGCTGTGTCCGCACACTATGTATATCTTGGTCGCTGTTCACAAGACTGTTCGTTTAAATCAGATCAAATTATGACACATTACTGCGGAATAATTTCAATATTTGTTTTTGGTTTTTCACACATTAAAGCACACAATATGTCTTGGATAACACTTTCACTTTAATGTCCTTGTACTCTCACTTTGATGTTAAAAGTCTGCAGACGTATATGTATATTTATTTTTACGAAGCTGTCAATGTGTGTTCACCTAGTGGCGCCATCTGAGTACAACCAATATTGCTTTGGCGGCAGTCTTTGGGCACGGCCCATGGATCACGAATGTTGAGTATGTGATAGTATCTTATAGGGTGTCTGTCTCCCTCTTACATCTTGGATCGAATCTGTTATAGTCGAGACTAAATTAACTTCTTTGCGCGAGTGCTTGTAGTCCGACCGGAGTGATCTGTATGTCTCAACGACGTAAGTGTTCGAGTTGAGCTCAGGGTTCGCTCGTTCTCGTACAAACATACCATTTATCACCGATACATGACGAACGATGGCTGCGTAAGCCGTTCGTATATAATAATCCATGTTCGTAATTTATTCCCCTTACTCTATTATGGTGATGGTAGAAATTAATGATTTTCCCAACTTTCGGTTCGGATCTTTGGCACGTTCGGCTCAGTTCTTCAGCGGGTGCGGTTCGGTTCTTCGGATCTTTGACACGTTTGGCGTGGTTCGGATTGAATCCGGCCGTTCGGTTTGGCTTCGGTCGGGTGCAGTTAGCTCTCTTCGTTCTTCGCTTTTGCCGCGGGTTCGGATCTTCGGCACGTTCGGTCCGGATCTTGGGCACGTGCTGTGTAGATGTTTGGCACGACCTGCTGGGTTCCTTTTTGACACTAGACTGAGGTGATGGTGGGAATTAAATATTTTACCAATTTCTTGCAGTTTGTTCTTCTAAGAGATCTGGAGACCGACTGATCCTCTCCTGCCAAATAGGACCAATTTTATACAATTTTTTTATTTCTGCGCCACGTTCAGGGCATATCTTCTACATTGTGTTCGGAGTCTGGCCTCTGCATTAGGTTCTGAGCTTGGTTAATGTCCTACTTTTGCGCCACGTTCGGGGCATGTTCTTGTAGTTTGTTCTTCTAGTAGTATTACTGTGTTGCTGTAGGACAAAGAGTTGACGGAGCCTGCTTTTGTTTTTGTCTTATAATTCTCGGTCGAAACTGCTCGTGCTCTCGACAGCGGGCTCACGTATCCAAACACACCCCAACTAACTCAATGTTTCTACATTGTGCACTGAGTCTGGGATCTGAGCTTGTTGTATTTATGCGCCACGTTCGGGGCATGTTCTTGTAGTTTGTTATTTTATGAGATCTGGCGACCGACTCTGGTGGGCCTCTCCTGCCAGATCGGCGCCTTCTTGTATACAATTTGTTTTAGTCATATTACTGAGTCGCTGCAGGACGCGGGTACTCGTATCTGGACAAAGTGTTGACGGTGTGTTTTTGTCTTATAAGCTGGGTCGAAACTGCTCGTGCTCGGCAGGCGGCTCACGTAAACACAACCCAACTAACTCAGTGTTTTCTACATTGTGCTCTGAGAGTCTTGCCTCGCCGCATTAGGCTCTGAGCTTGTTTTTCCTGTCATACTTTTGCGCCACGTTCGGGGCATGTTCTTGTAGCTTTTGAACACAGGTTTGTGTTCTTCTTAGATTAGGAGACACCGATTCTGTCCGCAGCCTTCTTTTAAACACAATTTCTTATTACTGAGCTGTCGAAACTGCTCGTGCTCTCGACAGGCGGCTCACGTAAACACAACCCAACTAACTCAATGTTTCTATTTTTGCGCCACGTTCTTGTGGTTTGTGAACACAAGTTTGTGTTTCTTAGATTTGGAGAGACTGTCCGCCGCCTTCTTTTACAATTTCATTATTGATGTGAAACATCTATAGGCGCACGTAAAACCGATTGCTGGCGCCGCGACGCATGCCGCGTGGCGATTCACCGCTCACTCCGCGGTTCCGCTGCTACGCGAATGTGTAAATAATTTCGATGTTTCACATCTGCCAGGCGTCCCGTGACGGCTCAATTTTACTAATAATTAGTAGGATGAAGTGTTTTGTGCTGGTGCATATAACGTTGACGGAGCCTGCCTCTGTTTTTGTCGTAAATGCTGGGTCGAAACTGCTCATTGTCTTGCTATGCTTCGTCGGAGTCTAGTCTCGCCACATATTGGGCTTTGATTGAGTCCTGTTTCCTATTGTTGCGCTGCGGCTTTGATCGGTGGCTCAGCTCGTTTTGGTTCATTGGAAAGAACAAGTGTATTAAATCTTTTAGAACACAAAAATTATCACAGCTCGCGAGGATCGAACTTGGGTCATTACATGCGTTCTTCGATGTAAACTAAGTACGCGAACCTCTACGCCACTCGATCCATACACAATATCGGTGAATTTTGCGATACTGTGTTACTTAGATATAATTGGCTACTAGTTATAAATGCAACTTTGGTGAATAGCTATTTATTGTTGTTCAAAATTACAACCCTTGAATGTTGTTTTTATTTTACTTGTCAAAATCAATAAATACAGACATTTTATTCCATCAAACAATCAAAAGCGAGCAATCAACAACGAGTTCAGCTACTCAACGCGAGAGGGCGCTGGAACCAAATTACTATTTAGCACGCTAACTTCTTTGAAATAGATGTCATATTCGTATGCACCTGTTATCTATTTTTCTACTCATTTAGAGATGAGTATAAGATACTTATCGATAATTTTAATGTCGATGTTTCTACAATGTAATAATTAAAATCTTGAAAAAAAAAAAAATCTTAACTTATGATTAGGACCAAAGTCCGTAGTACTGTTTATATAAGTAAAATGGTTGAAAGGGTTTTCAATAGGGGTTTTCTAAACCAAACGATAAGTAGTAAATTAAAAATATGTATTGTCCTTGAAATAAAACATTTATATTATTTGTTTAATAATTGTCGTTTTGCCTGTTTTATATTTAATTTTAACAAATGATGCATGCATTTGGCTTTCATTATGTCCGTAATATAATTGGATGTAGGAAATGTTCTAACTGATGATAAATTATGTTTTGGAATATTGACGTCCCAATAAATTGGTGCATTATTTTAGACATGACAAGTCTTTTTTAAATACGTCACAGTACGCACGGCTACAGATCAAGCTATACATTTCCAGTATAAGCTGATCTCGCATTGTATAGGATTTCCTTACAATGAGAAGTCAGCGTAAACTGGAACCGTATAGCTTTGTTTTGTTTGTTTTTGTTTTTTTAAAAACGTTGCCCCACACTAGGAATTTCTCCTGTGTCGTGGATGCGTTTACAAACATTTAAACTCACATACACAAACAGCCAGACCCGAAACAACTACTTGTAGGTCATACAAATATTTGTTCCGTGCGGGAATCGAACCCGCGACACGCAGCGCAGCAGTCGATCGCTTAACCACTGCGCCAACCGTGCCGACATGTAGCTTGATGTGTAGCCGTGTGTACAAACATTATGGTACTTGATTTATTATTTATTATTATTACTTATTTTTGCGTCTGTGTGGTGCCGGACGTAAAGAATAGCACTCACCTTTTCTTCCCGTGGGTGTCGTACAAGGCGACCAAGGGACTTACTAGAGAATGGGCAGCAGCGTTCTCTATGCATTTTAATACCATACTGCGATCGCCAACCCGCCTGTCAAGCGTGGCGATTATGGCAACCCCTTCCTTTGGGGGAGGCCTATGTCCAGCAGTGGACGTCTTTCGGTTGGAATGATGATGAATGATGACTTATTTTTGAGGCCTACGTCCAGCGGCGAATGAATGAATGTTTTATTTTTTTGGCAGATTATGTGTACCTACTTAAACTCAAACTTAAAGTTTGTTTGTTTAAGTGAAATAAATGCTTTATTTATTTCACTTAAACAAGAAGAACGACAACGGGTACATATTTATTTCACGGTGAGGTTTCACTATATTCGACTTTGGACCTCTTTCAGCTGATATGATGTTAAACCTTATTAACTATAATTTTGTTTACACCATTTGTTAAAATTAAAAATAATACTTTCGAAACGCCAGTTTTTAACATACGGTTTATTTCAAGGGCAATTAATAAAAAGTTAAACAAAGTATTTTTGATGTTTGTGTGTTTTGAAGTTTTTTTGGTGTATGTAAGATGATTTTCACAATTTATTCAGTGCTAGCAGCGCTCCGTGGTTTCACCCGCATAAGTCTCGATCCCGTGGGAATATTGGGAAAAAATTATCATATGTCCTGATCCAAGTCACGGTCTACACATGTGCCAAATTTCATCCAAATCCGTCCAGCCGTTTTAGCGTGAAAGCATAACAAACAAACTCCCTTTCGCATTTATAATAATAATTAAGATTAGGATTGCGCATTTAATTCATTCGTTTAACGTCTTCGCACCTTAAGAATTCGACTGCGGCAGTTTCTTATCGCCTCGCATGAAAAACTGCAATCTATGTATGTGATTGTTTCGAACACGTCCATAATATAATTGGCTGTCGTGTTCTTCCCGACTCAATCTGTTTTCTTAGTGCATTTCGTGGTCGCAAACCTGTGAACAAAGGGAAAGTTAATGATTCAATAAATTGTGGATCTATTGTTAGATAACAGATGCTTATTTACCTAATGTATTTATTGCAAACACATTTTATCCAGTCAAATCGATATTTTATTCACACATGCCACTACAATCTTATCAAGATTATTCATTTAAACTAGATTTACCTATTTCAATAATCACGTAATCATACACAAACATCTTCGATCAATAACGATTCCAAATACTAAACTTTACTGTAGAATACAATGCGTACCTACTTAAATTACGGGTATTACTTACCTACATAATGTCACTCTTCACATTCCACTTTTCACAACACCAATAGTTCACGTATTCATCTCATCTGCTCGTCGTCCGTATGTCACTACATATCCAGCAGAAGTTATTATTCAAAAATATTTAAATAAATTAAAAAAAAAGCTTATAAAATTATAAAGAAATAAAAAACGGTTATTTATCGATATCGATAAAGTAATTCAACATAAAATAAATCCTATGTAAATAACTTGAAGGTATATTTCCAGATCTAGAATCTGATAGCGTTTATTTGTAGTGCATTGTAATATAATAATTATGATGCAGTTTACTTTTATGGGTTTGACGAGAACGGTAACTTTAGTAATTTTGTTCAATTGCGCTTCCATTGTTTTTTTCTATTACGTGGTGTCGAATGACTCCAAGATCTGTATAGATTAAATAACCTATTTATAAATTCAGTCCAATAACACAAGAACGCAAAATTCATCACACTTCTGATTCAAATAGCGTGGAGGCTCGCGCACCTACACCGGAGAGTGCACATTAAATGCGCCGGGTTCGATCCTAGCAAATTGTGGTAACTTTTGAATTTTAAAAACTTGTTTAGACACAATGGAATAGCTAGAAATATAATAATGATCGTCTTTTTCTTGTAGTCTTTACCAGAAGAGGCCATATTGCGTGACTTTGTGGACGAGGAGTTGAGTTGCGAAAAATAAACAATTTAGACAGCAAATATATAATATATACCGCAAGCCTCAGCAAATGGTCCTTAGCAGCTATGGAAGAATAAAGTTAGAAATGATGACGAACACAACGGGCCAAGCGGCTAGAAAACATTTGGAGCTATGGGTTGTCATCATTTGTTTGAGTGTGGTGTGCGAGCCAACGCCTGCTCGTTTAGAATGAGTAAATCTACGTTGCGCACTAATTGGATGTGAGGATTATCTGTACCTGAAAAAAAAGAGCAGCACTTCGGTATCCTAGAGGTCAAGAAGTTGGTAAGTACACAAATGTTTTAAGTGTGTTTGTTTGAAAGCTGAAACTGAAAATCAGCTTATGAGCTGTCTACCTTCTGCTGGAGTCTGTGTTACTGGGTATTCCAATATTATGTTGGTATAGATTTTTGCGGTTCTTTTAATAGGTTTGAAAATATCTAGGATCCGTAAACCGCTCGTGATTGAAGACAGAAGGTAAGAGTCGCTGAAAGCATATGTGAAATATTTTTTTAACACTGTTAGGTATAAGTTTAAATAAAAGTTTTGTATTCTGTCTGCTACGATCACTGTTGATTATCAACGTAACCGTTTTGCATTGCTTTGTCATAGACTAAATGCGTGTCGCTTGTTTACGGTTGTTGATTACTTTTATGTCATTCAACAAAATACTGCTTTCACGAAATATTATGCTTAAATTAATATCTAATGTCTGGCGACGATGCCGTTTGACATAAAGAAAGCAAAACGTCCCCGAGCCATCATAAGCGGCTTGTTAACAAAATCTAATAACGTACTTATTTCAAAAAGAACAAAATTTATTTTTTCTTGGGAACATCGTTGTGCTTACCGGTCCAAACGATGAGGTCCTTCAGTTTAGTAAACGGATATACGAGTAATGGACTAGCTAACGTAGCAAAATTTGAAATGAATCTTCTAAAGTATGAAGCTAAGCCAAGATATTGTCTTACCCGCGTTACTATTTTGGAAGCTGGTGCCTCTTTAAGAGAAAAGTGAGTATATGATGTATTTCACGATGAGCGCTCGTGATTTCACACGCATGGAGTGTGGCTAAAACATTGGGAAACGGCTGAAGAGGTTTGAAAAACGCGTGCATCAGTCGAATCATTTTTGTATGTAAATTTGTATAAATTTCGTCCAATTCATACCTGTATTGGGTTTCAGTTTCGATGTATTCGTCTTCGGTCTACTCCTCTATCTGTAGTTGTATGTTTTGCAGTCCTTGGTAAGTATTTTGAAGTGTCAGTAATAGTGTTTCTAATTCTTCTTGTGTAAGTAGGTATATACATTTTGTGCTTCTTGAAATGCGTTATTAGTTTTTGTTAACAAGCCGCGTAGGATGGCTCACGAACATTTTGCTTTCTTTACCTACATCAAACGCCATCGTCTTATCTGTATCGTATCGGTTAAGCATAATATTTCGTGATAGCAGTATTTTATTGAATGAAATAAATGTAATCAATAACCGTAACAAGGTAGACAGCTCATAAGCTGCTTTTCAGTTTCAGCTTTCAAAAAAATACACTTTAAACATTTGTGTACTTACCAAGTTTTTGACACCCAGGATGCCGAGGTGCTGCTCTTTTTTTTCAGATACAGATAATCCTTACATAAAATTAGTACGCAACAAAGATTTGTTCATTCTAAACGAGCAGGCGTTGGCTCGCACACCACACTCGTAAAAAAATTATGACGACCCCTAGCTCCAAATGTTTTCTAGCTGGTTGGCCCGTGAGTTCGTCATCATTTCTAACTTTATTCTTCCATAGCTGCTAAGGATCATTTGCTGAGGCTTGCGGTATAGTAGTTGTTGCAATAAAATAAAACACGACTGACCTGCAAAAAAACGTACTAAAAAGTAAAAAACAAGCTGTTTACTAAACATACCTATATATAAAACTGTCATTGCTGTCTGTCGAATCCGTAAACCGCTCGTGACTGAAGATATAATGTTAGAGTCGCTGAAATTAGGTAAGTCTAATAACAACATATAATTATTTATGTGGAATTATTTTGCTTTTTTGTTTTACATTTTTACGTTTAATTAAGTGTTGCGTCTGGCTGTCTGCTACGATCACTGTCTGGCTGTCTGCTACGATCACTGTCTGGCTGTCTGCTACGATCACTGTCTGGCTGTCTGCTACGATGACTGTTGATTATCAACGTTAGCGATTTGCATTCGTCGGCATTTTGTGTAAGTTTTGTATAGAATGCGTTGAAAAATTACTGTGAACTTATTAGGAATGAGTTTATTTCGATTACTTATTGTAATTCCAACTAATATATTTATCATCATCCTCCTATCCTAATGCTACATTGTCGCTATAAGGCGAACTAAACTTCGCGCTCTCTCTCTCGCACACCGTTTATCGTCTCGAGGGCAAACAGAGAGCGCGAGAAGTGTAGTTCGCTTTATCCTGAAGATGTAGCGGTAGCATTACCTCAGTTGATTTGGCGTCGGCGCAGCATAATCTATCCGTCATAGGGTAAAACACCCAGTAGTCAGCCTTTTCACGCTTTATTTCGTTTATAGGTATAGTACAGGGCCCCTAAAATGGACGCTTTGGCAGAATCATAATATATTTTGCGTACAATTCGTATCCCGCAATTCATCTGTTTGACAGTTTTGTATTAAGTTTCGTAAAATGGTCTACAAATTATGAATTGCTAGTGAAGTCTAATTTGAAATAGCAGCTGTCAAACAGATGAATTGCGGGATGTATGAATTGTACGCAGATCATATTATGATTCTGCCAAAGCGTCCATTTTAGGCCCTCTGATATTGCCTTACAAATTAATGTTACACCTATTAAAACAATTATATTAAATAAACAACGATAGCAGTTTAAATTGCGTATTTATTTAATTCCTTTTAGCATGTAGGTACAAAGTTATGATTAGGTACGATACAATTATTAGATAAACAATAAAATTTTACCAATTATTCATTACAAATAAAATAAAACTCCGGTAAGCTACAGCAACCTGTCCCAAAGAAATAAAACGAAATGCCCCTATCAGCGAACATTACATTAAAAAAAAACCGGCCAAGGGCATGTCGGTTCCGTAGTTGGGATGAATTTATCCCAAAAACAAACTTAACATTGTAGTTAAAAACATGCTCTCCCATACATCGATATACGTTACGGTCAATTCTCCAACTGCAAATTTAAGTTGGTCGACTATTACTCGTTAACTTGTGAAGCCTACTTAGCTGTGATAGTTTTCCTTTTAATTTCGTTATATATACTATTGCCATGAATTTTTTCACATATCCAAAACCAACCATTTAGCTGGCAGGGGGGGGGGGGGACACTTGACTCTAACAAAAAATAGCACTTTAAAGCTTAATATTACGCAAACGGATCCCTTAATTGAAAAATGGTTTTGCCAAACCCACAATATTTTTGAACGGCCTATCCAGCGATACCCGACACCATGGAATAGACGAGAAAAAAAATATCAACCCCATTTCACGTGTAAGGGAGGTACCCTAAAAAAAATGTTTTTCATAATTTTATTTTACCATTTTTTCGGCATGATTAATATGTATACCCATGCCAAATTACAGCTTTCTAGGACTAAGCGTCTCTGAGCTAAGCTGGGGACAGACGGACGGACGGACAGACAGACAGACAGACAGACAGACGGACATGGCGAAACTATAAGGGTTCCTTGTTTACTACGGAACCCTAAAAATGAGTAAAGTAAAAGAGTTTTTCTCCATTTTTTTCCTGAAAACCAACACTGAAACTGTTTTGCTAAAAAGTTCTCATGGGATGAACTTGAAGGCGCATTATTCAACGTTGTCTGCTTTCCAGTCGTTAATTTGCTTATCGTTTCTTGCTTTCAATAATGCTGCGGCCAGTGTCATGAGGCGAACAGAAATTCGCGGGCTCTCTTTTGCACACCACTCGACGTCTGGCTATAGACAGAGAGTGCGGGAAGTATAGATCGCTTTATAGCGACAATGTAGCTGTACTGTGCATTACAAATCGTTCTGAAATCGAGTCATTACCGAGTCGCTGTAGGACGAGGGTGACTGGAGCCTACTTCTGTTTTTCTTTTGGGCAAGGCTGGGTCAAAACTGAGTAAAATTTGCTGCATTGCTCCTGCTCTTGACGCAGCAGCTCATGTCACTTTTATGAAATCAGTCTTAAGGTCGGCATTTCAGACGCCGAGTATTTGCTGCTACTCGGAAAAGTCTGTTCTACCTGCGATAAACTCAGCCCATCGTTCACAACCACTGGCTCAACTAACTCCATAATTATCAACATCAGGAACGGAACAATTATCTGCTTTCCTCGTCGCTTCTCGCCAGGTAGATGACTGTGGATTTTGCACCTATTTCGGGGGCTCATTTCTCTTGGCAACTTTTTGCCTTTAGCCAATTTTTCGCCAGTTGTTTTTACTTGCCATGTTGCGGAAAGAATAAGTTCTTCCACTTTTTTTTTCTTCTTTCGTTTGTTTTTTGCAGTATATTGCTGTGTCCGCACACTGTGTATATCTTGGTCGCTGTTCACAAGACTGTTCGTTTAAATCAGATCAAATTATGACACATTACTGCGGAATAATTTCAATATTTGTTTTTGGTTTTTCACACATTAAACCACACAATATGTCTTGGATAACACTTTCACTTTAATGTCCTTGTACTCTCACTTTGATGTTAGAAGTCTGCAGACGTATATGTAAATTTATTTTTACGAAGCTGTCAATGTGTGTTCACCTAGTGGCGCCATCTGAGTACAACCAATATTGCTTCGGCGGCAGTCTTCGGGCACGGCCCATGGATCACGAATGTTGAGTATGTGATAGTATCTTATAGGGTGTCTGTCTCCCTCTTACATCTTGGATCGGATCTGTTATAGTCGAGACTAAATTAACTTCTTTGCGCAAGTGCTTGTAGTCCGACCGGAGTGATCTGTATGTCTCAACGATGTAAGTGTTCGAGTTGAGCTCAGGGTTCGCTCGTTCTCGTACAGACATACCATTTATCACAGATACATGACGAACGATGGCTGCGTAAGCGTTTCGTATATAATAATCCATGTTTGTAATTTATTCCCCTTACTCTAATACGAGTATGGTGATGGTAGAAATTAATGATTTTCCCAACGTTCGGTTCGAATCGTTGGCACGTTCGGCTCAGTTCTTCAGCGGGTGCGGTTCGGTTCTTCGGATCTTTGACACGTTTTGCTTGGTTCGGATTGAATCCGGCCGTTCGGTTTGTCTTCGGTCGAGTGCAGTTGGCTCTCTTCGATCTTCGCTTTTGCCGCGGGTTCGGATCTTCGGCAGGTTCGGTTCGGATCTCGGGCACGTTCTGTGTAGATGTTTGGTACCAACGTTTGCTGGGTTCCTTCTTGGGACCAGACTGAGGTGATGGTGGGAATTAAAGATTTTACCAATTTCTTGTAGTTTGTTCTTCTAGGAGATCTGGAGACCGACTGATCCTCTCCTGCCAAATGGGTCCAATTTTATACAATTTTTCTATTTCTGCGCCACGTTCGGGGCATGTCTTCTACATTGTGTTCTGAGTCTGGCCTCGCTGCATTAGGTTCTGAGCTTGGTTAATGTCCTACTTTTGCGCCACGTTTGGGGCATGTTCTTGTAGTTTGTTCTTCTAGTAATATTACTGAGTTGCTGTAGGACAAAGTGTTGACGGAGCCTGCTTTTGTTTTTGTCTTATAATGCTCGGTCAAAACTGCTCGTGCTCTCGACATTCACGTATCCAAACACACCCCAACTAACTCAATGTTTCTACATTGTGCACTGAGTCTGGGATCTGAGCTTGTTGTATTTATGCGCCACGTTCGGGGCATGTTCTTGTAGTTTGTTATTTTATGAGATCTGGCGACCGACTCTTGTGGGCCTCTCCTACCAGATCGACGCCTTCTTTTATACAATTTGTTTTACTCGTAGTCATATTACTGAGTCGCTGCAAGACGCGGGTATCTGGACAAAGTGTTGATGGTGTCTGCTTGTTTTTGTCTTATAAGCTGGGTCGAAACTGCTTGTGCTCTCGGCTCACGTAAACACAATCCAACTAACTCAGTGTTTTCTACATTGTGCTCTGAGAGTCTTGCCTCGCCGCATTTGACTCTGAGCTTGTTTTGCCTGTCATACTTTTGCACCACGTTCGGGGCATATTCTTGTAGGTTTTGAACACAAGTTTGTGTTCTTCTAAGATTTGGAGACACCAATCCAGTCCGCTTCTTATTACTGAGCCGTCGAAACTGCTCGTGCCCTCGGCAAGTCGGCAGGCGGCTCACGTAAACACAACCCAACGAACTCAATGTTTCTATTTTTGTGCCACGTTTTTGTAGTTTGTGAACACAAGTTTGTGTTTCTTCTTAGATTTGGAGAGACTGTCCGCCGCCTTCTTTTACAATTTCATTATTACTAATGATTAGTAGGACGAAGTGTTTTGTGCTGTGCTATAACGTGGACGGAAGAACCTGTCTCTGTTTTTGTTTTAAATGCTGGGTCGAAACTGCTCATTGTCTTTTGCTATGCTTCGTCGGAATCTAGTCTCGCCACATTGGGCTCTGAGTCTGTTCTTATTTTTGTTTTGGTTAATCGGAAAGAATAAGTTTATTAAATCTTATAGAACACAAAAATTATCACAGCTCGTGAGTACCGAACTTGGGGATTACGAGCGTTCTTCGATGTATGTACGCGAGCCTCTACACCACTTGAACATATTTTAAGCCAGTGAATTTTGCAATCCTGTGATCAAGGTTATAATTTCGACCACTGAGAATACCGCGATCTATGATCGAGTGGCAAAATTTACTCGTCAAACCTAGTTACTATAAAATACAAAACGTCGTAAAATACACGAAATTTATTTTAAGAGATGTATGTTGGAATGTCGCAAAGATAAAACGTTAGGATCTTTGCCTTTCGTGTATTTTACGACGTTTTATATTCTAAAATCTAACAAGATTTGACGAGTAAATTTTGCCACTCGATCATAGATGGCGGTATTCTCAGTGGTCGAAATTATAACCTTAATATATACGCATGCATAATTTGTTAAAATTAAATATAAAACAGTCAAAACGACAATTATTATATGTGCAAATATGTTTTATTTTAAGGACAATAAATATTTTTAATGTACTACTCATCGTTTTATTTTACCTTTCTAGTCGGACTTTGGTCATAAATAAGTTAAAATATTTTAAATATTACATTGTAGAAACATCGACATTAAATTATCGATATCTTGTACTCATCTCTATCTGAGTAGAAAAATAGATAACAGGTGCATACGACTATGACATCAATTTCAAAGGTATTAGCGTGCTAAATAGTAATTTGGTCACAGCGTCATGTCGCGTTGAGTAGCTGAATTCGTTGTTGATTGCTCGCATTTGATTGTTAGATGTAAGGTTAGATGGGATAAATGTATTTATTGATTTTGACATGTAAAATATAAACAAGATTCAATACTTGTGTAATAAGACTTAATTTTGAACAACAATAAATAGGCTTTCCGCTAAAGTTGCATTTATAACTTACTAGCGACCCGCCCCGGCTTCGCACGGGTGCAAATGCTGATGCTATATATTTAGTATATTTACTAGGTTAAAAAATGACTTAAAATACCATCGCTGAGTTTTGTAGACCTTTTTAAGCTAGACGCGTCAGTTGAACGGGCGCGGTGCGGTAGAAACTATTACCTAACTATTCCCAATTACCCGCCGTTCTCAATTCTGTACTTACTTACTTAAATTTTTTCTTTCTTTGACTTCAAAAAAGTCACATTACTCACCGTTTCCGTAAAACTATAGGACGAGGACAGAGAGGAAGCGAGACGCATGCTACAAATTACAAATATAGTACGTCATCTGTACTGCAACAGTGAAAATGTCATATTGTACTTGTAACTTATCGTAGGTAACGCCTCATTTGAAGTAGCACATTGTACTGGCTCAGTGCAAAAAAGAGGCTAGACTTACATTAAAAGGGGCTAAAATTACTTACCCATTACGCGAGGCAGTAAATAGAAACCGAGTTATAATGGGTTTTTAGCGCTGTGTGTTCCACTATACTTTTCACTACGATTGCGAGAAAATAAAATAATCCTATACACCTTCACGGCAACAGATTGAAAATTATTTCTTATCCTTTCTCTTCCATCTGCAACTAAGGGGCTCCATTGTCACTAGATGATGACATTTTCACTGTTGTAAAATAACGGTCACTAAATCCATTTGTAATTAGAAAGAAAAAAAAACTAAATTTTTCGCGCCATTACCTTTTTTTTATTATTTCTTCTGTAGCCGCAACCAAGGAACATTTTATACTCACTTACGGCGAGGCCCGAGGCCGCAACGCAATGCAGGCATTCTACCAAAGAGATCGCCGCTTTTAGTTCCATTTTCAAAATTAAATGTTTTTCATTTTTAACAGTTTTTCGTTTTTAACGATTCGTTGCGATGTCCAATTTGACAAACTTAAAAAGGCTGTGGTGCTGAAAAAAATAACGTGACACGGCTGCCGTGCCAAGCGCCATACGAATAGATGACACGCCTCCCGTGTTTTCAGCCATGCGTAAAAGAAAACAGTATTTTGACCATTTTTTTTTATGTTTTAGGCCTGAATGTTTTTACTTTACATTCGAAATCTAACGTGGACGGTCAGGAACGTTGTGTGAAGTGATTACAAGTGGCAAAATAACTGTATTTTTGGAAATGGATGGTAAATGACTTTTTTAATACAGGTGTGCTAAACATTTTCAGCTCATTTTTTATTTTCTAACAGTTTGAGTGATTATGAGGTATTAAATTAGATCTAAAAATATTGTTTTCATTTTGCTCATAGTTTAGTAATGTCAACTATTTAAAGCAAACGAAAAACTGGCAAGTTTGATTAAGTAATTATTAGATATTTACAAAAAAAAAATGTCATGTGCTACATGAGTAAGTAATTAAACTTAGCCATTCAAAATTTTATATCAACCCAACTTCTATAAAGGTTGGTTACCCCTATTTAAAAAAAAAACATACAATATTCAGAAACGAAGGATACGTGAAAAACGAAGATAGTTTTGTTTCAAGTAGATCTCCCTAGAAGTTAATTTGAAGGAGTTACCATCGATTTCAGAATGACACGGCTCCCGTGCCTAACGCCACATGCAAAAAAGAATGATGGCACGGGAGACGTGCCATCCGCAACGAATCAGTTAACTAAGTATGTCGAGTCTTTATTCGTGATTATTTTACGTGAATCCGATTTTTGCTATTTGCAGGTCAGTGTCAGGTTGTATCATAATCACAATAAGATTCGCGACTCTAACAGATACTTACGTATTTATAGTTGCTGGCACGTAACTTGGCAAGGTTTTGGCGTAGTCTGAGTAAGTTTACGCATGTAAAATTAGTGTAACAAAAAAAAAACACTTTTATTGCTTGTCATTATTCTATGGTTATTGCTTGAATTTATTTTAAAACGTGTATGTTTAGAAGAAAGTTAAAGAAAGGAGAGAAACATCTAACGATTCTTGCCAAGTTACGTGCCGGCGACCATACATTATTATAATCATTAATACAGCTGCAGCTACAGCTGCGGATTCATCTTAAGAATTATGACTTCTTTGTGTGTATAGGCTCGTTGTTAAAAGACAAAAAAAAAAAACTTTTTGCTTTATAGGATGATAATTATGATATTTTAGCCCCCGCTCTGGTACGCTAAAATTACCGACTTTTTGAGCAAGAGTGAAAACTCTTTATCATGTCACGTCCTACCCCACACTAGTAGAAGGCGCCCCATAGGTGCCCCATTCAAGCCATAATCATCATCTTCACACTAGTTTCATAACACTAAAATAAAAAATACACCAAAACAACTGTATTTTTATTTATTGTTACAGAACATCTCAATATACATAAACGATAAATATACCTACGGCTTATGAGCAAGTCACCAGATTCGCAACTCACCAAATGTAGGTACAATGAAACACAAAATCACAAAAAATAACAGAACAGGTACTTTATTCACAAAAAAAAAACAAATATAAATCGAAACCAAACCAAAATAATACGGAATTCTTGATGTAGTTTACTTACTAAATTCACACAACAATACTCTTCGTAAATATTATTCACCATGCATTAACATACTAAAAGTAAACTTTATTCGCCAAATTCACCTGGGTGCAAAATTATGGTACATTATGCTGTTTTTTATATGATGTCTGTTTAAATATGACATTTCCTTATGTGCTGTCGACTGTACATTCTGCAGAGTTGCGAATCTGGTTAGTTGAGAATCTGGTGAGTTGAGAATCTGGTGACTTGCTCATGAGGGAAATATACATTAACATAAATTATACAATTCTCTTAGAGCAGCGAACAATGCTTGGAGCACGATATCTTTGGCAGACCATTGCACCGACTGGCGGCGACGTATGTACTCGCGCTTTAGTGCACTGACCAGCTCCTTCACCGCAGTCCTGTCGCAGTATATGGACTAACTTGAAACTCTAAACAATTTATGCAGGGTCTGGCCCCTGCATAAAAGGCAAAAGCACCAGGGCCCCAAGTCTGCTATTTTTATAAATTCAGTCATTCCAACACGATCCCATTGTCATTTTGCTAAAAGTTCGTAATCTGCTAAATTCATAATGGTCGATCATTGGTCGGTCAATGTTCTCGTAATAGAATTGTGTTACTTATATTGACATTGTCGTATTGCCATTATTATAAAACCCATTAGTAGAAATGTCATTCATTTGTCATTATGTACGAGATTACCAATAAATGCAATTTCTTTCAATGTAGTGTCAGTGGCCGACCATTGGAAAGTCATAATGACGCCATTATAATAGTAGATTACCAAACTTTTCAAAATCAACAATTATGAAATCAATGATCGACCATTCTGACACTATTGTAATAGCAGACTTGAGGCCCTGGTTAGCCCGCAAAATTTATTATTTTCTTACTTTTTTTGCAATTTGCAGGTCTGAGGGCCTAAAATGGACGCTTTGGCAGAATCGTAATAAGATCTGCACACAATTCATACATCCCGCAATTCATCAATGTAATGACTTTGACATTTTGATTTGACTTGTGTATTTTTATTTTTAAAATTGTTGACATTCTATTTTTTAAGTAATTCAATTTAAAATGTATTCTTTAAATTCAATGTTGCGATTAGTACTCATTGAATTAATTTGCACACCTCATTAGGTTATAATATAATGTACCTTATACACCTGTAACACCTTATTTAACATGTATTATGCAAATAAATTATTTGATTTGATTTGATCTGTTTGACAGCTGCTATTTGACATTAGACTTCAATAAAGCAATTCGTAATTTGTGGACCATTTTACGAAACTCCATACAAAACTGTCAAACTGATGAATTGCGGGATATGAATTGTACGCAGATTATATTATGATTCTACCAAAGCGTCCATTTTAGGCCCCCAGTATGTTTGTATGTTGATCAAAATATGAGTTTCGCGGGCTACCTTAGCGCATCCCTCTTAAAGGGACCCATAACAAACTATCAACATACAAAATTTGATAAATTATCGGTCAGCTATGTCGGCGACAATAGAACATAATGCTCTGTTCCAAAAAATATCTGATGAAAAGAATAGAATAATACTCTTCATTATGTACACCATATAAGTTACAGATATAACTGTTGAAATTTTACATAGGGTGACACAATGGGCGGTCTTATCGCTTAAAGCGATCTTTTACAGACAACCTTTGGATGAATTAAAGGGAGAAGGAGAGACAATGCTGCAGGGTGTACCATTTACGTATACAATAAATACATACATACATAAAGCATATACTTATCTATATAAATATATATATACAATAATAAACATGGAACAAGAGCAAGGAACTGTATTATGTAATGATGATGTGTGAAAATGTAAGCAAATGGATCCGAAAACGTAGGTATCTGTGGATATTAAGTGCCACATATAAATAGAGTGCTTTGAGTTGTTGATTTGAATACTCGAAATTGTTATTTTAAGTCACCTTAAAATTTGAATTACGCCCGCGTAATTCAGATTTTCTTGAGGTTTTGCAATTTACAGGTATGATTCGCAGCCGTAACAACTATGGCTTTACAGAATTATAATCATTAGAATCAGCAATACAACTCTCTAAGTTCATAGAATCCTATTGAATGATTATTTCATGAAATAGTCATTCTTCGACAATACCGGAAGTGACGACAAAATCTATTCTTTGCAAAGTGCTTGAAATCTCACTAAGGTAAGTAAGTGCGATTTCTGCTTGAATAAAACACAAAAAAATATTAAAATGATATGTTAAGGGGCTAAAAACAGACGTAAACAAAGCTGTTTCGTGGTAAATGACGTCACATCATGGCCGCGAAGGAAACGGACGTTTGAACTGTAGTAGAAAATTGTTTTATAAATTTTAAATTTTTTTGAGCAACAAGCAGTAGTTGAATTTAACTTTTAATACTTTTCTTGGGTTTATATTAGTGTATTTTAATGACTTATTTAAAAAAAAAAGAATAATCAAAATCAAAAATATTTTTATTTCACATAAGCCTACATGGTCACTTATGAAACGTCAGAAGCTAGGTGCACGGTAATACATGCATATTCCTTATTAGTGACAATCAAATGCACTATGGAAGCCATTTGTAAAACATTGGCAATTATTGTTTGACTTCAAATCGAAAGTGCCTTGGCTCTAATGGCGATTTTTGTGCAATTAGATATTGAAAGGGCACATTAAAAGTTACGTTCTGTGATTCTCGATCTTAAAATTTGAAAATAAGGTTGTAATTCGATTTCAACGTGGACTTAACGACATCTATCTTGTAAAATTGATTTATGGATAGATTTTTCTCGATATAAAAGGTAAATAAAAACTAAATATATATCTAAACATTCTATAATTTATACGTTTATTAAATAATTTCAATTACATACATACATTTATGCGACTTTCCATCAAATCAAATTCATCACATCCATGCAATTGATATCACAAATTCAAAATTTTTCAGTTCAGGCTGTTTAAAAGAATATTTCTGGGTACAGTGTGACATGCATATATTTAATTCATGCTGACTTTTATACAGATATAAAGAAAAGTAACTATTAGTGCTGATCCTGTTATGCACCAAGAAAATTGAATTGAGGCTATTGCTATCTTTTTCATTATCATTAAACTAGAAAGAGAAGGAAGTAAATAAAAGTTGTCATTTAACTAAAATGTGCATTCTTGATTGAATGACAATGACAAACAACAACAACATGACAAATGACATTTCTGCGGCCAGTCTGCTACACAGAACTTCGAGATATTTATTTTCAAAGCAATATTTTCATACAACCAAGTCTTATCAAACTTGTTTTATACAGGTATTCTGAAGTTTTCCATATTAGGGGGTTTCATTTAAAAATCAGCGTATATTACTAAAGAATACTAGTAATGTATGATGCAAATCACTAATATCCCTGCTCACCCAACTAAGCTAATGCTTGATCTATGGGCTCGCTATAATAGTTCCACGGCTTAGGACACAGAGTAGTCAACAAATGAAGTGTTAATACACGAACATAGGACGTGTAACAGTGAAAGGTGTTTAAGGCGGTGATAGTCCAATGACAGACGTTTCGTGTTCTGTTAACTACGTCACGTGGGTATCGTAAACCGCGACTAAAGCCTACCAATATATTTATATGGTTGCCTTAGTAAGCGAGCTCCATTGGCAGTGTGACCCAAATTCAGTATGACATGATGACATTTCATTTGTAAATTAATATCTCTGTCAGTTGATTTTCAGTCAGTGCCTTAGCTGTAGAGTAGAACTACAGAAGTTCTAAACATCAATTATTTAACAGTCATTAAAAGTGGTACTTATAATAATTCTTTGCATACAACAAAAGCTCATGTACAAAATGGCCCTCAGATATCCCTTCATTGATTAAAATCTTAAATCTTAACATGAAATATGGGTTAAATAGTTCAAATCCAAAATTATTTTCTCATACTACTACGAATGATGGATTCTAAGGTCACGAGAGTACAGCAAAGATACGTGTGAGTACTCCATTCTCTTACTAATCTGTGACCACCTTTAAGGACCATTTTGCACAAGAACCATATATTATAACACCATCAATAATAATATACCTTACACTTCTTGCACCAAAACCATCACTTCTGGCTTCAAAAACACATCTTTATTCGGGCTGTTATGAATTTGTTCGGCCACCGACGAATGCCAACCAAAAGTGAGTATTATTGCCGGTACCAATCGTAGGTCGATAAGGGTCTTATTTGCGTCTTCTTCGGGGATTAACTTGTGCCCTGTTGGCATGTTAAGCACGAATGGTAGGTCGTGTTCAAGGTTCTCTCGAACGAATTCGTGGATTTCATTGTAGCGTTCATACACTGAGAAGGTTCCCTGAAATAATGGAAATGTTTAGAGGTTTATTAAAATTCTCTTAGGAGTGAAACTACACTCCCGGACTCCTAAATCGAGCCACCGTGCATATTTACATGAAGGATTAAAGGCCTAAAACATGAAAATAATAATAATTATAAAAAAAAGTAGTTTTGAAGTCGACTTTCTGCGACGGCTATCATTTTGGTGTCATCAGTAGAGATCGGATATTCGGATGCATATTTACCTAAAGTACGTTTTTTTCCCGGCAAATGATACAAAGTATGGAAACGGCATCTTAAAATATATCTTTATTCCGGGATCGCGGGGTTTCAGTAATAACAGTGTGTAGGTATACAATTTTATATTCGGAAGCATAACAAATATTTCTTATCTATTTAGAACTAGGCAAGAATTTTGTGGAAAATATAACACGTTTAAAAAACACTATTAATATTTCTTCAAAACCTTTTGTTCTAAAATGAAATATATTTATTCGGGGATACACAGTACAAGAGTATTTCTTTAGAAATATTCAGTCCTGGAAACCGACACTTTTTCCCGTACCGAAGCGCACTCCATACTAGTCAACTCTCAAACTTTAGGTGAATATGCATCCGAATATCAGATCCCTAGTCATCATTTATCAAAAATGGAATTCACGACGATGTAAAAACTTACAAATCAAATCATATAATTCTTTATTGACATAATAGGATAAGAACAGAATTTGTTTGAAGCCTCTGACTCCTGAACTAGGTGTACCTGTATGTCAGGAGTCAGCAACCAGTTACAGATCTTTATACAAAAAAAATACAGGGTGGCTCGATTCAAGAGTCCGGAAGTGTATATGATGTGGTTAAATTCATCGAATCTGATGAATTATCAAAATTTAGAGTCATTTATTCAAACTAGACTGAAAATCAGCATTTTTCGAACGTCAAAATTACATAAGACAGTCCCCCAAAAACGCCCACCCTTCACCACGTCCTACTGCTCTAGCTGGGAAGAAGAAGTGGCGCAGTGGCGCAACAGACTCCCCAGCAGCACAGCTGTCTGTTCAGTTAGAAAAACTTGATTCTATGTAATAGTATTGTCCGTGTGGTGCCGGACGTAAAGAATAGCACCATCCTATTTCTTCCCGTGGGTGTCGTAAAAGGCGACTAAGGAACTTACTAGAGATTGGGCAGTAGCGTTCTCTATGCGTTTTAACACAATACTGCGATCACCAACCCGCCTGCCAAGAAAGCAATATTAACGAGTACTAAAGGTCAAGAAGCTTCATTAGTAGCTGCCGCAAAAATACACTCGTAAAATAAACTTAATTTAAAATAGTAACACTTCGTATCAAAAACTTAAAACTCAGCAAAAACAAAGGGTATAGTTTTAGTGCACGCAAGTGTAATCGGGAGCGAACGGAACGCGGGTCGAGGTGCGGGAGGCGAGTATCAACTGACGCACCAATCGCGTGCTCGGAACGGTGCTCCCTCATTCCCCGCATCCCGCTTGACCACCAAAGAGTTCTAAAAATGACTTCTGCTTATCTAACTACTCTTGCCAACGTACCATCGCGGACACTGGCGCCTAACCACTTTTCAACATTATGCTCCTAGTAATAAGGTCGGAAAGTGGTTAGGCGCCAGTGTCCGCGATAGTACGTGCCGGGGACTGTACATTTCTACAGCGGCCTGCAAAAGGGGCATCGATGGACGAACGTAAAAACATGGGCCGAGGCGAAGCCGAGTCACTCATACGTGAGTCCATCAATGCCTGGATGCGGCCAAGGTTTGTATAGTGCTTTTCTCAAATAATGCGCGGAAATTCAAACTAAGTAAATTATTTATAAATTCCTGATTCAATGACGAACAACGATCATTTTTCGACTTTAATTTAACCAGCTCCGACGTAAAAAGTTCGTTCCATTTTTAAATTACACGACAGATATGAGTTTTCATAGTAATTTATTCGGCCGCTAAACACGCATGTATTGGACCAGTACAGCATTTTAGATTTATCTCGAAAAAAGTTGTCAAAATAATGCTCGAATTTCCAAGCATGTTTGAGAAAAATAAATTAATATTACCTGCAGCAATATCCCATCTGGGAAGCGCACTCTGATAATAGCAAACTTGTATTTGCGCATTTCTCTTAGTTCGTCCTTTTCTCTCATGGCTTTAGTTCTCAGCATTTGACTCTTTTCTATAGCTTCTTGCCTGTTGAGAAAATGTATAATGATTAATGAAATGGATAATCCCCCCTTGGGCCCCTTTTGGGGGAGGCCTGTGTCCAGCATTGGACGTCTTTCGGCTGAAATGATGATGAATGAAATAATTAAAACAATTAATATACAGAGTGAAATTAAATTTGCTAGCAAAACTCCAGAGACGTGATGGTATCGATATCAAATGAGGATAAAACAAAAAATAACCGCAATTAGTGTAGTCACTTGAACTAAAACTAAACTTCACAGAAGTGATGAATATCTTAACAAGATAAAACAAAACAAATGATTTTCTCAACTCCTACTTCAACTAACAACACTATACTCCATTTGAAATAAGATTAGTCATTTAAATAAACTTGTTTACAGTCCGTTCAATTGATTTTGACTTCTATTCCGTAGGCATAAGGATGGCATTAAAAGCAAAAACGTGGTTACAATACCTTCCGTAGGCATAAGGATGGCATTAAAAGCAAAAACGTGGTTACAATACCAACTGTTTATTACAGCTGCCATTTGTTATGCCACCAACGCAATAGAAGTCAAAATCAGTTGAACAAACCGTAAAAAAGGTTTATTAAATTGTCTACTCTTATTTCAAATGGAGTGTAGTTATCAGCAGTCGTTGATAAAAAAATATACTTCAAGTTTTGTTTTATTCTTACTTTTTTCGTGTTTAGATACTTATCGATACCCATCACGTCCATCAAGCCTGCGGAGTCTCGCTAGCTAACTTAATTAGAGTTGAGATTGGTGAGATTTTAGACTAACACCCCCCCCCACTCCTTACCCAAAATCACGTGTATTCTTTTGGTACAAAGTATCTTATTGGCGACTGGCAAGCAGAGCCGGGCGGTTGTCGCGTCGGGCGGGGATATCGTTGCCTGGCAACAGCGAGCCAAGGTCACGCGCTGCTTTTTGGTATAGAAATCGCCCGCTCAAAGAGTAAATAAGAAGAAAAGAGTAAATATCCCATATCATATGAATGTGAACTTTATTCACGCCAGTAGGTCAAGCTACCCAAAACTGTAAAATTTTCCCAATCGACCTTGAAACTTATGCTGTAGAGAAAAAGTTGAAAATCTATTAAAGAAAGTTGACAGATTGTAGTAGCTTGATGTGCTGGCGTCTGTACCTATAACATTAATTTTCATATTCGTATGAAACGCTTGCTCACATTCACTTATACGAATATAAACATTATAAGTATTTTAATAAGGTTCAAATTCGTATAAAACGCTTACTGAGCAAAGTAAAGTCAAAGCGAGGTCTGTGACTCTTGCCCTGTTGGAAATAATGTATTCTGTAGTATCTAAACGCAACCTATAACGACAACAAGTGACATGACTTCTTGGCGGGAAAGTGAAGCGTCATGTTCAGCAGTTTGTTTAATTTTCCAAAATTTGTGTTTAGCCGAATATTAATGTGTAATAATGGTGGATTATTAACCATTAAGTGTTTGTGAACGTGCATTAGTGTAGGCAAATGAAACAAAACAGTGCAACTTCGCTTCAAGTTCTCTCAAGAAGTCCGCGTGAGGTCTCAGTAAAGTGCCACATCTTTACTGAAACTCAAGGGGAGTGGGCGGGGATATCATCATCATGCATTTATAATTCATTTCATCAATATTATACAAGAACTAAAACGTGACATTGGCTAAATGCACAAACCGTGCGAAGCCAGAAGTAAAAAAAAAAAAAAAAAACAAGTGACATGTCTGTCACGACAAACTGTCATTCGAGTTTGACAGCTCTCTTTGTCTTCGGTCTCTAATGGTGTGCACGTTTCTTGTTCCTTTGTATTGCCGAAAACCACCAACCAACCACTGGAGTAATATATTGTCAGCAATATAAATCCCGTGAAATCTTTGCGTATGTTTTTCTATATCTGCCGAAATATCCAACATGCCAAGTCTATATTTACAAATCTCACCTCAATTGCTGTTCCCTCTTGATTTCTTCGGGTGACAGCGCGTAGAACGAAGGCGGAAGTTGCACATTATTGGCTGCTTGTGACGGTAGCAACACTTGCAGGTTCCTGTCTAATTCTAGTTGAATTGGCTCTGCTGTTCTTAGGCCTTCTATTAGACCCTGGAAATATAATTGTATAGAAAGAAAGGTTTCCGTGGGTCTTGTAAGAGCTACTAAAAATCAGAGAAAATAAATGAGAAAAAGAGAGAGAAAAAAAAAGAGAGAAAATAGAGAAAATGAGAGAGAGAGAGCGAGAAAAAGAAAGAGAGAGATACTGACTGATTTTACAACTTCTTTTAACGTATTTTATTTTAAAAAAAAATGTGAGATCACTACGAAGCGGGCGTAGTCGCGGGCAAAAGCTAGTAACTATTAAATACCTACATTAGCATAGCAGCCACTATTAAACTTTTCCGATCTAAAAATGGTAATAATCTACCCTACTTACCACCAAACTCTCAATAGAAGGCACATTGTCCCTCTGAAACACTAAGTAATCTTCCTCCGCACCGTCTGCGTTCGTCACCTTCTGTTGAATAAAACCGGCCGCTAACAGTAATTCCATCGAGCCTTCGATTGGTTGAACGCGTTCGGTAAATGCTCTGAAACGAGATTTCTAAAATATAAAAAAATAAAAATTGAGATTTCTTGTTCTCCCGACCTACCCCCTCGCATCAAAATTCAAACTCAAAGAAAAATTATTTATTTCAAATAAGCACATAAAAGGCACTTCTGAACGTCAAAATGTACAAAAAATATTAATTGATTCTAGTCGCCCGTTCCAAAATGTCCTATTTCGTTTTCGCTTATTTATATATTCTGGCTTTTTTTTATTTTTGCTTAGCTCCTAAGGGTCTAAGCGTGATGCTATATAGCATATAGCCTTCCTAAAGTTTTAACTTCCTTTTTTTTAATCCGGCTGGTAGTTCCAGAGATTAGAGTGTTCAAACAGTCTTCAGATTCTATTGTATAGAATCCAAGTTCTTCTAACTGAACAGACAGCTGTGCTGCTAGGGAGTTTGTTGCGCCACTTCTTCCCAGCGAAAGCACTAGGAAGTGGTGAAGGGCGGGCGTTTTGGGTGCCTGTCTTAAGTAATTTTGACGTTACAAAAGTGCTGATTCTCACCATAGTTTGAATAAATTAATTTTGGGCTAACAATTTGCGTGTGCCACAAAATTTTGTCGACTCATTGTCTCGCGAGTTTTATGGCTATAATCCGCGCCGTTACAGTAACGAATTTAAAATGGCGGCCACACAAAAGACCAGCATGTCGATTCTGTACCCATCTCACCGTGAAAACTTACGTGAAGTGAGCGTGGAGTGAACTGTCAGTGTCATCCCACCTGATGTTAGGGATGGACCAAATAAGTATTACATTTACAATCATAATCGAGATGTTTATAATATTTTTATGCTAATTCTATTGATAATTTTATATTATTTCAAAGCTGATATTTAAGTGTTTAAACATAGTAATGTTAATGTAGTCTAGGATAAAAATGAAAAAAAAAAAAATAGTTTCTGACTGAATTTCTGTTTAGCTATTTTATTTAAAAAAAACCTAATTAGAAATGTTTAGACAGTTAAATACTTGTTTTGAAATAATATAAAATGATCAACAGATTAAGCATACAAAATATTATTAAAATCTCGAATATGATTATAAATGTGATGCTTGGTCTTTCCCTAGTCAGTGATATGACACTGACAGCTCACTCCACGCAAGATTTCACGGTGAGATATTTACAGAATAGCACTGCTGATCTCGCCCTTTAACTCGCACAGTTTAAGTGAGAGAGCATGATTATCGACGATTTTCATTTTGTTTCTTTAATGGCACGGGTTATTAACATATTCATTTTTCGTTTCGACGCGAGATAATTTTGTTGCGCTGTTCTTGTTGTAACATACCTATTGCTCATCCTAATTTTTTGGAACTTTTCCTCTTCGGGATTTGTAATGATGTTCTCTAAATACTTGCATAGTGTCTCCACACATGTGTCAACCTGGAAAACATCAGAGAATTTATTTCAATGAGACTATTTAGATTGTTGTTAAGATTACCTCTTTGACCAATGTGAACCCCAATTTCTTAAGAGCGTTTACACCTTACGGCATTCCAAACAAACCTTCAAGCCCTTGTTTTTCGAAATGACTGAACCGATTTCAATGAAACTACATACGCATAAGCAGGATACAAAGGTCTAAAAAGTTAGTAAAGAACATTTTCGAAATGTCTTATTTAAAAACAGATAACTGGAATACTCTGTTTCTATGGACAATTTAAAATCGGTCTAATTTGGCTGTAACACTATTTTTCCAATGATGTATTACCTTTAGATGCGTTACCCGCGCTCAATAATGGCAAGGTAAATGCAAGGCAATTGCCCAGAGAGGAATTAGTCGCGCGCCATTCAGTGACGCGGCTACAAGTCACAATCACTCGCAATTCTCAGCAATTATTTGTGAAGAAAATGCCTTCCCGTGTCTTTACACGATGTACATATTACACTGCTACTGTGGGAGTACAGAAAAACGTCTCATTTCATGCGTAAGTACTTATTATATTTTTTTATTATAAGAAAACGTTGTTTTGTACTTGTACAGCCAGTCAGCCATTTTTCCTGACTGCTGCGACCGACGCGTTCGCGCCAATGAACATGCAGCAGCAAGTGACGTAACTAAATATTTATGTTTATCTCTTTCTAACAACAGTTAGGGTATAGGTCTTTCCTTTTCTTCGCGCACTGCATGATTGTACGCAAGTATGTAGCTACATTCATGGCTTACGCTGTTTTTGAGTGCACTAATGTTCGTGTATGACGCGTCTATTTATAATACGTCATTGTATTTTTCGAAAATATTCTTTACTAACTTTTTAGATCTTTGTGTCTTCGTATAAAGTTTTATTAAAATCGGTTCAGTCATTTCGAAAAACAAGGGCTTGAAAGTTTGAATGAAATGCTGCAAGGTGTAAACGCTCATAATATAGAATTAATGGTTAGTTTGAAAAAGTAAACTCATTTTGATTTATGGCGTTGTTTACCCATTTTATTGGGATATCTGTAAATGTATTATGAACTCTATGTGACGTCAATGGGGATTTGTGGAAGAAAAGTTCACAAATCCCCATTGATGGGGAATTTCAATAGGGATTAGTGGAACAACCATATACATATTTTGGGGGCCTTTTTTACCCGACTGCGGCCAAGCTCCAAAAGAGGGTATTGTTTTTTTACAAAATAGCATACTGACTTGGAAGTTTAAGTTGTCATTGTGACATTGGTTACATCATTAATGTTGAAATTATACATGTGAGAACAATGTAGAAAGACGTGCACGTTAAAAAACGTCCGTAATAAAAATATAAAAAAACAATTGAAATACATAAGTTAAAATAAGCCGTGGCAGCTAAGAAATGACCAGTTCCTACTGATGGCGCCCGTTCACGAACATGACGCATGGATCAGCAACAATTAGCTCAACAATTTTGAAGGGAACTTAATGATCCACCACAGCGCACACACGCCACCATCAGCGAGACATTTGATTGAGCATGACACACTCTCAGCCTAGGGCACATTCAAGTCAATAAAAGACGTACTCAGAAAATGGTAGGTACATAGTGCTCACACATGTGCATATTAAATATGCATATTAAGAACAAAAGTATGGCGAAGGTGACACGATGCGGTAATTTTACACGTAATACAAATGTGCAAACAAATAATATTTTTATTACAAGTTGTTTATACCTTTTCCCTATTGTTGTTACAAGACTGTATGATGAGGCAGGCGGTGAGCCCTCGCTCCTCTTCCAACTGTTCATACAGAAACGTCTTGATGTTTCTCTTCCATTCATCTCGTGCCAGGATGTCGTTGCTTATCAATGGACATCTGAAAGTGATACTGTATTGTTTAATAACTTATTTGACTAATCATCATCTGCCCTTTCCTGGGGTCAGCTTTCAGTCTAACCAGATGCAGCTGAATACCAGTGCTTTACATGGAGCGACTGCCTATCTGACCTCCGCAGCCCGATACCCCTTGGTAAGACTGGTTTCGGGCTTCTGACGACCCGTAACTACTGTCAAAGATCTACAAATGACAGCCGGGACTAACGGCTTAACGTGCTTTCCGAGGCACGGAGGGGTCTTTGTATGTAAAGATACTCACTGATCCATGGACCAACCGCGGCAAGCGTAGCTTGTGCCAGGGCCACGATATCCCTTTCGGACAAACTCGCAAGCCTGGCAGGCTTTGGCCCTATCGGACCGCGTCAGTTGGTGCTGACATCTCTTTGAGGCGCGCGTGGAACACAACGCGTCGTCGACCCTGGCCTGGTCCTTATCGGACAGCGAGCTTCCCATCGCTCACCGTCCGCAAGCCCGCCCCTACGGTGGCCGGAAATCGGCCTGCGACTCCCGACGCCCGGGGCGTTTCCTGCAGCGACTAGGGGCGCGAGGGCGCAAACCTTGCCTCTCCCTCACGCATTCCGCCTCCTCCTTCGCAAGCATTACTGCTTCGCAGAAGGAGGTGACGGCCTCCCATGCAATCTCGCTTCGAACCATGGCCTGAACCAGGGCCGGATGCGAGAGATCGCCGCCACCGATCGCCTCCGTGAGGACACGGCGGTGCTCCGCCCAAGCCGGACAGACCTCCACCGTGCGATCCACACAGTGGTGACATCCGGGCGCTTCTTCCCGCTTTATCCTGAACAGGAACCTCCCGAAGCAACCGTGTCCAAGCCCCCCCCCCCAACTTATTACTAATAAATAACTTATTAGTCTAAATATGTACTAAATATCCATCTTCTTTGTCGCGTAAGGTGCAGCGGGGCAATCTCGACTGGTAAAACCTAAACCACAACTTTGAAGGTATAAAAATATTAGATGATATAGTTTTATTAAAAATGTAATGTATTGACGCTCCAGAGTCATTATCTGTGTATTATTTTTACAAACTCATATTGAAAATAGATTGGCTTAAAAATGTGTTTTTGTCAAAAAAAGGCAAAAATAGTTGTAATTCCCCCTCCGTGGGGCAATTTCAACTATTAATTATAATTTCTTCTCTAGAGCTCTTAGCTTGATGTTAGTCAGTTGCAGAGTTTTTTTATAGGGATGGTAATCTAAATTGAAACTTGTCATTTATGCAGCTAGGCTCATTTTTGAATAAAAACACGTTAAAGGTTTAGGCGGGGTAATTTCGACTGCTCACCATAGTTAATAGTGATGGGAACGTAATAAAAAATAAGTCGATAGATACACCAATAAATAATGTTGGTCTGCTATCTACTAAAGGTACTATATCTACTCACTAATCATAAATCAAAACTTCATTTTAAGAAAGGAATATGTATTTAAAATAGAATCAGAGCACCGCTCGTCCTAAATCTACAATCGGTCATATAAACGTTACGCAATTTTATAATTTAGGACCAAGATTCATCTGTCTTTTTTAGTTTTAAAACAGCAATTAATAATCTAACAAATATAAAAATTAACAAAAGTCATAATAAAAAGTAGGTAATCAACTTAAAACTAATCTTTGAATTCTTAAAAAGTACTGGTCGAATTGACAGGCACCTACTAATTATGTATTCAATTACAAACAAAGATTTTTGCAATCGAAATTTTTCTTCTTAAATTTGTACCTTAAAAACATCTAAAATCTCTTAACTCTCATTACTAGCTTTTAATAAATGCGCGTTTTTAAATTGTGTACAGACGCCAGCAGATCAAGCTACCCGAAACTGTCAAATTTTCCCAATTAACCTTGAACCTTATGCTATAACGATAAAGTTGAAAATCTTTTAAAGAAATTTGTCAGATTGTAGTAGCTTGATGTGCTGGCGTCTGTACAAAACGTCAGTCTTTAGATAAGTTTCAGAAAAGTATACCTATCAAGTTATTATTTTAATAAAATCTTCGAAAGTTACAGTGGTACCCAATTGATAAGGCGCGTCGTGAATCTTCGTTCGCACAGAAAGATAGTATGGCCCCGAAGATTAACGAAAGAATGCTTAAAACTTACAATCAACCTTAGGTCACTATTATAAGGTTCATAATACACTGGAGCTGCTAGCGTGCACTCGATCAGAAGTATGGCGGCTGACAAACATGCCACGCGAAAAAGAACCGCGGTGCGTGGAGCGTGCCGATTGGTCAATAGCATTTCCTGCACTTTTAAAATTCACCTTCTGCGCAGGTACATCGGTAAGTCATATCAATTGGGTAATACTGTACGAATTAAAAATCAACAGTTATAAAGTATTAGTCTTCTTATTAGTTTTCCAACGTTGTCGTTCATATGATTATTGTAAACTCTAGTTACAATGGTTGATCTAGGAATGCCATATATTTCTTCAGCTTGGTAACTCGTCATTACTTTATTTTTGACATCTTGCACTGCTTGCTGCAATTCTGCCATTGTGTATGACTTGTCCGTTTTTTTTCTATAGTGGCGAACCATCTGCAATAAATTAATAAAGTAGTAAGAAATTGAAAAATCCCTCGAAATGCAGAAATGCATCGATTTGAATCGTGTTGCGATCCTGCGAATAGAAAGATTACAATAATATAGCTACAAGTTAAATATTTGTAAAGTATTTTCATCGACAAAACATATCGAAACATGCACATCACTAGTGTTTGTTCATTTCCATATAAAATCTGGTGGGGCAATTTCAACTGCAAAAAAGTTGAAATTAGCCGCCATTACAATCCAGGTGGGGTTATTCAAACTCACACCAAAATGCTGTTAAAACGCAAGTTACAACAGAAAAAAATAGCTAAAAACATGAAATAGGCTTTAATTAAATGTCTTACCTTTGAAAATCTTCGAAAAACACATTAATTACCACTTTTTTTCGCAAAAATGTGAGACACTAATTTGCACGTGCAAACAAGAAAAAGAGAAGAAAACAAAATGGCCGTGTCGATCAAACAGTATTGGGTCTAGCAGTGCCATCTATGTAGAAATTATGAAATTGCTTTTGAGCTATCCGGTCATAGATGGCACTTATTCAAATAAAGTAAAATGTAGAAGTTATTAAGATTGGTTGAAATTTCCCGCTGTCGAGATTGCCCCGCTGCACCTTACTTCATTACTGAAGGTAGTGTCCCTGACAGGCCTTCGTGGCTTTATGTATGATGGTCTTCCATATCGTTCGGTTCCCTGCTTCTTTCAGGGCGGTCGTAACATAGTCCAGTGCGGGCGGTTACTTGGTCAACCCAGCTAGGTGACCGGCCGCGAGGTCTTTTCCCATTTACCTTGGCCATCATGATTGCGAATAAAGCAACCATTCAATTTTTCACGAAATCATGTCAGTTTTTGTTAGTGATCAATAATGTTTGTCAGTGAAAGTGTGTAAGCTAATTAAATTTTAAGTACATGCAATAAAATCTTACTTGAAATAAACACCACTGGCAGCAAAGTTCCTAGGCAAGTCTACTTCTAGCTCACGTGACTGAGACTCCGACGGTGCCGCCTTGGACGCAGACGCTGCCACCGACTCATTGGCCCTCTCATATTCTAGCTCTTTCTTAACTTGGGCCTGAAATACATAAAAACTTGTAATTAAGCACAATAATATTTTTAGTATTTTCAGGTATTTATAAAGCAGAGGTGAGTGGAAACGCCGGGAGGGGACGCCCTAGCAGGACATGTAGTGACCAAATTGGTCATATATTTTTTTTTACAATGTTTGTAAATATGTGAGCACCATGCATGTATCTATAATTTATCTGTCATTGCTTCATTATTAATTCTTTTTACCTATTGTGGTATAGTAATTTTATTCTAGGTGCATTGTCTTCAAATATAATTATGTAATTTATGTACCTATACAAAATACTGTAAAACACTTGTGCCATTTATGTTCCTATTTAAAATAAATAATTTGACTTTGACTTTGAAAGAATTTAGGAAATCATAAAAAAATCTTAAAACTTAAACCAACCTGTATAGCAGCCAATGAAGTATTAAAAGACGGATTTTCCCTCTTCTGATCCAACCTTGCCAAAGCTGCCTGTGCAGCCACCTTACTTTCCTCCGACAGTCCAGACCTTTTTACAGGAACCTCTTTCTTTGATGAATGAGAGCTGTTACTACTCAAGGTTGCATCGCTCAACTTGTGGCCCGGTCCCGCCATTTTGAATTTGGCATCAACCTTTTTCTTTTGAAAGAATTTCTTTATTCGGTCCGTCATGATGGTTAGATTCTTGGTGTGTGTTCTTTAGGTAGTTTCAGTTTTGAAACGCTTTCTTTCAGTTGTTCTATTGTTGCTGACGTGGCTGTTGAAATAATGTAGGTTTAGTATTTAAGCAAGCCATCATCTGCCTAGCCTTTTCCAAATTATTATGCGGTTGACTTCCAGCCCAACCAGATCCAGCTGCTGGATACCAGTATTTTTACATGGAGCGACTGCCTATCGGACCTCCACAATACCCCTTGGTAAGACTGGTGGTCAGACTTTTGGGTTTTTAATTACCCGTAATGACTGTCAAATATAGACTACAAATGACAGCAAGGACCGACAGCTTAGAGCTATTAGTATTTAATCAAGTGCATTTGTTATTATTAATATATCTATTATGATGTTAAGGAATCTTTTGAAGTTTTGCATCGTTCTCACATGTTTAATTTCAACACGAATTATGTAAACAAATATTTTGTAACCATATGTTAATATAAAAGAGTGTCCGTGGAGTTTCCTGCCCGTTCTTCTCCATAGGTACCTACTAAGTTCGGAATGGGCAACTAGCTTCATCGTTATGACTATAAAACTACTACTATTTTTATCTTTATAAAATACCCCATGGTTTTAAGGATTGTTCTGTTAACATTTTTAAATCTAAGGTAACTGCACTACTTTTAGGCAAATGTTATTACTCAGTAAAAGACTTTTTTAAATGATATGAGTTTGTCCAGATTATGATTATTATAATTAATGGGAAATTTTACGATGACATATGTACTGACTTTTGACTTCATTTTAATTTCTGTTTTGTTTTGTTGACATTATTTTGTTAGTATTAATATTTTAATTTATGTAATAATTTGCACGCCATAAGGTAGACTGTAGCCGATCTCATTAATTTATGTACAACATCCTAAACCTGTACCTACATTCATAGCAAATAAATTACTGATTCTGATTGACCGACCCCTTGAGAATTCAAAAGTGCCTGTAATTGGTTTATTTGAAATAAACGCTTTCCGCCTTATTACAAAACAAGATCTATATTTTGACATGGCTTAAACCATGGAGCTAGTTTTTGTAATAAGAACGTAACAGTGATTGAAATACTGTTCTTTATACAAAACTGAAAACTTAGTTCGGTACTAAGTTGTCAGTTTTGTGTTTAGGAACTTTACCATAGTCGGAATAAAGTTCGAAATTCAATAATGGCTCCATGTTTTAAAACTGGGTCTCAAGATAAACCTTGTTTTGGAATAAGGGGGTTTGAGTTTGAGAATATGGACCTATCTAAGACCTAACCACATATTGTGTTATAAAGTGTTTGCTAACTTCAGTGTACCCAGTTGGGTATAACCATTTGCTTTGTTATAACTATTTGCCTTGTTAATTGTACCTATAAGCAATTGTATACGGAATTTCCAATATATGGCTTCAGGGGTAACAATACCTGTGTACTGAGTTTCATTGAAACCCATTCAGGTGTTCGTGAATGCACATTTCATTTAAAATATTAGTTGAGAGAAACAGTCAGAGGCTGTCTTGATGTCAATATTATTTATTCAGTATTTTGGGTACATTATAAACTACACCAATATTAATTTTGGCTACACATTTTGAATGCATGATCTCTTAAAAGTTCAGATAATGTTTTCATCAGGTCATGTGATTGCACAGCAGCTGGTTGGATGATTCATATTGTTTTTTCCTAAATAGTAGGTATTACACAATTTTTATCAATAGCTGCTCAATTGTAAAGGAAACAGCTTTTGTTATAGAGATAAAGAACATAGATTAATACAATATTATTGATGTGAATGTGTAGTTTAGATAACTAATTATCTAGCCAGGTACGAGCTTTAGATTCTAAGCAATGATATAAAAGAGTTTAAAGAAAAGGGTGTACCCCAAATATTGTCAGTTTAGTCATGAACATAGGCTTAGAGAGAATAATATTGGAAATACTCACGATAGCATCGTGAGTATTTCCAATATTATTCTCTTCTTGATATTTTGTATGACAATGTTTTACAAAGCAAATATTGTAGCAATCGATTCTTACTTCGTAGATTACGTAAACCGTGCAGTATACTACAAATAACAAAAACAAGTGAAAAAAATGACTCACCCGGTTTCATAAACCTCTCCGAGATGCGTTTACCGTACACTCGCCACGAAATAAAAATCAATAACAATGTAAACAACAAGATCAGGGAAAACGTCTTTAACAACAGAAATTGGAATTCGTTGAAGTAGAAAACCTCCGCTAGCTCGTCGTAGAAAGTTATCTCAGTGAAAACAATAGATTTTGGAAAACTTTCAATCGGCAGCGATGAAATGCACGAATCGAAGAAATCCCTTGCGAACGACAAAGTATCCCCGATTTGAAGATACAGAGCCTCGTAAAGGGTAGAATTGAAAACAGCGTTGTCGAATAACGACATTACACGTAAAATTTAAATGTTTAGACACAAACAATTTGAAAAATAAAATAGTTCATAGTGAAATCTACGAACCGCATGTCACTTTTCTTTGACAGATAGATGTATAGTGTTGCCAATAAGCAAATTAATGGATATGAAAATGAGTTTATTTATTCAGCATCTGTAAAAAGATTTTGTTTTTAGATAAAATAAATTAGAATATTACTTCGTTATTTATCTGGGGGACGGTAGTGCCCCCGCCAAGACGAGCCAAGCGAAGCGCAAGGGCACTACCTACCTTTTCTCGAAGTGTTTCGTCGTTTTTTTGAACCCTCATAGAGTTGGTTTCCGATGTACCAGATAGTTCATATTTTCAGGATATGATGTCATTAATAGACTAATTAAACATACAAAGTCTCAATTGAATAGCTCTAATACGTTAGATTTTATTGATATCTAAAATACACCGATTTCGTGACTGACACACTGATGATCATCAAAATGTTTGGCTACTTCCTGAAGTGCTAGAAAGCTAAAACTTTGAATGTAATCTAAGTTCAGTATACAACCAACAAAAAAAATCATAAACTTATAATTTTCGCCCCCCATCCCCTAAAATGGGGGGGTGGAAGTTTGTATGAGACTTCAAAATGTTAGGGTACTTCCTGAAGTGCTAGAAAGCCGAAATATATACACTTTGCTAGTATTAAAGCACAACAATCAGCTATTGTTGAAAGACCGAAATATCGCCCTGATTTATCGCTTATGGTAATCAATAAACCATCAAAGAAAAAAGGCAAAGACAGAGAATGGGCTATGAAAACCGGCACTGCTGATGTGCAAGAAATACACACCAAAAAAAGAAGAAAAAAATAAACATTATAAAGACTGCCTAGCAACTTACAAAAAGAACTGAAATCCCACCAAAAACATTTCATGTAAAATGTTGCCAAGACGACCACATACCTAAAGTTTGCCCTGTGAAAAAGATGTTAGGGTTAGGGTTAGGGTAGGAAGTTAGGGTCGGTAGAGTTAGGCCGTGTAGATTTAGAAGCTTGGCTCTACTCGAGATCTGATATCTTTTTCACAGGGCAAACCTTATGGGCCTTATTACAAAACAAGGTTTATCTTCAGACCCAGGTTTAAACCATGGAGCCATTATTGAATTTCGAACCTTTTTCCATCTATTGTAAAGTTCCTAATACAAAACTGACAACTTAGTACCGACCTAAGTTTTCAGTTTTGTAAAAAGAACGGTATTTCAATCACTGTTACGTTCTTATTACAAAAACTGGCTGCATGGTTTAAGCCATGTCAAAATTAAATCTTGTTTTGTAATAAGGCGGTAAGTGGTCGTCTTGGCAACATTTTACATGAAATGTTTTTGGTGGGATATATTATTTAGAAAAATACATAGACATATTAAATATTTTATTGTTGAAGTACGTACAAAGGTACTGCATCTTAGTTACCCAATATGTACTTAACTTGGTTTCTAACGTGATCCTATGAGACCTTGGTTTTTAATTATAATATAATTTAATTAGGATTACTATTGCATGTGGCAAAGGCATGTCTGTATTTAAACATTATTTATCATTTATTGGAAGATTGCGCGCGTACCGCGTATGTAGGTACATTAATTAATTCTAGCACGCTATGGTGTGATTAATTAAAGTTTTATATGTAACTTTTCTACAGCCATTACCGACTGTATCTTTTCAAGATATCGGAAGGTCATGGATTATAATTATAATGTGGGTTTCATTAATAAACAGGGAGAAATTATATTAGCTAGCAAAACTCCGCAGACGTGATCGTATCGTTAACTAAACATAATAAAATAAAAATATCTCTCCAACCCCAATAATTATATAAAAAAAATCTATAAGTATAAAATAATATTGTAAAAAAGTTTTGAAGTTTATCAATTTAGATATAAGAAACAAAGTAAGATTACAGAAAAGAACTTAGTTGCGGCTTAAGTTCCTGGATTTTTATATTATTTTAAGATTTTTTTAAAAATATTTTGTGAATGGGAGAACGTTGTGTAGGCTTAAGAGGAGGCTCGCTATTTTTATGTTAATTTGCATGAATATTCTGAAACACTCACACATTAAGGCTCGTACAGACTGGTGCGATATCGCGGGCGCGCCGCGACCCTAGTAGCATAATTTCTTTGTCGGTGTCTGTCGCGCCCGCGATATCGCACCAGTCTGTACGAGGCTTTATACAAGCAAAATTAAACTTTAGTAGGTATATGATTTATTGGATCTGTTTCTTTCCATCTTGAAGACAGTTACGCAATTGTAGGTAATATTTTCTCTCAATACATTTTTTATTCTAAAATCATGTCTTTTTTAGGGATAATTATAAAAAAACAAACAAGATTGTTTGGCTTTTATGTCTAAAATAAATATTCACAGCAAGAAAATATAGTTTATTATCCACCCAAAAGATATTTTTTCTCTAGATCAATTATTACTTTTGAAACGAAATAAGAATTGAAACTTACGCTATTTAGTTTCGTGCTCGAACACGATCAAAGAGCGGACGCGATATTCAAACTTTATTACTGATGTGTTAGGCCGCGTTCGACGACACGCGCGTAACCTGCGCCGACCACGCGCCCGCCTCGGACCCGCTTATACTACTTATTATTTAATCTAAAAACGCCCTGATCACAGTCAATACGGTACTAGCCGAAGCGCGGGCGCAAGGCGGGCGCGAGGCAGGCGCGGTGCCAGCGCAGAGCGGGCGAGGAGCGGGCGCGGGTCGACTTCGATAAATGCAATTTCAAATCAATTGATGTGTCATAAGACTCAAATTATATACAACAAATTTCAAAGCGAGCGGGGCGGGCGCAGGGAAGGCGCGGAGCGGGTGCGGGGAAGGCGCGGAGCGAACGCGGGGAAGGCGCGGAGCGGGCGCGTGTGGTGTGAACGCAGCCTTAAGGCTCGTACAGACTCGCACGCGAGTCTGTACGAGCCTTTAGCGTTTAGCACCTAACGGAGTGACGATGGCGGGGAGCAACGGGCGCGCGGGCGGAGCATGCGTTCGAAATTTGATTTAGACTGCCTGCTCTTAATAGACTGTACCTACATTTGTAGACCATTTTCCATATTGTTTCAGCAGCTGCTCTGCGTTTGCAGACTTACAACGAGACAGTCCAGAAACATTTCTAAGAAATATTCCAATATGTATGGTAATATTGGTTATGAGTACTTATTAGACATTAGGCACAGGAATCGGCTTTGAAGAAAAAGATCCTCCAAGATGATATTACAACTTGATTGCCAACAATTAATAGGACACCAGCTACTTTATTAAGCAACGTAAATGATTAATCACGCCTTCAGGGAATGGCTGTATTGCGTTACAGTTTAAAATGGTTGTCATTTTCAGTAATGGACGACGGGCAGCAACCCACATCCATACATTTCAGAAAAAAGTCAGTTTTAGGTGGGAGAGCAGTGGTGGCCCACTGGTAACGGCCTCAACTTACGAGTAGGTCGTGGGCTGGAACTAAGCGGGCCGAGCCGGGCGTGCCCAAGACGTTTGTGACAAGACATGATAAATTATGTCATGTGTTGTTCTCAATTTGTCCTAGCATTTTAAGACAAAACGGTTTTATCGCTCAAACTGGTATAAAATGTGTGACTCAAGTCATTTCCCAACATTTGCCCTTCTACGAGTACATAACATTATACATAACCAGCCTATAATGTCCCACTGCTGGGATACAGGCCTCCTCTCAGTGAGAGGGAGTGGGCCATAATTTACCACGCGGGCCCAGTGCGGGTTGGTAGATGTCACATGCCTTCGAATTTTTGGTTCTAGGACATGCCGGTTTTAGCAGTGTTGATGAAATCATTCGTAAGTCGCAGTAAACGCGGCGCGGCAGTTACGACTGGGCCACCACGCTCTAAGCTCTCTGCATTTTTGCTTATCTCGGCCTTTTTGTAGCAGCCGTAAGGCACACTTTCCTGCTAATTTCTTACATCCCACTTTGCATTTTTTATTTGTTTTTAGAGTTCCGTACCTCAAAAGGAAAAACGGAACCCTTATAGGATCACTTCGTTGTCCATCTGTCTGTCTGTCTGTCAGTCTGTCAAGACTCTTTTTCTCAGGAACGCGTGAAGGTATCAAGTTGAAATTAATATCAAATACGTATGACTACGGTCCCATGGAGCTCTAAAAAAATCAAGCTAAAAAATACGGCGATTTATGCGACATTTTTGCGACATATTTCCATACTCGCAAATAAATCAAAACCTATAGGGTAGGTACTTCCCGTTGACCTAGAATCATGAAACTTGGCAAGAAGCAAGGTCTTACAGCACAAGTATAGGGAAAAGTCCTAAAATTGTAAATTTGTGGTTTTATCACATAAAAAAAATATGCGATTACAAACTTACATTGGCAGTTGGAAAATTGACCGTGGCGTATATCGATGTATGGGAGATCATGTTTTTCAACTACAATGTTAAGTTTGTTTTTGGGATTCATTCATCCCAACTACGGAACCCTTAATTATGCGTAGTCTGACACTGACACGCATCGGGGCAGTTTTTTTTTATCCACTGTAATCTATCCCAATGTAATCTCTTTTAATCTGTGTTAAATACATATATAATATTTAGCACAGACCAAAAGGGATTACATTGGGATCGGTTGAACATGCAAAAAAAAAACATGCATATTGAGCATTCTAAGTTGAGGGTGTGTGTGAGAGCTTGTTTTCATCTTTTTGCACCATTTCAAACACGCGGTCAACTCATGTAACATAATTATGTATGCAAGACAACATTCATTTGTTTGTGCTCAATGAGGTGAATTGAACAGCGTACAGTCATCGCTACTTCATCATCAGTCGTAAAATGGCTTGATTGAAAAACATTTTGGGGAGTCCGATAAGAACTTGCTTAGGTACACACGGCTACACATCAAGCTATACATTTCTAGTATAAGCTGATCTCGCATTGTATAGGATTTCCGTACAATGAGAAGTCAGCATATACTGGAAATGTATAGCCCTCTGTACATTGGGGATAAAATATTATTTAGAGAAAATGTAAAATCAAGAGAAAAGTATCTAGTATTTTCTCATCATCTGCCTAGCCTTTTCTTAACTGTATTGCCATGGGGTCGTCTTCCACTCGTACCGGGTCCAGCTGAATACCAGTATTTCAAGTAGTCGCTATGAATTATTTGCTAATATCAATTAAATTGACATATGCCCGTTTTCACTAATACCAGGGTGATCAGCGAAAAGACGAGCGTGGAACATCCAACAGCTCGGCATTAGTCTTTGTCATCTTAGAATGTTAGTAGCTACATGGAAACTGTATTAAGATAATCAGGATTTACTTAATACTATACAATGATGCACTTAAAACGGTAATCCAAATAAGAATTTTTCTGAATATTTATCTCTATTGCACAAGACTCTTCAGAATTCATAAGCAACACATCCACATATCATAACACAACATAACATTCATTTTCTTCTTCGTGATTATCGGTTACCTAGGACGCTTAGGTGAACAATGTAGGTCTCTTCTAGGAAATAACATAACATAATCAACTTGCCTATCGCAGTCCACTGCTGGACATAAGCCTCTCCCAGGCTGCGCCACAACACCCTGTCCTCCGCCTTCCGCATCTAGTCTGACCCAGCCACCTACTTAAGGTCGTCGGCCCATCTAGCTGCGGGGCGTCCCACACTACGCTAGCCAATACGCGGTCTCGACTCAAGGACTCGTCTGCTCCCCCGGGCGTCCGGGAGTCGCAAGCCTACTTCCGGCCACCGTAAGCTCGATAAGGACCAGGCCCGGGTCGACGACGCGTTGTGTTCCACGCGCGCCTCAAAGAGATGTCAGCACCAACCGACGGGGTCCGTTAGGGCCAATGCCTGCCAGGGTTGCGAGTTTGTCCGAAAGGGATATCGTGGCCCTGGCACACAGGCAAATGAAGGAATACGGGTGGGTTTTAGTCAGTAAAAGTCTGACACGCCCTCCCGCTCCGCCCAGAGCGGGAGAAGTTATTTGATGATTTCCCACCCCAAAAAAAAAAAAACCCAGCCACCTACTTAAGGTCGTCGGCCCATCTAGCTGCGGGGCGTCCCACACTACGCTAGCCAATATGCGGTCTCGACTCCAGGACTCGTCTACTCCCCCGGGCGTTGGGAGTCGCAAGCCGACTTCCGGCCACCGTAAGCGCGGGCTTGCGGACGGTGAGCGATGGGTAGCTCGCCGTCCGATAGGGACCAGGCCCGGGTCGACGGCGCGTTGTGTTCCACGCGCGCCGCAAAGAGATGTCAGCACCAACAGACGGGGTCCGACAGGACCAATGTCTGCCAGGGTTGCGAGTTTGTCTGATGGCCCTGGCACACAGGCAACGGAAGGAACACGGGTGGGTTTTAGTCAGTAAAAGTTTGACACGCCCTCCCACTCCGCCCAGAGCGGGAGAAGTTATTTGATAATTTCCTACCCAAAAAAAAAAGGACTCGTCTACTCCACCGGCCATTCGACAAACATGGCCAGCCCACTGCCACTTCAGTTTGCTTACTCTGCAAGCTATGTCGGTAACTCCGGACAGAACATATTAGCCGGGTTAGGCAAAGGTTCAATTTCGCCAGTCATGTTTAATTTCCATGTAATAGGGGGCGAGCCTATTGCCATCAACCGGGAACAATTCAAGACTTCGGACTGCTACTGAGAAATTCCAGATGGTAAAACCCGATAACAGTTTGCCCGACCTGCGGGCTAATTGCGTAACACACTATCAGTAGGAATCGGTTTCAATTTGACAATTCAACAACATTCATTGCGTTATTTACGTTGTTGCTTTCGCCAGGTTGAAGGAGAAGCAAAGGTAAAAATAAAGCCGATAAACAGCCTATTATGAAAAATAGAAAATTCAAATATTTTTGAGTTTAGAACACAAATAAATGTTAATTTGTTCATAAACGTTTTTTTTTTATTGTAATAATCATGGTATTCTGTAGATAAACATTATAATATTCCAAAAATATTAACGCCCTATAGACGCATATTTGCCGAGATTAAAAAAACAAAATCACCTCCGAGTAGAGAGGGCCGTCTCTGGCGCGAGACGGTGTGAATATAGAGGCATTGAACCAATTTGGACTAAGTACAGGCATAGTTATCTGTGGCAATTTTTATTCCCGCACACGTGTTGGAAAATAAAAAATCACGCGATATGAACCAGTTTTCGAGGAAGTGTATTGAAAAATTTATAATAGAGGGAAGGGAGAGCCTACCTAGACCTATAACTCTTAAATATAAAGTTTCGTATCATGTATTCCCTTGACACTTTGGCTACAGCTGCGGCTACAGTTAGGAAATAAGATGATCAATGATGCCTTTACCTCCTTTTCTACTGCCTCCTCGACGTCCACATCCTCTTCTATTCGCTAAAGGTAGCTACAGAATAATCATGGTCTAACTCTCGACCAAAGACTGAAATTAAGTTAGGAGGAAAGGAGAACGCTGCTACTCTTTCTCTTAGTAAAGATGTGACGTACGTAATCCTGCTTTTTGAAACACCCTCACTCAAGGAGAACGGCCAGGCATTTTCTTTTCCATTTCCAATTAGCCAACCAGTAAACAAATAAGTCAACTATGCAGAAGCCTTGATTTATTAGAGAAAAATAAATCCATATCAGGAACTTCACGACTTACTTCAAGTGTTACGTACACTTGAAATGTCATGATCACGATCAAGACTTATCGACGTGTTATGACAAGATTCATCCTATCTTATCTCAAACAAACTCCACATAATCTTGGCACTTTGTTTCAGTTTTCTTCGTGTTTTCATTCTAATAAGTTAATGTGGTGAGTTTTATTTAATTGTTAGTGAAATTAAATTGTGTGATTGGAGATCTATAGGGTGAGTCCGTATTCCGTAATAATAATTACATTTATTACTTGTTTAGTTCCAAAATACACATTGAAATACTTAAAAGATGGTCACGAAGGTCAACATTTTTCTTACCCAGATTTTATTTCAAACACGATACTGCATTTCTGGTTTGAAGCATGTCTGTACAATTGAAACGTGGTCTTTCAGATCAAACAAAATGTTTGACACCTGAATGATCTCCTTTAAAGGCCTTGTGCCTTTAAAGGAGATCATTCAGGTGAGGTGGATGGAGGATGGAGGTGAGAGGAGAAATCCGTTTGCTAGATCCGTGCTAGATTCATCCGTGTTTATACATCGCTTGAGTGTTTGACAAAGGCGACTTGAGTCGTCATTCTAACTTCTCTCGAAGGACCATTTCAGTAAGGCGGAATCGGTCCTTTAAAGTATAGTTCAAGGTATGCAAAACAGATATTTTGGATGCGATAACTATAAAATTTGCTCCGTGTTTGTTTTAGACTCTTCTGTGTTTTAGCTCAAAAATCTAATATTAATTATCTCAATCCACGAAGGTATTATATGAGTCAAAATTACACCATCAAACAACCAAATACTTAAATTATTTCGCACCCCGTCAAAAAGAGACGAAGAACGTATAATTAATAATTAACGATCACATAAAATAGCGTCACCCTTCAAATTATCCCTATGATACAGCCATTTCAGTCTTAGCCGACCATAAAATGGCACTTTGAATGTCTTTAACAGCTCTCCCGAGTTCCCACATAAAACTTGAGTTGGTAAACTGTTCTTAATGAGAATTATTTTCGTTTTGATTGTTTTGATGTTGGAAGGAAATGGGCCGGGTGAAAGATCAATATTGTGATTTATTTCCAAAGCTACCAGTAGTTTAGAGAAATTAATTGGGTGGTTAAGTTGAGGTTTTGACTTTCGATGTGAAGGCATTCTTCTGGAAGTAAATCTGCTATTTTTGGTGCACTTTGGGCAGTTATCGAGTTTGTTGAGTGGTAATTTAGTTGATTGTTACCTAACACGGCTGGATCTTTGTCTCATGGCTGGCTTAGCATGTCGCTTTCTATGTCTACCTGTACTCTACTGTAGAATTGAAATCGCTTGTTTACCCTTCTTGGTAGAAAACTGTCTACACGGAAACATAATTTTCATCTACTCTTTCGTCAGCAATACACTCTCTACGGTTCTCGTGCCTGCAGCTCGTTTCTCAAGAAGATTTAAATGATTTCTACATATATCAATTTATTTGTGCAACATGTCTTTGCGCCGACCCCAAATATATTGGGATAGCTTATAGAGAATGTTGATGATGTAGGTAGAGAAACCCAAATTGTTCACTGCTATACTTTCATTGCTCCTCCTTGAACAACCCTGTAGTTTCACAAAGTTTTCTCTAATGAGATGAGAGTGTAACTTTCAATGCAAAGGGTACATTGCTGAAGAATTCTCTCTGAAAATGATGCAATGAATGGTTTTTAAGGCATGGCTCACTCACTTTACTGGCACAAAAAAATGATAATGCCGTTTGTTTCCGTTCATATACGCTGCTGTCTTCATGCCAAGGAAGACAGAAGGTTCAATACCTATCTGAAAATTCGCAACTTAATATCCGAAACCATTTTATCATATTAGACGTGGTTTTGGATATAAAATTGTCTTTACTTTTAAGGTGATACCAAAATAAATTGGGGGATTATTTGTAACCATTTATTTCACTATTACAGCATATTGTATGGATTTAATTTTAGTTATAGTATGTTTATTGACTGTTTGATTAATACTCTGACTGAAGGAAAACGCAATGGGGTTAAATTTCCTGGATAGAATTTAATTCCGAAAAGACCACTACTTTTTATTAATGTTTTTCTGTAATTCTAAAGGCCTAAGTAATTTAATTGCAAAATTGCATTCAAAATGTGCGTATTAGGTATTTGAAAACTTTGGCTGAAAATATTTTTGATACTTATATTGCTTAATTTAGTAAGGGTCAATTTCACTCACCGGGCATACAGCGACCTACGCGTTCAATATAATAACGCATTGAGAGTAGGTACTGCTCATGGTTTTACCGCCATTATAAGAAAAAGATGTGCATCCCTGATGTCGCGTGTTCGCGGCAGCACCAGCAGTATTCTCCGTGTGTTCACAGATCGGTGGGATTCCCCGATGTTGCGAAGGTGGATGCAGCAGCACCAGCAGTATTCTCTGTGTGTTCACAGATCGGTGGGATTCCCCGATGTTGCGAAGGTGGATGCAGCAGCACCAGCAGTATTCTCCGTGTGTTCACAGATCGGTGGGATTCCCCGATGTTGCGAAGGTGGATGCAGCTTCACGCTGAATTTTAATTTTAATTGTTTTGTTAATCTTTGTCTGTACTAACACTAGATGATAAGTAAAATTGTTACTGAATACTAACTCTATGGACATTTGTCTGAAAATAAAAGTATTCTATTCTTAATTTATTTTTAAACAATTTGTATTTGGTTTGGCGCTCTTACGTTGTTTTACTTTGGTTCCAGCGCATTGTTGCGCTCTCTTTTTTCGCATGTGGAAGTAATTGACTCTGTCACTTTCTTATGCCCTTGCCCGCCCAGTTCGCTATGATTTATTTTTTACGTATCATCTAAGGTATAGATTTCTTTATCTGGCACTATCGTGAATAGTCATAAACAGTTTGCATATTATGGCTCGGTAAAACCTGGGGGTGATCGTGATAAGGTATTAATACACCCCTTAGGGGGTGGAGACAGGGTAGATAGTGGTTTACTAGTAAAGATAGTATAGTGGTAATGTTGTGTAACTTTACGTCTTGAAAAGGACCGAGTTTTTGTTAAAGAGAAAGGGGAATTTTGTTAAAAAGAAAGCGGAATTTTTCGAAGCAAATGGGAATGTTATTTTTCATTTCTCATACTCGGAAAGTAGTGTTTTTTAATTTATTTATTTAGGATCTCAAACAAAGGATACACATACCAATAAAACGCAAGCGAAGCAAGAAACTACGGGGCCCAAAATTTTGAAAAAAATACAGGAAATAGTTCTTTACTTCTAGATTACAGGAAAAACTATAAGAAGTCTATGATCTTTAAATAACATGGTAAATCTCTCAATATTGTGCGTACGAACTTACATTATTCCAGTTTGAATATATGAGGGAACATGTTTTTCAACTAGAATGATAAGTTTGTTACCTATTAAGATAACTTATCCTCACTACGGCACCCTTCATTGTGCGGGGTCCGACACGCACATGGCCGGTTTTTGTCAATTTGGAGTATGACATTTGCCCCTGTCAAGTTAGTATCTGGGATTAAAAAATGAACTTAATTAAAAAAGGAGAAAAAAGCAACTGATGAGCGCGGTAACTCAGTCCAATCCCTTGAGTCGGTCAATGTTATGGAGTTTCCATTACGGAAATTTATGTAGCGGCGTGGTTTCTGCCCATTTATCGGCAACAGGCTGCCCCTATTATATGGGACTTATGTAGGTGTATCTATTCATACACGTAATCTCTTAAGGGGTCATTGTACTCATCATTATGAACAACTTTCACTATGGGACCAAAGTTGAAAACGCGAAAAAAAAATCAGCTGTTCCCTACATTTTGACGAGTTATGCGTACATAAATGTAGAGAACAGCTGATTTTTCTTTCGTGATTTCAGGTTTGGTCCCATCGTAAAAGTTGTTCATAATGATGAGTACAATGACCCGTTGAGAGATTTCGTGTATGAATAGATAGACCTTATATAACTGGCGAAATGTAGAAGTACAAGGCTTAGGTACAAGTCGTCCTCCCGATCGAATGCGATCACGGCGAACAATCTCAACGGAGATTAGCCAGGGACGCAGGAGATGTTATTGTGCACAAGTGTATGTGCAAACACAGGTGCACTCCTCACTCTGATACTCCGATGGAACGGTAATCCGAGACGACCAATTAAGTTGCCAAAGTCTGTTATAGAACTTAGCGATGGAAAGTTCAAAACCCAAACCAAACGTGTCCTTATCAAAAAACCGGTCAAGAGCGAGTCGGACTCGCGCACCGAGGGTTCCGGTACGTATATATGATGTGGATGATTTCTGAAAAACTGTGCTACATAGAGACATCGTTTTATTTTTCCAGTAATCTATACATACACTTCTATCATATAGAATAATTTCAGACTTTTATCTATGCAAACTTCGGAGATAGGGGGAGGGGGGGACGGTGTTTTTTTTTACATTTTTCATCAAAAGTCGGAAACTATGCTGCCTAAAATAAAACCAAAAAATGTTTGGGAATGTGCAAACAGCGTTATTTTATATGATACCCCCACATGTCCTATAAGTAGCCCCACTTAAAATTTATTTTTAAGACCCCATTGCAGTACCTTTTGCAAAAAAGATATATATTTTTTAATTTCTTTCTTGTTTGCAAAATAGTTGGGCAAACGTCATCTAAAACCATTCTAAATTTCAAGTTCATAGCATTAGTAGTTCTTGAGATGTCCAGGTGTGACAGACAGACAGACAGACAGACTTAGTCTCACCATAAGGGTTCCTTTTTACAATTTTGGTACGGAACCCTAACAAGCATGCTAATATTAAAGACAAGGAAGTTTGGCAATGATTCCTTCTGCACATGTGGCTTCCTTGGTACCTCATTAACGGCAAAACTATGTAAAATTTCTATTAACTGCTCCAAATTACGATGTTTTTTTTTACATGCTTCCTTGATATAATCTTTTCATTATTTGAAAATAAGGTAAACTTACAATTTTAATTTCCACAACGTTTTTACTTTTGTTATTTTATTAGTTTTTTTGTTGCCCCACACTAGGAATTTCTCCTGTATTGTGGGTGCGTTTACAAACATTCAAACTCACATACACAAACAGCCAGCCTGTGAAAATGTTGTAGGCTTAATAGACTGTAGATTTGTAGACCATTTTCTAGTTTGTTAATTACCTGGTACTTGTTGATGGTTCGAACCGTGCACCTATCTTCTGAGGTTTCATAAGTGCCCATGTAGGTTTATGTGAAATAAAATATTTTGATGTTGACCGGGGAGAGATCAAGCGCAAATCAATGACTCCACCAACTTCCAAACTTCGGGCTGCTATGCAGAGAAAATTTTAATGGAAAAACTCAATGGCACTTTGCACGAGACCAAACGGGGCAGATAACGAGGCAAATACAGGATTGATGGTACCTAGATAATATACATATATTATAATAGCTAGATAATAGTGTCATTACTAACATCAAGTACATGAAATGCGACGTACACAAAGTAAAAAACACTCAATAATAGACGCGTTCACTGATGCATTATAGAGCAATAATATCAATCTTGTTGCGAGTACGCGTTCCTTTCAAGGACCGACAAATGACGATCACAGTGAAGTGTGCAGTCGCATGTTCATGCATTCCAAAGAGATTTATGATAGATACTATATGTAGAGAGGCTATCAGAATTCATTACTTCATAGAAACATTGTGATCCCATGTCTCTGTGACGCCATCTAGCGTAAATATAGCAAAATTACACAATAGCTAAGTTTGACACGTTACACTTTTACCGACACCAACCGTCAAATAGATTGAAAGTATTGACATCTAAGAATTTTATTTTATCTTTATAGGGTGATTTTTGAAACGTCAATAACCTCTTAAGGGGTCAGTGTACTCATCATTATGAACAACTTTTACTATGGGACCAAAAATGAAATCGAGAAAAAATAAAACCAGCTGTTCCCTACATTTATGTTCGAATAATTCGTTAAAATGTAGGGAACTACTGATTTTTTTTCGCGATTTCAGGTTTGGTCCCATAGTGAAAGTTGTTCATAATGATGAGTACAATGACCCCTTAAGAGGTAATTGACGTTATAAAAAAAAACTGAGTAATTAAGAAAATACTGACGAAAATAAACTGTGGTTAAGTCTAGTTGTTTTATCACTACGAGATTTGCAATACCATATTGAACAATTCAGCATCTTTTCATATATATTATTCAAAAATAGGGGGTGGGGGGGCTTTTGGTGGGCACGAATGCGACTTGACATGCAGGCGTACCACACTACACTGAGTGACTTTTGTCCACTAGGACAAATGTATCGGATTACGATTTTGTTCGCTACGTCCTGTCTATTGGTAAGTAAATAATTTAATGTATTTGATGCGTTCAAATCAAGCATGAAACTACTGCAGAGTTTTCTCTGAATGGGTACTTCAGTACATCCCATGGGCTCCGCAATTTTTTAAAATAAATTATTGAAAACAATTGAAATAATTTGGGGGTCGCTTAAATACATGCTATTTTCCCGAGCCCCAAATAATTACACGTAACCTAACCAAACGCTTTTTTTTTTGTACCTAGGTTGGAAAATCCTCATGGATGTCCTCCGCCCTGGGGCGGGGTTTGTCAGACTTACTGACTAAAAGCCACCACGGTGTTCCCTTCTCACACTTGCACCGGGAATCATGGGATCAAATAAGTCTTCCGCGATCCCCGGGTGGTGCGGGCTCGCCTCAGCCACCTCAAATCTGTGGGGGGGTTTAAGCTATCTATCTAGATATAATAATTATTTATATCTTTGTATACACTTCCAGGACATGCCAGTTTCGTTGCGATGTTTTTCTTCACCGTTTCGAACCGGAACACCGCATGTCCTGGAACCAAAAATTCGAAGACATGGGACATCCACCAACCCGCACTAGGTTCGCGTGGTGGATTATGACCCACTCCCTCTCATAGGCAGTAGGCCTGTGTCCCAGCAGAGGGAATGTTATAGGCTGATTATGATACACTATTCCGAATTGAAGGTAATTAATGGGTGCAGATGTAATAACAGACACAATGACATACGAATTTTCAGTTCTGTTTCTCTGTTTTAGTGAATGAATGAATGAAATGCACCGACCCCAGCGTAGTTAAACCAGACTCGGTTCGCGTAATCGAGTCTGGTCGAGAAATCGAGATTCACACTAGCCCCTGGAGGCCCTGAGCCTCATGTTTCATGGGACTACAGAGACAATTCAAAGAGTAGACCGGGGGCGCGATAATGGTAGGGAAGGCGTGCGCTTGGGATATGGAAGGATTATTAGAGCCGTACTAGATATGCATCCTTGAGCAAGCATTGGAATAGTGGAGAGACGGAGAAAAATCCAAAATTCCCTTGCCAGTACTTATCAATGCAATTCGTAAATTCCTGACCAAGAACAAAGCATACGCACAGATTCACATGCAAATCAGTATAAAAATACACTGATTGTGAGTGACAAGCATTCAATGTCCCTGTTACAGAGCGTCCGCTGGCGACATTGAGACGGTGACGTCACGAACTCATAACCCTTGCCACAATCAGTGGTGACGTCATTAGTTGTGCATGTGTGAGTTGAGTGTCTGGCGTGGAATTGTGGGTTTATTTGATTTGGACTGTTTATAGAATATAACATATTTATTTTGCATAAACCTTGGAACTATAAAGGTCTTACATTTAAAGAATTCCACATTATTTTGCTTACTTTTTTCATCAAGCAAAACATACCAAACCTAAGTTATATTCCCGCTATAATAAAGGCGTTAATCTCTTCCGCTCCAATTATATGAGTATTACCAATCCAAGTCCTATATTATTAACCATACCCATTTGCCAGGTCTTTATTTACATTATTTTTGCATTTTGTTTCCCTCTCAATTTGAATTCCACCTTTTTTGCCAGTTGTACATCATTTCAGTAATTACTCGTCTTTATGTTAGCTGTGTTTAATTGTCTGTTTATTCAAGCCTGTTTTGTTGACGGTACACATCTGTGTTGCTGACGGTACATTCTAAGGCGTACCTCGTAGGCGGCGTTCAGTCTAAGTACAATAAAATTATTGAAACAAGGCTCTTGTGTTAAATATGCGATAGAGTTGTTGTTACCACCTGGTTAAAATTCTCTAACACTTTCTGTATTTCTCAGTCATAACTAGCGGGGTATTTGCATATCTCAGTTACCATGGTAATGCCTTTCATTTTGACCGTTCATTCATTGCGTTATTATGACGAATTTTTAAAACATATGAAGCAAAAGATTAGCAATTTGCTTCAAAATCCTTCGGATTATGATTGGAATTGTTACGCAATTAGGGTGCATATCGTCGTTAACCAATTACGATTGAGTGATTATTAAAAACCTCGCTAAGACACAACGATCTATGTTATTCCTTTCTCGGTGGTTCTCCCTGAAAAGTTCATACTATAGTTCGTTTTTTTAATCCCAGACACTAATTTGACGTTTCAAAGGATTGTTGTTCGTTTTTCAATTTGGAGTTTGACATTTGCACCTGTCAAATTGGTATCTGGGATTAAAAAAACGAACTTTAGACAGTCACTGATGCATGTAAGGGCACAGATTACCAGATAAATCATTACATACAACATTTTCAATACCTACTGCTTATTAGCCTACACCTTCGAGTCACTAGACACTGCGAACGAAAATGTACCTAACCTTAGAAGCGTAAAGTGAGTTTTGCTTTGTAGCTGCGCACCACCGCCACGCCGCCGCGCGCGCCTCGCGGGTGTCGTCAACCCACTAAGAAATGGGTCGCGTGTGGACTCGGCGGCCTGTAGGTAGTTAGTGATTTATCTGGTAATCTGTGGTAAGGGTTTGATCTCACAGTCTGATGTTTTGAAGTCATCATGCCTAGTCTTTACCCAACTTTTTTGGGGTCGCCTCTCAGTCGAACCGGTTACAGCTGAATACCCGCATTATACATGGAGCAGCTGCCTATCTGACCTCCACAACCCACTAACTGGATAACACTGGTTGTCAGATTTTCGTACTTTTGACTACCCGAAACGACTGTCAAAGATAATGATGTAGAGTCGGGCCCAGAAATATACAGACCACTAAAACATTAGAAAAACCATGACTGGCCATTCACCATTATATATATTCATCAGATAAGTAATATTACATCATAGGAGGTGATTGATATAAGACTGATAAGATACAACTCCTCCGTGTGGTGCCCGGACGTAAAGAATAGCACCATCCCATTTCTTCCCGTGGGTGTCGTAAAAGGCGACTAAGGGACTTACTAGAGACTGGGCAGCAGCGTTCTCTATGCTTTTTAACACCATACTGCGATCGCCAACCCGCCTGCCAAAGCGTGGCGATTATGGCAATAACCCCCCCCCACAATAGGGGAGACCTATGTCCAGCAGTGGACGTCTTTCGGCTGAAATGAGTGATGAGTAAATGAAGATACAAATCTAAGAAGACGTCGCAACGTGTTTATTGAAAATCAAACCGTATGTGTGTAGTTATTATCTCTACGCATATAACACAGCAACTGTCAGGCTGTATCATAATAAAAGGTGTATTACCTATTTTGTCAAGATTAGATTAGAGATGAAAGTTAGTCGTCCTATTCGGAGGCTTGAGGGATTAAGACTGCAATGATGGAAGATTCGTTTCACCTGCTGAAAATCTCCCACCTGCAGGCCGCATGAGCATGACGCTTTCAATTTCTACTCTAGTAGAATAAAAATTGCTACCCTTCTCGGTAGAAAACTGACATCTTTCTACACGGTAACGTCATTTTTGTCTACTCTTTCGTCGACAAATCGATTCTCTGCGGTTCTCGTGCTAAGTCTGCTGGACATGAGTTGCCTTGGTTTACCTAGAAGTCTGAATAGACTCCGGACCCAGATAGACCGAAGCAAGGAAAACCTTCTATGACTCCGCCCTGGAGTTTAAATGTGGTGCTGTCACACAAACAATGGGGCACTTAATATTGTGTTCAGCGTTTCCTGTTGCCTGCTCGTTACTGGAACTGATGGAAGCTACTGAAGATGCTAAACTCTTAGCCAAATTCTGAGCTGACTCTGTTAAGATTGCCATCGGCACGCTATGAAGAAGCACGATGAAACTCTTTAGAGCACTATGATTGCCTTGGCTGCGTTGGAATGTCTTCTACATGTCAATGACTAGTTTAAGGAGATTATATAAGTCCAGCAATAGAGATAGCATGGGGTGGGATAGGGCTAGCATCTCTTCGCTTAAAAGGTGATCTCCAAAATATGTCTGTTAAAATATAAAAATGTTTATATTTTAGGTAGTTAGGTCCTCTGGCTAAGCGTGGAGATGGCCAATGAAGTAAGGTTTTGACCGAATGGAATACGAAAGCGCGTTTGGCTTACGACTTTGTCAAAGTAGCGGGGAACACCAAAACGACTGACGCTAGGAATCGTCTAGAATGGGAGGAAAGAATGGAGGCCTGAAACGCAGAAAGAAAAAAAATGATGATAAGCCTGTTTGACATTTTTATGACGCGACTCAATATCACAATTGTATGTGATGTTCAGGTGACTTTTAGGTGCAACGCAGACGACAGACTTTTTGTGCGGAGGAGTCTGCGTCACACACAGATGTGATTACATCTTGTTCGCTCATTAGCTTTCATTAATCACTCCTTCGCACAAAAAGTCTGTCAGCTGTGCTGCACCTTATCTGACCTCCACAACCCATGATTTTTTAGACATTCAAAGATTAGCGTCAAATATTCATACTCACAGTTGAATGGTATTTCCTACTGGCATTCAGATATGGTGTTACTACTTCCTATTGATAAAATAAGACGATATGATATAATATTCAAATCTAGTTTTTTTACAGTCTTATGTAATATTATCGAGTTTGAAATCTGTTATGAGTTTGAATAAAATTATGGATAAGATATTGTTTATCTCTAGATAACGTTTCTCATATAATTTACATTAGGTAATGATACTGAACATGATGTGAATATAAGAACATCTTACTCAATAATATGATTTTTATACTACTTTCGCTGTCAGTTAGGGATCAAAGTCTTTTAATGCAAGACTGAATTGATTGATTGTAGCTGTATCATCATTATTATGCTTCTGTTGTATGCTGAATCAACGTACGTAAATAAAAAAAATAATAGCATACTCTTGATTATGTACACCAAATAAATTGGAGGTTGGTAATTCTTGGCGGTACCCGTCAGACCTTTCAAACTTACAGACTCACTTGCACCAAAAATCACTAAACAATCAGTATTGTTGAGCTTGTTTCTCTTTTGTGAAGCAAATCTGCGGGGTAATTGCATATCACACAGTAGCAATGGGTTTCATTTTGACAATTCTCCCGCGTTCATTGAAAACCATTCATGATTCATTCGAGCTCGTTCATTGATTCATAAATAACAATTTACGTCGTTGAGCAGACAAATTTTTCGAACATGTGAAGCAATGGATTAGCAATATCCTTCAAAATCATTCAGATTGTCATTGACAGTGTGTTACGCTATTAGGGTCCTGGCTATGATCAACAAAGTGGTGACTGTAGCCTATTTTTTTTGCCAAGTTAAGGACCTTCGAAAAATCAAGAGATGGGCCTCGGTTTACGCATTAGAAGCGCAAAAAGTTTTTAGACGTTCATTATTTAAAAAAAGTGTCCATCATTAGACGGTCAATAAGGTTTTAGAGGATCAGTTATATATCAGGATATTTTGGACAGAAAATCGACTTCTCATTTTAGTGTTGGGTTCCAGTTAGGAGCTGTACTGGCAAAATTTGTGCAATAGGCTAAATGTAACACATGAGACGAAATGATATAATATCCGCAGTCATTGAACTATGACTGTACAATAGGAACATTTGTCATAGAGAGTTTAACATGCGTGATATGAAGAACTACGAAAAGGCTTAAATGCGTATGATAAGATGTATGAATGTACGCGGTCGAAACGAAGAGAGTATTATGAAATGTAGTGTTCTTGTGGCCTATCCCCATGGGGAGAGGGGTGTTTAGTAGGACCTATTTTTGGATTTTTGGTGGAAAGAACTAAACAGGCACTCATAGGCGCCGGTAGCGGGGTGAAAAAAAGGTGCACTTGCACCTCCCTGGCTTCAAAAAAGGTGTAGAAACATAACTATAAAAATATCCGAAAACGCCAGACGCCGCAGAGAACTTAACCTATTCAAAGCGAGATCCTAAAATGTTTCTCTTAATTCTAAAGCTTTTGTACATTAGTCGACAAAATAACGGACGCTTATTTAATTTTCCGAAAGTATAATTGACCCTAGGTGGGGTGCTAACATTATCGAGCGTGCTTCGCCTGCTCTTGCATCCTACTCGCTCTTAATTAAATAGCGATAAATCGACACAGTTAGTCTGCTTTCTGTAATAATGCACAAACTATAACCTAACATTTATCCGAGGCTGAAGATGCACCCCCTGAAAATAAACTTGCCGGTGCCTATGCAGGCACTGCATGATTATGCCTTCTTCTAGTGCTTCAATAACACTTTGATTATTTCATTTCGTTTTTCCATATCAGGGTGGTTTTAACGATACATGTTAGTGGAAACGTTATTATAGGTACCTATTTTCATTTCAAACAAAGATTTAATTTATTTCTCAGCTCGTTTCATCCTCTCAATGTCATTCTCATTGCGTCACACATGTTCCCGAGTGTCATACGAGAACGCGATATACAGAGAATCCCATATTATATACGCTGGTCTTAAATTATTAAACTGAATATTTGTCGACTCAGATGTATGGGCCTCACTGCCTCAGTCGTTCACGAATGTCGCGTGGGCACAGATCCTCTACGATATGTTACGCACCAATCACACCATTAAAGGCTAATTTTCCAATAGAAATAAATAATGCACAGCAGAGGAACGGTCAAAATAGCTACCACTTAACTATTTCCGTACGGTAGTCGCCGCCATTCTTGTTAAGTGATGCGTGTTCGGTTCTATTTTTGAATTTTGCCGCGAAAGTTCAATCTAATGGCTTCATCGATTCGCACGGGTCGTGACTCTTTCAGCCAGTGATTTTTTTCAAAAGAGGTTTTATTCAGTGAACTTTTTTTATTCATAATTTGGTGGAACATATTTGAGATTGTCACAGTGGATCCGTTTTTGAAGAGAAAAATGAAAGTTTTCAAGAAGAAGCTGCGTTTTTCTATAGGTTCGAGTTACGTTTAGACTTTTTATGAAATTGTACTGACTAGTTTCAAGTTAGGTGATTTTACATATTAACAGTGAAGAATTTACGTTTTTGGAGTCTTCATTGAAGGTATGTCTAATATTACTTAAATATGTACTTAATTTAATGAATGCATGATTTTTTATAAAAAGGAGGTGGATAAAATTTTTTTTATTTTTATTTTTTTTTTGTTTTTTAAGTTATCTGGTATGAATACCATTTTTTTATAAATACTGTTACAGTGGTCTCCTGCTAACAGTCTTCTCAAAATGTACACACGGCTACACATCAAGCTATACATATCCAGTTTAGGCTGATCTCGCATTGTATATGATTTCCGTACAGCGCGAGATCAGCGTAAATTTGTATGTTTGGACGTCTCGTGGTTATTATCAAACATAATCTTTTGAAGTAATGCAGACAAATATATTTCGCTATTTCCCGTTGTTATCGGGAAAGACAAACAACCAGTCTTACTAAGGAGTATCGTGTTAACCAGTAACTGGGTTGTGGAGGTGGATCAAACAGGTTGCTATTTTAATTGTATAATTTATTATTTTTATGACATTTATTTTAAATTCTGTGATTACCTTAACTCACACTGATATTGTTATTTTTTAGGAAATCATATATATATATTTTTTTAAATGAAATGAAATGAAATTTATTTATTTGCGAGAATATAGGTCCTTACATAATAAAGTGGTAAAATAATTTTAGTCTCACTATATTCGACTTATAAGCCGTGCAAATATTTGTAGTACATGCATAATAATATCATGAGATTACATCAATGTCATTAGTCATTACATTAGTCATACACATCATATAACATAATAAAATATACATCTTGCATCGTTAATATTAATTAGGAACATTACATTATAAAATATATTATATTAATTTAATTTATATCTCACAGTTTAGACAATTCATCAATTTATTGATTTGATTTATAAATAATGTCAATATATAATAATTTAAATATGAGTTCGTAAATTTATATAATTTAAATCATGTCTGTTTAAAATTTAAATAATCATCTATTGAATAAAAACATCTGTCACAAAGCCAATTTTTTAAAGTTCTATTAAATTCTAAGTTATTCATTTTTCTTATTTTTTCCGGTAGTTTATTATAAATTTTCACCGCCATTATGTAGCAGTTTCTGTTACATAACTTTAATCTGCTTCGAGGTACTACTACCAGAGGTTTTTGTACTATTTTCCTTTTAAATAGGTCCTTATCATCCTGCTCAAAAAGTGATAAGTGGTTTCTAACGAATTTACACATTTCAAAAACGTAAAGGGTTGAAAGTGTAAGTAAACGTTTGTCAGTGAATATTGGTCGGCACGAATCAGTCCACTTGAGATTATAAATTGGCCTGAGAGATTTTAATTTGTAAATATGTGAGCACCATGTATCTATCACATAATTGATTTATCTGTCATTGCTTCATTCTTAACTCTTTTTATTACCTATTGTGGTATAGTAATTTTATTCTAGGTGCATCGTCTTCACATATATTTATATAATTAATGTACCTATAAAAATATTGTACAAGATTTTAAAAGAGTACCGGTGGAGTTTCTTGCCCATTCTTCTCCATACGAAACTACCTTTTGGAAGGGGCGAGAATCAATTCTATTTTTTTGTAAATATTGACGTTCAAAAGTGCCTTTATTGCCTATTTGAAATAAACAATTTGACTTTGACTTTGAGGTGAGATAGGCAGTCGCTTCATGGGAAATACTGGTATTCAACTGCATCCGGTTAGACTGGAAGCTGACCCCAACGTGGTTGGGAAAAGGGTTCGCAGATAAGAAAGACTAAAAGACAAAGATGAATTAGAAAAAAACAATAACAAACCATATGTTGGGTTCGTGTATCTTACGTCTCGTTAATGATCATCATTCCGGCTGAAAAAAAAAAAAAAGACGTCCACTGCTGGGCGGGGGGGGGGGGGGTATTCGAATAATTATTCATTACCTACTAGTGGTCGCCCACTGGTCGAAATTCGACACCCTCTACTTACAATCTATATAGTACTTACTAATTCCATGCTTTTAAAAAGTACTTAGTTATTCCATGCTCATCCTGTCATTACCTGTTACACACTTCCACCCCTTTTCACGAAATCACTCCCATGGCAAGCGAGAGGAAAGATGTTAATCATCAAAAATGATGAGACACAAAATACTCGCGGACGAATTCGCGGGTAAAAGCTAGTTTTACAATTTAGGAGCATCTACAGAAACTCACGCATCTTTCCCACGGTGGTAGCCAGAATTTACAGAACGCCACGGGGGGGGGGGGGGTGCCATAATCGGCAATCGCAGTATGGTGTTAAAATGCATGGAGAACGCTGCTGCCCATTCTCTAGTAAGTTCCTTAGTTACGACATCCACGGGAAGAAATAGGACGTCTGGTTAAATATATTTACCAAAAATAATAATAAATAAATAAATAAAAACATTTATTTGACACTTAAAATACGTGTTAGAAACAAGGAGGTCGAAATAATATAGCACCCAAATGTATTGCCAAGAATCTGAAACTTAACCCCCAATCTAGGCCTGGACCTGCATTTTGGGGGCCAGCGTTCAGCCATGGGTTCTATTATTGCTCTTACAACATTATGGAGAAATGTCGCTACATAGTTGACAGTCAAGAGTCACGTGATAAAACAAATTTTAAAGTTAAAATCAGCTTCCGTAGATGGTTAAAACATAGGTAAAACTTATTTACTACAAAACACAGTTCCAATTTAACAGAGTTATGTTTATGTCTGTGCGTGTATGCGTGCGCGTGTGTGGGGGTGTGTGTGTGTGAGGGTGTGGGTGTGTGTGTGTGGGGGTTTGTGTATGCGTGCGTGTGAGCATGTGTGTGTGTGGGGGTGTATGAGTGTCTGGTTATGTTCGCACCTTTGATGATAAATTTTACATGCCTGAATTGGTACAAGTACAGTGGACTGCGCCTTCACTTGTCATCTGGAAATGTATGATTATGTACTGAGTTGAGCAATACATTTTTGAATTTGAATTTTCTGTGTGTAAGAAGGGGAAACATAAGTATGGATCACAGTACGTATCCATACATATGTTTCCATAATAGTAGGGTCAGTTCCTTTATGAAATACTCGTCGTAACCTAATTTAACTTGCGGATGCTTCTAACGGATGTGAGGGTCTCACTAGACGATGTATTACGCTTTATTAGAGGCAGTAAAAGTCGTACTAATTTTAACACAATAACCGGTAAGAAATAGGAACTGTATACAAGAGCGTTTTCTTGTTAGGGTTCTGTCCGTATAGTGTAAGTGTAAGGGTGCCAAACAGAACCCTATTACTAAGTCTCTGCTGTCGCGTCCGTTCGTCTGGCTGTCAGAAGGCTGTATCTCATGAACCGTAATAGGTAGACAGTCGAAAATTTGACAGAATGTGTATTACTACTAGCCGCATACGCTGTGCATCTGCACCGTCTGCACCTGCAGCATCTGACATCTCACTTTGGTAGTAAGCAACTGTGAGCAGAAACAAAAATTAACCCCAAAATTTAAAAAGCTGAATACTGAAATATTTATTCGAATAATTATTCATTACCTACTAGTGGTCGCCCACTAGTTGAAATTCGACCTCTAATTACAATCAATATAAGGTGTATCTATTCATACACGAAGTCAATTCATGACTTTTACTATGGGACCAAACCTGAAATCGCGAAAAAAAAATCAGCTGTTCCCTACATTTTGACCAGATATGGGAACATAAATGTAGGGAACAGATTTGGAGACATGTCCCAGAATTAACGCACAACCTCTTATGGGGTCATTGTACTCATCATTATTAACAACTTTTACTAGGTACGTTTTTCTCATAACTCGTCAAAATGTAGGGAACAGCTGATTTTTTTTTCGCGATTTCAGGTTTGTTCCCATAGTAAAAGTTGTTCATAATGATGAGTACAATGACCCCTTAAGAGATTTCGTGTATGAATAGATACACCTTATAAAGTACTTACTAATTCCTTGCTATTATAAAGTACCTACTACTAATTCCATGCTATTAAAAAGTACTCACTTATTCCATGCCCAAGCTGTCACTTCCTGTTTCACACACTTTCGTCCCTTTTCACGAAATTACTCTCACAGCAAGTGAGAGGAAAGGAGGATGATGTTACACATAAAAAATGATGAAACACAAAATACACGCGAACGAATTCGCGGGTAAAGGCTAGTTTTACAATTCAGGAGCATCTACACAAACTCGCGCATCTTTCCCACGGTGGTAGGCAGAATTTACAGAACGCCACGTGCTACAATACAATCCTTACTTGCTCCTTTTGCTTCGACCACATTCGCATCGCTAAGTCCTAATGGGATCTCTAGACGGTCAAAGTTGCTTGATATGCACGAAAAAATCACAATCTTATCAAGCATTATTGACCGTCTAGGGACCCCATTAGGACTTTATGACCGAATTCGGAGTAGCCCCCATTGATAGGTCAGATGCGTTATCCGGCTAAATGCTTGACAAGATTGTGATTTTTTCGTGTTTATCAAGCAATTTTGACGGTGTAGCTCTAGAGATCCTATTAGGACTTTCTGATCCAATTCGGTCGTAAAGCGATCGCTATCTATGTCGAGACTTCTGGGCCTGGCCATAAACACGTTCCGGCTATAAATGCATCTGAACTAACAAGGGGGTCTACTCCGAAGCGAAAATCTGAAGTATCGGCCGTTTCTTGACTTCCAAAGTTTCCTTATTTAACTATGAATCCTTACCCAACTTCAAGTCACGTTTTTGACTTTGACAGATCTCTTTGATCGTCTTTTTTAGGGTTCCGTACCCAAAGGGTAAAACGGGTACCCTATTACTAAGGCTCCGCCGCGCCGTCTGTCTGTCTGTCTGTCCGTGTGTCACCAGGCTGTATCTCATGAACCGTGATAGTTAGACAGTTGATTTTTTTTAATAAAATAAATATTTAAGGGAGCTCCCATACAACAAACTTGGTTATTTTTCCCCGTTTTTGCTCGATATTGATATAGGCAACAGGTAGACGGTTGAAATATTCACAGAATCTTTAGTTATATATTCACTTTAAAAATAAATAATTAAATTAAAATAAAACAAATATTTAAGGGTGAAGCCCCCATACAACAAACGTGATTTTTTGCCATTTATATAAATTATGGTACGGAACCCTTCGTGGGCGAGTCCAACTCGCACTTGGCCGGTTTTTTCTTTCGCCGTTTCGTTGTCAGCCGTAGTCAGGAAACGACCGAACCGACCGTATTTTGTCGTTGCCCCACACTAGGAATTTCTCCTGTATTGTGGGTGAGTTTACAAACATTTAAACTCACATACACAAACAGCCAGACCCGGAACAACTACTTGTAGCTCATACAAATATTTGTTCCGTGCGGGAATCGAACCCGCGACACGCAGCGCAGCAGTCCATCGCAACCACTGCACTAACCGTGCTTCTGACGACCCGTAACAACTGTCACGGGGATCTACAAATGGCACGGGGGGTCTTGGTATGTAAAGATGGTCACCCATCCACGGACCAACCGCGGCAAGCGTAGCTTAACCTGATCGATCGACCCGTGCGGCTGTTAGCCCCCACAAGCCCCCTTACCCATCTCGTACCTATAGCACAAATAGCAATCGATCGATCTACTGCTCTATAGGGAGTCGTAAAATGCTATATCGAATATAATGGCTGTTAGAGTTGTTAGCTATTGCAATAAAGACCACGTTTGGTAGCAGCGATAGCTTTCAGAGTTTTTAATTGTATAAATTGATTGTTTTAGAAGTTAGTAAAATTGCTGGCTTGAAGGTTTTCAGGGCGGGGCTATTTTCACAAGTACCTTATTGAACAGACGCCTACAAGCCAAGCTACCCGAAACTGTAAAAGCGCTGATTTTCAGTAGTCATAGCACAGCATTTGTTTGTTTATTATAGTAGGTACTTATACCTACTACTCAAGGTTTTAAAAGAGTAACGGTGGAGTTTCTTGTCCATTCTTCTCCATACGAAACTACCTTTTGGAAGGGGCGACTAGAATCAATTCAATTTTTTGTAAATATTGACGTTCAAAAGTGCCATAAATGGGCCATAATTTGAAATAAACAATTAGACTTTGTCTTTGACTTAGATCTGTTTGGTGTAACCTTCGAGTTTATTACTTATTAGGTTTTCGTACGCACATTTTTTCTGTGACAAATAAACTTATTTTCTTTCTTTCTAAAATTTTCCCAATTAATCTAGAACCTTAAAATCTTTTAAATAAATTTGACAGATTTTAGGTAGTAGCTTGATGTGCTGGCGTCCCTTTTTTATTAGGTTGGGAAATTATAAAATAACTACTCCAGCTTTGGGCGGAGCGGGAGTGTCAGACTTTTACTGACTAAAAAATCCACCCGTGTTCCTCATTTCCCTGTGTGCCAGGGCCATGATATCCCTTTCGAACAAACTCGCAACCCTGGCAGGCTGGACCCAGTCAATTCGTGCTGACATCTCTTTGAGGCGCGCGTGGAACACAACGCGCTGTCGACCCGGGCCTGGTTCTTATCGGACGGCGAGCTACCCATACTCACCGTCCGCAGGCCTGCGCCTACGGTGGCCGGAAATCGGCTTGCGACTCCCGACGCCCGGGAAGGGGGGGGGGGGGGGTTGTACGTTTAAACCCTTAAATGAAAGCTACATCATTAGCAGTTAAGGTGAAAGCGTCAGGGTAGCCCGCGAAATTAAATAATAAATAAATACATTTATTTTTATTTTTTTATAAAAATTCTTAAGTTTTTTGCTCTCTAAGTTCATAGAATCCTATTGAATCATGTGGGATTGAAAAATGATGCGGGATCCCGGAATATCGAGTTCTCGGTATTCCGGGATCGGAAGCCCTAAACCGGCACAGACATGCAAATTGCTAAAAACTTAAGGAAACTTGAATTTCGCGGGCTACCTCAGCGCTTCCCCGTTAATATCTAATCATTATAAATATTATAATACGTGAAGCAAAAACTTTGTACCCTTTTTACGAAAATTACGCGGTCGGAGGAGTATGTTTGGTACAGTTGAAGTTTATATGGAGGAAGAGTGCTGAGCTAAATATTTTTGTATGATAAACTATGCATTAGAAATATATTAAATTAATAAAAAAAAACAATACACACACTAACATGCGTTTGACACACACACACACTTATCACCAGGGCCTCATGACTTGAAGGTATATAGGTGACAGGAGTGACAGCTTGACCATTGAATAAGTAAGTACTAGGTACTCATGGAAATTAGTCAGTACCTCATTTTTAAAGAGCGCCTTATAGAATTTCATTGTTAAAATTAGATTGGCTCTCCACATTGCTATTAAGAAAATGCCAGGCGTCCAAAATGCTACGTCAGGCAAAATTCAAATAAAATATACTAATTATATAATATTATAAAAAAAAATAAAAATCTCGTTTTGGTACCCAGAGCAAACAAAGCGATTCCTGGGTTCATGATTGCTCGAGCGATTCCAGGGTATGATCCCGGGATTCGCTCGATTGCTTAGAGCAGATAGAGAGCAGTGGTAGCCCAGTGTAACGGCCCCGACTTACGAGTTTGTAGATCGTGGGTTCGAATCGAGGCAGGCGCTAAACTTTGTGTAAAGAAGTTCGTCAACACTGCTCTCAAAATGGCGAAGGAAAACATCGTGAGGAAACCGGCATGTCCTAGAACCAAAAATTCGAAGACATATGACATCTACCAACCCGCACTGGGCCCGCGTGGTTGATTACGGCCCACTCCTTGAAGAGGAGAGGTAGCTGTGTCCCAGCAGTGGGAACATGGGCTACAGGCCTAGAATCGAGGTTTATGTATCTACAACTCTGTTATTCTTTTATAGAATACCAGCGTGATAATATAATAAAACTAATTATGTAGTGCAGGTAATATGAAACCCTAAATGACTAATGAGAAACAACGCAATGTATATTATTTTGTCGCCCCGTTCCATTAGAATTAACATGGGAATAATATATCACTAAGTTTACATGATAATTAGGTTGTAATACGATAGGATTATGCTAATTACATTAAGATTTGATCTCGTGATAGTCTCTACGTGTAATTACAGTGGTCGGTAATTACTTAATGGGGCATATTTGCTTTTGATTAACATAATACCTGTAACTTCAAACTTTTAAGAGATACGCAGAGGTTTATAAATACACTAGCTTCTGCCCGCGGCTTCGCACTCGTTAAAAATTGGATAACGTAAGTCCTCGTCTTGTTACCGTAGTAAGTATTATACAACCCAACCAACCAACCCATCCATACAACCAAAAAAATTGGATTACGCAAGGCCCCGTATAGTTACCGTAGTAAGTATAAAACAAAGTTTAATATTTTTTTCCCGAGGGAATAAGATGTTTCCCCGCCGTAAAAAGTAGCCTATGTGTTAATCCAGGGTACAAACTATCTCCATACTAAATTTCATCCAATTCTGTTCAGTAGTGTTTGCGTGAAAGAGTAACAAACATACATACATCCATACATCCCTACATTCTTACAAACTTTCGCGTTTATAATATTAGTAGGAAGTAGGATAGGATAAGTAGTACCTACGTGACCAGACGTCCCGTTTTGAACGGGACTGTCCCTTTTTAAAATTACGAGTCCCGGTGTCCCCGAAATTAACTCTGGGACGCAAAATTGTCCCGTTTTCGGAAACCGCGCGAAAATTTGAGTAGTCGTTCCGGCCGGACGACAGCTTTTCTATTTTAATTGAATATAATTATTTTATGTTTGCCTGCTACAAATGCTCCAGTAGAAAGAGCATTTTCTATAATTAACAAATTGTGGACATCTCATAAAACCCAGTTACAAATTTCAGTTCTAAAGGCGATGTTGATAACTAAGGTGAATAAAAAAAAAACGTGCCAAGAGTTTCATTCTTACATAAAATCTTCACCAGCAAATTTGTTCTTTTGATAAATATAAATATAACTAAACATTTTGGGTATATTTTTTAATTGGTAACTTTTAAGCTAACTAACTTTTTCTGAATAACTAACTTTAAAAAAGTATTTTTTTCATTGACTACCTGTTAACTTACCTAAATAAACCAATCGCGTTTTGAGTCAAAGAATAAATGGTCACGTACACCGGTACACGCCCGTTTCGCCAAAATGTTTCATTTCTGAAACTGTTTGAAATGCCCCCTACCTTGTACAAGGATTACCCATATTTTAACTGTAATATCTTATTTACTGTACCTACAATGTATGCAAATAAAAGTTTACTTTACTTTACTTATTCATGAGTAGGAGTGTATAATGTGTATATTGCTGTCGACCGGATACCAATTAAAACGCCTTTTGGGGTGTTACTGAGAAATCCATATTAGAAAAAAACGTAAATAGCACTTTGCCTGACCTGGGGTCGAAACTGGGGGTCTACTCCGAACATAAATCCGAAGTATCGGCCGAATGTTCGGCCGTTGCTTGACTACGGTTAACTATGGCTGACTACGGTGAAAGAAAATAAATAAAACCGACCAAGTGCGAGTCGGACTCGCGCACGAAGGGTTCCGTACCATTATCTATAAAAATGCAAAAAAACACGTTTGTTGTTAAATTAAAATTAAAAAAATATTTTTTTAATTTTAATTTAATTATTTATTTTTAAAGTCAATATATATCTACATATTATATTCTGTAAATATTTCAAACGTCTACCTGTTGCCGTTATCAATATAGAGCAAAAACGAGCAAAAAAAAAATCACGTTTGTTGTGTGGGAGCCCCCTTAAATACTTATTTTATTCTCATTTTTAGTATTTGTTGTTATAGCGGCAACAGAAATACATCATCTGTGAAAATTTCAACTGTCTAGCTATCACGGTACATGAGATACAGCCTGGTGACAGACGGACAGACAGACAGACAGACGGCGGAGCCTTAGTAATAGGGTTCCCGTTTTACCCTTTGGGTACGGAACCCTAAAAACGACTGTCAAAGAGATAAGCCAAAGTCCAAAATGTGACTTTAAGTCGGGTAAGGATTCAAAGTCAAAAAAGGAAACTATGGAAGTTATAAAACGACCGAACATTCGGCCGATAGTTCGGTTTAACGCTTCGGAGTAGACACCCTGGATCCTGTAACCATCAGTCGCACATGTGACCTCAAAGTCTTTTGAGTGCTGAGTGAGCCTTTCAATATTTTTTTTAGTTTTTTTTTTGATGTGAAACATCTATAGGCGCACGTAAACCGATTGTTGGCGCTGCGACGCATGCCGCGTGGCGATTCACCGTTCACTCCGCGCGCGCGGTACCCTCGCGACCCTGACCTTTTATTCGATGTTTGTTTGTTTGATTTCGATGTTTCACATATGCCAGGCGTCCCGTGACGGCTCACAAAAAGTATCATAATTGGTGATACTTTATTCACATTACAATGTTTTATACTATGTAGTGATAGTGAAAAGTTAAGGCTTCTACATACTGGCGCGACTTGTCGCGCGACGCGACACCGGTAGAACAATTTTCTTGAATTTTTGTTCTGCCGGTGTCGCGTCGCGCGACAAGTCGCCCCAGTATGTAGAAGCCTTTATGGGGAAGACACTTGATTCACGTGTTCTTTTTAAAACAGTGCACAATGCTTCCAAGTTGGCAGTTTTCAGCTCATGCAAAGTTTCTGGATAGCGATCGCTTTACGACCGAATTCGGTCGTAAAGCGATCGCTATCTATGTTGAAAACTGCCATCTTGGAAGCATTGGCAGAAGCATTTTAAGCATTTAGTTCGGACATGTTCATAGTTCTTCAGTTCACCCCATAGGTGCTCTATTGGATTCATATCAGGGCTTTTTGCTCAGGAGCTTCTTGAGGGGCTCGTGGCTAATAATAACAGCCGCACGGGTTGATGATCTTGACATAGATAGCGATCGCTTTACGATCGAATTCGGTCGTAAAGCGATCGCTATCTATATATGTCGAAACGGCAGGCCCAGCTCCAGAAACTTTGCAGGAGCATGAGAGAACATTCCACAGCACGTCTTATTGGCATTAATTAATTCCATGCTGTTGCTGAATCGCATGACGGCCGTCGTAAATGCCCTTGGAGATAACACAAGTTACTAAGTAAACGTTTTCTCTATGTTAACCATTGTTTTCATCATTTGTCTTCAAACATTCTACGCTAATTTTGCCCTTGAGAATCGCGAAAAGACGACTTTTTTGGTATTCCGATTTCTAATTTGGAACAATGACAAACGGAAATGATAGTGAGTGACTAGCTTCGTATCCAAGTTTTTAGGGTTCCATACCAAAATGGTAAAAAGGACCCTTATGGTGAGACTAAATCTGTCTGTCTGTCTGTCTGTCACACCTGTATACCTGTGAACTAATAATGATATCAACATGAAATTTAGAATAGTTTTAGATGTCGTTTGCCCAACTATTTTGCAAACAAGAAAGAAATTAAAAAAAATATATATTTTTGCAAAACGGACTGAAAGGCGGTCTTAAAAATTTGAAGTGAGGCTACTAGGGAATGTGGGGTATGATATGAAAGAGCGCTGTTTGCATATTCTCAAACATTTTTTTGTTTTTTTTATGGCAGCATAGTTTCCGACTTTTGATGAAAAGTTAAAAAAAAAATACCGTTCCCCCCCCTAATCTCCGAAGTTTGTATAGATAAAATCTGAAATTATTCTATGTGATAGAAGTTTTATAAAGATACAGGAAATATAAAACGATGTCTCTAAATAGCACAGTTTTTCAGAAATCATCAACATCATATATAAGTACGGAACCCTCGGTGCGCGAGTCCGACTCGCTCTTGACCGGTTTTTTTTCTTTGTGCTACCATTATTTAAAATAAAAATATATTTTTAAAATAAAAAAAAACCTTAAAGAATATCCATAAAACCTTTAAACAATAATATGATAAAACGATAAAACCTTCAAACAAATATATGCAGGGTGGCTCGATTCAGTTGTCTGGTGACCCATATAATTACAACATGTCCCAGAATTAACGCACAACCTCTTAAGGGGTCATTGTACACATTATTATGAACAACCTTTAATATGGGACCAAAGCTGAAATCGCCTACATTTTGACGAGTTATGAAAACATAAATGTTATGTGCCGATAATAGAATTAAAACATAGCTAAGTTCCAAACAAAGTCACGAGAAAAGCTAATTCAACGTTGAAGTTGTTTTTGTTGTTTGATATCTATTGCAACCATCTCGATTCTCGATTCCTAGAAAAAATGAGTCACGTGCTGATCCAGACGTGGATCATTCGAGAACTCGATTGATAAAACGATTATTTTATTCGACACTAGCGACCCGCTCCTGCTTCACACGGTGTTTACGACTTGAGAGAACATCGAGATTTCTGTAATATAATTATGTAAGTATAATAGAGCGTTTACACCTTACGGCATTTCATACAAATTTTGAAGCCCTTGTTTTTCAAAATGACTGAACCGATTTTAATGAAACTTCATACGCATAAGCAGGATACAAAGGTCTAAAAAGTTAGTTAAGAACATTTTCATCCAACCTACCAATCAATTTGAACACATAAACCTTCTGGAATTAATTATTTTTATGATCGTGAAAACCGCATCGAAGTCCGTTGCGTAGTTTAGAAGAACAACGCGGTCTATGTGACCGCATTGTTCTTCTAAACACAGACACGAAAAGCGACTTTAATGTATCATCATCACCATAATTTTCGCATAAAGTTCGCTTGAACACCGAAGAGACGTGACGGACCCAATCCTTCTTTATTTATAAAATCGTAAACGACTACACCCATACACACAATCACCATTACAGGCTTTTTCTAACCATGTTTATTTTTACACGACTGCCCAAAAAAAGGAGTGTCATGTTTTCAGGGTTCATGTTCATATTCATATTCATCATTTATTGCATCCATGTAGTTTACAAGTTGTTACAAGTTTAGGTACAGGTTTCATACATGAACCCTGCTAGGGCACAGCAATATAAAAAGTTGAATTTACATACTACAGTGTCACAACATTAAAAGCACTGTGCTAAAAAAAATACTAATGTCAACATGCTTAACAGATTTTCATCACTTCTCATTTAAATAAACTGTCATGATTATAATACAGGTTATGGTAAAAACAATGAATCCCCCGACTTCCATGAAAAGATTGATTTTCAGTTTTCCACTTTTGGGCATATTGGCGTTTTAATTGCACAGTAAATATTATAATCTATTTGTTTTCTACGTGTTTTTTAATTTTTTAATTATTTGTTTTTTTTTATTAATTTGTATTACTTGTAGTCTTTTTTTATTTCTCCTTTGTTAATCTTATTGCATAAGTATTGAATAGTATTTCCTCCGGGAGAGGGCACTGTCTCTTGTAACACAAGTTAACCACCTAGCACAAGGGACAGGGACTTCACAAAATTTGTAACCAATTTCTTATGTAATAAAGAAGATTATTATTATGTAGCTATTTACCTATATATTTGGTCCATTATCCTATAAAGGGGTCACTAGTATAGAGGTATGAGGAACAGGGTGTAAAGTTCACTCATCCTCCATAGAAAAGGGAGGATCCTCCGACCAGACCGAGTAGATTTTTCTATTTTGTTAAGTACCTGGTAATTTTGACGGGCCTACGCTGTCCTCTCATACTTTGAAAATATTGTAAAAGCCAATTTTTTTTTAAAAGAGTAACCGTGGAGTTTCTTGCCGGCTCTTCTCCATAGGAAACGACCAATTGGAACCGTGCACCTAGCTCCTGACGTTTCATAAGTACCCATGTAGGCTTATGTGACATAAAAATATTTTTGATTTTTTTTGAGACGGGTGTTGTGTCTGGTGGGCAATTGCCCGACGATTGATGTCGAAACGTTGTATGCCAGTCGCGCGGTAAAGTCTGCTTGCGCGATGCAGGATTTTGCGTGACGTCAGAATGATGCTAGTTCGCATGTAGCGGTGTAGATGCCGCCACAAACCTAACCTTACAGGTTCTTTGTGAAGCACGATGTTCTTGAATTTATAAGAAGACCAATCAATAAGCCTTGGAAAGACATATAGGAATCTAATATAGCCGCAATAAATATTCAAATCCTTTGTAAAATAAAACTTCATCTGGATACAAACAGACTTTGATATATTAATCAACACGTTAGAGAAGTTAGTATAACATCCTAATGATGAAACAAAGTAACGTTTTTTTTCCTCTGAAACTAATTATTATGGAACAAGTTTTTTTTGCTTGTTTTGCTTTTATTCTTATGTTACGCTTTGCAGCTTTAATTATTATAATAGCTGTTTCCTTATCAGAGAATTTGAATCTATTGTACCTACCTACATATTTCAACTGAAATTCTTTGTTAATTGTGACCTGGCGTGAAAGGACCAATTTTTTATTTATCAAGGACTATTTTGCATGTTCTTCGATGTCGTAAATATCTGTGGTGTCTGGAATATACATGATAAGTCCAAAATCAAAAACAAGTAGTAAAAAATCAAATTTTATAATTTCATATGTTTGGCCAAAATATATATAAGTAGGTACACTATTAATGTATATGTGTCATATACTTGGTACATATTTGGTGTTGCTAAGTCATTTTAAGTTATTTTTTTTATGACTTATTAGTTCGCTGATGTACACTGTTACATGTACTTATAGCAGCAGGAGACAGCCACGGATCTACATGGTCCTCACATGATCTGACCATGATTATTATGTCTGGACTTTAAAAGAGACCCTAGCCCCTGAGTTTGTGTCGCCATTTCTTCTCAGGGAGAGTCTGATAGGAAATGTCGACTCCATCAAGCTTATTTTTTTTTTGAATATTTGTTTAATACGACGCGTAAAAGTGATTCCGATATAGTATTTACAGAATAAACGATTTCATTAAATTTAATTTTATATCGTGTAAAAGAAAGAAAGAAAAATTGTTTATTCTGCACAAACAAAACGCACATTTCAACAAATAAACATAATAAAAGTGATTCCGATGTACTATTTACAGAATAAACAATTTAATTTAGTTTCATTATGACGTGTAAAACTGATTTCGATATCTTATTTACAGAATAAACAATTTAATTTCATAGAAATTATCTAGCCAGATCACGTTATTGCTATAAGCAGTTTCAAGCGATATTATCTAGGAAATTCAATCACGTTGGTACGAGGAAAAAATGTGCGGTGAGGCACACATCTAAATAGCATACTTGTTATTAGGTATAAGAAAATTTTCAATTTAATGAGTGATCTTGATTGATATATAATCATGCTAATTACTTTGATTTGCGGTCAGATCACTGATGTAATCATACCTAAGCCTTTTTATGCGCAAATCAAATCAAAAGTCAATTTATTCAAACTAGGCTGAGAATCTGCACTTTTCGAACGTCAAAAATTAAATGAGACAGTCCCCCAAAAACGCCCACCCTTAACCACTTCCTAGTGCTTTAGCTGGGAAGAAGAAGTGGCGAAACAAACTCTCTAGCAGAGCACATAAGTCGAGCTTTTATAAATATAGTAGCTTTTACTCGCGGTTTCGCCCGCGTGGATATCGGATATCATTCCACGGTGACGTACTAGCGGGATAAAAGTATCTTTTGTCCTAAACCCAAATCATGGCGTATCCGGATGCCTTTCATCGAAATCCGTTCAGCCGTTAATGAGTGAAAAAGTAACAGATATTAGACAGATATAATATTATAGTATGGATGGTCCTATTTCTCCCCGTGGGTGTCGTAAAAGGCGACTAAGGGACGCACTAGAGAATGGGCAGCAGCGTTCTCTATGCATTTTAACACCATACTGCGATCGCCAATCCTTTTGGGGGAGGCCTATATCCAGCAGTGGACGTCTTTCGGCTGAAATGATGATGATGATAATGGATGGTCGGGGACTTGGGGCTAATAGATAAATATCCCTACAGTCCGCAAAAGGTTTGTGCGAATCAAAGGACCAAGAAACTTTATAGTAAGTACTGCGTTTCCCATAACAAAACAAATTCTAAAAGCTGGCATCAAAACTATCCACTGTAAATTCACAGTTTTCAAGCATTCATTCACAATTTCTATTGAAGGTGAACTACCAATAAAGTAGGACAAACAAAAAGAACATTTACATGCAAACAGGTGACATGTGGACGTATCCGAGTTGTTTGCTGAATTAACACGAAGTGTCAATGAAAACAAAACAGAACAAAATGGAGTATGGACGTCCGGGCTCGAGGGGTACAAAAGTGGCTGCGTTCAGAATATAATGTGTCTTTTGAGCATATAAAAATATAGGTAAAAATCTTTTTATAAAAAAGATTTATAAAGATGTAAAAATCTTTTTATAAAAAAGATTTTTATTAACTAAAAACACCAAATAAAACTTACATAGAACTTTTAATATTTTCTTAGAAGTTTCGGGAAAACAGGGATTACGTGAAAATTTAATTTAATGTTAGGTCATAGATATGAGCGGGCCTGCGGACGGTGAGCGATGGGTAGCTCACCGTCCGATAAGGACCAGGCCCGGGTCGAAGGCGCGTCGTTTTCCACGTGCGCCTCAAAGAGTTGTCAGCACCAACTGACGGGGGGGGGGGGGGGGTAGATATGAGAAAAGTAGAATATTTGAGATACCGCTTTTTGACTTACGATGGCAGTATGTGTATTGGAGTTTCAGCTCAATCGGATGCCAGGAAGTGCTTGAAAAGTTGATGACAATGCGACTAACTGGAAACTTACGAACGAAGCAGGCTAATATAAAGCTTGTAAAAAGACGAATAATGCTCCCATGGTTACAGTTCGTTTGTTACTCAGCTGAATTCGTCTTATTACAAAACCCGAGCCTTAAACCTGAGCTGCCTTTAGCCCGAGCTTTAAAGCCAATTTTTGTATTTTGAACTTTATTCCCATTACAGTAAAGTGTCAACTTAGTCCGGTACTCACTAAGTATAAAGTTATAAATCGGTATATCGATCATAGTTACGTTCTTATAACAATAACTGGCTCGATAGTTTAAACCAAGTCTAAAGTTAACATCTCGGCAGTAATCCCCGTAGGCTTAGGCAGAGATGTACCCTTAGATAGTACACCCACAAAAGTTTAACATTTAAACATTAACTTACGGTGAAGCAAATCATCGTGAAGAAACGTGGACTGATATATTTGCGTTGCGCGTTGCGCCAAACATCGCTTTGAACTGTTTAAACTTTGATCTCTAACGGCCGAACCCAATAACCTATTTTCAGTGAAAGACAGATTGCTATTGATGATAGACAGTATAATTCTATCTATCCTTGGATGGCGTCTCACAATCATTGATAAAGGCTATCTATCTAATTAAAACAATAAGTAGGTTTCTCTACTTCGCCCTCCCGTGCGTTCCGTTACAACCAACATCACTTTAAAAAACAAAATGTGTAATATGAGTCTTATAATAAAAGTTCTTTGTTTCTTACTTCTAAATAAGTTACTGGATTAAGATATAATTCTGTAGAGTCAGTATTTCGCGGGCTACCTTAGCGCATCCCTCTTAAATTAATGTTGTTTTTTTTTTTAACCAAAATTCATATTGTCGTGGTCACGGGGGATGTCACTAAAGGGAGTTAAATATTAAAAAACAACATGTGTAATTAGTCTTATAATAAAAGTTCTTTGTTTCTTACTTTTAAATAAGTTACTGGATTAAGATATAATTCTGTAGAGCCATATTTGTTATGGCCGCGAATCAAACTAAACAATCAAACTAAAAAACAAAACTGACCTGCAAATTGCAAAAAACGTAATAAATTTTGTATTTCGCGGCCTGCCTTAGCGCATCCCTCTTAAATTAATGTTGTTTTTTTTTTAACCTAAATTCATATTGTCATGGTCACGGGGGATGTCACTAAAAGGGGGGAGTTAAATAACTGTTATTTTTTGCCTAGGGCGCACCGTTTTCGAGATATTTGAATTTCGATTATTTTTTATTACTTTTAATAAAAAAAACATCTATGATCATTATTGCTTGTACTAAAGAGTTCATTTTATCTTGGCTACTTTACGTTTATCCCTGCAATTCGGGAAATAGACCAATCTGCCATCTTTAGTACTGTCCTGTCAAACAAATCATATATTGGGACGCATACTTCGACATTTTCATACAAATAGCTATCTGTTGTAGGCGATACACCCTCCCATCAGTACATAGCGCGGGCCGGTAAGATTCCATAATGTCTCATAGATTATTGGGACGTTAAAACCGTCCATAGATAGATTTTTCTATCTCCAGTATGCCAAAACTGGTATAGATAGGTTATTGGGTTCGGCCGTAAATAATTATAAGGACTGCCCTCCACGATTAGTCTATTTGGGTTGCCTCTAAGTCACGAGTCTGAATTTGAGTCATCACTTTCTGGGTATGCCAGTAATAAAATTATTAGGCCACTTATCTCTTGGCGGAAAGAACTTTGTGCTTGTTTAGATTAGTGAAACTTAAATTGCTTCTTCAATAGAATTAGTCCAGTACTTATTGTTGAATCCAAGAAGTAACTGAACAAATTTAGATACGTAGACCTTAATTTTCTGCAGGAATCAGTTCCACAAGAACACTGCAATTATATATACAACACGATGCAGTTCTTGATTCAATTAATCACCATAGTTCATATCATTTTTGATACACAAAAAATATCCTACAATATTCGTCAACGTTCAACATTCTTATCATTTCCTTGCAAATATCAAATCAAGAATCTGAAACATTCCACAAGCAATCTCTCTACGCGCAAAACTCAACCTTACCTCCTCACTGACTTAAAATCTGAAAATTTACTTATATAGCACCTCTCTAAAAGCCGCAAAAATCTCACCTGAGTTCACAAAGGTCCTGTTAGCAAGACGTTTAAATTTGCACGAGTACGTCTGGCGACAATAAAGCAATTGCTTGGAACTTTGATTGGGACACAATGCCGAGACGAGGTGAGCTGTTAGAGATATTTTATCTATCAGTATAGATATGTGTGAGTTCGTACCTAGTTTGAATGTCAATGGCAATATTGTGGACTTGAACTCTGGTTTTCTGGTACACGTGGTTGAGGGTTTGGGCGATATTTATTAAGATTCGAAAAAATATTGACTCTTAAATGTTAGATACGCTTAAGAATCTAAAATAATAATATATACTTTATTATTGATACATGTTCTTACAATATGCTTAATATCTAGCTAAAGATCACAATAATTAAAGACACAAAAGCTGAAACCCTGACTCCTGAACTAGGAATACCTGTGACTTAGGATTCAAATAAAACATCCTCCGTTATATCGAAAATACTGCAGCATTATTTTGGAATAAATATTATCTATGGTAAAGTTGAGGATTAATGTTAACTCTGTTATTATGTTTGACGAAACACAATTCTATAAAAAATATAAATAAGAAGAAAATTACAAATTTACCTCCAAACCGAACAATAAACCACTAGTATTAAAAAAAAATACTTCAAGTTAGATCATGAAACTTTACATTATAATTGAACTAAATATAAAGCAGATACTTACTATGTTATTTTTAAATTACCTTAATTTTAACGTAAAAAAAATTTGTAATTAAAAATACCTAAACTATCGGTGCTTTGGAACCTTCCCTCTGCTGCCCCGTCTCGCTTGCTCGCTTGGTGTGCAAGCGAGATAAAGAGTGAGGTGGCGCTGAGGTATTTTGGACTGTTAACTCAATACATTTATTTACATTCCACAATGGACGGTGAGCGATGGGTAGCTCGCCGTCCGATAAGGACCAGGGCCCGGGTCAACGGCGCGTTGTAGTCCACGCGCGCCTCAAAGAGATGTCAGCACCAACTGACGGGGTCCGTTAGGGCCAATGCCTGCCAGGATTGCGAGTTTGTCCGAAAGGGATATCGTGGCCCTGGCACTTCTGGGCAATGGAAGGAACACGGGTGGGTTTTAGTCAGTAAAAGTCTGACACGCCCAGAGCGGGAGAAGTTATTTTATAATTTCCCACCCGTGAAAAAACTTGTTAGAGAAAGGGACACTACGTGGGTTAGCTATAACTACTTGCTACATTTTCCTTTTAAATTGGACCTTGTTTCTTAGATTTGAGGGCTCAAATTTTAAAACAATCGTCAATGAAACTAGTCTTTCGTTTCTAACATCACGTGAACTCCCGTCAACCATTTTTATGCATATTTATTAAAGTTTTGAAAATAAAATACCAAAGAAACGTTATTTTCTGCAAATTCAGCATTTTCTTTGTCGTACACACGTGTTTGTCTAGTTCTGTGCATACAAATCATGTATCAAATTAGTTATTAGCGTGTCTGTGTTGTTAGCGAGCTATGCTAATGACCGTGGTGAATTTTCACTGTTTTAGAGATACGCTCTTTTAACGCGTGTTAAGGGATAGTGTATTCGTCTGTAACAGCAATTTCAGGAATATTTCGTTTTTCAATTTTAGAGGTACGAGTTTCGTCGTTTGTTTTAGCATGATCGGTAGGAATTATTTGTTCAAGTTCATTAAAAAATAAAAATAATAAAATTATTTAATAAAAAAAAAAAAAAGTTTTATTAATATTTTTAATTATTTCTATAGTCCTTTTGAAAGTTTCGTTCGTCTTCGACATTTACATATAACATATTCTCTCCCTATCATTTTCATGAGTATTGGCTCAAGTTAACTCGGTGCAATTATTAGACAGTAAGACATTAACTATAACTATTTTATCAGGCGTTTATCTTTCTGTAAATACAATCCTTTTTGAATGTGAGGTTGTTGAAGAAAAAACACAAATATATAAGTGGTTCTCTGCGTGCTACAGCCTGAGTTTTTTTATTCCCGAAATTCTTAAGAAGTTCCTCCAGTTTTATACAAGTATATTGTTGATTGTTGCTTTGTTAGTCCTTATAAAAAATCTGCATCGGTAACTGGTGCTTGATTTACATATCTATTTGACTTGACCTCATACTATTAAACTGGAATTATTTTCTATGTTAAGGCTTCTACATACCAGCGCGACTTGTCGCGCGACGCGACACGGCACAAAGGCCCCGCGTGTCGCGGGATGAGCGGTGCCTTTGTGTCGTGTCGCGCCGCGCGACAATTCGCCCCGGTATGTAGAAGCCTTTATGCTCTAAAAGATAACAAAAGAGCACGAGTCAGCTTGTCTTTGAATTAGAAGTTTCTTTAAAGGATGATGTGTTTTCAAAAATTATCAATGCCAGCTACGTAATCTTTTGACCACAATGAATTTATTATTCGCACCAATTTGAGTTGTAAAAAATAAATCAAAGTTGCGACAATCCCAAACATTGATGTCGTATGCTATCAATTTTTTTTTTGTTAAACTTTCTTTATGCCGTAACAAATAAGTCTTAGTATTTATCCTTATGTTGAAAGAAGCTGATTTTAAGTCGGAATTTAATTACTTTTCAAACGATTTTATTAGTATCCGCTATGAAAGTAGAAATGATTAATTGACTGCAGATTACCTCATGTGAAGGATAAATTTTCTAAGCGTTACATACGAGTATGCTGAGACTATTTGAATTAATACTACTTGAAAAAAACCCTCGGACCGTGGGGTCCGAGTGCTCATGATTTGTTCAAAGATATCTCCAAACGGCTGGTTGACACTTCTCGTGACCCAAGGGCTGGCTTTTATCTTGGCCAGAGGTTAAGCATTGCCATACAACGTGGTAATGCCGCCAGTCTCTTGGGTACATTACCAGTCGACAGCGATGCGGATTTTTTTTTTAATAAATAGTTTTAGTTTAGTTAGTATAATTTTGTTATTTTTATAAATGAATTAGTTATAAGTTGTTATTTATATACTACTTACTTACATATTAAACGCACAAAAATAACTGTAGCAACTGTTGAATCTGAATGGCATACACCACACACCTCACACATACACACACACACGCATGACACATTTTGGGCAGAAGAACCAAAAAATCTTAACATACACGTACTGTTCACAAAACTCTCCTACCCTTAACCACCACTTGTTTACAAAAACATTTAAAAGTCTAATTATGTGAGATATAGTTCACTTGTCCACGCGAGCCCTCACAAGTGACAATGCTTTAGTCGACGTCGTGAGCCTATTGTTGACTTCCTATTCCTTCAAGGTGAAGTTGTGATAAACAGGTGAGTTTTTTTGTCTGATTGTACTTATTAAGGATTCTACAGCCCGGCGCGACTCGCGACGCGACACAAAGGCACCGCTCGTCGCGCGACACGCGGGGCCTTTGTATCGCGTCACGTGTCGCGCCGGGCTGTAGCAGCCTTTAAGTTGGTGTGTAAGCTCGATTCTCTGAAGTCTGATTTGCAATTACCTGAACGGATAGATAAGTAGATAAGTCCAACGTTTGTATTGGATAAAGTAACCGTCATGAGAAGCTATAAATACATAAAATTGCAAATTATACAACTATCAACTTTAAACTCAAGATATCTAAGTTGATTTATGAATCAAGAAATTATCGCTAAACGTCATAAAATAATTTTAGTTGCAATGGAAACTGAACCATACGCAATTTCAGTTAAAGTTTTAAATCCCAAAGTATGAAATTTATCTCGTCTCATGGCGTTGACTTTAGAACCAGTAAACCCAACATATTATAGTCTACGTCTCTGACTTTGAAATATGCGTGAAAGAATCCAAAGAACAAGATTTATTTCACCAAATCAATACGTAGTTTTCTACCCTTTCTTTTTATACAACATGTCCCGGAATTAACGCACAACCTCTTAAGGGGTCATTGTACTCATCATTATGAACAACTTTTACTATGAGACCAAACCTGAAATCCCAAAAAAAAAAATCTGCTGCTCCATACATTTTGACGAGTTATTCGAACATAAATTTAGGGAGCAGCTGATTTTTTTTTCGTGATTTCAGGTTTGGTCCCATAGTCAAAGTTGTTCATAATGATGAGTACAATGACCCCTTAAGAGGTTGTGCGTTAATTCTGGGACATGTTGTATAATTGTTTAAATATAAATATTATAAAAATCATGCGGGGCAGTCTTTGGGGACTGCCGGTAGAAGTGAAAACTGTATAGGTACATATAGCTCATGGAAAGCGTTCGGTGACGATGACTCGAGTTCCATGATTTTTGTTCACCCAAAAAGTGCTCAATGTGCCTAAAGAAGTTTCACTTGAAAAATATAATAACAAAAAAAATCACTTTGATATTCTTTTATTAAATAAATTACTAGTGTAAAGTATACAAAATGTAATGATGATACATTTTTGACCGTAAATAATCGTCCAAAGAGGTTATTTAATGCCTTCTTGTACGTCCGTGTTCAAACATCAAATTTAATATGCTATCAATAATGATTGTTGATTTGCAAAATACTGGTAGGTATGTTAAAAGTTCTTCTTTATAATACTAGCTGTTCCTCGCCTCTTACTCTGCGATCCAGAATTAAAAGTAAGCTATGTCCTTCTCCAGATCATGGTCTACCCATGTGCCAAATTTCATCCAAATCCGTTTAGCCGTTTTAGCGTGAAAGCGTAACAAACAAACTCACTTTCGCATTTATAATCATCGTCATAATTTCAGCCGAAAGACGTCCACTGCTGGACATAAGCCTCCCCCAACCACCACCTCTTCGAGCGGATCTGTGCTTCCCGCATTCAGCGGATACCTGCGGCCTTCACAAGGTCATCGGTCCACCTTCCAACGCTACGTCTTCCGGTACGCGGTCGCCACTCCACAACCTTTCGGACCCATCGGCCATCAGTTTTGCGAGCAATGTGCCCTGCCCACTGCCACTTGAGCTTGGCAATTCTTCGGGCTATGTCTTACTAACTAACTTTATTTACTTACAAAAAAAAATTATTTACTAGGCTAGGAAAAACAGTAGGTACAATTATAATAATAATAATAAAATTTATTCCTTTCCAAAACAGGTTACAGACTTAAATAACTTGGTTAACAAAAGGGTATTATTAACAGCTAGTGGTAGGAAGTAAGTAAAGAGCAAATAATAAACCATGCTGCAGAAATCTGTAGACAATATAATTCGTGAGCCCTGCCTCTTAAACTAGGGTTACCTGTGTCTTAAGAGACAGTGTTCAGCTAAATGATAAGATTTATACAACTTGTGAGTTGTGTCGATCTACCTAGTGATTTAAAATGAGGTTAGTTTGTTTCGTATATAATTATAATTAAAATAAAGAAAGGCAAAAGAGTTTAAGGAGCATGGGGGTGTGAGTGTGGGTGTTTGTATGTATGTATGTGTATGTGTGTGTGTGGGTGTATGTATGTGTGTGTGGATGTATGTGTGTGTGTGTAGGTGTAGGGGTGTGTATGTGTATGAGAAAGTGTGTTAGTGTAAGTTGTGCAATTGGGTGAGGAAACCCAACCCGCTGTTACCTTGGTTCGCCTGCGGATCTATTGATTTCTGATTCGATCACGTAGGGAAATTCCAAGCATAGCCCTCTCCATTGCCCTTTGGGTGACTTTTAGCATTTATAATATTAGTTAGGATTAGGATTTCCAATGGCTGTGTCATTAGCTATTTTGATTGCGGGTTTCAATTATGTTTTTATTTTGATTACCTACAATAAAACAAAACATCTCATCTGTGGGAACCAATCTCCTAACAATATTAACCTTCCGGAATCTAAGGTCATCTTTCAAATATTAGCAACTCGTAAAGCATTTATCTGTTAGTAATCTGGTTGTGTAGGTAAAATAAATTTAATAAGTTCTTCAGTAAATTCTATGTTTTGTAAATATAAACTCCATGTTTTTTTTTAACAAGCTCCTATTACCGATCGTGTCTGGCTCATCTTCAATATCTAATATACATCATACCGATTACCAAGCTCTGTTACCGATCACTTCTCGCTCATCTTCAATATCTAATATAAAACGTCATAACGATCACCTTACCTCCACGTGACTACAACACAAGTTTTTTCTACAAAGTTTTATCCTTATGAAATCATAGGAATTACCATCTTGCTCTTTGTTAGATACTTAACATTCATTTTATTATGTAATAATAGAAGATGTATCCATTTGGGTTTTGTGATCATTTTAGATGTAGGCGTTTTATATATTTATTTGGTTTTAAAGTTTTAAAGAGCATGTAAATATCAACTAGACTAACTGTAGCATCCACCATCCGGGTACCTTTGTGGTATTTTTGGCGATATTTTATAATCAGCCTATAATGCTCGTACTGCTGAGACACAGACCTCCTCTCTTCGAGAGGGAGCGGGTGGGTGAGATGTCACATGTCTTCGAAATTTTGGTTCTAGTTCTAGACATGCTGGTTTCCTCACGATGTTTTTCTTCACCGTTTTGAGAGCAGTGGTGATGAAACTATTTACACAAAGTAAAGGGCCTGCCTGGGTTTGAACCAACAACTCGTTAGTCGGGGGCGTTACTACTAGGACACCACTGCTCTTAGATATTTTATCACGACCGTATAATTATAGCAGCCGATCAGCGGGGCGAGCACAGCCTATTGTGACATCACTTGAGTCACACATTTTAACACAGTTTGAGCGATGAAACTGTTTTGTCATAAAATGCTAGTACAAATTGACATGACATAATTTATCATGTCTTGTCACAAACGTCTTGGACAGCCCGTGCTTGGCCCGCAGGAGGCACACATTCTGCGATATATATTAACGGGCTTATTTAAGCGTTTCGGAAAGAAGTAGCAAATACTAGTATTGTTATTTGGCATTGGTCTCTTTCTAGACTAATAGAAAAAGTACGTGGTCCTTAGAATCGATTAACGGTTCTATGTCCACGTAACGTTTTAATTTATTCATAACCATAATTATATAACAAACAAAGTAAAGAAAAATCCAATCAGCCAATAATTATTTCTTGCAATTAATTATCGTAGACACCTTATGGTATGCATCGATCTGCCTTGTTATCCAAAAGAATTACAACGGAGAATCCTGGAGTAAAGCTCGGATTTAATTATTTTAGCGCCAAAGAGTCGATCCGATTCGGCTTAATGAAACTGAGAATTGATTCGGACCGATAACAATTTGGGCCGTTCAATAGGTCCTTGGAAATGATTGCGTTTACTGTGTGCACAAATATTACTGTTAACTTTCAATAGATTTAACATCGTCTTCTTTGTGATTTTAAGCTCTTACGCAACCATGTTTATCTCGAGAGGTTTGCCAATAACAAAAAAAAAATGCGTTTACTGTGATGAATATGGCAGTCGCAATTACTAAACGTTATATTTTGTTTGGCAGATGCGAAACCATACTCTTTTTACCTATTGTGATGTAGTAATTTTATTGTGCATCGTCTTCACATATAATTATATTAATGTATACAATATTTTGTAAAACATTTTAAAGGAATAACGGTGGAGTTTCAGGCCCATTGTACTCTATACGAAACTAGCTTTTGGAAGGGGCAACTAGAATCACTTCTATTTTTCTGTAAATTCAGCGTCATTCAGCGTCAGGCACTACTTGTGGCATTTTTTGCTAAACTGGGCCTTTGTGGCGCAGCCGTGAGGGACACATTCCTGCTAATTTCCTACATCGCACTTTACACTTTTTAACCGACTTCCAAAAGGAGGAGGTTCTCAATTCGGCTGTATGTTTTTTTTTTGTATGTTTGTTACGCGATTACGCCGTCAATTATGCACCGATTTAGAAATATTTTTTTTGTTTGAAAGGGTATACTCCCGAGGTGGTCCCATTGCTACCAAATCAGAATCTGATGAGGGGATCTCATGGAAATCGAGGGAAACCCTCAAATTTTATATGCAAACCTATAGCGATTTGGGTATTTTTTATAGTAAGTCGTGCATTTGCTTTCCGAAAGCACCATTTGGTGAAGTGGAACTGATGACGGAGACCACAGATGGCCACCGGAACATTATAATTAAGAGTACCTATTTAACGGGTTACGATTAAGCAATTTATGCTCGTCACTATGCATATGGTGAGTGGCAGTTCTCCTGGTTCTTCCCAGGAGAACTCCTCAACAATCAACGTCCCAGAATCGGGAAAAGCAATAATTTGGAAAAGGTGATGAGCAGTTAACATTAGGCTATTGTAACTTATACTCCGTTTGAAATAAGATTAGACATTCAAATAAACCTTTTTTACAGTTCGTTCAATCGATTTTGACTTCTATTGCGTTGGTGGCATGACCAATGACAGCTGTAATAAAAAGTTGGTATTGTAACCACGTTATTGCTTTCAATGCCATCCTTATGCCTACGGAATAGAAGTCAAAATCGGTTGAACGGACTGTAAACAAGTTTATTTAAATGTCTATCTTATTTCAAATGGAGTATAGATAAATTCAAAACTGACTACTCAGTTTTTTATCCGCGTTAGACATAACTTTACAAATTAATTTCACTATGTAATATAAACATAATCTAAAATATTGACATATTAAGTTATTGAGAAAATGCTCTTATTTACATATATTTTTTTCAAATCATTAATGATTTAACACTACTCGTTTAGACCTGATCTTCAGTATAAAATCATTAAAAGTCGGTTATCTTCGCCTTAAATACGTGTAGCTTATCTATTATCATGCCATGCATTTTAAGAGACTCCGTACCCAAATTGTTTTATGAGTATTACTATTAGCACGGCGGGTTTTCTCTGTCAGTATCATTTAATATTATTGATGAGTAACATCTTTCCTCTCGTTGTGGGAGCGATTTCGTGAAAAGGGACGGAAGTGTGTAACAGGAAGTGACAGCCTTGAGCATAGAATAAGTAAGTACTTTATAATAGCATGGAATTAGTGTACTTATGGAATTAATACGTACTATACAACATTAGTTTCTGTTTACACTAAACCCGAAAAGGGATTGTACTCATCATTTTCAACAACTTTACTATTACTATGGGACCAACCTTGAAATCACGAAAAAAAAAATCATCTGTTCCATACATTTGTGTTCACTTAAATCAACAAAATGTATGGAACAGCAGATATTTTTTTTCGTGATTTCAAGGTTGGTCCCATAGTAAAGTTGTTCAAAATGATGAGTACAATGACCCCTTTTCGGGTTTAGTGTAAACAAAAACTAATGTTGTATAGATTGTAAGTAGACTGGTCGAATTTCGACCGGTGGGTCGAATTTCGACCCACCGGTCGCCAGTGGACGCCTTTCGGCTGAAAAAATGATGATAATGATGATGTATTATTTTTGGAAAACCTTACTGAAGACATACCATGTACCTACTCATTTAGTATTAACTTCACCTTTGCAAAACTTTGGTGTTTATAACGACACCTCAGTACAATGATTTATAATAAATATCGTCAGTGATTAATATTATGGAAAATCATGGTTTTTTTTTCTCAATCTATACAAATAAATAAAATTGTAGTGTCTGTTTGTAATGTCAGAATAAACAGCTTTTTACTTAATGCATATTAAAGTATAATTATCACGGTACTTATAAAAAAATTTTTTGTCTGTCTGTTTGTTCCGGCTAATCTCCGAAACGGCTGGACCGATTTTGACGGGACTTACACTGGCAGATAGCTGATGTTATAAGGAGTAATTTATTGTTACTTATTTTAGAAAAAAACACGCGGGCGAAGCCGCGGGCACCAGCTAGTTTATAATAATCGTCGACAGTGATTAATATTAGGGAAAAACATGGTTTTTTTTTGTCAATAAATCAGAAAACTGGTTGGCGCTCCGTAGGTTTACGCATTAGGAAAATCCTTTTAAAATACTTGTACCTATAAAAATCGTTCTTAACACAGTTTTTGTTTATGAATAAATTAAAAAATAACCTATTTGCTTATAGAGGACCACATTATTTTCCTATGGCCTCGAAGGACCAATAAAATTACAAGTTGTAAATTATACGTGGAGTTTTTTGCCCATTCTTCTCCATACGAAACTACCTTTTGGAAGGGGCGACATTTGTAAATTTTGACGTTAAAAAGTGCCTTTTTTTTTTAAAACGCTGCCCCACACTAGGAATTTCTCCTGTATCGTGGGTGCGTTTACAAACATTTAAACTCGCATACACAAACAGCCAGACCCGGAACAACTACTTGTAGGTCATACAAATATTTGTTCCGTGCGGGAATCGAAGCCGCGACACGCAGTGCAGCAGTCAACCACTGCGCCAACCGTGCCGTCAAACTAAAACGTCGCCTTTACTGTGCCTATTTGAAATAAATATTTTGACTTTGTCCTTGTTAATGTAGGTACCTATATTTTCGATCCACGTGAACTTGTGGTCAAAAATTCACCATATTTCATTGTGAATTTTTGGGCAATTTCAATTGCCTACCTTTTTCCTACCTATGCTGGGGTTGCCTTTTAGTCTTACCAGATGCAGCTGAATACCAGTATTTTACATGGAGCGACTGCCTATCTGACCTCCACAACCCAGTTACTGGGTAACACGATACCCCTTGGTAAGACTGGTTGTCAAACTTTCGGGCTTCTGACTGCACGTCACGACTGTCAAAGATCTATGAATGACAGCTGGGACATAACGGCTTAACGTACTTTCCGAGGCACGGAGGGGTCTCGGCAAAAAAGCGTGTCAGTTGAGATTATGTCATGCTCACTTAAATGTCTCGCTGATGGTGGCGCGTGTGTTGGATCATTCGGTTGGGTCAAAATGGTTGAGCTGGATGGTGCTGATCCACGCGTCATGTTCGTGAACGGGCGCCGTCAGTTGAGACTGGTCTTCTCTGCCAGGGCTTATTTGTAATCTTTTAATCTTATAATGTGTATTGTTTTTTTTAAATAAGTAATTTATTTTTTTACATTGTTCTCACTTAAAGAAGCAACAAGAATAATATACCCAGGATTTTGTAATATCTTGATTTAAAAGAGTTTCCTTGGAGTTTCTTGCCTGTTCTTCTCCATAGAGATCTACGTTTTGGAATGGGCAAATAGTTTCAACTTTCTGACCGACTCTTTGACAATTCAAAAGTGCCTGTAATAGGTTTAATTGAAATACATGTTTTGAGTTTGAGTTTTGAGTTTATGTAATAAAATAAACGGTTACCCGTTCACGGATCGACCTTGGCAATCGGAGGTCGACCCGTGCAGCTTTTATTATTCAGCCTGAGCCCGTCTCAAATTGTTAATCATTAAGATGAAAGAAGTTGCCTAAAAATTCACCACATTTCACTGGCCAGTGTTTTATAAAGCATGAGCCAGAGTGGTATAAAATTATAGCATTTTGTGGAGGCCTAGTTAAAAGGATAATTTGCAATACTCAAGTTAAATATTTATTTACACGTAAGTGATACGGCGTGTAATAAATACTTCAAGAATGTGACCTGTTTCGTAAACTCAGTAGGTAGCTAAAAACATGTTCTTAATTAAATCCGGCGCCGAGACGTAGCGATTTCGTAAACTGATACGGATTTGTTGGTGTTTCAGTTTGAGCACAGTTTTGAGAATAGCTAGGTACGCGTAGTGTGTGTTTAAGTCGAGGTATAAAATGAAAGAGTAATTTGAAAAAAGAAACGACGTAAGAAATTAACTCAAAGTTATGAAATAATATTTTTATATAAGTATACACGAAATCAACCAACAAAACGAAATCAAACGTAGGTACGAAATAAATTAGGGTCCTACAATTTTTTTAAGTTAGTGCCAGCACTTAAAAGTATCTATCAAAAATAAAAAAAATACTTTTTACAAAAAAAATACACAATGGTCTTTCGAAGAAAAACACAAATTTTCATTAATTATTTCGAATGTCGGTGTCTTTACATCTGTATTTTAGTTTTTGCCACCAACTTCCGAAATTAAAGTCGGAAGTTTTTTTAAGTAAAATGTTTAAAAAAAGAAAAAATGTTTATTTCGGATAATCAACATCCATATGAATTTTTCAATTTTTAAATTTTTAGTCGGTCAGTTTTTAATTTATCTAAGTTAGCCTAATGTCAACTGCTCGTCACCTTTTACAAAATATTGCTTTTCCCGATGTTGGGACGTTAATTGTCGAGGAGTTCTCCTGGTAAGAACCAGGAGAACTGCCACTCACCATATGCATTGTGACAAGCATAAATTGCTTAGCAACCATATTAAAGTACCTAATCGAATCGCAACCCGTTAAATACTTATTATTATGTTGTTCCGGTGGCCATCTGTGGTTTTCATCATTTCCACTTCACCAAATGGTGCTTTTCGAGAGCAACTGCATGAGTTACAATAAAAAATACCCAAATCGCTATAGGTGTGCCTATAGAATTTGAGATTTCCTACGATTTCCATGGAATTCCCTCATCAGTTTCGGTGGCAATGTGACCACTTAGGGAGCATAACATTTAAAAAAAAAAAAAAAGAATTGGTCCACAATTGACGGTCAAATCGGTGAATGAATGAATAAAAAACGTAGGTACATAAAAAATAAAACGACTGCCGCTCATATATACTCCTCCTTTTTGGAAGTTAGTTAAAAATGAGCTGCCATCTCTAAATCTTACCTGTTGGTACTGTAGAGGTTTCCCCACGCCTGCACGGCTTCACCATACAACCTACGCGAGAATTTAATAAGTTGATGGGATGTATAGTGTGAAGGACGGGGCGTTTTGCGGGACTCAGTAATTTCGACGTTCGAAAAATCCTGAATTTCAGCATACCGAGCATACCTATACCTAAATACCTATGCAAATTATTTATCTGTAATAAAACCAATTTCACAATTGACGTCTATGCTCGCCTCTCATAGCGAATTAAGGCGACGATAACCGACTTTTAATGATTTTATACTGATGATCACGTCTAAACGAGTAGCGTTAATGATTGGAAAAAAAAATATGTCAAATTAGAGCATTATCTCAATAACTTAATATGTGAATATTTTAGATTATGTTTATATTACATAGTGAAATTAATTTGTAAAATTACGTCTAACGCGATAAAAAACTGAGAATGGCGCAAAATCTACCAAGCATATTTTTCTGAAACCTATTTTAGAATTTAAAAATAATTTAATTATTAATCTAGTAGTATACGCGTTTTATTAAAATATCTTTTGTTTTGTGTATAATAAGTTAATAATGCGTCAAATTGGTGACAGCGCTCCTTGATGGGCTAGTTCTATTACTGGCTGAACGTACGACGCGTTGCGTGAGCTCAGTACAGAACACGCAAGCGAAACACTCAAGGTCACTGGCATATATCTGCGTCTTAAGATAGATCATTAAATTGTTTGTAGATAAATTCCACACTCATTATCACCTCGACTTGCCTTGTTATTTGATGTAAAAACAATAAAATTAACGTCAATAGAGATAACGGGCTATTTTGAAATCTGGTATAGGTAGCTGTTCTTTCTCGGAAAAACTATATTTTTATCTATTTAATATATTTTTATGGTGTGACTATAACTGATAGGCTGAAAAATGATGTGATAAGGCAACGGTGTGGTTTAAAAGATGTAGTGACAAAAATTTAAAAGAGTATGCTTAGATGGTTTGGTCATGTTGAGTGGATGAATGAAAGGCGACTAAAAAAAGGTATTTATACGGCAGATGTGAGTGGAAACGCTGGGAGGAGACGTCCTAGGAGGACATAATAGTGACCTAATTGGTGATGCTCTTCAGAAACGTCAGGTGCGTAGTACTAGCAACAGGCGTGCGTGTATGACCAGGGGGCCGATCGCGCTAATTTTGAACGTTAATACGAAAACTTAACCACAACCAAAAACGTTACGTTAGACACATTTCGTATCGCGGTAATCATTTCAACGGTAACGATTTAGCTTTACTTTAGAAGTTACGTTGGAGGAACGATCGATCGAACTTGCCGTATTGCACTATTTTTTGACAAAAGCTCAAACTCAAAGCATTTATTTCAATTAAACCATTGACAGGCACTTTTGAATTGTCAAGAAGTCGGTCAGTTACAAATATGAAGCTAGTTGCCCATTCCAAATAGTAGGTTCCTATGGAGAAGAACGGGCAAGAAACTCCACGGACACTCTTTTAAATTAAAATATTGATACAAAATATTGGTTACATCATTCATATTGAAGTTAAACATGTGGGAACGATGCAATACGTCAAAAGCGTCCGTGATAAAAAGATAACAATTCAAAACTAAAATAATTAAAAATAAGCCGCGTAATAATAATAAGACAGCGTTTAAAACCAAAAGCGTTTCGTTGGGAACGTATTTTCCGCTATCGAATGAACGTTTTTGATTAACTTTGTGCCGGGCAACTTTCGCAGCGATACGTAACATACTTTTGAATGAAAAAAGATTTAACTCTTTATCTCGATATGTTAGAAAGCTCGATATGTTACACATTAATATTTGGCTAAACACAAATTTTTAAAAATTAAACATACTGCTGAACATGACGCTTCACTTTCCCGCCAAGAAGTCCAACAAAGTTGTTGCACAAACACGACCACAGAAAACTAAACTGACTTTCAACATTTTTTTTTAATGTTACCAAGCCATATTTTACGTTTGGAAATGTTTAGTTTACGAGAATGTCTACCAGACCATCGACTAAAGCCGCCACAAACAATACTAAACCTTATTTGAAGTGGAAGTTGAGCTTGTAATAATAGAGTCGTCAGGGTCAGAGAGTTGAGAGTCGTCAGGGCCTGTCAGGTATTAGGTACACACTCGAAGAAACTCTAGTTTGGGTAAATAATACAAAATAACAACATCACATTTTCAATTTCCCGCCAAAACACGACTTGAGCAAAAGTCGTGTTTTGGCGGGATTACCTAGTATTTCTTAATACTCGTGGCAAGCCCTAAACTTTTTTACTTTGGTAACGTTTGGGTAACGTCAACGATGTTGTCGCTCAGAAAAAATAGCGCGATACCGTTTCTTACATCAGCTAAACCAAAACTAAACCAAAGCCAAAAACGTTCCGTTTGAACGGTAATTACGTTGAAAAATAGCGCGATCGGCCCCCAGCTGTATGAACGAAGCAAAATGATTATGTAAGGAGCGTTGCAGGTTCGTTCTATAGTTCCTCCCTGGGTTGTGGAGGTCAGATAGGCAGTCACCCTATCTAAAATACTGGTATTGAGCTGCATCCGATTAGACTGGAAGCTGACCCCAAACATAGTTAGGAAAAGGCGAGGCAGATTGATTGAGATACTTATTATTGTTACGAGCTTGGGGTTCGTGACAATAAAAACTGCCGATTTAATAACTAAACAAATAGACACTTTAATTAAGAACACCAATTTAAACACACTACTACTTTAAACACAATTAAAACACAATCACTTAATGACACTCTCAAATATCGTTCAGTTGTTCTCGCTTGTCTCGTTTTCAAAAGTAAAACTAACTCCGTCGCGGCCCATACCGGCCTTATATAGGGCCTCGGATAGTTCCCGAAACATCTAGAATATTCGAGTACATACCGGCCCCGACTGACCGGGTGTCGATAGTTCTAGAATCGAACTTTCTCGAAGCATCTTGACTCTATTAGTTTCGCTACTTGATACTAGATGGCGCTAGTAGTAGGCTTTTTAGTTGTGCGCGCAACACTGCCCCCTCCTAAGACATGCTCGTCCCGAGCATTATCGGCCTCATGATAACGCGCCAGTCGATCCACATGGACGATCTTAGGAGTACCTCTTGCCCCTTTCTGTATCCGGTAGGTTACGTCATTGATCTTTGTCACGATCCGGTACGGTCCGTCCCATTTAGTTTGAAGCTTAGGAGATTTCCCTTTGCTGCGGACCGGGTTGTGCAACCACATTAGTGAACCTTCGTTGAACCCTTTATTGTTCATTTTGCGGTCATAACGGGTTTTCATCTTTTCAGACATTTGCTGGCCTGATTGTCTGACGTGCTCATAGATGTCATTCATTTTGTTCCGCAAGTCATTCGCATAATCGGTAATACTGCGTGGGGCATCAGGTGGTATTCCGGTGATCAGGTCTGCAGGCAGCCGTAATTCCCTTCCAAAATTTGCGAAAGCTGGTGTCACCGATGTACTTTCGTGAACAGCACTTCGATATGACAACAAAAACGGTTGTATGTGTTTGTCCCAATCTCGTTGCCGATTTTCCACAACTTTTGCCAGGTATCGCTCCAATGTCTGATTAAATCGCTCCACCATTCCATCCGATTGTGGGTGGTAAGAAGTTGTTCTCGTTTTATGAGTACCCATTACTCGGCAAGTTTCCTGAAATATTTGGGACTCAAAATTACTTCCCTGATCGCTGTGAATTTCCAAGGGTACTCCAAAACGGCAGAAGACTTCATGAACCAGTTTATCTGCAACTGTTGAAGCTTCTTGGTTTGGAATGGCGAAGACTTCCGGCCACTTAGTGAAGTAATCCATCACAACCATGAAATACTTGTTACCACTTTCACTCTCCGGAAATGGCCCCGCAACGTCAAGGGCTATCCTCTCCCATGGTGCACCAACATTGTACAATTTCAATGCACCTCTACTACGAATCTGAGGTCCCCTTACAGCTGCACAACTTGTACATTTGCGACACCAGTCCTCAACATCGTCCCGACAGTGCACCCAGTAAAACCGCTCCCGTATCTTCAGTAGAGTCCGTTTTACTCCCAGATGACCTCCTGAACAACCATTATGGTACAGCTGTAGAACGTCCGGTACTTGAGCTTTAGGAACAACCATTTGCAAATGACAGCTGTCTCCCCGAGCATTTTCCCATTTACGGCACAGGACTCCATCCTGAATCGCCAAGCTGTCCCATTGGGCCCAATAGCTTTTTGTGATCGAACTCATCGCTGAGACGTCGCTCCACCTGGGCTTGGGAGCTCTGGCCTTTATCCACTCCAGAATCGGCTTGATGTCCGAATCTTCCTGCTGTGTACGTTGTAGGCTTTCTTTCCACTTGTTGCTGAGGTCTGTCCTGAGCATTCTCACAGGTACCACTTCCTTACCCTCTTGCCTAGTGCAATGCTTGCAGTCTTCAGGACAAGGTCTTCTTGACAATGCATCCGCGTTGCCATGAAATTTCCTTGGGGCTCTTTGAATATCAGCCAGCACCCGCCCCGCAGTCCTGGCTATTACTCGTTTCCCTGCTGCTAGTGACCGGCCATCTTCCTTTTCTGTAGTTCGCTTAGGGCAACTAGATCGAAGGTGGCCCCTTTCCCCACAGCCGTAGCACCTAGGGATGTATCCTTTACGATCGCGAACTGTAGACGCTGCAACCTCCCTGTCGCGATGGGAACGATGATCCTGCGGCACAGCTTCCACCTCCAGTGCATGGGCCAAGGCGTTCTTAAGCGTCCCGTGGTGACCGAGCCTCACAGCAGCTCTAACTTCAAGGTCGCGGATGCCGTCGATGAATGCCTGCACCAGGTTCCCATCAATAAGCGCAGGTACGGACTGGTAAGCTTTACGAACCAGCTTCTCCACTTCAAGAGCCCACTGCTGCAGGTTTTCGTTACTGCGTTGCACACGATCCTTGAGCTGCGCACGAAACACGTGTTCCAGGTGAGCATCGCCATACCGAGCCTCTAATGCCTCAAGGAGCTGCTCGTAAGTCACTTCCTTACCAAGAGCTTCCAGGACAGTTAAGGCCTGGTCGCGCAGGCCTAGGGTGAGGGCAGTCATAGCCTGACTGTTATTCCACCCGTTCGCCTTCATGACAGCCTCAAACTGGATTTTGTAGGCTGACCAGGAAGAAGTTCCGTCGAACGGTGGCACTTTGAATCCACGTAGCGAAGGTGTTGTAGCTACGGGAGCTGCGATTCCATTCCCAAGTTTAAGGTTACCCAACTCCCGCTTCACATCAGCAATGACGTTGTTAAACTTGCTGATCTGAGTTTCAGCTTCTGACAGGCGGTTGTCATGCTGGGCCACCTTCTCCTTCACCTCCTTCACGTCTTTCCTGAAGGTTGCGTGAAGGTCCTTTATGAGGAGCATCTGCTCTTCCTGGCGGCGAGCCTGTTTTCCTGACGGCGGGACTGCTCCTCCTTATCGCGCTGGAGCTGTTCTTCCAGCCGACGAGCCTGTTCCTCCTGACGGCGGGACTGCTCCTCCTTATCGCGCTGGAGCTGTTCTTCCAGCCGACGAGCTTGTTCCTCCTGACGGCGGGACTGCTCCTCCTTATCGCGCTGGAGCTGTTCTTCCAGCCGACGAGCCTGTTCCTCCTGACGGCGGGACTGTTCCTCCTGACGGCGGGACTGTTCCTGCAGCATCATCACCAGGGCAGCAAAGTCTGGTGCTGCTGATGCTGGAGCTGCTGCGGACGGGTCGAGCTTCGTGGTCGGTAGCTGGCCCGCCGACCTCTGTGGCGTAGCTCCACCAAAACGTCTCTGGTCCGTCTTCTGTTGGCGTTGACTCCGGGTACGGATACCCTCCGTATCGTCTTTAGGTAAAATCGGCATGATTTTAATCCTAGCTTCTGACACCAATTGTTACGAGCTTGGGGTTCGTCACAATAAAAACGGCCGATTTAATAACTAAACAAATAGACACTTTAATTAAGAACACCAATTTAAACACACTACTACTTTAAACACAATTAAAACACAATCACTTAATGACACTCTCAAATATCGTTCAGTTGTTCTCGCTTGTCTCGTTTTCAAAAGTAAAACTAACTCCGTCGCGGCCCATACCGGCCTTATATAGGGCCTCGGATAGTTCCCGAAACATCTAGAATATTCGAGTACATACCGGCCCCGACTGACCGGGTGTCGATAGTTCTAGAATCGAACTTTCTCGAAGCATCTTGACTCTATTAGTTTCGCTACTTGATACTAGATGGCGCTAGTAGTAGGCTTTTTAGTTGTGCGCGCAACATTATCTTAACCACCGAAGAAAAAATTAAATATGTAAGCGTTCCTCTACGCTAACATACGAGTATTCCCGTGCAAAAACGTAACGTCCAAAGGGGGGGAGAGAGGTTTGCCATAATCGCCACGCTTGGCAGGCGGGTTGGCGGTCGCAGTGTGGTGTCAAAACGCATAGAGAACGCTGCTGCCCATTCTCTAGTAAATCCGCATTAGTCGCATTTACGACACCCACGGGAAGACATGGGATGGTGCTATTCTTTACATCCGGCACCAAACGGATTAAAACGTAACGTAAGCAAACGTAACGTTGTACAGAAGCCTTTATAAGTATTGGTCGGACGGTCAGTGCTCTCCATTACCTGACCCATCTTACAAAGATAAAGTGGGAAAAGGGGTCGGTTTATGCAGAGCAGTCTTTTGTTTCAGCGTATTACTGTAAAAAAAAAATATCTTAAGAATTATTTTAATACACGTTATATACGAATGAGGTGATTGCACTGAACGTAACTGAAACACTACATTCTTTTGCTTGCATCAAAGCGTCTATTAGATACGCTACTGAGTATATTGATCTCCAAAAATGTGTTTTCGAATAGTATTTAATATCTGAGTACGTAAACTCCTTCCCCCTTATTAATAAACGCGGTGTAAATTGCCAATCAATGCCGTGTGGTGCCGGATGTAAAGAATAGCACCATCCTATTTCTTCCCGTGGGTATCGTGAAAGGCGACTAAGGGACTTACCTACTAGAGAATGGACAGCAGCGTTCTCTATGCATTTTAATACCATACTGCAATCGACAACCCGCCTGCCAAGCGTGGCGATTATGGCAACCCCTTTGGGGGAGGCCTATGTATAGCAGTGGACGTCTTTCGGCGTTCGGCTGAAATGATGATAATAGCATGGAATTAGTAAGTACTATACAGTATGTAACAAAAACCCTGTTGTTCCTTTTAGGGACGTATATTACAAGCATAACATTGGTAGAATAATAATTAAAAAAAAATAAGCATTGGCTAGTAGAGAAGTCAAAATCAAAGAACTAAAGAGGTAAGAAATCAGTTAAACATTACAAATATTAATAATTACTTAAATATTAATTTTAATTATTTTTGTTGAACAGTTTTTTTTATAAATAACTTGCTTTATTACGTTTGTATACCGATTCTTAAAACGTAGTTAGAAGGAACAACAGGGTTTTTTTTATATTATATAATAGTATATAATAAATTATTCGAATAAATATTTCAGTATTTAGCTTTTTAAATTTTGAGGTTAGTTTCTGTCGTTGCTCAGTTGCTTATTACCAAGGTGAGATGTCAGATGTTACACATATTCGACTACTGTACGGCTCGCTCGTTTTAAGGGTTCCGTAGCCAAATGGCAAAAAACGGAACCCTTATGGATTCGTCATGTCTGTCTGTCTGTCCGTCCGTATGTCACAGCCACTTTTTTCCGAAACTATAAGAACTATACTGTTGAAACTTAGGAAGTAGATGTATTCTGTGAACCGCATTAAGATACTCACACAAAAATAGAAAAAAAAACAATACATTTGGGGGTTCCCCATACTTAGAACTGAAACTCAATTTTTTTTTTCATCAAACCCATACGTTGGGTTGTCTATGGTCTTCAAAAATGATATTGAGGTTTCTAATATATTTTTTTTCTAAACTGAATAGTTTGCGCGAGAGACACTTCCAAAGTATTAAAATGTATGTGTGTGTCTGTAACTTCTAAAATAAGAGAATGATAAAACAAAAAAAATATATGATGTACATTACCATGTAAACTTCCACCGAAAATTGGTTTGAACGAGATCTAGGAAGTAGTTTTTTTTTTAACACGTCATACATCGTAAACCGCAATTTACCTTTTCATAAATAATGGCACGGAACCCTTCGTGGGCGAGTCCGACTCGCACTTGGCCAGCTTTTTTCGTAGTAGGGGTTTCAACGAAATTAGTTAGAATGCGTTAGCAATGCAAACTTAGCATAGGAATGAGCGAATTACGTAAATTAATAGCCAATTGGAGATGCTTTCCGACTATTTTGGAGTGTTTAGCTTCTTTCGACAAACAATATATCAGTTGGTACCCAATTATGTAATCGAGATTAATGCTAGTAGGAAGAAAGTGTTATTTATTTGACTTCAATCTGTTACATAAAGGACAATGACCAAATCACTATGGGAAGTGGCGCATTTGGTTTTATACCGCGGCCAGCGTTGAAGTCAGTATTGGAAAAACCTATCACAAAAATGAATTGATAAACGATTTGTCTACAAATGCAGTCCGAGATGATATATTTGAACTTGAATATGTATGTAAAAAACAAGCTCTAAGATGTACAAAGTTACAAACTACTCTTAGATGATAAATGAGTAAAACAATTTTTTTTTTGTTATGTATGAATGGCGTCTCGCAGGTTAACCAAGGAGGTTGTCGTCTGTGCCTCATTAAACTAGTAATTCTGTGAACAGTAGACCTAGCGAGCACAAACTTATTTTCTTTTAAATTTTTATTAATATACCTACGCAGAAGACATCTTCAAAAGCCAACGACCCAAAAATGGTGCAGTTTTTTTTTTCGCGACTATCACTCAAACATTATTAATTAGATGCAGAATAATAAGACGAACAAAAGTTAATAGGTGGTATAATAACCTAACATCAGTCTGAACCGAGTTGTATACAGGGTGTTAAAGTAACTGCGTGCCATAGCTTAAGGGTAAGTTCAGTATCGATAAAGGAACCATAAAAGAAAAAAAGAAAAAAATTGAAAACACAAAAAAAATATTGCAAGATCAACCTAATTTAGTACCTACTTAAAATAGCAATCGTTTAGAATTAAAATTATTTTATTTGACGGTCCTAAGCCCGTTAAAGTACGAAGAGATTATTTTATTTGTATTTATTTTTTATAATTAATTAAATTTTTTGTTCGTTTTTTATATTTTTTTTATTTTTCCTGTGTTCCTTTATCGATACTGAACCTACCCCTAAGCTATGGCACGCAGTTACTTTTACACCCTGTATACAACTCGGTTCAGACTGATGTTAGGTTATTATACCACCTATTAACTTTTGTTCGTCTTATTATTCTGCATCTAATTAATAATGTTTGAGTGATAGTCGAGAAAAAAAAATCTGCACCATTTTTGGGTCGTTGGCTTTTGAAGATGTCTTCTGCGTAGATATATTAATAAAAATTAAAAAAAAAATAAGTTTGTGCTCGCTAGTCTACTGTTCACAGAATTACTAGTTTAATGAGGCACAGACGACAACCTCCTTGGTTAACCTGCAAGACGCCATTCACAAAAAAAAAAACAAAACAACGATTACCGAAATATGCACATGGCTAAAATCATAAAGGCTCATGCAATTGGTACTATGCAAAACCTGTTAGTACACTATGGTAAAGCTAAGTAAGCACGTGATAGATGCTATGCTTGGCGCCAAAAATCGCCTCTCACACGGCAAGGTCGCGAGTGTACGCGCGGCTTAAGCAGAGATGCACCGGATAGGGTTACCGGTCTACAATACCTTAAATTGCTTAGCATGATTTTCTTTTATATCGAAAACTCTGCAGCATTAATTTTACACTATAAATATATGTAGCAAAGTCTGTTGAGGATTAAAGTTACTTATACTAATGTTTGAGGAAAACACGATTCAATAAAACCAATACTTTTTTTTACTTAAGTTATTAATTTCATCGTTATTTTTTTTGTTTAGACTCAAATCTTTTATGGTTTATTCTAAACCTAAAATATTTTATTTTGTACGCCAGAAATGGCAAAACATGCAGATCTACATGTCATTTTAAGACCTTGCACATATTATTTGATGTATACTCATGTTTTACAATAAATACATTATTATTCTATTATATTCTATAAAAAAAATCTCGACCGATAAAAATTACAAATTTACCTCCAAACCGAACAAAAAACCGCTAGTATAAAAAAAATTACTTCAATTAGATCATGAAACTTTGCGTATTAACTTAAGGGAACTAAATAAAAAGTAGATACTATGTTTCTTTTTTGTAATAATAATAAAAAAAATAATAATAATAAAAATAATAATGTTTTTATAGATATTTTTTTTATATTCTAATATTTAAAAATATAATTTGTATGTACTTAAGTGAAATAAAGAAGATAAAAATAAAATAAATATCTTTATTTCCCAAAAATACAGATAATTGTAATTTGATTTTTATTACCATTATTTTCACCGTAAAAAGAAATTACCTAAACTATCAGCGCCTTGGAGCCCAGCCGCCCACGCCTCAGAATAAGGACAGTGTCATGAAAATGACCTAATCATTATCTGCCAAGCATTATTCCTAACTATGTTTTAGTCGGCTTCCCGTCTTACCGGACGCAGCAGCTAATACCAGTATTTTACACAGAGCGCCTGCCGGCCGGTCTGCACGACCCAGTAACACGATACACCTTGGTAAGACTGGTTGTCAGACTTTCGGGATTTTGACTACCCGTAATGACTGTCAAAGATTTACGAACGACAGCCAGGACCACCGGTTTAACGTGCTCGCCAAGGCACGGTGTCTCGATATGTAATGAATGGTCACCCATCCGCGGACTGACCTCGGCAAGCGTAGCTTAACCTTCCGTGAAGCTGATATTATTTAGCCACAAACCCAGCCATGTCAATTACTAAGCGGTGATGCAGGCCCATGACCCCAGGCCCCTGGCGTCGGGAGTCGCAGGCTCATTCCCGGCCACCATAGGCGCGGGCTTGCAGACGGTGAGCGATGGGTAGCTTCCGATAAGGACCAGGGGGTCTGCTCCGAAGCGTTAATCCGATGTATCGGCCGAATGTTCGGTCATTTTATAACATCCATGGCTTCCTTTTTTGACTTTGAATCCTTACCCGACTTAAAGTCACTTGTTTGACTTTGGCTTATCTCTTTGACTGTCGTTTTTTTTTTCTTTCGCCGTAATCTGCCATAGTTAGCCGTAGTCTAGCAACGGCCGAACATTCGGCCGATACTTCGGATTTATGTTCGGAGTAGTTCGCGCCTCTAAGAGATGTCAGCACGAAATGACGGGGTCCGTTAGGGCCAATGCCTAAAGGGATATCGTGGCCCTGGCACACAGGCAACTGCAGGAACACGGGTGGGTTTTAGTCAGTAAAGGTCTGACACGCCCTCCCGCTTCGCCCATAGCGGGAGAAGTTATTTGATGACCCACCCAAAAAAAAACTGGTGATGTAGAAAGCTAGATACATTTTAATTAATTAATTAATTAAGCATGCAATATCAAGATTCCTTATTTGGTGCGAGTCAAACGACAATCATCTGTTACGTGAACAAAAATAGAATTTACTACCTATTGTATAACTAACCTTCTATTTCACATAAGTGCATGCCCGTAACTGGTTTTCCTTAGGAATTATGCAGAGAACACGGGATGTTACATGGCCTTTAAATTGAACGAGAGGGAATTTCTTATAGGGCCTAACCGCCAGTTGCACGTAAGTCCATTAAATATAATTCCCCGTTAAATGTAATGCTTTCACTTTCTGATAGGTTCTGTTAGATAGAGACAGCATTACTTTTAATCGGGAATTAAATTTAATGGACTTACGTGCAACTAGCGGTAGTCAGGTATTTTAGTTAACAGGAAATTGTATTAGATTATCTTCTGGTAGTGTATTTGTATTGTCTTAATAATTATATTTCGCGGAAATTGTGCGTTTTAATTATGGTTCTAATTAATCTTAAGTTTATCACAGACCTGCCTGTGTCCCAGCAGTGATATTTGTTTTTTTTTTATATTACTTATTCAAATTTTTTGTTCGAATTATGAAAAAAATCCTTCGAGCCTCGTTAGATCTTATTTTTTTTTATGTTTCTCAATTTGCATAAAATTTATTCATAAAACCACCAAACACCTTTATTAACGATACAATAAACTGAAACCTTTGAATCCCGAAAGTCTGACAACCAGTCTTACCACGGGATTGTATCGAGATTAAATAGGCAGTCGCTCCATTTAAAATAGGGACTGCTACTCAAGTGCCTCCGGTTATACTGGAAGACGACCCCAACATAGTTGGAATGATGGGATAGGGATGATGAAACTGAAACCTCTATGACGACATGTCATCACAACGCGTCACCTATACATCTCGCCAAACAAGATGAAACATAAATGATCTGCTATCAAAAGCAAACCGTAAACACGTTTGTTGGGCAGTCCCCCCATAATAGTTACAAGTGCCAACCCTAGCCTCAACAGGTGATACAGAACGGCTCAATGATCATTTACCGACTACCAACCATATGTAGCGTTCGCGAACGCGGTTTGAAATTCAAAGTGTAAAGAGTGTCGGTTGCAAAAACAAATAATTAACGTTTGAATTTGGAATTTTGTATATTTGAATTAAAGTGACATTTAAAAAAAAAATATGTTTATGTGAGTGTTTTTGTTTGGTGATAGCGATTTAGTTTGTTTTTTCGGAGATTTTTTGTAAGTTTTTTTTATTATTTGTTTTTATTTATTTTAAGTTTGTTTACGTTTGTAAAAAAAGGTCCAAGCAATATCAATTTTTAAGGTCTTTACTGTATTAAGAACTACAGGTGGAATTCAGTGGGTCAGTTAAAAGTTGATTCTTAAATAATTTAAAAGTTACATTATATTTTTTCACATATTTATTGTTAATTAATTTGATAACTATTGCGAAATTAATGCAATGATTAAATAACACATTCTAAGATATTTAAAATTATGTATTTGGCGTAACTTTCGTCAAAAATATCTAAATATCAAGTTGACTATTTTTATTAATATATTTTTTTAACTGTATTTACTAATTAATAATTATGTATTTAATAGTTATAACAAAACAGCCAGATAAAATAAAAATAATCCGATACGCAACTTTAAAGAATAAATCGGTATTCGAATAATAAATAACAAAACAACAATTAGGCACAATGCAGATCACACAAAAACCTAATTACTCTCATTTTTATAATCTACATAATTATGACATCGTAAAAAGGCCCAGTATAATCTGACATTCCTTAGCAGCACGTGTCATTGAACCCAACTGTCAAATTTCCGTTAAGTTCAGTACATTTAAACATAGTTCCCTAATTTGCCGCATACCAACATACGCTGGTCCTTCGACCCGAGTATGCTAAACCGTTTACTATCTTGCTCAACACATATTACCTTGACCGTATATGAACCAGGTTAAGCGGGTTGCAACAAAATCGTAGCCAGTGTAATGTTTAGTTAGCTCTCAGACAATAAATAGATGATTATAGAACCTACGCAAAACGGTCACTTCCTTTTGATTCATCGCTCTTTATAAAGATGTCTGCCGTTTATTAGTTACGATTGAGATTTGCAAATTTTGTGCGATGTACTCGCTGCTTATTAACCGACTTCTAATAAAGGAGGGGGTTCTCAATTCAGATGTGTGTATTTTTTTTTAATGTTTGTTCGCGCATAACACCGTCACTTGCCAACCGATTTGAAAAATTTTTTTTTTGTTGGAGAGGGTATACTTCCCAATGAAAATTTTATCAAAATCGGACAAGCGGTTTTTGAAAAATCAACGAAAATCTGAAAAAAAAAAGTATGTTTGTTCACCGATTTCTCCGTCAACTATGGACCGATTTTGAAAATTGTTTTTTTTTAATTTTTGGGTTCCGTACCCAAAGGGTAAAACGGGACCCTATTACTAACACTCCGCAGCTGTCCCTCCGCCTGTCACCACGCATCTTTCCCATGCCACCGGTGGTAGGCAGAATTTACAGAACGACAGTGCTACAATACAATCCTTACTTGCTCCTTTTGCTTCGTCCACATTCATACATGCCTGCAGTCTCGAGTCGAGACTGCTGGCCCAGATGTATGAATGCGACTGAATTCGGTCGTAAAGCGATCGCTATATACGTCGAGACTCTCGCCGTCGTTTTTAGGGTTCCGTACCCAAAGGGTAAAACGGGAACCCTATTACTAAGGCTCCACCGTCAGTCTGTCTGTCTGTCCGCCTGTCACCAGGCTGTATCTCATGAACCGTGATAGTTAGACAGAAATTTTTACAGATGATGTATTTCTGTTGCCGCTATAACAACGAATACAAAAAAAAACAGAATAAAATAAATATTTTAAAGGGCTCCCATACAACAGACATGTTTTTTTTTTGCCATTTTTATAGATAACTAGCTGCTGCCCGTAGCTTCACCGGCGAGGCTTTTTCTAAACCTATAAACCTTCCTCTTGAATCACTCTATCTATTAAAAAAAACTGTATCAAAATCCGTTGCGTAGTTTAAAAGATACACACACATACAGATACATAGGGACAAACAGAAGGCGGGAAGCGACTTTGTTTTATACTATTGTAGTGTTGGTACGTAACCTTCGTGCGCGAGTCCGACTCGTACTTGGTTCGTTTTCTTTTTCTCCATGATTTGAGACTTTTATTTAGAAAAATGAGAGGCGCCTGCCAAATATTATTTCCCCCTCACTTTTCTAAATAAAAGTCTCAAAGTCTAGCTGTTATTGAATATCTAACTATTGAGGGAATTTAGTTGTTTAATTTTAATTTAGTTCGGTTGTCATGGTATGGGCATGTGATGCGGAGGATTGAGGAAAATGTCGTGAGGAAAGCTGTTTTGAGTATGAATGTCGATGGCTATAAGAGTACTCATATTCATTTATTTGCGTTCCACAAGGTAAAAAAGATGTTAACAAAAGGCTTACAGCTAAGATCCGTTGTCAGGAAACCGCAAAATTATATAGCTAAAATCAAAATATAATTAAAAAATCAAAATAAAATAAAGAATACAACATAAAATTAAAAATAAATAAAAAAATCAAAATAAAAAAGTAAAAAAATCAAAAAAAAATTAATAAAACAAAAAAAAAACATTAAAAATCAAAATTATATAAAAAAGTAGGGAAGACCAAAGAAACGATGGATGGACTGTGTGAAAGATGATATGGCTAGAAGGGGAGTGACTACCTCGGTGAGATGATGGCCAATAGAGAAGTGGGGATGAAAGGGACATGTTGCGCAGACCACAAATAAATTAGGATAAGGGGAGGAGAATGATGGAGAATGATGATCTTGAGTGAATTTAGTGGGCAATCAGACTCTTAAAAGATAAGACAAGAATGACTTAAGTGTTACAAATGTTCTGACGAAAATCTTTAGACATCACAAGCGAATAGTTTTGTTCCAAATATAACCATGACTTTAATCTAAATGCTATGTTATTTACAAGTTATAAAAATGTTTATTTACTTGGGCAGTCGGTAAAGGAAAAATGAAACGTGAGGAAATCTGGACTTCTAGTTAATATTAGCTTACCATCGCCCGCGTGGTTTTTTCTAAAATAAAAGCCTAAGTTACTTCTTATAATATCAGCTATTGTGTCAGTGAAAGTTCCGTCAAAATTGGTCCAGCTGTTTCGGAGATTAGCCGGAACAAACGTTTGTTTGTTATTGTGTATTTTTTTTGTTATTGTGTATTTTTGTCTATCTGTCTAGACAGACAAAAATAAAAATAAACATTGATATAATATGTACCGTATATTTTTTCATGTGCATTTATTTTATTTTATTTATTTGGGACAAAAAAAAATGCATATGATAACATACGGTACAATCATAATTATGCATTTAGTAAAAAGCAGTTATTTTGACATTATAAATAGACTGAAATCACCAACCCGTCTGGAGCAAGCGTGGTGATCAGGGCTCGGAAACCGGTTAATTTTCTATGTAACCTTAACCGTTATTATAAAGGTTTTCGAACATGTTTCGTTAATTATTTAATATTTATCTGATATCAATTGTATCAAAAATAATTTGTATCTTCGGAAATAAAAATTAACCAGTTTCAAGCTCTGCTGGTGATCAATGCTGGTGCTTTCTCTGTATGAAAAGAGGCCTGCAGGGGGATGATAAAAATAGGCTGAAATTATTACCTATTAGTCAAACTTAAAACTTGTAACAGTAAGTGTGACAGTACTTTTCGTAAGAGAGCATCTATTTCTTGATGATTGGCATACGAAACTACACCGATGAATTTTTACCGGTGAATTGAAAAACTTTTTCCAAAAAAAAAAAAAAAACAACCGATTTCAGTGTCTGTATTTAAGTGCCAAAAGGCACCGACTTCCGAAATTAAAGTTATTTTTCACTTTGTTGTGTTATTTTTGGTAGTCGGGTTATTATTTTTTTGTAAAAAGTTTTTTATTTTTCATTTTTTAGAGGGCCAGTTTTGAATTTATTTAGGTTACAATAGCTTAATGTTAACTGCTCATCACCGTTTACAAAATATTGCTTTTCCCGATGCTGGAACGTTGTTTGTTGAGGATTTCTCCTGGTAAGAACCAGGAGAACTGCCACTCACCATATGCATAGTGACGAGCATAAACTGCTTAATCGCAACTCGTTAAATAGGTAGGTACTCATTATTATATTGTTCCGGTGGCCATTTGTGGTCTCCATCATTAGTTCCACTTCAACAAATAATGCTTTTCAAGTACAAATGCATGAGTTACTACAAAAAAAACCGAAATTGCTATAGGTGTGCCTATAAAATATGAGGATTCCCTTCGATTTCCATGGGATTCCCTCATCAGATTCTGATTTTGTGATAAAGAAACCACCTCGAGAGCATACCCCCTTTCAAGCAAAAAAAAAATTTGAAAAATCGGTTCACTTTTGACGGAGAAGTCGGTGAACATATAAAAAATAATAAAAAAATAAAAAAAACATACCGACGAACATTATCCTGGCACATGGTGCGCTGTCCATTTCGTCTTGGTACGGATTTTTTGGTGTTGGTTGTTAGTTTGAAGCGGTTTAAAAAGTGTTCCTTTTTAGAAGTAAAAAGGTTTCATGTTTGTTTTAAAGTGCGAAATCGATTTGCCTCAAATTCCTTTGTTAGTATATCCTTGGTAGATCTTCGTTTGCCCTTTATATTAACGTTCTTATTTACAAATATTTTCATGTTTAAGCCACTTTTTCGAGAGCTTTGTGCATCCTCATTATTTTCATTGCTTGCCTTAACCATGGGGGCTCGTAGTTAAATGATAACGGCCTCACGGGTCAATTAATAATTTATTGAATGATTTTATTTATTGAACAAATAATGGTTGAACAATCAAACACTTACAAACAACACCATGCGTATACAATAATAGCGTATTACAATAGGTTGATCAGGTTAAGCTATCCTTGCCGCGGTCGGCCCATGGATGGGTGACCATACATTAAATGTCATACCGAGACCCTTCCGTGCCTCGGAAAACACGTTAAGCAGTTGGTCCCGGATGTCATTCGTAGATCTTTAAAAGCCGTTACAGGTAGTTAGAAGCTCAAAAGTCTGTCAACCAGTCTTACCAATGGGTATACGGCGAGCTACCCATCGCTCACCGTCCGCAAGCCCACGCCTACGGTGGCCGGGAATCAGCCTGTGACTCCCGCCGCCCGGGGCGTCTCTTGCGGCGACTAGGGGCACGAGGGCGCGAACCTTGCCTCTCCCTCACGTGTTCCGCCTCCTCCTTCGCGAGCATTACTGCTTCGCAGAAGGAGGTGACGGCCTCCCATGCACTCTCGCTCTGAACTATGGCCTGAACTAGGGCCGGACGCGAGAGATCGCCACCGCCGATCACTCGCGTGCGGCCCTAGTTCTAGACTAGTAAATATAAAAGGAAGCTTTTAAAATACAAAAGACGGAGACGAAGGCACGGGCTACTGCTAGTAATATTATATTTTATGCAGTTTTCTTATACGTATTGTATATTGCGACTAATGTAAACATAATTATTAGCATAAACAATATCTATAACAAATTTTGTTCCGAAACATAAATACTTCTACATAATACGTTATCACCGGATCTATCTTAAGAATTGGAATGCTTATGAATATCAAGCGTACGGTAATAAGCGAGGTAACGAGACATAATACTGATTTTAAGATTAAGATAATAATAGGGTAATTAACTAAGATACCTATATAAAATCTTTATGCAGACTTAGAAGTATAAAAAGCCTGACTCACTGATGTAGGAATAGATAGTTAGATCGTTTATTTGGTGCACACAAAAGACATAGCACAACCTACAGAAGCACGATTATAATTTTACTAATTACATGTATATTAGGAAATAGCTACAAGGTAAACAAAACAAAAGAAGAAGAAAAGACAATAGGTATATTGTTATGAGACTATTGGCTATAACACACTTTAAAATAACGAATTAACAAACATACAAAGTGCGGTGTGCGTCTCAAGGTTGCACCAAATGGGAGTCCAGCTCAGCATATGACAGGCAAATATACCTGACGCTGATACTCTGTTGGATCCCTGCGGTGAGAATCGTATATTTTTGAACTTCAGTCGCCCCATAAATAAGGACTAAGGACCAAAAAATACTGACCATTGATTTAATACACACATTTAACAGCGAAAGTCCTTCACCAGGGGACAAACCTACGAGCTTTTAGAAAACATTAATCCAATATAAATGAATTAATGAAATGCACCGACCCCAGCGTTGTTAAACCAGACTCGATCATTCGAATGAACCCAAATATTCACAACTAGCCCCTGGAGCCTCATGTTTCATGGGACTACAGAGACCATTATCGCATATCAAAGAATAGAGCGGGGGGCGCGATAATGGTAGGGAAGACGTGCCCTTAGGATATGGAAGGATTATTAGAGCTATACCGGATATGCATCCTTGAGCAATCATTGGAATAGTGGAGAGACGGGTTATATTTATCTATGGGTTATTAATGACGTCACCATCAAAACAAACATTTGAATTTTTGCTAGTTGGAGGTCAAATCCGAAAATTAATTCGTGGTCCTAAATTCCGCGTTACCAGGCGTCCATAAACATGTAGGATCACACACACAATACGTCTTCAATTCCTAGATCCGCTTACAAATTAAAATGCCAGAGCAACCTACATTCGATTGTCGTGACATTACGCACGTATCCTGGTGTCAATATGTTGTGTTTTCCCAGGATCCGCTTGACTCGATTAGTATGCAGCATTAAAATATTGTTGACGTGAGAATTGTATCGGTGTGTTATAATGATATCATTAATCATCGAATTGTCGGCTTCATTGTGGTGGCAGGAAAATGGTTTTGGATCGAAGGTTATCCGCCTGGGTAGGATAGTGTCCAGTAGAGTCAACTATACCCTAAGTCATCAATTCAGATAATTTATGTAAACAAAGGTGATAACAGATCAAAAAAATATCGTCATAATGGTAATTCACATAAAATGGCGGAAAACAAGGCTATATTGACTTTTATGTACTGATTTTAGAAATAATAATTAAACAATTATCATACCGTGTTAATTTTTATAAGTTTTCGGTTTTAAACAAAGTTATTAAAAAAAGAAAATTTTGTGGTATAAAAAATATTATGATACTGGTAACACTACAGGAGTTCCCAACATTCTCAAATTTCATTTGACATAATTTGCAAACTCGCGTTTTTTCAATACGTTCGTTTTCTTTTCTCCGATCATATTATTCGCTGCGTGTTTGTTCATTGTGCTTTGTTATCATCGTGTTAAGTGTTTCATTTTGTTGTTAGTTGTTATATTTCCTTGTTTCTGTTGTGTTTTTGTTAAGTTTGATATATGATAAATTGTTTTGCAGCACTGTCCTGTCATTTTGACAGTGACATTTCTTTGTTTACTAAAATTATCTGAATTGATGACTTAGGGTATACGTTTTTCTTTCAAATTTATTTAAAACTTTTTTATTAGTTCTTAGTTTTTGCTCGCGTCTTCTCGAGGTCGAAAATTATGTCAAAGGAATTTACTACCGAGATAACAAGTGTCTGATGTCCCAACTCAGGTCATGGTCTACTTGTGTGCCAATTTTATCGAAATCTGTTCAGCCTTTAAGGCGTGAAAAACTAACAGACACAGATAGACGATGTTACTTTAGCATGTATAATATTATTATCTCATAAGCTATACAGGGTTATTTTTAAAACGTCAATAACCTCTTAAGGGGTCATTGTACTCATCATTTCGCACAACTTTTATTACGGGACCAAAACTGAAATCACGAAAAAAAAACCAGCTGTTCCCTACATTTATGTTCGAATAATTTGTTAAAATGTAGGGAACAGCTGATTTTTTTTTCGCGACTTCAGGTTTGGTGCCATAGTAAAAGTTGTTCATAATGATGAGTACAATGACCCCTTAAGAGGTTATTGACGTTTTAAAAATGACCCCGTATATAGCTAATGGATGGACTGGGTGAAAGATGATAATATGGCTAATGATCTATGTAACCTAATTATATTCAACTGCATAACTAGACTAGAAGCCGACTCCGATTCCGACATAACAAAGACTTTGTTGAAGAGTTAAATCGGTAACTTTAGTCCTGAAATAGATTTATTTCGTTCTAATACCAATCACTTTGTTTCAACTCATAAAACTATTTTCTATTCCGAACGGATACCATTGTTTAAAATAATACCAAAACAAGTTCAAAGGTATAAGGTACAGTCAATAAAAATGCTTTGTATGTAATTATAAGACCTTTAATTGAAAAATAAATCAGTTAAATCATCAAGATACATAAAAATATTAGAAAACCAATTTAATTTGACTAGTTTTGACTGAGCTGACTGTACCAAATTCAAGTTGTTAGTATTCTTTCGCACATTACATTTAATTATTTAAAGAGTGGTATCCGTTCGGAAGGTTTGGAGGAGGCTTTCACCGCGAAAGCGGCCCTTACACCTAACAATACTAACCTTATTTTAAGTACAAAACTAACATTACTAACAAATAAATAAATAAATAAGTAACATCAAAAAACTAAATGTAAGGGATAAAATAAAGCTAATAAAAATCCGTTCGGAATAGAAAATAAATATGAGTTGAAACAAATGCCAGTGGTATTAGTTGTTGGTATTAGAATGGAATAAATCCTGAAAAATGTGCATAAATATTGGATGTATCATTGAAATGCGGGCCTTATCTAGTGAAAGGATTTATTAGTATAATTGGTATTTAGGATTTATCTATTTCCTTGTTCTATTCAAGTAGCTTTATAGTTTCCGTATAAATATCGAGCCCGAAAAGGAAGAACATCGTAAGCGACATTAATTAAAATTTACAGGAGAGTTTTTTATTGATTATTTTATTGATTTATTTAATTATTTATTGAAAAAGTAAAATACCTACATTATGTCGCTTACGATGTTCTTCCTTTTCAGGCTCGATGTATTATAATTATCACTTGTTTAAAAAACGGACTGCCTCGTTGGTATAGTGGTCTCAAGCGCTACTGCCGAGCATGAGGTCTTGGGTTCGATTCCCAAGTTGGGCAAAGTGTTATTGGGTTTTTCCATCAGGAAATTCTCTGTAACCGCCCGGAGTCTGTATTTGTACCCGGTTGATGGCAATAGGCCCTATTACATGGGTCTTAAAACATAACTGGCGAAATGTTGGTGTAGTATAAGTACACTTCTGCCGAACCCTTCCGGCATTACAGGCCTGATGTTATGTTAAAAAACGGTGAAGGAAAACATTGTGAGGAAACCGGCTTGCCTGATAGATATTTATCGATGGCATGTGAAGTCAATTCATAAACTCAAACTCAAAGCATTTATTTCAATTAAACCATTTATAGGCACTTTTGAATTGTCAAGGAGTCAGTCAGTTAGAAATATGAATCTAGTTGCCCATTCCAAAGAGTAGCAGGTTTTTATGAAGAATAACACGGACAATATATGATGACAACCAACCAACCAATGGATATGATTGTCAAAATATTTAGTGTATTGGATACGAGGGTTTTGGCTACTTTGTATGTGAGTATTTTAATTATGTTTATTTGTTGAAATGTGCGATTTGTTTGTGCAGAATAAACAATTTTTCTTTCTTTCTTATATGAAGGAACCATGGGCCAGGCCCATGGGCAGCTCTCCGGTCAGCTCGACAACACGTAAGGCCCAGTTTCCACTAAAGCGGAGAAGAGCGGAGAGGAGAGGAGATGTTTTGTAATCAACCAATAAGATACCGTTATCGTACCATCGCATCGAAATAACGATATCTTACTGGTCGTTTACAAAACAATATCTCCTCTCCTCTCCGCTCTTCTCCGCTTTGGTGGAAACCGGGCCTTATAACGTGATGATTTTTGTTCAACTGTCATAATAAAACCCATTACTACTATTACGCAAAGAAATAATAGTTTCCAAGTGACTGAAAAAGTGTGTTTAGCATATTAGTCATTTTATTCTTGTAAGTAGGAAATTACCTGAGGGTGAATTAATTTGATTGTGGTCGTAAAGCAAATATAGGTTTTACCAATGAAATATTATAATGATGATTTGTCATAAAAATATGTTGTACTAGCTTTTGCTCGAGGCTTCGCTCGCGTTAATTTAGAATTTGACAATCATTTCGGGTTGTACTCTGCTTGTCCCATAATATAATTCAATAATGATTCAAAATACACGTGGCGCCATCTAATATCATAAGAACTTTATTGTTGATTTCCTCGGAAACAGTACTTTTTTTCGGTATGAAAGGTACCATATATCCGTTTCTGTACACCTGACAACGTATATGCAAAATTTCAGGATGATTGGTTCAGTGGTTTAGGCGTGAAAAGGTAACAAACTTATTTTCGCATTTATAATATTATGATATAATATTATAGTTAGAATGATATAGTGGAGAGATATTATGTTCTTGGTCTAAGACAATCATCATCATCTGCCCAGTCTATTCCCAAATATATTGGGGTCAGCTTCCAGTCTAACCAGATGCAGCTGAATACCAGTATTTTAAATGGAGCGACTGACTATCTGACCTCCACAACCCAGTTACTGGGTAATACACTACCCCTTGGTAAGACTGGTTGTTAGACTTTCAGGCTTCTGACGACCCGTAACGACTATCAAAGATCCACGAATGACAGCCGGGAACAACGGCTTAGCGTGTTTTTGGAGGCAGGTCAGAGGATGGGTGTCCATCTTTATATACCAAGACCCCTCGGTCTTGGTATATAAAGATGGACACCCATCCTCTGACCAACCCCGGCAAGCGTAGCTTAACCTGATGGATCGACCCGTGCAGCTGGTATTACTTAGCCACGACCTCCTCCATGCATTGGCAAAATAAATTGACATTAAGTATGGAGTTACATTTTAATTTAAAGCCCTAACTCCTGCACTAGGTGGTACCTGCAAAATAAACAATAAAATAAAAAAGTTTTTTTGACATTAAGTATGGAGTTACATTTTAATTTAAAGCCCTGACTCCTGCACTAGGTGGTACCTGCAAAATAAAAAATAAAATAAAAAAGTTTTATTAACATTAAGTATGGAGTTACATTTTAATTTAAAGTCCTGCACTAAAAATCCTGCACTAGGTGGTACCTGATCTAAATCAGAAACGATCTAAATATGAAACTAGATCCAAGATAGTTTAAAATCTGTGTTTAGTTACCAGTATAGGATTGCGTGTAGCATCGATTGTTTATTACAATTGATTACGAGTACTGTCGGCGAAATAATTTAGTATTTTTCTCGCTAAACGTCAATTATACGGTTGAAGAAAAAAATCGCACGGAATCGTTTTATGGTGAGTGATATGGATTTATTACTTGAGAGCTTCTTTGGGTTCCAAAGTCAAGGTCGATTCTTTATTAATGTCGAATGTATTAAGGCTTCTACATACCGGGGCGACTTGTCGCGCGACGCGACATGACACAAAGGCACCGCTCATCCCGCGACACGCGGGGCCTTTGTGCCGTGTCGCGTCGCGCGACAAGTCGCGCTGGTATGTAGAAGCCTTTAGGCAAATTGTTTTATTGGTTTTGAATATCATTAATCTCTGTTTTGTTCTAAGTGAATTCTTTATTCACAATTTTATAATGACTTCAATTTTTGGATTTAATTTTTGGATATAATAATATGTTTATTGACTATAATATTATGATTAATACTCTCACTGAAGGTAAACGCAATTGGGTTAAACCTGGATAAAATTTAATTCCAAAAAGGCCTCTACTTTTTTATATTTTTTTATGTATTTCTGAAATTCTAAATATAAAAAATGTGTCTATTAGGTTATTGAAAATCTTGACTGTGTCACTTCCGGATGCCCGCCCAGTTCGCTATTATTTACTTTTTACGTACGTATTACCTTAAATACATTTAGCGCTAACGCCTTTAGTACACCTACGCGTTCGTATGCGGCAGCGAAACAACGAAAAAACTGTAAGTAGTATGGCAGAATTTCGCATACGCTATGTCTCACTCTCGCATTAACTACATGAAATAGTTGCGTCTTTGTCGGTATTGTTTCACAAGGAACAGCGAAATCATCGTTACACAGACGCAGATGTTTCGCTAGTGGTGTTTCGCAGCGCAAGGCATCCGCATGCGTTCTGTCGGTGAGGACAGATTTTCGCAACATGGAAGCCGAAAATATTGAAATATTTTTTAATTAAATTCGAAATTATCCCGAATTATATGCAGTTGGTCACGCAGATTATAAAAAAACGTACACGACATTCTGAAATGACGTCTGCACCCGCGGTTCACGAAAATTACAATCACATTTACTTGCGAAAAAATTGCAGTGTACCGCAGATATTTCGCTATTGCAGTAGTTCCACAGAGATTCGCTGCCGCATACGAACGCGTAGGTGTACTAAAGGCGTAAATGTAGTCAGTGATTTTTGGAGCAAGCGGGCCGAAAATTACAATGACATTTATTTGCGAAAAAATTGCAGTGTACCGCAGATATTTCGCTACTGCAGTAGGTAGTTCCACAGAGATTCGCTGCCGCATACGAACGCGTAGGTGTAATAAAGGCGTAAATGTAGTCAGTGATTTTTGGAGCAAGCGGGCCTAATCTACATCAATACAAGCAATTATTTATCCTTTAGGGTGGATTCAAATTTTGCTTAAGTTTTTTCAATTCAGTCAGTGTCAGGTTGTGCCTCGATCAAATGATTTGCGACCATAACAAATATGTATTTTAATTACGTAAATACACATTCTCAAAATTATTAATACATATCACTAAGTTAGATTTGTTCCTGAACTTTTCCGAATTTTTTTTTATGGAATAAATCTAACTAAGCGTAAAACGTAAAGTAAATTATTTAACTGTGCTCTCTCAACCTTAGTCTTGCGTCTCACAAACCAGAAAAAGCGGTAAAATACCCGACATTCGTACAAAACGTTAATAATTTTCCTTGTATTTTGCATTACCTTTGGCGGAGGAAAGTCCCAGAGTGGTGAGAGCATCTTAATTGAAGACAAAACGAGTTTTTGAACCAGTATATATGGACGCTGCGTGCATTTTTATTAGTTTGACTAGTTTTTTATGATTGCGGAAAAATGTGGTCCTAATGTGCGGTTGAAATCTTTTGGCCCTTTGTTTCAAAATTTTTGCTAAGGTTTTTTGGATTTTGTGTGAGAAGTAAACTAACAGGTTTTAAGCAGGTATAGTACAGTCGGTGACCAGCATTACCTGACCCCTCTTCCATTATTCTTCTTTGTAAGAGGGCTCGGGTAATGCTAGTCGTACGTGTACTGATGTCAAACTTTACGGCGGCTCTGAAGTGCGCCAAGCGCAGTACCTCACCCGTCACCCCCGCTGACACGTGAATTTGTAACTGAACAGCGACTCGCCTCATGTTCCGAGCTGCCATAAAGTTTGAATCGGACTGTATCTGAGCTTATAAGTAGGTAATAAATCTTAATACTCTTGGAAATATTCATAGCCAATTTTTTTTTATAAGCTCCTTATGTATAAGCCAAACTCAAAACAATAATTTTGTTGGTAGACATGAGCATAAATTAGTAAACAGTGAATCAAAAACTCCAGGAAACAATAATTGAAAAATAACTGCAATTAAGTGCCTATACTATACACTTCAAATGGCTTAGCATGATCCTCCGTTATGTCGAAAATACAGCAGCATTATTTTGAAATAAATATATGGTAAAGTTGAGGAATAATGATAACTACTATGTTTGAAGAAAACACGATTCCATAAAAAATATTCTATAGAAAAAAAAAAACAAAGTTACCTCCAAACCGAACAATAAACCGCTGGTATTCAAAAACTCAACTAACTATAAAGCAGGTCTTGGATTTTTTTTAATTACCATTATTTTCACCGTAAAAAGAAATAAAGTAAACTATCGGTGCCTTGGAGTCTTCTCGCTCTCTGTCTCGCTTGCTCGCGTGACCGCCAGCAGTAGGTGCGAGCGAGATAAAGAGTAAGATGGCGCAGAGGTATTATAGACTCTTAAATTGTGATTGTCTAACTAAAGTGTAGTCTTGTAGGCATTATTACGCGTAACTTAATCAAGAGTTTCTTGCCGCAGATTTTTTATTGTTTCTCTTAGCTTTAACACCGTATGCAACGTTAGGACCTAATGGCTGCGTCAGCAAACGGTATTCGCGTTGCTGAATTTTGATCCGGATAAATGTACTTATAAAATTGAAACATATTTTTTTGTGTTATTTTTTCCACCGACACGCTGAGAAGAATACTGACTAACATGATCAATGGTTAATCTTCCTCGCAATCTTGAGATTAAGGAAAAAAATAATCATCACAATCGCGATATAATTGGAGTCTAAATTTAATTATGGCGTAAAATGTAAACTTTGATCTGCGCACACCTAATAATTTTAATAAATATTTTTTTTTCCGTTGTTAATTAATGATTTTCCGTCTGTTTTTTGTAAGGACCAGCTTCTTTTAAATACCGTGATATCCTTAGGACCAGTTTTTAGGGTTCCGTACCTTAAAAGGAACCCTTACAGGATCACTCGTGTGACTGTCAGTCTGTCACAGCCAACTAGCTCCGCATCTACTGGACTGATTAAGTTGACACTTAAACGTAAACATTATGAATTTCTGTGACTCAAACGCGGATGTTTACGCAAATGAATTTTGGTTATGGGGGTCACTTTTGGGGGCAAAATAGAAAAAAAAAGTTTGGAAAAAGCGGTACCGTGTGACATATCAAATGAAAGTGCTGGTTGTAAGGATTTCAGATATATTTTTTTAATAATTTTAAAATAAATACTTTTAAAGTCATGTAAGAAAATAGATCTCCGAAACTACTGAGCATGAAAGGCTACGAAAGATTTTTAAATGTAGTGCCTAGAGGATAATAGCTAGGTAACTTTTTACCTAGCAACATCCTCTCTCATTAACCTTTAATGATGTCCTTAGATATTTTATCAACTTATAGCATTTTGGCTTCTTAAGTTCTTACTGTACATTAACATATAATATCCAAGTTATTCTAATAATATTCATTTACACATACATACATAAACTCACGTCTTCTTCCCATGGGGGTAGGCAGAAACTATAGAACGCCACCTGCTACCCTACTCCTTTTGCTTCGCCAACGTTCATACATGTGGTCATACACGCACGCCGGTTGCGAGTACTACGCCCCTGACCTTTCTGAAGAACATCACCAATTTGGTCAGTCCTCCTAGGGCGTCCCCTCCCGGCGTTTCCACGCACCTCTGCTTTATAAATACCTGTTGTTAGTCGCCTTTCACTCATCTTCTCAACATAACCAAAGCATCTAAGCATACTCTTTGAAATTTTTGTTACTACATCTTCTTTTAAACTGCACCGTTGCCTTATCACCTCATTTTCAGCCTATCATTCATAGTCAAGCCAGACATTCTTTGCAAGGAACGCATTGCCACAGCATTTATTCTATTTTCATTCATATATATAATGCATTAATAGGATTAAACACTTCACAGTTTATGAGGATCAGGGTTTTACGGTATCCTCCCCTTGTCATTTTGATCTAGTGCTAGTACCTGATATTTCATAGAAAATAGGTGTTAATTTGTATTGTCAATGAGAAAAATATTTAGCTGAAGTCATCCTTCGGCATTGAAATCGGGTTACAAAAGCGTAGTTGAGGCATTAAATTATGTAGAGCATATCTTAGGGCAACCTGACCTACTATTACCAACCCTATATACATATTACAAATGTAGGTTTAAGCTTCTTAAAGAAAATCAGCCAGTTCTGTCACGTATCTACATACTCAACTCAGCCCAGTTGTATAATTATGCTGCAAAAAAGGCCATTAACTGAATCCGTTTGACAGCTAGATGCTTCTGATTAATTATTCACATAGTCATCAACTCCAATAAACCCAGGTACATCAAAATACCCATTGCTATTGGTACAGTCATCGCTGCTTCTAAAGTAAAAACCACAATGAACATTAAAAAAACTTTGCCTTCAACTTGATTAATTATCACCGTTAGACGTCAGCAGAGTGTGCAATGCTGTAGGATACATTTTTTTAAATATATCTTTTTACGCAAGCGTGTGTCCGGCCCACTGGGCACAGTTAGATTTGGTCTTGGGTGAGGAGAGCTGCATAACGATTGATAGATGCATCTTGTTAAATAGTTAATGTAGCTTCACGAAGTTTTTAGAAATTAACGGTGTATTATTTATGTGGTTTACTTGGTTAATTAATTTTAAAATTGCAATTTTTTTTTTTTAATCTTTAATGGTTTTCCCGAGTCCGTTTATTTTAAGTTTACATTGTTTAAACTACTGGTTTAAGTATGTAGTTTTATCTTAATTGTGTGTAGCTATAAAAAGAGTAATTAAGTTTATTTTTATGCAAAAAACACAATAGTAAAATTAATTAGTTTGACATGACTTACCGTAGTTTGTAAAAGAAGAGCAAATGTCAATGGAATTTAGAGCAATTATGTTCTTGCAGAGATACATCTATCACTAGTAGTTCTGCAAACAGTAGACAGCGAGCACAAACTTTTTTGCAATATAAACCATGTTTTTTTTTAAACATGTTCTCTGGTCTCTGGTCTCTGGGGTAGAAATCCAAAAGTGAGCAATTTACTGCATTTCGAGGAGCTATTCTGCTAATCACGCCAAAGATCCTCATCAGAACTTCATCAAATTCCTATGAGACCTACTTAAAGTTACTTAAAAAAAAAAAATCGAAATCGGATCTCATAAGGTGGAGATATCCAGTAGCCTCCTTTTTGGAGGAAGTACCACTCCAATCAAAAATCTCAGACAACAAAAAAAGTCTGTAAAGTCGAAAACTTGTGTACCAAGTTTCGTCAAGATCGGTTATAAAATACGACCTATAAAGGAGTAGCAACAAACTGACAGAGAAAAGAAAAAAAAATAGAAATCGGATCTCATAAGGCGGAGATATCCAGTAGCCTCCTTTTTGGAGGAAGTACCACTCCAATCAAAAATCTCAGACAACAAAAAAAGTCTGTAAAGTCGAAAACTTGTGTACCAAGTTTCGTCAAGATCGGTTATAAAATACGACCTATAAAGGAGTAGCAACAAACTGACAGAGAAAAGAAAAAAAAATAGAAATCGGATCTCATAAGGCGGAGATATCCAGTAGCCTCCTTTTTGGAGGAAGTACCACTCCAATCAAAAATCTCAGACAACAAAAAAAGTCTGTAAAGTCGAAAACTTGTGTACCAAGTTTCGTCAAGATCGGTTATAAAATACGACCTATAAAGGAGTAGCAACAAACTGACAGAGAAAAGCAAATTTTGCGACTTGAAGCAGAGACGCTGCGCACGCGCTCGGTCAAACAAAACGATTTGTTGTAAGTAACTGCCAGACAATATATTATGTGAAGTCAGCTTGAAGTGCATTGTCATTCAACCTGATGCTCAACCTCACTTCACCTGTGTTTTCACGATGAGATAGTAATAGCATCGGCGACGAAACGCCTCCTTAGATAAAACTAAATTAATTGGGTCGACACCCATTCCTATTATCGAATTGGTACGTAATTCATTATTTGAATTTTATAGGTCAAGGTCTTTACTTTCTTTGGCTTCGTTTGGATATTGTCTTTCATCTACATGGTTATACCTTACCCGGTTCTTAAATAGTTATACGAAAACCAACCTCTTTCAAATTCTCTTACTTTCAAATCGAATCTAATTCTCGTCTCTGGTTCAATTTTTAACTCACTCCTGCCAACACGGGAAGTATAAAGAAGCGGTCCTAAGGTTCTAATCTCATCCGGTAGGTATCTCACGATAATATTGTACCATAGCATCAAATGGTACCAATATCAACGCCTCAACCTTGACCTCGCCGAGTCAGTTCGATTGAGGCGTTGTGTCATCTTCGAAGCTAAAGCCTAAGTGTTTAACAAATAAGGTTATGCATTTGTGTACAAAATTACTGTGATTGTTAGAACTAAATAGACCTTCAGTGTTATTAACAAGACATTTTTTAGGGAGAAACTATTGAATTTGTTCTTTATTTTATCATTGTTGATGCTCAACGTTATTGGTTCTTCGTGGCAGAGAAGTGGTCCTTTGATCCCGGATATCATAAGTTGCACGATGTATTATTGGCCGTCATACCGATGTAACTGATGCTTTATCATCAACTTGATCTTATTTATTATATTATATTTAAGAGCGTTTACGACTTACGGCATTTCATACAAACTTTCAAGCCCTTGTTTTTCAAAATGACTTAACCGATTTTAATGAAACTTCATACACATATGCAAGATACAAAGGTCTAAAAAGTTAGTTAAGAACATTTTCGAAAAACAGTGTTACAGCCAAATTAGACCGATTTTATATTTTCCATAGAAACAGAGATTTCCAGTTATCTGTTTTTAAATAAGACATTTCGAAAATGTTCTTAACTAACTTTTTAAACCTTTGTATCTTGCTTATGCGTATAAAGTTTCATTAAAATCAGTTCAATAATTTCGAAAAACAAGGGCTTGAAAGTTTGTATGAAATGCTGTACGTCGTAAACGCTCTTATGTCATTTGTTAAATATAAGCCTCGTCTTAGACTATAATGTTCGTTGTTCTTTTAAAAATAATCTTATCGTACTGACCTTCTGAGAAAGTGCCTAAAATCCAGCTCATGTGGTTGTTGTTATTTCTATAGAAGTACGGTAAGGACGTTTAATTCAAGGATCTCTTCAATTTCTGTCTGTTCGAAATATAGACAAATATCTGAAAAACCTTCGAAAATGTTAATTATTTAAGTGATACAATAGCTGATGTTCATTAATAAACAGATACGTATTTGTACTGTACTTCTAAGAATGTAGTCCATCTTATCGCCAAAACCTTCGGAGATAGTACGGAAAGGTCTATTATTTGTGACCTATTGGTCTGAATAGGTATAGCTATTACTATTGATGTACATCCCTATTATACTTACATTACGACTATTGACTGATACACGGCTGAGCATCAGACATTCAACGTTTTCGGTGCGACAAATCTAAACTCGACCTTTAGCCATTTTTTGATTTTAAAAAGGCCTTCGACACGTTCATTCACAATTCTAAGACAATGTATGTCACGCGCCATCGCTCTTCCCTTCTACCAATGTCTATGACAAGGCCCTAGTAGCCTTGAATGCCAGTTTTTCCTTAACCATCACTTACGAAAAGATAATCTAATAGAAATGATGGAAGAGAAACTGTCGAAATAAATTCTGTTTTCTTACAAGGATTTTCTTAAGACACCTTTGATTATTTTGAAGGTTTCTTTCTCTGAGGTGCTAGTTCCCTTGAACTAATTAATAGTTGTAAGATAATATTTTCTTGTAATGACTGTATCTGTCATTATGCATAGAAGGGATCTGAACACGTAAGGTTATTAATGCTGTGTTCGGCATTGAGTACCGCAAATATAACTAGCTTCATTTGGATTTACTTTGTATAGAAAAGAGCCTATAACCGTTGTTCTACGAGTTAAAGTCTGGGAAATGCATTTTAATACAAAATTCAATTATTGTTCGTAAATTAAAATCGCAATGGTCATTCTTTGACTGTTGTTTATAATGACTAACGCGGGAAACAAAACTCAAATCAATATGATGCTAACCGCTAGATTCAAAAACCTTATTCACAAGTTATTTTTAGCAACAATAATAACATCATCTAAATATACATTTTTACAACAAAAGGAAAACGTACACTAATTTCACAGACGTGTCTTATTTTACGTATGGCACAATCACCAATAATCGCAGCATGTAAATCTTTAAGGACCAAGTTAATTTGATAAGCGTGACTAAAGTAAAGGCAGATATGAATAAGCCATAATCGTAAACAGGGTATTTTTAACGATGTTATTGTGTGTATCTAATTTTAATAATATACTGTGGAGTTTTTTGCCAGCTCTTCTCGGAGGTTGGAGGTAGTTAAGTCTACCACAGACTTAACTACCTCCAACCTCCGGCCAAGTAATAGTGATATATCCTTGGGTCCGCCAACATTAGGACCTAGATCATTGTCCTTCACCAGAGCTGCTACTGATGCTTCGAGGAGGAGAGTGGAGTCTGTTGGCAGAGAAAACGTAATATATTATATTCTTTATTTTTCGCACAACAATGATCCAACGTGTTAATAAACAATAATATAACTTATTACTAGTGTTAGTAGTTACAAAAAATACAATAGAGAAGACAGTTTTTAAAGTATTGTGAAAAGGACATCCCCAAATTAATTTGTAGTGATTGTCCTTCTCACAAAACTTTTAATAATCGGAGAGTCGATACTCTCCGCCAAAGTTTTTAGAATGCTGTTGCCACTCGCCCGCAACCTTGACAACAGCGACGCGGTTTTCTTCCGAATGACGGCGTGGAAGCCGTCAGTTCGGTTTTGCGCAAACATGGTAGAAGCGCTGCACCATCGTGGCAGTCCCAACAGCATCCTAAAAATATTATTATACTTAATGCGTAGGTCATCCAGCGTTGTTTTGGTATAGTTGAGCCAAAGATTCCCCGTGTAAAAGCACGTAATGGTTGGTTAACGTATTTTCCGTTTGCCTGCCCCATGGGATTCCCATCGGTAAAAATTACGAACTTCCATACAAAGTTTCATCCCCTATAATCCCTTTAAGGAGTGAATTTTCAAAAGCTTCCTTTTTTATTTAAACTTCTCGCACACAGTAAGGTACAAAGGCGGACTTAAAGCCTTAGCTCTAACCGTCAACCAAGGGTGGTGAAGAGATAAGATGGCGAGTGAGTCTGATTGAGAGAAAATAATAATATTAAAAAATATAACATAATTAATTACTTGGTTCACAAGTACATAAATAGGTTATAAACTTATAATACACATACATACATAATTATTAACTATAATATATCCCTACATGACTACGTGCCATAGCTTAGTGGTAAATTCAGTATCGATAAAAGAACCAAGGAAAAAAAAATGAAAACAAAAAAAATATATTGAAAGATCAACCTAATGTAGTACCTACTAACTTAAAATAGCAATCGTTTAGAATTAAAATTATTTCATTTGACGGTCCTAAGCCAGTTAAAGTACGAAGATACTTATTTTTTTCATGTTTAGTTAATTTTTATTTTCCTGGGTTCCTATAACGATACTGAACCTACCTTTAAGCTATGGCACGCAATTACTTTAACACCCTGTATATATTCAAATTTAAATTTAAAATCTATAAATACATACAAATTCAAGGAAAAGCGGTAATTGAGATGACTCTACACTATTTGTTTTGAAAATAACTCTGCAATTAGTGCTCACTTTTGCTATAAGGAACTCTTATACAAAATTTCATGCTTTTAGTCCTTTAGTTTTAGGTTGTGCGTTGTCTGTTCGTGAATGAATTTAAGATTTATAATCAGTAGTTATCTCATTAGGACCATGGTCTATTATGACATTACCATCGAGTGACATGTGAGATTTTCCTATGGTTTAAAAACGATGTTTAAGTGCATACACTGTATTAACACGTATTCATAATAGGGTAACGAGCGCGTTAAAGCGATATAATTAATGACTCTTCACGATTATGAATGAAGTTAAAGTCTTTTAAAGAATAACTGGAACAATGCAGTCATGCTCTTTTATTAAGCACGTAAAGGTATTAAGTGCTAAAGTGCTTGAAAATACGTGACCGAATTTCTGAAAGATGTTGGTTATCGTTTTTCCGTAATTGTCTTGAGCAGTGTTACTCTTCTCCAATTAACAATGCCAACCTCTAGAACCAATCTCTAATTTTTAATTTATTATATATTTTTATTTTTATTGATTGTTATTATTATTTTATTTTTGATTTCTGAATGATTTTAATTCCTAATTCCTATTTTCATAATTAATTCATAACCCATGATGCGGCGCGCGATCTATTCGAAAATCCCCGGGTGAGCTTGGTTATCTAGACTAGATTGCTTGGCAAACGCGCCACATAGGACCGATTGTCGAGTTTCGACGCCATACTCAGACGCGGCTGTTACCGCTCAGTAACCGCTCGACAGCCGCGACCCATGTGGTTTTGGCGCCAAAATCATCGCCATAGTCAGACGCAGCCGTTACCGCGCCGCGCCGTAACCGTTCGAAATCCGCGACTCACGCAGTTTTGGCGCTAAAACCGCGCGCTACCTGATGGGTTATTTGGGTGCGTCTCATAACCTATAAACTCATTTGGTCTAATTTCATTTTATTATCGTTCATAAGATATAATCAACGTGAGATATACCAACTGTTGATATAATTTCTTTACATATAACATTTATTTATTCTAAAACTTATTTCGTATAACGTTATTGGTTATAACGTTTATTTAATAGAAAATCATTAGGCCTATCGTTTAAAATATATAATATTGCGATTAATTTGATTGAGCGTGCTGCGAGAGCGGTGTGACAGAAACGAATCGCAGCAAAACCGACTCCACGTAGTCTTGTCTGCCCTACCCCTAGAGTGTTATTTAAAATCGCGTAGGCGCGTAGGGGCGAGGCGGCTCGCGAGCTGAGGAGCAGGTAGTTTCAACGCTTGCCGTCATGGCTGAGGCTGACTGGCAGGGCCGGCCAGCAAGCCGAAGCCTCGGTGGTGAGCGTGAAACACATCTGTGACGATAAGCTCGCATGGGACCGCTGGAGCCCTGCAGCGCCGGAGCCGTGACAGAAAACATGGCTGCTGCATGTTGCATGCTTGCTGCATGCTTGCTTGCACGTTTTATCATATTAGACTAAATAGGTTTTATGTCTTTTGAGTGGTATATCAAACGATTTTATATTCAATGTATGATATGCTTATAAAAATTAGTTGCTTTAAAATTATATCAATCGTTTATTATATTAACTGATCATTATAACAAATAAAATTATAGATTCAGTTGTTATATCTTTTAAATATTAGAGATTTTGTAATTATATCAAATATTACTTACCCGGGTTATTTGTGTTTTGTTGTGCTGTATTACGCTGACCAGTCAATAATTCAAGAGGCCTTTTCTATCTATATTGGGCCACCCAGATACAGGCTGTGCCTAGTTAGGGGCCCACGGCTACTTCTACTTATGCACTCTTTCAATTGACTTTGTTCATTGTTCCTGTTTTCTATCTGGATTTTTGTAGTAGCAGCCCGGAATCTGGATTTGTTCCCGGTTGATGGCAATAGGCTCGCTTCCTATTACATGGGACTAAAATATAACTGGGCAACACCCCCCCTTGGGGGAGGCCTATGTCCAGCAGTGGACGTGTTTCGGCTGAAATGATGATGATGATGAAAACATTACTAGCCACATGTGTACTATAGGTACACCCTGCCTGACTTATCAAGGAATACAGAAGTTGATTTCAAGTTTAAATGTAAGAGGGAATCAATTTTATTCTTAAATAAGTGACGATTTTGATACTTAGTAATATTTCAATGACGATAGTACTGTAGCTTTCATTTGTATTTAAATTGGCAGAAATTTAAAAAAAGAATCGGTCCTTGGAGTCGGGAGGCGTTTTAATTTGGATGAATGAAAATATATATAAATATTTTTTTAATCAATAATTAAAGAGTTTATCTAAGGCCCCAATTACATTATCATATATTTATCATACAAATATGATTTCATATCTGTCAAATTTTATGATCATAGTTAAATGATGCTGTTCTTAATTTTCACATATCACACATACGATCATAAAAACGTCATACTTATCAAGATGAATATTTTAGCCGTGTTTGCCGTAGCTATGGGTGCAATTTTAATAATTGCATTAAAAAGAAGATAAAACCGGTTACAATTTTGTAAAAAATACTTATTTTCCTCGTAAAGGTTTATTAATATTTTTGTTGTTTCGTATTCCAGTCGAAATTGTAGCATTTTGACGCCATTTTTGAGATTAGACGGATATGATCATATTTGTACGCTTGCTGTCAAATAGGATCCCATATAGGATCATAGACGATTGAATCATAATTATGTAGATATAGGTTATTCATTTAAATATTACTCGTACATCTTTGATCGTATTGCTATGATAGTCGAATATGGCTCTTATATGTATAGGCCAACAGGACCTTGTTACTACTAAATAGCCTGAGAGCAACTTGGAAGTAGCGCTCGCTCGGCTCGCGCACGGTTGCTCACTTTGCCCGACCAGCGAATCGAACCCAGGACCTCATGCTCAGCAATAGCGCTTGCGGCCGCTAAAACAACGAGGCAGTGTTATGTTAAATCTTATAATAATAATGCAAGGATGTAGCCTTATTTTTAGTAACATCATAATATCCTTAACGTATGTCTCTCATAATCTTTAGTCTAAAAATAAACGTGCGCAATTACAAATCACATCACGTACATCGTTAAAACTAAGTAGGCTTTTATACCTACAAGTTATGTCTACCGCGCATCAGTTCAATGTCAAACTGAATTACTTTCTATTGTACATATCAGAGTAGTGTACTTAAACAATGAGTACCGAAGGTCTACTCTGAATGATTTGTCATTAACAGCACACGTAGTAGTAATAAGATTTCGATTTAAACAATTTTCCCTTTTTAAACGACTTCTAAAAAGGAGGAGGTTCCATGTTCGTCTGTATTTTTTTTGTATTTTCATCGATATTGTCAATTGTGGACCGATTATGTAAATTATTTTTTCATTTCGTAGAGGAAGTTTGCGCGGTGTCTCTTAAAAATTGTATTAACGTTGCTTGGGTAGTTTTTGAGTTAGCTTCAATAAAATATATTTATCCCACTAGACTGAAATAAAGTGGTTTGTACCTTCTGCACAATATTTTGTGTTAGTATTCTCAAAACAGTAATCGCCGTTAACGTCATTGACATACATTGCGTTTGACGTAATGTCGATGGTATCGGTATATTCTGGAGTTTAGTGACGATTTGGTAACGATGCCGTTTCTATACAGAATTGGCCCTTTAAGTAATTCAAGGAAAGAAAGAAAAAATGTTTTTTTTTTATACTGCAATAGGTAATATTATTACTGAATAACATGCTTGAGATTAGAAAATCTAAATTGAGAGCTTGAGAGCTTCATTGAGATTAGGGAATTAATTTCCCTGACTTTACTAATAGCCAACTGTTAGTTGTTATTAAGCAAATTGACTACCAGGTTAGATTATCCGTAAATTCAAATCACAACTGTAATATTTTGACAGTTGTATGAAATAGCTATATCACTGTAGATTGGCATATTGTGTCAATTTAATAAATATTTTTTTTTCTAACTTTTCTTGGCGGGAATGTGAAGCGTCATGTTCAGCAGTTTTGTTTTATTTTCTAAAATTTGTGTTTAGCCGAATGTGTAATAATTCACTTCATCATTATTTAAACAAACTTTGTACTTGTTACCTAATTTTATTTGACACTGGCTAAATATGCAACTGAACGAAGCCATAAAAAAAAACGTAACTGTCAAAATACTTGTCTGCAGTTAAAGAAAATCGGTGCTTCCAGTATGTAGAACCCTTCATCATCATCGTAGTCCTGCCCTAGTCCCATATTACTTGGGGTTGGAAGCTTTTAATCTAGTATACGACCACCCTATGTAAAATTTAAACATTTTTTATCTGTAACTTTTATGGTGTACATAACTCAAACTCAAAGCATTTATTTCAATTAAACCATTGACAGGCACTTTTGAATTAAGAGTAAGAAAGAGTATTCTATTCTATTCTATACGAGTAGGTACTTGGCATATAAAAATAATCCTTTCTTTGAAAAACTTATGCGACTAAGGGCGAATTTCACCAACGAAACTAAACGCGATCAGCACATCTAAAGCGCGTTCAAGAGCTGTCAGTGTCATTATTGTTGGGGAATCTTGACACTAACATCTCTTGAACGCAGTTTAGATGTGTTGATCGCGTTCAGTTTCATTGATGAAATCAGGCCATATTGGTAGCAGGTGGCAGATATTTTTACTTCGAGATAAACATTTTGATCCTTAAAATCTTATAATATTATATTATTGAAATATTTTATAATATTATCTTCATTGGCTCACGTGATTCTCAGAATATAAAACATCGTTTGATGTAACAAATTAAAATTAATGTGTCCTAGAAACATCGAAGAAGAATTAATTTAAATATAAATCATAATTAATGTTTTTTATATTTAAATTATATAAATTACTTATGCATGTCTCAGCGCAATAGTGATGTAGATTATGTAGTACCTATTTATTTTTAATAATTTTGTATGCAATTATGATATTATTTTTATTGCTGATGTGAAGATGTCAAAGTAATTTGGGCAAGGACAAATTTCAATTTGAATGGATCATGTTAATGTCAGTCAGAGGACAAAAGGCTGCGTTCAAATTGATATTTACTGCCGAACTAAATTCATAATGAATCATAGCACGCTTCTAATATTCTAAATTACTTTAATATAGATTTTTGGTCTTCCACTATTATGAGAACCAATAATTTAAATTTTAATCAAGAAATCGTAAGTTTGCGATTTTTTAGGTAAATACTTATTGCAAATATTTGCTAAAATCATTTGAAATCAAACCCTTTACTTCTCAGCTCATGTTTACAATGCTTGGTTTCTTTTCCTCATTCACGCCATTCTTATGAATACCAATACCGTTATTACAATAACTAGAACAGAATAAAAGTACATTTGGACGATCCTGTCCATCCTATTTTATGACCCCTTAGTCACCGCTTACGATGGTCACAGGAAACATACAGTTATCTATTCGCATCTAACTCAGTAGCATACCTCCTATATTTTAATTAATCGTTTTTAAATCCTACTACAGTTCAGAATACGCGCAAAGGTCATTCAACGGGACGCACAATCAAATAATATGTCGTTATGCACTTGTATTTAGGTTTAATGGTAGGCAAATTTTATGTAATGAGTTGGTATTTTGTTATTCTTCATTAGCTGTCATCCGTGACGTTTTGGTCTGTTATTTGGGTGAAGGTTTTTTAGAACCATCGTTCACTTAAGTAGATTTATAATGGGATAGCCAGAGAGAGAGAGAGGAAAGGGAGACTGGGGAGATTAACCTTGTGAATGAATGAAATGCACTGACCCCAGCGTGGTTAAACCAGACTATACTCCGTTTGAAATAAGATTAGACATTTAAATAAACCTTTTTTACAGTCCGTTCAATCGATTTTGACTTCTATTGCGTTGGTGGCATGACCAATGATAGCTGTAATAAACAGTTGGTATTGTAACCACGTTTTTGCTTTTAATACCATCCTTATGCATAGGGAACAGAAATCAAAATCGATTGAACGGACTGTAAACAAGTTTATTTAAATGTCTAATCTTATTTCAAATGGAGTATAGATTACTCGAATGCACAAAAAGATTCACACTAGCCCCTGGAGCCTCATAATATCAAAGATTAGACCGGGGGGCGCGATAATGGTAGGGAAGTCATCCCCTTGGTGTATTATAAGGATTATTAAAGCCGTACCAGATATCCATCCTTAAGCAAGCATTAGAATAGTGGAGAGACGGGTGATATTTATCTATATAGGGAGGGATCTTTTAACAGCGTCGCCGCCAGGTTAGCTCAGGTTCAGCTGCTTTGTCGATTCTTTTCTGTGTCACTGCTATAAAGAAAGAAAAAAAGAAAGAAAAATTGTTTATTCTGCACAAACAAAACACACATTACAAAAATGAGCGTACCTAGTGAGACCTATGCGTTTTAGATTTCTAGTAAATTTCGTTAGCACCTTTCTTGATTTTATCTCGGCCTTTAACCGTGTTCATCCAAAAATTGATTTCCTTGGTGATACCATATTCGAGAATTACTCATATTATTATCGTGATCAAAGATTAGCTCATTAAACGGGTTAATATAAAAAAAAGAATGAAGGAATGAAATAAAAAACATTTATTCAACACAGACTAAAAGGCACTTAATAAAAAAAAACAAAAGTCATTTATTCAAACTAGACTGAAAATCAGCATGTTTAAATGTCAAATAACATACAGTCCCCCAAGATTCACATACGTCATTAGATATGCTTACATTCTAACATGTACGTAAAACAAGAGACTTAGCAGTCAAAAGAAGGGTAAACTATCAATATGTGATTCTTTACGTCAAATATTTAACATTTAATTTCGAAGGCTATTCAGTCATTATCATTGGCAAAGACAAGGCCTTCTTCATTAAAATAACAAATGAACTAACAGACTCTTCAGCTTTATTATGTTAGTATAGATAGGTTCTATTATTTACCAAGTTTGGCAAAGTTAAAGATTCGTTATCAAACATTATTTGTTAATGTGGTGCAATTTTTGGCAACGAGAACAGAGAAACAAAAATACCAACTTTATAATGGAAATGTGAAAGTGAGGGAATTGGCAGATAGCCCACCGGGGACTGCACTAATCTACTACTACTGTACTCATCATTGCCAAGCAAAAGGCAAGGTAGATGAGGACTGACTTCTAACAGGATGCACCTAATAATCAAATACGTTGCCGTTTATAATACGTCGCCGTTTATAATACCTTGCCGTTTATAATACATTGCCGTTTAAAATACTTTGCCGTTTATATAATGCGTTGCCGTTTATATAATAAGTTGCCGTTTATAATACATTGCCGTTTATATAATACGTTACGTACGCAGTGGTGGCCCAGTGGTACCGGCCCCGACTTACGAGTTGTAGGTCGTGGGTTCGACCCAGGCAGGCACATTATTTTTTGTAATTTATTTCATCACTATGCTCTCAAAAACTGTGAAGGAAAAAACATCATGAGGAAACCGGCATGTCCTGGAACCAAACATTCAAAGACATGTGACAAGTTGATAGCAGAAGAATTTATGAAAGTTATGAAACAATGCATTAGGAACCATCAAAATTCTTCGGATTGTTATTGAAAATGTGTTACGCAATTGGGGTGCAGGTCAATATTTTAATATTTATAAGAGAATGTCAAGTGTCAAGCTATTTTGACCCATGTGTGTTGCAACTATAATTGACCGAGCGAGCGAAGCGTCTCTGCTTCAAGTCTGGCAAATTTTGCTGTCAGTTTGTTGGTACTCCAGGTCCTATTTTACAACCGATCTGGACGAAACTTGATAAATAAGTTTTACGACTTCATAGATATTTTTTGTCGTCTGGAATTTTTGTTTGGATTGGGGGTACTTCCTCCGAAAAGGGGCAAAAAGAGGCTACTGGATATCTCCGCCTTATGAGATTTGATTTCTATAGATCTTTTTTTATTTGAAACTGATCAACTTTAAATTGATCTCATAGAAATTTGGTGAAGGTCTGATTCTGATTCTGCTCACCACGCCGAAGATCCTCGATCTTCAGCGTGGTGAGCAGAATAGCTCCTCAAAATGCAATAAATTGCTCACTTTTAGATTTGTGCCAGTGGAATCGGCCCTTTAACTACTAGGTTGGGATTAAAAGAGCACCTAGGACCACCTTCTCATCACAAAACATCAAACCATCATTCAACTAGACTGCAGCGTTACCTCTATCAATTAAAACCTATTAGTTCATTTTTCTAGCTGGCCTACACATTTTTACTCATATTTTTTATGGTTTTTGTTGAAAACAAATCCCGTTTTAAATAACTTTAGTGGTAAGTATATTAATGGTTGCAAAAAAAGTTTGTGCTCGCGAGGTCTACAGTTACTGTTCGCAGAACTACTAGTATTATTACTGATAACTTGACCAGCCCGGCATTTAAACTGCCCATCATATGACGGGCCCAGTACGGCCCCAGATGTTAAGCTATAACCTCTGCGTATTAGAAATGCAATAGCTCGTAAGCCACATCTGTCTACTGCGGACGTGTCCTACGTGTCGTCTCCGTGTCTTGTCCGCATTGCATCTGACACGGTGTCAAGAGCGGAAGTTTGGCTTCAAGATTCAAGGAAGGCTACGTGTAGACTGCAATTCATTCTGAAATAAATATTAAACTTCCTTTGAGTACGTTCATCTAGTAGTTGAAAGTGTGGTTGCTGAATGCAGGATCGGGATCAACTTCCGAGTCAGCAATGTGATATTTGGTATGAGAAATAGGCATTTTTCTTCCGGAGTCCAAATTTAGGCCCGGTTAATTGCAATTGCCTTTACCGGGATTTTTATCATAAGGGACTTAAATATAACTGCTGAAATGTCGGTGTACGAAACACCTCTTCTAGTTTCTTGTTGACTTGAATGTGCCCTGGCGGCTGAGAGTGTGTCATGTTCACTCAAATGTCTAGCTGATGGTGGCGTGTGTGTTGGATCATTAAGTTCCCTTCAAAATGGTTGAGCTAAATGGTGCTGATCCATGCGTCATGTTCGTGAACGGGCGCCGTCTGTAGGGACTGGTCGTTTCTTAGCTGCCACGGCTTATTTTAACTTATGTATTTTAATTGCTTTTTATATTTTTATTACGGACGCTTGTAACGTGCACGTCTTTCTACATTGTTCTCACATGTATAATTTCAACATAAATTATGTAACCATATTTTGATTTATAAGAGTGTCCGTGGAGTTTCTTGCCCGTTCTTTTCCATAGGAACCTACTATACGCTTTGGAATGGGCAACTAGCTTCATCTCTCTGACTGACCGACCCCTTGACAATTCAAAAGTACCTGTAATATGTTTATTTGAAATAAATGCTTTGAGTTTGAGTTTTCGTTGGTAAATACAGGCTTGGTGGTACCTCAGGCAAATTCGCGGACACAGTTCACAGTTAAAAGCATCTCTATGTCACTGCATCTTGTTTGGTTTTGTTTACAACTCCATAAGCCGATCTAGTGCTAAGGCTGACTGTTCAATGGAGCGGAGAAGTGAGGAGACGAGCGGAGTTTTGCCAATATTAACCAATGAAATGTTTTTAGGGTTCCGTACCTCAAAAGGAAATAACGGAACCCAATAGGATCGTTTGTCTGTCTGTCACAGCCAGTTTGCTCCGAATTTACTGGACCGATTAAATTGAAATCTTGGTACACATATGAATTTCTTTGACTCAAACATGGACGTGTCATGTAAAGTAAATAAATTAATTTTGAATATAGGGGTCACCTTTGGAGGGTAAATTAGAAAATTTAAAAAAAAAATAACAAACTGTACCGTCTGACATATCAATGAAAGGCATGTTGTAAGAATTTCAGCTATATAAGTATTTTTAATGATTTTAAAACAAATGTTTTTAAAGTTATTTAAGAAAATATATAAAAATTGACCATCCCCCTCTTAGCTCCGAAACTACGGAGTCTAAAAAAATTGAATATAGTTCTTTACTTATAGATTACAGGAAAACCTATAAGAAGTATATGATCTTAAAACAACATGCTAAATCTCTCAATATTGTGCGTAAAAATTTACATTTGCAGTTGGAATAAATAAGGGAACATGTTTTTCAACTACAATGTTTAGTTTTTTCTTGGGATAAATTTATCCCAAATACAGAACCCTTCAGTGGGCCAGTTTTTTATCCATGTGGAGCTGAGCGGAGTTTAGATTCTATTGATTAATATAGGTACAACTCCGCTCCTCCCCACTCCTCTCCTCTGTTCTCCGCTCCAGTGAACAGGCAGTCTTAGACTTGGTTGAATTTGATAGTTTAATGGCGTAGGATTACTAGCTTTTGATCGTTATATGAATGCCTCAGCCAGATGGTATTGTAGCTGCAAATTCATCTGCTTGAATGTTATACAATTCCCTACCATTATGTAATTGTTGTTACATACCATGTCTTTAGTCAAAAGGACTAGATTGATTTACGGCAAACAATAAATAATGTTCTTACTGTCAAAGTATATTTTGTGAGGAAATATTATAATAACGGGAAGAGCAATTGCCTCTTGGCTTCGTTAAGGGTACTTTGACAACCGTTATTTCTTTTCAAATCTCCACCCCAAAGACTTAAAAGCGGCCAACCCGTTATACTTTTCATACGAACGCTCGTACGTAATTATGGCGTTGTAACACATCTTTCTTTGATTTTTTTAACTAATTAGGTAACTCGTCCATTATAATTAGGTTTCTATTGGAGCGAAAAATAAAAATTTGGAGTAATAAATTCAGTATGTTCCGTGTGGTGCCGGACGTAAAGAATAGCACTTTTTTTGCACAAAATTTACCTGAAATTTGGCCGCTCAATATGTACTCATAAATTGTAAAAGTAAAAAAAAAACATTTTCATAGCAACCTCGCACATGTAATGCAAATTCTAAATGACAACCATTTATTACACAAACTCGTAGAGCTTACTCAAAAACACGTATTTCCTGGAACAGGTTTTGATGAAATTTCGGCACACTATTTTTTGTTCAATGTTATTGCGGTCTCACTTGCTTGTACACTTGTGCTGAATGAAACAACAAGCTTTTCAAATATGCTGGCGTTGACGATAGACGGTCCGGGAAGGGCCCTCTAGGTAGACGGCCACATTTGGGTTAAATGGGTAGAATTTGAGAAATTGGGTAAAATTTGTCCAAAAAAGCAGATTTTTGCAGGCTTATACTGTATTTGTTTCTCCAAATATTTATTTTTTGCTTGAATAGAAATCTAGATGGGTAAGTAATATTTGATATAATTACAAAATCTCTAATATTTACAAGATATAACAACTGAATCTATAATTTTATTTGATATACTTATCAGTTAATATAATAAACGATTGATATATATTAATTTTAAAGCAACTAGTTTTTATAAGCATATCATACATTGATTATTCGCTAACTGCGAGACTAAGCAGACGTGTTTTTTGTGTTGATTATAACGATATTGATTTAAGTAATTACGAATAATGTTATTGCAATAATTTGCGGAGTCAGTTTATTGTGTAAGTGTCGAGAGTGACTAACAAGTTTTTTCGTTGTGAAAGATGAACTAAATAGTTTATAGACAATCAACGTTTTCGGTGTTAGTATGTCTAACCCAGGAGATAGCCCCTTCGGCCGCAGTCAAATAGTACGACGAAGTCCCCCACCGACGCCATCGCCTGGCCATCAAAACCAGACAAGGGAACCAGAGCCGCCAGCCGCCACGGAGAACGAATTACCGGCTGAAGTCGTCTCTACGACGGAGCTTCAGAGATGGCTTGGGTCCATCGACACAATTTTGACCGAAATTTGCTCAATTGTGGCGGAAGGAAAAATGAATTCCGACCAAAAACTCCGTGTCACCAATCTCTGTCGAAAAGTCAACCATGGGACGTCTCAGATGGCCGTGCTGTACCAATCCCTGAAGCAGAAGTCCATCCAGGCGCACACAACCATCCAACACCTTCAAGTGCAGCAGAATGTTGCGGCATCCCTTTGCCAATTCAAAGAAGTCGTGGAAACGAAGATGAGCCGAACCGAACCAGAAGGTACTTCCTACGCTAACATGGTGAAGACAGGCTCTGATAAATTTATTCGCCCAGCAAATCTCAGTTCGGTCGCTATATATCCCAGCGATAAAACCAAAACCAGTGACGACACCAAATCATTGGTACAAAAAATTATTTCGCCTGAGGAATTAAAACTCCATGTTCGTGGTTTAAGGAAAATTAGAAATGGAGGTGTTATCATTCGGACGGATAATAATGACGACATTAATAAATTAAAAAGCTCACAAAAGCTGGTTGCCTCAGGCCTTACAGTTGAAGAACCATCCAAACGCCGTCCTAGGATTGCTGTCGTTGGTGTCCCCGTAGCCCTAACTGAAAAAGAGGTATTTGATTGCATTTACGTCCAAAACTTGACAGATAAATTGCCGAACATTACTCGTGAGTTCTTTTTAGAAAGTATCAAATTGAGCCATAAGTCAGGAAAGAAAGATCGTCCGACTTGTAATTATATATTGGAAGTGCCTGCTAATACCAGGAAAATTATGATGGACCAAGGCCGAATTTTTATTAATTGGACATCATGTCCAGTGAGAGATTTCACTATTGTGACCAGGTGTTTTAACTGCCAGCAGTTCGGACACGCAGCCAAATTTTGCAGAGAAACGAACCCTACCTGCAACCTCTATGGCGAAACAGAACACTCTTTCAAGGACTGCAATAATAAAGGTTCTCTGCCTCAATGTGCGACCTGTAAACGTTTTAAGAGGAAAGATGATCATCCTACTGGTGATGTAAATTGCCCAGCACGTAAATATGCAGAAGACAATTACATTAATTCCATTGACTATGAAGGCGCCTAGGAGCGCCACCGACTACCTTTTCAACTAAGCACATAGATAGTAGGTAAACTTCTACATATATTTTTACTTTTTATAATGACCAATCAGCTAATCTGTGATCTGGATGGGTTTTCCGTGTCTGAAGCTAAAATATGTAATGTTGAGGAGTGCAAAAACATAGTCTTTACTGGAGATAAAACATTGACCCTACTTACACAAAATATACGCAGTATAACTCGCAATATTAACGGTTTCCAAGTTTTGTTACAAAATCTTGATATAGGCTGCGACATTATCGTTCTAACAGAATGTTGGTTATCCAAACAAACGGCCATTATACCATCTCTCGATGGATATAATCTTCACAAAAGCCTTAGAACATTCAACCAGAATGATGGCATAGTGGTTTATATTAAAAATAATTTAAGAACATTAGTAGTCGAACCCCTTTTTCAAGACTGCAACTGCTTAGTAATTAAAATTATTCCTGATACAGTAATTATAGCTATTTATAGGCCTCCATCCCAAAGTATTGATGGGTTTTTGGATTCACTTAACAGTAACTTAGGAACATTATCTTCGTTTAAAAATATCATAGTGATAGGTGATATCAACATAAACATTGCTGCTGAAAAAATCGATACTCATTCTCATAATTACCTCAATATCTGCTCATTTCATGGACTATTACCAGCTCATTATCACCCAACCCACCAGAGCGGCTCTTGTCTAGACCATATCCTTATAAAATCGAAATGTCCATCCAAAACATTGGTTACTAATTCATCACTAACCGATCATCAAGCTGTTTTACTAACATTACAAATATCCTCACCTAGAAATAATTGCATGCGCAGCTATACTAAACTCAATATGACGAGTCTCGAAACTGACTTACGCGGTATTAATTTTGACCCCGTTTACAATACACATGATCCAAATATTTCTATACAATATTTTGTCGATTTGTTACAATCTGCGATAAGGAAAAATACATTTACTAAAGTAATTCCTAGAAAGTATAGTAATATTAAACCATGGATTACACCAGGACTTGTTCGCTGTATCAGACATAGAGACAAACTTCACAAAAAATCAAAAAACGCTCCGGATAATGAACTATTGTCAATTACTTACAAACGATATAGGAATTTTTGTAATAATCTGTTGAAAAAGCTGAAAAACCAATATGATCAAAGTCAACTTCAGAAAGCAGGTAAAAACAGTAAACTTATATGGAAATTCATAAAAACTAACACTTTTAGGTCCAAAAATCCCGAAACTCCGCTTGATCTTTTAGCTTCTGAGTTAATCCCTACCGAAGCAAATAAAGCTAACAACTTCTTCATTAACGTAGGAAAAAACTTAGCAGAAAAAAACTTATTATCTAATAGATGTTTTTCCTTTCAAAGCCATACCATGACAAATGCAGCTCGAAACTCTTTTGTCTTATTAGATACTGATGTTAATGAGGTTGTAAGTATAATAGATGGATTAAAGGAAATGTGAGCCGTAGGATGTGACGACATACCTAATAGCATACTCAAAAGATTTAAATACGTCATTGCCCTTCCCTTGACTCACATTTTTCAGTTATGTTTAACAAAAGGAATATTTCCTAAATTGCTTAAAAAAGCCGTAGTCACCCCCTGTGTTTAAAGCTGGAGACAAAAGTTGTTTAAATAACTACAGGCCAATTTCAATTTTAACAGGTCTTTCAAAGATTTTGGAAAAAATTATAAACAGTAGATTAGTAAACTATCTTGAAAGTAGTAAATTACTCTCTGAGCATCAATTTGGTTTTAGGCCTAAAAGATCAACAAGCCAAGCTGTTCACCATCTGACAAATTTTATAAGCACAAACTTGGATAACGGCATGCATACCATAGGGATATTTTTAGACCTTGCCTAGGCTTTTGACACAATTTCTTGTAATTTGCTCTTATACAAGCTGGAAATGCTAGGAATACGGGGAATACAATTGCAACTATTATCTGATTACCTCACCGACCGCCATCAGTGTGTAAAAATAGGTCAATACATGAGTTCTGAACATAAAAATAGCTGTTATGGAATCCCACAAGGCAGTATTTTGGGTCCTACATTGTTTTTAGTCTATATAAATGACCTTTGCAATTTGACACTCCAAAAGGGTGTAATTATGTCATATGCGGATGACACTGCGCTACTGTTCACAGCTAAATCAATGGCCGAGGTCTTTGAGGTAGCACAGAATGGTTTTAATACTGTGTCTAGTTGGCTTCATACATATCTCTTAACTTTAAATACAGATAAAACCAACTACCTAATATTTGCAATGAGAAACACTAATCCAACGCTTACTAATTTAAGCATTCAAGCGCATAACAATTGTAATTTACATTATGCTGACATTGCATGCACTTGTCCCACTTTAGCTAAAACCGATCATATCAAATATCTAGGCGTCACGATTGACACAAACCTGAATTTCCGCAAACACATCGATTTGTTATGCACCAGAGTGCGTAAACTAATATACGTTTTTAAAAATTTACGTAACATTGCCGACTTTAAATTAATTAGACAGGTTTATTTGGCGTTATGTCAATCTATTATCACCTACTGCATAACGTCCTGGGGTGGTGCCGCTAAATCAATTTTACTGCACCTAGAACGCGCCCAAAGAGCAGTTTTAAAGGTTGCTACTTTTCGTCCATTTAGATTTCCTACAGACCAGCTTTATATGGCATGTAAGGTGCTAACAGTACGTCAATTATTTGTTTTTAATGTAGTTTTATACCAACACACTGAACTCTACTTTACCATTAGATAGGAGAAGAAAAGATTTGGTATGTGCTAACTCTCAGACTAAACATGCTTTTACTAATCGATTTTATTTATTTTTAGGGCCCTACTTGTATAACAAGTTTAACAGAGTGCTTAAGATTTATAGTTTAAGTTATAATAGGTGTAACTTACTAGTACAGGAATATTTGTCAAAATTGAATTACGCAGACACGGAAAAACTACTAGAAATTTTAAAATAATAGCTCTCTCGACCTACTCTAATATAAGTCTATTCCTTTAGCTAATTAATAATAGTGTCTACTTTATCTACTTTAATATTATTTGTTAATTTATTTAAACATAATATTATCTTACATAATCTAGTTTTAAAAATAATATACCCAAAGAGTTACTCTTTAAGTCATTGAAAATATTATGTCTCCTTTTTAATTTAACTTAGTAATAAACCTATTGTTGTCTTCATTTTAAATGTTTGATGTAAATCGATGGCCTGAAACACAGGTTTTTCATAAACCTAGTTCAGGCAGGTCTACATTACAGTTAGAATTACATTTTTCCCTGGTTGTAATTAATCTAAATTATAATTTTACTTTACTTTATACTTGAATACATTTTATTTTATTTTTATTTTTTATGAATATAAAATCGTTTGATATACACCACTATTTAGTCTAATATGAGAAAACGTGCAAGCAAGCATGCAGCATGCAAGCAAGCATGCAGCAAGCAAGCATGCAGCAAGCATGCAACATGCAGCAGGCATGTTTTCTGTTACGGTTCCGGCGCTGCAGGGCTCCAGCGGTCTCATGTGAGCTTATCGTCACAGATGTGTTTCACGCTCACCACCGAGGCTTCGGCTTGCTGGCCGGCTGAGCCGGCCTCAGCCGCGGCGGCAAGCGTTGAAACCACCTGCTCCTCAGCTCGCTGGCCGCCCCGCCCCTACGCGCCTACGCGGTTTTAAATAACACTCTAGGGGTAGGGCAGATAAGACTACGTGGAGTCGGTTTTGCTGCGATTCGTTTCTGTCACACCGCTCCCGCAGCACGCTCAATCAAATTAATCGCAATATTATATATTTTAAACGATAGGCCTAATGATTTTCTATTAAGTAAACGTTATATCCAATAACGTTATACGAAATAAGTTTTAGAATAAATAAATGTTATATCCAAAGAAATTATATCAACAGTTGGTACCTATATCTCACGTTGATTATATCATACGAACGATAATAAAATGAAATTAGACCAAATGAGTTTAAACGTTATGAGACGCCCCCAATCTAGATATAGTGCACAACAGCGGCAAGGTGTCAATGTTTGTATGAGAGAAGCCGAAGCGAAGCCGATTTTAACTTACTTTCATAAAATTGTAAAAAATAATTAATTTACTTAAAAGTAAGTCTTTCCTTTACTGAATTTAACACCATCTATCGTCAAGTAACAGGACCAAAAAGACTCACCACTACACAGACAAAACTTTCATGTTTGTTATTTCAATTCAAAGCTAATAAAATAGGCGTTTTTGCTGTTTCAATGTTATGGTGAATTAAATACCCGTAGTGTACCTAACTATATTTTTTGGCAATAGTAGACACTATCGACTGTGTCATTTTTCAATAGCGGTTGAATTGTTGATGCGAACTTCCGAAGGGAAGCCGGTAGGAATCGTGTTATATGGTGCTTTCGCCACTGGTGCACAAGATACCTTATTAGTTCAAAAATTTCAAAGAAAGATGTGTTACAACGCCATAATCACGTTTGAGCTTTTGTTTGAAACGTATGATGGGCCGCTCTTAAGTTTATTTTATGCGAACGTTGGAGTCGCGGACAAAAACTGGTGTTCATAATACTCATAATAATAAAATTGCTACACAAAAAAACTGAACCAGTCCAAAGTGTAATGTTACAAATGACATAACGCATTAAGCGTTGCCTAATTGCGGTCGAATGTTTTATTTGACGTGTGTATGCTCTTAAAACATTTGCTTAACAGATTATGTGCAAATGTAACAGATTTTTGTAGCACTTGTGCAAGGTGATATGAATAACTTAAGGGGCCGGCGTAGCATGCGTAGTTCATACAAACGTAATACCAAAATAATTTGTAAATCAAAAATATTCTTAAGGTAGTGTGTATTTATTTCGATTGGATTACAGAATATCTATGTTCCCAGATATATATTTTGAAAGGACAATGAAATAAAGACGAGATATGAGGAATTTAAAATTACTATAGAAAACTTTATTTAGTGATTGGGCAACACCAGGTATTTACAAAAGTAGGCAGAGGTTATATGAATTGTATGATGAAAAAACATATAACCATGATGAAACTTTTAAAGAATTTGTTAAAAAATATTCTAAAACTTTTAAAAGAGCCTGCCTCGGCAAAAGCCATACACATTAAAATAAAATAAAATCTTCTGGAAATAAAATTAAAACAACTTGGAATATTATTAATTCAGAAATGGGAAGAACGACAGTACGGAATCGTGACTTCTATCTAAAAATCAATGATGTAGATATTAAGGCAGACATGGAGGTGGCAACTGAGTTTGAATTTTTTTTCACTAATATTCCTATTTTAACAACCAAAACTCAGTCATCGTCGTCCTCCACTTCTGCTTACTCAATATTAAAAGAATGTGTACCAGAATGTGATAAACACCTTAAATTCACGGTCGTTACCGCTAAAGACATTATAGAATCTTTTAAAGACCTTGATATAAAAAAAACTGCGGACCTTTGGGGGTTATCAGTACATACCATGTCTTCAATAATTAATGTTATTTCACCCTTTTTAGCAATTGTTTTTAATTCTTGTATTGCATCTGGTGTATTTCCTGATCTGATGAAACTTAGCAAAGTGATTGCTCTGTTCAAATCTGGCAGCACAACTGATCCTACGAATTTTCGGCCTATTTCGATATTACCTACATTGAGCAAAATCTTTGAAAAATTAATTTTGAAACAAATGTTAGGACATTTTAATAAACATAATCTACTACATCTGAAACAGTTTGGTTTTACTAAGGGTCGTTCAACTACAGACGCGGGCGTGGTATTACTGAAGAGCATATTCGAGGCCTGGGAGGAGTCGCGGGATGCTCTTGGCATTTTCTGCGACTTGTCTAAGGCCTTCGATTGCGGTCATCATGATACACTCATCAGAAAACTGCACCATTATGGTTTGAGGGACAGTGCTCTCGACCTTCTGACTTCTTATCTGAACAACAGAATTCAGAGGGTTGATGTTAATGGCAAGAGATCTGCAGGATCTGCGGTCACTATGGGCGTTCCGCAGGGTTCAATTCTAGGTCCATTCTTGTTTCTAATTTATATAAATGACTTACCTTTTCACATAAGGGATAATCACAAGATTGTATTATTCGCAGATGACACTTCACTCATTTTTAAAATCAAACGTCAGCTAGTCAATTTTGAACATGTTAACGATGCACTCTCTAAAGTTGTCCATTGGTTTAATGTAAATAATCTTCTCCTGAACGAGAAAAAGACTAAACTCATCAAATTTTCAATGCCAAATGTCAGGCAGCTAACTACTAATGTTCAACTTAATGGAATAGAGTTGGACCCTGTTGAGTCGACAGTTTTTCTTGGAATAACTATTGACGGTAAATAACAATGGGGCCCACACGTAGAAAAATTGTCAGGAAGGCTTAGTTCGGCCGCCTATGCTGTTAAAAAAATTAGACAGATTACTGATGTAGATACTGCCAGAATTGTTTATTTTAGTTATTTTCATAGTCTTATGTCGTATGGGATCCTTCTCTGGGGAACATGTGCGGACATTAATAATATCTTTATTTTACAGAAAAGGGCTGTTCGAGCCATTTACAATCTAGGTCCAAGAGATTCACTTCGTGAAATATTCAAAGAAATAGATATTCTGACTGTAGCCTCTCAATATATACTTGAAAATCTATTATATGTACACAAAAATAAATCAAATTTTAAGAAAATGTCCGATATTCATAGTTTAAATACCAGGAATAAACACAATCTTGCTGTACATCGCACTCGCCTCCACAGAGTACGCAACTCGTTCATGGGTCAATGTATACGCTTTTACAACCAACTTCCTACTGACATTCGGAACTTACCCATTAAACGATTTAAAATCTGTATTAAAACTAAACTTTGTAAAAAAGGGTACTATAAGATTTCTGATTATTTAGAGGACAAAAAAGCTTGGGATTGAGCTGCTCGCTCTGCTAGCCTTGTGATAAAACTTGACATTTTAATTATTATGCATGATTTTATATACATATTGACATTGCAGAATATTGTATACAATTTTACATGAATGTTTACTTTGAAAAGTATTATATTTACTGCTTTAATTTATTGTGAATGTGAGCACTATGTGGGTCATTTTTTTTTTCTTTAAATTTTTTCCTTTCTTTTCTCAGTTAAGTTTTAATGATGGTCTGACATTTTGAGCGCTTTATGCGGCCTACCCAAATGTCTTTTTTTTGGTACTGTTCGTCGAGTCGTTGAGCTCCTTAAGTTTTGAGTTGAGCTGCACGATTACTGACAAATGCCTTACACTGATTGGACAGGTCCGCTCAAATTTGCGTGGTTCTTTCCTCAAAAGACCATTTCAGACACGGATATGTAGGTCCGGTCCTCACATGATCTGACCAAGATTATGTCTGGACTTTAAAAGAGACTTTGACCCCTGAGTTTGTTTCGCCATTTCTTCTCAGGGGTAGTCAGATAGGAAATGTCGGCTACATCTAGATTTTTTTTTTTTTATAAGACGTGTAAAAGTGATTTTAATATCCTATTTACAGAATAAACGATTTCATTTCATTTCATTTCTTATTTTTCTCATAACTCTTTAAATTAGTGTCCATTCAAAATATATATTTAGGAACCTAGATATTCGGTATTCCACTCGGAATAAAGACACACTACCTTAAGAATATGTTTGATTTACAAATTATTTTGGTATTACGTTTGTATGAACTACGCATCCATCCGCCTATTAAGTTTTTAGCTCTTGATTTATGAGGTGTAAAGATTTAATTGGATGACTTATGAATGTAATTAAGTAATTAATTAATAAAGTAGTAAAAATCATTCATAGTGCAGAATAGAACACGGAACGAAAATTCTGAAAAAAATTGTGCTCTTTTTCAGATTCGCTGACAAAATATGGGTTATTCCCATTATGAAATGTTAAAGTTCCGTACCTCAAAAGGAAAAACGGAACCCATATAGGATCTCTTCGTTGTCCGTCTGTCTGTCTGTCTATCTGTCTGACTGTCTGTCAGTCTGTCAAGACTCTTTTTCTCAGGAACGCTTGGAGGTGGTAACAAGTTGAAATTAATATCAAATACGTAATCTACGGTCCCTTGGAGTTCTAAAAAAATCATGCTTCTAAGTCAAAGCAATAAAAAATTACTACTACACAAAAATGCCGTGTGGTCCGTGTGGTACCGGATGAAAAGAATAGCACTAACCCATTTCTTCCCGTGGGTGTCGTAAAAGGCGACTAAGGGACTAATTACTAGAGAATGGGCAGCAGCGTTCTCCATGCATTTTAATACCATAATGCAACCGCCAACCCACCTGCCAAGCGTGGCAATTATGGCAAATCCCCCCTTTGGGGAAGGCCTATGTCCAGCAGTGGACGTCTTTCGGGTGAAATTATGACACAAAAATACTAAGTCTGGGATTCATCACGTGTTGTTTACTCCAAAACTGCATGATAAATACTTCTAAGTTAGTTACACGTTTAATGATGACTGCAAGCGTTGATTAAAATAAAAACAACCAACTTTAAAGGTCAAAATAGCATTAGGTTGTTGGCTTTTCTACGTACAAAAAAACAAGTTTCCAACAAACTTCTATGGAAAATTATTTATTTTTCATATAAAAACTATTCATTTATTATGTTTATAAACTTGTGTTAATGATCCCAATGATATCAGCTAGGTTATAATATAATCACGGTACTGGTCTTTTATAAAAATAAAAAAACTTAAAACGTGATCGGATGTTAGAAGCCAATGTTTTAGGCAAAATAAATAAATCAGGGTTTTGCCACTATTAGAAAGAAAGAAAGAAAGAAAGAAAATACGTTTATTTGCGGTAAACATGACGCAACAAAAGAAAATAAACACAAAAATAAGAAAAGGTTGGGGGAAACATGCGTCACATCCACGCAAAACGGCTATCGCTCAGCATTATACTCAATATACTGCGACCCTATGCAAGACAGAGCCCCAGCGCTGGTTTTCAGCAACAGCCGGCGCTGACGTAATGACGTCGTACGGTGCAGCAAACAATCAATGGGACGCTGTGCCGGTCTTTGAGTATAAATACTCAAAGGTGCCGGGGTACATTATAGATAAAGAAAAATAATATAATTTAAATAAGTGGTAGAATAAACTAAACAGAAATAATTAATAAAAATAGACATACATGCTGTGAGAATATCATCCTCCTTAAACGTTAACGTATTAATATATTTGGTCCGTCAGATGTCCAATCAATCTGCCAAGACTTTTCCCAACCATGTTGGGGTGGCTTCCAGTCTAACCGGAGGCAGCTGAAATACCATCTTACATGCAGCGACTGCCTATCTGACTTCCACAAACCAATTACTAGGCAACACGATATCCCTTGGTAAGACTGATTGTCAGACTTTTAGGCTTCTATCATCATCATCATCATCATTTCAGCCGAAAGACGTCCACTGCTGGACATAGGCCTGCCCCAAAAAAGGGGGGGATTTGCCATAATCGCCACGCTTGGCAGGCGGGTTGGCGATCGCAGTATGGTTTTAAAAAAGCATAGCGAACGCTGCTGCCAATTCTCTAAAAAAAAATCCCTTAGTCGCCTTTTACGACACCCATGGGAAGAAATGGTGCTATTCTTTACGTCCGGCACCAAACGGAACCTTAGGCTACTATACCCGTAGGTAATAGATAATACGGGTTGGTGTCCGTAACTCGATTATTCTATCCACTCAGCTCCTCAAGGAAGGCCAGCAATGCCGTAGTGTTACTGACAATCTCACGGAGGGTACCTGATTTACCGAAGTACTTCGCCCTGTATGTGGAGGCCACCGGGAAGTTTCCATGAGGTGCTGTCTTGTCGTCCTCCATGCAGGCCCTGCACAACGGACTGTCAGTGACTCCTATGACAAAAAGGCGTTAATTAAATGACCCATGGCCAGTTATAGCTTCTGTAGCTGTATGCAGCTGTTTTTTATTTAGTCGATGAACCTGTTTAGTGAGGTGGCCATCAATTGTAGGGAGTGCTTCATTAGCCTGCCTGCAGCACCTTTTTTTTTTTTGGGATGGGGTTATTGTCTTCCGACGGGCAGCACAGGGGTCTGTCAGATTCTTACTGACTACTTCTACTTCTTACTGCGTCTTCCACTACTCCGGACTGGTGGTGGCCGCGCGCTGCGGGCCCCGTTCCGTTGGGAGAGTCTGGAGTTGAATTCCCCCCGTTTAATCTTAAAGAGGCCGCCATCTCGGGTCCTATGTGATGAGGGCGACGGATGTCCCCGAGTCCAACCATAGTTTGTGATGTTGGTCCCTGGTTCGTTTCCTTACCAGAGTACCTAAATACCTGATGGGAAGTGGTATGATAGGTTCAGGTCCCACTGGTGCCCTGCTCGACCCCTTTCTGGCACGTTCGTCAGCTGCTTCGTTGCCTAGCAAACCGCTGTGCTAACTACCAGTAATGATTGTGCTGACTAGCCGGGACCAACGTCTTAGCGTGCTTTCCGGTAATGGATGGTCGCCCATCCTCGAACCAGCCCCAGCAAGCGTAGTTTAACCTTTTATCGACTCATGCGGCTGTTATCATTTTATTTATGAGCCACTACGTCAGATGTCCCAAGGACCAAAAAAATATAGCTTTTTGATTAAAATCTTGAACTTGAAACAGAAGACAACAAACTTGTGTGTGGGAATAAGTCATGAATGTCATTAACCTTATACTTGGTAATAACATGATCACGACCAGTTTTTTTTAACAAAACGGATACAACAAACGACTGGGGAAACCACATGTCTACCTTTTGTTATCTCCGGCTCCGTAGGGGAAACCCTGATATAAAGAAGACTTTTTTGAGACTCCAAACGCAACGACCTTGTTGCTATGGTGCTGCTATGCCAGAAGGTCGTTCTGCTAGGTAAAGTGACGCTTGCTACGTTTCTTGCCGGGGATGGCAATGGCAATCTTGTCATTTGGTTTAAATAGATTTTTATTGAAGTAAAATTTTTTTACGACGCTTGACTTGGGGAGTAAGCTGGTGAATGCGTGACGAGAGCGTTACGAAAAGTGTGATCGGGCGAGGCGAATGGAAGTTGAGAGGGAAATATGAGTTAGTGAAGATAGAAAGAGAGAGAGTTACGTTTCGTATATTACTGTAGGGGCAAGAAAGAGGGGTGCGCGCGCACATATTCTTTCTCTCTTCCTCTTATAGCCAGTGCATGAAATATATATTTATATCTCAGTCAGTACGTAAGGTAGGACGCCCTCAGGCTAGGTGGAGCGACGATCTTCGCAGGGTGGCTGGTGGCAGCTGGATGTGAGTTGCCGAGAATCGAGCTGAATGGCGTGCAATTGGAGAGGCCTATGTCCAGCAGTGGACTGCTATGGGCTGATGATGATGAGTCAGTAGTTTTTTTTTTCTTTATTTTAAGGGCTTTTCGCTGAGCGATAACGTCACCCTGTAACATCAGCAATTATTCTAATATCAGCACAATCAACTTAACCTAAAGCACCTTATCATTCTCACATTAATATTTTAAAACAAAAAATGCCAGTTTGTACAGTATCCTAGCTTGTTCCGATAAAGGATAAGCCAGGATAGCATTACACTCTCCAATAGTGCACTTATTTGTTGGACCAAGTAAATTAAATCACAAAGCTTCATTCCGCACACATTCTATCAAAACATGTTGCACATCTTCGACCAAAGAGTCAGTAGTTCGTTTCCGAGTTTGCTAGCGTAAGCGAACGGTGATTTCTGTTTTACTTGAGTCGTGTGGTCTAAAGCACACTCGTATTCTTTTTTATAATTTTGGTAATATTTTATCTAGATTATTTTTTCATTTGTGAATGTTAGAACGTAGTAGGCTTAATAGACTGTAGCTTTGTAAACCATTTTCTATTTTGTTAAGTAGTTGACGGGCCTACACTGTCCTCCCATATCTATTAACACTGTAACTTGAAAACATTGTAAAAGCCCATTCTTTTTAAAAGAGTAACCGTGTAGTTTCTTGCCGGCTCTTCTCCATAGGAAACGACCAATTAGAACCGTGCCCTTGCTTCTGACGTTTATAAATGTGCCAATGTAGGGTTTATGTGAAATAAAATATTTTGATTTTAATGGGTGACCATTTTGTCACATTTATCGGTTACCAGCTGCGTCCCGCTGTTTCACCCGCATAAGTGTCGATCCCGTCAGAATATCGGGATAAAAAGTATTCCTTGTCATAATCTAGGTCTACCCATGTGCTAAATTCGTTCAGCTGTTTTAGCGTGAAAGCGTAACAAATAAACAAACAAATTTCACTTTCGCATTTTTAATATTAGTTAGGAGGTTGTTATATTGAATGCAATCAGGAGCAATTATAATAATAGTAAACCATTTATTATCAGGTTATAAAGACCCATAGATAAATACGTTAACCTAAGTATACATTATGTCATCTATTAACAATTGCATTAGTAAATAAAACTTAAAGCTGGTGGCACTTGCTGAGGCCAAAAGGTTGACTGTTATGGTCTGGTTGGTGGTTTAAGGTTGACTGGTAGAAAATGCCTATGGCATTAAGTCCGCCTCTGTACAGTTGTGTGCGTAAAGTATTAAACAAATAAAAGCTTTCTTCCATCACCTGAGGCAGGTAGCACGTTGGTATGCGCACCACAAACGCCTTAAAGTTGACTCCAGCAGCTGCACTCTCGGCGCGTACTTCAGCCTTTGGCGCACGTACTTTACGATGGCTTCCGCGTCGGTGGTGTAGTGGAGACGGGAAATTTACACCGGGGTATTCGGCTTCGCAGCACGCAGTTTTTCGTTTGGCTCTGTAGGAGCCTTGCCGGAGCGGTTCTTACAGCAATGGCAATGGGCAGGCTTTAAGCTTTGTAGAAAACAGCTGATATCGTTTGCCTAGCGTTTTCCCAACTTAGTTGGGATCGTCTTCCAGTCTAACTGGATGCAGCAGCAACTGGATGGAACAGTATTTTATATGCAGTTACTGCCATCTGACCTCCACAACCCAGTTACTGGGTAACAAGATACCCCTTGGTAAGACTGGTTGTCAGACTTTCGGGCTTCTGACGACCCGTAACGACTGTTAAAGATCCACGAATGACCGATGATCCGAGGCACAGAGGGGTCTTGGTATGTAAAGATGGTCACCCATCCACGGAACAACCGCGGCAAGCGTAACTTAACCTGATTTATCGACCAATGCGGCTGTTATTTCTAAGCCACAAGCCCCACCTCCAAAACAGCTGATAGTCGACCATTAATGAAGAAATGGCAGAAAAATCATGCGCAATAACATTATTAAGTACAAATAATCTATAAGTACCATAGGAAAAGTAACTACAGCGCTCTTTAATGGGAATGACACAAACATTTTAAACTCATTACCCTCTTTTCGTTTCACACAATCGGGTGAGAGTCATTTCACAAAATTGCTTTAATAATTACCAAAACTGAACATTCTTCGGATATTATGGCGTTTTCCCCCTCGTTTGATTCGGAATGTGAAACACCTTGGAATCTACTTGGACAGGACGAGATTTTTATGGGGTTCTTGAACCAAACTGATAGCATTTTTCGGTTAATACCCAGTAGCTGGTCTTACCTTGTTTGGATAATGACCTATACCACTTTTTAGGGTTCCGTACCTCAAAAGGAAAACCGGAATCCATATAGGATCACTTCGTTGTCCGTCTGTCTGTCAGTCTGTTAAGACTTTTTTCTCAGGAATGCGTGGAGGTATCAAGTTGAAATTAATATCAAATACGTACGTCCTTTGCAGCTCTAAAAAAATCAAGCTTCAAGTCAACGCAATAAAAAAATACTGTAATTTATGCGACATATTTTTATACTCGCCAATAAATCAAAACCTATAGGGTACTTCCCGTTGACCTAGACTCATGAAATTTGGTAAGAAACAAAGTCTCACAGCACAAGTAAAGTAAAAAGACCGAAAACTGAAAATTTTTAGTCTCATCACAAAAAAAAATGCTTTTGTGATAAATTCATCCCAACTACAGAACCCTTCATTGTGCGTGGTCCGACACATACTTGGCCGGTTTTTTCGTATTAAGTCGATGTAAATACCGACAACAGGGATGGGCGGAATATTTAATGTGTTGTGTTGATAACACCTGACTATAAACTCATCATCATCTTGGTCGCGTACTTCATTACTAAGGTCGTGTGCCTGAAAGGCCCTCGTAGCTTAATGTATGATGTTCTTCCACATCGTTCGGGTCTCAGGGCGGTCGTAACAGAGAGTCCAGTGAGGGCGGTTACTTGGCCCGAACAGCGGTTAGGTGACCGGCTGTGAGGTATTTTCCCATTTGACTTTGAAGAAGAATTTCTATGAAAACTTGTTCTACCAGAATAGCCGTAATACGTTTGTTGAGTAAACTAGGCACTGAATTGATTTAAATTTAGTTTAGTAATTGAAACAGACGTACTTATTTTTTTTCTTTCTTTATATTCTTTCTTCTTTTCCCCACGAAAATTCTACATAAATTGCACTAGCTTTTCTACAGCGTTAATAACGAAACTACGCTAACAATCACTGTTATTCACTAACTATTATCTTCAATCTTTATAAATACAATACATAAATCCACTTAAGTATACCTATACAAGATTTTCTTTCCTTGCCCCACACAATCCCTTGAGCTTAGCCGTGTAACATACAATAACAAATGTACGTGTATTTTTGTTACAGATCCGCCAAGATGAATCACGGGAGCCAGGTCATCTCTGCGATTTTCTTAGTTCTTCTTATAAGTAAGTGAATAGTTTATTTATTAGCTTTTGCCCTGGGCTTCGCACGGGAGGTAAGAAATTAGCCTATAGGAACTTACTGCCGGGATCAAAAGTATCGTATGTTCTAACTGTGGTTAACGTTTATGTGTGTGCCATCATTCTAATCCGATCAGCTAACGGCTGATGGCGTGAAAAGGTAACAAACAGACTTACAGACAGATAGACATTCAAACATTTAGGGCATGAGGAACAGGGTGTAAAGTTCACTCATCCTCCATAGAAAAGGGAGGATTTTCCGACCAGACGAGTGTTGTGTCTGGTGGACAACTGCCCGACGGTTGATGTCGGGATGTTGTATATATGCTAGTTGTGCGGTAAACTCTGCTTGCACGATGCAGGATTTTGCGTGACGTCAGTGTGACGCGTAGTTCGCATGTGGCGATGTTGATACCGCTACGGACATACAGAGAGATATATACACATTGAGACAGACAGAAATACTGACAGACAGACAGATATGCATACAGACAGACAGACAGTCATACAGACATACAGACAGACATACAGACAGGCAGACAAACATACTGACAGACAGACAAGCATACTGACAGACCGACAGACAGATATACATACAGACAGACAGAGAGATAGTCAAACGGACAGATAGACATACAGCCAGACATACATACAGACAGACAGACATACTGACAGATAGACAGACATATTGACAGACAGACATACTGACAGAGTTACATTCGCATTTATAATATTAGTATGAATTTGTTGCGTGTAAAGTCGACCTAATAGTTATCATAACACCCTCAGCTAAGGTTGAATGTCATAAAAACTAGACGTTTTATGACGCGCAAGTGACATTCAACCTTAGTCTAGTTTTTTGCTTTAGGAACAGCGTGGCAGTTACATTATTATTTTTATTTTTATGCAAAATTGCCATAGATTGGTCAAAGCACCATGGGCATTGGGGCTCTGGCAGACGATTTGGTGCAGTTCCTACGTACCTACAATAGGAAAATTGGTTTCTTTGTTTGACAGAAACCACAAAGCCATTCAAACCAAAATCAAAATATTTTATTTCACATAAACCTACATGGCCCACTTATGAAGCGTCTGAAGTTAGGTGCATGTTTTCAATTGGTCGTTTCCTATGGAGAAGAGCCGGCAAGAACCTCCACGATTACTCTTTTAAAAAAAATTGCGTTTATAATGTTTTCAAATTACAGTGTTAATAGGTATGGGAGGACAGTGTAGGCCTGTCGACAAGCACCAGGTACTTAACAAAACAGAAAATAGTCTACAAATCTACAGTCTATTAGCTTACAAAGTTCTCACATTCACAAAATATAAAATAATCTATTTAAAATATCAATAAAATAATTAAAATCTATTTAAACCAAATGTCGTACCCGTAAGAAATTTCAATTAATATCCTGTCTTGAAATTTAAATTGTAGATGTCTTGTCAAACAATGTAAAGATTATGTCAAGGAAGCATGTAAAGAAAATATATTACAACAATATATAGACACGTTATCAACCAACATCTCGGCGCTTAAAAACTGCGACGATATAAATTAAAAACAAACATAGCGTCGCGCGACAGGTTAGTGCGTGACTGAGCGCAATGTGGCCAATTGGCTTCATTTCATGTTGCCATTTTAGAGTGCGGACAACGTATCTATAGTTTTATACATCATTGATTACAACAACAAATTTAGTTACAAAAATTAATACATTACAACTCTCATAGTTTTTAAACCTTACAAATCACAATTAAAGCTAATCTAATGTATCATTAAAAATTATTACGGGTAATAAAACCAAAAGTAAAAACGGCAAAACAGTTTACTACAACAACAACAACAAGCTTTGGCAACGACTCGATCGTTCGACACATAAAAGTCTTGTTTATGTTTGTTTGTAGTTTAACTCACGTGCATTTTTTTATAATTAATTACAATTAATTCAACATTCCTTTGAGATGACAATTTTTGACATATTTTTTTAACAACCCTTAACAATAAAGGCCACAATATCACAGAATCGGTGGATATTTCAACTAGGCTTCTCTCATTAATATTAAGATACAGCGCTGTGATGGGAAGGAAAGGAAGTAGTATTTTTGGATAAAGTACGAAGGTTTTCGGATCTGAAACCCCAAAAAAAATAAACTGAGACATCTATGTTGTATTTGTTTTGCCAACAGTACATCACAGTCAATATTTCACAATAACGGTCACGTAATGTAAAGTGGTTGAACAAACTGATGCAAGAACATGATAATTTTCAACTATATAGAAACAAAGCCTTGTTGCCAAAGCATAGAGTTCGCTTTATTATTCTAAGAGTTCACTTTAGAAGAGGTCATTCCATATTTTTAAATGGTGAATCATCTTAAGGCGCTGACAAGAGGCAAATGATAAAAGTAGGCTAGACTTAAACAAAAAATTGCCAAATCTATACAGTTTGTGGTAGCGGAAAAAATATATGTTATTCTTGAACATATTTCTCAAAACTAAGTTGTTACCAAAACACGTTTAGAAAACAAATCTCGATACAAATTAACGGTAAACTATCCCTTTACTTTGAGTTTCAATCCAAAATATCTGTATTAGATATCTACATACGCATTTAATTAACAACAAGAACGTCTTATTTGTATGCAGAACTTTATTGTTTTTTTTTATTTTCGATTACTCAACTCATTTTTGAGTAAATAAATAATTGCTTCATATTTTGCACGGGAGGGCGAAGTAGAGAAACCTACTTATTGTTTTCGTTAAATAGATAACCTTTATCAATGATTGTGAGACGCCATCCGAGGATAGATATAATTATACTGTCTATCATCAATAGCGATCTGTCTTTAACTGAAAATAAGTTATTGGGTTCGGCCGTTAGCCACAAGCCTATCAACCAATCTATATCCATAGATTGGTTCTATGTTCATTATGACCTAATGTTACAAGCTAATAGAGACCTAGGAATTAACATAGCTTAATCAGTCTATAATGTTCCCACTGCTGGGACACAGGCCTCCTCTCTTCGAGAGGGAGTGGCTGTAATCCACCACGCGGGCCCAGTGCGGGTTGGTAGATGTCACATGTCTTCGAGTTTTTGTTTTAAGGACATGCCGGTTTCACGATGTGTGCTAGAGTCCCGCGGAATCCGCCTGCGCGTCTCAACGAAATGTGCTCCGCCGCGCCTCCAGCGGTGTGCGCTGGACCTCAGGGACTTAGTAGAGAATGGGCAGCAGCGTTCTCTATACTTTTTAACACCATACTGCGATCACCAACCCGCCTGCCAAGCGTGGCGATTATGGCAACCCCCGCCCACGATGGGGAGGCCTATGTCCAGCAGTGGACGTCTTTCGGCTCAAATTAATGAACGAATTACAAAAACAGCTTATATTCTAGTGTTAGTAGTAGGTAGGTAAACAATAATGATATTATGATAATGAGCTAAACATTTACACTAACAAAATGGTTTATTTCCAATTTCTCAAACACATTTAGGCCCCCACCTAAAACGCAGTCCAAATTGTTATACGAGTAACTCCCAGCAGAGTTTATGCAAAGTAGTGTGAATAATTATCATATTAATTGTAACTCGCACCTAATGAGCAGGTGTGTGAACGAATTTATATTAAATATAACAAATTGTAAGCTATTGGCCTGAATGATTGAAGTTTTGAGTATCAATGTCGATGGCTATAAGAGTGGGGGAAGACATGGGGAAGACCAAAGAAACGTTTTTTTTTTGCGTGGGAATTTATCAAATAACTTCTCCCGCTCTGGGGGGAGTGGGAGGGCGTGTCAGACTTTTACTGACTAAAACTGAAGGAACACGGGTGGCCCGTGTTCCTTCAGTTGCCTGTGTGCCAGGGCGCAACCCTGGCAGGCATTGGCCCTATCGGACCCTGTCAGTTTGTGCTGACATCTGTTTGAGGCGCGCGTGGAACATAACGCACCATCGACCAGAGCCTGGTCCTTAATACCCGGGCATTTTCTCCCGCCTTATTCTGAACAGGAACCTCCCAAAGCAACCGTGTCCGGTGAGGACCTGCGTTAGGCGGAAGACGAGGACGCCGTGGCGCTTCTCGAGCCAGTCCTGAAAGAGGGGACTTATTGCCACAATTGTGGTGTGCCCAGCGCTGGGTTGCGCGCTCATCATGTTGCCATGAGATCCCGTCGGAGCTCTGTCTGTTGTATTGTGATTTCTCGTGGCAGCGCAGTCATGCCCGGCGTTTCGCCTCCTTGCGCCACTCCCATATGTGAGCGAGGACTTTTGTCTCTAGATCTCAAGGCGGCAATCCGGCAAGGAGGCTCGCCGCCTCACCTGAGACCGTGAGGGATCCCCGGACCAGCCTGATGGCCACGACTCTTTTGGACGCGTTCAACCGACGGGCTCGTCGCCGCCTCAAAGAACGCGCCCACACTGGTGCCCCGTAAAGGACCATGGAATGCACGACCCACGCGTAGAGCTTCCGGCAGGAGGCGTTTGGACCCTCTATTAAACGATGGATGGACTGTGTAAAAGATGATATATGGCCAGAAAGGGAGTGACTACCGAGATGACGACAAGAGAAGTATGGAAAAAAAGGAAGAAAGACAATACGTTTATTTGAAGTAAACATGACGCAAAGAAAGAAAATAGATACAAAAAGAACAAGTAGGGGGAAAATATGCGTCACGTCCACGGAAAACGGCCACCGCTCAGCATAATGCTGCGACCCTATTCGAGACAGAGCCCCAGCGCTGGTTTTCAGCGATAGCCGGCGTTGACGTGATGACGTCGACCGGTGCAGCATAAACAGTGAGATTATAAATAAGAAACAAAATAAATACAAACAAAGAAAGGAACATGTTTCTCCGGCCCCAAATCAATTGGGATATGGGCAGGAGAATGACAGTGCTCTGAATGATTGAAATCAAATATAATGGTTGGTCAAGGCAACGGTGAGGCAAGGGGTGCTAAGAATCCCCGGACGAAATCCGGCTACCAAAATCACCGAAAACTGGACCTGGCAACATACAACACGCGTACACTCCGGACCGACGAGAAGATTATTGAACTCGAGGAAGAATTGAGCAGGTTACGATGGGGTATAATAGGGTTATCTGAAGTCCGAAGACAGGGGGAGGACTCGATAATCCTGAAATCTGGGAACTTGCTCTATTTCCGGGAGGGCGACCAGCAGTCCCAAGGTGGTGTCGGGTTTATCGTCCATAAGTCCCTTGTGAGCAACGTGGTGAAGATCGAGAGTGTGTCGACCAGGATGGCGTACCTTATACTCAGAATATCCGCACGATATTCGCTGAAGGTCGTACAGGTTTACGCCCCGACTTCTTCACACCCTGACGATAAGGTGGAGACCATGTATGAGGATATTTCAAGAGCCATGCATGGCTCTAAAACTCACTTCACCGTTGTTATGGGGGACTTCAATGCAAAACTGGGCAAACGAAACGATGATGAGCTGCGAGTGGGGCAATTTGGAGTTGGGCGTCGGAACCACCGAGGTCACGTACTGGCCAGTTTTATGGAGAAGGAAGGCCTCTTTATGATGAATTCCTTCTTCAGAAAACGTGAGCACAGAAAGTGGACCTGGCAGAGCCCTGATGGTGCAACAAAAAACGAGATTGACTTCATCATGTCGACGAAGAAGCAAGTATTCAATGATGTCTCTGTGATCCACGCGGTGAAAACCGGAAGTGATCACCGCATGGTAAGAGGCACATTGAACTTAAATATCAAGCTGGAAAGATCTCGACTGGTGAAGTCTACGCTCCGCCCAGCACCGATCCAAGTCCAAAACCCCGAGAACTTTCAGCTTGAACTTCAGAATCGTTTCGAGTGCCTAGGGAGCTCCGTGGACGATTATAACGATGGGTTCGTGGAAACTGTCCATACGGTCGGGTCTAAGATCTTTAAGACCCGTCGTACAAATAAAAACAAGAAGCTCTCTGATCCTACTATAAAGCTCATGGAGGAGAGGCGCGAGTTGATACTGCAGTCTTCAGATGATGCGCTTAAGTACCGCCAGCTCAATAAACAGATCTCTAAGTCCTTGAAAAGCGACCTTCGCCGCGTTAATGCAGACCACATTAAGGACGCGATAGAGCGAAATAAGGGCTCCAAGGTCTTTTAAAGAGATCTGTCTATTGGGCAGAGCCAGCTTGCAAAACTGAAGACCGATGACGGCAGGATCGTATCCGCCAAACCTGAGCTGTTGGGAGAGATCGAGAGGTTCTATGGGCAGTTATACACATCAACATATAACCCCGGTACGAATCTGGCAAATGACCCAAGAGCTAGATTGACCCGACATTACACTGAAGACATCCCGGACGTCAGCTTGTACGAGATTAGGATGGCTCTGAAGCAGCTTAAAAACAACAAGGCGCCGGGTGATGATGGAATTACGGCCGAGCTCCTAAAGGCCGGCGGAAAACCCGTTCTCAAGGTCCTCCAGAAGCTGTTTGATTCCGTCATACTCGAGGGCAAAACGCCACAGGCATGGAACAGAGGTGTGGTGATCATTTTCTTTAAGAAGGGTGACAATACCCTCCTTAAGAATTATAGGCCCATCTCACTTCTGAGCCATGTCTACAAGCTGTTTTCAAGAGTCATTACGAACCGTCTTGCGCGCAGGTTTGACGACTTCCAGCCTCCCGAACAAGCCGGATTCCGTAAAGGCTTTAGCACAGTAGACCACATACATACGCTGCGGCAGGTTATACAGAAGACCGAAGAGTATAACCTGCCTCTCTGCTTAGCGTTTGTGGACTACGAGAAAGCCTTTGATACGATCGAGACATGGGCTGTACTGCAGTCTCTTCAACGGTGCCAGATCGACTATCGGTACATCGAGGTGCTGAAGTGTCTGTACAAAAACGCCACTATGTCGGTCCGACTCCAGGACCAGACCTCGAAACCTATCCTTCTGCAGCGAGGTGTGAGGCAGGGAGACGTTATCTCTCCGAAACTGTTCACCGCTGCACTGAAGGATGTCTTCAAGGTTCTGGACTGGAAAGGGCTAGGCATCAACATCAATGGCGAGTACATCACTCACCTTCGGTTTGCCGACGATATAGTTGTCATGGCTGAGACTATGGAGGACCTCAGTGTAATGCTCGATGACCTCAGTAGAGCTTGGAAAGAGTGGGTCTGAAAATGAACATGGATAAGACAAAGGTCATGTCAAATGCCCATGTAACACCCACTCCCATGAAGATCGGAGGCGCTACACTCGAAGTTGTGGAGGAGTATGTTTACCTCGGACAAACTGTCCAGTTAGGTAGGTCCAACTTCGAGAAAGAGGTTAATCGTCGAATCCGACTCGGCTGGGCAGCGTTCGGGAAGCTTCGCAATATCTTCTCGTCCCACATACCGCAGTGTCTCAAGACGAAAGTCTTTGACCAGTGCGTGTTGCCAGTGATGACCTATGGCACTGAAACGTGGTCGCTTACAATGGGCCTTATCAGAAGGCTAAAAGTCACCCAAAGGGCAATGGAGAGGGCTATGCTTGGAGTTTCCCTACGTGATCGAATCAGGAATGAAGAGATCCGCAGGCGAACCAAGGTAACCGACATAGCCCGAAGAATTGCCAGGATTGGACAGGACAGAAGAGCATTAGAAAGGCAGGGCACATTGCTCGCAGAACTGATGGCCGATGGGGCCGAAAGGTCCTGGAGTGGCGACCGCGTACCGGAAGACGTAGCGTTGGAAGGCCTCCTACAAGGTGGACCGATGACCTTGTGAAGGCCGCAGGTATCCGCTGGATGCGGGAAGCACAGAACCGGTCGAAGTGGCGGTGCTTAGGGGAGGCCTATGTCCAGCAGTGGACGTCTTTTGGCTGAAATGATGATGATAATGGTTGTTTGCATTTGTGTTTAATTGACAATTGACACTAAGTTCATAGAGGGGCTTGTGGCTGCTAAGTAATAACAGCCACACGGATCGATCGATCAGGTTAAGCTACGCCTGCCGCGGTTGGTCCGTGGATGGGTGACCATCTTTACATACCAAGACCCCTCCATGCCTCGGAAAGCACGTAAAGCCTGTCCCGGCTGTCATTCGTTGACCTTTGACAGTCGTTACGAGTCGTCAGAAGCCCGAAAGTCTGACAACCAGTCTTACCATGGGGTTTCGTATTACCAAGTGTTGGAAGTTGCAACATTGAAATATTATTTACACATGGTAACTTTGTTACTACTATCTTTCGACCGATGTGTCTGTGTTGAACGTGTGCACCGATGGTGTGAAATAAAAGGTCTTCTTTGACCACATGCATTCAAGGTAAAAGTGCGTTTTCATTGGTGTTCTTCCCGCCCCTCTTCTCCTGGCAATCAAACCATAACATAATACAGTCCACTAAGAATAAGGGATTTACGAGCGGGTTTTCTGAGCAGTGCCACACGCCAGCATGTTACACCACCGATAACCCGAACACCAAGTAACTGGATTGTGGGGGTCAGATAGTCAGTCGCTCCATTTAAAATACTGGTACTCAGCTGCATCCGGTGAGACTGGAAGCCGACCCCACATAGTTGGGGGCAAAAGGCTCGGCCGATGTTGATTGTCTGTCTGTTTGTTCCGACTAATCTCCGAAACGGCTGGACCGATTTTGACGGGACTTTCACTGATAGATAGCTGATGTTATACGGAGTAACTGAGGCTATGGTATGTGGGAGAACCGCGAGGAGAAGCCAGTATTAAATTATAAGTCCAGGTTTCCTCACGATGTTTTTTTTCACCGATGTCTTAACGTCTAAGTTAACCATCACAGTGATACCGTGGGGCGATAAAAATATAATATAAGGGAATATAACAGGTGTCCGTATCAATTTTAAAAGTATTAAGAGGTATGAGGAACAGGGTGTAAAGTACACTCATACTCTATAGAAAAGGGAGGATCCTCCGACCAGACGGGTGCTGTGTCTGGTGGGCAACTACCCAACGGTTGATCTCGGGATGTTGTATATATGCTAGTTGCACGGTAAACTCTCTGCTTGCGCGATGCAGGATTTTTGCGGGACATCATTCAGTGTGCCGCGTAGTTTGCATGTGGCGATGTTCATGCCGCTACAAGTATCCTGTGTAATTATTATAAAGCGTGACTATAATTTGGTAGTCACCATGATTTTATGCGAGATGCGCTAAGGTAGCCCGCGAAATTCAAATTTTCTTAAGTTTTTTGCAATTTGCAGGTGAAGTTATAAAGAGTAACTGAGGCTAAAATGACACGTGGGCGGGGTGTATGTTGATTAAAATATGATTCGCGGAAGTTATATTGGTGATTCTAATGATTATAATTCTGTAAAGCCATTGTCTGCGCCGTCGCCTGATGTTTCCGTAATACCACCAAGTTCCACATTCAAGTAATAACTTCATAACTCGATTTTGTAATCTTTTTACTTACATTTTTAACTTGTTAATAGTACCTACATAGCTGCGTCGAGATCGAAAAACCGGTATTTCCATGAAACAGTTTCCAAAATCAAAACTAAAGCTGTTTCGTGAAGAAACTGAGGTTTTCATTTTTTTTTCTCTTTATTTATTGTTAGGGAGTTTTATACAATTGTATATTATGCCAGTCCCATCGGAACTTATAATGTAAAACGTAACAACACAAACTAAATTAGACTATATGCAGCTTCGGAGTTAGGTGACGACAAAATACGATGGAACATGCAAACATCGTACATATTTATCTCAAACTCTCTAAGTAGATCTTCTCTTGCAGACTGAAATCTGACACACTCCGTCAATAAATGGATAACATTCTCCAGTAGGTTTTCATTATTAAACTTCCAAATGTCTAGTATTAGACAGCCATATTTTTTACGGCCGTGAATCACATTTATATCAATATACAACCTGTTACTGACCTGCAAATTGCAAAAAACGTTAGAAAATATGAACTGACCCTGACGCTTTCGCATTAATTAAAGGCTTTAAACACATTCTTAAGCCTGAGATGATTTATTTTCCAAATAGAATGGGATCTGATATAAGAAGTCAGGAAATAAAAGGTAAATTTGCCAAGTTACTTAAGCAGTTCTTTTTCAGGAATTTGTAAACGATGTTCTAAGGAAAATGGTTTGCAGATTGTTGGGGAAGAGCGGATGAGTGATTAGGGATATTTTAAAATAATTAATTCATAAGATTAGATAATTGATAGTTACATATTAGGTTCAGTTAGAGAAATTAAAGTGTCCGCACTATAAATAAAAATTGTATAATTGTGTTCTGTTCCCACAGACAAACCGTGAAAACGGTTTTGCGAGGCAAAGTCCTTATGTTAAGTTTTTTGTAAACGTAGTTAATAAATAAATAAATAAATTGTAATAATTCATATTAAATAAATAAACTAGTAAGTAGTAAACTTTATTTCTAATAACATTTCAACGGTTTTACATTACACAAATAAAAGTTTAAATTAATATTTTGTTTTATAGTAACACACCACATACAAAATCATTGATAAACGCCCGGCCTAACGAGTTAAGGCTTCTACATACCGGGGCGACTTGTCGCGCGACGCGACGCGACACAAAGGCACCGCTCGTCCCACATTACGCGGGGTCTTTGTGCCGTGTCGCGTCGCGCGACAAGTCGCGCTGGTATGTAGAAGCCTTTAAGCTCGGTACATATCGGTGAACATCAGCTCGAAAATGAATACTAAAATTTTTCGCTCTTTATATTTTGGTGAAATCATAATTTATTGCCGCTTTCAAGATTGAGCTAAGTATACTCGTACATAAAGTATTTTTCAATTCATTGTATTTTTTTACCGTCTAGACTTGACTATTAAAGTAGTCAGAAGTTGGTAAAAAGTTTGGATTATGTAAATTTCTATCATTAATAATAGTATTGGTTAATATTTCAAAAAATGGCTAACTCTACAATAATTTAAAACGTTCAAGAATGGTATGTTTTATAATGGCTATGAATCATAAAATATATTTTTATACATCCATAATAAAATTACCTACACCGAATTCACGTCTAAACATTGTTGACCCATTAAATAAGGCGGAAACAAAACGGTACCCAATTTGAGAACAACTTACCTTAAAAAATATATTCTTTAACAGAAAAAGTAAAAAAAAATATACTGTATCAGCCTCTCAAATTATTATGGAAATCCACTCGAAGCTCGGGTTAAGTATCGACCCCACTTGTATTGAGAATTCTCCATTGAAATGCTTCGATAAGTGCTCAGCGAAATATTAGCTTAAAACGTCTGTGTAGGGTAAGCTTAAGATTTTTTGGGCCAATGATTTTTACCGGATTATTGTTTGTTATTAGGGTTCCGTACCCAATGCGTGCCGTCCGTTCGTCCGTCCGTCTGTCACATGGCTGTATCTTTTGAACCGTAATAGGTAGATAGGTACTTGAAATTTTCACAGAGTGTGTACAGTCATGAGCACTAATATAGAGCGCTTAGCAGAATTCAAAACCGATTTTCTCGTGAAATAACGATTGCAACTTTGAGAAAAGATGTATTTCATAACAGTTTGGGTTCCAAAATACTATGTTTGTAGTAAAATAACATTTCAATCAATATAGTTGGAACAAATCACTTTCAAAAGTTGCTGAGTGTATACATATTGGTGGTCGTGACTGTACTAGTAGAGTGGGCACACCATATTGTTGTGAGAACATTATTTTCACTTTTTTAATTTTGTTATTTGTATTTTGTGTTTCATGAACTGTGTCCAATTAATATTATTCTTTCTATTCTTTCATTCTACTATGACTGCTATACCAACAAATAATAAAAAATAAATAAAGATAAAAATTAAAGGGATTCCATCAACAAGAAACGTAACTTTTTCGGCTTTTTTTGCTCGGTCTAAATATTGCTATAGCAGCTGTTGTTTTTTTTTCTAGTGTATTAAAAAAAATGTAGTGTTAAATATCGTACAATATTGGTACGGAACCCTTCGCGTGAGATTCTCACTCGTACTTGGCCGCTTTTTATTTCTTCTGATTTAATATATTTTTGTGCTGAATTGTCTTAATTGTGGTTTTTCCGCAGTATAATAATTGTAATTGTAGATAATAAAGGTTTGAAATAGTCTTTTTAAGTTGGAACATTATCTTTATTGGATTTGTGTCCGGATGGCTCACGCAGTTGATGGCTCGAGCTCGCAGATCTAGATTGTCATTGTTAGTGAGTTTATATACCTCGGATCGCTACTTACTGACCAGGGAGTCCTTAGGGAGGGTGATGTTATCAAAAAAGCATATTATAAGATTAAAGACTACGTTGAAGACAAGGAAGTTTGGCATTAATTCCCTATGCACATGTGGCTTCCCTGGTACCTCATTAACAGCAAAAATATGTAAATGACTATTAACTGCTCCCAAGTTGCAATGTTTATGTTATTTATTTTTTTAAACACTTCCTTGACATATTTTTTTTTCTGTGATATATAAGTACCTACAATTTTAATCTAAACAAGGTTCTAAACTTTATTATTTTAATAATATTTTATATCGTTTTTTTTGTGATAAGGCCCATTGTAAGCGACGAAGGCTAAAGCTCACCCAAAGGACAATGGAGAGGGCTATGCTTGGAGTTTCCCTACGTGATCGAATCAGAAACGAAGAGATCGCAGGCGAACCAAGGTAACCGACATAGCCCGAAGAATTGCCAAGCTTAAGTGGCAGTGGACGTCTTTCGGCTGAAATGATGATGATGGTGATCGTTTTTTTTGTAATGTTTTGTTAATGTGAGAAAGTTGTAGCTTTGTAAACCATCTTCTATTTTGTTAAGTACTTGGTACTTGTTGACGGGCCTACACTGTCCTCCCATACCTATTAACACTGTAACTTGAAAACATTGTAAAAGCCCATTATTTTTAAAAGAGTAACCGTGGAGTTTCTTGCCGGCTCTTCTCCATAGGAAACAACCAATTGGAACCGTGCACCTAGCTTCTGACGTTGCTTAGGTGCCCATGTAGGTTTATGTAAAATAAAATATTTTGATTTGGATTTTGATTTTGGAGGAAACGAAAGAGAGATCAAGAGAAGGACTTAAATGGCCAAAGCAGCGATAAGTAAGCTGTGACGTATTTGGCAGAAAGGTCTCCAATGTCACCAAGATGAGGCTAGTCCGTACACTGGTTTTCTCGATATTCTTTTATGGCTCAGAGTCGTGGACGATTCGGGTAATAGAGCGGAAGAAGATAGACGCTTTTGAGAAGTGGTGTTGGCGAAGAAGGGTCCGCATACCACGGACCATCAAGAGAATGAACCAATCTATTCTCGAAAAACTATGCATAAGAGATAGACTATCCACGATCTGTTACCAAAGGACTGGTTACTTTGGTCACATTCATCATCATCATCATTTCAGCCGAAAGACTGCTGGACATTGGCCTCCCCCAAACACCGCCACTTCGACCGGTTCTGTGTTTCCCGCATCCAGCGGATACCTGCGGCCTTCACAAAGTCATCGGTTCATCTTGTAGGAGGCCTTCCAACCGGACCAAGTAACCGCCCTTACTAGACTCTCTGTTACGACCGCCCTGAGTCAAGCGGAGAACCGAACGAAGTGGAAGAACATCATACATAAAGCCACTAGGGCCTTTCAGGGACACGACCTTCAGTAATGAAGTACGCGACCAAGATGATGATAGCTCGCGCACTATTACATGGGACGTACACACTAACTGGCGAAATGTAGCTGTACCTACACGTCTGCCTAATCCTTCAGAGATTACAGGCATTATTAGCTTTTACAAGTTCCATTTTGACGTAGCTCAGCTACAAGTATAGATACAAGAACGTCTCATAAACTAAGCGTAACACGCAAAATTAATTCCTATTACAATCTGCACTAAGTCTCTAATTCACTTAACCGCCCTCTTGAAATTGCACGTCTACGATTACACGACACCTCTAAAATAGTGTCAAATTCAATTCAGGAACGCACAGAATGGTTTATCGGTCGATTCGCATGAATTTACTCTCCCGAAACTGGCGAATCGACATTTTTAAATATTATTTTTTTTGTTGGCGATTCGCACGAACTTAATTTATTTGTGAGCGAATCGACAACTCCAGAAATACATAATTATTAGATAATCGGCACACAAATTTTGTAACTCATAAACATTTGCTGAATAAAATATTAAACTTGTTTGTAAATAATTGATAAAAGTAAATTCTAGTGTAAGTACTTTTTAATAAATTTATTGCATAAGATTCAAAATGTGCCAATTGCCTACTACTTCTAACTACGTTAGTATTTCTGGAGTTGTCGATTCACCCACTAATAATTTAACTTCGTGCGAATCGCTGCTTGTCTCTGCATCACCCAAAGGTTGACTGGTAGAAAATGCCTATGGCATTAAGTCTGCATCTGTACATTTGTATGCTTGAAATATTAAATAAATAAATAAATCGCCTACAGAAAAAAAATATATTATTAAAAGTGTCGATTCATCCGTTTTGGGCGATTTAATTCGTGCGAATCAACCAATAATCCCACAGAATGTCCGTAGATTGCTGCAGCAGTACCAATGTATTCACACCGATTGATCTGCGAAATTGTATCAGTGCTAAGATTGAGGCAGTCAATCTTCACAATGGACAAAGTATCATCTTGCTCGATACGTAGTATAGTTAGAACAGTAGATCGAAAGATTACAGGAATGAAATATAATGGGACTACTAGTTGTTGGCCGTGGCTCGCGTAGCTTTTTCTAAAATAAAAGTAGCCTAAGTTACTCCTTATTTATAACAGTTTTTATTAGCTATCTGCCAGTGTAAGTCTCGTCAAAATCGGTCCAGCCGTTCTGGAGATTAGCCGGAACAAACAGACAAAATCACAAAGTCTTTGAACTTATTTCAGACCCCTGAAAAAAAACAAAATAGTAGTCACCGGCACGTAACTTGGCAAGGTTTTGGCGTAGTGGGAGTAAGTTTAGGCATGTACAATTAGTGCAAGGAAAAAATTATCACTTTTATTGGTTGTCATTATTCTGGTTATTGGCAGAATTTATTCTTAAACGTGTCTGTTTAGAAATCCGTTTAAAAATAAATTCTAAGAAAGGAGAAAAACATCTAACAGTTCTTGCCAAGTTACGCGCCAGCGACTATACTCGTAAGTATCAAGTATTCAGGGCTTTCTGGAATCGAACTATGCATAGTTCGATTCCAGAAACCCCTGATTACTGCTTACTATACACACATGGACTACGCCAATAAGTGGACACGTGAGCTATCCCGAGTACCGTTTGGGACACGGCGGGAGTCTCATCTCTCAATGGATTGCGAAATTTATATACGGGGACCAGAAAGTCTTGATACTTACTAGTGATATTTCGATTTTTTCTGGGGTCTGAAATAAGTTTAATGACTTAATGATTTTGTCAAACATTTAATGAAATATTTATAAATTCTCATAAAGTAGTTAAAAAGATATTAACCGGCCAAGTGCGTGTCGGACCACGCACAATGAAGGGTTCCGTACTTAGGATGAATTTATCCAAACAAACTTAACATTGTAGTTGAAAAACACAATCCCCATACATTCCAACTGCAAATGTAAGCTTGTACGCACAATATTGAGTGATTTACTATGTTATTTTAAGATCACAGACTTCTTATAGGTTTTCCTGTAATCTATAAGTAAAGAACTATTTTCTGTATTTTTATCAAAATGTTAGGCTCAGTAGTTTCGGAGATAAGGGGTGGGGGGCGTTTATTTTCTTAAATAATTTCAAAAGAATGTATTTTAAAATTATAAAAAGATATATATAAAATGTTTAAAATAAGCCCTTTCATTTGATATGTAACACGATACAGTCAGCAATACTTTTTTAAAATTTTCTAATTTGCCCCCAAAAGTGACCTCCATATTCAAAATTTATTTATTTACGTAACACGTTCGTGCTTGTGTCACAGAAGTTCATACGTGTACCAAATTTCAACTTGATCGGTCCAGTAGATTCAGAGCAAATCAGCTGTGAGAGACGGACAGACAGACAGACAGACACACGAGTGATCCTAGAAGGGGTATTTTTTTCCTTTTGAGGTACGGAACCCTAAAAAGTCCAATAACAATTAGAACCTACTACTAAGATCAAACTCACGATATCACTCTAAACAGCCGTGGCTGTGACCACTCAAATAATTGACTAAAAACAAAAATATATACTTACAGTCAAATATTTCGTTATATGTTCATCGTGTGGAAACCGGCATCTCCTAGAACCAACAATTCGAAGACATGTGATATCTACCAACCCGCACTGGGCCCGCGTGGTGGACACTCCCTCACACAGAGAGGAGGCCTGGATCCCAGCAGTGGGAACATTATGGACTGATAACGCTATCATCATTTCAGGCGAAAGACGTCCACTGCGGGAAATAGGCCTCCGCCAAAGGGGGGGTGTGCCATAATCGCCACGCTTGGCAGACAGGTTGGCGATAATGCTATTATGCTATGCTTTAATATGAGAGCAAAAGCTAACTTGGCAGATGAATCCACACGTTTTCATCATACTCATTGACGTTGCACTCGTAAATTACAATAGAACATTTTTATGAGGTGACTACAAATAACGTTGTTTTCTACCCGAGCAAATCACTAAATTTGTTTACGATGCATTGTTTAATAATTACTTTGTAGAAGAAAATTTTATTACAAATTTTCCGCTGAGTAAATGAGCCACATTTGTGGTGATCACTCGAAATGTCACGTAACTTTGACGTAAATATTGTAGTAATTATCATTAGGTTAACAGGTCCTTCAACATAATTATCTATCAATAGGCGAGAAATGGAGCTAGGTATAGAAATTTCCAAAGATCACAATTTGATTTGTTTGATTTGAACAACAAAGATTGAGTAATATTCGTTAGTCTTTCGTCGTAAGGGAAGACCAAGGAAACGATGGATGAAATGTGTGAAAAATTATATGGCTAGAAAGGGGGTTACTACCGAGTTGAGGACTATGGAAAAAAAAGGCATATTGCGCTGACCCCTAATAAATTGACATAAAGGCAATATGCCATCACTACTGCTCTCAAAACGGTGAAGGAAACCGGCATGTCCTAGAACCAAAACTTCGAAGAACTGTGACAGTCTACCAACTGCCGCACTGGGCCCGCGTGGTGAAATACGGCCCACTCCCTCTTAGGGACGAGGCCTGTATCCCTGCAGCGAGGCGAACACGGCCTACTGTGACATTACTTGAATCACACATTTTGTCACAGTTTGAGCGATAAAACTGTTAAGTCATAAAATGCTAGTACAAATGGACATGACATAATTTATCATGTCTTGTCACAAACGTATTGGCACGCCCGTGCTCGGCCCGCTGGAGGAACATTATAGTCTGATTATGCTTATGCTAAGAGCAAGAGAATTAACGATGATGAGTAATATTAGTCATAAAAATACTTCCTTAAAATCATTATTAAATAAACTATGAGGAAAACCCAATAAGTACACTGATGACTAATTGTTTTATTATTTGTCAGACAACCTTGCTGTGCAATTTATGCTCAGATTATTGGACAAAAAGCTTTAAGTAAGCACTTATTTTATTAATATTACTTCATGTTTAATATACTCGTAGATAATAATTATGTTAACATATAATAAACATTACAATCATGACATCATCTTGACAAGATTTTAGTAAAGTAACATGCTATGTACAGTCATGAGCACTAATATATAAACGCTTAGCAGAATTCAAAACCGTTTTACTCGTGGAATAACGATTGCAACTGTGAGAAAAGATCTATTTCATAATAGTTTGGGTTCCAAAATACTATGTTCGTAGTAAAATAAAATTTAAATCAATATAGTTGGAGGAAATCACTTTTAAAAATTGCTGAGTGTATACATATTGATGCTCGTGACTGTAACAACAGTAACAATATTTCGTAATTTTTATAATTTGTACATTTTTACTATACCTAGGTAGGTAAATACACAACACACAATCAGCCTATAATGTTCCCACTCTGGGACACAGGTCTCTAATCTTCCACTGTCATCAGTGGGCCGTAATACTCCTCTCGGGCCCAATGCGGGTTGGAGGATGTCGCTAGTTTTAATATTTTTTTGCTCGAGGACATGCCGATTTATCAAAATTTATTTTCGTAGATAAATGAAGAAAAAATATGCTATTAATATTCAATAATTGTTGTCTATCACGTCACAAGATTCTTGTAGCGTTACTTCTTTATTTTCATACCAATCTTAATTTATTTAATTTTCCTGGAGCTTTGTTTGGACAATGGAGTGGTGTTGAAAAGTTTATTGACATTCGTCAAGTTTGAGGGTGTTGATAAGTTTATTGACACTCGTCAAGATGTTTTTATGCATATTTTTCCTAAATAAATAAATTAAATTACAATGCTTGTTGCGCACACCATAGACAAGAAAATTAAATAAGCAAACGTCCTTCAAACTGAACAAATATTCATAGAACCTGATGACGTAAACCTTTCAATAACAAACATCGTCACTCACGAACTTTTTGTTATAATTTAGGACTAATCAAATAATTGACTCATTCGACCTTTCATTGGGAAAGAACAAATTACCCGACATACCGTAATTATGACGAAACAAAAAACTCTATCCTTCACATTTAACTATTAGGCCGTGTGTGATAACTAGAGATCGGATATTCGGATGCATATTTTTATCTAAAGTACGTTTTTTTCCCGGCAAAGGATACAAAGTATGGAAACGGCTTTTTAAAATATATTTTTATTCCGGGATCGCGGGGTTTCATTAATAACAGTGTGTAGGTATACAACTTTGTATTCCTAAGTATAACAAATATTTCTTATCTATTTAGAACTAGGCAAGAATTTGGAAAATATAACACGTTTAAAAAACACTATTAATATTTCTTCAAAACCTTTTATTCTAAAATGAAATATATTTATTCGGGGATGCACAGTACAAAAGAGTAGTTCTTAAAAACTTGTCAGTCCTGGAAACCGACACTTGTTCCCGTACCGAAGCGCACTCCATATTAGTCAACTCTCAAACTTTAGGTGAATATGCATCCAAATATCCGGTCTCTAGTGATAACCGTTACTTAGCACATGTTTTGGCCTTCGATCAATAATAGCACTTTGGCTCTTAAATTATGTTCTCGTTTCAATCTTGCACTTGTGGTTTGACAGTCGTGTGACAGTGACAGGAATAATGCGTATTATACCCGTTTTTACTAACACTAGGCGACACCTAAATAAATGCTTAAATAAAATCGTGCAGTTGGATTTTCAACTTTCGGCGCTAAGCCGAGCATTGGAAATCCAACAGCGTGACATTAGTTACGATATTTAAGCCGGCCATTGTGTCGTGTGCGTGTGTTTAGTTTTCCCAAACTCTCAATGGATTTTCTTGTTTGGCATTTTCAATCAAAATTAATTTTTTAATGATGAAAATGTTTGATGCAGTTTCCACCATCATTGAGAGAATTTATTTCAGCAGATTACAGGCTCCCATTGACAGGTGCGATGCGACGGTGCGACGCGATTCTGGTAGAACAGGGGTTCTCATTATCATCATCATTTCAGCCGAAAGAGTGCACTGCTGGACATAGGCCACCCCCAAAACGGGGGGGGAAGGGGGGGGTTTGCCATAATCGCAACGCACGGTTTGCCATAATGGCAGGCGGGTTGGCGATCGCAGTATGGTGTTTAAATGCATAGAGAACGCTGCTAACAGTGGGTCTGAAGTTTCGACCGCATGATCGGCAGTTGCTGACTACGGTTAACTATAGCTGACTACGGCGAAAAAAAAAAAAACGACTGTCAAAGATATAAGCCAAATTCAAAAATGTGACTTTAAGCCGGGTAAGGATTCAAAGTCAAAAAAGGATGGTTCCATTAAATTTCATAGAAATCGTTGAACTAGAATCACATCGCGTCTGTCGCCTATAGGTGTATATTAAATTAATAGGAAGGTATTGCGTAGAAGTCTCTATTACTTGGCATGTTACCACATCAGCGGGACGAGCACGGGCTGCCCAAGACGCTTGAGACAAGACATAATAAATTATGTCATGTCAATTTGTACTAGCATTTTATGACAAAACAGTGTTATCGCTCAAACTGTGATAAAATGTGTGACTCAAGTCATGTCACAGTAGGCCGTGCACGCCCGCTGTAGATCGTACCCGTGCAAAGCAGGGGCGAGGCACTATTTTTTTTTTTTTTTTTGTTCACGGGGTGGAAAATCCTCATGGATGTCCTCCGCCCTGGGGCGGGCGGAGGGGTCTGTCAGACTCTTACTGACTAAAAACCACCCCAGTGTTCCCCTCCCACACTTGCACCGGGGATCTTGGGATCTGTTATTCCTTCCGCAATCCCCGGCTAGGGGCGAGTCACTAGTTTAACAAAAAGTATCAAAACTGTTTGGTCATAGTATCGGATCTGAGATGAATGGAGCGATTAAGTGGAGAGTCGGTACAATCTTGATTGGTGGGGGACGATAGTCGCGCGACTGTCGTGCGATTGAGTGGCGACTAAACGCAGTAAATAGTGGTTGCTGTTGTGTAATACGAGTGTGCGTACGCTTTCGTTTGTAAAGGATTTTTGGTTTTTTTATTGATTTTGATTTGATTTATATTACTCCCTTTTGTAAATTTCTCATCGTGATGTAAACCTGGACTTTATGATTTCATGAAAAAGTAATTAAATGGATCAAATCTGACTTAAAAAGATGTATAAATGTGTCCACTGACCTGCAAATTGCAAAAAACATTTATGAAAATTTTAATTACGGGGGCTGAAGCTGCGCATCCAACAAAGGTATTAGGTAGGTGCTTCCTTCTAGGGTGAAATACAATAAATATTAATTAATTACGTGCACTTACGTTGGAGAAAAAATCATTAGAAAACCGACATGTCCTAGAACCAAAAATTCAAAGACTTAGGACATCTACCAACCCGCACTGGGCCCGCGTGGTGGATCCTCTCTCACAGAGAGGAGGTCTGTGTTCCTGCATAGCTATTCAGAAGCGTTTGATACGGTTCCGTACCGAATCGAGCATAAATCAATATTATCAAAAGAGTCCTCTAAAGGCTGTTCACATATCCAAAACACTATATAAGTTTTGTCAGTATTAATCGAATAGACGACCGCCATTCTTTCGACAGCTATTTGATGTCGGGAGATACTAGAGAATGGGCAGCAGCGTTCTCTATGCATTTTTAAAACCATACTGTGATCGCCAACCCGCCTGCCAAGCGTGGCGATTATGTTTGTTTGTTCGTTTGTTTATTTTCCAAAAACAGTGCTTTACATTTCCTTATATGCTAAATAAATTAATAGCTAGGTTTACATAATTATATAAGACACAAAGGAAGTACTTTTACTTAAGAACTCTACACTAGGTCGAGCCTGTCTCGTAGAGTCCTTGGGTGGTATTGCCATATGAAAATGCGCATTACATAAATGTTATTGTTACAATCGAGAGTGGCTTATTATATAACAATTAAAACATTGTCTAGGCTAAGAAAATTTAATTTATGGCAACCCCCCCCCCCCATTTGGGGAAGGCCTATGTCCAGCAGTGGACGTGCACAGTGATGAGTGGGAACATTATAACCTGATTATGCTACATGTATTTGCAAGAAAGAAAATACATTTATTTAGCACATACTTACCTGCAACATACAGCATGTAAAAAGTGAGCCGCACCAAAATGGCCCAGTGCAGCAAAAATGCCAGACAACTAGTGCCTGACGCTGGTTTTCAACTGGACCGGATTTGGTACAAATGTCCGTAGAATAATAAAATTAAATTAAAGAACACTGTCCTTCAAGATACAGGGTTTTCCTAGTTTGAAGGGCAGGGGTCTTAAGGCTTCTACATACCAGCGCGACTTGTTGCGCGACGCGACACGACACAAAGGCCCCGCGTGTCACGGGACGAGCGGTGCCTTTGTGTCGCGTCGCGTCGCGCGACAAGTCGCCCCGGTATGTAGAAGCCTTTACTCATTAGTAATAGCCATACCCATCCATTATATAAAAAAAAACAAAATTATAAAAATTATACGCTTTTAATGAATGTACGTTTTCCTCCTACGCCTTTTTAGGAAGTCGGTTGAAGCAGAGCGAAACGTTTTCCTGTTGTTTTTAAAACCCGAAAACACATACTGGTTTTTATTAAATCATTTTGGAAAAACAAGTCCTATTTTTCTTTATCTTTTGTGGGTTAAAATATGGAATATTTCCCTAGCCTATTATAATAAAAATATATATTTATGTGCCTATTATTAATAATATCATCATTCATCATCATTTCAGCCGAAATACGTCCACTGCAGGACATCGGCCTCCCCCGACGGGGGGTTTGCCATAATCGCCACGCTTGGCAGGCGTGTTGGCAATCGCAGTATGGTGTTTGAATGCATAGTGAACGCTGCTGCCCATTCTCTAGTAAGTCCCTTAGTCGCTTTTTACATCCGGCACCTTACGGGACCCACCACACGGGGATTAATAATATCCATGTCATTTATTTTATTTAAGTTTATCGATATAAAAGTGGTAATTTAATTTTATTATTGTCACGTTTTGTTACAAGTGAGGTAAATAATCACGGCAAAAAATAACGGCTGTTTACAACCGAGCGACTTGGTTCGGAGGGAGCCTGCAAAGCTTGTTGCTAGAATTGATCAAGTGAACTTGATTAACGTAAGTTACTTGATTGGTATTAACAAAGGGATGTTTTAAATAAGTCTTGGTTATTAGTAGCAGTATAATTTTTAGCCAAGCCAAATCGGTACTTTGATAAAGCTTGATTTTTTTCACGCACATATTTAACATAATTGAGTAGGTTAGATTAGAAGAAGCTGGTGGATGGTCCTCTTGTTTTGGAACCCTAATAAAACTGGAGTAAGAGCTTTACGTGTTTATATATATTGCCTAAAAACAACGCTGAAATGTCACAGGTAGCACCTAAATAACATTCAAAACTAAGCGTTGCTTCAGTACTCAGGACTACCCGGAATGACATAACTGACATATTTAAAAAAAAAAAAACCACCTGTTCCCTAGATTTATGTTCGAATAACTCGTTAAAATCTAGGGAACAGCAGATTTTTTTTTCGCGATTTCAGTTTTGGTCCCATAGTAAAAGTTGTTCATAATGATGAGTACAATGACCCCTTAAGAGGTTATTGAAGTTTTAAAAATAACCCTGTATAAACCTACTTCAGGCACCAGTCTCTCACAAAGTGTACTTAACTTGTGCAGATAAAATAAACGTTTTATATATATTATTATTTCTTCTTTTCAATATAAGTCTGTCTAGCCCATAATTTCCCACAGCTGGGCAATGGCTTCCCTCTCCCTTATCCACACACTGCTGTCCTCTGCCATTGGCCAGTCTTTTCTGTAGGAGTCAAGTACGTCCATCCATCTTATGTAAATGTCACAATTAAATTAACAGCATCGAGGTTGTAGAACTGTCAAGTAGTAAAGTTACTTGCCCGTTCCAATAACTAGAATCCGACTGTCTACGTCATTCTAAAACCTACCTTTTTTTTTTTTTTGGGTTGTAAATTATCAAATAACTTCTCCCGCTCTGGGCGGAGCGGGAGGGCGTCTCAGACTTTTACTGACTAAAACCCACCCGTATTCCTTCATTTGCCCGTGTGCCAGGGCCACGATATCCCTTTCGGACAAACTCGCAACCCTGGCAGGCATTGGCCCTATCGGGCCCCGTCAGTTGGTGCTACAACTCTTTGAGGTGCGCGTGGAATACGACGCGCCGTCGACCCGGGCCTGGTCCTTATCGGATGGTGAGCTACCCATCGCTCACCGTCCGCAGGCCTTCAATCGGCTTGCGACTCCCGACGCCCGGGGCGTCTCCTGCGGTGACTACGGGCGCGAGGGCGCGAACCTTGCCTCTCCCTCACGCGTTCCGCCTCCTCCTTCGCAAGCATTACTAATTCGCAGAAGGAGGTGACGGCCTCCCATGCACTCTCGCTCCGAACCATGGCCTGAACCAGAGCCGGACGCGAGAGATCGCCTCCGTGAGGACATGGCGGTGCTCCGCCCAAGCTGGGCAGACCTCCACCGAATGCTTCACCGTGTCCTCCGGGCGATCCACACAGTGGTGACACCCGGGCGTTTCCTCCCGCTTTATCCTGAACAGGAACCTCCCTAAACCTATATTTAGTGCCACTTGCAGCAAAATGATACAAATCTCGGTTTAATTAAATCTTGATTTTGCCCTAAACTCGACTTAACTTAAACCTTATTAGGTATGTCTTGCACAGTCACATTTCACATTCGATTTAACTAAACTGAGATTAGTCATTATTACATTCATCATTCATTCTTTGCGTTCAGTTTTCAAATAAAAAGTGATAGCAACTCAGTTCTGCGTATAGAGAAAAAAATTGTGAGCCGTCACGGGGCACCTGGCAGATGTGAAACATCGAAATTAAATTGGTTATAGTCTCGTGTTATTTTCTAGTTTTCGCTAGCGTACCAGTAATAAATAGTGCTCTGTGCTATGTGCATAACTGAAGAAAGCTTACCTGTTAAAATCACTTGGAAACTTAAGGATAATTTTATCATAAAGGAGCTTTGTACTCTGTTTACTTAAGCAGAACCGTTTCAAAAATTCGTCATCTTGTAATTAATGTATTAAATAAATCGCTTGTAATGTACACTCTACGAGAGAAAAACGGAGTGCCTAATTATTGTACGATCTCCTCGTCATCATCCGAGGTTAAGCGAAAAGAAATCCATTTTCACAAATAAAAAGAGGAATTTAAAATACTACTGTATTGTCTGTCTATAAAATCGAGATTTAACAACTCTAAATCGACCTAGATTAGTTTAACTTTGATGTTTATTTAAATCGAGATTTAAGCTAAATCGATGACATGCAAGTCGTTAAATTAAGTTTAATCCTAAGTCGAGATTTTAAAAGCTGCAAGTCGCCCTTAATCTTCCTCACAGCGGCAGCGTCACTGCAAAAGCTAATGCCGTGCACGCACAAGCCAACAAAACATGGTGAACACGAACATCGAAAACAGAATATTTGGTTCGTAAAACGTAAATTAGCAAAGGGATCATTGAAAATAGTCGTCGTTGTAAACATAGTCGAAAAGTGTCAAAAGAGAGAAATTATGAATATTTCGTTCATACGTTTCATTTCCTAAATGTCTAGCCTGTCAATAAATAAAGTTGTTTACAACGAAATAGCGAGTAATAAATAAGGATTTTATGTAGCAACAAAACTGGTTTATGAATATTTTAGTTACGATTATTACCTAACCACAAATATTCAACTCTGTTCAAATGATATAAATGTAATAAAGGAAGCTTTTGATTACGCGGTCATTCTTCTATTATTAATTATAACGCAAAGTCTCTGTCTGTCTGTCCGTTAGTGCCCATATCGAGAACCATTCATACGATTTTGAGTGAGTTTTTAAAATTCATAATTATAATCAACTTTTCTGGCAAGGCTTAAAAGTTACCTATGTTATTGGCTCTAGCATTAAGGGGCCGTGCACGAAATCGACTAATTTTGATAAACTTTGTTCATTGTTTGTGAAAAAGAGAAAAATTATTTAAACAAAAATTGATTTGAAAATTCGAGTTCTTTGTTTTGCTTTGTGTAGCTGGAAGGGATTTTTCAAATAAATTATTTATTCATGGAAAATCTCTAATATTCGCAACAAGTTTTTTGAAAAATAGCGCGAGACTGACGTTGAATTTGGTTTGATTTTGAACATAAAAAAATATAATCAACATAATTATAACAGGCATCTTCTGGGTAAGCTCATTCCATCGTCGACTTTGTCTCTGTCACCTCTGCCCTAGACTAAGGTCAAGAGCAAACCCATCCTAAATAATAAATATATTATGGTCTACTTAAATGTGGCACAGTCGGTACTATATTTTTTTCTATTACTCAGCAAACCGTAATCAAGTTTAAAAATCACACATTACTTTCCGGCTATCCTTGAGATAAACTCAAAATTTTACTTTATGATTTTGTACAATATCTTCATTACGTAAATCAAAGGCGAAATAAACTATAATTTCGAGAGCGCAAAAGTGATGAACATGCACAGCATCATGCTGAGTGCAAGCTTTTTTGTCACAGTCATGACGTACAGCTTGCCAACTATTTGTTTTTTTGTGTAATGTTTACCTACTCGAGTTTTATGTTTTCACGTGTTTCTGTGACAGTTACAATTATTTTTCTTTCTTTCTTTTCTTTCTATGAAACTATTAACAGGTGCTGTGACTGACACGAATCGTTTAGCACCACGAATACTGTACTTTTATAGTCACACAATCTTAGGCCCTTAATAAAGTAATTTAATTTAAATTTATAATAACGGATTGTAATTTTGTTTTATTTTTGTAATTTTACTATGGGTTTATTACCTGAATTAAACGATTTTGATTTATTTATTACAGAATGTCAATCAATACTGTAGTTCAAGCATTACATAAAACTAGATTCAAGCAATTTGATAGGTTGAAACTAGTTTTAAGTAATGCTTTAAGTATTGAGTGACGTTCTGTAATACGGGACTTAAGGTTTCAATTATTTCAAGCTTTCTAACAATTAGCTACGACATTGACAAAGTAGGGTATTTTCGTGCACGGAGCCTTGAATCACCAATACTGTTTTCTGCCGAGTGTGGAGCTTAGAGACATGCAAACCATGTAAAAGAAAGGACTTAACAAACCGAAATTAATAAAATATCCCCAAAGGCATCAGATACCCGTCATTCAAAATCAAATCCCTCATAGAATTCACCTAATTACTCTTATACCCTCTAACTACAGAATTACCATAATCCTCTCTTTTGTCGGGTTAAAACAAAATCGGTTCCTAAAGACCTGTTAAATGTTTAATGGAGTTACCGACAGTTTTGCTACAAAAAAGATCTAGGTACAGAAGGTCGACTCTACACAACAACTAAGGGAAAATGCACGTACACATAGACACGCTGACGTACAGCGAGCTTTTTTTTTAAGAATAGGAATAAAACAATTTATTTGTTCAAAAACATACAGAACTTTAAATATTAAGGTGATACACTATAATACACTATATTCTATGATCAGATATTGCTGTGTCCGAACTAGATATAAAATATCTGTACTTCAGACATCAGCACTCTTCCCCTGTTGTAGGCGACACTTAGAAATTAAACTTCGTTTGACCTATCTACACGTCTACATGAGTTAAATCGTAGAGATATAATAAAATAATATTAAAATAAAAGGAAGCGACAAATCTTAAATTAAATTAGTTGTATAGTAATGACCTCCGGTGAGTATAGTGTAAATGAGTGGATGTGTGTAGGACAGTGAGTGTTTAGATTTAGAAACCATTGAAAGACGTTTAAATTATACTACTACAACTTCGTGCAACTTATTGCATTGAAGACTTTATCAGGCATTTTTGTGACGGTGAATTAGTTTTAAGTCTACCTACATGCTTTTAATGTTCTTTTCTTTGTTCTTCGGAATACATACGCATTGTACAGCTCCAGTCTATATTTTTCATTTTTATCCTGCCTAAACTCACATCTCAACAGTCAGTAGTATTATAATATAAACTTCTTCACTATAGACAACAGGTCTTCAGTCGCATTATAGTTTAGCTGCGAATGTAGTCTACTACCATAAGCTTACACTGGTTCCTGTTTAAGGGGTGTTATTAAATCTTTCATAGAGAAAAGTGCCTAGGAAAAAATAGTACTTGCGAACTTATGGGTGTTTAAAGGTCAGTTTTATGTACGGCATGTAGTAGACCTTGCGAGGTCATCACTACTTCACCAGTCAATCCTGTGGCTGCCATAGGCTAGCTTAAAGCCTCCTGCCAGGGACGAAAATCATAGATTACTAAGCGACTATGGCAAACCCCCCTTGGGGAGGCTTATGTCCAGCAGTGGACGTTTTCCGGCTGGAATGACTAAGCGACTACATGTTATGGGCACCCCTTGTGGGATCCGAACCTGCATAGGGCGTCGCTGGGGGGAGCAAGGACAGCAAGTTGGGACAGGCTGGATCATAACTGGATAATTATTATTGTCTGGGGAGTTTAAAGGCACAGGCTCAGCTACGGCGCGGGCTGGCACTTCATCGAGCAAGGGTCGGGCGGACAATTTCGTCGGGTTCTTCACGTGGGACCTCAGCGGCGAGGTCGGAATGTCGGTTTTATATAATCTGTATACTGTACTGGTGGCCCTACTGCTTTTCTGCACAGCGAGCGCAAGAACACTGGGGTTTGTTTAATATAGTTTGCGATTGCCCGTGACGTACGTATGCATCTGTGGCAGCATCAACATCGCCACATGCGAACTACGCATCACACTTACGTCACGCAAAATCCTGCATCGCGCAAGCAGAGTTTACCGCGCGACTAACATATACCTATACAACGTCCCGACATCAAACGTCGGGCAGTTGCCCACCAGACACAACAGCCGTCTGGTCGGAGGATCCACCCTTTTCTATGGAGGATGAGTGAACTTTACACCCTGTTCCTCATTTCTCTATACGTCTATGTGTGCGTACACTTGTTTTCACCGGTGTTGTATGGAACTGGCCTTCTGTACCTGCCTATTTTGTGGTTAAGTCACCCGGTTGATGACCAGATTTACAATTCAAATGTTCTCGTAATGATCGGTGATCGGGTTCGGGATTTTCCCGATGTTGCTGACAATTGATTGTAGAGCTCATTGTTGGGTTGGTTCCTGTCAAAAAGTTTGGTTTTTATTGAGATCTATACGAAAGTTAGAATATTGTTATCTTTGAATAGGAAGAAGCAGTTGGAAATACAAGTCGATTAAACTATGTATGCTATTCCATTTAGTCGTTTTATTGAAATAATTATATTATTAAACCTTACATGATATACTTAGTGACTATGAATACGTGGTGTGTATTTGTAAAAATGTTGAAATTCTTTGTGTGTTAATCCTTTTGCAATTAACTTTTTAATTAATAATACTTCACTTTGTTGAAACTTAATTGCTTTCTCACATTTTCCATTGATTACTTGTAAATATAATAAAATATGTATTCTTCTAGAGACAATATTTCACAAAACAAAGGAAACTCTTGTCATCCCTGTACTTATGTATGTTAGGTACTAATAACCATACAATTATGTTCTCATGTTACTGAATAATCTTACTCAATAACTACATCCGGTAATCCAAAGCTGATGTCTATACAGCTTTAATAATGGCAACTTCCTAATTAAATATAATTTTGTTACAGACATCAATGGAATCAACACACAGACGGAAACAGCACCATCATTTGAAACGACCACATTTGACTTCAACACAGAGAACACAGAAGATACAAGACAAAATAGACAACAGAACAACAATTCATACGTTTTTGTAATAGAAGATGACGGACAAAACGCAACAATTTCTGAAGATTTCCACCACAACGCACCAGAAAGCGCTTCTAGAGTACTAGTTGCAACTAAATCAAACAGTACCAATGTATTGAAAATCGAACCAAATCGGAAATCAACTCCTACAGCCAAGGATCCAATCAGAATGATACAAGATGAAAAGGAAACAGTTATTAGCAGAAATGTTAAAGATGCAAAGATAAGGGCTCATGTAAGGTATGATGAAGTGACAGGAGAATTGATGAATGGAGACCATCCTTGTCATAGAGAATGCAGGGAAGGAGAGGAACCAATGATTTGTTACTATCATTTTGTCCTGGAATGGTATCAGACCATGAGCAAGGCTTGTTACGACTGTCCGTACAATTTGACGGACTGTTCTCGGCCCGATTGTATCCCAGCAGACGGAATGAACCGACCGTTGAATGTTATTAATAGAAAAATGCCTGGACCAGCCGTAGAGGTGAGTAAAGCTAAGATCTTTTAACGTTTTTCGAACGTACTTTGGCTAAGCGTTCCTGTCACTGTCTCTTAGCTGTCAAACTACAAGTCCAAGATAGAGATGGAACCATGTCTAAGGCTTAGCACGCATTGCGACTAAACGCAAGCGGTTTGAAACCGCTGAAAATTTTAAGGTATAGCTGTTGAAGTGTATCGACACTTATACGTTACATTTATATACGTTACACGATAGATATACGTTAAATTTTTCAGCAAAATCATTCACTGAAAACAATCGCTAGTGCGCAATAGTGCGTGCACTTGTATCGATAAGTGCACGCACTAGCGATTGTTTTCAGTGAATGATTTTTAAAACGTAATTTGCTACATTTGGCTTGCGATTCGAAAACGCGTGATCTTTTTGTATCCCGTAGTAATAATAATGGTGTTGCACGCATCGGTTTACCTTACTCGGTTTTCTGTAGTAGTTAAAAAACTTATCGGGATGCTCTCACACGTCGTTGTATATTTTGTAAAAGTATCCTCTCAAACGTCTTTGATCAGTTAGAGGGTGTGCCCAGTAACTATGACGGTAGCGTTGTTTACGTTTTATTTATTTTTTCAATCAAAGCCACAGCACACGCTGCGTGCCAGAAATCCATGGTGGTACCGAAGTAAAACCGAGTAAACGCCAGACGCAGTGCGTGTTTGTACGCAGTTTGGCGTTTTCAGCTATTCCAAAACAGAGTGCGTTTAATCGCAATTCGTGCTAAGCCTATGTCAAAGCACATGCTAAGTAACGTTTATATATTTCGGTCTGAGTCTCGTAATTATTTATTTTGAGTACCAAGCATCCTGTTAAAAAAAAATAGCAGGCCTTACAGTACGAGTAGTCGCATAAGATGTGTACCATCTGACATCTCACCTTGGTAATAAGCAACTGAGCAGTGACAGAAATGAACTTCAAAACTTAAAACAAGCTAAATACAGAAATATTTATTCAAATAATGAATCATTACTAGTGTTCGCCCACTGCTGCACTGGTCGAAATTAGACCCCCTCTACTTACAATAAGATAAGATAAGATAAGATATTTATTTCGCAAATATGGGTACAAAAACACGGTGACATAAAAAATATAATTAACATCAGCCATATTTAGCCAGAAGGCATGCAAAAGTACAAAAGGAATACCTACAATAGAGATGGCAAGTACCTACATAATAATAAAGTTATACAATGTCAATTTATTATTATAATTTAATTATGATTGAATTATGAAGTAGTTCAGTAGTTATTTATACATAATTCTTCTGCAGTCAAAATAAAAATTAAATGAAATAAAAATTAAATGTCTTTAAGTTTATATTTTCTAATTTGTAAACATTATAAAAAGCAAGTAAGTAATCAAGATATTAGTCCTTTGTCCATTAAAAATTCCGTCACACTATAATACGCTTTGTCTACTAAAAAATTTCGAAGCATTTTTTAAATAACGTCAAGTTTAATTCTTTCCAACTCCTCGGTAATTTATTATAAATGACTGGCGCCATGTAGTAGACACTCTTGCGCATTAAAGTCGTTCTCGCACTAGGGATACATAGCCTACTATTATCACGCCTATTTCGTGGAAATACGTCAGCTATGCGGTTAAAACGAGCAGGGTTCAACTTTACAAACACTGCCATTTCTAAAATATATATGCATGGTAAAGTTAATATTTTATTCTGTTTAAAATAAGGCACGCAGCTATCAGTAGTTTGCAGTTTTAAAAAGGACCGTATGCACCTTTTCTGTGCTTTGAAAGCAGTTTCTCTTTCGGTGGAGTTGCCCCAAAAGATAACGCCGTATTGGTGGCATTCGACTAAACCATGGTATGCGGTCAAGAGTGCGGCTAAATTTACAATGGACGACAAAGTATGTAAAGCGTACGCGGATGTGCTTAGTTTTTTGCAAAGTGACTCTATGTGTTGTTTCCAACTAAGTTTTTTGTCTATTTCAAGCCCTAGAAATTTAGTACTTACTACATCGTTTACTGTATCACTATAATATTGCACATGCAGATTGCTCTTATCTGGCATACGTTGGTTAAAATTATTTTTGTTTTGCTTATATTTATTCTTAAGTTGTTTTCGTCTAGCCATTTTATAATCGATTTTTAAGAAATATTAATGTCATTTTCGTATGTATCTACACTTTTCGAAGGTATTGTCACGGTACTGTCATATGCAAATAGGGTTAATGGTTGTTCAATGCATTCCGGTAAGTCATTAACATATAATATTAATAGCAAAGGACCGACCACACTTCCCTATGGTACCCCGTAACTAACTATTCGCTCGTCTGATCTAAATATCTCGTCTTGTTTATTAACTAAATTAATTCTATTAATTGCAGTTATTTGTCGTCTATTATGTAATTAGGACTGAAACAGGTCTAAAACATTACCCCTGATACCATAAGCTTCGAGTTTCTTCAGAACTGTAGGATAGTGGACATAATCAAAAGCCTGCGTCATGTCACAGAAAATGGCGCAAATTGGGTTACGTTTATCTACATTATTAATGAAATTCAGTATGAAATCAAAAATCGCCTTATTAATTGTTCTGCTGGGTCTAAATCCTTTTTGTTGCTCACACAAAATATTTTTGTTTTCCAAGTATTTGTATAGCTCTTTGTAAATAAACTTCTCAAATTTTTCAGTCAGTCAGTGAGATTGGCCTATAATTTTCCATTAACTCTCTATTTTCCCTCTTAAATATTGGTTTTATAATTGATGTTTTTAAAGCATCTGGATAAATGCCAGCACTTAAAGATTAAGTATGTAACTTAAATGTACACATATCTCATTAGCTACAGATTTAAAAATCTTTGTAGCGAGGCCATCATAACCTACGCTATTTGTATTTTTTTGTGACATTATTATTTTATGTATATCATCTGGTACGCCATAAACATTGACGCCCTTCTTGTGTCTATTTTCCTACTTGCTTTAGATTGGCTGCCATCCAATACTTTGGTCTGTATTTTATCAACAAAGTAGTTATTAAATTCATTAGAAATTTCATTTGGATTTGTTATAATTTTATTACTAAATTTAATTTTATCAATACGCTGGCTGGGAATATTGTGTTTTTTCTGGTTTATAATTTGCCATGTACCTTTTGCCATGTTTTTAGCTTTCGTTATTTTGTAATTATTTTGTGCCTTTTGTGTCAGATTTATAATTTTTTTATACAATTTACAGTAGTTTATAAACTTGGTTTTATTAACCTGACTAGGATTTAACCTCAGTTGCCACAGAAGGTGTCTTTTCTTTCTGCTGCATAATTTAACACCTTTGGACAGCCAGTTAGGTTTTTTTATAATATTAATTTTGACTCGGGTAAGCGGGAAACACAAGTCATAAAACAACTTAAAAGTGTCAATAAATGCATTGTAGCCTATATTGGGATCATTTGTCTCGTAGACTTCCGAAAAATAAATATTTTTTATACAGACTTTGAACTTAGATATGTTCTCTGTAAGTCTCTTCTGGTCGCATACCAATAGTTAATAGAACACACTTTTTTTACGGGGCATTGAAGCAACTGCGCTGTGTGATCTGATAAAGCAAACTCTATTACTTCGCCTTTACATGACTTATTATAATTGTGCGCAAAATTGTCTATACAAGTCTGGCTGGCCATGCGTGTCGGCTGTTTAAATTCTAGTTTTAAATTAAAACTTAATAGTAGACATTCAAGCGTAGCAGAAATCCTATTAGACTTTAGTACATCAATGTTAAAATCCCCAGCGATTACAATATTCTTACAACTGGTCTTTGATATCACTTGTAGAAGTGCCTCAAGCTTATTCAAACATTCATTTAAATTATTTACATTTGGTACTCTATTAATACAAACGACAATCATCTTATAGCAAATAAGCTCAATGGCACAGCACTCAAATACACCTGGAGATGTTAGTTTCGCTATTTTAGGCAGTTCTTTCCATTTGTGCCCGTTTTTAATAACAATACAAGATCCACCCCTTTTTTCCCCTTTCTACAATAACACGCTGCTAAACAATATTCGGTACATACAACTGGTTCTCATAGCCTTCCATAAAGAAGTGCTCGGTAATGCATACTACATCAACATATATTTGCTTATCAACTAGTTGATGACATACAGACAGATCATTTGATTTGTTTATTAAACCTGCTATATTCTGATGCAATATATTAACATACTTATTCGAGAAAAAACAACTCATTTGGCTCAGAGGCATTAGTGGTGGCACTTGTTTTAGAGTTAGGGTTAGGTGAATAATGCGTGTTTATTTTGCTCGAACAGCTAATGTCAAAGTTCATAAATTGGCATAAATTTTCAAAGGTGTTGCTCATACCATAGTTATTAAGAGACCCATTTCTCTTTGAAAACATATTATAGTCATATGATAAATCCAGGTTTGAATCGAATCATGGAGAGTGCGATTGTCGCAACCCAGCGCTGGGCACGCCGCAATTGTGGCGATAAGTCCCCTCTTTGAGGAGTGGCTAGAGGGGCGCCACGGCGTCCTCACCTTCCGCCTGACACAGGTCCTCACCGGACATGGTTGTTTTGGGAGGTTCCTGTTCAGGATAAAGCGGGAGGAAACGCCCGGGTGTCACCACTATGTGGATCGCCCGGAGGACACGGTGGAGCATACGGTGGAGGTCTGTCCAGCTTGGGCGGAGCACCGCCGTGTCCTCACGGAGGCGATCGGCGGCGGCATGGAAGGCCGTCACCTCCTTCTGCGAATTAGTAATGCTTGCGAAGGAGGAGGCGGAACGCGTGAGGGAGAGGCAAGGTTCGCGCCCTCGCGCCCCTAGTCGCCGCAGGAGACGCCCCGGGCGTCGGGAGTCGTAAGCCGATTTCCGGCCACCGTAGGCGTGGGCCTGCGGACGGTGAGCGATGGGTAGCTCACCATCCGATAACTACCAGGCCCGGGTCGACGGCACGTCGTATTCCACGCGCGCCTCAAAGAGTTGTCAGCACCAACTGACGGGGTCCGCTAGGGCCAATGCCTGCCAGGGTTGCGAGTTTGTCCGAAAGGGATATCGTGGCCCTGGCACACAGGCAAATGAAGGAATACGGGTGGGTTTTAGTCAGTAAAAGTCTGACACGCCCTCCCGCTCCGCCCAGAGCGGGAGAAGTTATTTGATAATTTCCCACCCAAAAAAAAAAAAAAAGGTTTGAATCGAATAAGTAAGCGTGTTCATGAGTACAGACATCCAAATAAAGCATATTAGCAAACGTTTCTATCCTGCAGTTAAACACAACAGAATGTTTAAATTTGAAGGTAGGTAGACAAAGTATGATATTTGTATGTTGTATTTTTGATAAAGTTTCCCGGATATTAATAACTAGGTCATAGTAGTTATTTGTGCGCCGAAAATCTTCTTCACCGATGAAAATCAGACAGTAGTCATCCAGCGTATAGTTTTTAACTTTTACCTTGATGTCAGTAATAAGCTCCACAAGTCCACATTTCGGTGTTAAGTAGTGACATATTTGACATTTTGGGAACGTTCTTTCTGCGATTGTTAGGATCTTATTAGTATTATTACTACTTATAATGCACAGTTTATGCTTTTCTGGTGTTATTTTATGGTGAATAGGTTCACTCTTCGGAGTAGTATTTACTGGTGCAACCTGAGCAGGACATAATTTCAACGGTGAGTCCAAGAGCTCAAATCTCTGTTTCTCGCTATCAAATAATGTTTGTTTGTGCTGGTCATTAGAAGTACGGCGAGGTGTTATAATTTTTTTGCTTTTCTTAGATGTACTCAATTCGCTCATTAGTTTTTTCGTTGCTTTGTTAACGATGTCATGCTGGTTTGTCATGTCGATCGTACAATCTATCAGCGGCTAGGTGTCAATTTTTGTATGAGAGAAGCCGAAGCAAAGCCGATTTTAACTTAGGTACTTTCTTATCAGTAAAGTAAAAATTAATTAATTTACTTAAACGTAAGTCTTTCCTTTACTGAATTCAACACCATCTATCGTCAAGTAGCAGCACCAAAAAGACGCATCACTACACAGACGAAACTTTCTTGTTTGTTATTTCAATTCAAAGCAAAAAAAAATAGGAGTTTTTGATGTTTGAATGATGGTGAATTAAATACCCCACTATTGACTGTGCCATTTTTCAATAGCGGTAGGATTGTTGATGCGAATTTCCGAAGGGAAACCGGTAGGAATCGTGTTATATGATGCTTTCGCCACTGCAATCTATACAGTACTTACTAATTCCATGAGTACGAAAATTCCGTGCTTTATAAAGTACTTAATTATTCCATGCTCAAGCTGTCACTTCCGTCCCTTTTCACGAAATCACTCCAAACCAAGATGAAAGATGTTAGGATGTTACATAGCAATAATGTGCACCCATTTGGTTTCACAGAAAAAAAAAAAAATGGATGAATTTTAGACCTTGCTGACAATATTGTGACAATTAGCGTTGTAGTTTTAATTTTAGGTGAAATTGCAAACTCGTCTTAATTAATTGGGTCGCTCGTTAAATAAAAGTATGGTAACGCAGCCTATTGTAAGTCAACACATTGAAAACGTCGACTGGTTTAATGCTTGTCATTTTATTGGCTTTAGGGCTGAAAAGCTGAAAAGCTTTTAGCAGAAATTTTAAGTCTAAAATTAAATTAAACTCGCCCCTAAATATTATTATAACACAGTAAATTAAACGTGATTTAATCTATAAACTAATTAAAATCATTAGCCATTCGACGTGAAATGTTTTTATTGAAATTTTTGATTGCATGAAAACCGACCCGATATTCCAAGAACAATTTGTATTTATTTGCGCGTATTTAAATGTACATACAAATTAATATCTTAATGTAAATAGCCACGTGCACACTTTTAAATATTTAGGCATAATAGTTAATCTAAAATAATCTATCACTCAGCAACAAAACATAAACAAACGATGACACAACCATTTAATCAAATATTTTCTTTGCGAACCAAGGGACCATTTTCAAACAGTTCTCTCAATTATTTCCAGGTGTGCCAACACGACCGTGTAATAGTAGACGTTGAGAATGACCTGATGACAGAAGGTACTACAGTACATTGGCATGGACAGCACCAGAAGGGAACACCGTACATGGATGGGACGCCGTACGTGACACAGTGCCCTATATTACCTGAGACCACATTCAGGTAAAGACTGTGTTTTGTTTTCTACTGTGACCTGACAAGCGGCCATCGCTTTCAAGGCGTTTTGTTTTTCTACCACGATTTCCAACAGCATTGACATAAGCTTGTCAGTAGCTTACATACTCGTAAGTCAGTCCCGAACGTTTTTCACTTTTCCATTAACGTTATCTTTGATAGAATGGCCCTTTGACTAGGTCCTTGTCAATGTGGCGACACATATCACATGTATCAGAGGCACAAATCTGCAGACCTATGAGCGTTTACGACTTACGGCATTTCATACAAAATTACAAACTTTCAAGCCCTTGATTTTCGAAATGACTGAACCGATTTTAATGAAACTTCATACTGTGTTGAAATGTGATGTTCTTAACTAACTTTTTAGACCTTTGTATCCTGCTTATGCGTATGAAGTTTCATTTAAATCGGTTCAGTCATTTCGAAAAACAAGGGCTTGAAAGTTTGTATGAAAAAAGTCTTAAACGCTCTCAAGGCGCTACCGAGAAATTCCTAACGAAAATGAAAAAATGTCCTACGATTTCTTCCTCCCTTTTTAGACATGCACTATTATTACTTAAAGACTGTTTAGTTAGCTTAATATTGATGTAAGCCACCTTGTTTGAAAACCTGAATAACACTTTGCCCGAACATGTCAGAATGGGTTATTCCCAAAGTACCTATTCCAAAAAGAGTTCCCAAACTACTCCATGAAAAATATAATATTTTTAATTAAGTTTTATTCTACCCCATGATAATATTTAAATGTTCTTAAAGTACTTCACTCCATTTTAATCAAAAAGCTAATTTAAGACGTTATAACAAAATACTAAACTTTAATCTTCATTTTAGGAAGTTTTATGACTGTAATGAAATATATGTATTTTATAGGTAAATAAGTAGATGGAGCAGTTTGAGAATTGATAAAGAATAATTGGTGGAGTACTTTCAGACCAATTACAGATACCTATGGGGTAGAATGGGAACAAAATAATAAGTATTTTTAAATAATAGTAAGTCCTAGGGGTAACTCGGGAATTAATGTATGAGATTATTATCTTTTTAAAACAATAAAATGGAGTACTTTGGGAATAACACGTCAGAACCACGAGATTTCTGTCTAACCTTCCGAAATAAATTCTCTAAATGATGGTGAAAACCGCATCGAAATCCGTTGCAAAGTTTAGAAGGACAACGCGCGGATTCACCGACAGACACGAAAAGGCTCGTATAGACCGGCACGACACCGGTCGAAAATTTCTATGAATTTATTAGATTGTTCTACCGGTGCGGTGTCGCGTCGCGCGACAATTCGCGCCAGTCTGCACGAGCCTAAAAGCGACTTTGTTTATTCTAGGCTATTTCTTTTAGGTATAGATTATAGAAGATATAATATGTCCACGTCGCAATTATATTAATGCAAACGCTGGAGACTTCAAATTGAATGAACCAAAAACAAAATGAGTATTTTTTTTGGATTTGTGTACTACAATCATTGATGTATTAAAATAGGAAGATATGGTACGCGCTCCTCGACGTGGACCGCATAAATTAGGGGAAAAGGACACAATTGACCTTAGTCACAATTGAACTGGCGTTTGTGTAGCACGTATTAGCGACAATTATTGCTATCTCGTTCCCGCTATAGCCCGCGTAATATGTCTATCTATTTCGGTTGTCGAGCACATGACGCACACGACATCGAGGAAATGTAGTTGTGTGGGTGTGTTTACATGTAAGTGTTTCAAGTTCATTTAATATTTACGTAATGTTAGAAGAGTGGCCTATCTTCCTATTGAATACATCAATGACTACAATAGTATTTTTTTGATCTTCGGTCAGATCAAAACAAACACTTTATAATAGCTTTCTTTAATTGTAATACTTCTACAATTAAAATAATATGACTCTAAATTCCATTTATAAGACTTAATTATACTCCATTTTACGATGAATCTTATGGTATTAATATACTCCAGTATTTGAGGGGCATAGGTCCTAATGACAGTCGCTTGCGGTCGAATAAACTGAAAGTTGCTCTCCAGTTCTCAACCTAGTTCAAATGGACGAATGTGCTAATAGCAGTAGCTTTATCATCGTTCTGTTTATTTTAATGATGCACTTTTGCAGGGTCATAAAATAGTTGTATAGTCACTCACCACTTTGCTCGATAAAATGTTGCTTTTGATAAAGATAAATTCAGCTCTGGTCTGAGACAATGTTAACATTAACCAGGCCAAAAGATAAGGGATGAATATAATTAAAAAAGCATTAACACAAGCGTTATTTATTTATTTATTAGACTAGGGAAAACAAACAATAGCTTATCTTTACTTTTATTTGTATAGTATAATATTCTCATTTATAACCTTTACTGACTGCCTCGTTGGTCTAGTGGTGGCAAGCACTACTGCTGAGCATGAAGTCCAGAGTTCGAGTCCTAGGTCGGGCAAAGTATAATTGGGTTTTTCTATTTAAAATTTCTCAGTAGTAGCCCTTTTAAATTGGACTTAAAATAACTGGCGAAATGTGGCTGTTATACTATAGGTATACCTCTGCCAATCCTTCCAGGACACGAGGCGTGATGTTATGTATTTGAAAACTTTACATTTCTAGGTACCAGTTCAACGCCACACACGCCGGCACCCATTTCTGGCACTCCCACTCTGGTATGCAGCGAGCTGATGGCGCGGCCGGTGTCTTCGTTGTGAGGAAACCCAAGTCACAGGACGCTCACGGCAGATTGTATGATTATGATAGGTAAGTTTAATTTACTAAGACTTCCCTTTTACTTTGGGTAGAGGCTAATGTTAGCGATGAGCATTGGGGTAGACGTGTTCTTGAGTTGAAACCACGAATCAGCAAGTGTAAGCTAGGATGCCCTCAAAATGAAATGAAATGAAATCGTTTATTCTGTAAATAGGATATCGGAATCACTTTTACACGTCATATTAAAAAATAAGCTGGATGTAGTCGACATTTCCTATCTGACTACCCCTGAGAAGAAATGGCGAAACAAACTCAGGGGTTAAAGTCTATTTTAAAGTCCAGACATAATCTAGGTCAGATTATGTGAGGACCATGTAGATCCGTGTCTGAAATGGTCTTTTGAGGAAAGAACCACAAAAATTTGAGTGGACCTGTCCAATTAGTGCAAGCATTTGTCAGTAATCGTGCAGCTCAACTCAAGACTTAAGGAGCTCAACAACTCGACGAACAATACCAAAGAAAGGAAATACTCAGGCTAGGTGGAGCGACGATCTTCGCAGGCTGGTAGCACTTGGATGTGAGTTGCCGAGAACCGAGTTGAATGGCGTGCAATTGGAGAGGGCTATGTTCAGCAGTGGATTGCTGTAGGTTAATAATGATGATGATGATGTGAGGCTAAACATTGTCATACAACGACTCTTCTACCTGTTGACAGCGTTATGTAGGATTTTTCGACGCCATACATTGTAGTTTGTTTTATTGTTAGAATATTTTGATTGTTTTTAGGGTTCTGTAGTCAACAAGGAACTCTTATAGTTACGTCATGTCCATCTGTCTGTCTGTCCACAGCTTAGTTCAGAGACTTAGTACAGTCAATGACCTGCATAATCCGACCCCTCTTCTCCTCTTCTTCTTTGCAAGATGGGTCAGATGATGTAGAGTACTGACCGTACTAGAAAGCTGTAATTTGGCATGGGTTTATGGGTTTTTTTTGGGTGTATTAGTCTCGCAGATAAAGTGGTAAAATAATATTTTTTTTAGTGTACCCCCCCCCCCTTACACGTAAAGTGAGGATGATATTTTTTTTTTCTCGTCTATCCCATGTTGTGGGGTATCTTGGATATGCAGTTCAAGAGTCAAATGTCCCTACCCCTGCCAGCTAAATGGTTGTTTTTGAATATGTGAAAAAAATCATAGCAGTTATAGTATATTATGTATATAAGGAAATTACAAGGAAAACTATCACAGCTGAGTAGGCTTTACAAGTTAACGAGTAATAGTCGACCAATTTACATTTCCAGTTGGAGAATTGACCGTGATGTATATCGATGTATGAGAGAACATGTTTTTCAACTACAATGTTTAGTATGTTTTTGTCACATCTACACATCAAATACATCCCAACTGCGGAATCTTTCATTGTGCGTGGTCCGACACGCACTTGCTGGTTTTTATTAATTTAATGTGTATAGTTTGTATTACGATTAGTGGGCCGGTGTAGTCATAGGATTCCAAACGCAGCAATACAAATCCAATTTTTTTTTTTTTTTTAATTGAATTGAATGTGTACTGGGCTATTTGCCTTCGCACCAAAAAGTTTCCAGCATCATTCTAGTCGCTTTAACGCTCTTATTGCTTTGTTCTTCGTTTAGTAGTTTAGTAATGTCTAGATTTGTAATATACGTAACATTTAGGTACCTACAACTGATTACTCTAAAATGTTTGCCAAATATGTGGTGTAATTGTGGAACTCTCTGCCTGCGTCTGTGTTTCCGAACGCATACAACCCTAATCTCTTCAAAGTTAGAGTAAAAAGGCTTCTTCTGGGTAAGATCACTCCATCGTCGACTTTGTCTCTGTCACCTCTGCCCTAGACTAAGCAAACCCATCCTAAATAAAAAACAAAAAACTAAGTAGAATAGAATACTCTTTATTATGTACACCATAAAAGTCTCATTTGACAAGCTTAGGTCAGGGGATCGTTTTATCCGTGAGGCACCCGTTTACTATTAAAATGGCCTATAAAATATTTTCAAAGATTTGAAGGCATTCCAAACATTACTGTTGATAAGAACAACGCTTCTTTTGCTAATGATAATATGGCGTATAAGACTGCGCAGAAAATACCCTAATCATTAATGGCTGTGCTCAGTAACACACCATCGAACGAATAACCTATTTAAACAAGCCAAAAGGTTTCTATAATAAAATCAAATGTATCAACTAGTTTACGTAAAGGTCTTCTACCGAGCAAATCGTATTACCTTCTGCATAGAATACGGAAGCTGTATACGAGTAGAAGCGAATCTCCTGTACTTATTCTTTGAGTGTTCCCACTAACCCGCTTCAACCCGTACTAGCTTAAGTAAAAACAGGATTATGGCTTTTACACACTACTTCATCGTTATAATTTCAGCTGAAAGACGTCCATTGCTGAACATAGGCCTATCCCGAAGGGGGTAGGGGGGGAGGGGGGTTGGCATAACCGCCCCGCTTGGAGGCGGGTTGGCGATCGCAGTATGGTGTTAAAATGCATAGAGAACGCTGCTGCCCATTCTCTAATGAGTCCCTTAGTCACCTTTTACGACACCCTCGGGAAGAAATAGGATAGTGCTATTCTTTACGTCCGGCACCACACGGCAACTGTTAGTATAACCCCACCGCCGCCACCGTATCTATACCCCTTTGGTGGTTGACGTCGTGGTGGGGCTTGCGTGCTCCGAACCCTAGGTCTGTGCCGGACCCGACAGAGTTTCCTTTGCCGGAACAGGTAACAGCTTGCTTCCTAAGCAGGACTTCCACTCAGAAATAACCAAGTCGGCCAGTCTTCTTCGTCTTTGCGAGTCGATGGCAAACTAAATGGACTCGGTCCAGAATTCGGCTACGTGTTTGGGGCCATCACTAGCGTCCATCAGTTCCTGTGAAGTGGTAGCTGACAGGACATGCAGGACATGATACTAAGTGTACAGTGAACAGTACCACATTACCACTCCAAGCCGGAGTCGTCTATGAATCTCCACCTGAACAGGTTTTCCTTGCTTCGGCCAACCTGGGTCTGGAGTCTGTAGCCAGTAATTTTACTACTTTTATGAATTACGCCTTTTCTTTGTCTGAGGGATTGGGCCGTAATCTACCATGTGGAGTTAGTGATTGTCACATGTCTTCGAATGTTCGGTTCTAGAACGTCCCGGTTTCCTCACGAAGTTTTCCTTCACTGTTTTGAAAGTAGTGTGGTGGAAATTTTTGGTTTTGGTTTCGATTCTCATCATCACAGGCAGGGGGCCTGTGATGATGAGAATCGAAACCAAAACCTGTCTGTGAGAGGTACTGGGCCGTAATCCACCACGCGGACCCAGTGCGGGTTGGTAGATATCACATGTCTTCGACTTTTTGGTTCTAGGTCATGCCGGTTTCCTCACGATGTTTTCCTTCACCGTTTTGAGAGTAATGGTGATGAAATAATTTACACAAAGTCAAGACCTGTTAGGGTTCGAACTTACGACCTACAACTCCTAAGTCGCGGTCGTTACCACTGGGCTGCCACTGCGGTGTAGCTTCTACCTAATATTGTTTCTTATTCTATGCCCTACCTGACTAGCTTCGCCCCGAGGTCTCGTTTGAGTCAACATTGAGAGTACATACAGAGAAAGGTGTGGACAAATAAACATGGGAATGTTCTGCTAAAGTCAAAGTGTTCGTTTTGTTTGTTTAGCAATTTAGTTTGTCAATACTTTGATTTATTTAGAGGATTTGTTGGAAGATTACGTTAAGCGGTAGATGTTCCAGGATTACCGATGCTTGCGTTCATGATAATATTGATTTAAGCATGTCCAGCTGAGGTTTGATTATTCATATTCTACTTTTTAGGTATCCGTACCCGAAGGTTGCCAAACGGAATCCTATTACTAAGCCTCCGCTGTCCGTCCGGTTATTTCTCATGAACCGTTGTACGTGGACGGTTGAAATTTTCATAGATTTTGTAGGTATTTCTATTGCTGCATAATACTTAACAACTAGTAAAAATTCAATAAACTTAACTATTAAAGGCACCTCCCTTTAATAGTTAAGTTTATTTAATAATTAACTTTATTGAATTTTTAAACCACGGCAAGCGTGGCTCCTGATGGATCGACCCATGTGGATTTTATTACTTAGTCACGAGCTCCTCAGAATTATGTGATACTATTCCTTCTTACTTTGATCTGACACAAGAAAATGAATTATCTCCCATAGAATTTCTAAAATATATTTAGGACCTTCAATTTGGTTATTAAAATATTCTGCCATTATACTAACCCATATATTTTCTCTCAGATCTGAACACGTAATGCTGGTAACAGACTGGATCCACGACTTAGCCATGGGTATGTTCACGGATCACCATCACTCGAAAGGTGATAACAAGCCACCGACACTGCTCATCAACGGAGTTGGACGGTTCAAGGTCTTCAATGAGACTGCCAAGCCTATGTATATGCAAGCTGCGAGGTTTAATGTTGAGCAGGTAAGACCTAGTATTATGGATCAGCTGTACCAAACGTGCCATCAATGCGCTGCGCGTCCAATATAATAACGCCTTCAGGGCGCTGATGCGGCTGCCATGTTACTGCAGTGCGTCAGAGATGTTCGCAAAATCCCGAGTCGACAGTTTGTCAGCTGTCGTACGGAAGAAAAGTGCATCTCTGCTCGCCAGATTGCGTGGCAGTGGCAACAGCCTCCTGAGAGTGATAGCTGATAGGCCTGATGAGAGCCCCATAATGGGCATGACATCTTATCAAAACAACACTGCCTTGGGTTTGGTTTGGGTTGCCAAAATCGCCACGCTTGGCATGCGGGTTGGCGATCGCAGTATGGTGTTAAAATGCATAGAGAACGCTACTGCCGATTCTCTATTAAGTCCCTTAGTCGCCTTTTACGACACCCACGGGAAGAAATCGGATGGTGCTATTCTTTACGTCCGGCACCAAACGGAAAACTGTCAAAGATCTACAAATAACAGCTGACCAACGGTAAACTACACTTGCCGCGGTTGGTCCGTGGATGGGTTACCATCTTTACATACCAAGACGCCTCCGTGCCTCGGAAAGCACGTTAAGCCGTTGGTCCCGGCTGTCATTTGCGACTCTTTGATAGTCGTTACGGGGTGTTTATCGATCACTTTCTTATAATTAGCCAAAAAAGTTGTCTAAGATAGCTATCTTATTATCGTATCATATTAGCACAGAAATACATGCCTTTCATATTTATTTAAATAACGTCTACGTGATATTATTACAATATATTTTAATGTAACATGATTTCTGGACGAAAGCAGTATGCAAGTAAAACGACGCTTTGGTGATTATGGCAATTTAAAAAAACTATTATTTTTGTGCCAGAGTAATCAGGGGAATATTCAGGAAAGAATATGTTTCCTCAATTCGTGGAATTATTCCCTCTTTTTTTAATACCGTACACTTTAAGGCCGAAAATGAAACATCTGTTTTCTCAGATTTTCTTATTAGAAAATATGTAAAACGCGAATAAAAAGTATTACGAACAGATTTGTAATATATGGGATATGTACTCGTAGTAGAGAATATTGTATATTCAAATTTATTTTTCCTTACTCCGCTATCAGTACTATATCTAGAATATCTAGGCCAAGCAAATATTTCGTTTTCAGACCTAATATCAAAACCCCCCGAGACCGTTACGTAGTACTGACGACACTCAGCCTTTACCAAAATTAAAGTTATAATTGGTAACCTAATCCGCTCAACACCAAAATCTCTATCACTTTAACTCAAACACTACCTTCAAAGAAACTTCCAACGGTCCTGTCACACAACTAAAAACCAACCTTATTTCCAGGGCTACAAGTATCGCTTCCGTGTAATCAACGCTGAGTTCCTGAACTGCCCCATTGAGTTGTCTGTCGATGGTCATAACATTACGGTGATTGCTTCAGACGGCTACGACCTGCAGCCTATTACAAGTAAGTGATCATTGTAATGGTTATTGTAATGCTTGGATGGTAAGACAGGATTTGCTTTGAATAGGAAATCCAGAGTGAATTAGAATTGATTTCATGGACTGCAGTAGTAATAGGTATCGATGGAATCTAAAGAATTGGAAAACTGTATAGGAAGAACTGGGTTACTGGATAACTTCCGATCTTGTATTATGGAATTATAATGCACTAAAAATTATATACGAACCAGTTAAGGGGACAATAACGGACTTTTAATGATTTTATACTGAAGATCACGTCTAAACGAGAAGTGTTAATGATTTGAAAAAAATATATGATAAATGAGACAATTTTCTCAATAACTTAATATGTGAATATTTTAGATTATGTTTAAATTACATAGTGAAATTAATTTGTAAAGTTATGTCTAACGCGGACAAAAACTGAGAATGGCGCAATATCTACCAAGCGTATTTTTCTGAAAGTTTCACCAATTTAAAGATAATTTAATTATTGATCTTTTAGTATACGCATTTTATTAAAATACTTTTTGTTTTGTGTATAATAAATTAATAAAGCGTCAAATTGGGGACAGCGCTCCTTGATGGGCGAGTCCTATTACTGGCTGAACGTACGAGGCGTTGCGTGAGCTCAGTACAGAACACGCAAGCTAACCACTCAAGGTCACTGGCATATATCTGCGTCTTAAGATTACGTTCAGAGACTAACAGTACAGAATAGAATAGAATATTATTTATTCTTGCTGCAAGTGGTTAACAAATAAAATTGGTCAAAATAAATCGCCCCGGGTTCTATTCCCAGCGGGGGAAAAATTTTCTGCTCAGTTTGGTTGGCGGTAGGGCTTGTGCTAAGTCTGCCTGGCTAGCTACCACTATCTTATCCAAATCTGTCGCCATAACAACAATGTTAACAGCATTGTTCGGTTTCGGCAGTTAGAAGTCAGATAGCCAGTTCCTCTGTGGTTGAGGATTCCGGGTGAAGCTCGCTTCCACCTTCGTCCTGATCATCACTTCCCATCAAGTGAGATGAAGGCTAAGAGCTTACTCGTCGTGGTTAAAAGAAAAAGTGTCCTTAAAACATATCTCTAGGGTGTACGAATAATAAGAAAATAAGAATATTCTAACATGGATATATAGAAAACAAAACTTAGTAAAAGAACTATTCTAAGTAATACGTATAAGGAAAGATAGAAATGAAAAATACGAATAGGTACACATAAATACAGAAGAGAACGGGGTTAAAGTAGAAATGGTGTTTGTGCTCGATTTTATCGCAAGGAGCGCTACTGTTAACGACATTGATAATTTGATCTGTAACACATTGGCACAGTCTTTAAAGATAAGTAAGGATAATACTGAGACAAGCTTGAGTACGTAGTTCATATACTCATTAGTGATCTGCAATAACATACACACAAACATCAATAAACTCACGCCTTATTCCCATGGGGGTAGGCAAAAACTACCGAACGGCACCTGCTACGATCCTTACATACTCCTTTTGCCTCGTTTATGTTCATTTATCTGGTCATACACGCACGCCGGTTGCGACTAATACCCACCTGACCTTTCTGAAGAACATCACCAATAAGGTCACTATATTATGTCCTCCTAGGTTTTGCAAATGAATAACGAAATAATCCTTACATACAAAGATGAAAGATCAAATAAAAACCCTATACTCAAAACAGAAACACATACACATACAAGCCGAAAACATTAAAGACGTTCCACGATCACAGGCCATATCAAACATAATGAATTGAAATGTCCATTAGAAGGCAAAAATACCTCCAGGACTTTCGCTTTGATATTTTCATTTTTGTGTTCATTTACATTCAAATCTGAGGTTTCTTTTGTCGCTTGGCCTGGGGTCGTCTCCGCTATTTTTTCCTCATTACCCGCCTGTCTTTCCATTCTTGGTGTTGCCATGTTTTGAGAATGTTCAGAAGTACCATGCTTTACAACAATATTGCGAAGTTCAATAAATCCTTTACTGATGACGGAATAGAGAATAATTCATAACATCACGCCCATATCCCGACAGGTTAGGCAGAGGTGTACCTATAGTACATTTTGCCAACCTATTGCCATCAACCGGGCACAAATCCTGACTCCGGGCTATTACAATTTGAGCAATCCTAGATGGAATAACCCAATAGAAAGAAAGAAAGAAAAATGCGTTAATTGCAGCAAAAAAAAAAAATGCCTTTTATCTATGAAAACAGAAAACGATGATTATAATGCCAAACAGGCCTCAGCTCAGCATAATTTTAGATAACAACACAAGGTGTACCACCTGACGCTGATTTTCAGCTGCAACCCACAAGTACAACACGCTAGAATAATAAACACATAAGAATGTGTATCCGTTTTTAATTAATTAAGATAATTAATTAAACCGCTTCTCTTGCTTTTAATATTTTCCTTATCAGTGAACTTTTGACTCTTTTTGGTTTTGCTTGATATTTGTTTGATTTATATATATAAAGAGTATTCTATTCTATTCTATTCTATTCTATATATTTTTTTAAAATCTATTAAGTATAAAAATATGTATTAGGTAAGTATGTTGAAACTGTGGTTCTTTCGGTCACTTGTCCCTAAAGGTTCATTAGAAACCCAGCGTCAGACAGCATCTATCTGGCATTAACGCTGAAATGAACCTTTTTGACGCAGCCGTGAGGCACTTAACATTGTTGTTATAACATTATTTTCACTTTTTTTTAATTTTTTGTATATGGTGTTTCACGAACTGTGTCCAAATAACCTATATTCTTTCTTTCTTATTAAATATACTACGAATGTGTAAATTAGCCTTCTGTACTTTACTTTGCGATGTATCATCACTGTAGCTTCAATAGCCCTAGGCTTTGTTGGAGCCAGTGTGGTAGTATTACTGCTTTTTAATCGTTTGTGCACATTTGCTGAATTTAACAACGTTTTGTTTTTGATGGCAGCAGCTTAGATCCGCACAGCGTAGATTTAGGTGGGTTAAATGTTGAAATGCTTGTGGAAATAGTTCTTATTGTTGTAAAGATTACAGATTAATGTTTTAAATTAGAATTAAATTGATTTTTTGACTTTAATGTAAGTATTGATAATCTTCATCAGCATATTCATTTCACCACGGAATTAACCACTGCCGGCTGGGTGTGTCCCTAGTCCAGGTGATTCTGCAATATTGACGATGTCATCAGCTCAACGCGCCTTCAGTCATCCCTGGTTTCTCTACAACCTATACAATATATCAGTGCCAGTATTGATACATCAGATGAATTTACTACAGTGACTCTTAGCAGTACACTTAAAATAATGTTAATATCCCCTATAGACATAGTAAAGTTCAATTTTATATACATTACTACAGCATCCTTCATAAATGCTTAACTCAGTATTCACATTCACATAGCTAGGAGAAATCCGAGAGATAGGATAATTTGCGCTCGCATTAGTGCACTTGCAGTGGATGCGCTGTTATCGCATCGTTTGCAAAACACAGTAGGAACTTGCTTCCTCTACGATTCGAACATACTGGAGATTGTTGGTCAAACACTGCCAGAAACTGTTGGCTTGGATTAGTATTAAGGCAACTTGCTTCCTCTAGGATTAAAACATACTAGAGATAGTTGGTCAAACATTGGTTGAACTGTTTGCTTGGAACGAAATTGAGGATGAAAAATGGATGGCGAAGTGTTGTGGGTCAATTTGGGATAGGGTTATAGTCAGCATGAACTACTGTGTGACTGTAATAAATGGTCAATTTAATGATGCTATATCTAGTTTCAAAATGTATAGTTCTGCCACAATTTTAGTCGCCTTACTCTTGAGAAACATACAAAACGTAAATGTTCTTGAAATACAATTTTTATAAAATCCCCTTGTCATTCACATCCCAAGACCGACATACAAAATTACACACAATAGCATTAATTTTGCCCAATACTACAGACACCCCAATAACCCATTCATAGCACAATCAAAAATTTAAAATAATACAATCAACAAACAAACCAATCTGCTAATAGGAAAACAGCGAATCGAAAACTGGAAACTGAAATTCAAGTTGGGATAAGCGCGGCACGAAACAAATTGCCAGGAATACAGAACTGTAAAAATGCATACATCTAGTTAACAAAGCAGAAGTGGAAAAAATACGTAAAAAAGTTTAATTGAAACTCTTGTCGTCTCGTTATTAAATGCAAAATAGATTCATTCGTTGACTTTCCAGCGCGAAACTTATATGGTAGGGTTGGCAGCTTTTGCGATAGTTTTGGTAGTTCAAAACTTGGATGAAGGTTCCACAGATTGAAAGAATGTTCTTTACTAAGTATTAGTTTAAATAAACACCAATTATAACGATGTAACGACGAGGATTTATGATAACAAGTTGATCAGATTCGAATTTACAGCTTTTCTATTTTAATTCGATCCTTAATTAATCATCTAGACACTGAAACTTCTAAATCGTTGTTAACACCGCTGTTAACTTGCCCTACATTACTAAAAGTTTTGTTAACATTAAAGTTTAATCCTCCACTTAAATCAGGGTTCAAATTAATCCCAATATCGTTTCCGATATTACCCAAACCTCGAAAGATATTTTCGCTCAATATTCGAAATTCAAGCTGCTGCAATATCTATTACATTCGCCATTTGCGTTTAGCGAGGCTCAACCCTATTCCCATTTAAGCGCGGTCCACTTTTGCTTTATTAGATTATCCTAACACCTAGTCCCGGAGATGCTGATCAAACATTCATTGATTATTCACTACCAAAGTCTCGTTTGCTTAGCTTTTACCTCAAGCTTACATGAAGGTTTTCTTCATTCTCCATTTTATCACGAATGAGAATTTAATGATGAACTACACTGAAGATTTATCTAGGTTTTAAGTTTAATGAGAATGCACTCTGAATTCGTGTAGCGTTTTATGTTTGGTAGTGAAATTTTTAATTACTAACAAGATAAAATTTTAGTATCCTGAATTCGGGATAGTAAAACTAACAAAATTGACCCTAATTACTCTTTATCTTAAAATATCTAGTACCTTATTTAGTAACACGTCTTAAAAAGCTCAATCTTTTACAGTATTATATTATTTATTATTACACACAAGGTTTACCCTAACAGCATTTTTGGTATATATAGCAAGCCACATTTGAAGTAAAGTCTTGTCTCTCAATCGTCATAGCACTGTTTCTTCCACCTTTAGCATCTATTCGATGACGTAACTTAACAATGTAATACTCTCTTTCAATCCCGTAGCTTCACTAGATGCAATCCAGAAAAATCTACAGATCATTTGTTCGCTAGATTTTACGTAAGATTTTGCTCAGTCTACAAATGTTAGCAGAAAGATACCAACTCATCTTCTATTTATACAAGTTTAACCAATTTTTCGTGATTTTTATCACATATACGGAAAAATAATGTGTAATATTTCAAATGTTTCCCTCATTCAAGTCACCGTACTTCCACAGAACAATACAAAACTGTAATTTGTTTGCGTAACGCCAAAAATGTTGTATATATTTTCATAAAGTTGGAGAGGATTTTTGAAATAACGATTGTTGTAAATGGCTCTTACAACTAGACCGGTCGGTGTTATGCGGCGAATTTCATGATGCGCTTTTTTAGGGTTCCACAGTGAACAAGGAACCCTCATAGTTTCGCCATGTCCGCCTGTCTGGCTGTCTGTCCCCGGCTTAGCTCAGAGACTCTTAGTACTAGATAGAATGCAGTAATTTGGCATGGGTATATATATTAATCATGCCGACAAAGTGATAAATAAAATCTTGAAAAAAATTGTTATTGTGGTACGTCCTGTCCACGTAGTGGAGAAGTTTTTTTTTTTCTCCTCTATCCCACGGTGTGGGTTGGTTGGATTGGCGTTGGATAGGCCGTTCAAATATTGCGAGTATTTAAAAACCATTTTTGAGTCAGTGATCCGTTTGCATAATAGTATTAAGCTTTAAAGTGCAAATTTTTGTTAGATACAAGTGTGGGGGACACTTGACTCTAACAAAAATTTGCGCTCCAGCTAAATGGCTGTTTTTGGTTATATGAAAAAAAAAACATGGTAGTAGTTTATAACTATATTAAAAGGAAATTTATCATAGTTAAGTAGGCTTTACAAGTTATCAGTAATATACATTTGCAGTTGGAGAATCGACCGTGACGTATATCGATGTTGAATGAGAATTTAATATAATATATCGAGTACAGGTTTTTCAACTGCAGTGTTAAGTTTGTTCTTGGGTTATATTCATCCCAACTACGGAACCTTTCATTGTGCTTGGTTCTACACGTACTTGGCCAGTTTTTATTTTATTGTTATTGCACACGGAAATATGTGGAGCTACAGCACTCGTTAGAAATAAATTGTTGCAGAATTTCTCGTGTGGGTGGTCCTAAAGTTTTTGTGGTGCATGTAATGGAATTATGTAGATTGCCAAGTGGTTTGGGTGCTTTAGCTTTGAATTTGTGGAAAGTGGGCGTTCAGTAGTCTACCAGTATACACGTTACGGGCAACTTGAGAAGTCCGGTCACTATGAATAATGGCCGGTCTGTATGCCCGTATCAACTGAGCAATGGAAGTAAAACTGCATGACTAATCACTTTTATCGGTCAGTGTGAATAATGACCATCTTGAGCAAAGTAATAAAATAGATAATCTATAGTGTTCTTGTTTATTATATGAAATTATACTTACATTTAAATTGTTATTGGAAGGTACAAAATAAAAACAATTCAGCATAATACATAATATTATAAAAATATTACTTTAACAACAGTTTTAAAAGAAGTCAGTGAGTAAGTTTAAAAAGAAGTAGGGAAGTATTCATACTGTCGGTCCAAGTGATAAATTCAAGCTATAGCATACCTTGATTTATTAAATGGACCACGGGCCGTCGGGAATTAGTAATATGGGCCGGCCAAAGTAATCAAATCAATTTGACCGACGCTCTTGGTCATTACTCATAATGATCGGTCCACATTAATACTGCCCGGTTAATCAAGTTGCCCATAACATACAAATGGTTAGTGGCACTATTTTAGAATAGATCAACAAACATCAGGTTTGCAATTTCGGATTCATTTCATTTCGACGAGAGGTTCGTCTTTTAATAGCGTGCCAATCCATTTGCCAATCGAAGTGATTATGGAAATATTCATTCGGTTTGTTTGTGGCTTAGTTTAGAACTGCGGACCTTTTCGGACTAAACTTAGTATCTAGGAATTCAAAAACATTTGGTTTTATTAAGTACCTACTGCAAAAACATTTTAGACTTGAGCTTAAAGGATTCTTTATTTATCTAAAAAAAAATATTACATTGTTCACTTAGCGAACAAATACATAACTAAGGTATGTGTAGTCCAGTAGCATTTTTTAGAGTTGTTAGGTATGATATCGCATTTTATGTGCAATACTAGCTTACGTTAGTTTTGCGTTGTTATTGACGGACGTACTGTTTGAGTTTAGCTTTAAAATGTTAAATACATCATCATTTTTTTTCTTTTCAATATTCTTCCTCAATCTATCTTCAAAACATAACATTAGGCTACGGTTTCATCAACCATATTATAAAACCGCCCATATCACCTACCCCTAAATTATTCCTTTCTTAATTACGTTCCCGAGTATTAAACCCAGCGGCTCCCATTAAAACAGTTTCCCCAACATTGAAAAACATACTACCCAAAATAACATTAGCGGTCCTGCCATTAGTGAACATTTTTGCGTCCTGCCTTATTCCCCGGACACACCTGTCCTTGGGTTAAGTTCTCTAGGTCAAAAGTTAGCGAATCGTCCCAGGGGTACACAAACAGGCTAACGAAAGTAATCAGAGGTCAAACACGAAAAGGTTTGAATATTTTTGGCAGAGTCGGTCGGTGTTGGCATGTGTTTTTGGGTTTTGAAGATTTTATGTATGAACAAGGAAAGAAAATTAATTTATGTAGTACAGAATAAAAGGCACACAATATAATAAGAAGAAGAAGAGGAGAAGATTTTTAATATAGGAAATGTGAGAATTGACAACGGGTTTTGTTTTTTTTTACTATACATTTTTTGGAATGTGCATAATTATAGGTACCACGGCACATTATTTTTAAAAACCAGGAGGTTAGGAAAAGAAAAGAAACACATAGTGAAAAATGACCAAGACCTTTGCCCAGCAGAAAGAAAGGTTACGTATTTATTTGGGAGACATATTAACGAATGATTTGATAATCATTAGGGATAACCATAAAGGGACAGACTACTGCTTTACAAGTAGAACTAATACAGATAGACATATACTTGTAAGTACCTGAGAGTTCTGATACCTGAGAACCTGTAGATGTATGTCCTTTAAATCGTCTCCCTTCCGGATAACATAATTTCTGATCTTATTCTTCAAAGTAACTTCGAGCATAGCGCGCTCCATAGCGCGCAGAGTTACCGACATAGCCTGCCGAGTAAGCAAGCTGAAGTGGCAGTTGGCTGGCCATGTTTATCGAAGAACCGATGGCCGGTGGAGCAGACAAGTTCTGAAGTGGAGACCGCATATCGGCAAGCGTAGTGTGGGACGCACCTCAGCTAGATGAACCGACGACCTTAAAAAGGTGGCTGGGACTGACTGGATGCGGAAGGCCGAGGATAAAGTGTTGTGGCGCAGCCTGGGAGAGGCCTATGTCCAGCAGTGGACTCCTATAAGTTGAGTTGATTGAAATCGTCTCCCACATACAGTTTTCACAGCATGATTCTGCTTTCTTGATTCTTTCACATCTACTCATAAAACGCTCAAAGAGTCAACACAAATACTTTTTACTTCAAAACACAAATCTGAGTAAGCAATATACCAAATAAGCCGTACCAGCGAATGTATCAAACATTTTTACTTCGTCTGCCAATTTTGTTGGACGAAACGCCACTTTCATCCAACTAACATATCCACCAACCGTCTGTGTTACAGATCTCTGGCTCTTTGATCCTTCGTTCACATTTGAATATGTAAATTTCAAACGGGGATGAGAACAAAGATGCCCAACTAAACGGCCACCGTACCCTACCAGAATTTAATGTTGATTTTAATTCTAATATTGGTTCAGGATATTCGATAGTAGTTGTCTGAATAAATATAGGATTTTAATTTCCTTGCCAGTTGTTTTTCGACGATCGTTTGTTCAGATTTCAGAGAATTCAGTAAGTAATGGATCATCTGCCTCGCCTTTTCCCAACTATCTTATGGTCGGCTTGAAGTCCAAACGGATGCAGCTGTATACCAGTATCTTACATGGAGCGACTGCCTATCTGACCTCCTCAACCAAGTTACTGGGTAACACGATACCCCTTGGTAAGACTGGTTGTCAGACTTTCGGGCTTCGGATGACCCGTAACAACTGTCAAAGATCTACAAATGTCAGCCGGGACCAACGGCTTTCCATGATTTCCGAGGCATGGAGGGGTCTTAGTATGTAAAGATGGTCACCCATCCACGGACCAACCGCGGCAAGCGTAACGTAGCCAGGTCAATCGACCCGTGCGGCTGTTATTACATAGCCATAAGCCCTTAAGTAATGGATATGTGAAGAAATTCATTTTGTGGAAAGCATTTATATGCAAATATGGAAATGTAGAGGATATTTGAGAATGGGGTGCATTATTAGCTTATCGTCGACTGCAAGATCGCTATTATGGAGAGGAATAGGTTGAGACAATACTACTACAGAATGATCTTGCACCTAATAATATTTTTTTTTCCCTTGTCCTAGGATTCATCAATAGAAAGAACCCTAATCTTATTACAATCTAGCCTTTTGAATAGACTAATAAGTAATTAAATTATAACATAAACTACTAAATTGTCTTTACTAAGAATGTGTCCAATAGCACTTTTCTTATTGTCTCTATTAAGGCGAATACACTTCATTCTTGTGTTTGTTTGGCACTTTTGTACTTTACACTATTCACTAACACTAAACACTAACTCGAACGGTTTTGTTCTTTTTAGTCTTCTTACTATATTTGTGTGATCGAGAAGCTGGATTGCTTCGACGTTCACATGCTGATGAAGCCTCTTTTCGTGAGCTTCTGCAAAGCTTATACTAATTATCCCCATTATTTATAGATGTTGCTTAAAGTTAAGTAATGATTAGCGACTGTTTAACCTTAGATGTTTAAGCGTCTCTTGATTTTAATCAACGTTTATAAACAAAACCCTTCTATGTTTAGATTTGTTTTAAATCCTCTTTCTGTTTCACATAATATATAATTATGTAAAATTTTTGGAGACCTATATCACCAGATGGATGGAAGGAAGACAGTGTTGGCTCAGTGGTAACGGCCGCAACTTACAAGTTTTAGGTCGTAGGCTCAAACCCAGACAGACACTGTAGTTTGTGTAAATTCATCAACACTGCTCTCAAAACGGTGAAGGAAAACATCGTGAGCAAACCATGTCCTAGAACCAAAATTCGAAGACATTTGACATCTACCAACACCAGCAGTGGGAACATTATAAGCTGATTATGCTTTTAAAAGATGTAACATAAACAACACACAACCTCTTAAAGGATCATTGTACTCATCATTATGAACAACTTTTACTATGGAACGAAACCTGAAATCGTGAAAAAAAATCTGCAGTTTCATACATTTTTATGAGTTATGAGAACATAAATTTATGGAACAGCTGATTTCTTTTTCGGAATTTCAGGGTTTGTCCCTAGAAAAAGTTGTTCATAATGATGAGTACAATGACCCCTTAAGCGGTTATGCGTTATTTATGGTACACCTATAGCCGGATTGTAGTAGATTATTTAGTGGCAGCACAAATTATAGATACGCCTCTATTTCAGGGAAATAACAGTAACCACAAACGTTGTCAATACAACAACAGTTCACCTGAATTTAGTTGTTAGGTTCTGACCAAATTGTATTCATGGAACATTGTTCGGTTACAAACAACTGAAAGAGAGGAATAACAACCAGTAAATACCAATAGTCTATTAAAATTGAATAAATCCTCTGTGATGGAAATAAAATTATTCATCCACGTAATTCGATTTAATCATTACCTTGCCACTGGTTCTAAAGTGAAACGCCTGTGAATTTCTAATGACAGCGGTATTATTTTATTATATTATACTAGCAGACCTGACAGACGTTGTCCTGCCTAAACACCGCCACCTACTGGCTCCTATTGTAAATCTAAACTATCCAGGGACCCATTCATAAACACACAAAATAAAAAATTAAAGTCGGTTCAGCCGTTTACGAGGAGTTCAGTTACATACAGAGGTACAGAAGAATTATATATTCAAAGGTGTTTTTTTGCTGTAATGCCAATTAACACATTTTTCTTTATTTTTTTCTTTCTATCACCATAATCCTCAACCTTTATCGTTCTACATTTAGGGATCTCAACCAGCTCAATATGTTGTCACATCATGTCATTCCTACCTGACTCGAATTACTAGGGGCCCTAAAATGGACGCTTTGGCAGAATCATAATATGATCTGTGTACAATTCATATCCCGCAATTGATCTGTTTGTCAGTTGGAGTTTCGTAAAATGGTCCACAAATTATGAATTTCTTTAATGAAGTCTAATGTCAAATAGTAGCTGTCAAACAGATGAATTGCGGGATGTATGAATTGTACGCAATTATGATTCTGCCCAGTCCCTCTCGAAGAGAGGAGGCCTGTGTCCCAGCAGTGGGAACATTATAGGCTGATTATGCTTATGCTTATGCTATGATTCTGCCAAAGCGTCCAGTTTAGGCCCCCTGCAAGTACGAAGTACATTGAAAGATATTTCCGATATATTTATATCAGCTCCTACAAAACCCTTATAATTGGCAGACTGTTCAATTTGTACTAAAACCACATCCCCAAAGCTGGAAGAAGTAAACAAACCGACTGAATTGAATAAATTTAAACCACATTTAGTTTGAATTCCCCCTGCTCACACATATGTATCTACTTTCCCGTTCGGTTCGACGACCAACTTTTCCAATCTCCTAGATAGGAATTTTTAAAATGCTTATTGAAAAATTCAACTTATCTGGACATTAGTTAATGTGAATAGGATTGAGTTGAAAAAGAGAGTCTGCAACCACATTTGGTCTATTAATTTGTGATTGGCTTGTTTTTGTAAAGGATTTTGTTTTTGGCATTTTTGTGATTGGTCTGCAGTTTGTATTGGAAATGTATTTATGATCAGCTTTAATGCTTTTCACTTAGCAATATTTCTAGAATAGAGTGGCAGGTATTGATTGCATCAATTCAGTTTGGGAGCTGAAATCCTAATACATAATAATATTATAAATGCGAAAGTTAGTATGTTTTTTTTTCATTCACGTTAAAACGGCTGACCGGCTTTGAATGAAATTTGGTACATGGATAGACCTAAGTTAGGACAAAAGATAAATTTTATCCCGATACTCCCACGAGCTCGAGAATTATGCGGGTGCAGCCCGCATGGGGCGCAGCTAGTACAAAATAATTTTATTTATCGAATTATCCCGTCTTATCAATTCCACAAAGCGTTAAGCTTGATTTACATGGTGCGATTTGATTGCCTGTGACATGCCTTAAGTTGTTGCTCCGTGTGGTGCCGGACGTAAAGAATAGCACCATCCCATTTCTTCCCGTGGGTGTCGTAAAAGGCGACTAAGGGACTTACTAGAGAATGGGCAGCAGCGTTCTCTATGCATTTTAAAACACCAGATCAACCCGCCTGCCAAGCGTGGCGATTATGGCAACACCCCTTGCCCCCCTTTTTGGGGGAGGCCTATGTCCGCAGTGGACCTCTTTCGGCTGGAATGCTGATGATGATGATGATGACATACCTTAGGTTGAAGTCTTTAAAGGCTTTTACTTACTTAGACTCACGCGATATCGCGGGCGCGACAGGCAGCGACATATAAATTGTGCTACTAGTGTCGCTTCGAGCCTGCGATATCGTACTAGTCTGTACGATCCATAAACAATACAAGTCATTTTTTGCATCAATTCTATGTTATGCCACAGGAAAGAAACTTGCATCTTGTAAATGGAGCTTTACTTCAACAATTACTCGAGAGAGTGAATAGACCCATCACAAAAGCTAAGTAACACAGAGAAAAACAAAACAATATCTCGAAACTCAGCCAACATCAGGACTCCTGAGATACACTCTTAGACTAAGTTCGTGCATTCATAGTTGCACGAACTTCATACGAGCGCAGATAGATTATCATCTGTAGTCGCCTATCACAAAGAAAACAATAAAAGCAGTGCTAAATAAAAGAAAGTCGCGTATAAAGAACGTGTTATCTTCAAAAGATTATCTTAACGCTAGTGGTGGGTGGACCTTTTACCGAAACCGAATTTCGAGGACGTGACGACTCGGTTATCTTTCGGTTAAAATAGGATTTGTGTGTTATGGGTTTACACGTAAACGGCTTAAATGCAATTGATATACATCATGCTTTTTGATATCGTAGTTTTATGTTTTATTTTTATATTTTATGATGGTGTAAGTTAACTAAAAGTGAAATATTTGGATGGGAAGACGACATTTATCACCTGTGAATTTCATAGTGTGTCTCGTTTAAAAAAAACTCGGACTCGCGCACCGAGGGTTCCGTACAAATATATGATGTTGATGATTTCTAAACAACTGTGCTATTTAGAGACATCGTTTTTTTTCCTGTAATCTTTACATAAACTTCTATCATATAGAATAATTTCAGATTTTTATCTCTGCAAACTTCGGAGATAAGGGGGGGGGACGGTATTTTTTTTTACATTTTTCATCAAAAGTCGGAAACTATGCTGCCTAAAAAAAAATTGTTTTGAGAATGTGCAAACAGCGTTCTTTTATATGATACCCCGCATGCCCTAGTAGCCTCACTTCAAATTTTTAAGACCCCCTTTCAGTCCCTTTTGCAAAAAAGATATATTTTTTTAATTTCTTTCTTGCTTGCAAAATAGTTGGGCAAACGTCATCTAAAACTATTCTAAATTTCAAGTTGATAGCATTAGTACTTCTTGAGATATCCAGGTGTGACAGACAGACAGACAGACTTAGTCTCACCATAAGGGTTCCTTTTTACCATTTTGGTTCGGAACCCTAAAAATGTGATGTTCGGTTTGATTTCTGTTAAGAATAAATAATTATTAAGTTCCTTTAATGATTAATGCTTGGTAAAGAAACATCTGTGTAGCAAAAAAGTAACCCTAAATAAGTCAGTACATATAGTTCTCCGAATTACTTTCGGCTTTCGACCAACACAATCCATCACTATTGTTTCACAAACTAAATGAAGAACTCTTTGAATAGAATTTATTTTGTAAACACAAATTGTGTGAAGAGTATTAAGAATTAATTAGTTTTTAGTACGTATTTCGCGACAATAATTGCCGTCTGTAGTAACGTTTTAGACAAGTCTAGTGAAATAATTACGTTGTTAGAGTAAATGGAGTTTTAGTGTGGCGGTATTTCATTGAGATGGAGAGAAAACCTGATTTATTTTGTGCGAGATAACTGTCATTATTGTTTATCAAAGACTTTGGTAACTTGACGGAGCGAAGTTTTCAAAGGAATATTTTAAACACTAAATATATTCACAGTTTCATACTCCTCCGTCGGCGAAATTTTCGTAAAAAGGGATACAAAATTTTCGCCGACGAATGAGTATGAAACTTGACACAGTTAAAGTTTTTAAGGAGGAGGAGTGCAGAAAGCTAAGATTTTTTCAATACACTACCTCGAAAACTGGTTCATATCGCACTACGATTAGGTTCACAATGCAATGTATTTCACACGCGTGCGATTTTTTGTTTTCCAACACGTGTGCGGGAATAAAAATTTCCACAGATAACTTATACCTATATTTACTCCAAATTGGTTCAATGCCTCTATTCACATTCTCGCGCCAGAGACGGTCCTCTCTATTCGGAGGTGATTTTTTTGTTTAATCTCGGCAAAGATGCGTCTTTACGGCGTTAATATTTTTGGAATATTAAATAATGTTTATAAATAGAATACCATGATTATTACAATAAAAAAACGTTTATGAACAAATTAACATTTATTTGTGTTCTAAACTCAAAAATATTTGAATTTTCTATTTTTCATATTAGGCTGTTTATCGGCTTTATACCTTTGCTTCTTCTTCAACCTGGCGAAAGCAAAAATAAATAAATCAGTTTCCTACTAATTAATGACAAAAATATTTTTCGTTATTTTAATTTATTTCTTCAAAAGTGTATTGAAAAACGTCGTTTGATACACGTGGACATTTGTTATTGCAGTTCTCAGCTCAAAAACAACCTCGCCTACGGCTCGGGTGTTAATTCCGCCTCGAATGCAATAACAAACATTCTCCACTTGTATCAAAATGTACTAATAAATAATATGCATTAGAAATAAATTAAATTAATAAACAAAAAAACATTACACACACTACCATGCGTTTGACACACACACACACACATAGGTTACTCATGTGGTAGACAGCGGGCGGACGATCCGATGCGACGAGGTGGGTTGGCAGCTGATATTTCACGCGAAGGAAGTCGCGTGCAGAAGCAGAAGCTAGTTTATCTCATAAAAGTGAATCATATAGTTCTAAAAATACACACCGAACAGTTTTCTGAAAGACTTACTACAGAAATATTCTTTCACATCTTCTTCGGCTCGAATGCTAGATTTCCTTAGCAAATGATTTCATTACCTAATTGCCAGAACTTTAGATCTCATTCCTTTCATCGCCGTAAAGGTTTCTTACTCCATTACGAGATTAGTGGTTCGTATATTTACTTACCGTTTAACAACAGTAGGTACCTCTTTTCCCTAAACAAGTGTATACAATGTTAATGTGCGCGCAGAATAATACAGAAGGTCTGCTCTATACAACGAGCAAAACCGCACGCACGCACGACACGCTTCACGTACAGCGAAGAAAGCTTTTTTTACTTTTCGAGTAGCCTGTGGGCTAGATATACGCAAAGATCGTACAACGCTTTCAGCGTTCAGTATAATAACGCGTTTAGGATGCTAGTGGGGCTGCCCCGCTTCTGTAGTGCGTCGGGGATGTTCGCGGATGCGCATGTAGATTGTTTCTACACAACCATGCGCAAAAGGTGCGCTTCCATGGTGCGCAGGGTGTGGGGCAGCTCCAACAGTATCCTAAGCATGATTTCAAGTAGTCAAAACTGTGTTTTCGTGGGTCGCTGTTGTGCCATCCCACATGGGTTGCCACAACGGTGATTCACTACCATTTGTTTGTTTTTGTGAAGTGTCAGTTCTTACTAATATAGTAAGTCTTACTAATCATTTTTGAGGCTAAGATACTTAACCAGTCAATCCTGTGGCTGCCTTAAGCTAGCTAAAAGCCTCCAGACAGGCGAATTTCTTAATTAATAAGCGACTGCACGTTAAGGGCACCTCCTGTGGGGTATGAACCTCGGCTTAGGGGGTGAGGACAGCAAGATGGGCTAGATCAGAACTGTATAATTATTATTAACGAGGGGAGGGAATTTAAGGCTAAGCTGGGGCGCGGGCTGGCACTTCGTCGAGCAAGGGTCAGCGGGGACAATTACGTTGGGGTCTTTGCGTGGGACCTCGGTGGCGAGGTCGGAATGTTGGTTGCGAATTCAAGCGCCACGCGACTGGCATTTGTTTGAGATCGCCGCCCGTACGTACGCGTGTATTTGTGTGTGCGTGTGTTTTCGCTCGTTGTATGAAGCCGACCTTCTGTACTTCTGTCCTGTTCTGTGGTTTGTGTGCGCGGTTCACTCTGAGATCATGACGTTACCGCAATTCAATTTACTCTCGGGAACGTATGAGGAAATGAAATAAACGCGGATGTCAAAGCTTTTAGAATTTAGTTCAACGTTTTTTAAAGATGGTTGTTGATTTTTTACTTATTATTTTGCCGTTTGATAATAACGTTGATTTTGAAAGACTATTGTGAGCGTTATTCATATTTGATTATTTTATAAATACTAGGTCATAATATTTTGGATTTTTCAAAGGCCTTGATGAATAATTCTAATGTGAAAACCCCGAGCTCTTGTGTTTTTTTTGTTTTCGACACTGAACTACATAGAAATAACCCAAATTAAAGCGTGTTAAACATACGAATTTACAAATTCACATTACACAAACTGTCATTGCATCTTTAAAATATGAAAAAGTGCCAAAGTATTAAAAATTCAACAACAAAATCACAGAACATATTGAAAATAAACAACAAAGTTTAAAATTCAAACAGTTCATAATAATCTTGAGCTCAATTCCCGGTAAATAAAGTAAATAAGATAACACCAGAGGAAATACCATTTAAAATAATAACTTCTCTCGGCCTCCGTCGAAAGTTACAGAACGTGGTCCTAATTCCGCTCACAATAATTTCCTATGAACTTTTTTCACTAGAAGTTGGTTGAAATCCACCATGTTTGCAGAAGCACCGAAGCGCGATTCGAAATTCAAACTTCGAATCAAAACAAAATTGAACGGCAAACGAGTATGAAAGGACAGAGTTATTAAAGTTTTTTCATTCCTCATGCTTGGAAAGTACGATTGGGGTTACCTGATCAGAGGGATGAAAACAGTACTTTTCGTCCTTGGGAAACGATTTACCCTGCTATCAATTTTTTTTTAAATATGCAAGCCATGTCCCAACTTTTTATACAGCCACTCTTTTAAAATTGTAATTAAAATATATTATCATCAATTTTGTAACATGACTTTTTATTTATAATTTACTTTTCACAAAATTAATTTATAGATTTAAAAAGAATATAAATTTTCAAATAGATTAAAAAATATTTACCATCATCAAAGATAAAAAATACTGACTGGTAGAATGCCACCGAAAGAGAAACATAAAAAGGCGGGAAAGCGGCAATTCGATCTTCAGTTGTTTTATCGAGTTGTAATTGTTTACTTACAGATATTATTATGTATAAAAAGAGTTCATCACATTCAGATAAGGATAAAGGATGGAGGAAAAGGCTTTTACCGCCAAAAACAAAAGAAATATACATAAAATCTTACGATGTTTTTACGAAATGGCGCGTTCACATTAATTTTTAATATACAATACCTTAGCAATACTGTTTATTTATGTTTAAATAAAAAATTGTTTGTTTAACTAATTAGGTTTTTTACTTTCCTCATATTCGAAATGAAAAGCAGAGTGTTTACCTCGGGTGAAAGACCTATTTAGGCACTCGAACCATTGGCGGCCTCGTGCGCCAAATTATTTTGTGCCTAAAGAGGTCCCTTTCATCCCTTGTATAACAATCTAGGATTAAACCTTAAATACGAGAAAAATACGTAAATTCGTCCAGGCTTTTGATTAGTTTCCCAGGTTTTAATTAAAAATCTCGGAACACACGATTTTTTTTGTGTTGATCAAATGGATTTTTAGAATTGGGATAATTACCCAACGGGTGTTATGGTCAATTTGATTGCAATGTTTTAAAATGCGATGTTTCTTATTTAGCTAATTGTAACTTTGTGTGTACTTCAAACTATTTTTTTGTTGGTTTGTCAGTTCAAGCATCAATATTCTGATTCGAACTGGGCCCCTAAAATGGACGCTTTGGCAGAATCATAATTTGATCTGCGTACAATTCATATCCCGCAATTCATCTGTTTGACAGTTGTTTAAGGAGTTTCGTAAAATGGTCCACAAATTAAGAATTAATATAGTGAAGTCTAATGTCAAATAGCAGCTGTCAAACAGATGAATTGCGGGTTATATGAATTGCACGCATGATTCTGCCAAAGCGTCCATTTTAGGCTCCCTGATTTAAATTGACAAAATTACAGTCATTATCGCTTCAGCCTCATCACTGATACGTCTTGTTCGTAATTCAACTTGTCTGTCTCATCCAATGATATTAAATGTAAAAAGACGTAGATATAATACTGAACATTCGATCTTCAAAAACGGCATAATGTCGAACTATTAGATGTCACGTGGAAGTCGGATGTCGTAATTTTCGTGAGCGAAAAGAGACAAGACAAAGATAATGTGGCAAATTAACCATTATTTTAACGTGCCACTTGTGGAGCATGTACATCAACCTCTTTTTCTTTATTTATATAATTGGTCTCATCCATTTTTTTTTTTTTTCATAAATTATCCAGCCAGTGTTTCTATATTGAATTTTTCTGCAAAAAAGACTCACGAATCCCTTTTCAAAGGTCAGGGTTATGTAAAAAGTTTTTCGTTACAATTTCAGATGATTTCATGAATTTGGCCGGTTTTTGTTGGCTCCGCCACGTGCCAAATCTTATTTCCAGGAGGAAAACCGAATAGAATCGGAATAAAGGATTTTTTTTGGGATCGTGTGTAGGTATTTTCGTAACCTCTAATCGGGAAATCGTACATTTTCACTCCATGAAAGAAAATAAGTTTTAGCCTTGTTTTCCTTTAGCAGGATTTTGAGACAATAATCAAAAGTCCAATATTGGACCTAATAAGCTATTGATCGTGAAAATCCCACGATAATAAAAATTGTGAAGGTACATTTTTGTTAACTGCTGCGTTACTGCTGACCACAAGTGGCGGGACTATTACTTATTATTATTATTTAATTATTTCCCAAAAAGTATATTTTTATCATTCATCAATCATTTTAGCTGAAAGTCGTCCACTGCTGGACATAGGCTTCCCCCAAAGGGGGGGGGGGGTTGCCATAATCGCCACGCTTGGCAGGCGGGTTGGCGATCGCAGTATAGTGTTAAAACGCATAGAGAACGCTGCTGCACATTCTCTAGTAAGTCCCTTAGCCGCCTTTTACCTTCTACGACACCCACGGGAAGAAATAGGATGGTGCTATTCTTTACATCTGGCACCACACGGAACGTATCATTTATTACATTATGACTAAAATATTCTTTCATTCATTACAATATAAATATACATTTCAACAATTACATTTGATGAACAAGAATAGATTTAATAAAGAAATAAATTAATTTTACAGATAAAATTAAATAAATTAGTTAATTTTTTTTTTTTTCATTTTTTATTGGGTGCCATTTAAGGGTGAAGGTCTCCTCCATCTTTCGCCTGTCTCCTCTGTCTAGGGTTATTCACTAGAATAACCCAAGACAAAGAGGAAAAGCGATACCGCGACCGGTTGGCCCCACCTGGACTACCAGGTGGAGTCGGTCAGTCATGGCCACAATATCATAGCACCTCCGGCGCCTGGGTCTGCCTCGTGCGTGGTGGCATCGCGAGGGTACCAATGGAGAACCCTCACACTCCAGCGTCCATCTGTGGCTCTGGCTACCTGTCCGCCATTTCATCGCTAGTTCCCCAGCATCTATTATTTTAAGTGCATAGTCGGGACGTCTTTGAGGAGCTCGTGGCTAATTAATAACAGTCGCGTGGGTCAATCCATCAGGTTAAGCTACCCTTACTGGGGTTGGTCCTTGTATGGGTGACCATCTTTACATACCGAGACTCCTCCGTGTCTCGGAAACCACGTTAAGCGTTGTCCCGGCTGTCATTTGCGGATCTTTGACAGTCGTTACGGGTTATCAGAAGTCCGACAACCAGACTTGCCAAGGGGTGTCGTATTACCCAGTTACTGGGTTGTGGAAATCAGATAGGTAGTAGCTCCATGTAAAATACTGTTATTCAACTGCATCTGGTTAGACTGGAAGCCGACCCCAACATGTTTGGGAAAAGGCAGATTGAAACTCGTAAATCGTTGCTTCTTTTTCGGTCTCTGAGTTTAACAATACAATAATAATATAATTCTTTATTTTCAGACCAAGATTCATAATATAATACTAACTAAAATAATATTATAATGACAAAAACAAAAATAATTCTATCTCACATATCTGACCATCGGTCTGTGAGCCGCCATCCAGTGAGATAGCATTAGGCCATCCACCCTGCCTGCTACAGTAGCCACGAGGCTTTAATTCCTAACATACTCCTCTCCATTGCTCGTTGGAAGGCTTGAAGTTTGTTAGTATTCAACTTTAACAACCGTAGAGTAGAGTAGGTAATTTAATAGGGGCAGGACTATACTGAAACAAAATGGATGTACAGCATCGAAGATTAGAAAAAGTTTGACTTGTAGAGCCTCATCATTGTTACTCAGAGGTACCTATTGTGTCCGTCTCTTTTTTAAGGCTCCGCCGTCTGTCTGTCTGTCTGTCCGTCTGTCACTAGGCTGTATCTCATGAAACGTGATAGTTAGACAGTTAAAATTTTCACAGATGATGTATTTCTGTTGCCGCTATAACAACAAATATACGGAAGCCCCCTTAAATATTTATTGTATACGAACGCGGTATTGTAAAAGAGCAAAAAAATCACGTTTGTTGTATAACAAACGTGTTTTTTTTGCTGGTTTTTGCTCGATATTGATAACGGCAACAGGTAGACGCTTGAAATATTCACAGAATGTTTAGTTATAATATTCGCTATTAAAATAAATAATTAAATTAAAATAAAACAAATATTTAAGGGGGGGGCTCCCATACAACAAACCTGATTTTGTTTTGCCGTTTTTTTGGATAATGGTACGGAACCCTTCGTACGCGAGTCCGACTCGCACTTGGCCGATTTTTATTTTTTTTTAAATCGGTGCTCTATATCAACATTTGGGTTCTGCAGTTAGTTTTATGTTAATCTATCATGAACTATCAAATAAAGTCTCTAGCATTAATGTTCCTACTGCTGGGACACACTCCTCTCGGTGAGAGGCAGTGGGCCGTAATGCACCACGCGGACCCAGTGCAGATTAGTAGATGTCACATGTCTTTGAATTTTATGGTTCTGGACATGCCGGTTTCCTCATGATATTTTCCTTCACCGTTTCTAGAGCAGTGGTGGTGATATTTATTCACACAAAGTAAAGCACCTGCTTGGGTTCGAACTCATGACCTACAACTCGTAAGTTGATGCCATTAACACTGGCCTGGCACTGGCAACCACTACTGCTCTTTCCAATAAAGTCTCTTAATCTATTTTTATTTAAAACGACTTGCATTGAAAAAAAAAGAACGTGCAAATAAAAATTCACTTCAATTGATTCTGTCGTCATTTAGGCAACTAGTACCGAAAATACGAGAATAAATAAAACTGTATGTACACTATCCAACAAGATCCTTCCCTCGTCTCCCACATCTAAACCGGAGCAAAACATAAGACGATCCAACAAATCCGTCCCTATTATATCAGATTCGGGATAAGCGTGACATTCAATTGGAGCCCAGGACAATCCTGTTTAATTCCGAGCGTTGCGAGCACCTGTAATCCGGGCCAGTCCTTGGACATCTATAACAGCCAGACCAGTGGTTCCCAACCTTTTTTACCATACGCAACCCCCAACTTTGGATTAAAATCACTAAGCCCAATGGGGCTTAGTGATTTTAATCCAAAGTTGGGGGTAAGGCAATGGCCTGTTAAGGTCAAGCGACAAGGAGTCGATGACGTGTACTGAATCTACACAATGATAACGTCAAGCAACTAGATTACTCGTAATTAGTTACATACTCGTAAACCATTTCTTCCCATGGGTGTCGTAAAAGGCAACTAAGGGACTTACTAGAGAATGGGCAGCAGCGTTCTCTATGCAATTTTAAAACCATACTGCGATCGCCAACCCGCCTGCCAAGCGTAACGATTGTGGCAAATCCCCCCCTTTTTGGGGGAGGCCTATGTCCAGCAGTGGACGTCTTTCGGCTGAAATGATGATGATGATGATACTCGTATAAGTCGCTGTTACCGTAGGGTTGTTGGCATGTTTTGCTAATACTAATTTTATTTTTATTAAGATGTAGGTTGTGTTTAGAGCCAAAAAGGGGGGCGCCCCCTTTTGTCACTCTACGCTCCCCAAGTGGGGCACGCCTCACTGTTTGGGAACCTATGAGCTAGACACTGGACAGAGGAAAATCGTGGCTATTGCGGTAGTTCTGTTGCTATGTCTAGTTCAATTACACGGAGAATTGTGACGGGGAGAATTGGATGGTTTTATTGTTAATTGTTTAGACGTTAGTTTAGGAGTTAGTATTGTAGACTTTAGAGTCAATTTTGTGATAAAAAGAGGAAGTGACCTATTGATGGTTATTTTGTAAACAAACAAAGCCACGTAAAGGAAGATTAAGACGCAGATATATGCCAGTGACCTTGAGTGGTTAGCTTGCGTGTTCTGTACTGAGCTCACGCAACGCATCGTACGTTCAGCCAGTAATAGGACTCGCCCATCAAGGAGCACTGTCCCCAATTTGACGCATTATTAATTTATTATGCACAAAACAAAATGTATTTTAATAAGACGCGTATATTAAAAGATCAATAATTAAATTATCTTTAAATTGGTGAAGGTTTCAGAAAAATACGCTTGGTAGATTTTGCGCCATTCTCAGTTTTTTATTTACGTTATACATAACTTTACAAATTAATTTCACTATGTAATATAATTATAATCTAAAATATTCACATATTAAATTATTCAGAAAATTCTCTAATTTAACATATATTATATTTTTTCAAATCGTTAACACTACACGTTTAAACGTGGTAGTATAAAATCATTAAAAGTCGGTTATCGGCGCCTTAATTGGCCCGTTTCATAGTTTACACCACCAACAGATTTTTGTAATCGCTTTGTTTAGAATAATATAATAATAAATGCATTGATAGTTAGAGCACAAATGTATTTACTTAAACTGAGAAGAAGCTCTGTGGAAGCATCTTCAAATAGTTCATTGTTGTTGAAGTCGAGACATTATACAATTGCAAGCTAAAAATCCGCGCCATAATGCTTTTAAAAATTTACTATAAGTCTGTTGCATATATAGCAGAAAATTTTACAAGAAAGTATGAAGGAAAGAAAGAAATCAAAATGGGCTTATTTTTCACAAACTCAATGTCAAAGATTTGTTTCAAATGAACCAATTACGGGCACTTTTGAATTGTCTGGCAGTCAGTCAGAAAGATGAAGCTAGTTGCGCATTCCAAAGCGTAGAAGGCACATATGGAGAAGAACGGGCAAGAAACTCCACGGACACTCTTTTACACTCCTTTCTCTTTTTAGTCTCGTCTGCCGACAATTTTTTTTGTGCTCGTGATTATAATGTAGATCATGTGTTTTGTGTAAATTCAAAATCAAAATCAAAAGTCATTTATTCAAACTAGGCTGAAAATCAGCACTTTTCGAACGTCAAAAATTACATGAGACAGTCCCCCAAAAACGCCCACCTTAGGAAGAAGAAGTGGCGCAACAAACTCCCCAGCAGCACAGCTGTCTGTTTAATGTTTACCAACTCGAGTTTATGTTTTCGTATGCACCTGTTTCTGTGACAATTAAAATTATTTTCCTTTCTTTCTTTTAAATTTACAATGGTTTCAAAATATTGGTTACACAAAAAAAAGAAAGATAATTTTATTAAAACTTCTTCTTCTGTTACAGCAACATCACTAGTAACGTACGCCGGTGAGCGTTACGACTTCGTTCTGGAGGCCAACAATGAAATTGACAATTATTGGATCAGGTACAGAGGTCTGATGGATTGTGACGAATTGTGAGTACCCTTTTAGTTTATCTCTTTTATTTCGTAGTATATGTTGAGGGGATAAATTCTATGAATATTTTTGTTTTGAGATTTTTTGTACCTATAGGGAACTCTAAAAAAGCTTAGGAAAAATCGTCTACGGTTGCAATATCTGTAAATATGTGAGCACCGTGTTTATAAATAATTAATTTATCTGACGTTGCTTAATTTTTAATACTTTGTACCTATTGTAGTATCTTAATTTTATTCTTCACATATAATTATGATTAATATACAAATTATTGTAAAACATTTTAAAAGACAAACTATACTTGCCCACTGTTCTCTAAACGAAACTACCCTTTGGAAGGGGCAACTAGAATCAATTGCTCACATATTAACAAACATTGTAAAAGTATATGTTTTCCTAAAAATTTTAAAATTATAAGTCAGTATGTGAGTATAGGTAATAACAGAATGTAAAATCAATGTCATAAAAGTAACAAATTATACAGTTAAAATAACAACCAGTTTGATTTTGTCTATACTCTAGATTGTCTTATGGAGCTGGACCAGCATGTTTCCAAGCATTCCTATCCTGGATATAATAAGACCGCCTATTGTGTCACTCTATGTCAAACTACATTTTTTGTATCTGTAGTTTGTATGGTGTACATAATGGAGAGTATTTTATCTATCTAAGCTGCCAATGTGTTTTTTCTCTACGCACTCTACTTAGAATATAGAATGATGATCTTGTACCTAATTAAACTTCCTTAACAGATTCACGAAAGCAAAGCAAGTTGGTGTCTTACACTACGAAGGAGCCATGGACTTGGAACCTCCCGGTGACCCTACATGGGAAGAGCTGCATAATGATGGATTGGTGAGTACATACAATGTTTTTTATGATTATATGATGATAAGTTCCTTCCGATTCCGTTTGGTGCCGGACGTAAAGAATAGCTCCATCCCATTTCTTCCCGTGGGCGTCGTAAAAGGCGACTAAGGGACTTACTAGAGAATGGGCAGCAGCGTTCTCTATGCATTTTTAAAACCATACTGCGATGGCCAACCTGCCTGCCAAGCGTGGCGATTATGGCAAATCCCCCCCTATTTGGGGGAGGCCTATGTCCAGCAATGGACGTCTTTCGGCTGAAATTATGAAGTTCCTTCCTGACAGAGATATAACTAGGGTAGTTGGTCCCATGGAGAAATTTGTTTAGTTTGATGGTCTGTACCCCTTAATTAAATATGACCATACATTTCTGGTACACGCTCTATAGGAGCCAAATAGTAGAAAAAAAAAAACATGAAAAAAAAATCATGTCTCATCATGCTTTTCAATAATGCTACAATAACATCAGTACCTACACGTAAAAACTCTCAAAATGGGGGCACAAAAACCTATTTTCAGGCTACCTTCCATTCAACACCTTCTAAACTGCCTCCCCATGCAAATATTTAAACAATAAATTCAGTAAAAGCGCCATATCATTGCATATTCAACGCAACTACCGCCCAAGGTCACATTTTAACCCTATAAAAGTGTATTGGGGACTGTTCCTATACATCGATGTACAACATAGCACCCTTGCGTGTCATAAAAACTTAAGGATAGTAGACTTCCCTTTATCTTGATATGACAGCTTCCCTATTGCATAGAACAAGATTGTGCAGAAGCGAATCTCCGAATCCGACATAATATTTTCAGTGCCTGCAGTTTCCGGGCGTGAAGGGTTGTATCATCGCTTCCGGTGCTCGTTACGCGCTCTACGCTTATCATCGACAAAATTGACAACACTGAGGTCTTCCCTAAGGTGCTGTGTCGACGAGCCGTCTAAGCTTGTCCACGTACACGGTTTTAACCAATGATGATATTACCTTTAGATGCGTTACCCGCGCTCAATATTGGCAAAGTAAATACCAGGCAATCGCCTGAGATGAAATTAGTCGCGCACCATCCAGTGACGCGCCTACACGTCACAATCACTCGCAATTCTCAGCAATTATTTGTGAATAAAATGCCTTCCGGTGTCTATACACGATGTACAAATTACACTACTACTGTGGTACAGAAAAACATCTCATTTCATGCATAAGTACTTATTGTATTTTTTATTTTAAGAAAACGTTGTTTTGTACTTGTACAGCCAGTCAGCCATTTTTCCTGACTGCTACGACCGACGCGTACGCGCCAATGAACATGCAGCAGCTAGTGACGTAACTAAATAATATGTATGTTCATCTCTTTCTAACAACAGTTATTGGTATCGGTCTTTCCTTTTCTTCGCGCACTGTATGATTGTACGCAAGTATGTAGCTACATTCATGTCTTACGCTGTTTTTGAGTACACTAATGTTCGTGTATGACGCGTCTATTTATAATACGTCATTGGTTTTAACCCGGTTCGTGGGCTTAAACGGTTTTATGGCTAATATGACCAGCCCATTGCCACTTCAGCTATCTTATGTTCACTATACAAATTAGTTTCCTTGACTTTACATTTAGTTTCTATTTTGGTTTTCTTATTCTATGCCAACGGTTATCAAAGATACGCATAATAAAGTGATATTTATGACCGTGTGTTTTGGGGTTTGGCCAGTTGTTGAAGAGGGGACGGACGCTTTTATGGCGAATGATAGTATTACGAAAATATGTTATTTAATAGCTACTACACATGGTGTTTGGCTTGGGCCGCTTATTTTTACCAAAATCTTATAAGTATTAGGAGAAATCGTTATTTTGCTTGTATGAAACTAATAGGTACACGAGGGTTAAAATTCTTAAATAAGTAAAATTCTAATCAATTCAGCAGATAAATTAATAGTGTGAGAGCCCACGATCAAAACCATGTCACATCGTTTTACGGACAAAACTGTATTAAATCGTTAGTTTAGATGATTCTGAACCTAACTCGGTGAGCAGTATCGGTCAGAAACGTCGCAGCTTCATGGGAGCCCATTTCCGCTATTTAAAAAAAATAGGAAGATGGTTTTATCACAATATGTCTGATGTGAAAAATGTATTTATGTTTCGTCATTGTTCTACAAACAAGTTTATTGTCAGACATTTTGCTCATTTCATGTGCCCTGAGCGCATTAAAAAACAAAAAAAAAATACGATCTGCTTACGACCTTGTTCAATAATATATTTTTTTAATCTTTTGTATGGCTGCCGGGGTTTAGCAAAAACTCGATTTCAGACATTTCGAATGTCACCATAATTCCAAAAACGAAAATATTGTTTCGGAGTCGCCCGTCAAACGCGCAGTACTTTTAACGCCCCTATCCCTCACGACAACAATGATGAGTTCAACAATGATTAAAAACGATGTTTTTTTTTTCATTATACAGCATTTTTTAAACATTATCCCACTATCCTATTGTCCAATTTACTAAAAAAGTTCTTCATTATCAGTTCGATGGTGTCGGGTAAGCTCTTTATTAATCGTACGTAAATACGCCGCAATACGATTTTTTTATAATTTCTGGTTAGGGAAAAGTTGTCTGATTAGTAACGTGATACAATAAATATGTCTGATATAATTTTTTTTCTACATCTGGGCAACTATTATCATCGTGTTCAACAATTTTCAGGCAAAATGCTATGTTACCGATCGGTAAATTTTTTTAACACGTTCTTTCATCACATAAGATGCTAACTCACACTTTCTTATAAAATTGATTTATTCGCATCAACTGACCAATGTTCACTAGAAAACCAGGTTTTCAGACGGTTTTCTATAGGTATTATACAATTTTAATTTCAACAAGGTTCTAACTTTTATTATTTTATTCATATTTTATACTGTTTTTTTTGTTATCGTGAGGACGTTGTTGGCTTAATAGACTGTAAATCTGTAGACCTTTTTCTATTTTACGCTGTCCTCTCATACTTAATAACACAGTAATTTGAAAACATTGTAAAAGCCAATTTTTTTTTTAAGAGTAACCGTGGAGTTTCTTGCCGGCTCTTCTCCATAGGAAACGACCAATTGGAACGGTGCACCCTAGCTTCTGACGTTTCATAAGTGCCCATGTAGGCTTATGTGAAATAAAATTAATTTTGATTTTGATTTATTTTTTTATGTCTCATTTTTAATTAATGGTTTCCTGGGTACGTGCGACACTACTGATGTCTGAAAATTGGACAGATTGCTGTGAAGAAGTTCTACAATAGTATTTTTTTTTGACATAGGTAGGTATTTGAAAATCTGGTTCAGTCAGGGTTTGGATTAATAATAACGGTATAGATTTTTTAATTCTTAATCCAAAAAACCATAAGTTACTTTTTTTTAACTTTTATTTGGTTTTGGTTGTAAAACGATCAACATTTTGGTCATGGGCTCTCGTAGGTACTATAACTACGCAAATGTTACAGAAACATTCGTAAGCACGAATTTGATCTTTGAGACAATAAGGGCCAGTTTCTCAATGAAAATTATCGCTGTTGATAAATCATTCAACCTATCACAGCGGTTTACGCGCGCTTGACAATTTGTCACATTAATTTTGACCCTAGACAAGTTTTAATCGAATCATCTGACATCAATAAATTTTCCCTCCTTGAAAAACTTCACTACAATGAAATCAGCAAAGATCTGACCCTAAAATTACGTGACCTTAATTTAACAAGATCTTAGTGACTTTCTCATTCATTAACCCTTTCAAGGGCAAAGTTTTTGCCCACTTTTATACCAAGTTTCTAAAGAAATAGGACCAGCTGATTTTCTTGAGGAACTTTGTAATTTACTGCGGCAACTTGTCACGTTACCTCTTAGAAGTTACTAGAACTAAGGGGCGCCTCTGAATATATCAGATGTGGTTTCAATGATAGTATCTTGGTATCTGAAGCTGTTGGGATTTGTAGTGTATTATTTTGTACCTGTGGATCTGAGAACAGCGGGTTTTAGGTACCTATCTTTATGGCAAGTTTTCCAATAGTCGGACCTAAATTTAGTTCAATAATTTTGCTTGAAGTTGTTGACCGAGCGAGCGGAGCGATGTGTCTCTGCTTCAAATCTGGCAAAATTTGCTTTCCTCTGTGAGTTTGTTGCTACTCCTCTACAGGTAGTATTTTATAACCAATCTGTACCCAGAGTGTAAGTTTGCAAGTAATTAAACGTAACTAGCGCGTTTGCGTTCAGATTTTATTCTCACCCTTATATTCTTAGCATTATGATCTATAGGTCAAATGTTAACGCAAACGAAATAGTTACGTTTACTCTCTTGCAAACATACACTTGGGGTACTGGACGAAACTTAGTATACCTACAGGTTTTACGACTTAGATTTTTTTTGTCGTCGGGGATTTTTGATTGGATGGATACTTCCTCCAAAAAGGGGCAAAATGGGGGCTACTGGATATCTCCGCCTTATGAGATCCGATTTCGATGGGTCATTTTTTATTTGAAATTTAGTAACTTTAAGACTTACGTTGTTCTCATAGAAATTTGGTGAAGATCTGATGAGGATCTTCGACGTGATGAGCAGAATAGCTCCCCAAAATGCAGTAAATTGCTCACTTTTAGAGTTTGTGCTCACAAGGTCTATTGCTCGCAGAACTACTAGTAAGTAGCTACTAGTATTAACAGTGGCTGCTACAGCATATTATTTCAAGAAGAGTGTTCAAGTTAATTTCTTTTATCTAGTTTTTCTGGAGAAATTTTGAAAAATAATAAAATAAAATAATTATTATTATGATAGCAGTCATGTGGGCCACAAAAATTCCACCAAGCCAGGAAGTTGAGAACATGCTTTTTTTCGGTAATCCGCAGTTATTTAAAAAAATCTGGTTGATAACGTTTTGCACGGTCTCATCTCTATGCATACCTCATATTTTACTGTATATGCTATTTGCAGTTAAATCACTATTTTAGAGGCCCACCTTTATAGAACCTAAAATAGAATGTAGATCAAGATGGAATCTGATATCGATTGTAAAACGAATACTCCAAACGTCTTGCCATTTCAGCAGTCAGATCTTAGATATTCTCTGAATTGCCCTTCTGTATAAATGTAGTCTAGCAAAACGCGTTCTGGAAATCAATCAGTCTATTCTTCAGTAGTTTAAGGTTATGTCTTACTAGAATGAAAAGTTTGATGTTAAAAAATACTGGCCAATTGCAGGTCGGACCACGTACAATGAAGGGCTCCGTAGTTGGGATGAATTATTAGTCCTAAGAATTTTTTACTGTTGTAGTTGAAAAACATTTTCTCTTTTATATTCCAACTGCAAATAAATGAAAGTTTTTACGCACAATATTGAGAGATTGATCATGTTTTTTAAGACTACAGACTTCTTATAGGTTTTTCTATTATCTATGAGTATAGAACAATTTTTACTTTTATTGTGTACATAATAGAGTATTCTATTCTAATTTTCTTTTTTTTGGCTCAGCAGTTTCGAGACATGGGAGGAGGTAGTCAATTTTCACATGTTTTCTTGAATAGCTTTAAAAATATTTATTTTAAATTATAAACAAAATAATTGACACCCTCACAGTATAGTTTCATTTGATATGTCACACGGATATGAAAAACTTAAAAAAAAAACTTAATTGCCTTTCAAAAGTTATCAAATTTAAGCATAATCCATCAGATTCGGGGCAAAGCAGGCTGTGACAGACGGACAGACAGACACACGAGTGATCCTATAACGTACGGAACCCTAAAAGCATATAGAAAGAATTTTAGAGGCATGAGGAACAGGGTGTAAAGTTCACTCATCCTCTATAGAAAAGGTAGGTTCTTCCAACCAGACGGGTGTCGTGTCTGGTGGGCAACTGCCCGACGCGCGACGGTTGATGTCGGGACGTTGTATATATGCTAGTCACGCGGTAAACTCTGCTTGCGCGATGCAGTATTCGCGTGACGTCAGTGTGACGCGTAGTTCATATGTGGCTATGTTGATGCCGCTACAGAATCAACAGGCAGGCAGTGATTCAATACATTACGGAAACCTGATAATGATGATGCACAAATTTCGGTAGAATAGAATAGAATACTCTCTAATAAGTACAGTTGTACACCAAAAAATTAAAATTAAAGTAAAAAAAAAAACATGATGTTGTTAAAAATTGGTGTCTGTTAGAAAAAGGGTTATTCATTTTTGATACTAGATAATAATAGACTGAATACTGAAGTAAATAGAATAATGTAGTACTAAATGTCCTTTAAATACGAGATTATTAATCTCAAACAATATTTTACATTAATGTAGAACCAACTAAGGGAGCAATCAAAGAGCCTTTTCAATTGCAAATACTTAAGACGCAGATACGAGTATATGCCAGTGACCTTGAGTGGTTAGCTTGCGTGTTCTGTACTGAGCTCACCCAACGCGTCTTAGGTTCAGCCAGTAATAGGACTCGCCCATGAAGGAGCGCTGTCCCCAATTTGACGCATTATTGATTTAAGATACACAAAACTAAAGGCATTTTAATAAAACGCGTATATTAAAAGATCAATAATTAAATTATCTTTAAATTGGTGAAAATTTCAGATAAATACGCTTGGTAGATTTTGCGCCATTCTCAGTTTTTTATTTACGTTAGACATAATTTTACAAATTAATTTCTCTATGTAATATAAACATAATCTAAAATATTCACATATTAAATTATTGAGAAAATGTTCTAATTTAACATATATTTTTTTCAAATCATTAACACTACTCGTTTAGACGTGATCTTCAGTATAAAATCATTAAAAGTCTGTCATCGTCCCCTTAAGTACGTCTGGCACTCCCTGAAGAGTCGGTCTTTATACGAGTACCTTGCTGTTTAGCTAATCTTTTTAACACGACATGACCTATTTTTAAGCTAGGGTTCCGTACCTCAACAGGAAACACGGAACCCTTATAGGATCACTCGTGTGTATGTCTGTCCGTCTTTCACAGCCAATTTGCTCCGAATCTACTGGACAGATTAAGTTGAAATTTGGTACCCGATTACGCAATTATGGTGCAGGTTAATATTAATTTGACAAGTGCCAAGCGATTTTGAACTATGTGCGGTACAAATATTATTGTCTACTTGACTTACTCTGCAATTAAACTGCCCTGGTATTTATAATAACGGTATGAGCCTAATTGCTTTTAAAAAAAGCTCAATAATTCGTGACTTCAAAATCTAATACAAGTAAGTTTCAGTACTCATATTTTTTTACTATAGAGATCATATCACTACAGACTGTTCTTGTTACTAATATCATTCAAATTAAAGACCATATTCGCATGGCAGAAAGCTTCGTTTAAACCGAGAAGGCAGTGTGCTCATTAGTAATGTGCATATCCATGATATTTTGAAATTTCGGCCGAAATTCTCGTTTGCTCGCGCACGGCACTAATACCGTCTGTCAAGCGCTGCGGTTTGCTAAAGCAGATTTTCAGAGAACGCGAACGGTGTTAAAGTGACGATGTGCGTTGAGGCTTCTACATACCAGCGCGACTTGTCGCACGACGCGACACGGCACAAAGGCCCCGCGTGTCGCGGGACGAGCGGTGCCTTTGTGTCGTGTCGCGTCGCGCGACAAGTCGCCCCGGTATGTAGAAGCCTTTAATCGTTTTGTCTTAGGTATGTATGGACCTCTTGATAGGATAAAAATAAATCATTAGACCAAGTATTACTAGTAGTACTTTCTGTTACTAATCCATCACTAAACAACCTATGGACTGTACATGTTATATGTGTTCATGTCTGAAATAAAGATTTTTATTTTAGTTATTTATTATTTTCGTTATGCCATAATCGTTATTTAGATCATTCATCCATGAGTCTGACCCACAATCTGAGCATATTCAATTTATCTGAGGAGCAATTGATGTTTGTCAATTTAAGGCACGAAAAAAAACCCTTTTCCATCAATTTCTTATGTAATTATGAGAAAGCTTGAAGTAATTGAAACATTAAGTCTGTGTAACTATAAAAGTACAGTTTTCGTGGTGATAAACCATTCGTGTCAGTCACAGCATCTTCTAATAGTGTCATCACTTTGGCGCTCTCGAAAATAAAGTTTATTTCGCCTTTGATTTACTTAATGAAGATCATCATCAGCATCATTTCAGCCGAAAGACGTCCACTGCTGGACATAGGCCTCCCCCAAAAGGGGGGTTTGCTATAATTGCCACGCTTGGCAGGCGGGTTTGCGATCGCATCGATTGCTTCCCATTCTCTAGTAAGCCCTTAGTCGCCTTTTACGACAGCCACGGAAAGAAATGGGATAGTGCTATTCTTTACGTCCGACACCACATGGTAACACATACATATTGTCCACATAATATTGCCGTGTTATACCCATTTTTTTTTATATACGTGCAATTTTTGGTAGTCAATTTGCTTAATTAATTTTCCTGACTCAACAAGACGGCACGGTTGGCGCAGTGGTTAAGCGATTGACTGCTGCGTTACGTGTCGCGGGTTCGATTCCCGCACGGAACAAATATTTGTACGACCTACAAGTAGTGGTTTCGGGTCTGGCTGTTTGTGTATGTGAGTTTAAATGTTTATAAACGCACCCACGATACAGAAGAAATTCCTAGTGTGGGGTTCGACGTTTAAAAAAATAAATAAATATAAGACCTTTCTGACTATCCTTTTAATTCTACCCCTTCGTCGCTTATAATACTCACAGTACCTAAGAAAATCAGTGACCTAATTCTTACCGAGCTCAGCTGCCAAATAAGTATCGGTTGATACTACAATCAACTCCTCAGCAGTCTCTCGCAAGAACTACCGCAGTGTAATGTAGGAAAAAACTATAAGATAAGCCTCTTATCGGCACAACGACGATATTAGGCGGGTCACAAAATCAAATCGCCTGCAGAAGCGAAAATTATCCCTTTGGCATAACGAGGCAGTAGTGAGCTGGCAAAATGCCAGACACTATCAGCCAGGGCTTTGCATGCAACGATTAGAATAATGTACTGGTTCCAAGTAAAATATTCTAGAGTTACTATCTCAGAATGAGTTTGGTGGAAGATCGATTCGGGGTAATGGGTATGGGAATTATTGGCGTAGATTTTTGTGAGAGCGATATTTTGGTTTAGGATAAACATTAATACACGTTCGCGTATACACTCACACCTCATACCTACATTACACTCACCACACACATTCACACCTCATACCTACATTACACTCACCACACACATTCACACCCTATACCTACACTACACACTCCACACTCAATCACACCCTACATTCACACTATACACACCACACACACTCACTTACGTCACAGACCCGTCAAGTTTTAGATTTAATTACCTCTTTTCATAGTCTAAGTTATTTAATTTTGGAATTGTCAAGTATGATTTTTTTTAGTTTTTACACCTAATTTACCACGGAAGAGCACTGTTTTCCAACATACAGGTTTTAACCTAGTTTGGAATTCAGAAGTTCATTATAGTTTTAGCCGTTTTACTCACTTCCATGATTTGTATCCTAGTTCGGAATACAGGGTTATTTTTAAAACGTCAATAACCTCTTAAGGGGTCATTGTACTCATCATTATGAACAACTTTTACTATGGGATAAAACCTGACATCGCGAAAAAAAAAACAGCTTTTCCCTACATTTTAACGAATTATTCGAACATAAATGTAGGGAACAGCTTTTTTTTTACGGGTTTTTTTTTCAGAGTTTTTTTTTACGGGGCACCGGCGTGGGCGCGTTCTCTGAGGCTGCGACCAGCCCAGCGGTTGAACGCGTCTTAAAAGGTCATGGCCATCAGGCTGGTACGGGGTTACAGCACGGTCTCCCGTGAGGCGGCGAGCCTCCTTGCCGGACTGCCGCCGTGGGATCTGGAGGCAAAAGTCCTCGCGCACATCTGGGAGTGGCGCGAGGAGGCGAAACGCCGGGGTGAAACTCCGCTGCCGCGAGAAATTACGGCCCAGCGGACGGAACTCCGGCGGGATCTCATGGCGGCATGGAGAGTGCGATTGTCGCAACCTAGCGCTTGGCACGCTACAATTGTGGCGATAAGTCCCCTCTTTGAGGAGTGGCTGGAGAGGCGCCACGGCATCCTCACCTTCCGCCTGACGCAGGTCCTCACCGGACCCGGTTGTTTCGAGAGGTTCCTGTTCAGGATAAAGCGGGAGGAAACGCCCGGGTGTCACCACTGTGTGGATCGCCCGGAGGACATAGTGGAGATCTGCTCGGCTTGGGCGGAGCACCGCCGTGTCCTCACGGAGGCGATCGGCAGCGGCGATCTCTCGCGTCCGGCACTGGTTCAGGCCATGGTTCGGAGCGAGAGTGCATGGGAGGCCGTCACCTCTTTCTGCGAAGCAGTAATGCTCGCGAAGGAGGAGGCGGAACGCGTGAGGGAGAGGCAAGGTTCACGCCCTCGCGCCTCTAGTCGCCGCAGAAGACGCCCCGGGCGTCGGGAGTTGCAAGCCGATTTCCGGCCACCGTAGGCGCAGGCTTGCGTACGGAGAGCGATGGGTAGCTCGCCGTCCGATAAGGACCAGGCCCGGATCGACGGCGCGTTGTGTTCCACGCGCGCCTCAAAGAGATGTCAGCACCAACTGACGGGGTCCGTCAGGACCAATGCCTGCCAGTGTTATTGAAACTGAAAATTGTACATTATAGTGATGGTGCTTTTCATGTTATCGCCTAATCGCTACCTACAATGAACATAAAAATTTAAAGAGTGTGTTATGATAGTGTGAAAACCGAGGGGCTTAATTCTTTGCTGGGGACACATTAAACTTTTTCCTTGCCTACACTACGCTAAGATAAAAATCTTAACCGATGTGACTTTGAGACATGGAAGTATCTAAATCTTTACTATTATAACCACTGACGTCTTACACTGTTTAAGCACTGCTGTATTATACCTATAACAGTAGAGCATATCATTTTCATGAACTCCATTTGCCTGTTTCTGTGTTAGTTCGAGATAAGCTGCTTATTGTATGTTTCAGAAGTAAGTATTACAATATGGATAGGAAATTTTATGAGTAGGATATGATAGATTTTCTAATGTTTCAGTGAATATTAACATGGAGTTGGTTTTATAGATTTCGAGTCATGACTTAGCACTCGGTTTTATTAAAATTCGTTTGATAAATTAATCAATGAAAAATTTGTTGTTGTGTTGGAGTTTTCTAGTCGTACTGTTTGGTGAATTATGTTAAGCAGACGAAACAGATTAAGGATCTACACTGCCATAAATGATGTCGGTAAAAAGCCAATGATTAAAATAATTTCTGACCAACGAGAATGTTAAATGTTGCTGTCTTACGCTAAGGTTTCAGTTTTCGTTGACGTTATAACTACAAAAGACAAGGCAACTTTTCCCTTATAATCTAGACCCAAACGGAAAAATATACACTGTTGAAAAATACTACAACCATTAATGATCTTATTTACTAATTTATTTAATCTTCCACAGCAACTGAATGCACTCAACAAAGGAGAAGAAGATGAAGATACTATAAGTGTGGCTGAAATGAGGTCTCTTGAAGGACACGACGACAGTCTTAAGGAAGTGGCTGACTACCAGTTCTACATAGCTTATGACTTTTATGCCAAGAACAATTCGCACTTCCATAGATCACCTTACTACGGATATTACCAGGGTGAGTTTATGCACCAAAATCGATTTCTACCATTATAATAATTAGGTACAGTCAAGTCTTTTATGTCTTCGTCAGTTTTTTAATTATTTTCTTTACCAAGCCAGGCCACATAATAATTGGGCACGCCACAATTGTAGCGATAAATTCCCTCTTTGAGGAGTGGCTAGAGAGGCGCCATGGCGTCCTCACCTTCCCCCTGACGTAGGTCCTCACCGGACATGGTTGTTTTGGGAGGTTCCTGCTCAGGATAAAGCGGGAAGAAACGCCCGGGTGTCACCACTGTGTGGATCACGCAGTGAACACGGTGGAGCATGCGGTGTAGGTCTGCCCGGCTAGGGCGGAGCACCACCGTGTCCTCACAGAGGCGATCGGTGGCGGCGATCTCTCGGGTCCGGCCCTGGTTCAGGCCATGGTTCGGAGCGAGAGTGCATCGGAGGCTGTCACCTTCTTCTGCGAAGCAGTAATGCTCGCGAAGGAGGAGGCGGAACGCGTGAAGGAGAGGCAAGGTTCACGCCCTCGCACCCCTATTCGCCGCAGGAGACGCCCCGGGCGTCGGGAGTCGCAATCCGATTTCCGGCGACCGCAGGCGCAGGCTTGCGGACGGTGAGCGATGGGTAGCTCGCCGTCCGATAAGGACCAGGCCCGGGTCGACGGCGCGTTGGGTTCCACGCGCGCCTCATGATGTCAGCACGAATTGACGGGGTCCGGTAGGGCCAATGCCTGCCAGGGTTGCGAGTTTGTCCGAAAGGGATATCGTGGCCCTGGCACACAGGCAAATGAAGGAACACGGGTGGGTTTTAGTCAGTAAAAGTCTGACACCCCCCTCTCCGCCCAGAGCGGGAGAAGTTATTTCATAATTACCCACCCAAAAAAAAAAGCCCACATAATATTTTTATTGTTTTTTAATACTGCACTTAGCAGACTATTGCTTCGAAATTATAGTTAATTACTTGATAACAAATATCAAAATAGCATATACCTTTGACCAATGTCGATGTAACATCAACCTTAAACCTTTTCTAGTGCCCTGGCCATTTCATATAATATAAAATCTTTTTATTTTACTTAATTTTATTATCACAGTGATATATTTTCAATTCGGTCTGACATATAAAGAAGATGGCTGAATGTTATTCTGCGGTATTGACATTTGTCGTCGAGTGATTACGACGAATCGCATTGGTCGCGTCGATTGGCATCGCTATTATGCTGATTCGGTAAAGCAGATTCACAATTTTTTTTATTAATGTGACGAACATATAATATTTAGGTGCGACAGTATGTACAATAGAACGTATGTGAAGATACGCGTTACTCAATCATCCAAAAATGGCATAACGGATTTGGATAGATTATTTACTCTTTCTAAAGAATATTTTAGTTTCATGGCCGATTTCTTGTTTTATAAACTTACAATAGGAGTGGATTCACGACGATAGTGGAAATGGCGGGGCTTTAGGGATAAAATTAGAGCGTTAAATAAGCCAAAAGTCAGTTTTTATAAAGAAAGATACATAAATCTGGTTGCAGTAATAATAAAATTACTTTTGAAAAATGTTCGACTCTAAAAATTCAGGCGTATTTCTTCGCAGCGTATCGAAAGATACTTAAAAGTGAATCAATCATGTTGCTAGGTGCTTAGCATTTTGATGTATTAGCCTGCTAGTCTTTAAGATCGATAGTAGAATACACTGAATTTAATATATATTTCAATAATGTTCATCATAAGAAATGCAGAAAACCAGAAACTTACTGCTAAAATTAAAATTAACCTTAGCGACCCTAACCAAGACTTGATTGATGTAATTATGAAATGAGAAAGTCCCAATCAAAGGAACAACGATTCTCTAGTAATTTTGCATCAAATAAATAGGTGTTTTTAGAAACACCTATTTAATTAGTTAAAGCATTCATTGAACGTTGCCCGAGGTTAATGGCGTTATTTGTTGCACGAACTTAGAAAAGAAAATTGAAGAGTAATTGCCAATTTTGTTATGGATGTATAAATGATGATTGAGTGGAATATTTTGGAGAGAAATGATTACAGATAATGCAAAAGTAAATAGTTTTTTATAAGACGAAAGCTTCATAAAAAATATAATCAAATTTTTGACTGATATTAACAAAAGTTTTAGCAATAGATGAACCCAAGGATGAAATAGAAAATTTTATTTGCAATTTTTATAATGTTCTATGTTTTCTTTCGCAGTTCCAGCAAAGCAAAATCGACTGTATACACCTCAGCTGAACCACATCAGTATGAAGCTACCTTCAAGTCCTCTCCTCACTAATAGACCTTCAATGGACAACTTCTGCAACTCTTCCAGTATCGATGAATCCTGCGCTGAAACTTACTGCGAATGTTCCCACGTCCTTGCAGTAAAACTCAACTCAGTAGTAGAACTGATCATCGTCGATGAAGGAGTCACCTTCGATGCTAACCATCCCTTCCATCTACATGGTCATAGCTTCAGAGTAGTCGGCCTTAGAAGACTTGCTAAGGACACTACTATAGACGAAATCAAGGCGTATGACAAAGCAGGACTGCTAAAAAGGAATCTCAAGAACGCGCCAATTAAAGATACGGTTACTGTTCCAGATGGAGGGTATACAGTTATCAGATTCAAGGCAGATAACCCTGGATATTGGTTATTCCATTGTCATATCGAGTTCCATGTAGAAATTGGTATGGCGTTGGTTTTCAAAGTCGGTGAACATAAAGATATGCCCCCAGTACCCAGAGATTTTCCTTCATGTGGTAGCTATTTACCTGATAACATGTTGGAACATGCGACTACAGAGAAAGCAAGGAGTGAAGATGATGTAATTTCTATATCACATTGGTGGCCTGTGGTCTTTGTAAACAACAGTACATCATCAAGTACTAACGTGTATGCGTCAGGATTGGCAATTGTATTTAGTATATTGTTGTTAACATTAAATTTGAAATCATAGTTTATATTTTAGAATTTTAATCCTAGATTGATGATGTCAATAGTCCAACTGCAATTTCCTAAGAATTTGGTAAGTGGCTCACTATTGTAATTTGTACTTACTTGAATTTTATTTATTTCTTATAAAGTGTTAGTTTGTATATGATTTTCTTTGACACGAAAACGAAATTGCTGTTAATTTAATTATTAATTTTAATACGAATGTTGTAAAAAAAGTAAATTAAATGGCTTTAATGTGTTTTTCAAATAAATTGCTAATCGTGTGGTGTATAGTTTTAGCGGCAATATTAGTAGATAGTAGGTTAGCTACATTTGCTATGCCGTCGTTTCTGTCTTGCCCAGTTCAAAATTAAGAAAAGAAGTTAGGTATTGTAAGGTAATTATTGTTCTTTCATCTTTACTCTCGGTGTTTGAAAAAATATATTTTGAAATTTGCCTGTATAAAATTATATATTATGTTCCTTGCAATGTCAAGTTGTCTGTGTTATCTCTACGCTTTAAGCTGTTTCTGTATATTGAATAGTACTTACTTATGTTTCATAATTATAAACGTCTGCTTCATCGCAAATATTAATACTTACATCAGGAGAATATTATTTAAGTCTGTGATTGGTTAAAAACGAATCGACCAAAAAGTAGCATTGTACATTTTGAAAAAATGTTTCTAAGATTTGTTAGGCGTCGTTGATGATATGTGATATTATTTAGTTTCATAACGTTAATGTAATATAGATTTAAGTATGTTATAATAATGGAAAATTAAGTACACTTACCAACAGCATAATTAATGTTGTTTTATTTTTGTCAAATTATCTCCTTTACTGTTTTATAGGGTTCCGTACCTTAAAATGAAAAAATGGAACTCGTATACGATCACTTCGTTGTCCGTCTGTCTGTCTGTCAGTCTGTCAATACCATTTTTCTCAAGAATGCTTAGAGGTATCTAGTTGGAATTAATATCAAATACCTGTCTACGGTCCCTTGGAGCTCTATTTTTTTATTGCAAGATTGATTTTTTTAGAGCTCTAAAAAAATCAATCTTGCAATAAAAAAATACGGCGATGTATGCGACATAATATTTTGATACTCGCAAATAAATCAAAACCTATACCCCCATATTACAAAACAAGGTTTATCTTCAGACCCAGGTTTAAAACATGGAGCCATTATATTGAATTGCGAACTTTATTCCGACTAAGGTAAAGTTCCTAAGCACAAAACTGACAACTTAGTACCGAACTAAGTTTTCAGTTTTGAATAAAGAACGGTATGTCAATCACAGATACGTTCTTATTACAAAAACTGGCTCCATGGTTTAAGCCATGTCAAAATATAAATCTTGTTTTGTAATAAGGCGGATTGTGTACTTCCCGTTGACCTTGCGATACCCCTTGGAAAGACTAGTTGTTAGGCTATACACCAGATTAATATTACAACCTGTCATAAATTCAATTTTAATCTAAAATTCACACATAAACTAGGTTTCAACCATCAATCAAAACTTTATTAACATTTGTGCAAAGTTAATAAACATCAATGTTAATTTTGTTTTGTTTGGAGTATAAAATCAACATAGTAATACAGTCCGCGAGGGCTAAGCTGAGCTTTGCATTTGTGTGAGTGATTATCAAAAGTAGAGTATAAACTGATAAAAAACCAGTATAAACCGGTTTAAACCAAGCAAAGGACGCGTCGCGCTATAGGCCGACGTCACACCTACTCTATCTATGCATGTGTGAACTCACACAAATGCAAAGCTCAGCTAAGGCAAGAGCAGTGGCGGTTCGATACAACATGCTTGTCCGTAGGTTTGCTCGTTGCACGTGTGAAGTGAAAGTGACGCTTTTTAAAGCATATTGTCAGACATTTTACACGTGCAGGCTCTGGACAAGCTGTACGCAGAAAGCCATCAATGTTCTTCGTGTCCAATACAACAATGCATTCAGGATGCTGCTGGGGCTGCCACGCTTCTGCAGTGCGTCGGGAATGTTTGCTGATGCGCACACTGATGGTTTCGCAGCGATCAGACGTTAGCGTGTCGCGTCGCTGCTGCAGAGGGTCTGGAGCAGCCCGAACAGTCTCCTGAGTGTCATTGCGGAAAAATTGTATTGCCCGCTTGTCCGTTATTTGTCCAACCTGCATGTTTACTAACATAGTTGTTAAGATTAATGTTTACTAACAAATTATGGTTGTTCCTGAAATAAAATGATTATTATTATTAATTTAGGCCTCGCGGACTGTACCAGCCTAATTGTTTCACTGTAAGGCAAAGGCTTCTCATACGGAAAAGGCATGACCAACCCTTGCTCAAGGCGGATGGTCGATTTCAGGCTTATACAACATTAGTTTTTGTTTATACTAAACCTCTTAAGGGGTCATTGTACTCATCATTATGAACAACTTTTACTGTGGGACCAACCTTGAAATCGCGAAAAAAAAATCAGCTGTTCCCTACATTTAAGTTCGCTGAACTCGTCAAAATGTAGGGAACAGCTGATATTTTTTTCGCGATTTCAACTTTGGTCCCATAGTAAAAGTTGTTCATAATGATGAATACAATGACCCCTTAAGAGGTTAAGTATAAACAAAAACTAATGTTGTATACATTATGTCGGCGCGAGAAGGTGGTGTCAACTCACACCTCATTCAATTCTTATCAGCGTGAGACGAAGGAGAGATAGTATACGAGGTTGTAACTTGACACTTTTTTTTTTTTGTTCACTTGGTGGAAAATCCTCATGGATGTCCTCCGCCCTGGGGCAGGCGAAGGGGACTGTCAGACTCTTACTGACTAAAAACCACCCCAGTGTTCCCCTCCCACACTTGCACCGGGGATCTTGGGATCTCTTATTACTTCCGCAATCCCCGGCTAGTGCCGGACCACAGGTGTTTGACCCCCCCCGCGACGTCTGAAAGGGGCGTGCGTGGAACACTACGCGCCGCCACCTCGGGTCCAGTCTGATAGGGGGTGGCGGACGTCCCCAAGTCCGCCGTCCCTGGACCCATTTAGGGGGGCCGGAAGAGGGCGTTGTCAGCCCTCTGCCGACGCCCAGTGCACCTGCTGCGGGCAGGGTGAGCGGACGAGATAACTTGACACATCTCGTCTAACTCTCAAGATCGCGATGTTGTTGTTAGCGCGCAGAGCTTAGCTTATGCATAATCAGCCTGTAATGTTCCCACTGCTGGGACACAGGCCTTCTCTCGGTAAGAGGGGGTGGGCCCTAATTCACCACGCGGGCCCAGTGCGGGTTGGTAAATGTCACATGTTTTCGAATTTTTGGTTCTGGGACATGCTGGTTTCCTTACGATGGTTTCCTTCACCGTTTTGAAAGCAGTGGTCATGAAATAATTTACACAAAGTAAAGCGCGTCTGGGTTCGAATCTAGAGCGTAGAACTTATTGATATTAATTAAAGAATAATTATTTCCGAACCCAGTCTCTCATGCTTAGCAGTAGCGCTTGCGACCACGACATCAACGAGGCAGACTACTACAGTACTTTCAGATAGTTAGGGTAAGAAAGGTTAGCTGGTTGGAAAAATCCCTAATCATCACACTATCACACTAATATTATAAAGGCGGAAGTTTGTGTGTATGTTTGTTTCTTCTTCACATTCAAACGGCTGGCCTAATTTTGATGAAATTTTGTATGGAGGTAGCTGACACCCAGGATTAAGACATAGGCTACTTTTTATCTCGATATTCCCACGGGATCGAGACTTACGCGGGTGAAACCGCGGGGTGCAGCTAGTAAGTAATATATCTCTGGCGCGGGGCGGTGGCCAAACGACTGGTACAAAACTCCATTTCACCCTGCTCGCCACCGCACCCCGCCGTTTCGTGTCCGCATCTCGTAAAGCGCAGCGTCTCGAGTATTATTATAAGATTTCATTGTCACTTTTTGTTCGGTGAAATGGCACTCGTGGTCGCGCCGACAGAGGCCGCCTTCTGGTTTTCCAAAAAAAAGTGACATATGAACGCGACGATCGCATGTTCGAGAGGTGATCGCTTTGGGCAGAGTATAATAAAGTAAGTTTGGTCCCAATCAAACTTTTAATATACTGTGCCCGAAAATCCCTAATAAGTAATTTATCTTTGGCTCAGGCTGCGGCCACGAAACCAAAGGCGCGGAGTGGTGGCCGAACAACTGGTACAAAATTCATCGACATTAAAAGTCTAAAGTGGGTCCTTGGGTCCCAACCCGGGGTATGACTCACTTCAAAGCTTCTAAACATAAATTCTACATGCGAAAACATTTTACGAAAGTCCACTTTAAAAGGGATTAAAAATTGCACGGGAAATGACAAAGATCAGCTAGCTATGAATAATTATTAGGTTTAGATTAGTCCGTTAAACACTTCCCACTACCAAACAGGACAGCCCAAAATCCTCCATCGCTTTATTAAATTAGTAGGCAAGCTAATAAAGCGACATTTAATATTAAATATCTAATTAACGACCAGCCAAATGATTAAGTCAGCCTCAATGCGGGCTCATCAAATTAACAGATTGGAGCGGATATCCGGGGTGTGGACACAATATAGATAGGAACAGAAGGCCGGCTCCATACAACGAGCGAAAACCGACACACATTGACGCGTACGTACGGCAATTTAAGGTCCCGTTTAGGGTGCTCACTCACGAGCGATTTTCTTGGCAATCATCTCGGCGATTTTTGAAAGTATATAGAGAAATACATTCACACAAAAATCGCCGAGAGAATCGCTGAGCACCCTTAATGACTCGAACTATGCGGCTTGCGTGGCAACTTGCGTTAAGTGACACACGCACGCGTCACCTTATTAACTGAGTTCCCAAAAGGAGGAGGTTATTTCGTCTGTATTTTTTTTTAATTTTGTTCACTGATTTCTCCTTCAATTGTGGACCAATTTTGAAAATATTTTTTTTGTTTTTAACGGTATTCTCCCGAGATGGTGCCATTGTCATCAAGTGAGAATCTGATGACGGGATCCCATAGAAATCTAGGGAAATCCTCTAATACTGGTAATTTAATATTATGGTTGCTAAGCAGTTTATGCTCGTCACAGTGTATATGGGTGAGTGGCAGTTCTCCTGGTTCTTACCAGAAGAACTCCTCAACGATTAACGTCCATGCATCGGGAAAAGCAATATTTTGTAAAAGCTAATGAGCAGTTGGCATTAGGTTTTTGTAACGTTGATAAATTACAAACTGAGCCACTAAAAAGTGAAAAATTAAAACTTTTCACAAAAAAACAACCGATTTCCAAAAAAAACACTACAAAGTGAAAAATAACTTTTACTTTGTAAGTCGGTGGCAAAAAACTAAAATACAAATCCAAAGACTCCGACTTCCAAAATTAAAGTAATTTTTCACTTTGTATTATTTTTTTTTTTCGTAAAAAGTTTTTTCCGTACGTCAGCGCTCCGCAAGTCGCGTCGCGGTGACTCGTGTTGTACTCTTAACCAGTCTTTCATTTGTTTTTTCCGCAGTCGCTGTTGCAAGACACCTTCAGTAGTCGTGGCTGCGGGGTTAGACAATCTCAAGAAATTTACAGCCGCGAGTGCGCTTACATTCGCTGTACGTGAAGCGTGTCTATGTGTGCGTGCATTTTCACTCATTCAATCATCAACCATAAAAATATTTTTATTTCACATAAGCCTACATGGGCACTTCTGAAACGTCAGAAGCTAGGTGCTAATTGGCCTTTTCCAATGGAGAAGAGCCGGCAAGAAACTCACGCGCTCTTTGAAAAAAATGACAATGTTTTAAAATTACAGTGTTAATAGGTATGAGAGGACACCGTAGGCCCGTCAAAAGTACCAGGTTCTTAACAAAATAGAAAATGGTCTACAGATCTACAGTCTATTATGTTACAACGTCCTCACATTAACAAAAAAACAATATAAAATATGATTACGTAAAATAATACAAGTTAGAACCTTGTTGAAATTAAAATTGTAGGTATAATAATATCAAATAAGAAAAACATATTATAGACAGTGAAGTATGTAAAAAAAAGATAAAATAAAATTAAATTAAAAAGAACATCGTAATTTGGGAGCAGTTAATAGACATTTACATAGTTTTGCCGTTAATGAGGTACCAAGGAAGCCACATGTACAGAAGGAATTATTGCCAAACTTCCTTGTCTTCAACTTAGTCCTTAATCTTATAATATGCTTTTTTGATAAACGCACGTTTGATGTGCGTTTTGAATTTTCCATCACTAAGTTCTGTAACCGATTTTGGCAACTTGTTATAAAAGCGGATACTGTTTACAAGAAATGACTTGCTTGTTTTAGATAATCTAAATTTGGGTATCACAATTTCATGTTTACTACGTGTATTTAATTTATGGAAATCGCTTCTTAATTTGAAAAGTCCCAAGTTTTTGCGAACATAAAATACTTTCTAAGATATAAAGAGAAGGCAGAGTTAGTACATCAATTTCTTTGAATTTGTTTCTAAGGGACTCACGAGGACCCATTCCATAGATCTCGCGGATTGCCCTCTTTTGTAAAATGAAATATGAATCTACGTCGGCTGCCGATCCCCCACAGCAGAACGCCATAAGACATAATACTGTGGAAGTAAGCAAAGTACCTAGCTGTGGCTATATCTGTCAACTGCCTTATTTTTCTTACTGCATATGCAGCTGAACTTAATCTACCTGAAAAACCTCTAATGTGGCACCCCACTGCAATTTGGAGTCTAGAGTAATTCCTAGAAATACAGTTTCCGTAATAGCATCTAGCTTCTTGCCATCAAGTTTTAAATTTAGACATACATTGTATGGAGCAGACCTTCTGTAGGCCTATCTATTTTGTGTTGTGAATCTGAAACGATGTCCATGCAAGGATTAACCTTGCGTGAAAATAATCTCATGTGTTTCAGTTAATATGAGGTTTAATGCTTAAGTGTCGGGTTTGGGCTTGTTTTTCTTTTCGGGATTAATTTTGATTGGTTATTTTGATTAAAATTTTAATATGACATGAATATTTAGGTGTATAGTATAGCAACAATATGGTTGGTAATTGTGTAGGCTTATCCATTCACTTGATTGCATAGTACTTAAGACGCCGATATATGCCAGTGACGTTGAGTGGTTAGCTTGCGTGTTCTGTACCGAGCTCACGCAACGCGTCGTACGTTCAGCCAGTAATAGGACTCGCCATCAAGGAGCGCTGTCCCCAATTTGACGCATTATTAATTTATTATACGCAAACCAAAAGATATTTTAATAAAACGCTTATACTAAAAGATCAATAATTAAATTATCTTTAAATTGGTGAAGGTTTCAGAAAAATGCGCTTGGTAGATTTTGCGCCATCCTCAGTTTTTTATCCGCGTTAGACATAACTTTACAAATTAATTTAATTATGTAATATAAACATAATCTGAAATGTTCAAATATTAAGGTATTGAGAAAATTCTCTAATCTAACATATATTTTTTTCAAATTATTAACACTACTCGTTTAGACGTGATCTTCAGTATAAAATCATTAAAAGTTGGTTATCGTCGCCTTAAAACGAACTAGCAAAGCGCTTGCTTAGTAAACTTTTTAATGTTTTTTATTTTTTTAGGGCGTAAATTTTTCTTTTCAAAAAGTGTTGCCAAAATGCTTTATTCTAGATACCTACGTACACTAACATAATAACTACGAGTATTTAGAGTATTTATAAGTGGAGACCTGTAATTGGCTTCCAGACTAATGTACTTTTCATGATCTGTTTGTTTTAGCTGTAGGGTTTGCCATGTTATTTAAATAAAAAAATTAGCGACCCGCCCCTGCTATAGTAGTAGTCTTTAATAAAATGTTAAATTAATATTAATTTAACAAATAATCCTTTTGGAATAAATACTCTAAATGATGAAAGAAGGACAGAAAAATATTTTATTTGGGACACGCATAAGAAATACAAAAAGCAGCATTTAAAACTAAAAATATACAAAAAAAAAACAAGACTTGTGCGATGCCAAAAAGGCAACTCAGCTTAATGCTGCGATATTAAAAAAAAACCGCAGCGCCGGTATTCTGATAGGGGACCATATCACAAACCGTTGCGTATTTCGAAGAACAATGCGGTCAAACAGACTGACACGAAAAGCGACTTTAATTTATAATATGAATATAAGCTTCTTAGAATTACACAAAAAAAGGTTTTTCTAAGAAAATAATTTTCAATAGTTAATGTGTTCCCAGATTCAATTAGTACCTTGACTGTAGCTGAATTAACTTAAGACCTTAATTCTCTTTAACTGTAATTGTTTTCTCAGAAAAATATTAAGAACAAGCTTAATCTGCAGGAGATTAAGGCTCTTTGATCTTTGGAACACAGACAGGGTCAGATTAAAAAAAGAAAATCTGCTTATTGTGCTATGAGCATGTAACCATTTTTAAGCACTTTCCTCCTAGTATAAGTTTTTTGCGAATAGAGCTAAACATAATTAAATTAAGGCAGAATATTACCACAATCGTTTTTGTTTTTTTGCCTGTTTTTCATTTAAGGGTGCAAAATCATGATTTATGAATAATAAAAAGCATTATTAGCGAATCATCATCATCATCATCATCATTTCAGCCAAAAGACGTCCACTCCTGGACATAGGCCTCCCCCAGAAAGGGGGGGGGATTTGCTATAATCGCCACGCTTGGCAGGCGGGTTTTCGATCGCAGTATGGTGATAAAATACGTAAAGAACACTGCTGCCCATTTCTATTAAGTCCCTTAGTCGCCTTTTACGAAACCCACGGGAAGAAATGGGATAGTGCTATTCTTTACGTCCGGCACCACACGGAATGAAATAGCGAATAGAAAAACCTAATAATTTTGAATATAATTATCCTAATATTATTTTAATATATCACACAAAGAAAAAGTAAATTCAAAAACTATAAAACTCAACTACTGAAAAATCACACTCTAAAAAGTATAAAATAAGAAAAAAATCTCATCTAAAATTGTTACGTGCAAACTATTCCACGCACCGGACGTAAAGAATAGCACCATCCTATTTCTTCCCGTGGGTGTCATAAAAGGCGACTAAGGGGCTTAATACGACGATAAATATTTAATAGTTTCATCATCATTTCAGCCGAAAGACGTCCACTGCTGAACATAGGCCTCCCCCAAAGGGTGCTATTATCTCCACGCTTGGCAGGCGGGTTGGCGATCGTAGTATGGTCTTAAAATGCATAGAGAACGCTGCTGCCCATTCTCTAGTAAGTAATTAAATAAGCAACTTACACGTAATATATTTTAATGTACCTATTTACATTTGTATAATATTATAATATTCATAGTGATGTTCAGAGGATAGCCGTAATCGTATTCACTGTACGCAACGGGGCTTACAGCTTAGTACGGCCGCTATCCCAACCACGTACAGCTATGCTTGAGACAATTGAGCCTAGTACCTATCAGTTACCTAAGACCCTACTGACTGTAAGCCTAGCCCTACAGTAATTACTTAGCACCCTAGTTACCCTAACGCCCTAACCTACAATACAAACCATACCAAACGTATGTTACGTTGGTTTTACGTGCGGGAAGTCTGTTACAAGGAGACCTACGGTAACAGACGGAATTTGGGTAGGAATAGGGTTTCGTGTACGTCCTGCAATGTACACAGGGAATGGTTTCCTAACTGCCGATCCCACAGACTCATAGGATCGATGACGGCTAAAGGTGTCTTGGCCACAGTGAGAGGAGTTACAGGAGATGAATCAAACTTGACTCCAGCTTGATGACAAATTTATTACAATAATTATCTTAATTATATACAATTCTGTGGTAAATACACATTCATAGCTATTTACATGTGTGTTATGTGTGTATCGAGCCGATGAAGTGAAGATCTCAGTAGGTCTCTTCTTAGCGCTGCTGGTGCGTTGCGCCGGGTGTTATTGCTGGCGTGTGTAACTGCTGCCTGTTCATGGTTGAACATTCACTTTGCCTTAAAGCTTATTATCGCTTAAGCTTTGTAAGGCTGTGTTCAGATAACCCACGCCGACCACGCGCACGCCCCGCACACGCGTTGGGCCCGCCTTGCACCCGCGTTTGCTACGCGTCCACTCCGCGCATGCCACTCGCCCGCCTCGCACCCGCTTATACTACTTAGGTATTATTTAATCAAAAATCGCCCTTGATCACAGTCAATACGGCACTAGCCGAAACGCGGGCACAAGGCGTGTGCGGCGCGAGTGTAGGGTGAGCGTGGGGCGGGCACGAGGCGGGCTCGTGGCGTGTGCGGGACGACTTCGATAAATGCAATTTTAGATCTATTGATGTGTCATAAGGCTCAAATTATATACAAAAAATTTCAAAGCAAGTGGGGCGGGCGCGTGGCGTGTGCGTAGCGGGCGTTTGTCGTCTGAACGAAGTCTTAGAATGTGTAGGTTGTTAGGGTAGGTGGCATACGATTCGCTTTAATGTGACGTCATATTAAAACCAGCGGACGATCGAGACGCTTCCAACGATACCTCATTTTTTTTTAAATTATGATAAGAACTTTAAAAGTTATTAGGGAACAGATGAATATACATACCGGTCAAAAATTTGCCGTAGTCGGGTAATCCTAAGCCTCCTTTTGACTTCGCTGTAGTCGACTAAAAAAGGCCACCGATTATATTCCTTCTCATCGCTGGCAACTGGTAACGTGCCCAATAGTCTGGCAGCATTATAATTATCTAGGTATTAGTTTATCTTTAAAATCTCTTTACTAATCCTATTTACCTTTTCAATTCCCGAAAAAAACAAAAAAAAAGTGCGTGAAAACAGATCACAGAAGAATCACATCTCCAGGGAACTTTGCCAATTAAGATAACAGGGTAGGGCCTAAATCAAGTCACAGAAAGAAAGGTTGGTCCAATAAATATTGTAGAAAGATGGGTGGTCTCTCCTTCGGGTGGATGTGAGAAAAATGGGCCTATGTTGTCTGTTATCTGAGATCTTGCCTTGCGTATATTACGGCGTATGGCTGCAGTTACACCGAAATTTTTATCTGTTTTTTTTTATGTGAAATTACAATTTTTTTTATTTTATGATGATTTTTTTTATTTATGCAAAAAATAAGTCAGGTACCATATTATTAAAACTAAAGTTTTGAAGCCAAGTAAGCAAGATTATAATCCTAACTATAAACCTTTTTTTTTATTCTGTGTTGAAAAATCCTCATGGATGTCCTCTGCCTTGGGGGGGGCGGAAGGGTTTGTCAGGCTTGCTGACTGTTTCGCAGAAGTATACCACCATATGCCAGGACTCCTCGCTGCCGAACATTGACTTGACCACGGCCGGCCACTACTCCTGCGTGGCTCCTCCCAAGTGGCACACTGCCAGCGTATGCCACGCCGTGTCCTCCCAACCGATCCTAACTATAATCCTATTCTGTCCTATCATAAAACTGTTATAAATGCGAAAGTGAGTTTGTTTGTTACGCTTTCACGCTAAAACGGCTGAACGGCTTTGTATGAAATTTTGCACATGGGTAGACCATGATCTAGGTTAATCATCATCATCATCATTTCAGCCAAAAGACGTCGACCGCTGGACATAGGCCTCCCCCAAGCACCGCCACTTCGACCGGTTCTGTGCTTCCCGCATCCAGCGGATACCTGCGGCCTTCACAAGGTCATCGGTCCACTTTGTAGGAGGCCTTCGAACGCTACGTCTTCCGGTACGCGGTCGCCACTCCAGAACCTTTCGGCCCCATCGGCTATCAGTTCTGCGAGCAATGTGCCCTGCCCACTGCCACTTAAGCTTGGCAATTCTTAGGGCTATGTCGGTTACCTTGGTTCGCCTGCGGATCTCTTAATTTCTGATTCGATCTAGGTTAGGTGAAAGGAAACTTTTATTCCGGTAATACGTTCCCTTGGCATAATTTCCGACCTCCACGCGGGTGAAGACGCGGGAATAATTAGTACTCATTATGAGATAAAAGTTCTGACGTAAAAAATAAAACTATGGAGTCTTGGATTGAAGGATTAAACGCAGCCTGATCCAATCAGTTACACAGACAATACCAAGTACTAATCGGATGGTAGTTTTGATAGGATGGCAAAAAATCAAATGTTGTTATGCAATTTGGGAGGGGCCTATGCACAGAGTATGGAATCGCCACGCGGACAAGAGCAGAGGCCTCTACGTGCTCTATGGACCTATTTCTAGCAGTAAAATGCGATTGGCTAACTCACATACACAAACAGCCAGACCCAGAACAACTACTTGAAAACTAAACTAATAATCGGAACTAATAAAGAGTATTCTATTCTATTCTAGAGCTTTTATTTAAGTTTAATCAAGAGGTGTTATTTTTTTATAGTGGTCATGAAGACTGCTGACTAAACATCATTATCATCATCAGCCTACAGCAGTGCACTGCTGAACATAGGCCTCTCCAATTGCAGGCCATGCAGCTCTCAATTCGGAAACTCTCATCCGGCTGCTAACAGCCATCCTGCGGATATCGTCGCTCCACCGAGTCCGAAGGCGTCCTAACTTGGTTGAAGGCACAGTTGGCGCAGTGGTTAAGCGATTGACTGCTGCGCTGCGTGTCGCGGGTTCGATTCCCGCACGGAATAAAATATTTGTGTGACCTACAAGTAGTTGTTCGGGGTCTGGCTGTTTGTGTATGTGAGTTTTAATGTTTGTAAACGCACCCACAATACAGGAGCAATTCTAAGGCGATTAACACATGGCACCGCGCACCGCCGCGGTTTCATATGGTGAGAGCACCGCTCAACCGCGCGGTCGGGCGGTGTACGTGTGTTAGGCATCAACGGATTTATTAGAGGCCAAAGCGACATTGAGATCCGCTTCACCGCCTACCGCGGCGGTGCGCGGTGCCGTGTGTTAATCGCCTTAGGGGTCTACTCCGAAGCGTTAATCCGAACTATCGGCCGAATGTTCGGCCGTTTTATAACTTCCATAGTTTCCTTTTTTGACTTTAAATCCTTACCCGACTTACAGCCACATTTTTGACTTTGGTTTAAATCTATGACTGTCGTTTTTTTTTTTCGCCGTATTCAGCTATAGTTAGCCGTAGTCAAGCAACGGCCAAACAGTCGGCCAATACTTTAGATTTATGTTCGGTGTAGACCCCAGGTGTGTCCACGTTTAAAAAAAAAATACTTACGTTTGCCGATTCTCGGTCTCCACTCAAGAACACATCTACCCCAACGGTCATCAGTTCTACGGATAATATGGCTGCTGAGAAAGTAAACATCGAAGTTACACTACGGTGTGACTACAGTCCTTACGTCCCAAATTTTCTTTAGGCCTGGTAAATAGATATTAGCTTTGATAGAATTGAAAGATATTGATTATTTGCCACCGTTAGAAGCAGAGTGAGTGAGTGTGAGTAATTATTTATGCTAACATGTACCTAATACGCATATTGATGAAGATGTGAAGGGAGAATTACTGGGTATGATTACTCGTATGAAAAAATTATTGGAAGAGGTTTACAAGAAAAGTTTAACCTAGAAAGGGTTACTGGTCTAAAAATAGCTGGGATGTTAAATGATACAATCCTGAACTCATATACCTACCTAAAAAAATGATTAGACAAAGTGGACACTCTCTTCGTAAGTCACTGGGTACGGAGGCACGTGCCAACGCGTGTTGTGCCACGTCGTTATTAGTTGTTTTAGTTTGTAAAAGTTTACTAACATAGTTTTTAAGTCATTATTACTAATACTACAGAGTCTTCGGTCAGCTGGACCCAGTCGCTACTGGACTCGCGGGTCCACTTGACCACGTAATTTATTTTATGTTATGTATTTTTATTGGTTAGCTGGACTCACATAAAAACATCTATTGTTTAAAGCTACCAATGGATACAGTCGAGCACAAAATTGGTTAATAAAAATATAATAAAACACAAGTCAATTAGGTTTAAACGTTTATTCTCAATCAAAATCTAAAATCTTTTTAAATTAGGTCAAAGTAAAATCAAGACAAGCCTCTTTTTTCGAGAAAATGTAACAAATACTCAAGTAGAACACAGAAAAAAATAAATACTATAAAAATCACAGACAGATAAATTAACATTTATGAATAAAATTATACAAATCAATGTAAAAGTTGCATAAATTAACTATTAGCGGCGCTCGTGCAGTTAATTTAGGTATTATTACAGTAAAAAAAAATAGTTTTGTATATTATACCTAATAGAATATTATTGGTATATTTTAAGAGCGTTTACGACGTACGGCATTTCATACAAACTTTCAAGCCCTTGTTTTTCGAAATGACTAAACCGATGTTAATAAAACATCATACGCGTATGCAGAATACTAAGGTCTAAAAAGTTAGTTAAGACCATTTTCGAAATGTTTTATTTAAACACAGATAACTGGAAATCTCTGTTTCTATGGAAAATTTAAAATCGGTCTAATTTGGCTGTAACACTATTTTTCGAAAATATTCTTTACTAACTTTTTAGACCTTTGTATCCTGCTTATGCGTATGAAGTTTTATTCATTCGTATCAGTTCAGTCATTTCGAAAAACAAAGGCTTGAAAGTCTGTATGAAATGCCGTAAGTCGTGAACGCTTTTAAGTCATAAAAATAAAACCAAAAGATTCGGCTTTACTATGTGACTGTATTAATAATGAAATTGGGCCCAGTCGACCTATTCAAAATGTGATTGGGTTGAGTAATCCCGCGGGTCCATTTCGAGTGGGTCCAGATGATCAAAGACTATGTTATTTCAAGGTTATCTATTCTTTACCGGACATTCTGTACCTATGTACAATGACATGAATATTTACTATGTAAGTATTATATTATTTTAATTATTGTCAATGTGAAGACTATGTGCGTCATTTCTTTTTTACGTTTTTTTTATCAGTTAAATATTTTTTTATAAAAAAAAAATATATCATGGTCTAGTTTAAGTGATTTATGCGGCCTACCCAAATATCTTTTCTTTGGTATTGTTCGTTGAATCGCTGAGCTTTTTAAGTACTGAGTTGAGCTGCACGATTACTTACAAATGCGTGCACTGAATGGTCAGGTCCACTCAATCTGTGCGGTTCTTTCATCAAAAGACCACTTCAAACACCAATCTACATGGTGATCACATGATCTGACCAAGATTATGTCTGGACTTTAAAATAGACTGTGACCTCTAAGTTTGTTACTGCCTTTCTTTGCTGAGTAGTCGGATAGGAAACCCCGACCTCATCTAAAAATTTATTAAAATATGATTGACGTTTAAAAGTGTTTGTAAAAACCTATTTACAAAAATAAAATAATTTATTATTTATTTATTTGACTTTTTTTACGAAAACAAATTTTAAACGTTATAACGTAACTTGAAATAATAATAATAACATAATAAAAATGTTTCCCACCTTCCAAATTAACATAAAGAAACTTGTTAAAATGTACTTAATCAAGTTTTAGTTGTTGAATACTTCAACAGGTAATTATGTTTATCCTTTTGCTAGTAAAATTTTATTTATCTTTGAAATGCATTGCAAGCTATAGTTTTGTATAATTAAAAGCATTTTTTCAATTTTTGTAAATGTGAGTACCATGGAGCCGTTTATTATGTTTTTATGTTAGGATGTATGTTGACTTAAAAAAGTTTGGCAGTTAAGAGTATGTCATGCTCACTTAAATGTCTAGCTGATGGTGGCGCGTGTGTTGGATCATTCGGTTCCCTACAAAATGGTTGAGCTGGATGGTGCTGATCCACGCGTCATGCTCGTGAACGGGCGCCGTCAGTTGTGACTGGTCTTCTCCTATCTGCCAGGGCTTATTTGTAATATTTTATATTGTTTTTTAAATAATTTATATTTTTACATTGTTGTCACATAGAGAAGCGACAAGAATAATGTACCCAGGATTTTGTAATATCTTGATTTAAAAGAGTGTCCTTGGAGTTTCTTGCCTATTCTTCTCCATAGAGATCTACGTTTTGGAAAAGGCAAATAGCTTCAACTTTCTGACTAACTGACCGACTCTTTGACAATTCAAAAGTACCTGTAATTGGTTTAATTGAAATAAATGCTCTGAGTTTGAGTTTGAGTTTGTTTACAATATAATAGGCCGAAAGGTAGTTACATTATTTTACATATTGTTAGAGTTGCAACTAATATTTAAGCTAACTTAATTTCTTGTAATATAGGTATCAGCGCCCACCCTCATTTGCATTCACATAATATTATATTAATTATACATTAAAGCCAAAAAGCTTAATATAGTTATATAATTAAAAATTTAAATTTCCATTTATAAAGTTTAACAATACTCCCACGATCCTTGTACCGTTGTATGCACCAATAAACACAATGTTTGTGTGTTTTCACACCAAAAATATAAAAGTCTTTTTCAAAATCGAAATCAAATATTTTATTTCACATAACCTACATGGGCACGTATGGAACGTCAGAGCCTAGGTGCATGGTTCCGTTTCCTATGGAGAAGAGCAGGCAAGACGGCAAAGAGGCACGGTTACTCTTTTAAAAATAATGGGCTTTTACAATGTTTCCAAGTTAAAGTGTTAATAGGTATGGGAGGACAGTGTAGGCCCATCAACAGTACTTAACAAAATAGAAAATGGTTTACAAGCTACAGTCTATTACACTTCTACAAGCTAAGCCTACAACGTTCTCACATTCAGAAATTAAGAAAAGAATCTATATAAAATCTTACTAAAATAATAAAAATAAAAACTTATTTAAAACAAATAACAAAATTGACATTCAACTGTAATAAATCTGACTTTTTCCACAAAGTTATATAGTTGATATATAATACATACAGAATGCGTAGACGAAGGCTTCATGAAGGCTCTGTATAGGTGACACCGAACAAGTTCGTGAAAACTTCAATCCCGTCTCCCAATCCTCTGAAGTCTTGTGTATCTATAGATTCTTTCCTCTCGTCCCTTACACATCATAAAAATGAACAAATAAAAACTTCCACCAGCTTCTATAATTTCTTTCCCAACTTTAACGATAATAATAAAATATTTATTTAGAAAAATAACGCTAACAGTCCAAGTTTACAAGTTGTACTAACAAAAACAGATTGCCAAGAAAAGGGAGTTAACTTCAATACTGAAAACATTTACTTGTGAAGGGAACGCTTTGAAAGAAATATTTGTAAAATTAAATAAAGTATGGAAGTGGTGGTTATTGAGCTTGTTACTTTGTCCCGGGGTTTCTTTGAAGTACGAGTATGTCTGTGTTACTAAACTTTACTTTATAGTAAGTAGAGCTTCTTATGAAAGAGCTCGTCTTGGGAAGTAATACCACTATTTCTGCCATTAAGGCGCAGATATATGAATTTTGTGACTTTTAAATCTGTTATTACGCCTTCATATAATGCAAGTAAGTTATGTAAAACAAATAAAAAAACTAAAATGCATACACATCAATTCTTAACGTGAATAATTAAGTATTATCGTAAAATACTTTATGAAATAAATTTAGGAAATAATGTCTACTCAAAGCATAAAAAAAGATATTATTTTCAAACTACTTAAGATATTTCCGTGTTTTTTTTTGTATGAACAGACTATTTTATTATATATTTATATCTGTGATTTTTTCAAATATTCATATTTTCGTTACTAAAAATAAATATTCCAAAGAAATTTATGTTCAAGATTAACATAATTATATTTTTTCCGCTATCGCAAACTATATAGATAATTTGCCTCTTGTCGGTGCCTTAAGTAGCGTCTCTGTGTTCCGTTTGGAAGGATAATTAAACCTGTGTAGGTAATTATAATCACATGAGATAAAAAAATAATTTTAAACATAAACATCACGCCTGTAATACCGGAAACAGTTACGCAGAGATGTTCCTATAGTACACCTACATTTCACCAGTTACGTTTAAATCTCATGTACTCGTAATAGCGGGCGAGCCTGTTGCCATCAACCGTGTACAAATCCAGACTCCGGACTGCTACGGATGGGCACGCCACAATTGTGGCGATAAGACCCCTTTTTAGGGTTCCGTAGTAAACAAGGAACCCTTATAGTTTCGCCATGTCCGTCTGTCTGTCTGTCTGTCTGTCTGTCTGTCCGTCCGTCCGTCTGTCGCCAACTTAGCTCAGAGATGCTTAGTCCTAGAAAGCTGTAATTTGGCATGGGTATACATATTAATCATGCCAAAAAAATGGTAAAATAAAATTATGAAAAACATTTTTTTTTAGGGTACCTCCCTTACACGTGAAATGGGGATGATATTTTTTTTTCTCGTCTATTCCAATGGTTCAATTAAGGGATCCGTTTGCGTAATATTAAGCTTTAAAGTGCTAGTTTTTGTTAGAGTCAAGTGTCCCCCCCCCCTGCCAGCTAAATGGTTGGTTTTGGATATGTGAAAAAATTCATGGCAATAGTATATGTAACGAAATTAAAAGGAAAACTATCACAGCTAAATAGGCTTCACAAGTTAACGAGTAATAGTCGACCAACTTAAATTTGCAGTTGGAGAATTGACCGTAACGTATATCAATGTATGGGAGAGCATGTTTTTCAACTACAATGTTAAGTTTGTTTTTGGGATAAATTCATCCCAACTACGGAACTCTTCATTGTGCGTGGTCCAACATGCACTTGGCCGGTTTTTGAGGAATGGCTACAAAGGCACTAAGGCGTCCTCACCTTCCGCCTGACGCAGGTCCTCACCGGACACGGTTGTTTTGGGAGGTTCCTGTTCAGGATAAGCGGGAGGAAACGCCCGAGTGTCACCACTGTGTGGATCGCCCAGAAGACACGGTGGAGCATACAGTGGAGGTCTGTCCGACTTGGGCGGAGCACCGCCGTGTCCTCACGGCGCCGATCTCTCGCGTCTGGCCCTGGTCCAGGCCATGGTTCGGAGCGAGAATGCATGGGAGGCCATCACCTCCTTCTGCGAAGCAGTAATGAGAGGAGAGGCCAGGTTCGTGACCTCGCGCCGCTAGTCGCCGCAGGAGACGCCCCGGGCGTCGGGAATCGCAAGCCAATTTTCGGCCACCGTAGGCGCGGGCCTACGGACGGTGAGCGATGGGTAGCTTGCCGTCCGATAAGGACCAGGTCCGGGTCGACGGTGCGTTGTGTTCCAAGCGCGCCTCAAAGGGATGTCAGCACCAACTCACGGGGTCCGTTAGGGCCAATCCGATAGGGATATCGTGGCCCTGGCACACAGGAAACGGAAGGAACACGGGTGTGTTTTTGTCAGTAAAAATCTGACACGCATCAAAATGACCTTCATTGAAATTTCCTGAGAATCAGATTATTTTTACTCCCTGTTGTGCGTCCCCAAAACCAGCAATAAAAACACCATCTTGAAACACCTGGAACTCAAATGGGAATAGTTCTCCCGCTGCCATGAGTTCACAGGTGGTTCCGTAGCCATTACAAGACATTTCAGCGACGTATTCACGCTTTGAACCATAAACAGCTCCTCCTGACCGATCCTGGGTGATAGGTTGGAATATTTCCCAGTTTTTAGACACGTGGCGCACAATGCTGTCTCGAATTTGAGCTGAATACCAGCATTTTACATAGAGCGACTGCCTATCTGACCTTCACAACCCAGTTACTGGGTAATACGATACCCCTTGGTAAGACTGGTTGTCAGACTTTCGGGCTTCTGACGACCCGTAACGACTTTCAAAGATCCATGAATGACAGCCGGGACCAATGGCTTAACGTGCTTTCCGAAGCACGGAGGAGTCTCGGTATGTAACGATGGTCTTGGTCACCCATCCACGGACCAACCCCGGCAAGCGTAGCTTAACTGGATGGAGCGAGCCATGCGGCTGTTATTACTAAGAGGTAATTATTAATTATTAAAATGAAACCGTTTTCCCCCAGATCTTCATAGAAATAAAGACAAAGTTTTTCTATAATAAAGTAGGTGTAATTAATGTTTAAAAAACAAAAGACGGCGCCACAACACAATTATGTCTCATAAACTCCTAGTTACAACGCCAAGATCCGTTTTCTTAAAAAATAAAATTAAAAAAGAAGTAATAACAAATTCTCACCATAAAGCTTTAGTCAAAGAAGAATAAAACAGTATAGAAGCGAAACATATGTAAAGTCAGAAAAATTAATTGATTAGCAAATTGACTATCAACTTAAATTATCCGCACCTATCAATGATATTATATTAAACAGATATTATGTTGTGAGCGCGCAATAATGAAGACTCGAAAACGTCCTAATTGGGACGTATTTGTTAGTCTGTGATGCCAACATTCGGTGATTGGCCAGAATAATGTTTTTTTACATTCACGCGCAATTGACAACACTAGCTGTCTCTTTTTTTCTTGTTTTTATCAAGCCATCTGTTTTCTAGCATTTTTACTTGTAGTGAATTGTAAAATGAATGAAAAGTTCCGCTGTTTCGCGGAGCTCTCGGTTGTTTTGTGAGTGTATAACATATCTGTTTAATATAATATCATTGGCACCTATATTCAAATCACGAGTGACAGTTGTATAAACGCATATATTTCACGCATTCTATACAGGGTGTGACGTGTAAGGGACAGTGGCGCGCAAATTGTTACCATGACATTCTAGACCAACCAGCGTTGACATTTTTCGTTGGTTATTAAAATGCTGTTCCGTACTTACATCTTGTCTGTAGAGTGTAGGTTTTTTAAAAGGGTAACCGTTGAGTTTCTGGCCAGCTCTTCTCCATAGGAAACGACCAATTGGAACCGTGCATCTAGCTTCTGACGTTTCATAAGTGCCTGTAGTGTATATAGATATACTTATCATTTGTCTCGAGCGCATAAGGTCACAAGGTGCGGGCTGAGTCCCCACTCATTTCATTCTATGCCCAACCGCCAGCCCGCAAGCACGTGGTGGTGCGTGGGCGAGCCAAATACTATTTTAATATTGTATATCTATATTAGCTACTACAGTGCTACTACGGCGATGCATGCCGCGTGGCGATTGGTTGCTATACAGTGTATGTACGTAGTAGTGTGTAAATATGTGCGATGTTTCACATCTGCCAGTCGTCCTGTGATGGCTCAATTTTTGTTTTTGATATTGATTTTGGTTTTGGTACTGTACTGTTCGCTTTTGTATGAAACAGTAATATTTTTTTGAATAATCGGTTTTTTTGGTCTTGTGTTTTTTGTTTTGATTAGAGTTTTGTATGGTTTTAATTCAGCAGTAATTCTAGAGAATCATGTGCAGAATTCATGTTAGCAGTTAGTGCATCAATGTCTACACGGTATATAGCCCGCCACTGTAGACTCTTCTATACATTTTTATTCTATGTCTGAGCTCAGCTTGGGACAATAAATAAGATGGTAATTAATTGTCCTCGTTAGCAGACAGGATATTGAAAATAAAATACAATGAACGAAATTAAAATGGATGACACTGAGGCTTAAAATGACATGGTTGAAAAAAGTTTTGGGGACCGGATTAAGGGCTTGTTTAGGTTGGGGAGAAAAATATTATTTTAAGAAAATGTTAAATTAAATTGTCAATTTAGGGAGTATTTTCTCATTATGTCTAGCTTTTCGCAAGTATGTTGGGGTAAGAATCCAATCTAACCGCATGTAGGATACCATACATGGAGCGTCTGCCTGTTTGACTTCCACAGCCCAGTTGTTTCGGTAACACAATATCCCACAAGCACTCAAAGATATAACTGTTACTAACTTATTTAAGAAAAAACTAAAAGAGTATTTAGCAACCAAATGTGTCTAGTAGTAGTAGTATTGCTGATTGGAGAAAACATAATAATTCTAATGTAGGAGCGAAGTTCTGGTTTTGTTTAAGAGCGTTTACACCTTACAGCTTTTCATACAAACTTTCAAGCCCTTGTTTTTCGAAATGACTGAACCGATTTTAATGAAACTTCATAGGCATACGCAATATACCTACAAAAGTCTAAAAAGTTAGTATAGAACATTTTCGAAAAATAGTGTTACAGCCAAATTAGACCGTATTTAAATTTTCCATAGAAACGGAGATTTCCAGTTATCTGTTTTTAAATAAGACCTTTCGAAAATGTTTTCTACTAACTTTTTAGACCTTTGTAACCTGCTTATGCGTATGAAGTTTAATTAAAATCGGTTCAGTCATTTCGAAAAACAAGGGCTTGAAAGTTTGTATGAAATGCCGTAAGGTGTAAACGCTCTTAACTGTTGTAAGTATTTTATTTAATTTTGACATTTGATTTAACATAATAGTTATTTTGTTCATAATTTCTACATAACTAATTTTATTTTATTGATGTTTGATTAATTATGCTGTTCCTACATTATAAGTAAAAATGTATTGTAATCGTTAACATATTCATTTCAGTTAAAAGTAAATGATAAATGATTTATTTTCTGTAAGTAGGTTTGTACAAACACTTTTACATGTCAATCATATTTAAAAATAAAAATAAACTAGATGAGATCGGCGTTTCGTAACTGACTACTCTGAGAAGAAAGGCCGAAACAAACTCAGAGGTCACAGTCTCTTTTAAAGTCCAGACATAATCTTGGTCAAATCATGTGAAGACCATGTAGATTGGTGCCTGAAATGATCTTTTGATGAAAGAATTACACAGATTGAGGGGACTTGTCCAGTCAGTGCACGCATTTGTCAGTAGTCGTGCAGCTCAACTCAGAACTTGAGGAGCTCAACAATTCAACGAACAATACCAAAGAAAGGACATTTGGGTAGGCCGCATAAATTACTCAAACTGCCAGACAATGATGAAAACTAACTGAGTAAAAACAAAAATAAACAATAACCCACATAGTCTTCACATTTACAATACTTAATTAAAACAATATAATACTTAACAAAGTAAATATTCATGTCATTGTATATATAAAATTCATCAATGTCAATTTGTATATAAAATACGGATATAATATTGGTCAGATCATTTGAGGACCATATAGATTGGTGTCTGAAATGATCTTTTGATGAAAGAACCACACAGATTTTATGTATGATACATTATATAGATATTCGTATTTATGTATGATACATTAACAGTTATAATTCATTAAGTAACTGAACAAATGTTATTGTAATACATATTTGAATGCCGCTAAGGTAAAACGTGACTGTGATCCTTTCTAAATATACTTAACTTCTTGCATGCTTTGTGTGTGGCATACTCATGTTTTGGACAAATAAATGGTCTATCTATCCTGGTAACTGATTCTAGGACTTCCGGGCTTATGACGACCTAACGAATGATAAAGATCTACGAATGACAGCCGGGATGAGGGGGTTATCTATAACCGGGACCAACAGCTTCAAATGGTTTCCGAGGTACTGAGGGGTCTCGGTATGAAATAGATGGTCACCCATCACCAAACGGTCCGCGGTAAACGTAGCTTTGACCCTGGTTTATCGACCCGCGTGGCTGTTACTTACCCACGAGCCTCTCAGACTTTACAGGTCGAAATAATTACAATAGAACTTATACTAATATTATTTCTATAGACTTTATGCTACGTTTTCACAACCGAACCAAATCGATTTTGATGAAATTAGGCAGAGAGCTAGCTTCCTACTTAGAAAAGGAAAAAGGGTACTTTCCGGACCCTAAATAAAATGTTAGTTGCCTCCGCTAGGAGAGATAAATGATTTAGACTCAGTGTCTAAATCATTTAGGTTCATACATTATCTATTTAGGGAAAGTTAGAAAATGCGATCCCCTTTTCATAACGAATTATTTTCTTGAAAATGTATGTGATTCAAGGATTTGTTTTCTACTATAAATTTTTCAGCATGTTTTAAAAGAGGTTTTTGGTTGAATCATAAATCATAATACATATAAATAGGATCATCATCATTCATCATCATTTCAGCCGAAAGACGTCCACTGCTGGACATAGTCCTCCTCCAAGCACCGCCACTTCGACCGGTACTGTGCTTCCCGCATCCAGCGAATACCTGCAGCCTTCACAAGGTCATCGGTCTACCTTGTAGGTGGTCTTCCAACACTACGTCTTCCGGTACGTGGTCGCCACTCCAGAACCTTTCGGCCCCATCGGCCATCAGTTCTTCAAGCAATGTGCCCTGCCCACTGCCACTTAAGCTTGGCAATTCTTCGGGGTATGTCGGTTACCTTGGTTCGCCTGCGGATCTCTTCATTTCTGATTCGATCACTCCTTAAGGAAACTCCAAGCATAGCCCTCTCCATTGCCCTTTGGGTGACTTTTAGCCTTCTGATAAGGCCCATTGTGAGCGACCATACATAAATAGGATACATATTATAAAACAAAATCGCTTTTCGTGTCTGTCTGTGTGTCCGTGTTGTGATCCTAAACGATACAACGGATTTGGGCAATATATGGTTTTCGTCATCATTTAGATAATTGATCGAGCGAAAAAACTTGCTCTTCTCTGTCAGTTTGTCGCTACTGTTCGACAGGTCATATTTTACAACCGATCTGGACGAAACTTGATACAGGTTTGACTTTATAGATTTTTTGTGTTCGGGGATTTTTGATTGGTAAGTATAGGATAAATGTATAGCCCCCTTTACGATTATTTTTGGAGAAAGTACCCCACTTTGTCCAAAAAGTGGCAAAAAGGGAGCTACTGGATATCTCCATATTATGAGATCCGATTTCGATGGTTCTTTTCTATTTGAAAGTTAGTAACTTTAAATTGGTCTCATTGAATTTTGGTAAAGATCTGTTGAGGATCTTCGGCGTGATGAGCAGAAAGCTCCTCAAAATGCAGTAAATTGCTTACTTTTAGATTTATACCAGTGGAATCAGCTGGTGCATTAATTGTTGCAAAAACGTTTGTGCTCGCGAGGTCTACCTACTGTTGAAACCTATGTAGAACTACTAGTTTACTCCAGAAGGTTTTTGTGTATAATTCATTAACAAAAAACATACATTACCCCATTTTCCCATTTTCCTATCGCAGGTATGCTGGAAGAGATTTCTTTAGAAATAAGCATCACCTTTGTACGTATTTTTCTGTTCCTTTCTTCTTGTTTCTAAATAAATGTGTGTACATAAACTGTTAAATAAATAATTAAAGACAAATCGATGTTTTGCCATGTCAACTCGATGAAGTAGCGCCGGGTCCCTGGTGAAGTTATAAATGTAAAATAAAATAACATTATGCCATTTATGATTTTATATATTATCTGAAAAAAATAATCTTGACCGCAACAGCCTCCTTACAATTTTCTATTCTTTCCCATTACCCACAGCCAAGACTAAGTTCCAGAATTCATAATTTTCCTATAACAAAGGGATGACCCTATAAGAAAGGACCGACAATAAGCACAATGGAGTGCAAGCCTCTTTTATATTTTACCAACTGAATTTTCCGAGAAATGAGACGAATCTATGGTATTTTTTGGCCTCATTCCGGAGTCATTGTGGCGTTAGGCTGTTCACAGACTGAGTCAAGATAGCCTATCACTTTATGAAAACAATGATAGCTTGCGCTTACTTACAAAAATGGTTTCGTCGTCAAAGTTCTCGAAATATTACAAAACCCGTTTTCACACAAGATATTATTTAACTCCGTGTGGTGCCCGACGTAAAGAATAGCATCACCCTATTTCTTCTCGTGGTTGCTGGGTGTCGTAAAAGGCGACTGAGGGACTTACTAGAAAATGGGCAGCAGAGTTCGATATAAAAAAAAAACCGCCTGCCAAGCGTGGTGATTATGGCATCTCCCCCTGTGTGTAGCCTATGTCCAGCAGTGGACTGAGGTCCTGGGTTCGATTCCCGGATCAGACAAAATGTTATTGGGAAAGAAAATTTAAAACTCATATTAAAAGTACACTTTGTAAACAAGCATATTACAAATTAGAGGATTATATATCCAAGATAAGAAGGCTTGGAAACATGCTGGTCCAGCTCCATAGGACAATCTAGAGTCTAGACAAAATCAAACCAGCTGCTATTTTATTTGTATAATTTATTATTTTTATGACATTTATTTTAAATTCTGTGATTACCTTACACTGATATTATTACTTTTTAGGAAAACGTTTTTTTTTTTCCTTTTTTTATTATGTGAGCATCATTTATCTTTCACAACTAAACGTCAAACAAAAAGTTTTCTGACAGCTGCACGCACAGATTATACGCCGGTGGCGCGTACGTCGTAACCTCTACTCTTTGGTCGTAACCGACGAAACGAAGTGTTGCCATTGTAATTAATATAAATTAGAAACTTTATCTAAGTAGTTTGTATTTATTTTGTTTCTTATTTATAATCTCACTGTATGCTGCACCGGGCTACGTCATCACGGCAACGCCGGCTATCGCTGAAAACCAGCGCTGGGGCTCTGTCCCGAATAGGGTCGCAGCATTATGCTGAGCGGTGGCCGTTTTGCGTGGATGTGACGCATATTTTCCCCCTACTTGTTCTTTTTGTATCTATTTTCTTTCTTTGCGTCATGTTTACCGCAAATAAACGTATTTTCTTTCTTTTCTTTTTTTTACACAATTAATTTATCTGACATTGCTTCATTCTTAACTCTTTTTACCTATTGTAGTATAGTAATTTTATTCTAGGTGCATCGTCTTCACATTAATTGTATAATTAATTTACTTAAAAAATATTGTACAACATTTTAAAAGAGTAACGATGGAGTTTCTTGCCTATTCTTCTCCATACGAAACTACCTTTTGGAAGGGGCGACTAGAATCAATTCATTTTTTTTGTAAATATTGACGTTCAAAAGTGCCTTGTACACGTGCCTATTTGAAATAAACAATTTGACTTTGACTTTGGGTTTTCCATCTGGAATTTCTCAGTAGCAGCCGAGTCTGGATTTGTAAACGGTTGATGGCAATAGGCTCGCCCCATATTACATGGGACTGAAACATAACTAGCGAAATGTGAGTGTACTATAGGTACACCTCTGCCTAACACTTCGGGGATTACACGCGTGATGTTATAATTATAATTTATTTAAACTTCTTGACTACGATAGATACAATTTTTTCTGATTCTAGTGCGCACTGTCATAATGATGTAAGGCAGCGGGAGGGGGAGCGGTTTCGTTGTTTTTAAGGGGTAAATTTCTGAAAATGGTCAAAAATGAGTTTTTTTTAAAGCACTGTATCTCTTAGTCCTTAAATATTTTTTCCAAAACAAAAACAGTATGATATTTTCAAGTCTTTTGTGCATACGGTGATGGAACTCAAAACTTAATTTAATACATCAAAAAATCTTCAAAGACAACTCTTAATTATTTTTAAAGCAGTTTATCCCTTCGTTGACAGTTATAATTATAATTGAAAGTATACCATAAAATTACAAATGCCAAACTGCATCCGGTGATGGATTATTTTGTATTAATTAATTAATATCTAATTTTATAAGATTTTTTTTGCATTTTTACGCCATAAGTTGTGTTATTGCGCATCTCTTTCTTTTGTATGCAATCTGACAGTGACAGCGGTTTACTTGTTGTCGGCGTCTTAATAGTCGCAAGCGCGACGCGACGTTTGATCCCCGAGTCGGACAAAGGGTTGTTGGCATTTTCCATTAGGAAATTCTTAGTGGTAGCATCAAGCTTAGATGTGTGCTCGATTAATAGCAGCAGACTCACCCCCTTTTTAACCAACTCCCAAAAAGGAGGAGGTTATGTGTTGGTCTGTATGTTTATCCAAAAAAAAACTACAAAGTGAAAAATAACTTTAATTTCGGAAGTCACTGGCAAAAAACTAAAAACCAGATCCAAACACACCGACTCCCGAAGTTAAAGTTATTTTTCACTTTGTAGTGTTTTTTGGAAGTCGGTTGTTTTTATTTGGAAAAAGTTCTTTTAACCTAACTGGCGAAATGTTGGTGTTCTCTGTGTAGCAGCATCAACATCGCCACATGCGAACTACGCGTCACACTGACGTGACGCAAAATCCTGCATCGCACAAGCAGAGTTTACCGCACAACTAGCTTAAATACAACATCCCGACATCAACCGTCGGGCAGTTGCCCACCAGACACAACACCTGTCTGGTCGGAGGATCCTCCCTTTTCTATAGAGGATGAGAGAACTTTACACCCTGTTCCTCATGCCTCTAAATCTGCAATACCTTTTCGGAGAATACCGGCGTGATGTTCTGTATGTTATGTAAGCTAGGTACTAAATTACTAAGTCAGAGCCACTGTGGATCGAACTTCACTGCATATATTCATGAATCAACGCTTATAGTCTTTGATCGGTGGAATAACTTGCGAAGCAGTGTTTGAAAACAGTTTTGAGCTGAAAATAGTAAGGTATTTTAATAATTTTGTTTTTCTTAACAACGGCGTTTAGAAAAATAATCTTATTACCGGGTATTAAAGGCCAAAGGATATGACCAAAGAACCGATGGTTAGATTGTGTGAAAGATGATCTGGGATCTACTCCGAAACTTTAATCCGAAGTATCGGCCGAATGTTCGGCCGTTTTATAACTTCTATACGATGATATTATATTAAACAGATATGTTATACACTCACAAAACAACCGAAAAAAGTGTTCCGCGCAGCAGCGGCAACACACATACCCACTTTTCATTTTCCGAGAGATAAGCAGGCATCCAACACGAGCGCTGATTTGAACTGACGTATCCTTTTGTTTGTCAGGACAGTGCCGCCACTGGATCTTGGATCAAAATGGCGCATGGTATTTCAGAGATGGTCAATTTTCATCTATTTGATTGTGAAAGTGATTTTAAAAGTATTTATTTCATAATTATAAGAATTATTCTGAAATCCTTACAACAAGTTCTTTCATTTAATATGTCACACGGTACAGTTGATTTTTTTTTTTATTTCCTAATTGCCTCTAAAGTGACCTCTATATTCAAAATTTATTTATTTATGTTACACGTCCGTGTTTGGGTCACAGAAGTTCATACTATGTGTAACAAATTTCAACTTAATCGGCCCAGTAGATTCAGAGCAAATCGGCAATGACAGACGGACAGACAGACAGACACACGAGTGATCCTATGGGTTCCGTTTTTTCCTTTTTACGAAATTATTTAGTAATAATTAATCAGTTTTTAAATGAAAAATTTGATTCAAAATTTAAATTAGACGACGACTCGTCCTTGTGCTCTTAATAATTGAATGGAATTTCATTTCTATGACATTGTATTGAATAATTTTCTACATTGCATTTAATCATTCTTGACATTATAATTAATAATCCTTGAAATCTTTGCCGTATTGTATTTGACAGTTTTTTTTAAGTTTTCCTTGACCTTGTATGGTTTCATTTCGACATATTGTTCTAATACTCCTAATTTTAATTCTTTGAAATATTTGTGCGCTGGAAACAGCAGAATATTATGAACATCATATTATTATATTATTACGTGTAACACCTTTGTAACAACAATATTCTAACAAAAAAATAATTACTTACTTACTTTTGATACATGCGATTGTGACCAATCAGTCGATGCCCAAAAAGGCTCGACTGGCAGTTCACAATGGTGTGCTGGTGCCTACGCTTATGTATGGATGTGAATGTTGGGTGTGGCAAAAGAAGCATAAAAGTAGAATAAATGCTGTGGAAATGCGTTCCTTGCAAAGCATGTCTGGCATGACTATGAATGATAGGCTGAAAAATGAGGTGATAAGGCAACGTTGCAGTTTAAAAGAAGATGTAGTGACAAAGATTGAAAAGAGTATGCTTAGAAGGTTTGGTCATGTGGAGAGGATGAGTGAAAGGCGAGTAACAAAAGGTATTTTTAAAGCAGAGGTGAGTGGAAACGCCGGGAGGGGACGCCCTAGAGTGACCAAATTGGTGATGTTCTTCAGAAAGGTCAGGTGCGTAGTACTCGCAACCGGCGTGCGTGTATGACCAGATGTATTAACGTAGGCGAAGCAAAAGGAGTATATAAGGAGCGTAGTAAGTGGCGTTCTATAGTTTCTGCCTACCCCCATGGGAAGAAGGCGTGAGTTTATGTATGTTACTTACTTTTGAGGTACGAAACTCTAAAACATGATCAACGCAACATAATAACAGATCTTATGATTAAATTAGATAAATACTGATTCTGGGAATATTGTGGTTACATTACAAATCTACGCACGCACACAGTCGCACACGTATAGGGGTTAGCGTGGTAGATATTCCGTCCACTTTGGTTTGTTTTGACTGTACAGTTGCGGAAGTGTGACTATAGTTTACGTAGTTTTAATTATTTTTGTGATACTAAAAAAAAACATAATTCGCGAACGGACGGTTTCCATTCAATTGTGCGCAAACTGGTAGCTTCCTTGTCACAGCGTGTGCGAGGCAGTAGCAAGCTTGCAGATGATAGTATCTCTTGCGGATTGCCCTATCCAAAACAAATGGATGCGAATTGTTTTGGGCATTCACTGATAATATATTGTTTATAAGTTAAGTTTTAGTGTAATTTTTTGTATTGTGTCAATTGATTTTAATTTAATTTTGTGATAAATGTAATGTGTTGTATGGGGTCTGTGTGGTGCCGGATGTAAAGAATAGCTCTCCCCTATTTGTTCTCATGGGTGTCGTAAAAGGCGACTAAGGGACTTACTAAAGAATGGGCAGCAGCGTTCTCTATGCATTTTAACACCATACTGAGATCGCCAACCCGCCTGCCAAGCATAGCGATTATGGCAAACCCCCCCGTTGGGGGAGGCCTATGTCCAGCAGTGGACGTCTTTCGGCTGAAATGATGATGATGATGATTGTATGGATTATATTATGTGAAATAAATAAATTAATAATAATAATTATGTTAAAAATGACAGAAATCGATTCAGTAAACGATTCTGAACAATTTACTTTAACAATGTACATTAATTCAGTTACACATTGTATTACGAAGGTGAGCACTGAGGAAGGGTTTTTGGATATTCATCCCTTCCTCCCATCTCCCAGGCCCAGGGGTTCAATAGCGGATGGAAGTTTGTATGGAAGTTTGTAATTTTTACCGATCAACGCAACATAATAACAGATCTTATGATTAAATTATATAAATACTGATTCTGGGAATATTGTGGTTACATTACAAATCTACGCACGCACACAGTCGCACACGTATAGGGGTTAGCGTGGTAGGTATTCCGTCCATTTTGGTTTGTTTTGACTGTACAGTTGCGGAAGTGTGACTATAGTTTACGTAGTTTTAATTATTTTTGTGATACTAAAAAAAAAGAAAAGAAAAGAAAAGAAAATACATTTATTCAGCACAGACTAAGGCACACAATATAACATAAGTACAGCATGTAAAAATAAAAAATAAAAAACAAGTAAATAGTGTAAAGTGCGATGTAAGAAATTAGCGGGTAAGTGTGCCTCACGGCTGCGCCAAAAAGGCCCAGTTCAGCATAAATGCCAAACAACTAGTGCCTGACGCTGGTTTTCAACTGGACCTGAAGTATGAGGTGACGGATGTGAATCAGTTTTATACTGCATACATAAATAAATAAATAAAATAAATTTGTATCAGATATAAAATAATATAGTGTGATTATAGTGAAAACTGTAAAAAAACAAAACAAAAAAGACACTAATAAATAAATGAGAAGGACACATCAGGACCTTGTTAATATCTAAGTAAAAATAAATCCTTCGAAACAAGTCGAACAAAAAACCTGTTTAAAAAAAAAAAAAATAACGATGCCAAACTTCCATGTTCCAACACATTGACTCATTATTAATCCGTGCACTTCATCGCATAATCGCACAATACGCTGCAAGCAGCCGAGCGCGACGGACTATTTACGAACAAATTGCAACTTTATGTGTTTTTTATACTTGTCTTAGGCATGCTAGGTATTGAGATTGACTAACTACTGTGGTTATATTGAATAGTTTAAATAAGTCATCTAAACATTGTTGGTGAAAGTGGAAAAGAGCAGACAAGCGTACATAAACGAAAGATAAAACATAATATATATGAAAGGTAAGCGCTAGTCATTATTAGTATTATAAGTCGTTATGAAATCTTTATAATGTGACGATACCTACCCACTTTTAATTTCTCGTTTCCCCTTCTACAGTCATTATGCTTCTTTATGGGGAAGGAAAACCACAATCTGCACAGAGCTTGGTGAAGGATGGGTGAAATGGCGCCATCCAGACATGGTACGTCTCAGCCGCGTGCAAGTAGGCCAGGCACATTGGGTAAATTGAACAGCAACGCATGAGTTCAGCATTGCATAAGTTGGAGATAAATGTTTAATTAAATGTGTAGTCTTTTATTTTAACAGGTCTCACATCTGCGAATAAGACGCAGTGATGCCGTGAATATCGCAACAACCTCCGGGCCGAGGACATACTAGACATGAGCCAGTGAGCAGAGCCGAGCGTGAGCATGAGCAAGAGCAATTCCCAGCTGAAATCCACAGCTTTGATTCTACTCTAATGAAATCTAACATAACATGTAATATATACAACAGCGGCTATTTGCATTTTCGTGCAACTTTCACCGACAGACACAGAAACACTAACACATACCTAAGTTGGTAGGTACCCACATACATCATATAATTGAGACATTTAGTGCCACCATGTCCAGCTCCCGTTGCGCTTCTATAAGGTACTGCCGTAAGCGTCGTCTAAAAGTGTCTATGCTGTTAATTACTCTAATCGGTGGTGGGAGGTTATTCCATACTTTGGAAGCCGCATAACGAAAGCTACCCCTAAAAGCGGCTGAACCCTGAGACTGTGTCGAGAGTTGTTGTGAGCATTGCCTTCTCCCGCATTCTCGTCTACTCGTAACCCAGCTTAGCTTGTTGAATAGGTAGTCTGGTTTCTGATATTGTGTAGTTTGCGTCTGGACTTCATTTTTAGTGTAAAGTGCTTGTTTAGAAAAGGTGTTACATGGCATCTGCGAGGGATATTGTAACAAAAACGAGCACAGGCGTTTTGTACCCTTTGGATGAGGCGGTCGGTACGAGCTAATAGGCGCGGGCCGTAAACCGTGTCAGCATAGTTCAACCTAGACAGAACCAGAGTTTCCACTAGCTGTTCCCGCAGTCTTTCGGATAAAAAAGGCCTCACATTGTATAAAACCTTAAGGCGATAGAAACAGTTTCTAACCGAGTCTGCTACGTGTTTCTCAAAACGAAGGTCTTTATCCATAATAATACCTAGATTTCGCGCTTCATTCACTCGCTCAATTGGTTCACCCATAAGTCTCAAGTCAAATGTCACTGGTAACCGAGCCAACTGCTGTCTTGTGCCAAATACCATATATTTCGTTTTTGTTGGATTTAACGACAAGCAGTTCTCCTCAGACCAGGCGGCGATTCTTTGAAGATCATCGTTAAGGTCCTTAATGGCATTATCGTACTCGTCTGGTCTAAATGATATATAAAGTTGGACATCGTCGGCATAAATATGGTACTTGCATCTGTGGAGACATTTTATAATATCCGCACAATACAAAATAAAGAGAATGGGGCCCAATATGGAGCCCTGCGGGACTCCTCTATCTACAGAAATAGGTCTTGATCTAAGGGTAGTGCCGTCACCCAAACGCAAGTCAACAAGTTGCTCCCTATTACTTAGATAGCTGCGGAACCATTGCGTAGCGCTAGGGTTGAAACCATAGTAATTTAACTTCGCTAATAATAGCGGGATATTTATTGCATCAAATGCCCGGGAAAAGTCGAGTAAAACCAGTAATGAGCACATACCCTTATCTTGGGCAGATAATATATTATCAGTAACATCCAGTAAAGCAGTAGATGTACTGCGCTGTTTTCTAAAACCAGATTGTAAATCAGGTAGAACGTTATTTTTTTCCAAAAACAGCGTTAATTGGCGGCTAACGACTTTTTCTAATACTTTGGATAAACAAGGTACAGGTAGCGGCACGTAAGTCTAGCGCTGACCGTTCATGCGCAGAAGTCGAAAATAAGGTATCCCGGGGGAGTGAAGGGGACGCGCGCGGGCGTGCGTAAGCGCTTATTGGCTCTCTAGTCGTACTCTGTCCCGCGCACCGATACGACGCCCCGCTCACTTCTGGTGTATAGTCGCGTTCTAAATTGTATTGTTATTACCGTTGTTATTTTCTGTTAAGTTTGAGTTTAGTTTTTTATTGACTGTTTTAATTAAGTTTGTGTTTATTTGTGATTTTAAACAGTGAATATGCCTAGAAGAAATACTGTTTTGAGAAGACAGGCCCGGAAAGACGGAAACTAATGAATTAATTGATTCTTTGAAACATATTAAAAGACAGATTGACGAAACTACGAATATGTTACTCAGTCACTTGGACAGTGGCACTGTGGATTAATGTTTTTTAATAAAAATTGTCAAGCTTTTTTTTTTTTTCCTCCCCATAATAGTGATGAGACTAGTTTAAACGAACTAGCTTAGATATAAAAGAAGGACAAACAAAACAATTTCTTTATTAGTAAGGAATACTGTAATCAATTTGTAGAGATAACAATTGCGTGCGCGACAGTACCTATGCGCAGCTATCCCCTTCACGTTTCGTTCACCGCTAGACTTACGTGCCGCGACCTGTAATATACTTATAGGGCGTAGGTCTTTTAAAGTAGACGGATTTGAGTTTTTTGGCAAGGGCCGAACGGAGGCAATTTTCCATAGGTCGGGGAACGTAGACGTCAATAGGGAGCGGTTTATTATGGCCGTTACAACATTCAACGTGTGTGGCAGAGTCATGTTAATCATATCCAGAGTAATGTTGTCGTAACCTTCAGCGTTACTTTTAAAGTTGGAGATAACACGAGAGATGTCGTTCTCATCCACTGGAGTGATTGCGAAAATTTCTTCACCATGTCTATGATTTTCATAATAGTTCATAAGTGATGTGCTTGCCACGGGGTTACCGGGGACAACTAAAAAGTTGTTATTAATTAAGTCAGGGTCTCTAAAGTGCGACGGTAGGTCTTGTTTGGGCTTATAGGGCGATAAAGTGGATTTTAGGTTTTTCCATAATAGTTTAGGATCCTTTATTCTATTGTTTATGTTGTGCTTAAAATATGCTACTTTTTCACTGTACAACGAACTAATTACTAAGTGTTTTAGCTCTTTGTAATATATTTTTTTTGAGTCGGCTTTCGTTTTCCTATAACTACTAAGTGCGTCGTCACGTAAACGCATCATAGCTTTGATTGTATCTGTAATCCACGGATACGACTTTTCCTTTACAGTACAAGTCTTGATCGGTGCGTGAACATCAAACAAGGAAATGACATGGGTATTAAAAACATGCACCATATCATTAACGTTGTCAAGCGACGAAATAACTTCAAGATTTAAAAACGATAAATGTAAATTAAAGCTTTCCGTGCACACATTTTTAAGCGGCCGAAATTTTACCAAGTATGGCTTAAACTTGTCACGCTTAATGTGAAATTCACCAACTATCATAGAATGGCCATTGATTGAACCCAAAGGTTCTACAACTGTATTTCTTGCAAAAACATAATTCGCGAACGGACGGTTTCCATTCAATTGTGCGCAAACTGGTAGCTTCCTTGTCACAGCGTGTGCGAGGCAGTAGCAAGCTTGCAGATGATAGTATCTCGTGCGGATTGCCCTATCCAAAACAAATGGATGCGAATTGTTTTGGGTATTCACTGATAATATATTGTTTATAAGTTAAGTTTTAGTGTAATTTTTTGTATTGTGTCAATTGATTTTAATTTAATTTTGTGATAAATGTAATGTGTTGTATGGGGTCTGTGTGGTGCCGGATGTAAAGAATAGCTTTCCCCTATTTGTTCTCATGGGTGTCGTAAAAGGCGACTAAGGGACTTACTAAAGAATGGGCAGCAGCGTTCTCTATGCATTTTAACACCATACTGAGATCGCCAACCCGCCTGCCATGCATAGCGATTATGGCAAACCCCCCTGTTGGGGGAGGCCTATGTCCAGCAGTGGACGTCTTTCGGCTGAAATGATGATGATGATGATTGTATGGATTATATTATGTGAAATAAATAAATTAATAATAATAATTATGTTAAAAATGACAGAAATCGATTCAGTAAACGATTCTGAACAATTTACTTTAACAATGTACATTAATTCAGTTACACATTGTATTACGAAGGTGAGCACTGAGGAAGGGTTTTTGGATATTCATCCCTTCCTCCCATCTCCCCAGGCCCAGGGGTTCAATAGCGGATGGAAGTTTGTATGGAAGTTTGTAATTTTTACCGATGGGAAATCTGATCGGGATACGGCTTGTAAACAATAACTCGGAAATTGCTTATTTATTTTTCATAAGCACGCCAGGTAAACTCCACATCCTGCTGCTAAGGGAGCGTGTTCAAAACCTTTAGCAATAACAAAAATTGAACAATAAACTTATCGTTTTGAATTAACTCACAGGTAGAAGTACGGTGCGGCATACTGCAAATCATAATTTAATTAGTTCAAACATGTTTTTAATTAAATTGTTCGTGGAACATAGTAACTATGAACTGTTTGCATAAGGCTGCGTTCAGACGACACGCGCACGCTATGCGCACGCCACGCGCCCGTTCCGCGCCCACCCCGCTCGCTTTGGAATTTGAGTCTTATGACACATGAATAGACCTCAAATTGCATTTATCGAAGTCGATCCGCACACGCTACGCGCTCGCCATACGCCCCACCCCGCACCCGCCCTGCGCTCACCCCACACACGCGCTGCACACGCTTTGTGCCCGCGCTTCGGCTTGTGCCGTATTGACTGTGATCAAGGGCGGTTTTTGGTTAAATAATAAGTAATATAAGCGGGTGCGAGGCGGAACTGGCATGCGGGGGGAATTTGCGCGTGGCGAACGCGGGTGAAAGGCGGGCCTAACGCGTGTGCAGGGCGTGCGCGTGGTGGGCGTGGGTTATCTGAACACGGCCTAACGCTGTACCTAGATTTATATTGTTAATAAATCAAGTAGTATGTGTACTCGTTATAATTCTGCGATGTTTTTAAATGGGTGAGCTATTATTGGCCTTGTTTTCGTTCGTATTTTAAACTTAACTGCTGTTTGACCTGCGGGCTAATTACGTTATTCAGACTATCAGTAGGAATCGATTTCAATTTGACAGTTCAAGAACATTCATTGCATTATATAGGTTGTTGAGTAGACAAATTTTTCTAACATATGAAGCAATGGATTAGCAATATACTTCAAAATTATTCCAGTTCTGATTCAAACTGTGTTACTTAATTAAGGTGCAGGTAAGGACTTTGTGTAATGATTTCTTAGGGTCATCCTAATCATTTAGCCGACAGACGTCCAGCAGTGACATAAGGATTTCCCGCCTTATGTCCAGCATAAGACGACCAGCATCGCCACAGCGACCACTTCTGTGCTTCCCGAATCCAGCAGATTTTCGAAACCGATACCAGTTCAGATCAGCAGGGGATCGCGGAAGTTGCACATGATCCCATGATCCCCGGTTAGCTGAACTGACAAATTCAAGGCATTGCCAGTATGCGTAGGTAACACAATTATCCCGCAGGTCATCGGTCCACCTTATAAGGGGGGCCTACCGATGCTGTCTTCTAGTACACGGACACCAATCCAGAACTTTTCTCACGACATGTTCCATAATGCACTCTTTAAGGGAGTCTTTCGCCAGTGCAGTGTTTAGGCCGTGTTCAGATAACCCGCGCCGACCACGCGCACGCCCCACACACGTGTTGGGCCCACCTTGCACCCGCGTTCGCCATGCGCAAAATCCACGCACACCACGCCCCCGCCTCGCACCCGCTTATACTACTTATTATTTAATAAAAAACGCCCTTGATCACAGTCAATACGGCACTAGCTGAAGCGCGAACACAAGGTGTGTGCAGCGCGTGTGCGGGGTGAGTGCGGGATAGGCGCCACGCGAGGTGGGCGCGTGGCGTGTGCGGGTCAACTTCAATAAATGCATTTAGCGATCTATTGATGTGTCATAAGACTCAAATTTATATACAAAAAAATTCAAAGCGAGTGGGGCGCGGGCGGGGTGGGCGCATGGCGTGCGCGTATCGGGCGCATGTCGTCTGAACGATATTCAGCAGTCAGTATTTTTATATTAGATTATTTTTACCCACGTGGCGCCTTGTCACAATGCACACCCGCAATACATGAATATTAGATCATGAAGACCGACCGACGACACTAGCATTAGGTCCTTTCTGCACTTCAACTAAAGCTAGCACCCGCTTCACAATCCTGCGAAATCTTCTTCACGAAAAAATGGTTTTGATGTAAATGAAATTCGAGCGTTTTTTCTCTCTACTTTTGGGGATGTATACCTCTATAAGATCGGATGTTTTATTTGCAAATGGCTACCATTCACGGTTGTGAGAAGTCGGGTGTCAAAAATGTGTGCAGGGTTTAACCCACACGTGAAGTTTACATGAAATAGGAGCAGTTTTTTTGTACGTTTTTTTTGGTATGAATGCTTTAAAAGCGCCTGCCTCCTGACTTTTCTACAGTAATCTGGCGCATCTTGGGTAGTCAGGTTCGCCATAAACCCTTACTTAGTGACTGAGGGTAATCTTTTTGCTAAAATAGCAAAAAGACGACTATTATAAAGATCAGGATTTTTCTTGTATTTCTTTCGTATCGCCACTAAATAATGATGAAAAATTAATGCAGAAGAAAAAAAATATTACTATTAAATATTACTTTAACCGGTATATTATTTTATTGATACTTATTTAAAAAAAAAACGAACAAGAAATACAAAAAACTTAAGTTAAGTATGATCAAAATAGTTGTGGAACCGATAATTTGGGCTGAATTAAGAGAGGTTACGAGAAATTAAATTGTTAATTCTGTAAATAATATATCGGAATCATTTTTACACGTCATATAAAAAATACAAATAAATAAGCTAGGTGGAGTCAACATTTCCTATTTGACTACCCTTGAGAAGAAATGGAAAAACAAAGTCAGGGGCCAAAGTCTCTTTTAAAGTCTAGATATAATCTTGGTCAGACCATGTTAGGACCATGTAGATCCGTGTCTGAAATGGTTTTTTGAGGAAATAGCCACACCAATTTGAGCGCACTTGTCCAATCATCACTTGTGCATTTCAGTAATCGTGCAGCTCAACTCAAGACTTAAGGAACTCAACGACTGGACGAACAATACCAAAGAAAGGACATTTGGGTAGGCCGCATAAAGTGCTATAAAGATCATCATTATAACTGAGAAAAAAAAATTACCCACATAGTGCTCACATTCACAATAATTAACCTTAAGGTACGTCAGATAGTAAATCTGTGTCACGCATTTAGTTTCCGAACCTGTTTTAGGTTTTTTTTGGGTGGGAAACTATCATAACTTCTTCCGCTCTGGGCGGAGTGTCAGACTTTTACTGACTAAAACCCACCCGTGTTCCTCCAGTTCAAATTATTAGAATAACATACACCATTTGCAGAATTAAACAATCAATCAAATATGTATACAATAACTTTTACCTGGTACAATTTCTCATTAAACATAAAGTTCGAAATTTATATCATCGACTAAATAAAACTTCTGATTCTCAGCAACGGACGTTTATTTCTATAAAAAACTGACAACCTTGTTCAAGTCATAATCAAATAAAACAATCAGAAAAAATAGGAATAGAAAATTGATGGACAGCTAGATAATGTGAACTAATAGGTTTAAATCGCTGAGGTAACGCTGCAGTAGGTACCTAATACCACATTTGTGTATCGTCAAATGTGGAGGCAAGTTTTTAAGGCTCTAGATACTAAAGTAGAAGAAGTTTAATCATATTTCTTGCTATCATTTCTTAGCTCTATGTACAAACATTTCTTAGTAAAACACATCTGTCAGATAACACATCCCTATGCAAAGCGCGGTGGACTTCGCTTTGACAGAATATTCTACAAGTGTGCTGTATAAATAAAGTTGGAGGTTTGCATTTGAAATATCAAAATGTCTTTCAAAGTTAGGGGTGCTACCCGTGCTACATAGGTACTGGTTCGGGTCGGCACATATTCGGCAGTATTAGATGAACAACAAAGCCAAACCGACGCAATTAATACAGATATTCGGCTATCATTCAGTTCGAGTCACATTTTTTTTTCGTTCGGGAAATTATCAAGTAACTTCTCCCGCTCTGGGCGGAGCGGGAGGGCGTGTCCGACTTCTACTGACTAAAACCCACCCGTGTTCCTTCCGTTGCCTGTGTGCCAGGACCACGATATCCCTTTCGGACAAACTCGCAACCCTGAGTTCGTACCACATGAGATTTGGTTCAGGCCGGTTTTTCCTTACGATGTTTTCTTTCACCGTTTTGAGTGCAGTAGTTATTACATTATTTACACAAAGTAAAGCGCCTGCCTGGGTTTGTACCCTCGATCTATCTACTCGGGGGCCATTATCACTGGGCCACCACTGCTCCTATACAAGGTGTATAGGAGCAGTGGTGCTTACTAGTCATGCTTATTCGACAAAAGAAGCTCTATAGACAGCTTGTTTGGGTGTGTTCTTGATAGGTGATAGGTAAATTAAACTATTGTGGGACGCAACCTGTGTCGACACCCTTGCGCCATCTCATATTCCAAGCACGGCTGGCTGTGCTGGCTCCACTGCTGCGGCTGCTGAGGAAATTTCTCGCTGACTGATCGACACTTCACATGACCAGAGGGCTGGCTCGTTCTTCGGCCAAAGAATTAGCATTGCAATTCAACGTGGCAATGCTGCCAGTCTTCTGGGCATGTTTCCGGATGACAGCGATGCGGACGAGTACTTCGACGCTTAAGTGTCTTTTTTACTTTTTATATTTTTCATGTTGTAATTTTTTTTTCATAGTTAGTATCTTCTTAGTGTAAATAATTAGCTGTGTATTTGTAATTAGTAAATAATAAAACATATCTAGTGGACTTTATGTATTAGATTAACATAATATATTGCAAAAAAAAACATTATTTTAGCGGAGGAGAAAAAATTACTGTTCGATCCGAAGCTTGGTTGGAATATTGAAGAGAAGGAAGGCACGCCGGCGTCGGTCAGCTCTGATTCGTTCTCGCCGCCACGACGTCCCGTGCGCCGCCCGCACCCCACGTTCGTCTCACGCGGCACCGTGTTCGCGCGTGGACATGCTCCCCGGGTTGAAGTGGATGCTTCCAGAAAGAGGTAGCGGGCCAACGTTGTTGAAGGCGCGCCGAATTGTCCCTTTCTTGGTCTTCAGCGCGGTGACCCTCACGACACCGTCGGAGCCCGGGTACACCTGCATGACGCGACCCAGCAGCCAGCAGAGAGGTGGAAGCGCCTTGTCCTTTACTAGGACGAGGCTCCCCACGTTGATGACTCCCGATGTTGTAGACCACTTGGTCTTTTGCTGCAGCAGAGATATGTATTCGGTATTAAACCTTTTCCAAAAGTATTGCTTGATGTATTCCACCCTTTGGAATCGATCGAGTCGACTAACAGCTACAAAGGCCTAATAGTTTGAGCCAAAATACAGCTTTGGGCAAAGCGTTTCCTTTAACTAGTTAAACTATTTACTTGGGGAACATTCAGTTGGTCAGAAAACAGTCTTAGATCACCAGAGGGGCAATTCCCGTATTTTAAGGGTGGATTTCACCAATGAAATCACCATAAAATGACATGAATATTTATATTGTAAAGTACATGACGGTGCAGAAAGTGCTTTATTACAAAGTTACTGGAATCACCAAAAAGGTCGGATAAGAGTGATACTGGCTGGTGACAGTCACTCTAGCAGAGCGGCGCATCGATGGTTGCGTGGCGGTTGTCTCCTGATAACAGAGGAGGATGTCAAGGGAGCCGCTGTCGTACCACGTCCACGATGAACTGCTATATTCCAGCACAATCCTGATGATAGTAAAGCTGCTGAACCACTAATACGATAATCACTTCTGGTAAAGGATATGGTAAGAGATAATGCAAAAATCTAATCTCTCTAATCCTAACTCTTCATACCTAAGGAGTGAACAGCATGCTACATCATTCGTACTGCTTGACTCTGACCCGCAGGAAGTGGATGGTATACTCATGGGTCTCGATTCTGAAAGCTCACCTGACTGGGATGGTATTCCGACAAAATTTTTGAAAATTTCTAGGGACTTCATGGTCCCTTTAATAAGCCAACTGGCTAACCTGTGCTTTAGAACCGGTATATTTCCAGCTGCGTTTAAACGATCTATGGTTACGCCTGTGCACAAGGGGGGGGACCAGAACGATGTCAATAACTACCGCCCTATATCGGTTATATCATGCATCGCAAAAGTCTTAGAAAAATTGCTAAATAACAGACTAATTAGTTACCTTAATAAAAACAATATATTATCTACCTCACAATATGGGTTCAGAAGAGGTCTATCTACACAAGACGCTGTTAAGGCATTAACTGGTGATATAGTATATAATGTAGATAAGGGACTGAAATGTCTTACAGTATTTTTGGACCTAAAAAAGGCATTTGACACTGTTTCTGTCCCCATCCTTCTGCACAGACTTGAAACAATCGGCATAAGAGGTATAGCTCTCTCACTTTTTGGTAGTTACCTATCTAACCGAAAACAGCAGGTTAGGGTTGGAAACTTAACTAGTGATGAAAAAACGGTATGTTTTGGAGTACCACAGGGAAGTGTGCTTGCCCCTACGTTGTTCCTGATTTATATAAATGAGTTGTGTAATATTGAGACCAGTGGCGGACGAGTTTTTTCATATGCAGATGACACAGCAGTCGTTTTCGCCGGTGACTCTTGGGCTACCGTGCGTGCTGCTGCTGAACGTGGATTAGCGGTAATAGCAAGTTGGTTAAATGCTAATCTTTTAACCCTAAACGTATCTAAAACGAACTTCATCTGCTTTACTCCAAATCAGAGGACACAGCCAGGTGCTGATTTTGGGATCGTGCTCCATGAGTGTGCAAACGCCCATTATCCTTGCAATTGTCAAAGCATTCAGCAAGTTAGGTTCACTAAATATCTTGGTATAACAGTCGACCAAAGATTGTGCTGGCACACCCATATCGAAAACACCATGGCCAGGGTCAGAAAACTTATATGGATATTTAAAACGTTGCGGCATGTGATGCCACCGTTGCTACTTAATAAAATATATACTGCTCTGGCACAATCGGTCATCACATACTGTATACCGATCTGGGGAGGGGCCACCAAGACCAAATTTCTAGGCCTAGAAAGGGCTCAAAGGTCTCTCATCAAAGTTATGTATTTTAAACCCTTTCGATATTCTACAGACAATCTCTACAAGATAAGTAATCTGCTCACTGTTAGGAAATTATACATATTGAACATAACCATACATCTGCACAAGACCCTCTCATTTGATCCATCAAATCTCGATAAACGACGTAAAGATATTGTGGCCCATTCCTCTCGGGTCCGTACGGTTTTCGCTAGGCGTCAGTATAATACTCAATCAACTTATATTTATAATAAATTGAATCTCAAATTGAATATTTACCCCATGTTGCGGTACGAACTTAAAAATGCTTTGACGGAATGGTTAAAACCACAAACGTATGATGAAATCGAACTTATATTAACCAGAATATGCTAATGGAGAACCTGTACCCACTCATAACATACGTACACATCAGTTAATCTATCATTAACACATTAACATATTCACATACACATATACCTACTCAAACCCACACACCCCACACATTCACCCCCCACACACAACATACACACACACAAACACTACACATAACTGAACATGCTACAACAATTTTTGTGACATCATAGAACATAAGCATTTTGTTTTCTTTTTGAATCATGTCTCAACATTGTAAATAGTAAACCATGGGAAGTTGCGAGGTAACCCCATCACAAGTATCCTTATAACTTACCTTACTGTATGAGAAACAATAAAAACTTTTTTTTTTTTTTTTGGTAAAGGCTATCCTGCGCCGATATACATATTATATTATTTTAATTATTGTGAATGTGAAAACTATATACTGGGTCATTCTTTTTTTTATTTTTCTCTCTTTAATCTTTTTCTGGCAGTTGTAGTAATTTATGCGGCCTACCCAAATGTCTTTTCTTTGGTATTGATCGTCGAATCGTTGAGCTCCTTAAGTTCTAAGTTGAGCTGCACGACTACTGACAAATGCGTGCACTAACTGGATAAGACCGCTCAATATGTGTGGTACCACACATATTGATTTTGAGATTCCTCAAAAGACCATTTTACACACCAATATACATAGTCTTCTTCACATGATATGACCAAGTCTATGTCTGGACTTTAAAAGAGACCTTGACCTCTGAGTTTGTTTCGGCCGTTCTCCTCAGAGTAGTCAGATAGGAAACGCCGACCTCATCTAGTTTTTAAAATATGATTGACGTGTATGTTTGTACAAAACCACTTACAGAATAAAATCATGTATCATTAACTTGAAACAAAACACGATCATTACATTTAAACTGCGTTCGAGGGCTCTCAGTGCCAATATTTCGAAACACTGATGACACTGACAGCTTTTGAATGCGATTTAAAAGTGCTGATTGCGTTCAGTTTCATTGGTGAAATTGGCACTATGTAAGTTCGGATTAAAATCCAGAGATTTATATCCAAATAAAAACGAACCAAGCGCATATCTGGTAGATAGTCCGGTGCCCGGAAAAAAGGCCGAAAGCGGTCCTTTTCAACTGGTTCTTTAACTACGAAAAATAAAATAGGGTATTACATTATTTTCAATTTCTTAGTTGTTTTTATTAGATAATAATTAAAGCATAATATTTCGTGATAGGTAGTAGTATTTCATTGAATGACATAAAAGTAATCAACAACCGTAACCAAGCGACACGTTTTAACGCCCGTATTTATAGAGCGTTACTCAGTACTCAAGCATTACTTAAGACTAGATTCTAGAAACTAGTCTTAAGTAATGCTTGAGTACTGAGTAACGCTCTATAAATACGGGGTTTAGTCTATGACAGTTTTCTTTAGCTGTAAGTCTTCCAAAGGAAATAAATAAATAAATTACACAGAGAAAAGGCGAATAGCTCCGTTGAGTGAGCAAATAATCGAACTACATACCAAATTCGAAGAATTACATACACCATTTGCAGAATCGAACAATCTTTAAAATATTATGAATATGTCTGATTGTCATGGTTTTACTCCGTTAGATTCGGTCATCATGTGGGCAGAAGTTGAGTTTCGTGCAATGAAAACACACTGGGTGCGATACACGGCGTTTATTGAAATCACAAATATACGTATACACAATCACTGATGAATTGATGATACACAAATGATAAACTTTAATAACTTTAGGTATTACAATCAACTAGGTATTATGGCCTTTGCCCTGCATTGAGACAATAACAGATTGGTATGATGATGCAACAAAACGTAGGACAGTTCCGAAGCGTCTTCACAGCTCGATCACCAGGATAAGAATGCCCGACATGGCACGTTCTCTTTAGCCTCGTAACCGACCGGAAACGCCCCGAGTCTGTCATAGCGCGCCAATTCTAGTCTTTATAGTTGCCGCTAGGTGGCGCCCCTCGTCTTGTTGTAAACATTTTGCCGGATGCGACATATATAATAACATTTACTTGGTACAATTTCTCATTAGGTAAACTTAAAGTCCGAAATTGATATCATCTACTATAATGGAACCCATTGTTACTGATAGTGTGTAACGCAACTGACCCGCTGGTAGCTAAAAAGCGATTCCTTAATCTCTCGACCCACGACTACTGACAAATGCGTGCACTGACTGGACAGGTCCCCTCAATCTGTGTGATACTTTCATCAAAAGATCATTTCAGGCACCAATCTACATGATCTTCACATGATTTGACCAAGAATATGTCTGGACTTTAAAAGAGACTGTGACCTCTGAGTTTGTTTCGGCCTGTCTTCTCAGAGTAGTCAGTTACGAAACTCACCTAGTTTTTTTTTTTTTTTTTTACAGAAAATAAATCATTTATCACGGAAATATTTTCTAAGCAATCCAGAATTCAACCCAACCTAAGTTCTACAGACTAACAAAACAGTTGAAAAGTTAGCAACTTCCCTTCAAAACGCAGTTTTACGAGGTCTGAATTCTGTGTAACTTCATGAATTCTTCACAAATGCTTGCTTCAACGGTCTGTTTTCAAAGCATATTTCCTATTGTTTGGCGCACAAGGCGCTGTGTGTTTCCGTTAGACGTCTGCTAGCCTTTACCTGTTTTGTTAAAAGTCTGGCATTGATGTTAGAATGTAATATGAAACTGACTTCTTTTCGAATTCCCTGAAATGTAACCATTTGTTTGGTCTTCAGATAGTTCCTGTTTCTAGTTTATTTTGTGTTTCAAAAGGTGCCTGTATTCATCATCATCATTTCAGCTAAAATGGGGGTGTAATCACGCCGACAAAGTAGTAAAATAAAATCTTGAAAAAAAAGTTATTGTTCTTAAGTTTGTTTTTGGGATAAATTCATTCCAACTACGGAACCCTTGATTGTGGGTAGTCCGACGCGCACTTGACCGGTTTATTTTTTGTAAATCGATAGCCTAACTGGTAAGATCGTGAAAATCCCAAAAGTAAACAATTTTTTTAAATAATAACTATGTTACAATTTTAATCTCAAAATAATTTACGAAATTCATCTCACCCACGTTTTGCTAATAAAATAATGATTTAATACTTCCGCTACACTTAATTTTATTAAAACATTATTCGGAACATTTAGGTACTTTTGAGTATAATATTCTTAAGTACATTAATAATATCAGAGCATGTATTCGAGTATAATATTCTTAAGTACGAGTACATTAATAATATCAGAGTACCTATGTAATAATTAACAAGGAAGTCGGGAACTGGGTTCGATGACACTTTCTTATGTAAATTGGGTTTTTGATCACGTTTACGTAATTTTGATAAATTGACCAATTATGTTGAAGGACATGATTGATTGGATTGTAATAGTATTTATGACCCGATGGGAGGTAACTTCCTGAAACTGAAATCAATAGGGAAGGTAAATACAAAAACAGTTGCGTTATAGGTACTTGTCAAAAAATAATAGGCCCGTTTAGGAGGAGGGCCGGAGGAGGTTCTCAAGTCAGCTGTAAGTAAAAGTGGTTTATTTTTTTAATTTTTGTTACCTCATAACTCCGTCGTTTATAAACTGATTTGGAAAATTATTTTTTTATTTGAAAGGATTTACTTCCAGATTGGTTCTATTTGTATCAAAAGCTAGTTTTAACGATGGGATCCATGAGGCATTGATGGAAATCCTCAAATATTACAGACAAACATGTAGCGATTTTTGTATTTTCATCAACAAATCAATCATTTTCATTCAGAAAGTATCATTTGGTGAAGTGGAACTAATGAAGAAGACCACAGACGGCCACCGGAACTCCTCATTGATAAGTATTTCACGGGTGGCGATAAGATATTTCAATAAACATAGTTAAGCAACTATGACGTAGCAAATTTATTAATAAGTTACATTAATTGTCGCATTTCTTCCCGTGGGTGTCGTAAAAGGCGACAAAGGGACTTACTAGATGAGCAGCGGCGTTCTCTATGCATTATTAAAACCATTCTGCGATCGCCAACCCGCCTGCCAAGCGTGGCGATTAAGGCAAATCCCCTCTTTTTGGGGGAGGCCTATGTCCAGCAGTGGACGTCTTTCGGCTGAAATGATGAATGATGATGAATTGTCGCTGACATGAGATTACGACTTTAATTTGAACGTTTTTAGGGTTCCATAGTAAACAAGTTACCCTTATAGTTTTGCTATGTCCATCTGTCTGTCCGCGCCTTAGCTAAGAGACTGTTAGTACTAGAAATCTGTAACTTGGCATGGATAAACACACTAACCACAATAACAAAGTGGTAAAAAAAAATTAGAAAAAAAAATTGTAGGGAGGTATCCCTTGCACGTAGAGTGGGGATGATATATTCTCGTCTATCCCATGGTGTGGGGTATTTTTGGGTTGGCCGTTCAAAAATATTACGGGTCTGAAACATTTTTCTATTCAGGGAACCCTTTGCGTAATATTAAGTTTAAAGTGCTAGTTTTTAGGGTTCCGTACCAAAATGGTAAAAAAACCCATATGGTGAGACTAAGTCTGTCTGTCTGTCTGTCATACCTGGATATCTCAAGAACTATTATGCAAGCAAGAAAGAAATTTTAAAAAATATACCTTTTTTGCAAAAGGGACTGAAAGGGGGTCTTAAAAATTTTAAGTGGGCACCCTACTAGGGCATGTGGGGTATCATATGAAAAAATGCTGTTTCTCAAACATATTTTTTTTTTAGGCAGCATAGTTTCCGACTTGTGATGAAAAATGTAAAAAAAATACCGTTAAGGGGGGGGGCCCTTATCTCCGAAGTTTGCAGAGATAAAAATCTCAATGCTAGAAGTATTCGTAAAAAAGGAAAGTTTGACGAACTAAAATGCGTCTTAAGATCATTACCAAAGACTGCACACGTTATTCTCATAACGAAAACCTGGATTCGCTCGGAGGCCCAAGCTTTGGCACTGCAAATAGACAATTACACCCATTATTATAATCATAGAACTGACGCAAAGGGGGGAGGAGTATCAGCATATGTCCACAATGATCTGAGGCATAGCTTATCAGTGTCCAAGTACTCAGGAGGAAACAATTACCTATGGATAAGTTTGGAACGGTATGCGCTTGAAATAGGAGTCATATACAATCCTGGAAACACTAACTACAAAGAGTTCCTGCAAGAATATGAATCGCAGCTGCAGCAAAGAAAAAGGGCAATCGTTTTCGGGGATTTTAACATTGATCTATTATCTAAGAATAATAAAGAGACTAAACAATACAAAGCAATAGTTAGGGAAGCTGGACATATACTATTGAACAAAGTAAGCAGAAAATATTGTACGAGGGACTCCGATACTAAAAAAACTATCATAGATCATATTAGCACCAATTTAAAGGACGACTACTTTTATAAGGCGATAATTAAATCTTCTATGTCTGATCACAACCAGATGTATTTAGAACTTAAAAAAGTTAAATCTCCTCCGAAAATTTTAACTCAATATGAAGCGATAAACTACACGAAGTTATTTAGCCTATTAGAAAAAACTAACCTTAAGAATTCGAACAACGATTACTTAGTATTTGAAAATATACTAAAGTTAGCTACGGAAGACAGCAAAACTACAAAGGCCAAAATCCTCAACCCTCCGCAAAAAGATTGGATTAATAAGGATATCATTGCCGAAATAAATCAAAGGAATATACTGTGGACCGAACTTAAGAATAACCCTAACAACGACACAATAAAGTCAGAATTTTCAAATAAAAGGGACTGTGTAGCTAAATTAATAGAAAAAACAAGAAATTCCTACTACTATAAAGAGTTTGCTAAATGTATTATAAAACTCAAGAAAATGTGGAGTCTAATAAATACCTTAACATGCAATAAAATAAAACAAAGTTGTGTCCCTCCAAAACTAATAGTTGATTCTAACTCCATTACGGAGCCACGTGATATTTGTCAAATATTTAACAATTACTTTGCTACGATAGGACCCCTCTTAGCGAACTGTTATAGGTCTCCGCGTAGTTGGCTTTTTAAAAAAAAGAATTATTGATTTCAGGACGTTATATTTCAGGATATTACAATTCAGGATATTTAAGTTAAGTACGCGAGAGACCCATGGGTAGAACCGACCGCTAAGATGGTTGAACTTCAACTGGGCTGACAAACATGGCGACTCTAGCCGTCAGGAAGATTACTAGCTGGCAGCGCCGACGAGGTGCTGATCCAGCATTAACCCCTACTAAGTTAGGGTATAACACCTCCCCCCTTAAGAAATAACTTTGGGGTTGCTATGAAGTTATTTAATTATATAAGTGTAAAATCAAAGCAATAAGTGTTTTAAACTTTGGTTCTGATAGCTGGATGGGAGGTTTCCTCAATATCGGAATTACTGTTTTCAGTATTAATTTTACAAATTGATTCCGGTTTTGATGAGAAAGATACTTTAATTGGGGTTCTGCTGCCGGGTCGTATACATTTATAAACTTTAAAACATACATATGCTATTATAAGGAATGTAATTAACACAGTGACAATAGAGTAATGCATCCCATATTTTAAGATGTGTGGTTGACTGTCAAGGACGTTGTCTATATTACTTAATTGTTTTAGAAAGATATGCTTATTAAACTTCAGGTCGTCTAGATCAGTGTTTAGTAATTTAATAGGGGATACATTGTTAATTGATTGGTTTAATCTCATTACATTACAGCAAGTGTCATTTAATAAGTTAAAGTCAGGATAGGCAATGGGTATAGATATATTTAACGTTATATATTTTGGGACCAAAGTGGTGCCCTTACAATAACCTATGCAATTTTGAGGGATTGTAAGTATTCCGGTACCTAAAATATTAATTTCAAATAATGTTGAATTTCGGCATTCTATTGAAACTCTATTAGACACTGACTGTATGTAAATCCATTTATTATTTGCTATGGGTTTCCAAATATCTAAATTACCATAAATAAATTTAGTTTCACAAAATTTTGGAGTTTCACTGATCACTTTTGACATATATTCACTTTCACATATAGGTCTGATATCTGACGCATACACGGTTGATATGTCGCACACATAGTTTCCCGCAGTGATAATTATGCAATTTTCCAAATCGTTTAAAGTGCTGTATTGGGTTTTGTCTTTGGTCATTGCAATGTATTTGGAGCTGGGTAAAATTAAACTAAAAGTATTAGGCTTACTTAAATCATGAGGAGTAGGCAGAGCAATGTTATGAAATAATACATATTCTTTGATAAGATATTTTTCGTGTTACAAATACCCTTAGTGTCCCTAAGGGTATTTGTAACACGAAAAATATCTTATTACTAGTATAATAACTAACTACTCTAGATACATTCAAGATTAAATGAATAGAACTTAAATCTAAATTAACAGGTAGCTTCAAATCATTAGGTAAGTATTGATAGTTATCGGCAAGCTCCCGGAACAATTGCTGTGACGTAATCATCGATGGGTGTACAATATTTTGGTTACTAAATAGGACTGCATTTGTTATGTCTTCCAGTTGGAATGACATGACTAAGATTGACACTTCTAGATTGTTAAGTATATGAACAATTTCTAATCGTTGCATTAATTCATTTGTTTCGTTAGTTATAGTTATTAAATTGGTCGAGAGTTTGTCGATAGCTTCGTTTAGGTTGATTTCATTAATTTTAATTTTATTAATTGAGTTATTATATGATGAAATTGTCGATGTAGTTACTAAAATATTTTCCTTCATTAATGAAACCAACTTTTTCTCATTATTCTGTAGTACATTTATAGCATCATTAAACCTGAGACCATCGTTTTCGTCCAGATTACCAAATATTTGTTTAATCACAGTACCTAGTCCTCCTACCCAAGCGCGTTTTGACCGTTTTTCTAACATGTGTGAAATAGACAAAAACTCTTTGTACATGTCGCTGTAGCGAGCATATAAGGGTTCTATTATGTTATTACAACTATGTTCTATCAGACCAATTCTTTTACATAGACGTTTAGTAGTATTAAGAGCGGAGTTTATATTTTCAATATGAGGTCCGATGTGCGAAATATCTAAGGGCATCAACACGTTCAACTGTCCACTACTGATTTTCAGTGTGCCGAGGTAATCGAAATAGAGGCCAGGGCTTGACTCTATCTGCTGGACATAGTACGAGTAGTCTTGTTGGCTTCGAGCCTGACTCGGAGTTCTGCAAATTAATAGCTACGTTAAAGGAATATATATATGATTACTTATATAGTAACTATACCTACTTTATGTATTAATACTTAAGCCTACACCTATAGCTATTTAAGATACTATGGGTTACTTCCTACATCGGCTGGCTTCACCTCATCAAAATGATGGGTGACATGACGCCCATTAATAAGCAAGGTAAGCGTATTATTACTATTAACCTTTACTATTTTATAAGGACCTTTCCAGAGTGGAGAGAGAGCTTTACGTAATCTCAAATGATTTTTGAGATATACGAATTCACCGACTTTGTAACTGACTGAGCGAGTATGGTTATCGTAATAAGACTTGGAGGATTCCTTGGATTTCCTCATGAAATCTAATGCTTTTTCACGTGAATATTTTAAACGGTTCTGTAACATACGAACATACTCGGGGTAAGTAGCTCCTGGGGATTCATCATAAATAGAGTTAGGGATGAATGGTTTGCTACCGAACATTAGTTCATAAGGTGTAAAGTGAGTCGTGGAATGAACGGCAGTATTGTAAGCGAGCATGGCTGTGTATATGTAACGAGGCCAATTTGATTGTTCATTGTTAATATAAGACTTGAGGTATTCTTTAAGAGTAGAATGGCTTCGTTCCAGGGCACCTTGGGTTTGTGGATGATAGGGTGAGGACCACAAATTTTTTATTTTAAGGAATTCACATGTTTTCTTAAAGAGTTCTGACGTGAAGTTGGTACCCTGGTCGGTGAGAATCATTTTGGGGATGCCGAATATAGATATATAATGGAGCAAACACTCGCTTGTTTCTTCTGCTGTAGTACTACGAATGGGATACGCAGAAGAGAACTTGGTAAGATCATCTTGGATTGTTAATATATATTTTAATTTTGCAGGACCTGCTTCGAGGAGCGGACCTACGATGTCCAGAGCAATTCGTTGGCACGGTTCGGTTGAAGTACTAGTAATTTGCATAGGAGCGCGATTAATTTTTCTAAGTGCTTTATTTTCTTGGCACGACTTACATTGTTTTACGTATGATTCTATATCGCTACGCATACCTTTCCAATAATACGTTTGTTTTATCCTGTTATACATTCGTGATGAGCCTAAATGTCCCGCTATGGGGATATCATGATTATCGTGTAGGATCTTTTTAATTTCAGTTGGAGCAGGATATATAATGTTGTTATGAAACACATTGACCTTGATTTGCGTGTCGTGGAAAAGGTAAGTAAGGATATTATAAACTTTAACAAATGAATGTTTCTCAAACGGATTTTTTAAATCAGATATTTCATTAACATTTCCAAATATTAATAATTCATTTCTTATTCTTTTCAGGGTTTCGAAAACTTCCGGATAGGAGGCTTCGTCAAAGTAATGAACCTTGAGAAACAACAGGTAATATATTTTATTATTAACTTCTATTTTCAAGGACGAGAAAAGCTCTTTCTCGGAATCATGTATTCTAGTGCTAATTTCGGGATCAATTAATATGTCTTGGATATAAGGATTAGATTCATCCAGGTCAATTGACGTGGGAACCAGAATTACTTTTGCATGACATTTTAAAAGGCTTTCATTGTGTTCTACAATTTCAGTGTTAAATGATTTATCTTTATTAGCCATAGATTTCAGGAATGTGGGATAATCATCGACAGGAGTATTTGGACTTGCACTTGTCGATGGCCTGGGACTATGACCAAGTTGGGGATCGAAAGCTATAGGTTCGTCCAATACGGGATCAGGTAATGTGATTGTTTCATTCTCGATTTCTTCTCTAAGGGTATCTGGGACGTTAGATGGTAAGTTTATATCGGATAACGGCAAGAGGTAATCGGTTGGATCGAGAAGATTCGGAGGAGTTTGGATATCTGCATCAGCATTGAACGAAGGTGGGTCTATCAGTAAATCCATTAGGTCTCTATCTAACTCTTGGTTGGATTCTTCTTCACCAATAGGGTTAGGGATTACAGGATCCGTTTGTTGGACAGGATTTACCGGATAATGAGATAGGGCGTCAGCGTTAGCGTTAACTTTTCCCTTTTTATACTGGATATCGTATTCAAATTCCTCTAATTTTAAGCGCCAACGGACAAGTCTAGATCCTGGGTCTTTACAGTTGAATAGCCATTGTAATGGTTTATGGTCCGTAAGGATTTTAAACCGGTGACCGTAGAGGTACGGTCTGAATGTTTTGGTGCCGAATATAATGGCGAGGCATTCTTTTTCCGTGACGCTATAATTGCATTCAGCTTTATTAAGCGTGCGGGATGCATATGCAATAGGACGGTCTTGTCCTATTTGGCCCTGGGATAAAATTGCGGATATTGCATAGTTTGAAGCGTCACAGGTTAGAAGGAAAGGTTGCGTGAAATCTGGATACGCAAGGACTGGGGCAGAAACGAGCCTGGACTTTAAGGATTCAAAAGCAAGTTGTTGCTCATTCCGCCACTCGAAGGCGACGTCCTTTTTTAGCAAGGAGGTCAAAGGTTTAGCCAACTTGGCAAAGTCGGGTATAAACCTTCTATAATAGGATACTAAACCGAGGAAAGACTTTATGTTTCTCGGAGATTGAGGGACTGGATAATCTGTCACGACACGAACTTTATCGGGATTGGGTTGGACGCCGTTCTCGTTGATAATGTGCCCTAAGTAGGCGACTTCTTTGCGGAGAAATTCGCACTTTTCTGGCTGTAACTTTAAATTGAATTTACGGAGTCTGCCGAATACGGCTTTCAGATTATCAACGTGTGAGTTTAGGTCATTTGAATAGATCACGATGTCATCTAAATAGACAAAACATCTTGTACCTTGTAGGCCAGTGAGGCAATTATTCATTAGTCTTTGGAAAGTGGAAGGTGCATTTTTTAATCCGAATGGCATTCGCGTAAACTGAAAGTGACCCTGAGGTACGGAAAATGCAGTTTTGGCGCATCATCAGGAGAGATAAGTATTTGATGGAAGCCGGATGTGAGATCTAAAGTCGTAAAGTATTTGCTACTTCCTAATTGATCAAGGATCTCGGATATTTGTGGTATAGGATATGTTTCACCGATAGTGACGTCATTCAACTTCCTATAGTCAATTACTATTCTCCATTTTCTTTGCCCTTGAGAGTCTGCTTTTTTGGGAACTATCCAAATTGGTGAGCTCCAGGGTGAAGATGACGACTCTATAATATTTTGACTCAACATTTTACTGATTTGAGTTTCGACTTCCTTCTTGTGACATTCTGGAAATCGGTACGATTTTGTATGGATAGGGATATCGCTGCTAGTTTTGATTTGATAGTTGAGGGCTGTAGTATGAGTTAACTGATCATCTGGTAGATGAAAAATATCAGAATATTGGGAGCAAAGCTCTGTGAGGGCTTCAGCCTCTTCTTGATTTAGATGATCAGTTCGTAGGGAATTTAAGACTTCAAAGGTTCGATTTGATGTTTCTTGGATATTCATGTTGACCTGAAGGGCAGCATGTAAAGGCTTGATTGCTAGTTTTAAATTGGGATCGATTTTTATGAACAACCCTGAAGTATTGGCTATCGTTAAATTAACACGATGGTTATCTTTGACCTTTACTATACAATTAGATATTAGGACACATTTCGATAGGTGTTGATCCATAATGATACCTTCTTTTAGATCGGTATCCTGTACTGAACACTCAATAACACTTTCAGTACGTGGCGGGATAATATAGAATGGATCATAGAAGTATAGTTTAACTTCGGATTCTCCCATTTTGAGGGTATCGGTTGTATAATCGATTTTACAGCCGAAAAAGGTCAAGAAATCTGATCCTATAATACCATCATAAGGCAAACTTATATCTTTAATGACATGAAATTTGAATGGCGTGACTTTACTATCGTTTAATTTTAATTTTAATTGGAAATGGCCTTCAGTTTGAGTCGGTTCGTCACCCGGGTCAATACCCTTAAGCTTGATTGGTTCTTTCACCAGTCGTTGAGTTTCCTTAATACTGGATAATTTCAATAGGCATATGACGGAGCCTGAATCGACTAATAGGGATAAAGGGATATTTGAAACTTGTGAGTTTAAAACTACATGTGGTAGGAACCTCTTGGATGTATCTAGATTTATTTCATATATCTTGTTATTGGTTTCGTTGGATACTGGCGAGACTCCTGAATTTTTGATTATATAACTGTCGATTCGGCACTGATTACGCTGTCGTTTGACCTTGGATATGTTAATGATAGGACCGTCTGCTTGGGGCTGGTTACCCTGTCGATTGGTCCGTGAAGAATCTAAGTGAAGGTCGTCAGTTCGGGGCTGGTTACCCAGTCGGTTGACCTTCCTTGGATGAGGATTAGGACTGTCAGTTTGGGGCTGGTTACCCTGTCGGTTGGTCCGTGATGGATCTAAGTTAAGGTCGTCTGTTTGGGGCTGGTTACCCTGTCGGTTGACCTTCCTTGGATGAGGATTAGGATTAGGACTGTCGTTTTGGGGCTGGTTACCCTGTTGGTTGGCCCTATGAATAAGTTTTTGTTGTTGGGTGCCGGTGATTATGCTTCGTCCCGTGCGGCACCCTCGCGAGACTCCATTTCGTTTAAATCATTGGAGCCATGGATATAGGGTAAAGAGAAATCATCCGTTGGTTCGTCGTTGGATGTTTCGCGGATATGGCTGACTTTATTATTATTATTTGGTTTGAATTGAAATTTGTTATTATAGAATTCGCGTTTTTTACAATCTTTGATTTCGTGACCAGCAGTTTTACAATACCGGCAAAACAATGCGGCGGTTTTACTCGGATTTGACGAAGTGGATTGTGTGAGCGAGTTTGGTTTTGATGGCCCTGGTTTTGGTTTGTTATTATTAACGAACTTTTGTTCAACCTGTGGACGCTTATACAGGCTTTGTTGAATGCGTTCTTCCGAAATCGCTAAATTAATGGCTTCGTTTAATGTTTTGGGAGATCTACACCTCACAATGTTTGATATACGGGGGTGTAATCCCATTAGAAAATGATGGAGGGCTAAATCCTCCATAGCTGCAGTACGACCGGGCAATTCTTTTGCCTTAGTATTAGATAAGGATATTTCTGTTAACAATTGTGAGAGGCAGGTCTCCACGCGAAGCGAAAATTGGCTTACATTATCTTGCGGACTTTGCCTGCTCTCCTGAAGGTCAGTGAGAAGGTGAGCGTAATGTTTTCGCTCACTAAATTGTGCTTTTAAAAATTCCCTGAGTTGTTCCCATGATGTGAATTCTTTTATGGAACAGGCAATTTCCGCTTTTCCACCCAACTGGCTGAGGATGTATTTAAAAAGGATTGGTCTTTGTAGTTCTGATGCAAGATCATACGCGTTATTACAATTTATAATAAACGAGTTGACAGTTTCTCGGCTGCCGTCAAATGATTTGACGAATTTAAACAAAGTGTTTAAGTCTAGTTCGGCCATTGCGCTACGTGCAATAGCAGCCCTTGTGACCCTGGGACTAGGAGATCTGATAGGCGATTTTTCTGAGTCACTTCGGGATTGTTCTGAAGTTGGGATATCAAGTTTTAATTTACTTTCTTCTGTTTTAGCAACTATTGGCATAATTATGTCGTTTAACCATAAATGAAAGAAAACGGGTCACGGTAACATAAGGTTTTACAACAGTAATTACAGTAAATAAATTCGGATAATAAGTCGCAAGTAAATAACCTTGTATAGAGTTAAATAAAATCTCAGCCTTAGACTAAACAATGACCAAAGACTCACAGTACTAGCAATGCGTGGGCGACGGATGTTATGGCGAACAGGAACATTCCGTTGCGATAAGCCACGTCTCTGCGGCTGGAGTTCGACTCGTCGTCGGGTCTTGAATAATACGGTCAATTATTTGGCATTGACCTCGGCTTTGGATGCAGGATTAAATTTGCAGGAATAGCAGTTACGCGACGCGATGCTCAGGATAACTGACGGTAGGTAGACGTTCACTTATTTATTATTTTCAAGGTACATCAGGTTAAAGTCCACGTTCACTACGCACTGGATTTTGCAGGGTATTTAAGATAGCGGTTACGCGACGTGACTCAGGATAATTGAAGGTAAGTAAATGTTCACATTTAACGTTATTTTCCAGGGTTTAACAGACAGAGCACAGTTCACGTTCACTAGGTACACTTTTGATTTTACAGGATGTTTTAACTACACTTTCACACACTTGGATGGTAATTTATGTATGGTTTTAGGCGTTTCACTATGCACTGGATATTAGCTGGTGCACTGGCGAGTTAATGTTTTTAAGGACACTGGGGATTTTCGTATCCCACCGCTGCCACCAATTGTTATAGGTCTCCGCGTAATTGGCTTTTAAAAAAAAAGAATTATTGATTTCAGGACGTTATATTTCAGGATATTACAATTCAGGATATTTAAGTTAAGTACGCGAGAGACCCATGGGCAGAACCGACCGCTAAGATGGTTGAACTTCAACTGGGCTGACAAACATGGCGACTCTAGCCGTCAGGAAGATTACTAGCTGGCAGCGCTGACGAGGTGCTGATCCAGCATTAACCCCTACTAAGTTAGGGTATAACAGAACGAAATACCTGAATCATTTCATGGCAATTGTGATCGTGCTTTACCAAACCCGCTTCCCCAAGACGCTGAGAAGCTCTCTAGTTTTAGTCCATGTTCTGCTAATGAAATAACAAATATTTTAACCAACCTTGATACAAATTGCAGCACGGGTCTAGACGGAATAAATACAAAAGTCATAAAAAGTGTTAAGAGTTTAATTGCAAATGATTTGAATAAGTGTCTGAATAATCTACTAGCCGATGGGAACTTTCCTGAAACACTAAAAATAGCGAAAGTAACGCCGATCTATAAATCAGGAAATACCACAGATCCTGGAAATTATCGACCAATTTCAGTTTTGCCTGTAATGTCGAAATTATTAGAAAAAATTATCCACAACCGGGTAGAAAATTTTTTAAGTTCCATAAATTATATTACCGACCGGCAATATGGATTTAGACCAAAAAGTAATGCTATTTCAGCTACTATTGATCTCATTACTAAAATTAAACAAAACATAGATAGTAAAAATATAGTTCTGGGTATTTTTATCGACCTAAAAAAGGCATTTGATACCGTCTCTCACAAACTGCTCCTAAAGAAACTGGAATCTATCAATATCACTGGCAATGCTTTAAAAATGTTTGAGTCTTATTTAAAAAATCGTTCGCAAGTGGTTAAACTTGGCAGTCACCAAAGTGATGCATTACCTATTAGGTGCGGCGTCCCACAGGGATCTATTCTAGGTCCCTTGCTCTTTTTAATATATATAAATAACATTAGCGAAATTAAACTACGTGGTCACCTTACCTTATACGCTGATGACACTTGTTTATTCTACTTCGGATCCTCTATCCATCAAATTATCTCACAAGCACAGGATGATTTAAATTCATTATTTGCATGGTTTCAATTCAATCTCCTGACAATAAATATCTCCAAAACAAGTTATATTATATTTAAGGCAAAAAATAAAATAATACCCCATATAAACCACTAAAAATTAATGATGTGCCTCTACAACAAAAAACCTGTGAAAAGTATCTTGGTCTAAGAATCGACAGCTCACTTACGTGGAATGCTCACATTGAACACATAAAAAGCAAGCTCTCAGCACTTTCCGGGTCACTGCGTAACATAGTTCGTTGCATCCCACCAAAATTGCGGTGCACCATCTATAATTCCCTAGTGAAGCCGCATCTACTTTATTTGATCGAAATTTGGGGCAGCGCTGCAAAAACAAAACTGTCAGAACTTCAAATTGCTCAAAATAAACTCGTAAAATACTGTTCAACTATCCGTATTTAACATCAACCAGTAAAATTTATAGAGACACTAAAATAATGAACATCAAACAACTATATATTTACAATACATGTATTATCATCAGAAAAATTCTTACTAAGAGTATTCACACGAACATAACACTTACTCAATATAAACAAATCAGTCAACGTAGCACACGGCGAGCTAGCCTGCTAGTTTTACCCAAAACCAGAACGAACTATGGCAAAAAAATACTTACTTTTGAAGGAGCACAACTTTATAATAGAATACCCTCTAGTATAAGAAATCTTCACTCTTTTAATGCTTTCAAAACTCAACTTAGTCAGTTTATAACCGCGGGTCGATCGTTTCTGGAGAAATGAAGGCATTGTTTAACTAGTCTGTAACTGATGTGTAGCTTTGTGTAATATGTGTATGGTTTAGTATTGTGTAACTGATGACGACGAAACTTGTGTAATTTATGTAATTATGTTCCATTATTGTTCTCAAGTGAGTGGCATGTATGTCTTTATTGAGAATAAAGTTTCTTTAAACCTAAAATCTGAAATTATTCTATATGATAGAAGCCTAAATAAAGATTACAGGAAAAATAAAACGATGTCTCTCAATAGCACAGTTTTTCAGAAATCATCAACATCATATATTCGTACGGAACCCTCGGTGCGCGAGTCCGACTCGCTCTTGACCGGTTTTGTTAGAGTCAAGTGTGCCCTGCAAGCTAAATGGTTGTTTTTGGATAATATGTGAAAAATTTATGGCTGTAGTATACAATGTGCCGCTAAAATGGCGACATTAATTTACACGGGTAGGGCTAGTGGCCAGTAATCCTTAAAAATATAAGATGATATAATTTGTACATTGAAAAGTTAAAATTTTCAAACAAACTAAATAACTAAAGCTACAAATACATAACAAAGCTCTCTTTTTCCTTCAATTCGTCTACTCTTTGCACGTTATTCATTTTAATTTCATTGATGCGCTGTTATATCCGATCCCCGTCAAATGACCTCTGAGCTACAGTTCTTTAAGTACAGGTTGCTCCAAAATACTATTATACAATTTTTTTTTATAAATCAATAAACTTTAACGTTTAAAAAAATTAAAATCACACAAATATTATAAAGGTTTATATTTGCAGTTGGAATTTAAGGGAGAACATGTGTTTCAATTACAATGTTAAGTTGGTTCTTGGGATAAATTCATCCCAACAACGGAATCCTTTATTGTGCGTGGTCCGACACGCACTTAGACGGCTTTTTTATGTACGTGAAATAGTCTTCAGAAATAACGAAAAAAAGATTCAGCTGATGAGATTGACATGTGTGTGACATTCGAGTTCAAATAAATTGACAAAATGTTTGAAACAGCAGCTGGTTGAATAAGTTATTTCAGATGGAACGCTCATTGACCCCATGTTTACAGGCTAGCAATTCAGGTTCAACATACTGCAAAAGGTTTCTTCTTAAAGTTCAACATATTATATGTTAATATCATAGTCACCTCGCTTCAGGTTGGTGACCTAAGTGAGTTTTAGTTATCCGTGTCACAAAATATTTTAGTGACGGCGCACAGTAAGCAATTTTCTTTCAACCACGAAGTAGTGGCTACCCTTCTCAATAGTTTTTTTTTACTTTTTAGTACCTTAAGAATATTTATCCTTAACTTAATAGCTAGCAGAATGCACACACTGGAACACAGTTACCGATTACGTATAGATTAAGGTTGATTCAAACTGGCGAATGCTAATCCTATCACCACTCTCCCAAATTATGTTTGTGTCAACAGGGACAGAGCGTTCTTTCTCACGTCTATCCATATTAAAATGTCAAGAATTTTAAGAAAATCTCTGATATGAATCTCTTGTTCTGGTTAGATATTTTTGTTTGGTGTAGCCTTGGAGAAATTGGAGACCCACCTTGGAGAAATTAATAAGAAAAGAATAATTTATTTGTTGAAAAACATACAGACATTTAAATATTAAGGTGATACACTATATTACACTTTATTCAATGATCTGATATTGAACATCTGTGTCCGAACTAGATATAAAATATCTGTATTTCAGATATCAGCGCTCTTCCCCTGTTGTAAGAGACACTTAGAAATTAAACTTTGTTTGACCTCTATACATAAATCTATAAAACATTAAACTTAAAGATATACAATAATAAAACAGTTGTCCAGAACCGGTGGTCAAGTACTGTGACCATGTTTGAGCGACTACTGGTCGCAACTAGTGGCGACTACTAGTTGCTTGGTCCGGGCACTAATCGTCACCACGTTTGCGCCCTCGCTTAAAGCTAAAATATCAAAGTATACGTAGTAATATTATAGGGGTGTGTTAGAATTTTAATATAAAAAAATGATTAATGTGCAAATTTCTCGACGGTCGAGGACCAAATTGGTTTTAATGAGATTTTTTATATTATTCTCAAAAAAAATGATATTGCTTTATTAGTCCGCTATAATAATGTTAGGACGTTCAAAGAATGAAAATTGGAGGAGTAGGCAGGTACATAGTGGTTTTTTTTTTCTAAATTTAGTAGATAATACCGATGTCGTATTAAATGAATAGGTTTTATCAGTTCATTATTTTTGAAAATATTAGTTTTTTTTTGCTTAGCTGTGTTAATGTTAAATCATTTTAAAAGCCGAATCAATGATTATGTGATTAGTTAGATGAGTACCTACTGACGTTTACTTCTATTTGACATTCAAATATAATTATTAGTCAGTACACAATATCTAACGTAAATAATCGGCTTTTATATTAATAATGGACTGCCTTGTTGGTCTACTGGTCGCAACCGCTGCTACTGAGCATGAGGTCCTGGGTTCGATTCCCAGGTCAGGCAAAGTGTTATTGGGATTTTCCATTAGGAATTTCTCAGTAGCAACCCGGAGTCAGGATTTGTGTCCAGTTGATGGCAATAGGCTCGCCCCTATTACATGAGACTTAAACATAACTGGCGAAATGGGGGTGTACTATAGGTACACCTCTGCCTAACCCTTCGGGGATTACAAGCGTGATGTTATGTTATATTAATAATATAAAGTATTAATTAGCTTCTGCCCTCGACTACTTCTGCGTCGACTTCAGAATTGGGTCCAGAGAGAAATTAAAAATGCAGAAAGACATATTTTATTTTATTTATTTGGGACAAAAAACAGTTTATACGAGTACATTACAGCATTTACAAAAAGTAGTTTTATTACAATATATCGTTGCTACAGTTTAATAGATCTTTCCCTTTTCCAATTTAATTAATTTACCCATGAAAATCAATCGAAATAGAATATCTAAATAAAGAAGTTAAACGTATGGGTATTTGAAACAAAGATATTGGGTACATAAAATCGACGATCATCGCTCGAATAAATTTGGAAATAACACCGGTTGCCAGCGGGTTGCCCTTAAAATGGACGCTCTAATCTTCTAATGTCCAACCTTTTCTGACAGGTGCTGAGTTATAAGCTGTAGCGGAGGGATTTCAAATTATTAGATCCCACTTTTCCAATAATAAATGATAGATTTTTCACATCTGTCAAAGAACAAAGCGCCACTTAAAGCCAGTGCCTAGAGGTGAATAAGAAAGTAATACCTTACTTTTTTATTTGTTTTTGGGTGGGAAATTATCAAATAACTTCTCCCGCTCTGGGCTGAGCGGGAGGGCGTGTCAGACTTTTACTGACTAAAACTCACCCGTGTTCCTTCCGTTGCCTGTGTGCCAGGGCCACAATATCCTTTTCGAACAAACTAGAAACCCTGGCAGGCATTGGTCCTAACGGACCCCGTCAGTTGGTGCTGACATCTCTTTGAGGCGCGCGCGGAACACAACGCGCCATTGACTTGATCCTGGTTCTTGTCGGACGGCGAGCTACCCATCGCTCACCGTCCGCAAGCTCGCCTACGATGGCCGAAAATTGGCTTGCGACTCCCGACGCCCGGGGCGTCTCCTGCGGCGACTAGGGGCGCGAGGGCGCGAACCTTGCCTCTCCCTCACGCATTCCGCCTCCTCCTTTGCGAGCATTACTGCTTCGCAGAAGGAGGTGACGGCCTCCCATGCACTCTCGCCCCAAACCATGGTCTGAACCATGGCCGGACGCGAGAGATCGCCGCCGCCGATTGCCTCCGTGAGGACACGGTGTGCTTCGCCCAAGCTGGGCTGACCTCCACCGTATGCTCCACCGTGTCCTCCAGGGGATCCACGCAGTGGTGACACCCGGGTGTTTCCTCCCGCTTTATCCTGAACAGGAACCAGTGAGGACCTACGACAGGCAAAAGGTGAAGACGCTATGGCGCCTCCCTAGCCACTCCTCAAAGAGGGGATTTATCGCCACAATTGTGGCGTGCCCAAAGTAATACCTTACCTAGTAGAACGTTTTCACTAATACAAGCGTGCTGTTGGATTTTTCTACTTGATTTGCTCGGCTCGGCATCGAAACTTGAATAGCTATGATCTAAGTCTCGCAGTGGTGGCCCAGTGGTAACGGCCACGACTTACGAGTTGTAGGATATAGGTTTGAACCCTGACAGGCACTTTTCTTTGTGTAAATTATTTCATCACCACTGCTCTCAAAACAGCGAAGGAAAATATCTTGAGGAAACCGACCGTCCTAGAACAAAAAATTCGAAGATATGTAAAATCTACCAACCCGTAATGGGCCCGCTGGGACTACGGCCCACTCCCTCTCACCGAGATCGAGGCCTGTGTCCCAGCTGTGGGAAAATTATAGGCTAATTATGCTTCAGTTAGTAATTTCGCTGAAAATGTTATTGATGTTGATCCAAAACTATGGTTATGAGTGCATTAAAAAACACTATCGAGTGACGAACGGTGAACCTAGGCATTTAGAACAACTCTCTTTAACCATCAGCAAAACTTTTCACCACGGCTATTCTCTTAAACACAGTGTCAATAATACACCACTACCTACTCTTAGGAACACAGAAATAATTATCTTATGCGTAACTATTATTTCTCATTTATAATGCTTCTTCTTCTGTAGAAAATTTAAGTATATTAGTTCATTTTGTAGAATTATTTGGTTTACCTTCACATTTCGAAAACTTTACGTCATTGCCTCATTCGCTTGTCGCTTATATCTTGTACTATCGGTTAGAAAATCCAGCAAGTCATGTCATCCTTGCGGTGCCTTTTACTTAGAACCTCTCCACATTAGAACGACGACTGACATTGCTGATGGTTGCCCGCGCGGTATATACATATATACGAACCGATGCAATGTGAAGTGTTTGTACCAAGAAACTGGACAGATGAAAGCAAATTTTGCCAGACTTGAAACAGACACGCTTCGCTCGCTCGGTCAAAAACTTTACGTCATCGTCTCACTCGCTTGTCGCTTATATCTTGTACTCTCGGTTAGACGATCTAGCAAGTCATGTGACGCGACTCTTGCGGTGCCTTTTACTTAGAACCTCTCCACATTAGAACGACGACTGACGTTGCTGATGGTTGCCCGGTGTCCTAGGTGAGAGGTATATGCGAACCGATGCAATGTGAAGTGTTTGCACCAACAAACTGGACAAATGAAAGTAACGTCCAGACTTGAAGCAGACACGCTTCGCTCGCTCGGTCAACTATTACAAGCGATGCGATCCTATTTTCCCCGATTATTACGGTTTGACAAAACATTGAGATTGCTTTAGGTAAGTTTTTTAATATTAATATGTTAAATGGAGTTTAGAAGAATAGTGCGGTCACGCAGATAGACACAAAGGCGATTTTAATCCTAACTAATATTATAAATACGTTCCGTGTGGTGCCGGACGTAAAGAATACCACCATCCTATTTCTTTCCGTAGGTGTCGTAAAAGGCGACTAAAGCGACTTCTAGAGAATGGGCAGCAACGTTCTCTATGCATTTTAACACCTTACTGCGATCGCCAACCCGCCTGCCAAGCGTGGCGATTATGACAATACCAACCCCCTCCCGTTTGGGGAGGCCTATGTTCAGCAGTGGACGTCTTTCGGCTGAAATGCATCAAACATGATAAAAAGTGTTTTAAACGAAACTTTATGGAATAAGAAATTGTCACGAGCAAAGTACACAAAACCACCGCAATACTTTCACGAATCATCCGCTCCATATCCGCGTGTCATTCGCGAAGCATAAACCCCACGTCACGCCGTGACAAAGTCCATTGTCCGCATGTCTCGTTTTTTACCTACGAAAAATCTAGTCACAAAATAAATAAGCGAAGATACACAGAGGTGTGAAGAATTTTCTCTCCCCAAGGGGGATATTTGCTATAATCGCCACGCTTCGCAGGTGGGTTGGCGATCGCAGTATGGTATTAGTATCAGGTCCTGCGTGTCCTTTTAGCTGCACGTTACAGGAGCTGATGGACGCTAGTGATGGCGCCAAATACGTAGCCGAATTCTGGATCGAGTCCATTTAGATTGCCATCGACACGCTAAGAGGAAGAAGACTGGCTGACTTCGTTATTTCTAAGTGAAAGTCCTACTTAGGAAGCATTCTAAAGGCCTTGATTATGGTCCATTCTTTTCAACAGAAAGGAGACATCCAGCAGTAGGAGAATTCATCATCATCATTTCAGAAGAAAGACGTCCACTGCTGGACATATGCCTCCCCCAAAGGGATTGCCATAATGCTTGGCAGGCGGGTTGGCGATCACAGTATGATGTTAAAATGCATAGAGAATGCTGCTAGCCATTCTCTAGTAAGCCCCTTTGTCGCCTTTGACGACATCCACGGGAAGATATAGGACTAAAAGGTGCTCGTACTTTTTTAAAGAATAAAAATCTGAAATCGCCAGTCGCATTGAGTATGCATGGTGATTAATGCTTTGCTTTTTCTAAGTAAGAAAAGGCATTTTCCCAGTATTGGAAAAAATACTAGGCGGATATAATAGTAAAATAGTTTTTTTTTAATTTTTTTATTGAAATCACCATTAACACCTTTACAGAATCACCCAAGGCGATGTTATAGGTCACAATGTCTACTTACACAGATTTATACAAAATAAATTAACAGTAAACATGACAACGTTTATACTATACCTCTTTCAATAATTATTTGTGCCATTTTAAATTACAATGACAATAAATTAAAATAGATGTCACTGGTTGTCAGAAGACGAAAGTCTGACAACCAGTCTTACTAAGAGGTATTATGTTACCCAGTAACTGGGTTGTGAAGGGCAGATAGGCAGTCGCTCCATGTTAAATACTAGTATTGAGCTGCATCCAGTTACACTAGAAGCCGACCCCAACACAGTTGGGAAAAGGTTAGATAGATAGATAGATTTATTTATTTGCCTGAAATATGGTATTTTACAGATTTTATAACACATACACAATAGTTCTTCATATTACGCCTACTATGCGTTAGGCTGATGACACACAGTAAAATAGATACAGAAAGGATATGTACGTATTAAGACGAAGATATATACCAGTGACCTTGAGTAGTTAGCTTGCGTGTTCGGTACTGAGCTCTCGCAACGCGTCGTACGTTCAGCTAGTAATAGGACTCACCCATCAAGGAGCGCTGTCCCCAATTTGACGTAGCATTAATTTATTATACACAAAACAAAAGGTATTTTAATAAAACGCGTGTACTAAAAGATCAATAATTAAATTATCTTTAAATTGGTGAAGGTTTCAGAAAAATACGCTTGGTCGATTTTCCGCCATTTTCAGTTTTTTTATCCGCGTTAGACATAACTTTATAAAATAATTTTATTAAGTAATATAAACATACATATTAACATATTAAGTTATTGAGAAAATGCTCTAATTTATCATACATTTTTTTCAAATCATTAACACTACTCCTTTAGACGTGATCTTCAGTATAAAATCATTAAAAGTCGGTTATCGTTGCTTTAAGTACAAACGTACTGCTTATTTCTTAAGACATATCTTCCAGCAGCCCTGCGAAGGGCAAAAGAAAAAAAATGTAGACAATTCATCTGACAAAACTTAAACATCTATCGGGCTATATATCGGGCCATAGCTGTATCGAGCTGTATATGACGAGCGGATGTAACGGAGACAAATTCGATGACAGATCATGCCATGTCCGCGTCACGTTCATGTCTCATCCATCCCACGTCCACTCTATGCGAACATGGCGAATTTTGTACGTCGAATTTAATAACGTTTATCGGGTGTAAAAAGATGATCTTCCCGTCGTCATTGTGATTTTTTTTTTGTACTGAATCATACCTGGGCATCTTATTATTGATAACTGAGAAATTTAAGGTCAAAGTTGTTTTATTTTGACGTTTATTTTTACGGAAACTAGTTTTAAATGTTATAATAACATTGTGTGTTTTTTGTTGGTGTGTTGTTGTTTGTAATTGGCGTAAAGTTTTGAATAATCAAAATGTTATATTTACTGTCAGCTGTGAAGATACCTTTTATTAAATAAATAAAAATAATAATATTATTTATAATAGTTATAGCAGTCCCAAAAACTAATAACATACAAAAAACTACCACATTTAAAAAATCAGGAAGTATACAGAATTGCAAGCGGAAATTACCAGAGTTTGGAACATGAATAAAGTCACTATAGTCCCAATAGTAATATAATAACAGGTGCTATCCCGAAATAAATATTCCATAGTTTGAATGCACTAAATCTATCCAAATACACTTATTTGACACTTCAAAAAGCTGCCATATTACACTGGCCGCATAGTAAGAAAATTTTTACAATTTGGATAACAATTTCACTGCAGTACAGAGCAATTTACCTTCTTAGAATAATAACTAGAATCTCACCATGGTTCACACCCGTGACATTCTGAAAATACTAGGAAATTACCTGAGAAAATTAATTTTAAATCCAAAATAATAATAATAATCAACAATTCAACTAACTCATAACTATAATAATCTTAATTGTTTTTATGTAAGATAGATAGAAGTAGAGATAGAAGACTGTCTGTCATAACCTTTTTTTTTTGTCAATAAAACTTTTGTATTTTTTTTTGTTTCTATGCATCGTTTTTTTAATAGAACTATGTATTTTATGCCTTTTATGACTCAAAGCAATAAACTTTTAATAAAAGTTATAACGCAAGTTTATAGTTTAATTCTAGTTTATAACCTATTCTTGAGGACCTATCAAAATAAAATAGTACGGAAATTTTTATTGAAAGCAGTTTCGGTATTACTGAAATGCGATTGTGAACTAATTATCTGAAAGAACCTCAGCTGGTAATTAGGATTTAAATTGCTGGAAATGCTCTTTTTAATAGGCATAAACTTTATTTGTTCTTAGCAACGGTTGGAGGATCATTTATTTTTACGAGTGCTAAGAGTGGCAATATTGTGATTAGAGATTTCATGTGGGAAATACTTATAGAACTATAGAGGTATGAGAAACATAGTGTCAAACTCCGTAGAAATGGGAAAATCCTCCGACCAGACGGGTGTTGTGTGATATGAAATTAAATGAACTCGTTTATTCTGTAAATAAGTTAACGGAATCACTTTTACACGTCATATGTGAAGTAGTATAATTATCGTGATATCATAGTAGATACCATGTCTGGTGGGTTACTGCCCAACGGTTGATGTTGGGACGTTTTAGATATGCTAATCACGCGGTAAACATTGCTTGCGCGATGCAGAATATTGTGTGACGTCAGCGTGATGCGTAGTTTGCTTGTGGAGATGTAGATGCCACCACAGGACTTTGGTTTATTTTTGCTTTATCATGTCTTTAACAACAAGACTGCCTCGTTGGTCTAGTGGTCGTGAGTGCTGAGCATGAGGTCCTGGGTTCGATTCCCAGGTCAGGCAAGATGTTATTGGGTTTTTCCATTAGAAATTTCTCAATAACAGCCAGGAGTTTAGATTTGGTAAGACAATAGGCTCGCTCCCTGTTAAATGGCACTTAAACATAACTGGCAAATTGTGGGTGTGCAATAGGTGATGCGATCATTTCCGACCTCCATGCGGGCAAAGCTGCGAGCAAAAGCTACTCAATGATTCCCGAATTTCCTCACTTTAAAAATGAAATCTCTTAACATTCCCCGAGCTTAATTTTTTTCCCTATAAAGATTACATGGGCGGGCAATTTTATCGTTTCTACCATCGGTCCTCTCAAGGGTAGCGGGATTAACAGATTTTAATCTTAATATTGCTCTTAGGCGACAATTTTAATAACAAAGTTGAGAGAACTCGTAAACGCTAGGTCCCGGAAGGTTTTGATAACAGGTAATTTTTATGTTGAGGGTTTTTTTATTTGATTTAGTAACGGTACCTAATATAAGGGTTAATAATGGAGCGGGCTATGCTTGGAGTTTCCTTACGTGATCGAATCAGAAATGAAAAGAACCGCAGTAGAACCAAGGTAAGCGACACAGCCCGAAAAATTGCCAAACTTAAGTGGCAGTGGCAGTAGCATAATAGTCGAATAACAGAAGGGCGATGGAGCCGAAAGTTTTTGGAATGGCGACCGAGTACCGTTAGACGTAGCGTTGGAAGGCTTCCCACAAAATGGGCCGAGGAATCATGTGCGACTTCCGCGATCCCGCGGTCAAGTCTTGGGGTGACCCCCCCCCCCCCCCGCGACATAATATATGTTTGAATAACTCGTCAAAATGTAGGGAACGGGAACAGCGGATTTTTTTCGCGTTTTCTGGTTTGGTCCCATAGTAAAAGTTGTTCATAATGATGAGTAAAATTACCCCTTAAGACGTTGTGCGTTAATTCTGGGACATGTATACCACATCCTGACGTCAATCGTCGGGCGTCAGTTTCCCACGAGACACAACACCCGCCTGGTCGGAGGGTCCTCTCTTTTCTATGGAGGATGAGTGAACTTCACACCCTGTTCCTCATGGCTCTATATGGTCATACGCACACTCGCTTTATTAACAAAGTAGGTACTCTACTACTTAAAGAACAAAACTGCCTGCAATATTTTATTATGATTGAGGTTGAATAAGTAAGATTGTACCTAATTAGCATTTTAATTAGCAGTCATTAAGTACTCAAGCGTAAGACGAAGGTAGGAAGAATAAAATTGTTCAAAGATTTGATTTCCATTTAGAGTTACTTTGGAAGAATAATTACGGTTCTATTTTTAATAATGCCCACGATTCTTATTATCTTGGACCAATATTGGTTAATATTTACAATGATTTTATAAAATATTAAGTTTAATCTAATAAGTGTTATCTTTATTTTTTCTCTCTTCACAATGGTTTACATAGTTATAAATTTAGAAAGAAAGAAAGAAAAGTAATTTTATTTGTCACAGAAACACGTGCATACGAAAACATAAACTCGAGTAGGTAAACATTACACAAAACATCTACAATACGGGGTGTAAAAGACAGCCCTCTGCAAATTAACAGGGTGCATTCAGCTCCTTATTTTGAATCATATTCCACTGATCCCAGGAAAATTGTGTTTTTATCATAATTTCAGTTACATTTCAATGTAAAATTACATTATCTGTACGCAGTATACTCTATTAATGTAAATAACACAACTAAAATAAAAAAAACAACAAACAAGGTTGAAATTCTCTAACGAACGACGTCTGAAATCAGCGAGCGCGGCCGTCCACCCCACCGCGAAAAATCAGGTTCATTGAGAAAGAAGAAAGAAAGAAAAATAATTTTATTAGTCACAGCAACACGTGCCTAGGAAAACACAAACTCGAGCAAGAAACATTAAAAAAAAAAAAACCTATCTACATTATAATCACGAGCACAAAAATAACAAATAGTTGGCAACTGCACGTCATGACTGTGACAAAAAGGCTTGCACTCAGCATGATGCTGTGCTATGGGGGACCCACAACACAGCGCTAATTTTCAGTGGTTACCCGAAAAAATACGTACGGAACTTAAGTCAGGTTTAATGAGTTGAACAACAAAATAAAATAAAATAAACAGTATTCATAATATAATGCCTATACAACCAATTATAAGAATAAATATGATTAAATTACATAAAAAAATATCCGCATGCATAAATAAAGTAGGTATCTATCTAAAACATTTTTATTACACGGGAATATCAAGTGTTTTGTCTCGCTTCCACCCCGACCACCACATTGGATTCCAATAACGTTCCTGAAATAATTTCATGTACCGGTCATCTTAGTACGATATACTGAATTAACCCCATCAGTCTGCGGAGGGCTATCCCTTACACCCTGTTGTATAATCACGAGCACAAAAAGACAAATAGTCGGTAGCTGCACGTCATGTCATGATACAGACAAGAATTATAGCGTTTTGACAAAATGCATAAAATATGATCCTATGTGACAGACTGGCGTACATACTAGGATACCCTGTGTGATGGATCACCAGGCTCTCACCCCGAATTAAATCTAGTTACCATTACAATGGTCAATTTATAAACTAGATTTATGATATTATGATATTTATTGATTTATTGCTGTAATCATCTTCAATATGAGTTGAAAATATACACACACTCACATGCACACGCAAATGCCCATACACACTCACAAACTCACTATTTTAGGTCTATATACAACATTATTTTTACGCCGAAAATATATATACCTATTATGGTTCATGAGATACAGCCTGCTGACAGACAGACGGACGGATGGACAGCGCAGACTTAGTAATAGGATTCCATTTGGGATACCGAACCCTAAAAAACGATGGATGGATTGCGTGAAAGATGATAATTATGAATACAAAAGGGGTGAATATTAAGATTACACCTGATTTAGGTGATGAAATAAGAAGACCCAGACCAAGTCAACTGTACTTGGTCTGGGTCCCGTTCTCATTTGATTTTTAACTTAACCGTCAACATTTTAAGGATTAAAATAATTTGGAGAAATTTGCCACTATAGTATAAGTAATCTGAGACTTGGGAGGAGGCGCGCCACATGGCTGAGCTGGGACTTTGTAAAGTCAGTAACTGGTTGGAAGAAAACCTACTTACCCTTAACATTGCCAAAACTTCATACGTGCAGTTCAGGTTCGCCAAAACCATACCTACAGCAATAAACCTTAAGGTGCACTCTTGCAATTTCCCTGAAAATAGGATCGAGTGCTCATGCCTTCCAATATCACAAAAAACAAATATAAAATACTTGGGTGTATTATTGGACGAAAAACTAAGTTGGCGGCCCCAAGTCGAACTAACTGCCTCTCGAGTTAGGAAGCTTATTTGGGTCTTTAAAAAACTTCGACATGTAGCTGATTTTAATCTTCTTCGCACTATATATTTTTCTCTTGCCCAGTCAATAATTGGTTACTGTATCACGATGTGGGGAGGAGCCTGTAAAACAATTATGATCCACCTCGAAAGAGCTCAAAGATCATTGCTCAAAGTCCTGACTTTCAAACCGTATCGGTTCCCGACCATAGCGCTGTACCAAAACTGTAAAGTGCTTACAGTGAGACAGATATATCTTCTCAATATCACATTGAAGCAACACCTAATAACAGCTATAAACAACAGTTACAAAAGTAAACGCACAATCACTAATGTCTTTAAATACGTCAAATGTAAGACTGCCTCAGCTAGACGGCAACATCTGTTTCTTGCTACGCATATCTATAATAGGATAAACAATGCCCTACTGATCAACCCATTCTCTAAAAATGAAATAAAAAAGAAAATAAACACCTGGCTACAAACATTGGATTACATACATACTGAAAAAATAATAACATAAACCCTGCAATTGCCAGGTCCATTATAAACACATGAGCGATAAATATATTATAATTATATATCATGATATACATTCACACGTACGCTTACGCATCTTCTCTCACACACACACACACACACAATTACACAAACACCATCACACTCGCTTACACATACACACACATGGACACATCCACCCTCACACACGCTTCAAGCAGGTTTTGTATAATTTAAAATTGTTTAAATTTTATTGCATTATCTGTGTAAAACTACTGGGAGAAGACACTGATTCCTGTAACGCAGGTTACAACCTAGCGCAGGAGTCAGGGCTTCCATAGAAATGTAACATACTTTTATGTCAATAAAATATTATTTATTATTATTTATTTATTAATCTGATGTGCCGGCGACTATTCTATTGGAACAGAAGCAGGAAGATTACGATGACAATGTTTATTTAAAAACAACATTAATTAATGCATTAGTATATTCTCTTATATCACCACACAGACGAATAAAAACATACAGTTTTTATTCGTCTGTGTGGTGCCGGACGTAAATAATAGCACTCCCTTATTTCTTCCCGTGGGTGTCGTAAAAGGCGCCTACGGGACTTACTAGAGAATGGGCAACAGCGTTCTCCATGCATTTTAACACCATATGCATACTGCGATCGCTAACCCGCCTGCCAAGCGTGGCGATTATGACAAACCCCCCTTTGGGGAGGGCCTATGTCCAGCAGTGGACGTCTTTGGGCTGAAATGATGAATATTGATGTTTATATTTTAATTAGTGATTAGTATAATAATAATATTAGTAGGTTTTCTTTTTTTTTTTTTATGTATTTGGTTTTCTATTCTACTCTTACACACGTTGTCTACATCTCTTTGTCTACTTTCCTATCGCAGGTATGCTGGAAAAGATTTATTTTCTAAAGAAATCTCAGATATAAATGTAGTAATCTAATATAGACAGCGTGCCGCTACAGTGGCGACATTAATTTAACACACGTATACAGTTTCACCTTCACGTTTTATGAAAATATTTTAATTTCATTAAACATTATTATTTATTGATTTATTTTCAATTTTCTAAAATAGCATCTTGGAGCAACCTGACTTAAAGAAGTGTAGCACAGAGGTAATTAACCGGGGTCATGGATCATAACATCGAATCAATAAAATTAAAAGAAATAACGTGCAAGCCTTAACATAATATATTTAAAAAAAATATATATAATAATTTTTTATTTTTACATAAAATATAAAAATATATATATATGATTATTGGCCACTAATCCTACCAGTTGCTGTTTGTCGAAGGACCGATGGCCGGTGGAGCCGACGAGTCCTGGAGTGGAGACCGCGTATCGGCAAGCGTAGTGTGGGACGCCCCCCAGCTAGATGGACCGACTACCTTAAAAAGGTGGCTGGGATAGACTGGATACGGAAGGCGGAGGACAAGGTGTTGTGGCGCAGCCTGGGAGAGGCCTATGTCCAGCAGTGGACTGCTATACGCTGAGTTGATTGATTGATTCCTACCAGTGTGTCAAATTAATGTTGCCACGTTGCAGCACGCTGTATATTATAAGTAATGGAAAATTGATTGAAACACAATTTTACGTGGATGCAAGGACATAATATATTTTACAGTGACACAACACAATCACTCATAATAGACGTAGGTCTAATTCAAAACATATGGAACAGATTAATATGCCAGTATCAAATCTAAGTGGCTTCCAACACACCCCCTTAATCTATTACATATAATACAAGCAAAACATTCAACAAAAAATTCACTTCTGTACTTGCCTGTACTCAACATTTAAAACAACAAATAAAATTACAAAGTTGTGCTAACCCTATACATTTATCTTTCTATAGCGTATCGCGCACCAAATTCAAAATTATTCTATTACACAAAACACTATCAAAACATAAAACATAAAAACGCAAAACATAACACTTTAAATCGTCTAACTACTTATCCGCCCCCTTAATAGAGTAATACGTCAAAGATAACTGCCCTAAGAACTCTTTCCGTCTTATTACAAAAAAATGCTTAAGTACTGTTTTATACCAAGACCACAAGGTCTAGGATTGTAACGGTATTCAAGTTAATAGCAGGCTCAAAACGTATTCTTATTACAAAACGAAGACTTTTCGAGGATCAGTTAGTACCAAAGAAGGTTCATGGTTCCACAGATACGAAACAAAAATGGCATTCTTTCATTCGTTCATTCTGCATCTATTTGAAGCAACGTTTCGTTTCTCTACATTTTGATATTATAATAACACATGAAATGCATAAATAATTATTAATCAATACAAAAATATGTTATAAATCGTTCTTTGTTTAGGTTACAATATATTAAACAAGCACAACTTGTACTTTTGACGTGCTTTTTATAATCAAGTTATCATATTTTTTAACACCTCTAGCGTGAAGTGGAGTGAATTAAATAGGTACCGGCGCGGCACTCGTAATTTGAGACGAATGTTTATGTTGCGTCCATAAATAATAAATCTTAGTATTAGGTACTGTTGATAATATGTGGTTTGTTCGTGAGTTGTGTCTGGTTAAACCGTTGAAGATAAACTTAGTAAAACCCTAAGACGACCCACTGACCAAAACATGGATTTTTAATTAATATTAAAAATAATTATTATTAACGCGAATGTTCATATTATTATAGGAAATATTACGTCGTACTACGTATGACGATGTCTGTAAAATCGCCGAGACGTCTCCAGCATAATTATCCAAATCTTCCAAATCCATCAAGTCGATTTGTAAATAAAAAGCCACACAATAACAATAAACGCTAACCTCTAGTACAGTTAAGTTAGTCGATAGAAAAACTAGGGGTCTCGGCGGACTATCTTTAGTACCATAGCTAGTTCATGAACTAGTGATAAACTTCATTTTATAATAACGTTTTATTTAGTCATGGTGGCAAACCTAGTAATTATCCTAGTACTAAATTTAGATCGTGTTTTGGAATAAGACGGTTTAAGTTTCGGACCATGTACAGACTTAGTTAAAATGTCAGCTATCATTTTGTCAGTTTGCATGTATCTAATTTCAACTTTTTTACTTAGTACACATTCCCTAATAAAATGATGTTTTATATCAATGTGCTTTGTCCTATTATGCATCATTTTGTTGCCTGCAATCTTATGTGCCGACTGGTTGTCATTATAAATGACGACCGCTTTACTATCCACAGATATTAAACTGCTAAGTAAATTACGTAAATAATTCGCTTCTTTCGAAGCTTGACTTAGTCCTACATATTCTGCCTCCGTGGAAGATAAAGATACAGTAGCTTGTTTCCTACTCTCCCACGTCACAACATTATTTCCTAATTTGAAAATTAATCCAGTGAAAGATTTTCTATCATACGCCCCACCCCAATCTGCATCTACGTATCCATTCAAATCTAATTTTCCTGACTTTCTAAACGTAAGACAAAGATTTGACGTACCTTTTAAGTATCGAAGGACTCGCTTTGCGCACCTGAAGTGTACTTCATCATAACATGAATTAAACTGGAAAAGTACACTTACAACATGTGCGATGTCCGGTCGCGTATTGCAAGCTAGGTAATTTAAACAACCTATCAAACTTTGATATGGCAGTTTACAATTAGAATCGGGTGATTTTTCCAATTTCATTCCGACTTCCATTGGAGTAGTAACAGGCTTAGCATCTGTCATGCTAAAATCGTCTAAAACACTCAGAATGAACTGTTCCTGATCTAAATAAATAACACCTTGATCCTTCCTCAGTCTCATCCCTAAAACATGTCTAGCCGCGCCTAGGTCTTTCACTTTAAACTTTTTAAGTAGATTCGCTTTTAACTTTTTCTTTTCTTGTTCGCAATTTCCAAAGACAAAAATATCATCAACGTAAATTACCACTATAAGCTTCTTGTTATCATTCAGTTCTTTTTGATACAAGCATGGTTCTATTTTTGACTGTGAAAATCCTAAACCTAACATCTCTTTATCTAACTCATTAAACCAAGCATTTGAGGCTTGTTTTAATCCATACAAAGAACGTTGAAGCTTACATACTTTAGTTTCCTGACCCTTAACTACAGCTCCTTTAGGTTGAAGCATGTAAATGTCTTCTTTAATCCTACCATATAAGAAGGCAGTAGTGACATCCCATTGGTCAATAAACCAACCATACTCAACCGCCAAAGAAAATAACAAACGTAAAGTAGAGCTTCTAACAACAGGGGAATAGGTGTCATAGTAATCTACACCACGTACCTGTGTAAAGCCTTTCGCTACTAATCTAGCCTTGTACTTCGTCACCTTACCATCGCTATCTTTCTTGACCTTGAATATCCATTTGCATTGTATTGGCTTCTTATCAGCTGGTCGATCAGTCAAAATCCAGGTGTCGTTCTCCTTTAACGACTGTAGTTCGTCATCCATAGCTTGTTGCCATAAATTACCGTCAGGTCTCGCTAACGCTTCTTCAACAGTCAATGGATCATCATCAATCATGCTTTCCATAGCACACATGACATTACAGCCATAGTGATCGACTTTTCTTCTCTCTCTGAGAGGATACCTTCTGACAGTCTCTTCAGGAACAGCCACTACCTCTTCAGGTATCACCACGTCTTCCACAGCGTCACTTTGTGTACAAATGTACCACCATCATGCTCCGAGGGTCCCACTTCATTAACAGTTATTGGTTCTGTAGAAACAGTACCTGGGTCTCTTGCCACATCCGGCTTAACGCTTTCTTCATTATCCAGGTTAATCGTAACGACGGAATCGTCAGCATTTGCTTTCTCGTCTTGTAGAAAAACATGTTCTAATAATTTGACATCTCTTGCCGTTGTTACTTGCCCTGTCTTGGGGTTCATCAAACGATATCCTTTTTGATTATCTGGGTATCCAATAAAAATCATAGTTTCTGTTTTCATGTCTAGTTTACGTCGCTTTTGCTTCGGTTTCAATGAAAAAGCCAAACAACCAAATATTTTCAGATGACTTACATCTACATCTTTTCCCGTCCATAGTTTCTCCGGTACAGCATTGCTTACAGCCTTTGTAGGGCTCCTGTTTTTTAAATATACAACAGTTCTCACTGCTTCCGCCCAGTATTTTTTGCTCAGTTTGGCTTCCGACAACAGTGTTCTCGCCTTTTCTATAATGGTTCGGTTCGCCCTTTCCGCCACACCGTTTTGTTCCAGCGTATAGGGTACAGTCGTTTGGTGCTTTATACCTACAGACTTCAAAAAAGTATTAAATTGTCCACTACAAAATTCTCCACCATTGTCAGATCTCAAACATTTTATTGATTTACTCATCTCATTCTCAACTTCCGCTTTATACTCACGAAATTTATCAAAAGTCTGACTTTTATTCTTCAAAAAATAAGCATGAGTTTTTCGAGTATAGTCGTCAATAAAAATTAGCACATACCTCGAACCACCGAACGACGGTTCCTCCATCGGACCACATAAATCAGTGTGAACGATCGATCTCTAAAATATCTTTCGCTCTCGTACCTTTGTTTTTAAATGGACTCTGACATGTCTTCCCTTCTATACATGGGACACACGGTTCGTACAATTCACAACTTTTAAATTCCATTCCGGTAACTAGGACTTTCAATTTATTCATATAATTTCTGCTTAAATGAGCTAATTCACTTTGTTTTGACAATGTCAAATTGACGACGTTATTTTTCTTTTCTTTCAACTCGAAAATTCCGTCAATTTCTTGACAGGTTGCAATAACTCCATTTTTATTTTTAATCATGCATTCTCCATTGTCAAAATTCACGCTATATTTCTTCTTCATTAAATTGCTCACCGTTTCCTCGTCCTTTTACACTTATCTTTTGACCATTTGCTACCGAGATCTTCATGTTGCCTTTTTCAGGTTTATAGGCTAACAACGTAGATTTATCGTGGGTCATGTGATTTGAACATCCACTGTCGAGATACCACTTGTCTTTATTAATCGCCTCCTTTGCATTCAGGCAGGCGGTTCCACTCCGCGTTTTGCACTCAGACGCTTTGTGTCCTTGCTTGTGGCACTTATAGCATTTATAAACAAACTTCTGCATATGATCACCGGGTTTCATAGGGGATCTGGCATTGTTTCATACTTGTTTTATAGCCAAAGCTTGTTCCTGGGTTGTATTACTTGTATTTACATTGCTCTGTCTCGTTCCTTCCTGAAGTAACTTGGTCTTTATTTGCTCTAACGTGATCGCTTGACCACAATTATCAACAGCCATTATTAGGGGGCCGTACTCAGCAGTCAATCCACCCAGCAAAATTGAAATGACCCAGTCATCAGACATTTTGGCATCTATATCTGCCAACTGCTGTGCGAGAAAGGTAACCTTCGCAATATACTTTTGAATAGATTCAAAATTCTCCAATTTACAACTCCAAAGTTCTCGTTGAATAGAAATCCTTCTACCCCAACCCTTGTCCTCGTAGGCATTTTGTAAATTTGCCCACACCTGATTCGCAGTTTTTGCATCGTATACGTGTGTAAAACACTCTGGTTCGAGTAACAAACATATCGTGGTTCTTGCCATACGGTCTACGTCTTTTTCTGTGTCAATGACAGCATCTTTTTCAACTACAGTCCACCAGTTTTTATTTTCTAGGTAATTTCTTACTAAGAATTTCCAGTTTGGATAGTCCGACGTACCTTGTAATTTTCTTATTCCGCTCAATCCGCTTATGCCAGGGGAGTTTTCTACCAACATAATTATTGTGCAAGATATTTTCGCAAATTTAATAACCACTTTCAATGTTTTATTTAAAGAACGTTACTCAAATACTATAGGCTCGTTTCTGGGGTTCCTGGGCCCATAACCTAATGGAAAAATTGATTGAAACACAATTTTACGTGGATGCAAGGACATAATATATTTTACAGTGACACAACACAATCACTCATAATAGACGTAGGTCTAATTCAAAACATATGGAACAGATTAATATGCCAGTATCAAATCTAAGTGGCTTCCAACAATAAGTATCACCTTAATATCTATTTTTCTGCTCCTTTCTTCTTGTATGTTTATAATGTGTGTACATAAACTGTTTAAAAAATAAATAATGTGTACACCATACAAAACACTCCACATAAGCTAACAAACAAAATATACAAAGTTAATGTTATGAGAAGAAATAATATACTCGTATATCCATATATAAATATATATACCAAAGTTTTGCATAAACAAACGAAAGTCGCTCAACTGTCCCCAGTGTTAGACAAGTAGGAGCAATTAATACACGGTACATTATATGAACAAATTGACGGTGGAATGGCTAAGTAACTGAGATTAGGGAGTAGGCGTAAGTTGGATGCGGGTTGAACACAGAGGAGTTCGGGCATGGAGTCCTAACACGCACACTAGTCACTGAAACTAGCAACTAACTAGCAATAAACTAGTGATAGACGCGGTGGTCACGCGTAGAAATCCGCGACCACCGCTTCTACCGCGTAGAAGTAAATTATACCAAAAACAGTGTGAGAATTCTTGTAATCGAATCAGAACTTCCAGAGATTAACTCTACCAAATAAACTGTTTAACCTCTTTATAATAAAAAAATAAAATAAAGAAAATCTATAATCGTTTCTTTGACGATTTCAAGACCTAATTGATTAATTTCCGGGGATTCAATTCGTGCAATTAATTCATCCTCTTTGTAACTACTAAGGTATTGAAGTTGCCTGATAGTAAAACACGAGACAGTCGTTATTCGATATCTCGTATTATCAAAATCAGTGTGAGTATATACTTTTATCTTTGGCGTTAGAAAACCAGCATCATACGGCTCATTACATTGGTGACTGCCGTTTTTGGGGGAATGCCCGGTTCAGTTTGATATGGTTTACGCAACTGACCATGTCCTACTGGTAGTGCCGTTTACTATCGCAGGGTGGCAATACGAATGCTAAGTTCTACCATTTATCGCCAGAATTGCATCGGCCAGCAGTATACTATGGAATAAAGTTATATACGAAGCGAAAGTTGGTCACTGAACGTTTCTCCTTACCATAATCATACTGTTCGGCTTATCATTCCATTTCATTACTCCTCTGTGGCGCGTCTCTTGTCCCACAATTTGTCCTCAACCCACAGACTTCGCGATGTAAATATATTGTCGCTAGTTTCGGGCACAATTTGCCTAAATTTGCGACGTGAATTGATTAAACGGTCGTTAATAATTGGAATTGGGTTGTTGTGGAATTTAGGTTTAATTATCTGTAGATTTTAGTCGTTTCTGTGTTAAGTTGTAGGGAAGCAATGAGTTTGTTTATCTTAAGGTTGTAGTTAAGAGTTTTAGTTATTATTCAATTTTTAAAGTCGATCTCGTAATAATATTGACAGCGTCGTTGGTTTAGTGGTCGCAAGCACTACTGCTGAGCTTGAGGGCCTGGGTTTGATTCCCGGGTCGGGCAAAGTGATATTGGTTTTTTCTATCTGTAATTTCTCAGTAGCAGCGTGGAGGGGAATAGGATATGGGACTTAAATATAACTGGTGAAATGTGGGTGTACACAGGTACACCTCTGTCTTACCCTTTGGGGAAACAAGACGTGATATTATGATGTTGTGTTATATTGCTTTACTACCCTAAAGGCGTGCACGAACGATCAACGAACATCGAACATTGAACATTTCCCAGAATTCGTCACTATATCACTTTTCTCTAAACTTTCAAATTGAATGGCCTTTATTGCTATTCCATTGGGTACCTAATACTTTAACAATCATTTCCATGCAACCAAATTTTCTAAAACATCAAACAGTTAATCTACCAATGTCAGGGTGAAAAGGAGTAGTAAATTTTACAGGGGAGGATTTTACTGCGGTCTAGAATGACTCGAAAATTAGTATAAATAACCTGTATGTCAAATAATGGAAACGTCACAAAATAATTTTCAAAAATTACTCCTTTATGTAAGCGAGCTCTTAGAAGGGGTTTTTGGAAATTCGAACATAAATGGGAGTGAAAAAGAGGATTTCTTTTGCATGAAAAATCGTATTTCTTAAGTTGATAAACTTAAAACTAAGCACGAATACATTCTTATTAAATTAATAATGTAATACAGTTACTAACAAAACCAACAAAGGGATTTTAGGGGACTAAAGTTTGTATGGAATAATTTTAACGTGCTTTCTGGTATTTTTGACAAGAAATATAGACAACTAAGTTTTTGGATTTTTCGAAAATCGATCAGCAAATCATTGCGTGTCTGGATTAAGTCAAAAGTAATCGATAGTAAATGGCGAAATACATCACTGAAGATTTTTTTTTATCAACCTATTTGGGGTGAAAAGAGACGAACAGTTTATATGAAAATTTTATTTTTCCTTTGATTAATAAATTAAATAATAAGTCTATATATTAATCAATAAATACATAATAAGTAAAGGATCTTAATCATAAATTTTCCAAAACTACCGGCTAAAAGGGGTTGGAGGGGTGTTAAATTTTGTAGGAAAATAATATAAAATCCACGCGGACGAAGTCGTGGGCAAAGTGTTTATTTATAGATATACTTATGTAAACAGAAAGATTAATTTGTGAATTTTCTTAGAAGACTCACACCTACCCTAAAACCAGAAGCTAATAATCTAACTATAATGATGTCAGCGATCAGAGGGATCGCTGACATCATTTAACCCTCATAAGGTCGAGTAACCTGATTACTTCCCACTTACCATCACGAATAACGATACTCCGCGATATAAAAACAAATGATGTTCAATAAAGCCCAGTTTGTTGAACATTTTATTAGCCGTAACAATAGGATATGTCACATAAATTCTTCTTTTGGTACCGCAGTGCGGTAGTTAGTACTTGTCTTCGCGTTTCTCCAAGAATAAAATTAAAAGTGGTCTGAACTGTTTGTTAAAACCACTTTTTAGTTAGTGGTGGTTTGTTTAAGTGACTGTGAAAAGGTTCTGAATTTAACTGTTTTTTTTTCTGTGTGTGTTACTGCTTGCTTCATGCATTTTATACCAGATTTTTGTATGATTATGTTAAGGGTTAGTTATATCATCATGCTGGTCCTGGTTTTTTTATCAGTGGTGAGCCTGATATGGAAGAACATCGTAAGTGACCTATTGTAGGTATTTCACTTTTTCAAAAAACAATCAATAAAATACCTCTCCTGTAAATTTTAATTTATGTCGCTTACGATGTTCTTCCTTATCAGGCTCGACTTTATGAAGAACTTCTGAAATAAATAATGGTAAATACTTGTAACTACTCTATAATTAATGCTTTCTCAAGGACACTCAATAAGACAATAGCCGCCTTATTACAAAACAAGATTTATATTTTGACATGGCTTAAAGCATAGAGCCAGTTTTTGTAATAAGAACGTAACAGTGATTGAAATACTGTTCTTTATACAAAACTGAAAACTTAGTTCGGTACTAAGTTGTCAGTTTTGTGTTTAGAAACTTTACCATAGTCGGAATAAAGTTCGAAATTCAATAATGGCTCCATGTTTTAAACCTGGGTCTGAAGATAAACCTTGTTTTGGAATAAAGGGGTAGAAGTTTTATTGCTATGTAACCCATACGGGTATTTAGTGACCCTGAACGCCTCATTTAGCAAACAGTGGTTTGTTGGATGAGGGTTTCCCGAAATGACGTTCACTAGGTGGTAAGTAGCACTAAGATGTGAAGACCTGTCAAAAGTGTCAAAGCGCCTATATTTTCAGTTCAGGCTGGATGATGAACGAATGAAAGAAACGAATGATAAACGTCATCATAATATGTGGGCGTCCCAGCAAAAAAGGTCCTGTTCTCGGCATTCAGTTTCTGAGATATAGTTTTGTAAAGTTGGGTGGAAAAATAGCATTTCACGATTTTAATTGATTATTAATTAATGCTCAATTATCTAAAAACCAAATATAATAAAAAAAATACTAAATTAACCAAATACCATCATTATTGCCATCATTATTTATCTAAATGACTTTATATGAAGTTTCTATGTATCAGAAATTTTAAGAGACAAGTTTAGTAAAAAGGTCGGCCATGTCAAATTTGAAAATGCTTGTTCCCAAATCAAGGTTTTTCAGAGTTTCAACTACATATGTCTGATTAAAAAAATGTGCCAGTTTTTAAATATTTTTTTAATTCTTATTATCAATTTAACATTCTAGATACCGAATCTGTTCTTAACTCAATACCCCACTACCGGACCCTTTTTGCTTGGACGCCCACATATATTTTATATTTATTGTCAAAATGGAAGATCTCTTGTCAAAGTGGCGCCATCTGGTGGCGTGAATTTTCATGAAAACCCTTATTGCCCATCTGTCTTCTGCTTAGGCTTAAAAGACAGGAAGCAAAATCGCCAACAGAAATTGAACTATTGGTAAATAAACTTTCGAAACTGTTTCATACATCCCGGGCGTCGGGAATCGCAGGCCGATTCCCGGCCACCGTAGGCGCAGGCTTGCGGACGGTGAGCGATGGGTAGCTCGCCGTCCGATAAGGACCAGGCCCGGGTTGACGGCGCGTTGTGTTCCACGCGCGCCTTAAAGAGACGTCAGCACCAAAATTAACAAGGGTCCGAAAAGGCCAATGCCTGCCAGGGTTACGAGTCAGTCCGAATGGGATATCGTGGCCCTGGCACACAGGCATTTGGAGGAACACGGTGGGTTTTAGTCAGTAAAAGTCTGACACTCCCTACCGCTCCGCCCAGAGCGGGAGAAGTTATTTGATGATTACCCACCCAAAAAAAAAGGGTATAACCATAACCGACTTTACGGTTAGATAAGCAGATGGCTTATTCCTGTAATTGAAAACGTTCAACTGCCTCGTTCGTTTAGTGGTCGCAAGCAATACTGCCAAGCACGAGGTCCGGGGTTCGATTCCCAGGTCGGGCAAAGTGTTATTGGGTTTTTTCACCAGGAATTTCTCAGCAGCAGCCCGGAGTCTGGATTTGTGCCCAGTTGATGGCAATAGGCTCGCCCCATATTACACGGGACTTAAATAAACTGGCAAAACGTGGGTGCACTATAGGTACTCCTCTGCTTAACCCTTCGGGGATTACAGGCCTGATGTTATTATGATGTTTTTTTTGGGATAACCGTCCGCTGGTAGTTTTGTTACAAAAAAAAAACATATTTTTAAATAGGTATTTCATATTTATATTTATTTGCATTCCATAATGTATAGGTAAAGGTGTTACAATGGCTTAAAGCTAAAGTACAATTAAAAACCCTGTAGGGCTCAACAAAAGGTATAATATTCATTCTTAAAATAAAATTAGGAAACAATTAGTAATCAACAATTTCAACTACACTGTGGTTGAAGACCCCCAAAAAAATCATCAAAATAAGCTCTAAAGCCCGGTCCCATTTCTTCCCATGGGTGTCGTAAAAGGCGACTAACGGACTTACTAGAGAATGGGCAGCAGCGTTCTCTATGCATTTTTAAAACCATACTGCGATCGCCAACCCACATGCCAAGCGTGGCGATTATGGCAAATCGCCCCCCCCCCCTTTTTGAGGGAGACCTATGTCCAGCAGTAGACATATTTCGGCTGTAATGATGATGATGATGATGAAGCTCTAAAGTCAGGTCGCGGAAAAGCAGAAATAATTTTGTACAATGATCCCATCATAGCGCGAGCGATAGAGATAAGTAATGATGGGATCATTGTACAAAATTATTTCTGCTTCGCGACCGGACTTTATCAGTATTATAAACCTAAAACCTACATACATTCACAAATAAATTTTTCGTCAAGGTAAGCTTTGCTTCTCCAGTATACTCCTCTAGCGTAGTCCGTTTTGGCGGGAGTCACAGGCTGATTCCCGGCTACCGTAGGCGCGGGGCTGCGGACGGTGAGCGATGGGTAGCTCGCCGTCCAATAAGGAGCAGGCCCGGGTCGACGGCGCGTTGTGTTCCACGCGCGCCTCAAAGAGATGTCAGCACCAACTGACGGGTCCGATAGGGCCAATGCCTGCCAGGGTTGCAAGTTTATCCGAAAGGAATAACATGGCCCTGACACACAGGCAACGGAAGGAACGTATGTAGTCAGTAAAAGTCTGACACAGCGCGGGAGAAGTTGTTTGATAATTTCCCACCCAAAAAAGCGTAGTCCGTTTCACTCCCAAATTACTCCACACTCCACAAATGTTTGATTAATTTCACCCCCGACGGGGAGGAATTAATAAAATTTCAGAGCTTTTGTTTAAACTGACAACCCTAAAGGTTTGGTTTTATTATCTGATGCGAAGCCAGAAGTAATTACAGTTACTATTGTTGCTTTGAGTAGTGTAAAAATGTATGAAGAACGTAAATTAAAAATACATTGTGATCCCTTTGTTTTTTGCAGAGAAGTTGTTGTTATATTTTTAAGTTGGTTTATGCGGGGTTTTTGTTGAGATACGGGAATTGTGTTGTACTCGTAATTGAAATGAAATGCAATGAGAATTCTTTGGTATTTTAGTAAATCTTCTTGAATCAATCAGCCTAGTCTTTTCCCAACTATGTGCGGTCAGCTTCAAGTCTAACCGGATGCAGCTGCCTATCTGACTACCGCAACCCAATAACTGGGTAATACGATACCCGTTGGTAAGACTGGTTGTCAGACTTTCAGGCTTCTGACGACCCGTAACGACTGTCAAAGGTCCTAGAAAGACGGCTGGGACCAACGGATTAACGTGCTTTCTGAGGAATGGAGAGGCCTTGATATGTATAGATGGTCACCCATCCACGGACCATCCCCGGCAAGCGTAACTTAACCTGATGGATCGACCCGTACGGCTGTTATTACAAGCCCCTGTGAAGCAAGCCTCTCTAGTAAGTTTTTATTAGCTTCTGACCACTTAATGAAATAATATTCGAAACCTTACGAATTTATTTTAAGTAGTAGAACCAATGACGTATTGTATATAGATGCGTCATACGCGAACATTAGTGCACTCAAAAACAGCGTAAGCCATGAATGTAGCTACATACTTGCGTACAATCATACAGTGCGCGAAGAAAAGGAAAAACCTATACCAATAACTATTGTTAGAAAGAGATGAACATACATATTTAGCTACGTCACTAGCTACTGAAAGAAAAAAAGAAAGAAAAGTTGTTTATTCTGCACAAACAAGACACACATTACAAAAATAAAATACAAATTGACGAAAAAAACACACTCTAATACAAGTAGCCAAATTGCAATCATATTTTAAGACTATGAAGTTTATATAATAACCAGAAATAAAATTAAGAAAAATATAAATAATAATTGCTAAAAGCCTAGTATTCAAAACCTTAAAAGTTAAATGTTTGACAATGTTGTCAATTGCTTGATGTCAGTGTCAGGGCTTGTCAAGGCAGGCCAAAGACAAAAGACAATATATATGCATGCTTATTGCCGCGTACGGAGTACGCGTCGGTCGCAGCAGTCAGGAAAAATGGCTGACCGGCTGTACAAGTACAAAATAAAACAATGTTTTCTTAAAATAAAAGAATACAATAAGTACTTATGCATGAACTGAGACTGTTTTCTGTACTCCCACAGTAGAGAAGTGTAATTTATTTGTACATCGTGTATAGACACGGGAAGGCATTTTCTTCACAAATAATTGCTGAGAATTGCGAGTGATTGTGACGTGTAGCCGCGTCACTGGATGGCGCGTGACTAATTTCAAGTCGGGCAATTGCCTTGTTTTTACTTTGCCATTATTGAGCGCCGGTAACGCATCTAAAGGTAATACATCATTGAGTAGAACGCGTTCCTGAGAAAAAGGGTTGACAGGCTGACATACAAACAAAAGAGACAACACACCGACAACGAAGTGATCCTATATGGTGTATTCCAGTGCTTATAAACGTATTTAGCCTTTACTAGAAGTGGTTATCGTATTATTGGTTCAGCAACTTCAATATCATCAGGTTTATGCCAGAATATAGCAGTTCGTCGTATGACAGCGGCCCCCTGACATCATCTCTGTCATCAGGAGACAGCCGCCACGCAACCATCAATGCGACGCTCTGCTAGAATGACTGTCACCAGCCAAAGTCACTCATATCCCAGCTCATCGGTGATTCTCAGTAACTTCGTAACAAAATGAGACGGTACCACTTGCTGCGCCGTCATATTTTTACTACGGGAACCAATGATGTCTTACCTTTAGTTGCGTTACCAGCGCTCAATAATGGCACAGTAAGAGCAAGGCAATTGCCCGACTTAGATTTATTCGCGCGCCATCCAGTCTAGCGGTCACACGTCACAATCACACGCAGTTGTCAGCAATTATTTGTGAAGAAAATGCCTTCCCGTGTCTATACACGATGTACAAATTACACTACTACTGTGGGAGTACAGAAAAACGTCTCATTTCATGCATAACTACTTATTGTATTTTCTTATTATAACAAAACGTTTTTTGTTTTGTACTTGTATAGCCAATGAACAAGCAGCAGCTAGTGACGTAACTAAATATGTATGTTCATCTCTTTCTAACAACAGTTATCGGTATAGGTCTTTCCTTTTCTTCGCGCACTGTATGAATGTACGCAAGTATGTAGCTACATTCATGGCTTACGCTGTTTTTGAGTGCACTAATGTTCGTGTATGACGCGTCTATTTATAATACGTCATTGACGGGAACCATATCAATTAATGTCCTTACATTTAGAAGTCATGCTTGTAAATACAAAACCGTTAAAATACAAATTTAATAACTTGTGATTCAAGCTAACTAAATTCGTATAAAATTCCAAAGAGAATCATAAAATCGTTGCCAAAGCCAGTTAACAATACAGGCCATCTGAAATAATCCTTAAAAAGAATCAAAAGTACTGGTCGGAACTGATATTGTTGAAAGGTTAAACTTTTTGCTGGGGGCGTTGTATAAAAGGTACAACTTTTTAATTGCTGTTATTCCAACATTTTGTTCGGAAAGTTATTAATTGTATTGTGGTGTAACTTGAAAATGTATTTGTAATAAGTACGACTTTAGCGTTCAGTTCTGGGCGGTGGACATTTTCGGCCTGGCCTATTCCCAGCTATGGAGTCAGCTTCCAGTCTGACCGGATTCCACAACCCAGTAACTGGGTAATACGATACCTCTTGGTAAGACTGATTGTCAGACTTTTGGGCTTCTGACGACCCGTAATGACTGCACGATCCACGAATGACGGCCGGGACCAACTTCTTAACGTGCTGTCCAAGGCACGATATGTAAAGATAGTCACCCATCCAATGACCAACCCCAGCAAGGGTAGCTTAACCTGATGGATCGACCCCCGCGACTATTGTTACTTAGCCCCAAGCTCCTCCTATCAATTGATACAGATAATCACCATTTAAATATCAGTCAAAGCTTCGAGAACTCCAATCAATGAAATGCCCAATTACTTTAAGTCTAAAAGTAATGCAGCAAACCATTCACTTTGAAGATTATCCCCAAAATATAGAATATAATGGTGAACGTTTTAAATAAGTATTTCATCGCCATTTTATCACACAATCAAAAGCATTTACTGAAAAGCGGCCAAGCGCGAGTCGGGCTCACATACGAAGGGTTTGTTTGTTTTTTAAATTATCACCGTACAATATTTAACTCTACATATTTTTTTTTAATACCTAACATAACAAAATGCCTTATTTCCCCGAAGGATTGAGCAGAGGTGTACCTGTAGTACATCCACATTTCGCCAGTTATGTTTAGTTCTATGATAGGGGGCGAGCCTAATGCCATCAACTGGGCACAAAGTCAGACTCCGGGCTACTACTGAGAATTTTTTATTTTTTTTTTATACATAAGTAAAAACATCAAGTTTCTTGTAACCTCTCTAATTTTTTTATTTTTATTATTTGTTATTATAGCAACCATTTTGGTACACACAAATTACCTAATGTATTAAAAATATTTAATTGTAGGTTATTCAAAATTAAATTAAGTATATGAATGGTTGAATGAAAATAATTTCTATAATATTAGGTAAGGATTTTTTTGAACATAAATTATAATGTTTTTAAATTAAAATTTGTATAATCATCTAAGTTTGCATGTTTTAATTTTAAGCAAAACATATATATGATCTCATTTCCTATAATAACGCCTATGTATACCATGTTTTAAGCAAATAAATTATCTTATCTTATGTTATCTTATCCCATTGCACCCCGACGTCGGGTCCCGTTTTTTGGTACAGTACCCTAAAAAAAACAAGAGTTTTCCTTGAATATAATAGCCCCATTTTTCACAGGACTTAGAAGGAAAATTATCAGTAATGAGACGTTGAAGGTACCCAAGAATTTGTATTTAAAAGGCTTCTTCATAATACTTTTGGTTCTTAATTGTGCGATTTGTTGATTAAACGCTTGAAAGGAGATTGCTTTTTTCGTCGTCTAGTCATTGGAAAATTGTGAAGGTTAAATATTTGTTTGCTTACTTCGATAAGGCAAGTACAAAATAATTCTGCATTGGCAACACTCTAGCGGCTTGTATCTCTTATTAATATTATCTCAAACAAATGCCTGACATTAGGGGACTGCCAGACTCTTGCAAAATTTAAAAGACGAGTGAAAGAATACTTACTTATATTATACTGTACTGTGTGTATTGTACTGTCCTTGATCTGTTTGTTTTAGCTGTAAGTCTCCCATGTTATTTAAATAAATAAATAATAAAGAGGTAAACATTGTTTGTAAGTTTGTTTAAAGAAGGTAATCTCCGGAACTAATAATCCAATATTTTTTTTTGTCACTGGTAGGTAGCTACATTATTTTTGAGTGTTACAAATTATATTCATAGCTGAGCTATCAGAATTTTTGTCTAGCAAGTCGGAAAGAATTTCTGAGCAATAACCAAAGTGATTTAAGATAGATACTATAGAGAGGCCATCAGAAGTAATGTCATAGAAACATTGATCCCATGTCTTAGTAGCGCCATCAAGCGTATTATAGCAAAATTCAATAAAAGCTAAATTTGACACGTTACACTTTTACCGACACCAACCTTTGATTACGAACCGTCAATTAGTTTGAAATATCCAAGAAAATTATTTATTTTATCTAAATTCTGGGTAAATTACAAAATATTAACGAAAATAAACCGTGGATAAGTCTAGTCGTTTTATCACTACGAGATTTGCAATACCATATTGAATAATTAGGCATATACTTCAAAAATAATTTTCTTTTGATGGACACGAATGCGACTTCACATGCAGGCGTACCACACTAGACTGAGTGACTTTTGCCCACTAGGACAAATGTATCGGATTACAATTTTGTTCGCTATGTCCCGTGTATTGTTAAATAAATAATTTAAAGTCTTTGGCAATAACCTAACAAAGAATTCACGATAGTATTTTAATCATTAGTACTATGCTACTAATAGGACTTGGGTGAAAGGCACACAGATAGTTCATAACCTGGGTTAGGCGGACGAAGTCTCGGGCAGAAGCTAGTTAAAGAAGAAAGGTTGAATCTTAGAAATAGCGATTATTCTGTGGCCTTTAGAAGTCATTAGGTGACCATCCTTATATAGTTATCCTTTTACGTTTCTTGCTTACATACCTACATAATTATTAATGTTGTATCTTTTAGATTTATAACGCCACAGTTGCATCGGCCAAATACAATAAATTATTTACTTAAGAGGCTCTCTCGGAGATGGATACGTAGTCCATACAAACGTAATACCAAAATAATTTGTAAGTCAAACATATTCTTAAGGTAGTGTGTCTTTATTCCGATTGGAATACAGAATATCTAGGTTCCCGCTGCTGCTACGCCGGCTCCTTAACAATAGACGGGACATAGCGAACAAAATCGTGATCCAATACATTTGTCCTAGTGGGTAAAAGTCGCTGAGTCTAGTGTGTCTAGCATTTCAAGTCGCAATCATGTCCACAAAAGAAAAATATTTTCAAAGAAAATATGCCGAGTTGCGCATTACGATATTGCAAATCTCGTTATGGTAAAACGACTGAACCTAAGTTCGGTTCATTTAGATGGCGTCACTAAGAAAATGCATCACAGTTTTGCTAAGACATCTCTTCGCTACTACTAATACTATAGAGAGGCTATCCTCTCTATAGTATCTTAAATCACTTTGTACTCGGCCTTATCGTTATTTACATTTTCGTTGTAAATCTAAAAAGGTTGGTATTTGATCCTGTTTTCTCTCAATTAAAGTGAGTACACTCAAAAGGCTGTTTACCTCTTTACAATTTGTTGACTGGAAACATGCTATACGAAACCCCTTTTAAATAACTTTGACTTTGGTAATGAATTTCCGTTTTTACCAAGTTTATACATACTTGTAAGCATTTATGTATTTAATGTCACGCCTGCTATATACTCCGATGGTATCGACAAGGATGTACTTATACAACATGTCCCAGAATTAACGCACAACCTCTTAAGGGGTCATTGTACTCATCATTATGAACAACTTTTACTATGGGACCAAACTTGAAATCGCGAAACAAAAATCACCTGTTCCCTACATTTTGACGAGTTATTCGAACAGAAATGTAGGGAAGAGCTGCGCGATTTCAGGTTTGGTCCCTTTTGATAAAAGTTGTTCATAATGATGAGTACAATGAGCCCTTAAGAGGTTGTGCGTTAATTCTGGGACATGTTGTATACAACATTATTTTTAGTCTAGGCGAAACCTGAATATTGTTTGTTCAGAATAAGGAACTGAATCGTTTTCAATAATTTTTACACCATGTTGTATTTTGCCCCAAAAATATTTAAGTGTGATGGAAAATGTTATCACCATTTAATTACTTATAATACAATCGCTGTACGGTTAGGTACCTACTGCCAAATTATTACCACTGAGCTTAAGACGACCCTGGAGGAACGGGGGCGCCGTTTGCATGTTTTTGTACGGACAACCAGGTAACATAACAACCTTATAACTTTGTGATTTTTCATGATACAGTTTTGAAATTTTGTACATAAATATTCTTCACATAAAAATACTATACACGTCTTTCGGGTTTCACATAAACTAAAAATAATGTTGTATAATGCACCCAGATTCTGCTTAGGGGGAGCCTATTTCCATTTACCGGTCACAAATCCAGACTCTAAGCTGCTAAAGAGAAATTCTTGTTGGAAAACCCCAATCACACTGCCTGAATACTGGAAATCGAACCCCACGTCCAGCAGGCCAACTTGTGACCACTAGAACAACGACGCATTGCATCAACTATATTCTATTGGTTTAGGTTGTTAAATAAAGGTAAACAAAAAAAACCTCGTGACGAGACAACTGTGAAGTAACCGAACAAACGTAATACCGGTCACTTCAGTTGTCATGCTACTTCATAGTTATGCTCTTCAATTTAGCAACGTTATAATTCATTGGCGTTTTGAGAACCAAAATTTTTGGGTTCTTTACAATAGACAGATTACGAAATATTATAGTATTATTATTAATCTAATTAAAAAATTGTGCTCAAGCAGTTACATCAACGAAGAGTAGTTTATGAATAAAAGATAAAGTTTAACTTACATTAATAAAAGTGGAAACTATCGTAAAAATCAAAAATCCATTTAATTTGGATAAAAGTTACAACATGTTTTAAAAAAATCCCTTTTTACGATTTGTTTACCTTTATTTAACTACCTAAACCAATGGAGTATAGATAATTTTAACCCAACTGTGGAGAAGCCCAAAAAAAAAGTAATGTTAAGTAACAATAGTCAACAATCTCAAGGAAGAGTAGAATCAAATCTACTGTTAAAACCTCCTGTTCACCTAACATTACCACAAGTTTGTAATCCTATTCCCCTAGTGCTATAATAGCTTGTTCCGTGCTGCAGTATTCAAATTGAACAAAAACGATTCCAAGACTTAGTGCTATCGTTCTCTGGTTCTTGCTGGCTGTAATATAATAGTGGCGTGTAAGCCTATAAGGTGCTAGTAACTGTTATTTGAACTTTGCTTTTGCGTGGCAAAATTAATTACTTTCAAATTAAAACACATTTTTTGACGTTAAAAACTTTTATTTTTTTACCAAAAAATTTTTATTTAGCAAAATGGCTCGAAAAGACGCACTCATTTGGTTACTCTAAAACATATAAGTACAGAAGGCCTATTTATTTTTCCATCGTTATTTGCCAGCAGTGGGCTCAAGGCTCAAAGCTCAAGTTATACTTATTAAAATTTCATAGTTTTTTTTATTTCTGGACAATATTAACATAATTCAAAAGCTAATGGTCTGTAAATTATAATAATAATATATGATAAGAATATAAAAAAGGGAGAGAAAGAATTATTGGGCATCAAAAAATTCGTCTGCGTCTCTGTCAACAGGAAAAGTGCCCAAAAGGCTGGCAGCATGGGCTCGTTGTATGCCGATGCTGATTCTTTGGCCAATAAATAGGCCAGCTCTCTGGTTACGTGAAGAGTCAGTCAACAGCTTGGCGATTTCTCGTAAAACTGTTTCAACTCCAAACGACTTGAACAAAAATTAAGTTTCTAAATAAATATGAATTGAGCCATATTCTACTGTATTTAAAGTGAAACTAATAATGATGATTTGTGATGGTAATGGTCTTATGTAAGCCAAGATATACCCGAAAAAAAAATGTGCTTGCAAATCCTATAATATCCAATACCTAGTGTCGAAATACCACTGTGCCTGTATCTACAACGCTCCATGCCAACTACATATTAAAGACCTGATGTCACACAAATCCTGCATCGCGCAAGCAGAGTTTACCGCGCGACTGGCATAAATACAACAACCTGACATCAACCGCCGGGCAGTTGCCCACCAGACACAGCACCCGTCTTGTCGGAGGATCCTCCCTTTTTTATGGAGGATGGGTGAACTATACACCCTGGTCCCCATACCTTGGTGTAGAGGTATGGGGACCAGGGTGTATAGTTCACTCGCAAAAATAAACTTGCGCCATGGATTTAGTACTATTCATTCTGTCCCTGTTACTTCTACATACTAAATATATTATTATAATGTGAGGAAGGAAAGTTGCGGATATTATTCGCATTCGTACGTAATACAAAATTAGTTGTGAAAAGCAACGCGTCGCATTTATCATTGGTAAGTTAGTGGATTAACATTCGTGAAGTTTTTACTTAAAGCTTCTAGAGATGTGACATTATAAATTGTGATGGCGGATACGACGTGTTTGAATTTAAAAACACGAATCCGCATAACCCTACTAATATTATAAACGCGAAAGTTTGTAAGTATGGATGGATGGATGGATGTTTGTTACTCTTTTACGTAAAAACGGCTCGACAAATTTTGATAAAATTTTGTATCGAGGTAGCTGACACCCTGGATTAACATATAGGCTACTTTTTATCCCTATATTCCTACGGGATCGAAACTTACGCGGGTGAAACCGCGGGGCGCAGCTAGTTATGTATAATGTTTTAAACTGATCTTATAGGGGTGGTACACAGTTAAGCCGTTGGTCTCGGTTGTCATTCGTGGATCTTTGACAGTTGTTACGGGTTGTCAGTAGCCCGAAAATCTGACAACCAGTCTTTCCAAGGGGTATCGTATTACCCAGTAACTGGGTTGTGGAGGTCAGATAGGCAGTCGCTCCATGTAAGATACCGGTGTTCAGCTGCATCTGGTTACACTGGAAGCCGACCCCAACAAAGTTGGTAAAAGGCAGGCAGATGATGATGACACCTGTTCGAGGCACATTCGCAGCATTTGTTGAACAACAAGGCCGACTCGAAGCAATGGCTACACGTGTTTGGGTTTCATTCGGCTTTTGCCGATCGGGAAACTCCGTTCGGTATCTACTCTCGCTGAATCATGTACTTATTAATTAATTATTCGGTTTGGCCGCCCGGAACTTGTGCCGAATAAAACCGAGTTTATGTATTATATTACTTAATTGCTTTGGGTATACAAGTATGTAGCGTCGTTCTTAAATGTGTACAAGTGTTTGGTCCAAAATAAATGATTTATTTATTATTATCTTTTATTTCACATATGAATTATATTTTTAAATATTAGAATATAAAATAAAATATCAAACCATTTAAAAATATAAAAAATAGTAGCCCACCGATATCGAGAACAAGGTCCAAGCTACCGAGGGTCAGGGCTCCAGAGAGAGGAACCTCCTGACAATGCGAGCCGTGTCCAGAAGTACCGCTCTCTGAATCAGGCCCTTAATCCAGCTGCCCAACGAGAGCCTCCTTAGGTGTTGGTCGAGTATTATTTATTATTCTATTCTTACTTAACCTGTTATTATTTTATGTTTATTTTTTGTTTATTAATTTATGTTTTAACACCTGTGTGAATAAGTTTGTATTTTTATCTTATAATAATAGACATTTTGGTTTATACATAAGGCATCTGTTAAAATAAAAATCAATAAAAAAACTTTATTGCTAAAAAGATTACAAAGGGGCCAATGTAAAACACATTGGCCCCAAACTAGGCAAGCCTGTATCTTGGGCACCAATAAGAGGAGGAGGGTTTACCATTTAAATATTTATTGAATAAAACATGCTCGTTATAGGTAACAAATACTAAGGTTTGCATCAAATTACTAAAAATGTGATAATCAAAATTAAAGAAAACAACAAACCAATCGAGAATAAAAGTAAAATATTAATAATAAAACTAGAAAAAGCGCTATTATGAGTAAGAGTGAGATCATGATTGTGTTGTGAATGTGTGTGAGAAAAAAACATTAAATAGTTTATTTTTGTCAACAATAAATTAGAAGCCTTCAGACTGGAATAAAAATAAGGTCTGAATAGCTGTTCTAGTCGGCAGACTAAATAAGTTTCAAAAGTTCTCTGATATTTTAAAATTCGATCATTATTTTACAAGATACTTCCCAACTCTGTAGTATTTAGAAAATGTTAAGTTTTCACTGATGTTTTTTTCTTTTTTTTTTTTAAACGTTGCCCCACACTAGGAATTGCTCCTGTATTGTGGGTGCGTTTACAAACATTTAAACTCATATACACAAACAGCCAGACCCGGAACAACTACTTGTAGGTCATACAAATATTTGTTCCGTGCGGGAATCGAACCCGCGACACGCAGCGCAGCAGTCAATCGCTTAACTAACTGCGCCAACCGTGTCGTCGTGTTACGTAGATACTTCGATTGGGTTTATATTTGTATCGATTACATATATCATAATTATTTCTGCATCCAACATTGTTTATCAAAACTGTCATTATTTTTATGTATCGGATATTTGCAATATCCGAAGCGTGTCACATCACTAGATACAAGTGAGGACAAAAGCAAGCTTCGCGCCGTTCCGCTAATATTGTTTTCTGAGCCCCTTTCCGTGATAATAGAGTACAGCCAAGGTTTTTGTTGACGCCATGAGGATGGCAGCAGTGACAATTACTGTAGTATGTACCTAAGTATGTTGATTTTATTCTACAGGCTTTAATTTTTAGGGTTCCGTAGTCATCAACAACCCTTATAGTTTCGCCATGTCCGTCTGTCTGTCTGTCTGTACGCGGCTTAGCTCAGAGACTCTTAGTACTAGACAGCTGTAATTTGGCATGGATGGTTTTTTTTTGTAGACTCTTGCACGTACAGTTCAGGGGATGATATTTTTTTCTCGTCTATCCCATGGAGTGGGATATCGTTGGATAGGCCGTTTAAAACTTTTCGGGTCTGTGTAAACCATTTTTCGATTCAGGCTTTAAAATGCAAATTTTTGTAGTGTTAGCTAGTGTTCACCCCCACCCAGGCAGCTAAATGGTTGTTTTTGGATATACGAAAAAATTCATGGCAGTAGTAATTATAGTGAAATTAAAAGGAAAACTATCACAGCTAAGTAGGCTTTACAAGTTAATGAGTAATAGTTGACGTTTTTATTTTTTATTTATATATAAATTTACCACAGAGGTTTATAAAATGTATGCATTAGATCAAAAAGATACTGGCTGAAAATAAAAATCGGTTGAATAAAACCAATTTGGTGAAAAACTTTGTTTTCATTAACTTGAGTTTTTATTTTGAGTAGGTATATTTTATCACGGTAGGTAGATCGGTAGGTGATAGATTGTGCACCTTGCTAAAGTGAGTAATTAGTGCACTCGTGCTACTTTAGTGTCCTCGCCCGTGCTCGGGCACCAACATAACACTCTTGCATTAATAACTCACTTTGCGCTCGGTGCAACAATCTACTATTCTTCAGCAGTAGGCCCGCAACTATGTCTATGGGACCAGTGCATCAGAAAAGGGCAGTCTGGCCCTCACAATAACCTTCAGGATGCTATTGGAGCTTCCACGTATCCTACGCATTATATAGGGATGCCGTTCTTTTGCGCATGATAGCCTCAAAACTATCTATGACTGCTTCGGCATTTATGCCCGACGCACTACAGAACCGCGGAAGCCTCAGCAACACCCGAAAAGCATTAAAGTAACACGGACTTTCATTATTTCTGTATTTTTTTAAAAGAAGTCCTAGCTAAAGGCATCCAAACATAATTTTACCATAATATTGCCTCCGTCAAAATCAACCTACATTTTAAACCTAGCATTGTTTGGTGCCTCACCACCACTAAGTCCTATATCTTCAAGAAAACAAGACACACTTTTAATAAACAAACAGTAACTGAAATCTAGCATCTATTATTGACGGGCCATTCTGCACTGCCTGGTTCAAGCAAACTTAGGCTTCGTTCACGGTCTCAAGCGACTCGACTTTTGACGAGACTTGCGTCAAGCGACACGCTCACGCGTCATCTGTTTCCTTCCGTCACCGCGTCGCTATGCAAGTCACATTGTAGTGACCCCTGGCATGCTTTAAGTTGAATCTGCAGCAATCTGTGGCTGTGTGTAGACACACAGACACGCGAGTGATCCTATAAGGGTTCCGTTTTTTCCTTTTGAGGTACGAGACCTTAAAAGGTGCTTAGAAAATCACTCATTCTCTCTTTTTATCTCTTTCTATTGACTTAATTCATTCTGACACTTATGGCTTTTTTACCTCAACCAGGTTTCAGACTGGCAAAAGTAGACTCATCTTTCATGGGGTACTGTTTAAAATGTTATAATAAAATCCCTCCCGTCATACTTCAACTGAATGAGACGAAATTCAAATCTTGTATAAAACGCACACTATGCAAGCAGGCATATTATAGGTTGGGGGATTACATCGCTGATAGAAATGCTTGGCTCAATGCTGGTCCAGCTCCACAACCACAACTAATTTATTAACATTTGAAAATACTGTTGGAGCTGATGAAGATTGGAATACTATCTTTTCATTGTATAAACTCGAATCTCCTTTGTATTATATAATTGCATATCACAGGTGTGAGTACTATGTACAATAGAGCTACCATTTACCGGGTAATTATGTCTTTCATTGACTTAAATGTGCCCTGGCGGCTGAGAATATGTCATGCTCACTCAGATGTCTCGCTGATGGTGGCGTGTGTGTTGGATCATTTAGCTCCCTTCAAAATGGTTGAGCTGAATGGTGCTGATCCATGCGTCATGTTCGTGAACGGGCGCTGTCAGTTGGGACTGGTCATTTCTTAGCTGCCACGGCTTATTTTTAATTATTTTAGTTTTGAATTGTTATCTTTTCATCACGGACGCTTTTGACGTATTGCATCGTTCTCACATGTTTAACTTCAATATGAATGATGTAACCAATATTTTGTATCAATATTTTAATTTAAAAGAGTGTCCGTGGAGTTTCTTGCCCGTTCTTCTCCATAGGAACCTACTATTTGGAATGGGCAACTAGCTTCATATTTGTAACTGACCGACTTCTTGACAATTCAAAAGTGCCTGTCAATGGTTTAGTTGAAATAAATGCTTTGAGTTTGAGTTTGAGTTTGAAAGTGCTTCTGTCTAATACAAAAGAGTCACATACTCAACCCATTACAATGAATGAATTTGAATTTGAATTTTACGTAGACTTAAGCAAAATTTGTATTTAGTATTTTACCTTTTTACCTGAATAAACTTTTATTTATTTATTTTTTAATTTTATTTTATTAGGACATTTATTAATGGAATACATTTCGTCAAACAATATAGTATATGTATTGTCATATTAATATGACACAGCTCGCTTCTCTCCGAGGCTTTGTTCGCGTTTATGGTGCATCCGCAGCTGTAGCCCGCAAAATTAAAATTTTCTTAAGATTTTGTAATTTGCAGGTCATTTTCAGGTTGTATCTTGATCAAAATATTATATAATTGTCGACTATAACAGGTATGTATTTTACAGAATTATAATCATTAGAATCATGAATACATCTCTATAAGTTAGATTTGTTCCATGGAATTATTTACTTTTACATGAAATCTTGACATTGGGAAACAAATCTAACTCAGAAAGATGTATTAATGATTCTAATGATTATAATTCTGTAAATACATAAAACTGGTATAGTCGCGGATCATATTTTCAATGATACAACCTGACATGACATGCAAATAGCAAAAACGTAATGGCCGCCAATAGACGTTCAAGTAATTTGATCAAACAGGCTGGTTCAAACAGTTTGATCAAATGGGCATGAATGTCTGTGGCAAAATTTTATCACATTTAATGAGTAATCCAATGGTAATAAATAGTAGTCAAATCATGCCAATTTGATCAAACTGTTTGAACCAGCCTGTTTGATCAAATTACTTATACGTCTAAGGCAGCCATAAGAAAATTGAATTTCGTGGGCTACAGCTGCGGACTACTTCTTTCATTTGTTTTCTTTGCAGTCGCTGTTGCAAGACGCGTTTCGCTTGAGTGTGAAGTGGCCACGGGGATAAGGTACGGTTTCCTAGAAGACCAGTGCCGCTACATAACGTTCGACCGTCATGAAAATAATGGAAACGGGGTTTGACTTGTTAAATACCTGGTTCCACTTGTTGACGGGCCTACTCTGTTCGTCCATATTTATTTATTTATTCATTTAACACTTTAAGCACACAAAATGTACAGAAGCGGACTTAATGCCATAGGCATTTTCTACCAGTCAACCTTTGGGTGATGCAGAGACAAGCAGTGGTAGGTGCAATAACGAAAATTGTGGAATAAATATTTATTTAAATTTATGGATATACATACATATACCTATTAAAAACTTTAAATATAATATATGTACCTAATTATAAATAAATATAAGACCTTATAAATACACATAAATACACGAATATACCAACAAACCAAACAATCAATGGGAAAACATTACCGTTGTGATGATACTGCCAGCTTCTTACGAATGTGCTCGCGAACTTTAACTTTAAAGGATAATCGGTTGGTTGCCATCCTGATTTCCTGGGGGAGCGCATTCCACAGAGAGATAGACTGAACGAAGAAGGAACAGTGAATTAGGTCAGTGCGGTGAGTGGGACATTGAAGAAGACGATTGTGTGATGATCGTAGATATTTATTGTGTTTGGCGCAAATGTACTGAAAGTGGGGGCTAGACAACTAGGAGAAGAGGGAGAGTCAAGAAATGAAAATAAGGTGGTCAGCGCCCATACCTTTTAACACTGTAATTTGATAACATTGTAAATAATAATAATAATAATAAAACCATTTATTTCAGGCGACACAGGCCCATAGAAAAATACCTTAACCTAAACATACATATTGTATAAACAAAAAACTTGTGTTAATAGAATGGCTTATGACTATGTTAGTAGCACTTCACTTTGCACTAGACAGTGCTGTCCAGTGGAACTTGTCCGCGGAAGCGACGGAACACCACGTCCTGCGGCCAAAAGTCTTCTTCCATGACGAGGGGCAGATAACAGTTCGGAACACGCACGACGAACGCATTGAAGTTGACGTTCCGGCGCGACTCCAGTAACTGCACCCTCGGCGTGTAAAAGCTCATTATTTTTAAAGAGTAACCGTGGAGTTTCTTGCCGGCTCCTCTCCATAAGAAACGACCAATTGGATCCGTACACTTCACTTCTGACGTTTCATAAGTGCCCGTGTTTATCACTACATAGTATAAAACAAAGTCGCTTCCCGCTTCCTGTCTGTCCCTATGTATGCTTAGATCGTTAAAACTACGCAATGGATTTTGATGCGGTTTGTTTTAATAGATAGGGTGATTCAAGAGGAAGGTTTATATGTTTAGAAAATGCCACGCGAATGAAGCCGCGGCCAGCAGCTAGTGTGAAATAAAATATTTTTAATTTTGATTTTTTATTTGAAGTTATGTTGGCAAAAATGTTCTCTAGGAAAACACACCAACTTACTTTTATAAATAACGTTTTAGTGACGTCATTCGACGGTAAATTGCAGACGCTATGTGTGGCCACCACAGTCTTAAGTAACCCTAGCTTTACCGGCAACGGCTGCGGCCGTCTGGCAACATTCCAGATTTATTTTTTACTAAAAAACATCAACGAACAACTGTCCCGGCACAGTTTCGGCAACTTCTCGGCCAGTTTGTGAGCCTTATTCTGGAAAGAAATATTAATCTTGGAGAGAATTAGGTTCCATTATAGAAGACTTTGGAGTTTTTGTTTTTGTGTTAGGCAAATATTAAAGAGAAATTGGTATTTAAATAAGTTATTAGGTTCAGTTATTCAGTTCTACTGTAGAATATTAATTTGAATTAAATATAGTTGCCTAAATGTTAAAAACGGGTTGGATTTTTATCCAACCCTTTTCTAACTCAAGCTATGGACGGACACAATATTGTTTGAGGAATAAAAACGTGGCTGTGTTTCTATTGCTAAATTACATAACCGATTCTGAAATTATTTCTTAAACGTAGCTTGCAATGTGGCTGGAGAAAGACAGCAGTTTGTAGGGTTCCGTAGGAACCCTTATATTTTTTCTATGTCCATCTGTCTGTCTGTCCCCAGCATAGCTCAGAGACTCTTAGTACCTACTAGAAAGCTGTAATTTAGTATGGGTGTACATATAAATCACGGCAATAAAATGGTAAAATAAAACTTTAAAAAAAAAATCTTTAGGTTATCTCCTTTGCACGTAAAGTGGAGATGATATTTTTTTCTCGTCTATCCCATGGTGTTGGGTATCGTTGGATTAGGCTGTTCAATAATATTGCGAGTCTGTGAAAACCATTTTTCGATTCAGGGATTCGTTTGCGTAAATGTTAAGCTTTAAAGTGCAATTTTTTGTTAGAGCCAAGTGTGTACCGGGGTCCCTGATAGCTAATTCGTTGTTTTTGGATATGTGAAAAAAATCATGGCAGTAGTATATGTATAACAAAATTAAAAGGAAAACTATCACGGCTACTTAGCCGTGATAGTTTTCCTTTTAATTTTGTTACTATTACTCGTTAACTTGTAAAGCCTACTTAGGCTTTACAAGTTAACGAGTAATAGTCGACCAACTTACATTTGTAGTTGGAGAATTGCCCGTGATTTATATCGATTTAAGGGAGAGGATGACAACCTTGACACGCAGCGGGCGAGGCAGCGGGAACATCTAGTAAACATATAAAATTATATGTTATAAAGGATTCATTATAATAAACGAACTTTAAAACACATCGTATTTATTTTTAACTTTAATCTCAGTTCGCCGTATTGCCTCATTTCGGAAAATAACACGTACACAAATTCTGAATAATATAATGTATTAATTTAAAGCCCTTTGAATTTATATCAGGCACGTTTATAATAATCGAAAAATGAGCTCAAAGTCAGTAGACTTTGGTTTAAAGTAAATCTGATGATAATATTTAACGTTATTTCGTTCTCGATATTATTTATATTTTAAGCATGATTTATATTATATTTTAATAAAATAAACTATCAATTTGTTTTTCTTACAACAAAGATTTTATTATTTTTAAGTTTAAGAGGTTATTAAAACCAAGTAAGTACTTCATGTCCGTTTGGTGCCGGACGTAAAGAATAGCACCATCCCATTTCATCCCGTGGGTGTCGTAAAAGGCGACTAAGGGACTTACTAGAGAATGGGCAGCAGCGTTTTCTATGCATTTTAACACCATACTGCGATCGCCAACCCGCCTGCCAAGCGTGGCGTGGCGTGGCAACCCCCCCCCTTTAGAGGAGGCCTATGTACAACAGTGGACGTCTTTCGGCTGATGAAATGAAAATGATGAAGTACTTTATGATCGGCCGAGCCTTTTCCCAAATTTGTTGGGGTCAGCTTCCAGTCTAAACAGATTCAGCTGAATACCGTATTTTACATGGAGCGACTGCCTATCTGATCTCCACAACCCAGTTACTGGGTAATACGAAACCCTTTAGTAAGAATGGTTGTCAGACTTTCGGGCTCCTGACTACACGTAGCGACTGTCAAACATTTACAAATGTCAGCCAGAACCAACGGATTAACGTGTTTTCTGAGGCACGGGGGGGGGGGGGGGTTACGAATACCAGCTCTGCGGTATTTTTTTTTTATTTTTTTTTTCACAGCAATAGCAATATCGCAGCATAATGCTGATATAGGAGCCTTTTTGGCATCGCACAAGTCTTGATTGTTTTTTTTTTTTGTATATTGTGCGTGTCCCAAATAAAATATTTGTAGAAAAAAAAAATAGAAAAATATTTTATTATTACATAATCAAAATTTAGACAACAATAATCATAAATCAACAACACAATATTCATCATCATCACACTCAAATTCTTATACATACGTATCATATTCATCATTATATTCATTATTCTTTAACTGTATTTTAAATTATTATATTACGCGCACTTATATATCATTTGTATTTTAAATTATTTTGTTATTTAGGCTTTTTTTTTTGACGTGACAACGTCTTATAATTCGATTGAGCCGGCTGCACGCACGAAAAAACATGACTCATGCGGCGTTACCTCGCTCTGAGGCGTTCCATGTAAGGCTTGAAGTGCAAGCGAGAGCGCAGAACGAGCGACAAAGAGGCACAATCGGCCTTCGCGTTCGGCAGCGTTCGACATCCGTCTCTCTCCTACTTGAGTGAGCGATGCGTCTGCGTGGACAGCTGCTATACTATAGTACATTTACATGTTTTGGTCGAGTATCAAGTGCAGTGAAAAGTGAATGTGGTGTCAATTGTTTATAGCAACGATAATTGCAGCGATAAAGGTAATGATTCTTTCGATATTAATTATATGTTCAGTGTTATATTGTCGAATATTCCTGCTTTCATCATTAAAATAAATAGCATCGGTCCGCTAGTGCAGCGATTGTAGGTTATGCTATAATTGACAAAATTAAAACAATAAGGTAACAGAACTATTTCACGATGAGTAAAAAATCGATGGCTTTACTATTTAATCGAAATAATTATCGAGCGTAGCTATGATTTAAAAAAAATAAAACATAAATATTAAATCTTCCACATATCACAACAACGTGTCTGACATGACAGGTTGGACCAGCCAGCCGTCAAAGGGAACATTGTCTCCTATATCACCATACCTCTAAAACTAGATTTACGAAAATTTTGATGTTTCCAAATTTTAAGTTTTAAATGTAAGATTTATAAACAATAATTTAATCATTGTTTAAAATTAAATATTACACATGTTTAAAAGTTGTAAAATAATTGCTCAACGCACATTTATACTTGTAAAAGCTATTAAATTGTAAAAAAAAATTGACATAATTGTATTTATGCGTATAAATAAATCTAACTTGATCAATTTCATTGTGATTTCCAATTACCTCCTTCTCTTTAAACATACAAATCTATTAAACAAATGAAATTAAAATTTTGTTTTGAAAAATGCTACCATTCCATCAGTATTTTCTTAAGACGTTGTCACGTTCAACTATCGTCAGTAAATCGACTTTACAGTCAACCGATTTTTTTAATTTATGGTCTTACGGTCACTCATCCACGAACCGACCTCGGCAAGCGTACCTTAACCTACGATGGACCGGTACGGCTGTTATTATTTAGTAATAAGTAAGTACTTATTTATAAAATTTCATGGATTTTATTGGCCACATTGTGGAGTAAAAGAACAATAGAACATTTGCATAACAGTAATAAGACACGGATCAATCAATCAATCAACTCAGCCTTTAGTCTCTTAGGAAAAAAAACTAAAAACTTGTGTCTTCCACAATTTTCGTTATTGCACCTACCACTGCTTGTCTCTGATTCACCCAAAGGTTGACTGGTAGAAAATGCCGATGGCATTAAGTCCGCCTCTGTACATTTACGTGCTTAAAGTATTAAATAAATAAATAATAATTATTGCCTTGGTAGGGTTTTTTAGCTATTAAAAAAATAGTTTGTGGCTGCTCGGAGTATGAGGTGAGTCGCTGCGCAGTAACGAATGTATGTGTCAGCGGGGGTGAGGGGTGGGGTACTGCGCCGCGAGTAGCAAACTTCAGACCAACCAGAAAAAAAAATCAGAGCCCGGAAAAGCCGGAAAGCCTGGAATACACATGTATATGCATGCTTGTATGCTACTAGGTACCATGCTCGATATATTAAGATCCCATGTTATAGAGGGCGAGCCGGACGGCTGCGGGCGGCTGGACGTAGGCCATTTCCAGGCTGCGCCACAACAACCCGTCCTCCGCCTTCCGCGTCCAGTCTGTCCCAGCCACATTTTTAAGGTCGTCTGTCTATCTAGCTTGAGGGCGTCCCACACTACGCTTGCACGTTCCGCGGTCTCCACTCCAGGACTCAATGGCTCCACTGGCCATCGGTCCTTCGACAAACATGTCCAGTCCACTGCCACTTCAGCTTGCTTACTCTGCAGGCTATATCGGTAACTCCGGATTTGACACGGATAAACTTGTGTAAATATCATCAAGCTTCATAACACTTCACCTCCATACCCCGCAGGCACCAGTATAATCCCTTGGGGAACACCGTCTATTTCAAACGTTTACTCACCCAATCAATTGCCCTGATTACTTCCATTCTTCCGCAAATCTAAATATAAATTTAATAACAAATTGAAAGTGACGCCTCCTATCCTCAAATTACTTCCTTTAAGAATAAGAATTGAATACGTCTTTTTCATCCTCATTCAAATCTATCTTTCAATAAAAGATTCGTTCTACTTGCCATTATTCAAATGAAAAGAAAAATTATTCAAATGAGAACAATTCAGTATTTAAAATTGGAACCGGGGTGGAAGGTCCGTTGTGAACATGGTACCCGAATATGACAAGCCTGGAGGCTATAGAAATTATTTGTTTGGAAATGTAAAAGAAAAGTTTGTGGAATTGAACAAAGTTTGGTCGAAATTATACTTTTGGATTCAGTGCTGAAGTTCTAAAAGGAAGATAATGAAAGGCATAACCTGACAATGATTACTGATTACAGAATAATAACAAAAAAAAAGCGACTTTTTCTCAAAATTATTATATCTGCTAAGGTAAGGGAACTGTGCCAAAGACAATGGATCTATGGTTTTCTATTACTTAAGGACATTACGTTCTAATCTGTGTTCTTAATCCGCTTTCGTGTTCTCAGGACACATCATAAATATGAAAAAAAAAGAAGGTAAAACCGGCCAAGTGCGTGTCGGACGGAGCCCTTATAGGATCACGGATCCGTTTTTTCCTTTTGAGGTACGGAACCCTAAAAGGGTTTATTCCAAAAATCCCCACCCACAAATCCCCACTGGTGGGGATTGTTACTTTTTTTTCCAAAAATCCCCACTGGTTAAATAAACTCAGCCTAGTGGGGAATTTTGGAAAAATAAGTAACTATCCCCACCAGGTGTTGTTGTTTCTAAATAATTAAAACAAAAAATGCGTTAATCAATACCTACGATAAGTAACTAATTATGTCAATATTATAATAACCAACTTCCATTATAAATTGTTTGCATTGAAACTAAACTCAATTGACTAGATTCAAACAAAAATTATTTAAACATTATAGGATCACGTAAATCGTGGTTGAGAATTTATCTCATTCTTTCTAAAAAAATGGCACTGTAATGCTGCCACGCATTAACTCTAGTTGAGCATCTAAGATGAACTGGTCTTTTTCTTTGCTTCTTTGTGATCGCGGTTTCCGACGGTGACTTTCGTTAGCACTTCTTTCATAAAACAAAGCGTCTTCATGCAAAAAATGTAGGAGTTTCAGTAAACTTGGTCTTTTTTTCGATATAGCTGCATTACGTTTATTATGCCACCCTTCCAAAATGTTTGTCGTTCTGTGCCTCTCTCCGTAAACACATAATACTTTTATGAAATCTTCTTTTATCCATTGGCTTAACATATACTGGCGAAAACTGTCACTGTTTTGATTGTCTGGGCTTTGGCTGGCAACATAGAACCAGCCTTCAATTCGACAGCATATAATTCGGCAGCAGCATCGTACAATGATTCAGGTTTTCAGTTGAGTGAGTCACAATTTCCTCTTTTTTTGTTTATCCACCGAAATAAAACGGCACCAGTTAAAAAAAATTGAAGTCAGGAACCTCGCAGAAGTTACAGTTCCTCTAAAATTTAAATCATTGCTCATAGCAGATTTTAATGATTATAAAACTCGCATATTATTATTAGCTACCAAAAACGCTCGTAGTCGCATGAAAACGATAAACGTTTTTTTTGGAAATAGGACATTCAAAAGGAATAGAATTAAAATCGACATTCAAATCCATTTGATCAACTTTATACAGTACATGGTAATCTCGGTAGCAGTTTACTGAAACTCCTACATTTTTTGCATGAAGACGCTTTGTTTTATGAAAGAAGTGCTAACGAAAGTCACCGTCGGAACCCGCGATCACAAAGAAGCAAAGAAAAAGATCAGTTCATCTTAGATGCTCAACTAGAGTTAATGCGTGGCAGCATTACAGTGCCATTTTTTTTGGAAAGAATGAGATAAATTTTCAACCACGATTTACATGATCCTATAATGTTTAAATATTTTTTGTTTGAATCTAGTCAATTGAGTTTCGTTTCAATGCAAACAATTTATAATGGAAGTTGGTTATTATAATATTGACATAATTAGTTACTTATCGTAGGTATTGATTAACGCATTTTTTGTTTTAATTATTTACAAACAACAACACCTGGTGGGGATAGTTACTCATTTTTCCAAAAATCCCCACTAGGCTGAGTTTATTTAACCAGTGGGGATTTTTGGAAAAAAAAGTAACAATCCCCACCAGTGGGGATTTGTAGGTGGGGATTTCTGGAATAAATCCCTAAAAGTTACCATGGCTACCAAACCTACGGTTTTATACTCAACAGGGATTCTACTGACATTGAATCTATGTTGGTTTTCAAATCACATTAAATCATTTATTTGCTTGAATATGGGTACATGAGGTGATACATACAAACAAGTTCTTTAAACCATATCCTACCTAAACAGGTGTGCAAATATCTACTGTAATAGAAATATTAGTTATATTATTCATTAATTTACAAATATTAATATTAAATTATTTATGAAATTTATTAATTATATAATTTTATTGTTATTACTTAACTTGTTTTTTTTTTAACTTGATAGATCCACGCGTTCCTGAGAAAAAGGGTCTTGACAGACTGACATACTGACAGACAGACAGACAGACGGACAACCAAGTGATCGTATAAGGGTTCCGTTTTATCCTTTTGAGGTACGGAACCCTAAAAATAAGCTAGATGGAGTCGACATTTCCTATCTAACTGCCCCTGAGAAGAAATGGCGAAACAAACTCAGTTTAACTCAGGGGTCAATGTATCTTTTAAAGTCCAGACATAATCTTGGTCAGATCATGTGAGTACCATGTAGATCCGTGTCTAAAATGGTCTTTTGAGGAAAGAACCACAGAAATTTGAGTGAACCTGTCCAATCAGTGCAAGCATTTGTCAGTAATCGTGCAGCTCAACTCAAGACTTAAGGCGACGATAACCTTTAATGGCTTTTAATGATTTTATACTGAAGATCACGTCTAAACGAGTAGTGTTAATGATTTGAAAAAAATATATGATAAATTAGAGCATTTTCTCAATAACTTAATATGTAAAAAATATTTTAGATTATGGTTATATTACATAGTGAAATTAATTTGTAAAGTTATGTCTAACGCGGATAAAAACTAAGAATGGCGAAAAATCTACAAGCGTATTTTACTAAAACCTTCACCAATTTAAATATAATTTTTATATACGCGTATTTTAGTATACGCGTTTTATTAAAATATTTCTTGTTTTGTGTATAATACATTAATAATGCGTCAAATTGGGGACAGCGCTCCTTGATGGGCGATTCTATTACTGGCTGAACGTATGACGCGTTTCGTGAGCTCAGTACTGAACACGCAAGCTAACCACTCAAGGTCACTGGCATATATCTCATTCTTAAGGAGCTCAACGACTCGACGAACAATATCAAAGAAAGGATATTTGGGTAGGCCGCATAAAGTGCTCAAAATGCTAGACCATCATTAAAATTAAATAAGAAAGAAAAAATTAAACCGGCCAAGTGCCGGAAAAAGTCGATAAAACCGGCCAAGTGCGTATCGGACCACGCACAATGTGAAGGGTTCCGTAGTTGGGATAAATTTGTACCTGCAGTATTGCCTCTCCTGCATTTAATCCATCCAAAGGTTGTCTGTAAAAGATCGCTTTTAGCGATAAGACCGCCCATTGTGTCACCCTATGTAAAATTTAAACATTTATCTGTAACTTTTATGGTGTACATAATAAAGAGTATTCTATTCTATTCTATTCTATAAATTTATCCCAAAAACAAACATCATTGTAGTTGAAAAACATGTTCCGATTCAATGACGTATTATATATAGACACGTTATCAACCAACATCTCGGCGCTTAAAAACGGCGAAAATACTGGATAACTACCTACTTATACGCGTAAAGAAAGGGAAAGAAAATATGACACCGTACGGCGGGATGCCTGTTGCTAGAGGGAGATAATAATAGTGTCCCAACCTCCCCTAACGTCACGTGACTACTAACTTCATGCGCCGGCCGCCATTAGACGCAGCGTCGTAGAAAATAAAATAAAATAATGTAGTTTTGTAAACTTACGCGTGAAATGACACAGTTTTGTCTTTAACTTTTGGGGTATAATTTGTACATCCTCTCAAAACACACGACGGCATGTTTTCTTTATGTTTTGCACAGGTTTTCACACACGATATAAATTAAAGACAAACATAGCGTCGCGCGACAGGTTAGTGCGTGACTGAGCGCAATGTGGCCAATTGGCTTCATTTCATGTTGCCATTTTAGAGCGCGGACAACGTATCTATAGTTTTATACATCATTGTTCCGATATACGTCACGGTCAATTTTTTAACTGCAAATGTAACTATAAAATCGCAATGTTTTTTATGGGAAAAAACTACCTTAGTTTTTGCAAAATTTCGTGATGTAGGTCAACGGGAAGTTAGGTTTTGATTTATTTGCGAGTATCAAAATAAGTCGCTTAAATCGCCGTATTTTTTTATTGCGTTGACTTAGAAGATTGATTTTTTTTGCGCTTCAAGGGACCGTAGACTTTTTTTGATATTAATTTCAACTTGATACCTCCAAGCGTTTCTGAGGCAAAGTGTCTTGACAGGCAGACGGACGATGAAGTGATCCTATAAGGGTTCCGTGTTTTCCTTTTGAGGTACGGAGCCCTAAAAAAGGTAAAAATTTAAAGTAAACTAGAAACTCCCTCCAGAATACTCTCCCAGATAGTTATCAGTAAATTTTGAAGCGGCGCCCGTCTTGCTTGTTTTATATTAAAACTTCTTCCCTTCATAGTGATAAAGTTACAAACTGAATTTTGATGGGCCGCCGACATATTTTCATCGTCTTGTTTATGAAAAATAATATAAGTTTCCTCCTTTAACGTTGTGCAAGTTTGTTTTTCGTTGGTGGGGGTTTGAAAGACTCTTCTATTTTGCAGGAACACGTTAAATACGCCTGTATTTCCAGAACGGGTAGGCGGAGTTGTATACCCACCCTATTTTGCCAGGGTTAGCATTTTGCCCACAATCAAGCATAGGACTATCCTCCGCGTTCATCGTAATCATCATCATGTCAGCCGAAAGACGTCCAATGCTAGACTCCGGGTTTCTACTGAGCAATTATTAATGAAAATCTTAATCTAGGAATCGCAACTATTGCTACTAACTATTTTATTCTTACTAACTATTGTTACTGCTTCATTTCTCCCTCACCGCGAGAATTTGTCTGCAATGTACCTTTTCTCAAACATGCATGGAAATAATGTCATTATTTTCGAAAAAAGAACACGTGAAGTATCGAATTTACGGTCAAAGAAAATCAAATCTATTGCAGGAGCGTTTTTTGAATTTGGAACATTACAACGCTCCAGCAATGTTGTATGAAACGTCGTGCTGGGGTTATTAAATACTCTTTTCTCAAACATGCTTGGAAATTCGAGCATTATTTTGACAACCTGAAATTGCTTTACTGGCCAAATACATACGAGCAGCGGCCACCAAAAGTTGTATGAAAATCCATGTGTCGTGGTTTAGCGGTCAAATAAATAACATAGTAAACTCTTAACTATCGTGTAATTTAAAAATGGAACGATCGTTTACTCCGAAACATGGCAACCAAGGAGGTCACTTATCAAAGGTTTTATTTAAATTTGAAACTGGCTTGCAAAATTATCGTTGTTCGTCATTGAATCTGGAATTTATAAATAATTTACTTTCCCTACATTCTTTTGAGAAAAGCACTATATATGCCTCGGCGGAAATGGCAATTGCCTGTCTCGTATCAGTGAAGTCCTTGCCTACGGCTCGGCCTTCAAACTCATACTCGACCTGCAATAGCCCATTTCACGGCCTTTGCAATAATGTACTATTTACATGTTACTTCTACCTAGTTAATTATTTGTAATTAGCCTACCCTGCTGGTTTCAATTATCTTTTCAAACTATTTACGCAGTTGACGGCTTGCATAATCTACGTGAAAAGCCCCAGGGCTTTGCACGTAGACTATGTTTGTTGATATTTTTTTATTTTATATTGTGTATTGGAGTATAGGTAGTATAAATTAGATTAGATATTTTCATATTTTTGAGAATTGGAAATATTTTTATGCCACGTTTGGTGGCTGATGTGTACTGAATATATTTTTAACTACCAACCTTACATCGTATGAATAAACAAATATCTTTGTCTTTGAATATATTTGTCTTTAAAAGACTACCATAATGCAGGCAGATTTTTTATTATAGCAAAGTATACTGGGGACTAAAATGAAACACAAAATCTATGACATTCTTATCGTGCAACGCGAACCGTAAAAGTTGGATGAAGTGAAGAATATAAGATAAGTGAATATGTGCTTGCAACTTACGTATACAATGTAGTTTTAATAACTTTAGCCCCTTTTATGCTGACAGTTACTATGTGGGGTAATCTTGATATTATGTTCGTAACTTAGTCTGGGATATAGACCTCTTTATCTCAGACTAAGTTATGGACTATTATCTATTACTTTACACTCTGTTCCTCATACCTATGAGGAAAAGGGTGTCTTTTCTATGGATGAGGATGAGTGCACTTTGCACTCATCCTCATCCATAGAAAAGAGAGGATCCTTCGACCAGACGGGTGTTGTGTCTGGTGGGCAACTTGCCGACGATTGATGTCGGGATGTTGTATACAACATTCGATTTTGTTTATACTAAACCTCTTAAGGGGTCATTGTACTCATCATTATGAACAACTTTTACTATGGGACCAACGTTGAAGTCGCGAAAAAAAAAAAAATCAGCTGTTCCTTGTACATTTAAGTTCGCTGAACTCGTCAAAATGTAGGGAACAGCTGATATTTTTTTCGCGATTTCAACTTTGGTCCCATAGTAAAAGTTGTTCATAATGATGAATACAATGACCCCTTAAGAGGTTTAGTATAAACAAAAACTAATGTTGTATATACCAGTCGCGCGGTGAAATCTGCTTGCGCGATGCAGGATTTGTATGACGTTAGATTTTTGATGATTTTTGTTTTTTTTTGTGTTTTTTTTTGTTCGCATGTGGAGTTGTAGGTTGTAGATCACTCCATCACTCTCCTCCGATACATGTGACATTGTATAGCTCTAGTGCGTAATTAAGTTACATTTAATCTTGACCCTTTTTTTTTCCTTGGGAAATCCTCATGGATACCCTCCGTCTGGGATGAGAAGAGTTATGTCGGACACTCCACTCGCCACATCACTCTCCTCCGATACTTGTGAAATTGTATAGCTCGAGCTCGTAATTAAGTTACATTTAATCTTGGGGTAGTAATAAATACCCTTTTTAATTTTTGTTTTCCCTGGGATATCCTCATGGATACCCTCCGACTGGAAAGAACGGGGGTTTTAGTCGGCCTCCTATCAACTAAAACCCCACTGTTCTTTCTAGTACCATGAGTCAGGGGCCCGGGAGATATTTGTACAATCACCAAACCCCCGACTGGTATCAGCCTGCCATGCCTGGCGGGCCCCATCACCGAGTGCGGCCAAACGCATGACCGCACGTCCTCCCATTAAATTCAATGTAATTTACATACATACATACATAAACTCACGCCTTCTTCCCATGGGGGAAAGCAGAAAGTACAAAACGCCACATGCTACGTCTCCTTACATACTCCTTGTAGCGGAATCAACATCGCCACATACGAACAACGCGTCACACTGACGTCACGCAAATCCTGCATCGCGCAATCAGAGTTTACCATGCAACTAGCATATATACAACGTCCCGACATCAACCGTCGGGCAGTTGCCCACCAGAGACAACATCCGCCTGGTCGGAGGATCCTCCCTTTTCTGTGGTGGATGAGTGAACTTTACACCCTGTTCCTCATGCCACCAAACTCCTTTTGCTTCGTTTACGTTTATATGTAACATGCACGTCATACACGACCCGACGTCATATTTTATGGTTTGGAAGTTTTGAAAGTTTTTTTATTTCTTATTCAACAGGTTAACAAATAAGTCGTAGAGGCCTTATTTTAAGTATATAGATACCTGTGACAGAAGACCTCCCTCTTCCATAACTATGTGTACACATGTAAAGCCTGTTAATAACAGAATTAAAAAGCAGGTAAAAAATAAAATACAAAACTAAAACTAGAGAATTTAAAAAATAATTACAATTATAATAATTAATTAGGTACTTGTGTACTGTGGTAATGATGTACATAATAAAGAGTATTCTATTCTATTCTATAACGTCAAGGCCTATTTGTCTATGTAACAGTGACGTAGTTTCAACCTTCGTGAATTTTAAATTTTATAGGATATATGTTGCCAAACTTGGTAAAAGAATAACCAACCCAACCAACCAACCAACCAACCAACCAACTTAAATATATTTTCAATATACTTCCTCGCAAACTGGTTCATATCGCACTACGATTAGGTTCACAATGCAATGTATTTCACACGCGTGCGATTTTTTATTTTCTAACACGTGTGCGGGAATAATAATTGCCACAGATAACTTATACCTATAGGTACTTAGTCCAAATTGGTTCAATGCCTCTATTCACACCGTCTCGCGCCAGAGACGGTCCTCTCTATTCGGAGGTGATTTTTTTTAAATCTCGGCAAAATGCTACTTTACGGCGTTAATATTTTTGGAATATTTAAATAATGTTTATAAATAGAATATGTACCATGATTATTATATTACAATAAAAAACGTTTATGAATAAATTAACATTTATTTGTGTTCTAAACTCAAAAATATTTGAATTTTCTAATTTTCATATTAGGCTGTTTATTGGCTTTATACCTTTGCTTCTTCTTCGACCTGGCGAAAGCAAAGCACGGAAAAAAAAGAAAATTAAATCATAGTTTCATAATAATTGATGACAAAAATATATTTTTCGTTAATTTATTTTATTTTTCAAAAGTGTATTGAAAAACGTCGTTTGATACACGTGGGCATTTGTTATTGCAGTTCTCGGCTCAAAAACAATCTCGCCTACGGCTCGGGTGTTAATTCCGCCTCGAATGCAATAACAAACATTCTCCACTTGTATCAAAATGTACTACTATTCTTAGAAGATGTGTGATTTACGTTTTTGCTAAGTAATTAAAATTTTGATTGAGCGACCTAAGAGAGCGTACCTCGAGTATTAAATAAATGTTGATTTCTCAATCTAAGAAGCTTTATTTTCATATAATATTGATATACAGGGTCAAATTAAATTAGCTAGCGCAACTGCGCAGACGTGTTGGGTATCGATATCTAAATACGATAAAACGAAAAACACAAAAAAAAAACATTGTATTTTTTGTCAACGATTAGTTACTTGAAATATGAGTAAACTTCACAGATGTGATGGGTATCGATAATTACTAAACACGATAAAACAAAATTTAACTACTTCAAGTAACTTCACTGCCAGTGGTCATTGATACCAGAAAAAAAAATCATCAAAATTTTTTTTTTTTTACCGTATTTACATATCGATACCCAAACAGTCCACGGAGTTTCACTAGCTAATTAAATTTGACCCTATATTACATGAAAATAAAGCTTCTAGGAAAGCAAGAGCATGAAATGAAGCACATTATCACAGAATTCGCAGTATTAAATATTATATGGGACGAAATTAAACTGAAATCCCTTTTAGATATAAAATGTACACCGTTAACAGCTCGTGAAATTATTCAAAGACGCAATCAATCTTTTATGTAACATTAAAGTCAGGAAAATATCGAAGCATCGACGCTTGGCCCCGGTTCTTCGTCATATTTCCTTCAAATATGTAGTACGTATGTTGACACACAAGCTTTGATTTGAGCCAACCTTTGCAATATTCTGGATTTTTCTTGATTTTTAGGGTTCCGTCCCAAAGGGTAAAACGGGAACCCTATTACTAAGGCTCCACCGTCTCTCTGTCTGTCTGTCAGTCTGTCACCAGGCTGTATCTCATGAACCGTGATAGTTAGACAGTTGAAATTTTCACAGATGATGTATTTCTGTTGCCGCTATGACAAAAAATACAAAAAAAACAGAATAAAATAAATATTTAAGGGGGCTCCCATACAAAAAACGTGATTTTTATGCTTGTTTTTGCTCTATATTGACAACGGCAACAGGTAGACGCTTGAAGTATTCACAGAATATTTAGTTATTATATTCACTTTAAAAGTAAATAATTAAATTAAAATAAAACAAATATTTAAGGGGCAAAACAATCACGGCTATGGGAGCCCCATACAACAAACGTGATTGTTTTGCCATTTTTATAGATACCTAATGGTACCGAACCCTTCGTGCGCGAGTCCGAGTCACTCATGGCCGGTTTTATTAAAGTGTGGTACTGTCAGTTCCTTCATTAAAGAACTCTTATGATGGATTTCTCATCCTCATATAAATTAGTTTTATACTTTTAATGAAAATGTTAGTGAATTTTAGTTCCTTCACATAAAATTACATCACGCTTGTTTTCCTCGAAGCAATACGCAGATGTGTACCTTAAATCACCCACATTTCGACAATGTTCTTAATACCTCAAATACCTAGGTAATTAATCTATTGTTCTCGGCACCGACTGGAAAAATTAGAATTTTGATTGTTAATAAAACAACTTTACCTACATTGTCTTCTTTTTTTTTTTGTTTCAATTTAAAATCCAGATATAATTTCTAGGTTAATAAATAAATATAAAATTTTATTGTAACTAAAAACAACTGATCTGAACTTTTAGTATATTAATATAATGTATGTGTTACTAGCTAGTTTTTAAATACTTTCCATTGTAATCCGTGGAGAACGTAGTGGGTAGCATAATTGCTTAACATGTAATATTAAGATAGATATAATTACGTACAATATCGTATTGTGCTACTGTTTGTTTTTCCTTAAATAAATAAACTAAGTAGCTGTTTGTCAAGAAAACTACGAAAATATAAGAAACCTATACTTAGCTTAGTCTTACTTATGGATTCTCAAGACACTATTAACTTATCGTAGCACGTTTGCTTTATTTCAGTTTTAGTAACTCTAGAGGAAGACTTTTCTTCTTCCAGCAATATTGTTAGGTTGCACTTCTGGAAAAAATCTTCAGAAATTTTTTAAATACCATATACAGTACTTGAGTACCTGAAGTATCTGATCACTGTGATCCATATGGTAAAAATGTGGCTTAGTCCCATCTCTTCCCCTTGCAGTTTCCAGTTCCCTAGTCAGTTCTCCGCTATACTTTTATACCTTTATATATATTTTTGTAGGAATAAACGCCTAGGGGAAGAGATGGGACTAAACCAAAAATGTTGCCCAAACTGGTCCTCCGTAAGTCCCCTGAATTCGCCAAAAGTCCGTACATTTTTATTATAAATCGAGCCGCTCATAGTTGGCGATCGATCAGGATCCGGGGATGTTCTCAACTCAATGGATTGAGATAAATGCACCCCACTTCATTCTGGGTGTTGGGCTGTGAAAATAGCAATAAAATGGAACAATACACGTCATAGAAGACAGATTTGGGGCTGAAATGGAGGACTATTGCTCACTGATCAGGCGAGATAGTCAAGGGTCTAATGGTTCATCAATATAGCAAACCCGTTGACTACATATTTCGAAATAGAAAACCTAACAGGCAACCTAAAGATGTGAGAGTAGGTACTGTAGAGGTTCTATGATGATGCATCATCCTAGCCGCTAGTTAGCACTAGCAGCTTAGTAAAAATAAATATAAAAATTGGAACGAAGAATTGAAAGGATGGATTGTCACAGAGGGACAGACTTAGCTTTTGTACGAATATGTATTAAATTTTAAAAAGATATAAATATAAATCTATTTATCCAAAAGGATTATTATTTAAGGGGACGATAACTGACTTTTAATGATTTTATACTGAAGATCACGGCTAAACGAGTAGTGTTAATGATTTGAAAAAAATATGTGTTAAATTAGAGCTTTTTCTCAATAACTTAATATGTGAATATTTTAGATAATGTTTATATTAGGTACATAGTGAAATTAATTTGTAAAGTTATGTCTAACGCGGATAAAAAACTGAGAATGGCGCAAAATCTACCAAGCGTATTTTTCTGAAACCTTCACCAATTTAAAGATAATTTAATTATTGATCTTTTCGTATACGCGTTTTATTAAAATACCTTTTGTTTTGTGTATAATAAATTAATAATGCGTCAAATTGGGGACAGCGCTCCTAGATAGGCGAGTCCTATTGCTGGCTGAACGTACGACGCGTCGTGAGAGCTCAGAACAGAACACGCAAGCTAACTACTCAAGTTTACTGGCATATATCTGCGTCTTAAGGTGTAGCACGTCCCGCACACTACAGTACAAATACGGAGTTGAAAGCTATTCCGGCAACGGAACGGAAAAAATACCTGCATGTTTGGTGGTTACATCCAGAAACATTCATTAGTTTACTATAATGGCGGCTTGTGACGTTAGCATATTTTTTATGAATTTTTGTTAAGACCCTGTCAACAGGTAAACCATTGTCACTGTCAGACTGCATGCAAAAGCAAGAGAAGCCCTATGACACAACGCTTGTAATTTATTGCAAAATATGAAACAATTATTTATTTACAAAAAAATTAGTTGAGTAATCGAAAATAAAAAATAACCAAGCCCTGCATACAAATAAGACGTTGTTATTAATTAAATACCGACCGTACGTTGATATTTAATACAGATATTTTGTATTGAAACTCAAAGTAAAGGGTTAGTTTACCATTACTTTGTATCGAGTTTTTTTTTCTAAACGTGTTTTGGTAACAACCATGTTCTGAGAAATATGTTTAAAAATAACATATATTTTTTCTGCTACCACTAACTATATAGATTTGGTATTTTTTTTGTTTTAGACAAGCCAGCCCACTTTTATCATTTGCCTCTTGTCAGTGCCTTAACATTGATTGCAAAGTGTGAGGAAACGGGTGCTTACATTGTTGTACGGGCCGCAATAATGACGTACCGTAATTTAATGTGGCCCTGGAGTTCCAGGGCCACATTAAATTAGTTAGCGAAACTCCGCAGATAGGTATTAAAAATAAACAAAAAAAAAATATTTGATTTTTTTTTGGGGTCAATGACTATAGCTGTTGTGGTTACTTGCAAAATCTATTTTTTTTTTGTAAACTTTTCTGAATCTGATGGGTATCGTAATCAAAACACGATAAAATGAGAAAACGTATGTTCGCAACTCATACTTCAAGTAACAACACAACAAACGCTGTCGATACCTATCACGTCTGCGGAGTTTCGTAAATTTTATTTGGCTCTGTATAATAATTGTTTTTTTTTTATTATTGTTATTATTATTATTCTTAGACGTCAAAAGTGTTTTAAAATAAGAATTTAGACTGACTTCAGTATCAAGAATTATTTTTTCAAAGAGCTCTTATTACAAAGAAATGAAATTCTATTTCACAAAAAAAAAAAATATCCGAACACAGTTTTATAACTCAGTGGTCTTTTTCGGCATTAAACCCATCTCTAAGCCTACCCGAATTATGAAGTTATCCTAAAGGGCATGGCCTATTCAATGAAGAAACAAGCAGTGACTCAGGTTTTTCTTCCACCATAAGTTAGTACAGGCTTACATTACCCAGAAGTTGGTCCCCTTACTTGTTCAGCATTATTCATCCCAATTTGTCAGCCTATGTAACTACTATTATTCATTTATTCTCTCCAAGTTACATGACTCATTTACAATTTTTAATACATTATACACACAACAGACAATACAACCATACCAGCAATAAAAATAACATCCTAGCTAAAACTATTCACAAACGGCAATACGATATGGCTTCAAAAAATTCATCCACGTCACTGTCGGCTGGTAATGTACCCAAGAGACTGTGGTGGCATTGCCACGTTGTATGACAATGCTTAGCCTCTGGCAAAAGTAAAAGCCAGTCCTTGGGTCACGGGAAGTGTCAACCAGCCGTTTCGAGATTTCATTAAAAAGACCATGAGCACTCGGACCCCACGGCCCGAGGGTTTTAACCCTAAATGGCTCGAAAATATTATTGCCAACAAGGTTATTATACTTACGCTGGTTGAGGTTCACCGCAGCCACAGCAGCAGCGCCAGCACAGCACGACGAGCTAGGAAGATAGGATGGCGGAAGAGTATCGACACACGTTGCATACGTTGCTTCTGTCCCAAACTAAATGCCAATAAAGCAATACTTTTAATACATTCCAAATTCTCATATTCAAAATAACTAAATGGCTAACCTAAACCCAAACCTTTGACGATACATATTTCCCACAAGACCAACTTTTCGATTACACCATCAAAACTCTTTTATGAAATGTACGAAACGTCAAATGTGGATGACCTCTCTTTCAGTTCCAATTTAAATTCCGAGGATCACCTCTGAACGAGCAAAAGCATATATCATTCGTTTTTCTAAGAAAAGTAATATCAAGGGACTTAGATTAAAAGCTGATAGCTATATTAGACCCTTTTAATGTGTGTAAGTTAAGATTGATATGAAAATTTATATTCACCTACCGATTTTTCTCCGCCATTTTGAATTTTAAGCGTGGAATCATGAATTATGACGATGATAGGCTTATGACTGTGTTGGAATATGGAAGTCAAGTATGGAATCCTACTTATGATGTCTACTCTCGTAAATTGGAGCGAGTTCAAAAACGCTTTCTATACCAACTATCTTATGTTATTAATCAATGTACTCGTAGAAACCTCAAATCGTATGGATCAAAGTTGGAATACTTCAATATGACCGCTTTATGCTCTAGAAGAAAAGCTGCGGATATTGTATACTTATTTAAGTTGATCAATGCCCACGTAGATTGTGAAGGTTTGCTGGAGAGAATTCAACTTGCTGTTCCACGCCAGAGCAGTCGTTTATGCAATAGGCGCACACTTGTGCTGCCTCATTGCAGAACAAATATAAAGCAACATGCTCCATTTTATAGAATGTTTTCCAGCTACAACGGTGTGAGACAGCAATTTGATATTTTCTCCGGAACCTTAGCAACAGCCAAAATTAAAATTAGGATGAGCCTGTGCAACCATTCGACTAATAATAATTAGTCCAATGGCATTGGCTGCATATTATTTATAAGCATATTTATAGTTATTTACTTTGAACTAGCTCATACATTGTGCATGCTGTGTTCACTATTTTAGGGCATGCATTGTGATGTGTCTCTTTAAGTTTGTCTTGTATATCTAAGTAATATTGTATTGCCCGATTTGTGAACCATTCAATAAAAAAAAAAATAAAAAAAAATTACTAATAGTAATAATGTTTAAGAATAATTCTCGAAGACGACGGATGAAAGAAGATTGCATTTAGTGCAGATAATAATGTTAAAATGGATGTGTGCATACGAGTACGGATAAAGTAGAAAATGAGGATGACGGCGCATAGAGTGGTTTCACCGTCTATTTTTGTTACAAAGTTACTGGAATCACCGAAAAGGTCGGATAAGAGTGACACTGGCGGCTGACAGTCCCTCTAGCAGAGCGTCGCATCGATGGTTACGTGGCGGCTGTCTTCTGATGACAAAAATGTCAGGGGAGCCACTGTCCCTACAGGTCGACAAGGAACTGCTATATTCTGGCACAATCTTGATGATATTGAAGCTGCTGAACGACACATACGAGGATCACTTCTGGTAAAGGCTATCCTACGCCGTTAAGTACATGTTATTTGTTCTATTTCTAATCACAATATACAATTAAAAAAAAAGAGAGTAATGAATTATGTGGTGCTTCTTACGTAAGTACCGCTTACGATATCAAAAGGAAAAATTGTTTAATAATATATAAAAATAATAAATAGTATCGCTCTGAATTACTTCCAAACAAAATATCATTATAATAATGATATCAAGCAGAAAACGAGTGATCTATTAAATTATACCAGGATATGTGTTTATTATAATGTTTTATGAAGGTTAAAATTAAATAAAATTTTAGCGTCTGCCTTTAATTTGTAAGCTTTCAAATTAAACAGCCACGGCACAATAATAATTGCTGTGGATGAAAATACAGTGAATTTTTTTGCAGAAAAATTCTTGTCTGAAAAAATTACGAAAAATAGGGAATATTTTATTCCGGATTCCAGTTTTCAGTGGTGAGTGTTAATTTTTTGTTTTAATATTGAATAATATTGACATAGTTTACATTCTGTTGGGTTTTATAATTGAATTTCAGCATCAATTCAGGTTCATTCATTCTGGCTGGTAGCAGCTGAACGAGAATAGCCGGGGTTCGAGTTAAATGGCGTATGATTGAAGAGGCCTATGTCCAGCTGGCTGAGGACTGATTATAAGGGTAACAAGGCATTTTTATTAGAGCCAGGGTATTTAGACCTATTTTAAACAAGACTCGCCTCCTACTACATGGTACTTAAACATAACTGCCGAAATGTGGGTGTACTAATATGTACACCTCTGCCCTACCCTTCGGGGAAACAAGCCGTAATGTTATGTTATGTCGAACGAAGACTATATTATCGAACATGCAGAACATGTGTTTTTACATGAAATTAGTAAGTTATTTTACATATTATTATTAAAATCTTTCTAACCTTTGTTTATCTTGAAAACATTTCAACATTTCGGAGGATAACTGCTTTATCAAAAGTGGTTTTAATTTAACTACTGTATACTTGCAGACGGCTGAGACTATGGAGGACCTCAGTACAATTCTCGATGATCTCGGGAGCGCTTCCGAAAGTGTGGGTCTTAAAATGAACATGGACAAGACAAAGATCATGCCAATGCCCATGTAACACCCACTTTAATGAAGATCGGAGACGCTACACTCGAAGTTGTAGATGAGTATGTTTACCTAGGACAAACTGTTCAGTTAGGTAGGTCGAGCTTTAAGAAAGAGGTGAATCCGACTTGGCTGGGCAGCGTTCGGGTCCCACATACCGCAGAGTCTCAAGATGAAAGTCTTTGGACAGTGCGTGTTGCCAGTGATGACCTATGGTACTGAAACGTGGTCGCTCACAATGGGCCTTATCAGAAGGCTAAAAGTCACCCAAAGGTCAATTATGTTTACCTAGGACAAACTGTTCGGTTAGGTAGGTCCAGCTTTGAGAAAGAGGTGAATCCGACTTGGCTGGGCAGCGTTCGGGAAGTAACGTAATATCTTCTCGTCCCACATACCGCAGAGTCTCAAGATGAAAGTCTTTGAACAGTGCGTGTTGCCAGTGATGACCTATGGTACTGAAACGTGGTCGCTCACAATGGGCCTTATCAAAAGGCTAAAAGTCACCCAAAGGTCAATGGAGAGGGCTATGCTTGGAGTTTCCCTACGTGATCGAATCAAAAATGAAGAGAATTGCAGGCGAACCAAGATAACCGACATAGCCTGAAGAATTGTCAAATTTAAGTGGCAGTGGCAGGGCGGCCATCTGCTCTACGAGCAATTTACTCGCAGAACAGATGGCCGATGGGACCGAAAAATTCTGCAGTGGCGACCGCGTACCGGAAAACGTAGCGTCGGAAGGCCTCTTATAAGGTTGACCGATGACCTTGTAAAGACCGCAGGTATCCGCTGAATACGGGAAGCACAGAACCGGATAAGTATGGGTTATTTTACTGACATATTTTGTACAAAAAGATAACGCTATTGGACGGCAGAAACAAAATTGTGGTACATAGGTAGGTACTACCACTTTATTTATAATAGATTGGGGAAAAAGTTTCTTCGCATTTTTTAAGAAAATTCAAAACATTTTTTAATATAGTTTATTTACATTTAACTAAAGTATGTAGGTACCATTTTGTTCGATAACTTTTTGCCATCTTGTAGGTAGGGACATAATCCCATTGCTATAGAAATTTTGGGACTTCTGATCAAAATACCGCGACAAGTGGTTTTGGCAGTCCTCTCGTGATGCTAACCTGACACTGCCTAAAGAATTCTGAAGAGACCGAAACAGGTGGAAATCTGAAGGTGCAAGGTTAATACTATACGGCGGATGTATTAACACCTCCCAGCCAAACTCTCTTAATTTTTGCTGAGTGGCTAAAGATGTGTGAGGTCTAGCGTTATCATGACGGCCGCTTTCTCTCAACTTCTTGCTTTAATCTCATCAGTTGTTCGCAGTAGAGTTCAGAATCGATGGTCCTGCCTGGTGGTAACAGCTCATAATGAATAATGCCCTTCCAATCCCACCACAAACACAGCATCACCTTGTTGCGAGTTAACCCGGGTTTCGCCACAGTCTGTGAAGCCTGACCAGCCTTTGATCACGACCTTTTTCGCACGTCCTTGTCGTACGTGATCCACTTTTCATCACCAGTTATCAGCTTCTTCAAAAATGGTTCGGTTTCATTACGTCGTAATAAAGAATCACAAATGAGTACACGGTTCATTAGGTTTCTTTCAGTGAGCTCGTGAGGTACCCAAATACCGAGCTTTTTTTGTGTACCCAGTTTTTTTCAAATGTGCCAAAACGGTTTTGTGGTCAATTCCCAGTTCTTCAGATACGTCGTAACTACTGATATGCCGATTTTGCTCCACTTTTTCAAAAATGGCATCCATTTTATCCGTAATAGGGCGACCAGAGCGACGTGCATCTTTGACATCAAAATTTCCGGATTGAAAACGCTTAAACCAAATGTGTGCTACTCTCACAGACACTGCACTAGGTCCATAAACATTGCAAATTTTTTTCGCGGCTTGCGTTTCATTTTTACCTTTTTTGTAGTAAAATTTTAAAATATATCGAATTTCTTCATTAGATTCACTCATCTTAGCAGTACGAAAAACATGAAAATCACACATTTTTCCTAATTTGAATTTGGAATTATGTTCTTTAAAATTTAAACTTTCAATGATACCAAAACTAGCCAGATACAAATAGTATAGCCAAAGAGATTTTATTACAAGTTCATACATACTATAATGCGAAAAGACTTTTTCCCCAACCTAATATATACAATGACATTAATATTAACTTTGTTAAGTATTATATTGTTTTAATTAAGTATTTTAAATGTGAAGACTATGTGGGTTATTGTTTATATATTTTTTCTTTAGGTTCTTGAGGTATCAAGAGGAAAAAACGGAACTCTTATGGGATCACTTTGTTGTCAATCTGTCTGTCTGTCTGTCTGTCAGTCTGTCAACACCCTTTTTCTCAGGAAAGCGTGTAGGTATCAAGTTAAAATGAATATCAAATACGTAAGTTCATAGTCCCTTGGAGCTCCAAAAAACTCAAGCTTCTAAGTCAACGCAATAAAAAAATACGGTTATAGCGACATTATTGCGACATATACGATACTCGCAAATAAATCAAAACCTATAGGGTACTTCCCGTTGACCTAGAATCATGAAATTTGGCAAGAAGCAAGGTCTTACAGCACAAGATAGGAAAAAGTCCTAAAATGGTTAATTTGTCTGTCTGTCCGTTTGTCTGTCTGTCAGTCTATCAATACCCTTTTACTCAGAAACGCGTGTATGTATCAAGTTGAAATTAATATCAAATACGTAAGTCTACGATACATTAGAACTCTAAAAAAATCAAGCTTCTAAGTTAATGCAATAAAAAAATACGGTGATTTATGCGACATTATTGCGACATATTTCGATAATCGCAAATAAATCAAAACCTATAGGGTACTTTCCGTTGACCTAGAATCATGCAATTTGGCAAGAAGCAAGGTCTTACAGCACAAGTATAGGAAAAAGTCCAAAAATTGTAAATTTGTAGTTTTATCACATAAAAAAATGTTTTTTGCAAAAAAAGAAAAAGTATTTGTACAAACCTACATATAGAAATAAATCATTTATCATTTAATCATGTATCTCTTCTCATTACATCAAAAAAGGCTTGTCTTATCTAAGCTCGAACATCTAATTCAATTAAATTGAAAACTCATCTTCATTCATTTTCTACGTTCTGATTGCATTTTAATTTCCCAAATTATTTACGGTTGTTACCCATTTTGTCGTATCAAGTGATTGCTTTTGTATGTCTCTTGAGTTTTTACGAACATTTGAAATAATATGAAGAAAATTCTGGTGATTTGTTTACGTAAGTAGATTTACTATTAGGCCTAAAACACACTAGCGGCTGGCCATAATGCGGCGTGGCGTTGTTCAATTTTTATATGAAACCACATGATATCAACGCACTGACTTACGGCCAGCCCTCACCCGCTCCTGTTGTCTAGGAGCTGCGGCGGCCCGCACTGGTTGAATGTAGCGGTGCGCCGCATCCCCTCCACGCACTCGGTGTGGTTTACTGCGGTTAGCCGCAAGCGCTTCCCGCCCCAGTCAGTCAATAGATGTCAGTCAGTCAATGTAGAGGGTGTATCCAAAATCTATGTTGATGTGAATCATCTATAGGCGCACGTAAAACGATTGCTGGCGCCGCGACGCATGCCGCTTGGCGATTCACCGCTCACTCCGCGTGCGCGGTTCCCCCGCTACGCGAGTGTGTAAATAATTTTCGTATTTATAATATTAGGAGAGTTTTGTTAATATATAGACTAAAATAAGCTAATTATATCTCACACACTACACACCCTCACTCTTCACACTCTCACCCATACTCACACATATCACACGTATTCGCGCGTTTTGGCCCTGTTCTAGGCATATCAATCATTTATTTGCTCTGCTGTTTGTATAATTTTAAGTTACCTTTTACCTTTTATTTTTAATTTTGCATAGTACATTGTCTACATTTCAATTGCATAAAAGATAATGATAAGTGGAAGCGCGGAGTCTTCTAACACAAGCAATTCCTTGCTTAAAAGGTGATCTCCAACAACACATTCTATATGTCCTTTGTAATTGAAATAAACATTTTTATTTTTTTTTTTTTTTTTATTTTATAATTTCGATGTTCTACATCTGCCAGGCGACCCGTGACGGCTCAATTTTTTTTATTTTCATGACGACATTTTCCTCGATAATATAAATAAATAACTGCAGCAACTTCTTCGACGTCCATCATGTCCAATATTTCTTTCGAAATGCGGCGGACCGCAATAGAACCGAGACTATACGGTTAGCCGGAATACGGGGTGCCGCTAGTGCGTTATCGGCCTTAGGATAGATTTTTTTGAAGTTAAAAGAATAGCTAATCAGCAACGTTGGTAACGCCCAGTGTAATCTATGTTTCACTGAAGGTTTCTGATTGAAGATCTTAATAACAATCGCTCGTGGCTAGGTAATAACAGGCACACGGATCGAGCGATCAGGTTATGCTACTCTTCCCTTGGTCGGTCCATGTATGGGTGGCCATCCAGTACGTACCGAGACCTCTCCGTGCCTCGGAAAGCACGTTAACCCGTTGGTCCGGTTGACATTGTTGAATCTATGACAGACTTTACGAGTAGTCAGAAGCCCGAAAGTCTGAAAACTAGTCTTACCAAGGGGTATCGCGTTACCCAGGGACTGGGTTATGGAGGTCAGATAGGCAGTCGCTCCATATAAAATACTGTTATTGCTTGGAAGCTGACCCCAACGTAGTTCGTAAAAGTTTAGGCAGTTGACGAAACGTGGCATTAATGGCGCAGTTGTCATAGGCTGCTGGCAAGGTCTGCGAAACAGTCGTGTCGCAGAAGGAGGCTGCGGAAAGGGAGCGGGAGATCTAGTCCGCTCACCCGGCCCACAGCAGGCACACTGGGCGTCGGCAGAGGTCTGACAACGCCCTCTTCCGGCCCCCCTAAATGGGTCCAGAGACGGCGGACATGGGGACGTCCGCCGCCCCCTATTACACTGGACCCGAGGTGACGGCGCGTAGTGTTCCACGCTCGCCCCTTTCAGACCTCGCGGGGGGTTCCCAGCCTTGAGGTGGCCTGCCGAGGCGGGCCGGCACTAGCCGGGGGATTGCGGAAGTAATAATAGATCCCAAGATCCTTGGTGCAAGTGTGGGAGGGGAACACTGGGGTGGTTTTTAGTCAGTAAGAGTCTGACAGACCCCTCCGTCCGCCTCAGGGCGGAGGGCATCCATGAGGATTTTCCACACCATGAACAAAAAAAAAAAAAAGAAGGCTGCTGGCAAGTTACGTTGCGCAGTAAAACGTAACGCTTTTATTAATTTCACTCCTCATAAAATTCTATACCGGGGCCCTACATGAATATCAATTCCTAAGTACTCCAAAATTGTTTATAGTTTTCTCAAAAATCACTCAAAGTATAATGAAAATGACTAATTTAATAAAATTATAAAAACCTTTTACAGAAACGGCCCTTTTTACCTTGACATGCTGCGTAATGTCCAAGTATGGCTCCAAGAACATTACACCCGACAACTTATATTATGACAAAGCAATGCGTCTAGGGTAAGTACAAACGATAGTAAGGACATGGTAGAAGTCTAGGTGATTTAGTAGAAACCTCAGTGATTTGGTAGAAACCTTAGTGATTTGGTAGACACCTTAGTAATTTGGTAAAAACTTTAGTGATTTGGTAGAATCACTAAAGTTTTGTTGTCCAGATTTTATTAAAGTTTTAAACCTTAAGGTCACCCTCAGAACTCGTTTTGTCTTTGTAGGCTTTCTTAAGAAGACTTTAGGAAGGTATTACAGCAGTGTCTAAACAAACATTTACATTGTACTAGCCGTTCGTCTCAGACCTTATTATTAATTCGAGAGTAGTTTTTGCCTTTTAGAGTCCGTAAAAAGTGTTCGCAGCTGGAATATAGCCAACTAGTTGGGTCGGATACCTAAGTGCGGTGTTTATTTTTCATGTTAGGCCGTGGCTACGGATAGACTGCGTATTTTCAGTGGTCTATCTTGTCTTTCAATGCACTACGGTAATACCTTTTAAAGCATTTCGTATTTCTAACATAAGCTTCTTAGCAGCTTATGTCAAATTGTCAATCCAATAAAAAAACCGGCCAAGTGCGTGTCGGACCTTGCACAATGAAGGGTTCCATAGTTGGAATGAAATTATCAAAAAAAACAAACTTAACATTGTAGTTGGAAAACATGATCCTCATACATTCCAACTGCAAATTTAAGTTTGTACGCACAATATTAAGTGATTTACCATGTCATTTTAAGATCACAGACTTCTTATAGGTTTTCCTGTAATCTATAAGTAAAGAACTATTTTCTGTATTTTTTTCAACATTTTAGTCCGACTAGTTCGGAGATGAGGGGGAGGGGATGGTAATTTTTCATCTATTTTCTTAAATAATTTCAAAAGTATTTATATTAAAATTATAAAAAAGTACCTATGAAATTCTTAAATTAAGCGCTTTTATTTGATGTGTCACACAGTACAGTAAGCAAAACTTTTTTTTTTAATTTTCTAATTTGTCCCCCAAAAGTCACCTCCATATTCAAAATGAATGTATTTACCTGGTGACCTGTAATACAGGTGTTTTCTAAAACCTACTTCAGGCACCAGCTCTCACAATGTGAATTTTTGTGGTTCAAACTGTCAAAACTGATAAGTGCTACATACCTAACCATTGTGAGAGAAAATAAATAAACTAATTATTATTATATTATTATTTACGTAACGTCCGTGTTTGGGTCATATGTGTGCCAAATTTCGTCGAATTGTCGAGTAGATTCGGAGCAAATCAGCTGTGACAGACAGACAGACACACGAGTGATCCTATAAGGGTGCCTTTTTTCCTTTTGAGGTACGAAACCCTAAAAACAAGCGAGCCTTACAGTAGTGGCTTATGATGTGTAACATCTGACATCTCACCTTGGTAATCAGCTACTGAGCAGCGACAGAAATTAACCTCAAAATTAAAAAAGCTTAATACTGAAATATCTATTCGAATAATTATTCATTACTAGCGGTCGCCTACTGGTCGAAATTCGACCCCCTCTACTTAGAATCTTTATAGTACTTACTTATTCCATGAGTACACTAATTCCAATGCTGCAAGCTGTCACTTCCTGTTACACACTTCCGTCACTTTTCACGAAATTACTCCCACAGACACCAAGAGGTAAGTGTTAGACATCAAAAATTAAAGAGAGAGAAAGTTGAAGTAGTTACAATTTTGGCTTTTCCTGTAAAGTTATCGCTGATAGAATATCACTTTATCGAGGTCCTCTGGTCAACTTTGCTTTCTACTAACATGGTCAGTTGTAGTTATTGTGTGTGTATACTGTGACCGTACCAGGTCGAGTCTTAGGCCCGTATTTATAGAACGTTACTCAGTATTGAAGCATTACTTAAGACTAAATTCAATCAATCCAATGGCTTGAATCTAGTCTTAAGTAATGCTTGAGTACTGAGTAACGTTCTATAAATACGGGCCTTACAGTCTCTAAAGCCCAGTCTCCACGTTAACTTCAACGCCCAACCTGATTGTGATATTTTCTGCGAGCACGTCTGGATTACTGTGAGTGACCTCGGGCTTGAAAAGCATGACAAGCATTGCAAGGCGGGCCTTCTTGGTAGGTATTTTTCAAGACGTGTATAGCGGTGTTAACCGACATTGAAACGGTCCGTGAGGTCCAAAATGGTATTAAAACAAATGAAGGTAAACAATCGAACCAGAAAAGAAAAAAACTTTTTGTAAAAAAAAAATAACCGACTTCCAAAAAAACACTACAAAGTGAAAAATAACTTACATTTCGGAAGTCGGTGGCAAAAAACTAAAATACAGATCAAAAGACACCGGCTTCCAAAATTAAAGTAATTTTTCACTTTGTAGTGTTTTTTTGGAAGTCGGTTATTTTTATTTTTACAAAAAGTTTTTTCTTTTCCGGTACCTACTACTTCTTATACATATTCAGGTACACTGATTCATTCACTGCAAATTTTATAAATCAAGTAAAAACTAGAATATTTTTAAATTTCGGTCCAGTTTTCTAGATACACCAACTGCATAAATAACTTTGTAATCCATAACCTGAACCTGCATCACGCACAATTTTGCTTCCAACCTGGCCTTTCCACTGAGAGTGCCATTCTCTGTATGAAGCACACGGTTAGGTATTATTTGGATCGTAGGACACCTGTTTATGCTTGTTATTTAGATTTATCCAAAGCCTTTGATCTAGTTTGTTATGAGGTCCTGTGGGATAAACTGCGTAACCAAAATGTATCTGCAGAACTAGTGGAAATTCTAAAATGTTGGTATGACAATCAATTAAATGTTGTTAAGTGGGCGGATTGCTTGTCTGAGGAGTACAGGCTAGAGTGTGGCGTGAGGCAAGGAGGAATTTCCTCGCCCACTCTTTTTAATGTATATATGGATAGCCTGATTGGCGAGCTCAGTAGCATGCATGTGGGTTGTCATATTGATGGAGTCGCTGTCAATAATATAGGTTATGCCGACGACATGGTGCTGCTGGCCCCATCAATTAGAGCCCTTCGTCATCTGCTTAAAGTTTGTGAGCGGTATGCCGAGAGTCATGGTCTCAAGTATAATGCTGCCAAGATCGAGTGTATGTTTTTTGGTCTTCGTGATAATGATAAAACCCCTTATGAACCTCCGCCTATTTGTTTGAACGGTTCTCCTCTCACTAGAGTGAAAAGGATTAAATATCTTGGGCACATTGTCACCGATGATCTAAGGGACAACGAGGACATTGAACGTGAACGCAGAGCGCTGGCGGTCCGGGGTAATATGTTGGCTCGCAGGTTTGCTCGTTGCTCAGCTGAAATCAAGTTAGCGCTATTCAAAGCATATTGCCAATCTTTTTACACGAGTAGCCTGTGGGTTAATTATACTCAAAAGGCTTACAGCGCTCTGCGGGTACAATACAATAAAGTCTTCAGGATGTTGTTGCGGTTGCCGCGGTTTTGCAGTGCGTCCGCTATGTTTGCCGAAGCGCGTACGGATGACTTTTACGCAATAAGACGCAAGCGTGTGTCGTCACTATTGGGCAGAGTACGCGGCAGCAGCAACAGCATTCTGAAGATTGTTTCGGGTAAATATCAGTGTCCCATACACTCGCTCTGGGTAAGCATCGTGGTTGGGACGGTAAAATAGAATGTGTATTAATTTGTTATTTATATTTAAATTTTACATACTAACATAGTTTATAAGCTCCTGTTGTTACTAACCGTAATGGATCATGTTATCTGAATTATAAATAAATAATAATAATAATAATAATAACGACCATAAGCCAGTCCCATATAAATCTCCTATATTTATATGGAACTGGCTTATGGTCGTTAATTAATTAAAATTAACTTAATACCCATCGCGTCTTTTACTTCAAAATCCACTGGATTCGTCGGTCCGTAACTATCCCCATTTAGTTTTAACATAACATTTTTTGACCCTCTCGCGTTTATTGTAGAAACCGCGCCCGCGTTAATATGACCACGGTTTTAGCAATAAAGTAATGCATGTGTTTAAAAGAAACAATGTGTTAAAAGTTGCCTTTGCAGTGCATTTTTCAGATTTAATGTCGGAAAACGAACGAGTAAAGTCGGCAGAAAATGTTAATCAATCTTGTAGACTGTTTATTTTGTAGAAATAAATATTTAATCAAACGTAACAGAAAAGATCTTACAATCATTTTGTGAATCGCTAGTAAGAATATATAATAATATTATATAATTATAATACAAAGGTTTATTCACAATAAAATATACAGAGACACATTTATAAAGTATTGCGATTTAGATACTTTTTATAGTAACTTGTGCATTTGCTCTCGGAAAGCAACATTTAGTGAACCACAGATGGCCACGGAACTATTTAATAATAAGTATTTCACGGGTTGCGATTCGATTAAGTACTTTATTATGGTTGCTAAGCAATTTATGCTCGAACAATGCATATCGTGAAGTGGGGCTCCAGTTTGCCTGGTTCTGTCCAGGAGAACTCCTCAACAATAATAAAAAAATAAATAAAATAATGTCCCAGCATCGGGAAAAGCAATATTTTGTAAAAGTTGATGAGCAGTTTACATTAGGCTATTGTACCTAATTTAGATAAATTCCAAACTGACCAACCACTAAAACATGAAAAATATAAAAAACTTTTCCCAAAAAAAAAGACTGGTTGAAAGTCGGTTGTTTTTTTTTTGGGAACAAAATTTTTCTCAGACCAAATAAAAAACCATATAGCGCCATAGAAATATATACAGGATGGGTTTTTGAGATGGGGCAGTAAGGTCAGCTACCTTAACCGTTGTTGCTACAGGAAAACGGTCTTTATCTTGGTTCTTGTCCTTAACTTTTTGAGAAATTTTGATCTGTATTCACAGATTTTGAAAAAAAGTTACAGTCCTCAAGAAAATGGGCAATTTCACAAAATCTTTTTTTTTATAAGGATCAAAAATCTCTATTGGGCCAACTGAGGTTTGACTACTAGAATAGTCATAAATCGCAAAAAACTTTTCCCATACATTTCGTGGGAAATGAGACTCCAACTTGGTTTTTTTATGATGGATAGAATGATGAACCGCTACAATGAAGACTGGCCAAAAATAAACAAAAAAAAATAAACTTCGAATTTCGAACGAATACGCGTCATAATTTAATTTGCTTTGAAAACAGAATCTAGATAGTTTGTTGCTTGGTTGCTTGTAATTTCTGTAATTCTGCGTACCAGCCGCCATACTCGTTCTTATTTGAACCGCAATTTGCAAGGCAGTGGATATAAACCTAATATTATTATGGTCCTATACCTTAACCACTTCACAGTCCTGATCTATCGCCTCTTGATTTTTTTTTGTGGTGCAATAAAAAAAATTACTTTATAAAAAGAAACATGACAGTGTTCAGGAACTCAAAGATTTACTTAGGTACCACGATTCTCTATGGAATTAATCCTAGCACATTACCAGCTGCTAACCGCTCTGTAATAAAGAGTATGAAGTAATAAACCTATGCCAACGTCGAAACGGCTAACATTTTGAACACCTCATAATTATCTTAGAGCACAAAAGTAAAATTTTTAGGTAAACCCAAATGTAAAGTTTCAAGTTTTTAATTAATGTGAATAATGCCCAAAGTAGAAGTTTTGTTTTGCATTTGTTTTTCGATCAGTCTTTTTTGTAGCGACCAGTTTATCGATGGTAAAAATGTAAGTTCGAGTCTCATTTCCTACGAAATGTTTCGGAAAAGTTTTTAGCGATTTGTGACTTTTCTAGTATTCAAACCTCAATTGGTCCAATAAAGGTTTTTGATCCTTATAAGAAAGAGGATCAATTATCAAGAAAAAAAAGTTTTTGTGAAAACTGAACATTTTCCTGCTGACTGTAACTTTTTTCTAAATATGTGAATGCAGATCAAAATTTCTCAAAAGTTAAGGACAGTCTCTTAAGACCGTTTTCCTGTAGCTACAACGGTTAAGGTAGCTACCCTTACTGCCCCATCTCAAAAATCCACCCTGTATATCTATGCGCTATGCATAAGCAGTTAACAGCGACGCGACACTAGTAGCACAATTTCTATGGCGTGGCTTTCGCGTCCGCGATATCGCGTGAGTCTGTAACAGCCTTTAAACATGACTGTGTGCACTTAGTGAGTGTTCCGGTGAGGTGTAGTTTGGTTGTAAATGTGAGCGTGTCAGCGTGTATGCACAGCGCGAGGTGTAGTTTTGGCATGGCTTCACTGTATTGTTCGCAGCGCTATTTCTTGGTTTATTATTTGGTCTGAGTCTTGACACTGCGTCATTCAACTGTTTAAAATGTATAATAGATTCATAATTGATAACCACAAAGTTATAAGTCCACATTACAAAAGAAAAAATAAACACAGCAACCAAGATTAAATCTAAAAGCCCTCGGCTTTTTTAACTCTGAATGGAATCTCGAGCGGAATAGGCTTAGGGGCACTGTATCCAACTTTTTTTAAAGAAATTTCGTAGGAAAAAAGTTCACGTTGAGGGCTCTCTTAGTTTGAGTGACTCAATCAGGAATTATTGAGAGGGCTGCTGTTTTTTACTCGAGATTCGCTTACTTCGGCCATTTTGTATACGTACGTATGTATAAAGCTGCGTTTATACGGGAGAGTTACTCGAACGTTGAGAGGCGAGAGTCTCTTTTTTATCCATGCGAGGATACCCAGGTGCAGAGTTTAAATAAAAGATATAATTGAAATTACTGGAAATCTGAAAAGGAGTAATTGTATTCATCACTAGCTTTTGCCTGCGACTTCGCCCGCGTGGATGTCGGAAAATATCGCACGGGAACGTACCTACCGGTATTAAAAGTAACCTATGTGTTAATCCAGGCTATAAACTATCTGTATGCCAAACATCCAAATCTGTTTAGCCGTTTTTGCGTTAATCTGAAACATACATCCAGGCGAACAGACAAACGACAAAAATGTTAAAATTGTATTTTCGTAGCAGTAACTTTTTTTCAAAAATACTTAAGACGGAGATATATGCCAGTGACCTTGAGAGGTTAGCTTGCGTGTTCTTTACTGAGCTCACGCAATGCGTCGTACGTTCAGCCAGTAATAGGACTCTCCCATCAAGGAGCGCTGTCCCCAATTTGACGCATTATTAATTTATTATACACAAAACAAAAGGTATTTTAATAAAACGCGTATACTAAAAGATCAATAATTAAATTATCTTTAAATTGGTGAAGGTTTCAGAAAAATACGGTTGGTAGATTTTGCGCCATTCTCAGTTTTTTATCCGCGTTAGATATAACTTTACACATTAATTTCATTATGTAATATAAACATACTTTATATATTACGTTATTGAGAAAATGCTCTAATTTAACATATTTTTTTTTTCAAATCATTAACACTACTCTTTCAGACGTGATCTTCAGTATAGAATCATTAAAAGTCGGTTATCGTCGCCTTAATGTACAGTTTTGATTTCGTTATGATTTTATTACATTGTGTACATTCTGAACTGTAACTGATTATGTTAGTAACTGGGTTTTGGAGGTCAGATAGACAGTCGCTCCATGTCTTCAGTTGCATTCGGTTATCCTGCAATGTGACTCTAACGTAATTGGGAAATGGATGGCAGATGATGTACAGATTCTGAACAACTATGAGATCAAACCAAAAATCGCGGAAAAAATCATAATCAGCGTATAATGTTCCCACTGCTGGGACACAGGCCTCCTCTCTTCGAGAGGGAGTGGGCTGTAATCTACCACGCGGGCCCAGTGCGGGTTGGTAGATGTCACATGTCTTCGAATTGTTGGTTCTAGGACATGCCGGTTTCCTCACGATGTTTTCCTTCACCGTTTTGAGAGCAGTGGTGATGAAATAATTTACACAAAGTAAAGCGCCTGCCTGGGTTCGAACCCACGACCTATGACTCGTAAGTCAGGGCCGTTACCACTGGGCCACCACTGCTCAAAAATCACTGCTGTCCATTTTGTTGTGTTATCCGAATATAAATGTATGGAGTAGCTGATATCTTTTTCGTGATTTGAGGGTTGGTCCCATGGTAAAAGTTATTCATAATAATGAGTACAATGACAACTTTTCTAGTATTTAGTTATTTCCATTACATCTTTTATAGACCTTATTTCATACACAAAAAAACCGGTCAAGAGCGAGTCGGACTCGCGCACCGAGGGTTCCGTACGTATATATGTTGTTGATGATTTCTGAAAAACTGTGCTAGTTAGAGACATCGTTTTATTTTTCCTGTAATATTTACATAAACTTCTATCACATAATATAATTTCTGATTTTTATCTATTCAAACTTCGGAGATAGGGCCTAGTATCTCCGAACGGTATTTTTTTTTACATTTTTCATCAAAAGTCGGAAACTATGCTGCCCAAAAAAAAAAAAAAAAACTGTTTGAGAATGTGCAAACAGCGTTCTTTCATATGATACCCCACACGCCCTGGTAGCCCCACTTCAAATTTTTAAGACCCCCTTTCAGTCTAAAAGTCCTTTTTGCAAAACAGTTTTTTTTTTTTTTTGCTTTCTTGTTTGCAAAATAGTTGGCCAAACAGCATCTAAAACTATTCTAAATTTCAAGTTGATAGAATTAGTAGTTCTTGAGATATCTAGGTGTGACAGACAGACAGACAGACTTAGTCACACCATAAGGGTTCCTTTTTACCATTTTGGTACGGAACCCTAAAAAGTACACATTTCAGTAAGAGCGCAAAAACATAAAGTTGACTGGCTCGTCATACGTATTTTGTTTTGTCGCTCTCACTGAAATGTGCAATCAATGCAACGGGACATTGAATTAGTGTATTATAATTTATAACTAATCATTAAATAATATAAAGTTATTTACCGGTCAGGGTAAAGCAACATTGCTGACCCCCTTACTAGGCTATGTCAAATCACTCCAAAAAGCAGAATTTCAAAGGTCGATTATGTACAAAACCTAATAAAGTGTCAGACTGTTTTTTTAAATAGATTTTTCGAATAAACAAAAAATTTAAGCCTCTGTAAAACTAAAACCGCCATATTACAAAACAAGATTTATATTCTGACATTGCTTAAACCATGGAGCCAATTTTTGTAATAAGAACGTAACAGTGATTGAAATACCGTTCTTTATACAAAACTGAAAACTTAGTTCGGTACTAAGTTGTCAGTTTTGTGTTTAGGAACTATACCATAGTCGGAATAAAGTTCGAAATTCAATAATGGCTCCATGTTTTAAACCTGGGTCTGAAGATAAACCTTGTTTTGTAATAAGGGGTAAAATGTTTAATATCTAAAAAAATGCCGAAGTTGTATGGGTTTAAAATCTATTGAAGACAAAGACAGCACTACGATCTGACATCACAACACAGGAACGCCACAGTAACTTCGCGCCATTCAATACAATGATCGTTTTGCGTGACAAGGATAGTAGAATAATTTTAAAAGCGTGTAACTTCTCCATTTTTCCACCGATTTTTTTTTTCTTTTTGACAAATCGTCTTTTTTTGTAACACCTTTTATAAATAAGTATTCATTCGTAATTATATATTTTTGATAGCATTCTAATAAGTCAAATACCAGACTATACTAGAGACTGAGAGTATACTAGACACAGAGCGGTACCATTAAGGCGACGATAACCGACTTTTAATGATTTTATAGTGAAGATCACGTCTAAACGCGTAGTGTTAATGGTTTGAAAAAAACTGAGAATGACGCAAAATCTACCAAGCGTATTTTTCTGAAACCTTCACCCATTGAAAGATAATTTAATGATTGATCGTTTAGTATACGCGTTTTATTAAAATACCTTTTGTTTTGTGTATAATGAATTAATAATGCGTCAAATTGGGGACAGCGTTCCTTGATGGGCGAGTCCTATTACTGGCTGAACGTACGACGCGTTGCGTGAGCTCAGTATAGAACACGCAAGATAACCACTCAAGGTCACTGGCATATATCTGCGTCTTAAGTGATATTGTGCATCGGTCGAAGAAGCCTCATCTCACACAAGATAATTAATACGGTTCTGTTATAGTTATTTTACTTCTTTCGCACTACTGCACTGTGTTTTAATAATAATAATAATAAATCATTTATTTTGGAGCAAATACTTGTACACATTTTATAAACCTGCCAAACTGCGTGACAGTTTGTCGGCAGGACATTATGTGGGCAACATCTCACGCATACTCCATGTGTGAGGTGGCGGTGTATGTGTAATATAGCCTCATGGACATTTTCACAAAACAAGATTATTGAAAAGGCTTTTATGTACCTTTGCAGGAACGAAGACGGAATAAATCCTCGAAATACACAAACAGCTGAGATGCCTCCAGGACAATACTGCCTATGCTCAAAGATCTACGACCCAGTATGCGCATCAAACAACGAGTCCTACTTCAACTTATGTTACTTGCAGTGCAAAGTGTCAAAGGATGAAAATGTCACTGTGATCCATCAGGGTAACTGTATACCGTATTGAAGATATTTTTTATATATTTTTTTGTGTTTTATTGAAGAAAAAATCATTTAATTTCAGCCCGGAATTACCCACTTCTATGTAGAAATGGGTTATTCTAGACTGATTTTTTATTATTTTTAGGGTTCCGAACCAAATTGGTAAAAAGGAACCCTTATGGTGAGACTAAGTCTGTCTGTCTGTTTTAAGTAATGATAATTAGTAGGATAGTATGAAAGTCTGACATACCAAACGTCCCCGTGTCCATATGAATTGAGGAGCCATGTCTCGTTAATTAGCCGAATTTTTAAGCCCGATCCTGGAATTCGTAGTAAAACCCTTAAAAAGTTACAGGATGTTTAAGGTGGCTCCTCAATTCAGACGTCTGAATTGAAGAGCCACCTTGGAACTCGAAGACTAGCTGACGGATATTTTTGAAAATTTAGGAAGATTTAGTATTAATGCGTAATCTGTACAAAAAAGAAATGGGTTTTGTACGGCTTAATTTTACATAGCTACAGTGATTTGATTTTTCATAAATTAATAATTAAAATAAGAGTTGTCATTAAATCCATAAATTTCACCGCGCTGTTTTTCAGAAAGTAATCAGTCAATTCAAACACACTTTTTGAATCATTCAGTAGTAAATGTATTCTAATTTTTAGTATAAAATTAAAATAATAATATAATAATCCTCCTCAACCCAGACGTTCTCTAAAAATATATGTACGTTGTTACTAAAGCAGTTGATCAAATCGAATAACAGATATTTAGTAGAAAATTCTACTAAATATTCGTTTTATCAAACATCCTGCACATTCAATATTCAATAGATATCAATGAAATCCTACCAAATTTTCAAAAACATCAGCTGGCTAGTTTTTGGGTTAGAAAGTGGCTGCTTAATTCAGACGTCTGAATTGAGGAGCCACGTTAAACGTCCTGTAACTTTTTAAGCCTACAAAATCGGATAATTTACTAGTAAAATATTGGTAGTACCCGTGTATAAATAGGAAACATGGCTCCTCAATCCGTATGGACACGCGTCCCATAACAAAGTGTGAAAAATGAGGTTTAGACTTAGAGGAATAGCCAGTACACATGAAATAGGAATGACCTCTAGTATTAGAAATGTCCGTACAAATAATATAATTTCAAAGAAGGCATAGTTAAACGAGATAATCGAAAAATCTGTAAATTCGATGGAAATATGGACTTTACCAAGGGCTTTAAAAAAAAAAGGAATTTATAGCGCTGATATGAAGTTTCATAGTCGTGTGACATTACTTCTGTCATAGTGCCGTCTTTGTCTAGCAGTTATTTTAAAACGAATAAAACTTGGTAATTTTGAAGCTTTTACACTTTTAACGGTAACGTACCTCAAACACTCGTGTGTCTTTCTGTTCGTCTGTCACAGCCAATTCGCTTCAAATCTACTGGACCGATTAAGTTGAAATTTGGTACATATTAAGGAACTTCTGTGACTTAGACGTGTAACTTAAATAAATGAATTTTGAACATGGGCGTCACTTTTTAGGGCAAAATTAGTTAAAATGAAAAGATTTTTGTATGAATTTCAGAAATTTTATTTATAATTTTAGAATAAATACTTTTACAATGAATTAAGAAAATATATGAAAATTTACCATCACTGAAACTACAGAGGTTAAAATTTGCAGTTGGAATGTATGGGGAACATGTTTTTCAACGAGAATGTTTGTTCTTGGGAAAGATTCTTCCCAACTACGGAACCCTTAATTGGGCGTGGTCCAACACGCACTTGGCTGGTTTTTAGGGTTCCGTACCAAAATGGTAAAAAGGAACCCTTATGGTGAGACTAAGTCTGTCTGTCTGTGTCTGTCTTTTTTTTTTTTTTTTAAACTTTGCCCCACACTAGGAATTTCGCCTGTATTTTGGGTGCGTTTACAAACATTTGAATTCACACACACAAACAGCCAGACCCGGAACAACTACTTGTAGGTCTGTCTGTCACACCTGGATATCTCAAGAACTACTAATGAATAGTATTAGATGACGTTTGTCCAAGTATTTTGCAAACAAGTCAGAAATTTGAAGTGGGGCTACTAGGGCATGTGGGGTATCATATATTATGAAAGAACGCTGTTTGCACATTCTCAAAAAAAAAAAAATTTTTTTCAGGCAGCATAGTTTCAAACTGTTGATGAAAAATGTAAAAAAAAATACCGTTCCCCCCCTTATCTCCGAAGTTTGCATAGATAAAAATCTGAAATTATTCTATGTGGTAGAAGTTAGAAAAAATAAAACGATGTCTCTAAATAGCACAGTTTTTCAAAACTCATCAACATCATATATACATACGGAACCCTCGGTGCGTGAATCCGACTCGCTCTTGACCGTTTTTTTTTATAATATCGCACTATTCGCAAACAATTTTTTTTAGAGTTTAAAACAAAAATATTGGTATCGAAAATGCGTTCCCTTCTGGTACTTACAGACTTAAGACACACAAACGATTTGACGACTGTCAAAAGGTGACCAATTTTCTTCGTAAACACCACAAACTTTTTAGAGGACATAAATATCTGTATCATGGCACATATATTTACAAATTTTGGTCACTTCAGCGTCTGTAAAATATATAACGCCGCAGGATAGAAGGTGACTAACAGATTCTTGTTAGCTCTGAAAAATGTCTTAGTCTCCCAGAGAATCAAAATCTTAACATTTGACTATCACTGAACATTCCTAATTTTTTATTTGTTTATTTTTTATTCGTTTTTAAATTATCTTTTACACATAATTTAATATCGTATACTTTTCAAACTACACAAAATCTCATGCAAACTATACAAGCAAAAGCCAAAAGCCTTTGTATGAAATGTTGTGTAGTTTTGTATAGTTTGAATGAGATTTTGTGTTTTGTGTTTGTGTTAGAAATATTTTGTGCTTAAGAGTATACTCTCAAGCACAAAATATTTTATCCCATCACTTTGTTACCATCCCTACCTTTATGTACCTGTAAACTATAGCTTACCTTAAAATAATTTTACCAATAGTTCATAAATGGCTTCCTCACCTTCGTAATCACACACTAATGAATAGTATCTCACTGTCATCAATTATAAATGGCTACCATAAATACTATTAACAATGAATTTTATAATCTACAATAAGGTAACTCCTATAGTTGTGAACGATAAGAAGAAGAAGAAGAAGAAGATTGCCTCAAATATATCAACATATCCGATAGCAACATAAACTTATTACATAATAGTATGAACACACGAAGTGTAAATAAAAACTTCAACCATCTTCAAGTTCTGTTGAAACTGACAAAAATAAATTTTGACATTGTTATTTTGACGGAATACTGGCTGAGTAAAGTCAATAAACTACCTGTCTTGAATGTATTTGAGTAGGATTTGAGTCTCATTCGACAGCTATCAATATTAATCATTTACGTGAAACGAGGTTTATAAGGATCCGTGTGGGAGCCGATTTTTGAAGGTGAGAATTGCCTTGTTTGTCAAATTGAATTAAAGTTGGCTGTTATTGCCGTATATCGCTCTCCATCACTTTTTAGCCAAACAATTATAAACTATATAACAATTATTTTATATTTGCTGAGAATCAGTACGGATTCCGACAAGGAGTCTCGACTGAGGATGCCGTTTTGGATCTCACGCAACAATTAGCAAACTGGAAAGTAAAACCAAATGTCTGGCTATCTTTCTAGATCTTGCTAAAGGATTTGACACAGTTTCTGTTCCCAAACTTATTGCTAAATTAGAACTCTTCGGTGTACATGGCTTACCACTTGAGATGTTTAAGGATTATCTCAATAATTGAACGTAACTGGGCAAAATTGGCTTGAACTACAGTAACGAAGAACCAGTAATTTATGACGTCCCTCAAAGAAATATACTTGGGCCTACACTCTTCCAAATTTACGTCGTTGTCGTGAACGACCTGCGCAGGATGTGCCTCACTAACTGTAACAATTACGCGTATGCTGATGATACCACGATTCTAGTTTACGGACCTACTTGGGATGTGGTTAAAGCTACTGCAGAAGAAGCCTTGTGCAAAATAATGAGATGGCTCAATTTAAACCTCCTGACACTTAACTTGAGCAAAACATCTTACATACCATTCGCAATCCGACATAACACTGCGCCTTCTCATACTTTCTCTGTAATTGCTCACTCGTGTTCAATTTTACTCGAACCCTGTGACTGTCCAGCACTCACCAGAGCAGACAGCTTAAAGTACCTTGGAGTGCAGATTGATAGCGGACTAAGATAGAACAAGCAAATCGAAGTCGTTACCAAAATAATATTGCGGCTTATACACATCTATTAAGTCCCTTAGAGACTTGGCTAATCATACACAAAGAAGTAGTAATAACAATAAAAAATACCTACCTATAACGGATTCTGCAGAGGTTATTGAGTCATGTTGTGTGTGAGACGATGTGTGACCTGTAACACAGGTTTTTCCTAAAAACCTACATCAGGCATCAGTCTCTCACAAAGGTGGAATCCAACTGAGACTTTTTTGTACTCATTAACTTTAAGTCAGCTTTGTGAAGAGAGAATAAATAAAAACTTCATATCTAGTCCTGACTCACTGAGGATGGTGTATCATGCTCTGTGCCAGTCAGTGCTTGGGTATTGCATAACTGCATGGGGCCGTGCAACTAAAACCAGTGTTTTGAGAGTGGAAGAAGCTCAGAGAGCCGTACTTAAAATACTATCTAAAAAACCCTACAGGTATCCAGCCAAGGAACTTTACTCCGTCTGTAAATTTCTTACAATACAAACTCTTTGTGCTCCGATCTATTTTTAGAATACATGTTGGTCTGCCTCCGCCAAATCCAAATAAACGAGTAAATCTCCTTCCAAGAACCCAACACAAAAGCACCTTCGCAAAACGCTAATTCTACATATTAGGTACACACCAAAAAATAATTTCGGTATTAAATATTTTAAACTTAAACACAAAAAGTTAAAAACATAATAACAGAGTGGCTACTACAAAATCACTATGCCTACACGGAGTCTTTGCTCACATACATCACTAGCCTAGTAATCCAACACAGTAGGCAGTAGTAGTCTTACAGGTTTTACATTAAAAATGCACACAATTAGGCACTTAAATTCCCCAATCATAAACTCAGACGAGTATGCAACACGACATATCATTTAATTTACACTATACATTACATTAAACTGCACATAACTAAATTACAGATGCATAGTAACATCAACACCGTTCATTTGTTGTATTAAATCATGTTTAAATAATTATGTGGCCAAACACTGTCTCTTAGAAAGTTAGAATTCAGGCTATCCTAGTCTAAGAGACAGGGTTATATTATACATTTTGTACAGATTTTGCAACTTTTAATGAATTTGATGTGTACATATATGAGTTTCTGTATTTTTTTTGTGAATGAACCTTTATTATTATTATTTCCTTTATTTAGTGATTTACATATAAATTATATTTTTAAATATCAAAAAAGTATATAAAAACATTTAAAAATATAAAAAATAGTTGTCCGCCGGTAGCGGGAGCAGGGTCCAAGCTACCGGTGGTTAGGGCTCCAGAGATAGAAACCTCCTCACGATGCGAGCCGTATCGAGGAGTACTGCCTTCTGAATCAGGCCCTTGATCCAACCACCTAACGAGAGCCTCGAGAGATGTTGATCGAGGCTCTCGGCCATCAGGCCATTGGCCGAGACGACAATCGGCACAATGATAGCCGAGCTCACATTCCACATGTCAACAACCTCGTGTGCTAAGTCGAGATATTTAATTTGTTTATATTTCTCAGCTTTCACGAGGTTCTCGTCATGTGGAATGGTAACATCGATGATCATTGCGCGGCGCGCTAATCGATCTATCACCACTATATCAGGCTTATTGGTGACAATAGTCCTGTCAGTGATGATAGACCGATCCCAGTACAACGTGACATGGTCTTTTTCGAGAACTGGGTCGGGCACATACTTGTAATACGGTACCTCAGAATCCACAAGTTTATATTTCAAAGCAAGTTACTGGTGAATAATCCTGGCTACTTGGTTATGCCTGTGCAAGTACTCCCCGTTAGCCAGACGAGAACAACCAGAGATAATATGTCTGATGGACTCACCCGGGCGGTGGCATGCCCGACACACGTCAACCGTCCCATCCTTCATAATATGTCTCCGGTAGTTATTCGTCAAGATAACTTCGTCCATAATTGCACAGACAAAACCTTCGGTTTCCCCGAAAAGGTCTCCAAAACGTAGCCAGGATACGGACGCTAAGAAATCTACACCGGGCTCATGTAGAGCCCGATAGAAGCGCCCGTGAAGCTCCTTGCCTTGCCATATCTTCTTGCGGTCATCGGTAGTAAGTATTACAGATTTGCGCCAGTTCTCTTTAGCCATGGAGAGCGGGGTGAGCCCCTTGTCCACTGCGACCACATCACGATGCATACTCAGTTCGGTTTTTAAAAAATATTCCCTGAGACTGCACACCTTGCGGTTGTGGAGGGTCTTCGCATTTAAAAAGCCTCGACCCCCGCACTTTCGCGGGATATACAGTCTCATCACCGATGATCGTGGGTGATGCATCTGGTTTGCGGTCAGCAGTGTACGGACCCTCCTATCCAGGGCGTCCAGTTCGGTCTGAGTCCATTTGAGTATGCCAAAAGAGTATATCAAAACCGGCATGACCCAACCGTTGAAGGCGCGCACCTTGTTTCCGCCCGAAAGAAGGCTAATAAATACCTTTTTTCAGGCGACCAAAGAAGCGCTCCTTCAGCGATTGCTTCATGTCAGCAACGTTGATCCCTAACGCTTCTGACATACCCAAATACTTATAGCTTTCGGATGAGGAGAGGGATCTAAGGTGTATGGAATCCGAGGGTTCCGTTCCCTCGGATTCCACAATCTCCCCTCGTTTTACATGCATGACTGCACATTTATCCACACCAAATTCCATCCTGATGGCGCTACTGAAAGTTTCAGTTACCTTCAGTAGCTCGATCAGTCGCAATTTGTTGGGGGCAAAGAGTTTCAAGTCATCCATGTAGAGGAGGTGAGATATGACCTGACCTCCTCTCCTCAACCGATAGCCTAGACCTGAATCCTCCAGCAGTGTACTTAGAGGATTCAGGGCCAAGCAAAACCAAAGTGGACTCAAACTGTCGCCCTGAAATATTCCCCGCTTAATCCATACAAGCTCATCATTCCCCTGGATCCGTCGACATCCTGGGTAGCGAAGGACCGTCCTCCATTGCCCCATACATGACATCAGGAAGGTGCGCAGAGTTGCATCTATCTTGTACAACTCCAGCACCCTCATGAGCCATGTATGTGGCACCAAGTCGAAGGCCTTCTTATAGTCTATCCAGCATGTTGAAAGATCCTTGCGGGATCGACGAACCTGTTGGCTTATGGCCATGTCGATGAGGAGTAGCTCCTTAGTACCGCGGGACCCATTCCTACATCAATTTTGAGAGGCAGACATAATCGAGTGACTGTCAATGTGCGTGTTAATTTTCACTCTCAAAATGGATGTAAGAAGTTTATAGACCGTTGACAAACACGTGATCGGTCTATAATGCTTGGGTTCCACGGGACTACCTGACTTATGGAGCAGGTGGGTAACGCCTGTTGTTAGAAACTGCGGTAGCGACCCAGACTCTAAGGATGACTGGAACTGAGATGCCAGGCAAGTGTGTGAACTAATTAACCATTTCAACCAGAAGTTGTGCAGTCCGTCCGGTCCCGGTGATTTCCAATTGGGTAACAGACGGACCGCTTTGGCTACGTCTAATGGTGTAATCAGTACTGGTTCCATTTCTAGTATAGTCTCACACACTCGCTCGACTTCCCGCATCCAGTCATCCTCAGCGTGACAGACGGGTTCCGACCAGATGCTGCGCTAGAATGCACTCGTGGCTGCATCATCCGGGCGGCACATGTCTGTCACATTTTGTTCAGGTCGCTCCCAAGCTCTATATACCCACCTTTCATCGCTCTGGAACATGCGATTTTGCATGTACCGATCAACCCGCCGCTTATACCGCCGAATACGGCTCGCCCATGCACAAACTTTCTGCTTCAGGAAGTCGATGCGCTCTGTGACATGGGACACGTATTCTCGAGGGCTGACTCCAGTTCCCGAGAATGCCCGCCTCACAAAGCGCATCACTCGTGGTCGTGTATTGCCCTCCCTGAAGCAGTATAGTTTGCCAATGAGTACCCTGGCCCCATCGATACGACGCTCGATCCTGCATTGCCAGGCTGGTACGGCTGGTTTTGGTTGAGTAGCTCCGTCCCAGTTTGGAAACTTGACGTTTGCTACACGACATGCCGCAACAGCCGCGCAATACAGGATCGAATGTGTATCAACGAGGTTTTCGCTGCTCTCGAAAAAATGTTTAAGCTGCGAGTCCAAGGCACACACCAGCGCCCTATTTTTTTTGTGCATGGGTAGGCGTGGTAATCGGGGTCTAAGTTCGGTCGGAGTGGACCTATATTCGCGAACCGCATCCTCCAGTGCGATCCTCAATCGGGCGTTGCACTGGCTACTTACTGTGGCAACCCTATCATCCTCCTCTTCAACACCATGATTGGACCGCGGCGGGATTGAATCAATAGTTGACACTTGTGCCGCGGTTTGTGCCGATGTTGAGACGATATGGTTGCTCAGTACCTCTGAGCGCAGCCTATCAAGTGCGGCATCGTCCAACCTATGATTGCGTTGGATGACCCGCACCTGATCCGAAAGTCGTTGGGCCGAGACGTTGACGGTTGGCTCTAGTTCCTGAAACAGAGACAGCATCCTAACACGGTACGCAGTGAGGTTAGTTCCTCCCTCTGTAGACCCGTAATATGCGCGCATGACATTCTCGTTCATAGACTGAGTCCATCTCATGCGCTGCACACAACCACCGGCAGCGGGGACCCGGCTCGGGGCCGGTTGGCCCCTAAGTCCCAAGTTCCTCAGTGGCCGGCCTCTCCCCTGCCGACGTACAGGTGTTGGCGACGTCGGCGGGGAAAAATACTCGTCGCTCGAGCTCGATGCAACTGCCGCGGCCGGTGTCGTCACAGCGCTCACGGTAGGGCTGGGTACCAGCGGCGGCGAGGCGGAGCTGAGCGAAGAGTCCGGAGGTGGTGGGCGTGCTCGTCTCGTAGCTGATCTCGTCAACATATTATTTTCTTTATTATGTAGTCTTCATGTTTTATCGAAGGTGACATGACAGATGTCACCTCCGATTCGGCAGTTTTTGATGAAACTCTTGGTTTTTATGGTTCATTTTGTTATTTTTATAAATAGGTTGTAACTATTTTAGTTTCAGGCTTAAAAGAGAATAAAAGAAACTGCGTATAAAATGAATTTAACTGAAAATAAATTAAGAAAACGTATTCCGTGACGTGATGGTGTTGCCAGCTTTTTTCATTATTATTATTATCATTAGTCCGTGTGGTGCTGAACGTAAAGAATAGTCAGTCTCCGCGCGGACGCGTAAGCGAACGGGTGCAGAATAAAAATGTCTACCGAAGTTGTGAAGTGTTCACAGTGTAACATAGTTATAAATGAGCTATTATGTTTTGTACAAAATAAAATCTGTGTTATGGATGAAGTGAGTCTAATAAGACTTATTACAAGCGATTTCTCCGCATTAGAAATCAGTGTCGCGAAGGAACTCCTTTTTACGTCTTTTTCAACTACCGTCAGAAAAGTTGCGCGACGTAAAAATAAAGAACAAAAGGATGTGGAAGATATCATAAATGCTTTTAAAACTGTTGAACCTGATAAAATTCCCATCTTCGTGGCAAAAGAACTACATAAATTGCCACCAATAACCTTTGATCACATAGATGCAACAAGGTTGTTAAAAGATATTGTGTTACTACAGTCGGATCTTAAACTAATTAAGGAAACTTATGTTACGAGTGAGTACTTAAAAACTGAGTTGAATAACATGAAATATGCATCATCATTAAATGAAGAATCCAATGTAAACAATAGACGAGGTGCCTATTTATTAGATAGCGGGCCGACCGGTTTTTTGGATATTGATGACGCGTCCGCATCAATAAAGAATACACCGGTGGTTGAAGCAAGGAGTGCGAAACAGCATGTGCATAATTTGCCGTGTTCGACATTTACACAATCAACTGGTTTGGTGCATGAGTGTAGTCCTAATGCCGCCGTCGCACTCAAAGCAGCTGATAATGCGTGCTCGCATAATATAGCCGGTACGCACACAAGCGCCACAATTGCAGCGACGGAACAGCTGACGGGACCGGCCGCTAATCACACCGTAATGAACATGGCTAGTAGTACGAACATAACAAATAATTATAAGTCCATGGCGGAAATAGTTATGTCGAAAGGTGATTTAAAAACAAAAGCATCTACATTAAGTAATGAGTGGTCGTTGGTACAGAAAAAAAGATACAGAAATAGGACGGAGGGCATCAGAGGGATAGCTTCAATTAAACCTGAAGATAGATTCAGACCAGCAGAACTTAAAATCCCATTGTTCGTGTCTAATGTGCACAAAGATACCTCTGAAAACGACATAATCGAGTATATTTTCATAAAAACCAACGAAAATGTTACTCTACAGAAAATAAAAATGAAAACAGAAAGAAGTTACAGCGCCTACAAAATGACAGTTACGAAGCATAAATTAGATGTTTTCCTAAATGATGAGATTTGGCCAGACGGTGTGACATGTCGTCGCTTTATGCCGTACAAACAAGTTAATGATGAGAAGAAAAGAAATATTTCGACTGATAATGTATAATGCTACTATGGTAACATTTAACTGCAAAAATATAAAGCGGTCTGTGGACGGTATAAAACAAATATGTGGTTTTGCAGACGTCACTGCCTTACAGGAGACGTGGCTGCTGCCCTGTGAACTGTCTTACCTGGCGGACATTCACGAAGACTTTGGCAGCACTGGGACCTCTGCGGTGGACACCAGTGTGGGTATCCTCAAGGGTAGACCCTTTGGAGGCGTGGCGCTCTTATGGCGTAAATCTGTGTTCTAGTTTGTGTCAGTGTGCAAACCCACGCATATCGGCTATTCGTATTTCTACAAATGATCGGCCCGTACTGATTGTCAGTGTTTACATGCCTACGGACTGTTCTGAGAACGTACCTGAGTTCACAGACTGCCTAAGTGCGATTAGTGCTATTATTGAGGAAAGTAGTGTTGAATCTGTTTTCATTCTCGGAGACATAAATGCACATCCAGGTGAGCGTTTTTACACTGAACTTTTGAAATTCTCTGCGGAACAGGATTGGAAACTGTGTTTATCGTCTGATACTTTCACTTTCATTAGTGAGGCACACGGGTGTCGTAGATGGCTAGATCATTGTATTGTCACAAGGGCCTCGTGGCCGTGTGTTGTAGATATATATGTAAAGTATGATGTGTATTGGTCAGACCACTATCCATTAGTTGTTACATGTAATTTTAATGTTATTACACAAAAAATGTTATTGAAGAGCACACCATGTAATACAGTTAAATGGGGTGATAGGAGCACGGAGCAGATAAACGAGTACACGAAAATATGTAATACACATTTTATAACTATAGATTTCCCATATGAGTTTCAGAGTTGTTGTGGAAAAATCTGTCACAATAATTCCCATAAGGTTATTGTTAATAAATTATATGATGATATGATTAGTGTGTTACGAAAGGCTGCGACTACTCCCTGTATGATGAAGAAAGGCAAACATGGAAAGTTATTGGCAGGGTGGAATAAGCACGTGAGCGAGTCTTACTCGAGTGCCAGGCGGACATTTAATACATGGGTAAGCTACGGTAAGCCAGCTAGCGGGTCATTGTTCAGAGACATCATTGAGGCACGTAAAATTTTTAAAGGTAAGCTTAAGTGGTGTCAAAACAATCAAGAACAGATAAAAATGGACTTGATGGCGACACACTACACGAATAAGGACTTTAAAATTTTTTGGAAGTGTACTAATAAATTAAATACTAAACCTGGCATCCCAGTGAGTGTCGGCGGTGTTTCTAGCCCTGAAGACATTGCTAATGTTTTTAAGGAACAATTTGTAGTAAAGTCACCCTTAGGACCAGCATGCGGACAGTTCGATGCTGAGACTCAGGGGAAGAATATTTCAATTTTAATACTTGCTAAGTATTGATCATGCTATTAGGGGTATGAAGGGAGGAAAATCACCGGGATACGACGCTCTCAGTGTGGAACATCTCAAGTATGCTGGTTTCCACCTTCCTAGTACTTGCAATGTTATGTAATTTGTGCAAAAATCACTCACATCTGCCCCCGGCCCTGATGAAGACTCTGGTGGTACCGATTGCCAAGAGTAAAACAGGGGATGTGTCTGAAAAATCGAACTATAGACCAATTTCGCTAGCCACGATTGTAGCGAAGATATTTGACAGTGTGCTTAACTCATACTTGAAGAAGCATGTTAAGTTACATGACGCTCAGTTCGGCTTTCGTCCTGGCTTGTCGGCTGAGACTGCTATTCTTAGCCTTAAGCACACTGTGAAATATTACACTGACAGACAGACCCCGGTTTATGCTTGCTTTCTAGACCTCTCGAAAGCATTTGACCTAGTGTCATATGATATAATATGTTATGGCAGAAGCTAAACGAAACGGGTCTACCGCCAGAGTTGACGTCACTTTTTAGGTATTGGTACCATAATCAGAAAAATAATGTAAAGTGGGCGGGTGAATTGTCGAGTGAATATAAACTGGAATGTGGAGTGAGGCAGGGGGGGTTGAGCTCGCCCTTGCTTTTTAACCTATACGTAAATGCGCTGATCGAGGAACTCAGTCAAATGCCCGTAGGGTGCTATGTAGATGGTGTCAGTGTAAACAACCTTAGCTATGCCGATGATATGGTGCTGCTGGCTCCCTCGATTTGTGCTTTGCGGAAGTTGCTTGCCGTATGTGAAAAGTAATTCGGCCACACACGGACTCAGTTATAATGTAAAAAAATCAGAGTGCATGATCTTCAAGGCGGGTACAAAGTGCCCAACTGTTGTTCCACCACTGTTACTCAATGGTATTCCTCTTAGTCGAATATACCAATTCAAGTATTGTGGGCATGTGGTTACCGAAACTCTTGGAGATGATGTAGACATGGAGAGGGGGGAGCGCAGGGCATTGTCAGTCCTGGCGAAAATGCTGGCCCGCAGGTTCGCTCGATGTACAGACGCAGTGAAAGTAACTTTATTCAATGCGTATTGCACATCTCTGTACTCAGCGAGCCTGTGGTTCAGCTACACCCAAAGGGCTTACAATTCTCTGCGCATCCAGTTTAACAATGCATACAGGACGCTGTTACGTCTGCCACGCTTCTGCAGCGCGTCAACAATGTTCGCTGAGTCGCGCACAGACGGCTCTGATGCCACCTGGCGCAAAAAGACAGCGTCATTGCTAAACAGATTGCGTGGGAGCAGTAACAGCATCCTGAATGTAATAGGTAATAAGTTTAACAGCCCACTGGTGTGGAGCCTCACCCAGAGGACTAAGTCTCTCTTAGTTATTAGGTACTAACATAGTTTTTAAGTTCATACTAACAATATAAATGTAATGGATTAATGTTGTCTGAAATTATAATAAATAATAATAAAAATAATAATAAATAGCACTAACCCATTTACCGTGGGTGTCGTTAAAGGCGACTAAGAGACTAATTACTAGAGAATGGGCGGCAGCGTTCTCTATGAATTTTAACCCGCCTGCCAAGCGTGGCGTTTATGGCAAACCCCCCTTTGGGGGAGGCCTAAGTCCAGCAGTAGACGTCTTTCGGCTGAAATGATTATCATTATAGCCTTTAGCAAAAATTGACATCGTATTTGTGGTTGAGCAGCTTCAATATCAGCAGGATTGTGCCGGAATATAGCAGTTCGTTGTGGACGTGGTGCAACAGCGGCTCCTCTAACATTGGACAACAGCCGCCACGCAACCACTGATGCGACGCACGATGCTCTGCTAGAGTGACAGTAATCAGCTAGTGTCACTCTTATCCGACTTTTTCAGTGATTCCAGTAACTTCGTAACAAAAATAGATGGCGCCACTTGCTGCGCATATAAAGGCCAGCTGTAAGAGGTCATTTACGTGAACCAGCATCTGTAAAAGCAGCTATAACTAAAGCTTGCCACAAGGGAGCAAGCATGATGAATAATATCATAATGTATTACGTAATCCTTCATAAGTTTTCACAAAGAATACAAAACTCATATCCATTAAAATGCAGTGAATATAATTTTTCATTCACGTTAATATAAAAATCTAGCAAGTTTTCATGCAATTAAACTCGGGAAAGTTAAAAACTGCATTATGCAGTTTTGTGAGGGAGAAAGAATACCTTTATTTTATTCACTTTACGACTTCGTTAGGGGTCGGTGCTATAGTAGTTTCATTTTCTTTAATTAGGAGTTATGCCGTTTCTTTACTCGTGGGTATCGTAAAACCGACTTAGGACTTTTGTTGCGAGGATGAGCCAAATCCTGTGAATCACAGAGATACAGGATTAATTTTAAACAGAGATCTTAATGTACTGATTTTGTTTATGGGGGGGAGTTAGTTGCACCAGTTCTTCTACCCAGCTAAAACAATATACTGTGATTTTAAATTTTCTAGACTAAAATTACATTTGGTCTCTTTTTTTTAATTTTTTATTTAGGATGGGTTTGCTCTTGACTTTAGTCTTGGGCAGAGGTGACAGAGACAAAGTCGAAGATGGAGTGAGCTTACCCAGAAGAAGCCTGGGAGCCTAAAATGGACGCTTTGGCAGAATCATGCGTGCAATTCATACAGCCCGCAATTCATCTGTTTGACAGCTGCTATTTAACATTAGACTTCACTATATTAATTCTTAATTTGTGGACCATTTTACGAAACTCCATACACAACTGTCAAACAGATGAATTGCGGGATATGAATTGTACGCAGATCATAATATGATTCTGCGAAAGCGTCCATTTTAGGCCCCCTGTTCACTCTAACTTTGAAGAGTGTTGCGTGCGTTGGTTGTATGCGTTCGGAAACACAGACGCAGGTAGAGAGTTCCACTCCTTTGCTGTGCGCATTATAAAAGACATTTGAAAATGCTTAGTGCGAATTGGTGGAATAGCAACAAGGAAGGGATGGTAACCTGCAGTGCGTCTAGATATCCGATAATAGAAGGGGGCCGGTGGAATGAGGTCGTGGAGTTCTTCAGCACACTCACTGAAGTACAATCTGTAGAAGACCGACAAGCAGACAACCTTGTGGCGATGGACCAAGCTGTGAAGATAATCTTGACATAAAAGTCATCATGTGCTTAGCCTTTTCCCAACTAGTTGGGGTCGGTTTCCAGTCTAACCGGATGCAGCTACTGACTGCCTATCTGACCTCCACAACAAAGTTATTGGAAATACGATACCCTTTGGCAAGACTGGTTGTCAGACTTTCAGTCTTCTGTAAAAGAAGTCTTCTGTTGTTAAAAATCTACAAATGACAGTCGGGACCCACTGCTTAACGTGCATTCCCAGGCACGGACGGGTCTCGGTATGTAATGGATGGTCACCCATCCACGGACTGACCTCGGCAGGCGTTGCTTAACCTTGAAGATCGTTTGTTATTATTTAGCCATGAGCTCCCTGAACAGATACTTTATCAAACGTAATTAATTACTACTACCAGCAAAACAAAATGGCGGTATCCGGCCCTGGAATAGTTATCTCCAACAACCAATATAAACTTGACCATTTTTTTTAAGTCGCCTTGTCCGGACTTGTAACTTTATACCAATTGATGCGGTTGAGAATGAAAAACTTCAAGAAACAGTGGACTTTATTACAAAGGAACGAATTCTTTGTGTATAGATGGATGTTTTTTGTAACTATGTTGTTTATTTTGAGAGTTTATACGGTTAGAAGTTGTGATAAAAGTAAAAAGCTGAAATAGAAAAGCTTTTGGAGGGTTAAGGCCTCTACATACCAGCGCGACTTGTCGCGCGACTCGACACGGCACAAAGGCCCCGCGAATCGCGGGACAGGCGGTGCCTTTGTGTCGCGTCGCGCGACAAGTCGCCCCGGTATGTAGATGCCTTTAGATTTCAAAAAAAAAGTTATGGTGGAACAAATAAATTAATATAGATACTTACAATACATACCTGTAGGTATGTAAACCCACCAAGAACAAACATAATGACATGAATGATGATGTTTTCAGGGTTCATGTTTCTGAATTAATAATATTCCAAGTTGTTTTAATTTTACTTCCAGAAGATTTTATTTTATTTTTAATGTGTATGGCTTTTGCTGAGGAACAGGCTCTTTTAAAAGTTTTAGAATATTTTATAACAAACTCTTTAAATGATGCATCATGATTATATGTTTTTAGGGTTCCGTACCAAAATGGTAAAAAGGAACCCTTATGGTGAGACTAAATTTGTCTGTCTGTCACACCTGGATATCTCAAAAACTACTAATGCTATCAACTTGAAATTTAGAAAAGTTTTAGATGACGTTTGCCCAACTATTTTGAAAGCAAAAAATAAATAAAGAAAATCGTTTTTGCAAAAGGGACTGAAAGGGGGTCTTAAAAATTAGAAGTGGGGCTACTAGGGCATGTGGGGTATCATATGAAAGAACGCTGTTTGCACATTCTCAAAAACATATTTTTTTTAGGCAGCATAGTTTCCGACTTGTGATGAAAACTCTAAAAAAAAGAACTGGTTTTTTTTTACATTACTTTCTTTCTTTCTCCGAAGTTTGCAGAGATATAAAATATTCTATATGATAGAAGCCTAAGTAAAGATTACAGGAAAAATAGTCTCTAAGTAGCACAGTTTTTCAGATATCATCATACATTATATATTCGTACGGAACCCTCGGTGCGCGAGTCCGACTCGCTCTTGACCGGTTTTTTTCATTATACAATTCATATATCCTCTGCCTACTTTTGTAAATACTTGCAATCACTTAATATAACGCGGTCACAAACAGGCAATGTTTTTGAGGTAAATACCTTCCTAAATTCACAATTAATGAGCTTAAATAGTGAAGTAAGCTTGATCTGGGTCGGTGTGATAAGGCAAACCCGGTAGTTTTTCCAATCAATTATTTTTAAATTGTAACCTGTACCAGCTAAAATCTGGATCAGACTTGGACATAAACGTAGGGAATGGCACAAACAAAGAGAGGACAACTTTGCAGCACTGGGTGAAGTTGGGCTGCGGATCATGATAATGATGACACTACCAGCGGCCGCAGACCCTATAATCAGCTGGAGTTACTTAAAATTACAAGTAAAGTTTTTTTTTATGTATATCGTCATTAGATATCGACTCATCAAAATCAAAGTCAAAGTCAAATTGTTTACCTATTTCAAATAGGCACTTAAAAGGCACTTTTGCACGTCAATTTTTACAAAAAAAATATAATTGATTCTAGTCGCCCCTTCCAAAAGGTAGTTTCGTATGAAGAAGAATGGGCAAGAAACTCCATCACAATTGTGAAGTTTTGCTAGTTAATTTCACTAGACCCATTACAGCAAAATAAATTTCTACAGATTGCTCAACTTATCACCCCAAAATCGTTCCAATATTCCTACTCTCAACAAACCAAGAGTGGCTGATCAAGTGCCGTCTAAAGAACTTACTTTCCTATCACTTCCAGTCACGGAAACAATCAGGAGCTCGCGATAACGCTAACGTGATTAGACGTGATTCGATAATCAATTCTATGTTAGGGATCGATTCGAGAGATAGTCTTGATTAAGACATTATGATTGTACGGCAACCGGCAAACTGTTGGATGTTTCTTTATTCGATTGCCTTCGTGTTGATAAATTGGGTGTGAGCACGCAATCTTGGGCGAAAATAATATGTAATTTTTTGGCAAAATGGAGGGTATAGAAAAGATATTATTCTATATTTATTTTGTGTTTGATTATCAGCCTAACCTTTTTCTAACTATTCTATGTTGCCCGTCGTTGTTGGCAAGCGTGGAAATCAATGCACGTGAAAAGACTATATTACTATCATTTAAAATGAAAACAAAATAAAAACCAGTCAAGAGCGAGTCAGAATCGCGCACCGAGGGTTCCGTACGTATATATGTAGTTGATGATTTCTGAAAAACTGTGCTATTTATAGACATCGTTTTATTTTTCCTGTAATCTTTACCTTATCCACTTTTCTTTTCCTTATCTATCCTTATCTTATCCTTCGTTTTTTATCTTTATCTTTTTTTTATATATATACTTTTTTTCTTTTTTTACATAAACTACCATCACATAGAATAATTTCAGACTTTTATCTATGCAAACTTCGGAGATAAGGGGGGGGGGGGAATGGTATTTTTTTTAAATTTTTCATCAAAAGTCGGAAACTATGCTGCCTATAAAAAAAAATTTTTGAGAATGTGCAAACAGCGTTTACTCATATGATACCCCACATGCCCTGGTACCCACCCTACTTCAAATTTTTAAGACCTTTTTGCAAAAAATATATATTTTTTAAATTTCTTTCTGTTTTGCAAAATAGTTGGGCAAACGTCATCTAAAACTATTCTAAATTTCAAGTTGATAGCATTAGTAGTTCTTGAGATATACAGGTGTGACAGACAGACAGACAGACTTAGTCTCACCATATGGATTCCTTTTTACCATTTTGGTACGGAACCCTAAAAAGCAGCCAAGTGCGTGCTAGACCACGTACAGTGAAGGGTTCCGTAGTTGGCATGAATTTATCATAAAAACAAACATAACATTGTATAGTTGAAAAACATGTTCTCCCATACATCGACATAATATACGTCAGTTGGTCGACTATTAATTTAATTTATTTATTCAAAATCTGTATTAACAATAACATTCATGAAGTCTGCCAAACTGCAATACAGTTTGTCGGCAGTAGTACTCGTCTACCACTTAGATTACAAATTTACTCGTTAACTTGTAAAGCCTACTTAGCTGTTATAGTTTTCCTTTTAATTTCGTTATATATACTACTGCCTTGAATGTTTTCACATATCCAAAACAACCATTTAGCTAGCACACTTGACTCTAACAAAAAATAGCACTTAATAAGCAAACGGATTCCTGAATCGGAAAATGGTCTTTACAAACCTTCAATATTTTTAAACGGGTTTTTCCAACGATACCCCACGCCATGGGATAGACGAGGAAATATACTTCCCAATTTACGTGCAAGGCCACCATAACATATACTAAATATCTTACCACGTTGTTAACATGATTAATATGTATATCCGTGCCTAATTGAAAAAAAGAGTCTCTGAGCTAAGCCGGCGACAGACAGACAGACGGACATGGCGAAACTGTAAGAATTCGCTCGCTCGGGCATTGCTTGGGGCTAGATTCAAGCCATTTGATTGGTTGAAACTAGTTTTATTGAGTGACGTTCTGTAATATGGGACTGACCACGCACTATGAGGGAGTACTCATTTTGGTTTTATCTGTGGGGGCTTGTAATTAACAACTTAGCTTAAATATTATTGTTATTACACTGTTATTAGTCTGTAAGCCTAACAAAAATAAAGAAAAAAGAAATCTTTGTTGAGCACAGAACCCTGAAAACGCCCAGTAAAGTCTCGGCTCAAAGTTACTCGAAATACTCTATTTTCTTATGTTTCCACACTGCAATCTTGCTCCGCATCTACTCTCTGTGAAATTGCTGTAAATTTCAGCAGCGTTTCTTAATGTTTATAATGCGAACGCATTTTGGCGTCGAAAGCCAACTCTGTAAAAGGATTAAGTGAGGATTCTGTCAAGTTATGTTGAGTCACAGACTATACAAGTGTTCAATTCTAATCTCGAGGACGAGGCTAAAGTGTAGATAGTATCAGTAGAAAAGCGCCGCTCCACAGCAGCCCATGTCTAAGCTACGTACGTGTACTTAGCTTTGCTTTTTTTGAAAATGCTGGTTGGATCGTCTCGTCGAACCCACGGCTAAGCTACGCTACGGATACGTGGGTGGCAAACAAATGAACCGGGCAGCTAATGTGGCAAAACTCTTCGTGTTGCCATGTTAACTGCCCGGTTACTTTACACCCTGTTCCTCATTCCTCTATTTATATAGGAACATGGAACACGGTGTAAAGTTAATTCATCCTCCATATAAAACGAAGGTTCCACCGACCAGACGGGTGTTGTGTCTGATGAGCCCGACGGTTGATGTCGAGATGTTGTATGTAACATATCAGGTGTAAAAAGACCCTTTCTGAAGCCGAAAGCTACATATTCTACCCATTATTTGGATCGGTTTTTTCCACTAGACCATACCTGGGAATCCACTGGTTCTGGAGATATTGATGGCCAATCTCGCATATTTTTTTTTTTATGAAAAATAATTCCAAGTGTTATTATAAAACTTTTTTTCAAGCAAACATTACCTGAATTTTCGATTTTTCTTACATTAATTTAGTTCATAGCCGCGAGTATTCGACAAGAACTTACGCGTACCGCGTAGAACGAAGGGACGGGGCTTAACAGCACTGAGTCCGTTTGCCTGGATTCGCGTTACATTGCGCGCAATAAAAATTGCAATTTTTTAATCCCTAAAAATAAAAATCGGTTCCCAGCAATAATGTTTGCGCAAAGATCTTTAGTTAGATGTACAGTATGTAGTTGACGGCTTTGTGATGTGTCTTTTTACACCCTGTATATGTCAGTCGCGTGGTAAACTCTGCTTGCGCGATGCAGGATTTGTGTGACTACAGATTTTTGATGCGTAGTTCGTATGTGGCGTTGTTTTCTCTTTTCAGTTTTGTGTTTTTGCAGTCGGGATTTTTGTATTTTTTAATAATTTTCTTTATTACCTAGCGCAGGAGTAAGGACTTCACTGTGTTTGTACACATTTTTTATGCCAATAAAGAATTTATTTATAACGCAGCTTGGTGACAGAAATAGGAATAGTGGTAGAACTTTCCCGGACGAGCTCCTTCATAAAGAGCCCTAAATCCTTCAGTTTCTGTAGTGAAAGTCAAAGTCAACTTGTTTATTTAAAATAGGCACATTTAAGGCACTTTTGAACGTCAAACCGCATAGGCCGTGTTCAGATAACCCGCGCCGACCACGCGCAAAATCCACGCAAGCCCGCCTCGCTCCCGCTTATACTACTTATTATTTAATCAAAAAATGCCCTTGATCACAGTCATTACGGCACTAGACGAAGCACGGGCACAAGGCGTGTGCAGGGTCAGCGCGGGGCGTCTGTGAATCGACTTCGATAAATGCAATTTGAGATCTATTGATGTGTCATAACTCAAATTATATATGTTACCGGTCAAACCCGATTTCAGGACAAACTAGATTAGCCTAGGCTAAACTAGTTCTTCCTATACGCGATAGGATTAACTAGTATAGCCTAGGCTAAACTAGTTTGTCCTAAGCCCGATAGGATAAACCAGTTTAGCCTAGGTCGAATCGTTTGATATACCACTCAAAAGACATAAAACCTATTTAGTCTAATATGATAAACGTGCAAGCAAGCATGCAGCAGGCATGTTTTCTGTCACGGCTCCGGCGCTGCAGGGCTCCAGCGGTCCCATGCGAGCTTATCGTCACAGATGTGTTTCACGCTCACCACCGAGGCTTCGGCTTGCTGGCCGGCTCTGCCGGCCAGCCTCAGCCGCGGTAGGAAGCGTTGAAACCACCTGCTCCTCAGCTCGCGGGCCGCCTCGCCCCTACGCGCCTACGCGATTTTAAATAACACTCTAGGGGTAGGGCAGACAAGACTACGTGGAGTCGGTTTTGCTGCGATTCGTTTCGGTCACACCGCTCCCGCAGCACGCTCAATCAGATTTCAGATTAGAACGTACCAGTTTATCCTAAAGCATGTAAATTCTAACTAGGATAAACCGATTCGACCTAGGCTAAACTGGTTTATCCTATCGGGCTTAGGACAAACTAGTTTAGCCTAGGCTATACTAGTTAATCCTATCGCGTATAGGAAGAACTAGTTTAGCCTAGGCTAAACTAGTTTGTCCTGAAATCGGGTTTGGCCGGTAACATATACAACAAAATACAAAGCGAGCGGGTTGGGCGCAGGGCGGGCGCGTGGCATGCGCGTAGCGGGCGTGTGAACGCAGCCTAAACTGTAGATTACTTAGGTAATAAAGCAAGAATTGCTGCAGTTGCATAAAGGAGTTGTCTCGTCTCAAGCCTTCCTCCTTGAGTTGGATTAAAAGACAAAAGACAGTCATTTCTGGAACACGACGGTCCTACGTTTTAAATTAGTTGACGTTATTAAACGTTTTGTGAGGGAATGGTGAGTTAATGAACATTACCATAAAACAAAGTTGCATTAAAGAGAATGAAGACTGTAATACGAGTATGTTGTAATGAGGTTATTCTTAGTAATTTGTATTTATGTAAGTAGGTACGGTGTGTTCTAACAGTATCACAGTCCAAACAGTATCAGTGAAAATGTGAACAAATGGATTAGAAAACGTGCCAGATTTGTTTTGAAATGCTAATTTGTAAAGCCACTTACCAATTGATAAAAATAAATAAAATTGATTGCGTAAGAAGTTTACCTAAACAGGGCTTGGGGTTGTAACCCTAGGGATGTGGGGTCCGAGTGCTCATGGTCTTTTTAATGAAATCTTGAAATGGCTGGTCACTTCCCGTGACCCAAGGGCTGGCTTTTACCTTGGCCAGAGGCTAAGCATTGCCATACAACGTGGTAATGCCACCACAGTCTCTTGGGTACATTACCAGTCGACAGTGACGTGGATGAATTTTTCGACGCCATATTTTAGTTTGTGAATAGTTTTAGTTAGGATATAATTTTGTTATTTTTATTAATTAATTAGGTACAAGTTGTTTATGTAGATATTATTTTATTTCTTAGTTATTTAATAAATTAGTACCTAACAGGGTTTGTTTACACTTTATCAGTTAATTTTGAAACAGAGTATAGTTTTCGGCATATTGAAGCACAACAGTTGGTTGAGAAAGACTTCCGGCTAAAGATTTTGTAAGGAGGATAGGCAAAAGCGTCTCTCTTGGAAAATCACAGTCACTGTGAGGGTGTGACCCATAACTCCTCTGGCATACAACAGATGTGACCAGCCCAGTTTCATTAAGTTTGGCAGACGTTTGACCCACATCTATCTCGGGTAATGAAACGTAGTTGTGGCAAAGTAATAACAGTCACATAGGTCGATCCATCAGGTTAAGCTACGCTTGCCGCGGTTGGTCCGTGGATGGGTGATCATCTTCATACATACCAAAACACCTCCGTGCCTCGGAAAGCACGTTAAGCCTTTGGTCTCGGCTATCATTTGTCGTTAGAAGCCCGAAATTCTGACAACCAGTCTTACCAACGGGTATCGTGTTACCAAGTTACTGAGTTATGGAGGTCAGATAGGCAGTCGCTCCATGTTAAATACTCCATGTTAGGTACTCAGCTGCATCCGGTTAGGCTGGAAGCTGGGCAGATGATGATGAAACAGGAAAGAATTCTTTCTAAGTCATTACTAACCTAACAAACCTTCAAGGCCTCCACCAAGCACCGCCACTTCGACCAGTTCTGTGCTTACCGCATCCAGCGGATACCCGCAGCCTTCACAAGGTCATCGGTTGTAGCCACCTTGTAGGGCCTTCCAACACTACGTCTTCCAGTACGCGGTCGCCACTCCAGAACCTTTCGGCCCCATCGGCCATCAGTTCTGCGAGCAATGTGCCCTGCCCACTGCCACTTAAGCTTGGCAATTCTTCGGGCTATGTCGGTTCTCTCTGTCGATCTCTTCATTTCTGATTCGATCACGTAGGGAAACTCCAAGTTTTGTATGGAAAAAAAGTTACGAAGAGAAATAGAAAAGCACAATAAAACAAGAACATTTAAATAAATCTGTTTACATGTTAACCATAAACGTTTTGAATAACTATAAGAATTAGCAAGAGTTTCCACTTAATAAATCTCAAGGGTTCGACGTTTTATCGACAAGAATCTATGTAAAAGCGAAGCGAGTTTATAAAAGTTTTTATGGATAAACTTTCTCAGGATTTGCAAGGAACGCAAATGAGTTTTTTAAGTGTCTAATTGCATTACTCATTAATAATCCTGTATACATTTTTTTGTGCAAGTGCCAGAGAAAACGACGTCGAAATAAATTGTTCATTCAAATGATAGTTGGCTATAAACTTGTTTAATATTTACTTTGAGACATACGGTTTTATTGTTCGGTCAGCTTAAATAGTTACTATAGTTTGAGGTACTTATATGCGCAGCTATTCGCACAGGGAAGGATTGCACGACACGGGCCTAATGTATTTGCACGATGTGTGCAAAATCAATTAGTTCGCAACGGGTGATTTCAGTATTTTTTTGATATACCTTCATAGATACCTGCCGAAGTGTTTGTAAATTCGGAGGTAAAAATCAATATAAATTTTTGTTCTGGTCCGCCGAGCAAAAAAATGTTTTTTTCATAATACGTTACCTACGCATGATAAGCACCTACTTATGTCCCAAACGTTTATTGTAATGTTTATAATCATAATCATTAAGTTTATTTGTGAAACATAGGTAGGTATACAATAGGTCATACATATAAAATAGCACACTTTTGTCTTAAGACATACAAATATGGTAACAGGCAAATTAAATATGCTAAAATAAAAAATAAATAAAACTGTCACTAATAAAAACAAACATTCCAAAAATCAAATAAAAAATGTCACTAATAAAAACAAACATTCCAATAGTCATTAAAATAAAAATAAATAAAAAATATTTTTAATAAAAACAAACATTCCAATAGTCAAATATGACTATAGTAGGTATATATAGATTAAAAAATAATGACAATACTGATCGATTCATTATTAGCAGACTATAATGAACAGAATATGTTATTAAACATAATTATAATTATATATGTCGGAGTTGGTTGTCAATTACAATTGTGGGTAATCAACAAAAAGTGTATGTTTTGTTTTTCTTATTGTAATTTAACGTGATTTGAACGTGGTTTTCTATCAATTATTGTCTAGTAAATCACAACATCATTTATTGAGTACTCTGTATACGCACTAATTGATTTTGGCAACTTATTTCGATAATTATTATAGCCGATAGTTTTGTTCAAAACAATTGTTGACATGTTACTTTGATTTCAAACTGATTTACTTTGTGAAATCACCATTGTTTATTTACGATAATTATTCTTGTATTATTTGATTACTTTATAATGTAAGTCTTATTAGATTTAGCATGTTTAAGTGTTTTGTATCAAGTAAACACATGACGTACTTCCGTACGTCATCGGACAGAGTTGTCATGGAATGGCGGGAAAGCAAGGTGGGAACATCGCCCTATATAAGAGCGTGCATTCGGTGTTCAAGTCAGTCGATCTTCGGATTCGACTCAATAAAGAGCTCCCCGCTCCTGACAAAACTGTCGGTTTACTCGGTACAGCGCTGCTGTATATTATCAAAGTTATATTGGCTTGCAGATAGCGAGTGATATACTTTGTATTTGGGTGGCTTACGCCGCTATACGAACTGTAACCTGAAAGGGTTTGTTCGTCTGACTATACTTGGTATTTGGGTGACTTACGCCGCTATACGAACTGTAACCTGAAAGGGTTCGTTCGTCTAACTATACTTGGTATTTGGGTGGCTTAGGCCACTATACGAACTGTAACCTTAAAGGGTTTGTTCGTCTGACTGCATATTTTTAACTAATTATTTTGTTATTGATTATTATTGTTTATTCTTGTGTTATTTTTAAAAGTGTAATTACCTACTGTAATAAAAACCCTTTAATAGTTTATAGTCTTGTTTATCCCTATACAATGGGAACTCCAAATCCTGACGATATACCGCTCGGCACTCCTGATCCTACATATATAAACTCTCGCTTTTTCTCACGATAAGCAAAAAGTAAGCAGAAACTACTGAATGACACCTGCTACGATTCTTTAGGTTCTCACAGACAAGCGAAACAAATATTGTGAGCCGTCACGGGACACCTAGCAGATGTGAAACATTGAAATCAAACAAACAGACATCGAAAAAAAGTCAGGGTCACGTAGGGGGGGTAACGCGCGCGTGTAGTGAGCGGTGAATCGCCACGTGGTATGCGTCGCCCCGTCAGTAAACGGTTTTACGTGCGCCTATAGATGTTTCACATCAAAAACTTCATGGAAAGTGACGCGCCGCGCTACGTCTTGTGCCCTCGATATCGCGCCCGTCTGTACGAGCTTTTTTTGCTTCCTTCACGTTCATACATCTGTCTAAACCTACAGATGTATGAAAGTGACACGAACGCTCGCATTAGGTCAATTTAACGTAAATTATGGTTCTCGCAAAAATGCTTAAGGTAACAATGTAAGTAGTTGTATCTTCCATTCATTTACGTAACGTTTACTGTACGCGTTCGCAGGGCCTCTGGAGATAGATCTATGGGTCATACTCGCACGCCAGTTGCCAGTACTACGCACCTGACCTATCTAAAGAACATCACCAAATAGGTCAGTATAACATGTCCTTCTAGGGCATCCTTAATTACAAAAAGAAAAAGCATTATTCTAGCTTACCAAACTCTAGAACAGTGTTTTACCAACCAAGAAAATTCAGTTAAATTCCAAGCTCGGAGCTAACCGTATTAAATCAAAGACAGACTGACTATGAATAAGGATTTCATTCGGCCAATCAGAGTTGTAATTTTTAAAATAAATAACACAAGATTTAAATACTAAGAGAAAATGGTTTGACTTATTATAGAATATCTTAACGAATAAGTTATTTTTTTTAGGGTTCCGTAACTCAAAAAGAAAAAACGGAACCCTTACAGGATCATTTCGTAGTCCGTCTGTTAGTTTGTTAAGACCCTTTTTCGCAGGAACGTCTGAGAGAATAACACTTTATATTTTAAGACTATAGACTTCTTATGATGTTTCCCTGTAATCTATAAGTATAGAACTATTAACCATTTTTTTTAATTTTAGGCTCAGCAGTTTTGGAGGTAAGAGGGAAAAATGGTAAATTTTCATCTATTTTCTTTAATAACTTTAAAGTGTTTATTTTAAAATTATAAAAAAAAAAATCTGAAATCCTTATAGTAAGACCTTTCATAATGATTTGATTTTTAATTTCCTTTTTTGCCTCTCAAAAGTGACCCCTATATTCAAAATTTATTTATTTACTCAGGAATATCGCTGGTGCATAGTAGGTACAGGACCGGACCAAGTACACTCCCTTGTGGTACTCCAGCTTTTATTTGCCTAATGTCTGAATAGGCGTTTCCTTGGCTTATCCAAACAACCTGTCAACATGTCCTCTTTATGTATCGACTCTAGGATGTCTGAAAATTGTTCAGGCAGCATCGTTCTTAGTTTACCTAAGATGAATATTATGTTTACGAAAAAAAAAAACAAGTACCATAAACTTAAATACGCAGTAGTAGGTACTTACTGTATTTGTTTTAATATTTTCATTTTCACTGAAACATCCACGTTGTAGTTTTGGAAGTATGTAGCAGTATTTCAACACAGAGTAAGCTCTAGGGACTGAATATTCTCGTCCAATCACGGTATAATACTATGTTATGCAAATATTTATGAAAAACTAGAAATGTGTAAAACGAAACTTGTAACAAAGTGTTTGTTGAGGTATGAATCCTGTGAGATATTATCTGGTTGAACATTTTAGAAATTGTGTGCTTGTATCATTTCTAACGTGAAGATATTATTGTGGACGTTCACGTCATGACATCACGATTAGCATTGTAAATGACATGTAAAATACATGCATGTATCTTTCAAACGCCTTTCTGTATTTTCAATAAAATACAGATACTTTCCTTGCGGATCATCGGTTGAATCTTTCGCAAGTTTAAGTTTTTTACATGTTTTTTACGGTGTATTTTTTGCATTAATATATTCATAGTTTTTGATTGGAAGAACACACACCAAAGAACCGTTTGACGGTAGATCGATTGAATAAATTAATATTTGTAAATTCTAATCTGAAAATTGTTCATTCGAATGAAGACGAACGTACTTTTTATGAAACGGATGAAGTTTACGACGAAGCCAGTGATAGTGACATTGAATTGTAGACTATTTGTTTTTTTCCAATAATTTACATCTACTCGGGTTGTTTTGTGTCAACCGAGATATTGATTCGATTACGTGAAGTACATTACTGTTCAATTCGCGCCGGATACTAAATGTTACAAAGACAAAAAATCAATGGACAACATAGTCCTGGTGTCAAAATGTACAAATTGCCTAGTGCCAAAATGTAATCTTGCCCAAATGCCGCTATGATAGAATAAATTAAAGCTGTAATGTTCAATTGTACATAATATTAATAAGCAAGATATTTTCCCTTTGATTGTTAAATATGAAAACTACACAGTATAAAACAAGTATTACAAGTGTAGGATTGTATTTTTCAGACGAATGTGAAATTTGTTTTTTTTTCGAAAATTAAAAGTAGGTATTTTATAAGAAAGGCACAAAGTTTAGAAAAAAACAAAATGTATCTTTCGCAATTTTCAACGCTAATCACGATAACAGAGGGAAATAAAGTGTATGAAAACATCATATTTGGGGTGTCCAGGCTACCGTGCGTTATTGGCGTTCAAATGAACACTGCTTTTGTGGCATTTTAAGGTCTATATACCCGTGCGCGTTTCGGGACAGCACTATCGTCTACAGTACCCCAGTGTAAGTTTGCAAGAGAGCAAACGTAACTATTTCGTTTGCGTTAAAATTTGACCGATAGATCATAATGCTAGGAATATAAGGGTGAGAATAAAAATCTTAACGCAAACGAGCTAGTTACGTTTACTCGCTTGCAAACTTACACTCGGGTACTAAACACGGAAAAGGAAATACGCTAACTGGTCGAAATCTACCACGCGGGCCCAGTGCGGGTTGGTAGATGTCACATGTCTTCAAACTTTTGGTTCTAGGACATGCCAGTTTACTCACGAAGTTTTCCTTCACCGTTTTGAGAGCAGTGGTTATGAAATAATTTAAGTACCAAAGTAAAGCGCTTGTCAGGGTTAGAACCTTTGACCTACAACTCGTAAGTCGCAGCCATTACCACTGGGACACCACAGTTCCTGGGTAACCTGGGGAAGGGCACCCTAACACAAGCAAATTGTTTGATTAAAAGGATTCTCCCCATTGTATCTAGTATAAGTTATTTAAATTGATGCAATACACATATTTATTTCGTTTATTTTTATTTTTTTTTATTTAGTTCCTACCATATTTTTTTTTCTTTTTTATTCTTTATTAAAAAGAACCAGGTTCTTAATAATTAACTACAATCTAGCCTATAATACTAATAAGTATATTGAATCTAACTTAATTTGCTACGAGATAATTATTTTAAAACTTAGAATAGTGCACTGAAAAAAAAGTGTTTGCTTTAACAAACATCTTGTTTAATGTGATCACGCATCTTGACTCCATACGAGCCTAACAAGATCTTGCCTTCTGAAGCTAGGAGAACTTTGTTAAATTATCATAGTTCCGTCAACTAAGAAATTAGTTAGTTTAATTACGGGTAGTTATTTGATTTAACTCAAATGTTGGTCAGTTTAAGAATGATGGTTACATCATTCTTAAACTGACCACAAGCTGCTTGTTACCATCAACTAAGATTATTATTTGATTTAGAAAAGTGAAGAAGTAAAATCAAACAAAGCATGTATGGTGTAACAAAGACCGGTGATTATTCTGTACATGTCACATTGTCGATATAAATAAAATGAATTTGTTCTGGCAAATATGCTATCTTGTTTAAAGTAAATAAATAAATAGTGATTCCAAATATTTTAATGCCAACCAAGAGAAAATGTATCTCAGTTAGCTCACATTTTTTTCAGTGTGCTGATTGTACTTTACGCAAGTCCGTTGCACTTTCTTAGAGTCTAATATAATAATATAAACACTTTTTTCACGTGTTATATGTGTCCACAAATAAACCATATCACATATCCGTAACAAACTATAGGACAATCGGATAGAAAAGTCCAAAATAAAACAAAACAAAAAAAAATATCAATAAAATATACAAATTCCTCGCTGTAAAATTTTCACATCAGTATAATTCATGCAATTAAAGAAGCATATGTTCATATACGTCAAATTCTGGTCAGTACACACTGGGAAGTACACCAAGGGGCAACTGTCACAGTCCATTCTTTGGGTTATTGGTGGGAACAAAACTGCGTATGACCGCGTAGTCCAGCCTATTTCAGGTGGCCGTGTTGGCTCAGTCGTACTCGTCGCTTGCATCGCACGAAATGACAGAAATGTAGCCAAAAGAAAGAGAACACCATCTGAAAAGAAGAGAAAAAAACGCATTTAAAATCAAATCAAATAAAAATATTTTATTTCACATAAACCTACATGGGCACTTATGAAACGTCAGAAGCTAGGTGCACGGTTCCAATTGGTCGTTTCCTATGGAGAAAAGCCGGCAAGAAACTCCACGGTTACTCTTTAAAAATAATGGGCTTTTACAATGTTTTCAAATTACAGTGTTAATAGGTGGGAGGACAGTGTAAGCCTGTCAACAAGTACCAGGTACTTAACAATATAGAAAACGTTGTACAATTCTCACATTCACAAATTAACAAGGAATTTATATAAAACTAGCTGACCCGGTGAACATTGTACCGCCTTACACCAACAGCAGCGCCACCTACCGGATTCAATTGACTTTTCAAACCATCTAGAAACCCGTTGAATTATAAATACAAAATTTCAACCAAATCGGTCCAGCCGTTTAGGATATGTTAGGTGACAAACACACGTACAGAAGAATTACTATATTAAGATATTACTAAAATAAAAACCTATTTAAACTATGACATGATTGCCATTACAACTGAAATAAATCTGAATTAATAGTCCGTCCAAAAAAGCCACTAATAAATAGTTGAAGTTAAACTTGTAGGTATTTAGTGTCAAATAATGAAAAGATGTCCGTGTGTCTGTGTGGTGCCGGACGCAAAGAATAGCACTCCCTTATTTCTTCCCGTGGGTGTCGTAAAAGGCGACTAAGGGACTTACTAGAGAATGGGCAGCAGCGTTCTCTAAGCATTTTAACACCATACTGCGATCGCCAACCCGCCTGCCAAGCATGGCTATTATGGCAAACCCTCTTTGTAGGAAGCCTATGTCCAGCGGTGGACGTCGTCGGCTGAAATGATGAATGAAAAATTTATGTCAAGGAAGTATGTAAAAAAAAACATCGTACTTTGGCAGCATGGCACACAAAGCAAGAGAAAGGGCTATTAGCTTATACAGGGTTATTTTAAATTGGCATTTGCGGCGTTTACCTAAAATGCCGCAAATGCCATAAGCATAAATATCCTAAACACGATAAAATAAAAAGATTTGAAGTTTTTTGGGAAGTCAACGACCGCAGTTCATCATCATCATCATCATTCAGCTGAAAGACGTCCACTGCTGGACATATGCCTCCCCCAAGAAGGGGGCCCGACTATAACAGAAATATATTTACTAAGCCTACGCCATCTGTCTTGTCCGTTTGGTGCCAGTCGTAAAGAATAGCACCATCCCATTTCTTCCCGTGGGTATCGTAAAAGGCGACTAAGGGACTTACTAGAGAATGGGCAGCAGCGTTTTCTATGCATTTTAACACCATACTGCGATCGCCAACCCACCTGCCAAGCGTGGCGATTATTGCAAACCGTCCTTGTGGGAGGGCTATGTCCAGCAGTGGACGTCGACGGCTGAAATGATGAATGAAAAATGTATGTCAAGGAAGTATCTATGTAAAAAAAAAACATCGTACTTTGGGAGCAGTTTATATTTGCATGGCACACAAAGCAAGAGAGAGGAAGAGCTTCAATAGGGTTATGCGTGTAGCTCGTGGCTACGGGTAAGGGGTATCAGCGACATCGGAACTTATTCAAAGATGGATAAGCCAGTACATCAGGTTATACCGAACTGCCAAATTTCTACGAATAATGATTTTAAACCTTAAAATGTTGATGGTTAAGTTCAAAATCGAATGAGAAAATTTTATAGTTTGTGGTAAATTGATATGAGACTGTATTTAGTTATTTTGGTTTTGAAAACACTTACAAATTGGTCGCATTTCAGGTGTTTTTCTGAATATCATCGACTCAATATCGCTTTAAACAAGAACTGATTTTTAAATTATACCTACGAATTAAAAAGTTATTAGAACGTTAATTCGTTCCGTGTGATTGGTTTCATTAGTGATAAAAACAACTTAAATTGTATTTAATTTCCCGTTTTTTTTCTACAACTGTGCTTAAATTTTTTAGGGTTCCGTACCACAATGGTATAAAAGGAACCCATATGGTGCGACTCGGTCTGTCTGGCTGTCTGTCTGTCAGGCTGATTATTACTTGAACAGTTCGTTGTGTCATTATTTGATATCGTTAACCGTTATCTTTATTGGTGATGTTCTTCAGAACGGTCAGGTGCGTAGTACTCGCAACTGGCATGCGTGTATGACCAGATGTATGAACGTAAACGAAGCAAAAGGAGTATGTAAGGATCGTAGCAGGTGGCGTTCTGTTGTCTCTGCCTACCCCCATGGGAGGAAGGCGTGAGTTTATGTATGTGTATTAAACGTCTGTAAAGTTTCACCTGCCAATCTAATTTGAAATCAGCAAAATCTCATATTTTGTTAAACTCAATTTGAAATAAGATTAGAAAAAATAAACTTTTTTACAGTCCGTTCAACCGATTTTCACTTCTATTCCGTTGGAATAAGGCTGACATTAAAAGCAAAAACGTTTTTACAATACCAACTGTTTATTACAGCTGCCATTAAAGTTGTCAAAAAATAATAGGCCCGTTTTGACATTTAACTTGGATCGATTTATCGTGAGTATCGAGTACCGAGTCGTATGGTTACTTCACTAGTTACGTCAAAACGTAAGTCAAAACGGGCCTATTATTTTTTGATAACTATAGTCATGTCACCAACGCCATAGAAGTCAAAATCGGTCGAACGGTCTGTAAAAAAGGTTAATTTAAATGTCTAATCTTATTTCGAAAGGGGTATAGGTGTAGTTGAAATCAGGGGCTCGTGGCTCATTAATAACAATCGCGTGGGTTGATCAATCAGGTTAAGCTACTCTTGCCGTGGTCAGTCCGTGGATGGGTGACCTTCTTAATATACCGAGACCCCACCATGCCTCGGAAAATACAATAAGTGCCAATTTCACCAATGAAACTCAACGCGATCAGCACATTAACCCCGAGAGAAGAGCTGTCAGTGTCATTATTTTCTTTGAAATATTGACACTGACAGCTCTTGAACTCGGTTTAGATGTGCTGATCGCGTTCAGTTTCATTGGTGAAATTCGCCCTAAGTCGTTGGTCCGGCTGTCATTCGTGGATCTTTGACAGTCGTTACGGGTCGTCAGAAGCCCGAAAGTCTGACTTTCCGTCTGACCGTCTGATTCATCATTATGAACAATTTATACAATGTGACCGATAGTGATACATTTATGTTCGCAGAACTAGTGGGAACAGCTGATGTATTTTCGCGTAGTAAAAGTGTTCATAATGATGAGTACAATACCTAAAAACCCCGTCGGGTTTTTAGGGTTCTGTAGTCAACAAGGAACCTTTAAGCTTCTTAATGGCCGTCTATCCCGTGGCTTAGCTCAGAGACTCCTAAAGCTGTAATTTAGCATGGGTATAAATACTAAAAACGCCGAAAAAGTGGTAAAATAAAATCTTGAAAAAAATAAAATTTTAGGGCCTAACAGTCGGTGTCAGGAACGCATTTTCTCGGCGGCCGTTTATAAGCGAAGACCCTTTACGCTGGTAGCACACCTCCGCCTTGAAACCATAGCAGCGAAACCACAGTAGTTCAATTCAACTGGCTCGCGTCATGTTCCGCTATTCGCATCTGATTCGAGTAGCGGAACATGACGCAAACCAGTACAATTGAACTACTGCGGTTTTGCTGGTATGGTTACGCGGCGGAGGTGTGCTATCAGCGTTAAGGCTAAAGCGTCAGGATAGCCCGCTTAATTCAAATTTTCTTACGTCTTTTGCCATTTGCAGGTCAGTGGTATGTTGATCTAAAAAAAATGATTCGCGGCCGTAACAAATATGGCTTTAAAGAATTATAATAATTAAAATATCAGCAATAAAACTAACTCTCTCAACGAATGGTATTGCTAATTCTACTGCGAATAGCCCGGTCGCGGATCATATTTTAATCAACATACAACCTGAGTAAGACCTACAAATTGCAAAAAACTAGCTAGTAGTTTATAGCTCATCCTCCTTACGGTGGTAGCACACCTCCACCACGAAAACATAGCAGCGAAACCGCAGTAGTTCAATTCAACTGGCTCGCGTCATGTTCTGCTACTCGAATCGGATGCGAGTACCGAAACATGATGTAAGCCAGTTCATATTAGTTACAGTCCAGGGGGTCTATTCTTTTCCTGCCAGGGTTACGAGTCTGTCCGAAACGGATATCGTGGCCCTGGCATACAGGCATTTGAAGGAACACGGGGGGTTTTAGTCAGTAAAAGTCTGACACTCCCTCCCGCTCCGCCTAGAGCGGGAGAAGTTATTTGATGATTTCCCACCCAAAAAAAAAAAAAGGTTGTCTACTCCGAACATAAATCCGAAGTATCGGCCGTTTCCTGACTACGGCTGACTATGGCTGACTACGACGAAAGAAAAAAAAAAGACAGTCAAAGAAAAAGAGATGAGTCAAAATCAAAAATGTGACTTGGAGTCAGCTAAGGACTCAAAAGACAATAAAGGAAACTTTGGAAGTCAAGAAACGGCCGAACATTCGATTGATACATCGGATTATCGTTTCGGAGTAGAGCCCCCCTTTTGTATTTTGGGTGGGGAATTATCAAATAATTTCTCCCGCTCTGGGCGGAGCGGGAGGGTGTGTCAGACTTTTACTGACTAAAACCCACCCGTGTTCCTTCAGTTGCCTGTGTGCCATCTCTTTCGGACAAACTCACAACCCTGGCAGCAGGAGTAGACCCCCTGGACTCTAAAATATTAAGATGAGTCTGAAATCATCAATTCTTCTTAAGCAAGCGTGGAGAACAATGCTCATACTCGTGCTCGTCTTTGCTCTGTAGCGAATAACAGGCTGGTATTATTATTATTATTATTTTTCACCTTACCAATCCTACCTACCACCAAGCTCTACACCTCCACCTTCGCCACCACCATGACGATCTCCGTTACATCCCTAATATACTATCCTACTAGCACTAGAAATACCCGCTGACTGATCTACTTCCCGTCGTGACGATATCCCATAGGTCTTTACAACATAATGAAAAATAAAACAGCAAAATAACTATTTATTTAATTAATAAAATATACAAACACCTCGGTACATAACTTGGGCCGTTTCGGGCTTCTTTACGTCACAAACGAAAAAGCACTGGTTCATATATGTCATATTTGTGTCACTACACACAGGCATGTATACCAAAGGACATTGGTCACATTCGAGGGGCTTAGAAAGAGGTGGTAAAATTCGTAGGTATGTCCGTGTAGGCATGGTACCTGATTTAGTCATTCTGATGGTGCGTTTAGTAGTCGGACGGTCATCAGGGTAAAACAAGAAAACCTCACAAAAAGGCAGGAATATCGCTATAAGAAACAGAACATCTGAAAAAAAACATGAAATGTTGAATATTATAGTTGCATGACACACAAAGCAAGCGAAATGGAGCTATTATCAACATCCAGCTAGCAGGCCACTGTTGAATATAGGCCTAGCCAAACAGACGACATTGTACGGAATCCTCTGTTCTTACAGTTGCTAATAGCCACCTTGCGAAGATCGACGCTTCATTAAGATTTATAAAGTTTTTTGGTAGATGTAGCATAACATACTATATGTATATTGAAATCTGATTGCTTCCAAGCTACTTCTTAAAAGTAAAGAGAAGATAGAAAAAAAAATGATTGTTGCAAATAATAACAAAAAATACCTTGGCAAAATAATAATTATAATCGTCTCGCAATTTAGTTTTAATTCTGCCATTGTTGTTTTGACGAAATAACAACTATGTAAATAATATTGAATAACATTATACCCTAAACTCACATTACTTTAGCCCGCGGGGGTAACTTTAGCCCAAATCGAAAAAGTGTTTGGATTCCTTCTAGTTCATCTAGAACGCAAGCAGTCAACGTAGTTCGCAGAGCATATTAGATAACCTCAGCGAACTACATTGAGTACTTGCGTGTCTGAGTTTACGGTATTGTCACGGATTTCCGAAAAGTATTCCATAACTTACAACAGAACAGAGGGGCAATTCTTGTATTTTTAGAACTTTCGTATTCTAATAGGTCATGATCATTATGTCCAAAATACCTCAAAATTCACTACACTGTTGACAAGTTTTTGACATTGATTGTCAGTGAGATGAGATCGCGTCTAGTTTTTTTTAACGTTTTTAATTAATCCCCGACGAGAAAGAGGCGTGTTATACGTTTGTACTAAGTATCTGTGTGTCTGTCTGTTGCATAATTGCTCCTGAACGGATGAACCGATTTTGTTTTTTTTTTAAGCGAAATCCCTTTAATTTTTTTTTATTAACAATGTCTCGCGGTTGTTTGCTTCTCATTTAAATGATTCATGACATTAATTTCTGTAAATTGGTTAAAAAAAATACCATTACACGTCAACAATAAGTTATGTTTAAAACTAGATGAGTTCAGAGTTTTCTGACTACTCTGAGAAGGAAGATCAAAACAAACTCAGAAGTCACAGTCTCTTTTAAAGTCCAGACCATCTTGGTCATAAGAGGACTGCGCATATTAATATCTGGGATGACCTTAATTTTTAGATAAACAAAAAAAAAAAATAACCGCTACAGTACGCGTAATCAGCCGTAATCCACCTCGCGGGCCCAGTGCGGGTTGGTGGATGTCACATCACATGTCTTCGAATTTTTGGTTCTAGGGCATGCCGGTTTCCTCACGATGTTTTCCTTCACCGTTTTGAGAGCAGTGGTGATGAAATAATTTATACAAAGTAAAGCGCCGGTCTGGGTACGAACCCACGAACTACAACTCGTAAGTCGCGGGTATGATCAGTATACAATATGCTACACAGGACTGAATATGTTTTTATACGTATTTTTTAATTTAAATGATAAAAGAAAGAAGGAAAGAAGGAAAAGGTATTTAACTGGGACTCGCACAGGAAGATTACAAACCAAACTAAACACAATTATAGAAATACAAAACAAAAAAACAGGAAGTCCTGTACGAGGCCAAAAAGGTCGTCTCCTATCTCGACAAGGTGTTGCAACATAAAGACACTAACTTACAAATTAATCGCATGTTGAAAATTAAAAAAATATTTGCGTTCCAATATGATCTGCTTCAAATAATGACCGATTTGAAATTAATACTCTTAACTCAAAAAGTTATTGAATAGTTAATTAGGTACGCGTTATTGCTTCAATTAGCAATTAAAATAACTTCAATTGCTTTTATTTTCCTGCATGTTCTTTCAAATTTTATTTAATTTTTTCGCATTTAGCTGACTCAACAGACGTTGTCTTGTCCAAACATACAAATATCGCATAGAAAAGGGATCTTTTGTTTATTCGGACAGCTTTTCCAATTTTTCTTTCCCTAAAAACTTTATTCAGACTATTTACGAATATTTTTTTTTTGCCAAATCGGTCCAACCGTTCTCAAGTGATGCGCTAACCAACGAACAGCATTTTTTTATTATTATTATGTTTAAGGATAGATGAAAAGACAAAACCACATGGGCGCTTATGTAACATCAGAAGCTAGGTGCACGGTTCCAATTATAGGTCGTGTCTTATGAAGAGGTGGCAAGAAACTTTTGGTTAGGTTGGTTAGTTGGTAAGGTTACTCAACTTACAACGCTCCGCCGCGGCGGAGTGTTGTAAGTTGAGTCGCCGTGAAACCATAGCAGCGAAAACGCATTAGTTCAATTTAACTGGCTCGCGTCATTTTCCGCTATAAGCATCCGATTCAAGTAGCGGAACATGACGCGAGCCAGTTGAATTGAACTACTGCGGTTGCGCTGCTATGGTTTCGTGGTGGGATACCGGTTTGAATGGCTTTTGGTACCGAAAAATCTTATGAGTTCGCGTCACCGACATGTTATAATATGAACAGTATAATTATCTGTAGCTATGAGTATAACGTGTTGCGCTTGGCCAGCAGAGGGAACGATAATATATTATACAGGTTGTTAAAGAGACTGCGTTCCTTTATCGATACTGAACCCACCCCTAAGCTATGGCAAGCAATTACTTTAACACCCTGTATAGTTTTAAGTTTTCACTTTGGCAGCTTTTTTTTTTGGTTGGGAAATTTTCAAATAACTTCTCCCGCTCTGGGGGGAGCGGGTGGGTGTGTCAGACTTTTACTGACTAAAACCCACCCGTGTTCCTTCAGTTGCATGTGTGCCGGGGCCACGATACCTCTTCGGACAAACTCGCAACCCTGGCAGGCATTGACTCTAATGGACCCCGTCAATTTATGCTGACATCTCTTTGAGGCGCGTGTGGAACACAACACGCCGTCAACCCGGGCCCGGTCCTTATCGGACGGCTAGCTACCCATCGCTCACCATCCGCAAGCCCACGCCTACGGTGGCCGGGAATTGGCCTACGACTCTCTACGCCCACTGCGGCGACTAGGCGCGTGAGGGGCGCGAATTTTTCTGTCGGCAGTCCCAGCCTGTTTTTTGTTAGAATAATGACTTTTGCAAAACTGATGAGATCGCGTAAAAGAAACATGGACATTAAGTATAATTAAGTTTAATATCCACAATCAGTACTCGAAAGGATCAAAATAGCTCCAACAGAGTCCTCGGTAGGCGACTGATAATTGTCTATTACTATTCCATAACTGTAACCTAGTATTGATACAATTCATTTTACATATATTAGTGAAAGACTGATTATTTGTAGCACACACTGGGATGTATACTCGTGGACACGAACAAAAGTAGATTTTTTCAAGCGGTGGCAGTGTATCTTTTATCACGCCCATCATATAATTTTGTATATACCCTGAGTAATTCGATTCGTAAGCCAACTGGGCTTCCACCGTGGTATTCTCTTGCAGATACGTGAAATAAATTGAAACTATAACATAAAACAAAATAAGCATTAACGCTGATAGCACACCTCCGCGGCGAAAGCGTAGCAGCGAAACCGGAGTACTTCAATTGTACTGGTTCGCGTCATGTTCCGCTACTCGCATCCGATTCGAGTAGCGGAACATGACGCGAACCAGTACAATTGAACTATTGCGGTTTCGCTGCTATGGTTTCGCCGCGGAGGTGTGCTATCAGCGTTCAGGACGCCGTGACTTATACTAGAAATAGTAAAAAGCCTAGTTTACGGCCTCGAGCAATGGGACTTGCGACGCGACTTGCATCTAGCGACACGCGCGCGCGTCTCCTGTTTTCATCCGTTGGCGTCGCTCCATGCACGAAAAATACCCTTTTTCGTCAATGTCTTATCTAATTGTTAGAAAGCTTGTAATAATTGTAACATTAAGTTTGTGTAACAATTAAAGCACAGTTTTCGTGGCGCTAAGCCATGTGTCAGTCTCAGCACCTGTTAATAGTTTCATCACTTTTGCGCTCTCGTAAATAGTTTATTTCGCCTTTGATTTTTAATAAAGATATTGTTTAATAATAATATTATAGGTATATTATTATAATACAATTTAGATTTTATCTCAAGGATAGCTCAAGCCTAGTGTGTGATTTTTAGGTGCCGATTTCGAAATATGACCCACTATAAAAGTGTTTTTATTCAAAAATACTGTGTTTGTTAAAAGTTTGTCCAGATATTTCGTTTGTACGATAGAAATAAAAAAATAGAATAGAATAGAATAGAATACTCTTTATTATGTACACCATAAAAGTTACAGATATAAATGTTTAAATTTTACATAGGGTGACACAATGGGCGGTCTTATCGCTAAAAGCGATCTTTTACAGACAACCTTTGGATGGATTAAAGCGAGCAGGAGTGACAATACTGCAGGTAGTCAGTGGTGTACCATTAACATATACAATAGATACACACATACACAAAGCATACACTTATCTAATAAATATATTCATATATACAATAATACACATGAAACAAGTGCAGGGAACTGTATTATGTAATGATGATGTTTATGGAGAGAGGAAATGTTTTTTTAATACTAGAGACACATAGGTCAGTACTTACGGCATGGTACGAGTATGCAAATTTTTATAATATACCAAACCATTGTCCAATATTCTAGATGAAATCAATCAGTTGAAAAATAATGAGAAATTCTTTCAGAGTCTTTCTACGAAATATTTTTTTTTGAGTAATTCTTACGACTCACATCAAGTCTTAAGTATGTAATAAACTTGTAATTAATCAAATGACTGAATCTTGATTTTGACTTAGTGAACGTTAATTACTTAAATGTCAATGACAATATGATCTAATAATTATTAAAATTTTATATTTTCTTCTGACACAAGCCGTGTCATCATCATCATCATAATTTCAGCCGAACGACGCCCACTCCTGGACATAGGCCTCCTCCAACATTTGGGGGGGGGGGTTGCCATAATCGCCACACTTGGCAGGCGGTTTGGCGATCACAGTATGGTGTCAAAATTCGTAGAGAACGCTGCTGCCCATTCTCTAGTAAGTCCCTTAGTCGCCTTTTACGACACCCACGGGAAGAAATAAGAGCAGTCGTGTGCCCGATGGGATTTCCATACCAATTTTCATACTCTACTTAAAATTTTCAAAATCTCTCCATAGGCACCTGTAGCACCAGTGACGAGGAAGCGATTAACTATTGCTATCAACTTTTCTCGCTCAAGAAACGTACAAAAGATGGTTGGTCCCGTGTAAGTAAAAGGGTGCATATATGTCTGTATGGTAGGTCTCGTGTTGCCCGCGCTTGCGACCACTAGACCAATGACCCAGTTTTTAGGGTTCTGTACCTCAAAAGGAAAAAAGTCTTGGCAATAGGATTAGCACACACACAGTGAAAAGTGCGTGTGCTAATTTTATTCTTAGACTTCGGCGTTCGCGTGACTGTGTCTTACGACTTTCACGCGAATGAAGTCCCAGGCAGAAGCTAGTTTAGAAATAAAATTACACGTAGTGCACACGCACTTTTCGCTGTGTGTGTGAGGTCATGTGTTACAGGGAACAAAGCAAAAACAGCAGGCAAATGCTCGTGAAGAAGGAGGCGGAACGCGTGAGGGAGAGGCAAGGTTCGTTCCCTCGCGCCCCTAGTCGCCGCAGGAGACGGGCGTCGGGAGTCGCAAGCCAATTTCCGGCCACCGTAGGCGCAGGCTTGCGGACTGTGAGCGATGGGTAGCTTACCGTCTGATAAGTTCCAGGCCCGGGTCGACGGCGCGTTGTGTTCCACGTGCACCTCAAAGTTGCAGGCCACGCTGGCGCGACGCGTCTTGCGTCTGCGATGAGCGACAAAAATAATAATACGGGTAGAACGGGGGGCGCCATGTTGCCGCGACTGGCGTGCGCGTCAGGCGACCGCGAGCAACGGAGGGAATAGTACGAGTTCGCGCGTCCTGCTTATTTATTAAATTTTGTTGAATTATCCGCGATTATAGACAAAAACTGGTCAAGAGTGCGCGAGTCGGACTCGCGCACCGAGGGTTCCGTACGTATATTTATGATGTTGATGATTTCTGAAAAACTACTATTTAGAGACATCGTTTTATTTTTCCTGTAATCTTTACATAAACTTCTACCACATAGAATAATTTCAGATTTTTATCTATGCAAACTTCGGAGATAAGGGGGGGAACGGTATTTTTTTTTACATTTTTCATCAAAAGTCGGAAACTGTACTGCTTAAAAAAAAATAAAAAAATGTTGGAGAATGTGCAAACAGCGTTATTTCATATGATACCCCACATGCCCTAGTAGCCCCACTTAAAATTTTTAAGACCTCCTTTCAGTCCCTTTTTCAAAAAACGTATATTTTTTTTAATTTCTTTCTTGTTTGCAAAGTAGTTGGGCTAACGTCATCTAAAACTATTCTGAATTCCAAGTTGATAGCATTAGTAGTTCTCGAGATATTCAGGTGTGACAGACAGACAGACTTAGTATCACCATAAGGGTTCCTTTTTACCATTTTGGTACGGAACCCTAAAAAGTATTAGAATAAATAGTTCACTTATAATTATATTATATACTAGCTTTCGCCCGCGGCTTCGCCCGCGTGGATGTCGAAAAAAAAACAGCTTCTCTATCAGCAGTATTCCCCCAAAACATTATACCTTAACTTAGTTCTCCATTTCATTTGTTTATTTTTTCTACTGTTTTCGTTCTTACATAACAATTGATGTATACCAACTTTTGAGTTATTCAAGGTACGCAGTAAAATTCTCCCGAAAACTTATTTACTAGATTAATTCTTATTTATTATTATATAAGTTATATCCAAATTATTTACCGTAAACCAATCTTGGACCTGAAGAATACAATTATTCACGTGGTCAAGGTTTTGTTACCGTCGGTCTATTTTAAAGATCAATGACGTGTCATCTGCAAACATCTCCGGTTGATTCTGAAGTAATTGGGGTAAATCGTTAGTGTAAACTAAAAAGAGGAATGGACCCAATATTGAACCTTGAGGAAAGCCCATTGCTTTTTCAGACCCCAAAGAGTTCACGCCGTTTACTTGAATTCTAACCTTTCTATCTTTCAGGTATGGTCTAAGTAAATCAAGAGCTGTACGAGTATTCCTAATCCCATAGTGTTCTAGTTTCAGCAGAAGTGTCTCATGATTAACGCAATCGAAAGCCTTAGAGAGGTCACAAAAAATTCCAATGGCATCTTGTGCTTTCTCCCAGGCGTAAGAAATGTTCTTTATTAGGGTGACACCGCCGTCAGTGGTACAACGACCTTTAGTGAAACCGTATTGTTGTTCATGAAAGATGGAATTTTTATTCAAGTGACGTAACATTTGATTGAGCATCAACTTTTCAAACACCTTACTGAGAACTGGCAGAGTTGGCCTATAACATTGTTGGGTTCTTTACTATCTCCGGATTTGAACAAAGGAACTACTTTACTGTGTTTCATGAGGTCCGGGAAGACTCCTTGGTCCACACTGGTGTTAAATATGAAAGCTAAATAGGGCGCAATGGTTTCGATGACAGATCCACAGACTTTTACAGACATGCCCCATAGATCTTCTGTTGATTTAATTTTAAGATCTTTAAAAGTTTTTATATCAGCCTGGGGGTATGTATGCTGAAACCTTAACTCCAAAGGGCATACCTTTACATTCTTTCTAAGTAAGGCATCAGAAAGCGCGGGTGAGGAACTTAAAGTTTCAGTAGTTTTAAGGGGAATATTAGCAAAAAAGTTTTCAAATTCCTGAGCTATTTCTACCTCTGAAGTGATGGGCCCATGTGCAGTCTCTAAATTATATTCAGTATTACGCTGTTTTTCCTACCTAATTCATTATTTATTATTTGCCAGGTAGTTTTTATTTTATCATCAGCTGATTTTATTTTATTGCTAATATAAAGAAGTTTAGTTATTTTGCACACACTTTTAAAAGTTTTAGAATATTTTGCAACATATTGATGAAAGCTTGTATTATTCATATGTTGCTTTAGGCCATAAAGTTCAAAAAGATTTTCCCTGCTTTTACGAATACCTGGAGTCGCCCAATCACTAAATACGAACTTTGAGTAAATACTTTTAGTCTTCAGTAGTAAAGTGTCATTAATTGCTTGTTTAATAGTGAAAAGAACTTTGAGTAGAACTCATGGGTCACAAATATTATTAAATTAACTTAGAATTTATTAGATTAACTAATTAATAAAAAATAACCCATCACCGGATGCAGTTGGGCATTTGCAATTTTATGGTATACTTATAATAAAATTATAATTATAACTGTTACTTCGTTAACAGTTATATAGTATAAACTGGAATAACAAAGGCTTTGAAGTATTAAATTATGTTTAATTATGTTTTGAGTTCCATCACCTTATGCAAAAAAGACTTGAAAATATCATACTGTTTTTGTTTTGGAAAAAATATTTACGGTTTAAGAGATACTCTGCTTTAAAACCCACATTTTTGACCATTTTTAGAAATCTCCACCTTAAAGAGTAGTTTAAAAAAAAACGGTCAAGAGCGAGTCGGACTCGCGCACCGATGGTTCCGTACGTATATATAATTATGATGTTGATGATTTCTGAAAAACTGTGCTATTTAGAGACATCGTTTTATTTTTCCTGTAATCTTTACATAAACTTCTATCACTTAGAATAATTTCAAATTTTTATCTATGCAAACTTCGGAGATAAGGGGGGGGGGACGGTATTTTTATTTTACATTTTTCATCAACGTCGGAAACTATGCTGTCTAAAAAAGAAAAAAATATGTTTGAGAATGTGCAAATAGTGTTCTTTCATATGATACCCCACATGCCCTAGTAGCCCCACTTCAAATATTTAAGACCCCCTTTCAGTCTCTTTTGCAAAAAAGGGATATTTTTTTAAATTTCTTTCTTGTTTGCAAAATAGTTGGGCAAACGTCATCTAAAACTATTCTAAATTTCATGTAGATAACATTAGTAGGTCTTGAGATATCCAGGTGTGACAGACAGACAGACAGATTTAGTCTCATCATAAGGGTTCCTTTTGACCATTTTGTACGGAACCCTTAAAACAAAAAATGTCACACTTTATAATTTACTAAGTTTAGTATTCGTGCCAAGTTTCAGGTTTGTTAACTCTCCTTTTTCTCCCCATAAAGGTCGAATTTCGAAAAATCCTTTCTTAGCGGATGCCTGCCAATAGTTTCCAACCATAAGCCGAAATATTAGTGATTTTAACTTAAAAAGAACTTTCATTAAAAATAAAATTTTATCCCTTTTTCACCCCTTAAGGGTTGAAATTCTAACAACACCGTTGCATTAGCTTCCAACCATAACCCTAGATAATATATTTAGTGTTTTTTACTTCGAAAGTTAAGGACTTTGATACACAACTTAATCCCCCTTTTTAACCCTTCAGGGGTGGAATTATCAAAAACGCTGAAACACATATAAATAATTTTTTTATCGTCAGCATATACACCAAATTTGAAGATCCTAACTTCAAAACTGACGGACTTTCATATAAACATCCATCCCCTATTTTACCCTCTTATGGGTGGAATTTCAAAAAACCCTTTCTTAGTGGATACCTACTTTTTACAAAGAACACACCCTCCAAATTTCATGTCTCTTGGACCAGCGGTTTAGGCTGTGCGTTGATATATCAGTCAGCCAGTCAGTCAGTCAGTCAGGACTTTGAATTTTATATATCTATTTAATCGTCAGCACATACACCAAATTTGAAGATCCTAACTTCAAAACTGACGGACTTTCTTATAAACATCCATCCCCTATTTCACCCTCTTATGGGTGGAATTTCGAAAAACCCTTTCTTAGTGGATACCTACTTTTTACAAAGAACACACCCTCCAAATTTCATGTCTCTAGGACCAGCGGTTTAGGCTGTGCGTTGATATATCAGTCAGTCAGGACTTTGAATTTTATATATAAAGATAGATAGATAAATTAAATTAATTAATTTTATTTTCATTTATCTTATTTTTATTCTTGAATTCTTATACTTAGTACATAACTTAATTTGAAAGGTGTAGCTTTACAATAGTTATTCTATTCTATTGATTTGAACTAAGTTTTTTTGTAAACTTAATGACACATGATAAAAAATGTATTGATTCCATGGAAGATGGGCCGGGTGCTGGTATGGGATGCAACCTGTTCAGACACGCTGGCCCCTTCCCATCTGCATCTTCGGAATCTTGCCTAAAGAGACTCCTTTTAATAATATAGCTTAGTTATTAAACAAAAAAAAAAATTAGTCATACGAGTAAGTTAGTCAATTGTTAAATAAATACTCCATTTATTTTTTCGATTTCATTAAATAAACATTGTATTGTATTATAATGTAATTTATAATTTTGTTTTGTTTTGCAGTGCCTTATCAGGGTGCATGTTTGAAACTTATTCCAACCTATGTTTGCAATTGAATAAACTGATTTGATTTGATAACCTCAACCTAATGTGAAATGAAAAACATCTTATAAGTGATTTAAAATAAGAATTTCGGGTTCACGTATTCAAATAATCAAATCAAAGCACTCAAGTAATGTAAGTGGCATTACGATTGACATTAACAAAAAAAAAATCGTCATAAGATAGAACAACTGTACGTTTTCTGATCAATTTGTTTACATTTTTTGGACAGACTCATCATCATCATCATCTGCCTGCCTTTTCCAAACTATGTTGGGGTCAGCTTCCAGTCTAACCGGATGCAGCTGTATACCAGTATTTTACATGGAGCGACTGCCTATCTGACCTCCACAACCCAGTTACTAGGTAACACGATACCTCTTGGTAAGACTGGATGTCAGACTTTCGGGCATCTGACGACCCGTAATAACTGTCAAAGATGTACAAATGACAGCCGAGACCAACGCCTTAACGTGATTTCCGAGGCACGGAGGGGTCTTGATATGTAAAGATGGTCACCCATCCCCGGACCAACCGTGGCAAGCGTAGCTTAACTTGATCGATCGACCCGTGCTGCTGTTAGGTATTACTTAGCCACACGCCCTTGGAACAGTAGTCTGTTCCAAGGGCGTGTGTTGTTCTAAAAATAATGTTGTATAGTTACAACATTATTTTTAGTATTTATGCGAAACTTGAATATACATAGTTTGTTCAGAATAAGGAACTGAATCGATTTCAATAATTTTTACACCATGTTGTTTATTTCTCAAAAATATTTAAGTGTGATGGAAAATGTTATTACCATTTAATTACTTACAATACAATCGCCGTACGAGTAGGTACCTACTGTCAAATTCTTATCAATGAGCGCAAGACGACCCTGGAGGCGCGGGGGCGCCGTTAGTATGTTTTTGTACGGACAACCCGGTAACATAACGACCTTATAGCGTTGTGATTTTTCATGATACAGTTTTGAAATTTTATACATAGATTCTATACATAAAAATACTAGACACGTGTTTCGGGTTTCACATACACTAAAAATAATGTTGTATATGAATGATAAGTCCAATAACTCCAAGCTTGCCTCCATATGAATTTTGCACGCTCTATTAACCCTACTGAATATCAAATGTATAGATTTGTCGGTAAGGTCTCCAAATTTTGAGAACCATTGAGCTAGAATATTTCGTATGAACAATGAACATCACTCAATTTTCTGTGCCACTAAACATAAAGGGAACCGTGAATGAGCTATACAAATCGAGGTTTGATTAGTTTATCTTTTAGGTACCTTTCCTTAGTTTAATTATTTCTTTCTTAATGTGAATCCTTAGCTGTAGCCCGTGAAATTAAACATGTTGTACGTTTTTTGCAATTTGCAGGTCAGTGGCAGATTTTATCATGATCAATATATGATTCGCGACTATAACAGATATGTATAAAATTTACTAAGCCTACGCCATCTCTTTGGTTGTCGGTCTGTCAAAAGGCTTTTTTTTTTTTTTCTTTTCCTTCTGGCTTCGCACGGTTTGTGCATTTAGCCAATGTCAAGTTTTAGTTCTTGTATAATATTGATGAAATGAATTATAAATGCATGATGATGATATCCCCCCGCCCACTCCCCTTGAGTTTCAGTAAAGATGTGGCACTTTACTGAGTCCTCACGCGGACTTCTTGAGAGAACTTGAAGCGAAGTTGCACTGTTTTGTTTCATTTGCCTACACTAATGCACGTTCACAAACACTTAATGGTTAATAATCCACCATTATTACACATTAATATTCGGCTAAACACTAATTTTGGAAAATTAAACAAACTGCTGAACATGACGCTTCACTTTCCCGCCAAGAAGTCCGTCAAAAGGCTTTACCTACCTTTTTTTCCCGTCATGGGTTGATGAGTTGCGGAAAAATGTGCCCAGAAGACAAAAAAAAAAGAAAAAAATTGATTTGAATATAGAATAGATTGTAATCTGACAGTTTGGATACATTCATGGCTTATTTTTGAGTGAAGATCTAAATTGTTGCTTGATGTCTGTCAGAGTCGTTCCAGTGACATGCTTGATTTAAACTAATATTTCATTGAGATAATCTCTGTCTCTCATACATAATTATCATCACAGGCAAATGGTATGGTTATTAATGAAACTAAATTAAATAACTATCATCATTATTCATCATTTGGCTAATTTAGATCTTGAAATATTTGTCGAAGTTCAGAGAAGGTTTAAACGGTGATAAACATAAATATATAATTATAATATAATAAAGAAACATACTAAAAATGACAATTTAATTTTCCAATACAAACTGTTCCTAGCTGTGAAACATTTGATGTCTTTTCTCATTGTCACTTGGTTGTCAAATATTTATAGGTGCGTTCAGAAGGTAGGGTAGGTAGGGTAGGTAGGGCAGGTAGGTAGGAAGGTTATGTGGGTACGTAGGGTCAAATAAAAATGTATTACTATTTTATCATTATTATTCCTTAGTCCGGAAAAATTCTACAAGGCCCAGTTCTGGTCATATTAACTTTGACAACCCTCTTTTCGTTTTTACAAGCTAGTTTACATTCGTTAAGGTAAGTTCTGTTGTCATCGCCACAAATCGGGAAGTAAACGAATGGACAGCTATTACATGATCCATTAAAAGCCTTCCCTAAGGTAACTGGGTCGTAAGTATGTATGCTATACCAGTCTGAGAACCATTCCTGAGGAGCAACCAAGGATACGCTGTAAAGAAATCCAAGTCCTGAAAAAATATGAGATAAAAAATGATTACTGCCTCGTTGGTATAGTGATCGCAAGTATACGTGAGGCATCAATATTGGATAAGGTATGTTGATTAGGTATTTTTCGTTGCGAGTCCGTACCTAATCCAAAGCGTCGAGGATTAGGTATGGCACAAAATATTCGTACACAGTCTACACAGAAGATATTCCGTACCTTAAAATGTCGGTTAACTTTCAAGTTTAATTAGCACTGCCGCCAGCGCCATCTATGTAGAATACCACTGGACTAGTTGTGTAGCCGCATTCTTTATGGGGGATGCGCTAAAGTAGCCCGTGAAATTTGATCACTTTAATAGACGTTAAAAACAAAAGCAAATCACGTTGACTTTAATTAGGTACCGTTTGCCCATAAAAAAACGAAATATAATCCACAGTTCCACAATATATAAGAAACGGAACGTCCATACTCCATGCCAAATATTTCTTACCCAATCCACATACGATACCTACATAATATCGGTAACAGGCCAGCGGCTGTCTTGAATAAATATTCGGATTAGGTAAATGGATTAGCTATTTTTAAATACTAAGATTAGGTGGATTAGGTATCGTTTTTACCTAATCCGACCCATGTCTAGTCGCAAGCACTACTGCTGAGCATCAGATACTGTGTTCGATTCCTGGGTTGAGAAAAGTGTTAATGGGTTTTTCCATCGCGACATTCCCAGTAGCAGCCCGGAGCCTGGATTTGTGCCCGGTCGATGACAATAGGCTCACTGCCTATTATATACATGGGACTTAAAAAAACATAACTCATGCGCACGCGCATTCTTCTTTGGAATGCTATCAGGACGGCCACCAGACGGTATGCATTTAAGCGGAAATTGCCGAGTTAGGTTAAAAAAAAAATAGAGTAGAGCTATCTTAACACTTCTCTCCCTTGGATTTGTATGTACTCGTATATATCATTATTTGAGCGGAAAGACATCCACTGCTGGACATAGGCCTCCCCCAATTTAGGGGGGTTTGCCATAATCGCCACGCTTGGCAGGCGGGTTGGCGATCGCTGTATGGTGAACCCTGCTGCCTATTCTCTAATAAGTCCCTTAGTCACCTTTTACGACACCCAGGGGATGAAACAGGATGGTGCTATTATTTATAATTAAATTAAATTAAATGTACATACATAAATCAAAATTTAAACCTAATAAAAATATCAAAGTACAATTAATTTTATTTACTTACCTTTAATAACGATATGTTTCCCAGTAAGGAGTTCCATTTTAGTGTTTTGCTAAAATCAAAATCAATGTGTTGTGAAATCAAATTCTTTTGTAATTACAATTTTTATTAGGTACACTTAGCTCTAATGAAACGAATTATTAGGCAATTATTTTTTATGGAATATCACTTAAAACTCAATATGGGAAAGTAATTAGAAAATTACTAGCGTTTTTAGGGTTCCGTACCTAAAAAGGAACCTTTATAGGATCACTTGTGTGTGTGCTGTCTATCTGGCCGTCTATCATCGCTAACTAGCTAGGAATGTATTTGGCTGATTAAGTAAAAATTTAGTACACATTTATTAATAATAATAAAACATTTATTGCAGGCTACAATGGCCCATAGACATATACCTTACAAATTAACATAAATATAAAGTATAAAACAAAAACTCGTGAACTATGTTAGTGGCACTTGGCTTCACTAGCTTGACCCACACACATATGAATGTTTGTGACCCAAATATGGACGTATATCGTAAATTAATTATTTTTAATTATGGAGGTCACTTTTGGGGCAAATTAGAAAATAAAAATATAGTTTTGCAAACTGTACCGTGTGACATAAAAAATATTTAAGAAAATAGATGAAAATTTACCATTCCCTTTTCTCCCAAAACAATTAAGCCTAATATTTTTTTTAAATCTATAACATAATTATAGTTCTTTACTTATAGATTACAGGAAAACCTATAAGACGTCTATGGTCTTAAAATAACATGGTAAATCTCTCAATATTGTGCATACAAACTTACGTTTACAGTTGGAATATATGAGGGAACATTTCTTTCAACAACAATGCTAAGTTTGTTTTTGGTATAAGTTCATCCCAACTGGAGAGTCCCTGGTGTCTTAAAATACAAGTTACGGCTTAGTTTAGGCACTAGTCTCCCATAAATGAACATTGCCCTACATCATAATATTTTCCATTTTTAAGTTTTATTTAATAATATAATAATTTGTGGAAGAAAAAAAACTTTTTTTTTTTTTTATTTTAACTATGGAACCCTTCATTGTGCGTGGTTCGACACACACTTGGCCGGTTTTTTTTAAGACTCAGTAATAACGAAAAGCTTCGATAGGAAATTGGGACGCGATGTTAAAGGCCAGTGTTAATATTCCTTAGCCCTAGAATATAATCTTATTTTATCATGCTTTATTAGTAATGTTCGCCTGGGGGGCAATTATGAATGTTAAGAATCTTTCATCAAAATGCCAGGCAGTATTCTGCCTTTCATAAATTCAAAACGTTTTTTTTTTGTTGAGAGAAACACTGTTAATTCCATAAATAGTAGTAAAACGCTTTCTGACACAGCCTTATGGTTTTTTTAAACAAAAAACCGTCGTGTCGGACCACGAACAATAAGGGTTCCAAAATCAAAAGTCATTAATTCAAACTAGGCTTAGAATCAGCACTTTTCGAACGTCAAAAAATACATGAGACAGTCCCCCAAAAACGCCCACCCTTCACCACTTCCTAGTGCTGGGAAGAAGAAGTGGCGCAACAAACTCCCCAGCAGCACAGCTGTCTGATTATATATAAAGCTGCATATATAGCATATTCAGCTGTCTGATCCGTAGTTGGGATGACTTTATCCCACTTGTTCCTTCGTATTTGTGTGTTTTTTTTCTTTGCGTTATGTTTACCACAAATAAACGTTTTTTTTTTTTTATATAAATATTAATAATTTGTATATTCTGTACGGTACCTACTCTTAATTCAAAATCAAAACCGATACAGACATCAGGCAACTCAACCCAAAGAGGTACGAATGAATTGAAAAAGCCAATAGAAGGCAGGTGTTACATTTTCGCAATAGTCGCGTGCCAAGATTTGAACCCGACGTAATTTCATGGGGCGTCAGTCTATTAGACTCGACCATTTACAGTGTCATTCAAATGCGCCTGTCACGGAAGGTCCCAAGGAAAACGTTCTGGTCCTTTCAAAATGGAATCATTTACACCGAAGTGTTGTTTGTTAGGAAATAGTTTAGAGGACAGTCGTTGCGGTAGTCAGAAGCCCAAAAATCTGACAAGCTGTCTTATCAAAGGGTACGGTGTTTCCCAGTACCTAGGTTGTGGAGGTCAGATAGGCAGTCGCTTTATGTAAAATACGTCCGGATGTACTCTGTTGGATTCTCAATGCTCGGCCCAACACCAAGAGTTGAAAATCAAATGCGCAATAAAATAAGTCGTTTAAAAAAATTGCCTGTGCGTATCTGGGCTAAGATGCGAGATATTAAGAAAGAAAGAGAGAAAAATATTCAGCTGCTTCCGGCTACATGATGAAATTATGTTTATTTTTGTAAGTACATCCTTTAAGACAGTTTTAGACTAATTTTTTTCGGTCAATGTAGATTAGCAGCTGATTCCAACATATTTAAGAAATAAATAAGAAAAGGCTAAGCAGATGGCCTTTTAAATGTGCAACAGATATAACATTTTGATTTCAAACATTACCAACCAAGTAAGCCTATCGTAGTCCACTGTTTGTTCTTAAGGCTTTACCCAAGTTGCACCATAGCGCCCCGAATTTATTTGCATGCCATAGTGAGGATGGATAAAATGGCGCCAGATCACAAGAACAACTTGTGACCTACGGATGCCCCTCAAGTTAAAGGGGAGTACAAGTCCGTGATAGGGTCTGTCTTACTGTATGGATCGGAATGCTGAGCCGTGAAGAAGACGGATGAAAAAAGAGCGCATGCTGCGGAGATGAGAATGTTGAGATGGATGTGTAAAAGAAAGAAAGAAAATACATTTATTTAGCACAGACTAAAAGGAAATGGAAAAAATAAGAAATGAGTATATAAGGGGAATTTTGAAAGTGGCGCCAGTGACAGAAAAGTTGAAAGGAAAAAATGGCTTGGTATGGGCATGTGATGAGGAAGGAGGAAACGCATGTGACTTAAAGAGTGATGAATATAAATGTTGATGGGTGGGATGGGAGAGGAAGGCCAAAGAAAAGATGGATGAAATGCGTGAGAAATTAAATGAAAGATGTTCCGGCCTCCACCGCCTGGAGCCACCGTCTGGCGCAGGGTGGCGTGACATCACGCCACTACTCACCAGCCAATGGCAGCGCTGCATGTACGGCGGGAGGTGCGGGGCGCGGGCGCCGGGTGTCGGGGCCTCCAGCAGAGAAAAAGGGCAGCGCACCGTGCCTAGGGGGACTTGCCTCCGCGCGCCAGCTGCGATCGGTCGATTCAAATAGACGCTGTAACGGGTCCGCGAATTTGTAATTTATACATAGTTTTGATTCAATAATTAAGGAGTATTGTCTGAACGTTATTTCATTTAGCAACCCTTAGTTACCCCACGCAAAGGCGTGAACAAAAGAGATGGGAGTGAATGATAGCGTGACGGCTGATAAGGGAGAATTAAAGAAGACAACGTGAAGACAATGTATTGCGCCGACCCTAAGTAACATAGGACTAGGGCAGGAAGATGATGATGAGTGTTCATAAAGTAAAAGCAACTTTCATTAAATCAGAGTGATGTTATATGTCCGTGCCTTGGAAAGCACATTATGCCACTGGTCCCGGCTGCTATTAGAAATATCTTTGACAGTCGGTACGGGTCGTCAGCAGCCGCAAGTCTGATAATTACTAGTCTTACCAAGGCGTATCTGTGTGGTGTAGTTCCTTGCACTTGTTTCATATTTATTGTTGTATATGTATATATTATGTCGCAGGGAAATGAGGATACCAGGGATTTCACGATATCCCTAGGCATACCACTAAATCACGCTAGATGTGGAATATTTTTATTTATTACGTCTTCTTATTCAAAATGTTTAGTGATATGAAAAAATGCTAATATATAATGTCAGTGATTCGACGTTTCACTAAACGAAATCTAGTAAAATGAGAAAAGTGTTGATGGAAAAACTAATAAAACAAAATTACAAATAACCGATGCATTTGGGGAAAAAGTTTCTTCGCATTTTTTAAGAAAATTCTAAACATTTTTTAATATAGTTTATTTACATTTAACTAAAGTATGTAGGTACCATTTTGTTCTATAACTTTTTGCCATCTTGTAGGTAGGGACATGATCCCATTGCTATAGAAATTTTGGGAATTCTGATCAAAATACAGCGACAAGTGGTTTTGGCAGTCCTATCGTGATGTTAACCTGACACGACCGAAACAGGTGGAAATCTGAAGGTGCAAGGTTAGGACTATACGGCGGATGCATTAACACCTCCCAGCCAAACTCTCTTAATTTTTGCTGAGTGGCTTAAGATGTGTGAGGTCTAGCGTTATAATGATGAAAAACCACACCCCTTCTGTTGATTAATTCCGGCCGCTTTCTCTCAACTTCTTGCTTTAATCTCATCAGTTGTTCGCAGTAGAGTTCAGAATAGATGGTCCTGCCTGCTGGTAACAGCTCATAATGAATAATGCCCTTCCAATCCCACCACACACACAGCATGGTGATGCTGTGTGTGTTATTGTTGCGAGTTAACCCAGGTTTCGCCACAGTCTGTGAAGCTTGACCGGCCTTTGACCACGACCTTTTTCGCACGTTCTTGTCGTACGTGATGCACTTTTCATCAGCAGTTATCAGCTTCTTCAAAAATGGTTCGGTTTCATTACGTCGTAATAAGAAATCACAAATGAGTACACGGTTCATTAGGTTTCTTTCAGTGAGCTCGTGAGGTACCCAAATATCGAGCTTTTTTGTGTACCCAGTTTTTTTCAAATGTGCCAAAACTGTTTTGTGGTCAATTCCCAGTTCTTCAGCTACATCGTAACTACTGATATGCCAAACTTGCTCCACTTTTTCAAAAATGGCATCCATTTTATCCGTAATAGGGCGACCAGAGCGACGTGCATCTTTGACATCAAAATTTCCGGATTGAAAACGCTTAAACCAAATTTGTGCTACTCTCACAGACACTGCACTAGGTCCATAAACATTGAAAAAAAATTTCGCGGCTTGCGTTGCATTTTTACCTTTTTTGTGGTAAAATTTTAAAATGTATCGAATTTCTTCATTAGATTCACTCATTTTGACAGTACGAAAAACAAATGAAAATCACACGTTTTCCTAATTTGAATTTGGAATTATGTTCTTTAAAATTTAAACTTTCAATGATACCAAAACCAGCCAGATACAAATAGTATAGCCAAAGAGATTTTATTACAAGTTCATACATACTATAATGCGAAAAGACTTTTTCCCCAACCTAATATTTAAAATCCTTTAAAAAATTTAAATAGATAAGTGTATGCTTTATGTATGTATGTATTTATTGTAGTTGTAAATGGTACACCACTGACTAAATGCAGTATTGTCTCTCTTCTCCCTTTAATCCATCCAAAGGTTGTCTGTAAAATATCGCTTTTAGCGATAAAACCGCCCATTGTGTTACCCAATGTAAAATATCAACATTTAAATCTGTAACTATTATGGTGTACATGACAAAGAGTATTCTATTCTATTCCATCAATTACCCCGTTACTGGGACCTCCTCCTCCTTTGATGGAGCGATGGGTAGCTCGCCGTCCGATAAGGACCAGGCCCGGGTCGACGGTGCGTTGTGTTCCACGCGCGCCTCAAAGAGATGCCTGCCAGGGTTGTGAGTTTGTCCGAAAGGGATATCGTGGCCCTGGCACATAGGCAACTTAAGGAACACGGGTGGATTTTAGTCAGTGAAAGTTTGACACGCCCTCCCGCTCCGCCTACTCCGCCGCCGCTCCGCAACTTCACTTATAATTATAATTAATGTACCTATATAAAATATTGTACAAGATTTTTAAAGAGTAACGGTGGATTTTCTTGCCCATTCTTCTCCATACGAAACTACCATTTGGAAGGGGCAACTAGAATCAATTCTATATTTTGTAAATATTGACGTGCAAAATGGCTTCTATGGGCCTATTTGAAATAAACAATTTGACTTTGACTTTGACTTTGAGCGACTACTCAATGAAAAATACTGTTATTCAGCTGCAACCGGTTTGTCTGGTAGCCAACCCCAGCATACTTGGAAAAATACTAGGCAGTTATGTGTGACGTTACATCCCGGTGTGACAGGTGGTTTATAACCGGATATTCATACGTAACGACTACGCCTTATGTCAGGAATCCTTTAACCTTTTAACCTTTTTGCCTTTTGGCCCTTTTTGACCTCTCGCAGGTCAATAATGCCTTCAGTATTATGAAAAGGTAGATATTTTGAAGAAAATGAGCTATCATAATATGGTATGATGAGTTTTTTTGTTGCTAATTTAGAACATAGTATTTTTAGCACCTGTTAGGTACTTTGAGATTTGTGGAATTGATGGCTAAACATGTAAGCGCCGGCTGCTACTTCTCGCTTAAAACTGAATCCATAGTGAATTAATAGTAGTTAGTGTGATTCTCAAGTCAACAACTTTAAAATTTAGGATATGAAAATCGTCTAACCTATGAATGTCAAAACAAACATTAACACAAAAAAATATTTGTTTTTTTTTATAACCAAAACCTTTTTAATTAAAACTACCGAATAATTATTATAATAATCCAACAGAAGTAAATAAATTAATTTGTGTGCAGACAACACTGTAAAAAAGTATGATGACACTCGAGCCGCCATGACAGTATCCTCGCCCTCGTTTTGACAATCAAAATTAAATTAAATTAGACAAATAAAAAATCTGTTTAATTTTAATAATATTATATTTCAAGTGAAATAAACGACATGGAACACATTAATGTATTAAATAGGAAGATAATATGGTACGCGCTCCGCGACGTGGACCGCATAAATTAGGGGAAAGAACACAATCGACTTACATTACTCTCGATTTGCGGGAAATACCCGAATCGTAGTTTGTTTCCGAGTTGTTATGGGTACGTAAACAGTGACAATTATTACTATCTCGTTCCCGCTATAACCCGCGTAATTTATGTCTCTCTATTTCGGTTGTCGAGCACATGACGCACGACATCGGGTCCATTTAATATTTACGTGATGTTAGAGAATGGCCTATCTTCCTATTTAAACATCAATGATGGAACATTAACTTTTGGTTTCTCAAAAACTGTCAACTACCCTATCGCGTAAGCAGATTTGGCCCCCTAAAAGCGTGCTACTTTTGTCCCAGCTGACGGGAAAACAAGTGCGCCACGATTTGCTTGTCATCTGACACACATAATGTTAACCGTTTGCGGTGCCTCTTTATCAAATAAATTTTAAATATAGGTACTCACGGTAGACGGGACAAAGCGAACAAAATCTACTTGGTATCACATACCGGGACCACCGCGTTTAGTTAAACTATGTCTCGTGTCATGAGCTCCACATGACAAGTCGCATTTTGTGCAAAACAAAATTATTTTCGAAATACGCCCAGTTGTGCATTGTGGTAATGCAAACCTCGTAGTGATAAAATGACTGGACTTAATTAGGGTTTATTTTCGATGGTATTAAATAATTTTCTGAGTATTTATATAAATTAAATCATTTTCTTAGATATTATTATAATGTTAAACTATCTGACGGTTGAGCATCAAAGACAGGTGTCGATAAAATGTGTATCGTGACAAATTTGGCTATTATGTTTGTTATATTATGCTAGATGGTGACACTGAGACATGGGATCACAATTTTTCTTCTAGAAGCCTCTACAGTTGCAGTGTCTTAAATGTTTTTGCCCTGTATCACTCACGTGCCTTTGGTAACTTCAGCTACCAAAACGATTTCGCTTGAATTGCTTCTGGTAATTGTGGGCTCCCAAGAGGACTGCGTTTGAATTTTCAGCTCTATTTCGATTGCAGTAAAGTTCAGTGGGTCAAAGTTTGGTATATTATTAGTTCGATAATGTGAAACTATCGTGAGCGCCAATTTGAACCTGTGTTCATTTATATATTTTAATCGACAGTGTGGTGAAGTTTAAAAGTTCGACGCATTGTTTTCGTACCGACGAATAATTGGAATAATGCCTTAACATGTAGTTTCTCTTTTATATTTTTATATTTGTTATACGGCAAAATAAACATTGTGGCTCCATTTGGTTATACAATCACTTTTAATAATTTTTAGGGTTCCGTAGTAAACAAGGAACCCTTATAGTTTCGCCAGGTTCGTCTGTCTGTCTGTCTGTCTGTCTGTCTGTCTGTCCGTCCGTCCGTCTGTCGCCAGCTTAGCTCAGAGACGCTTAGTCCTAGAAAGCTGTAATTTGGCATGGGTATACATATTAATCATGCTAAAAAAATGGTAAAATAAAATTATGAAAAACATTTTTTTTTTAAATATCATCCCCATTTCACGTGTAAGGGAGGTAACACGTGAAATGGGGATGATATTTTTTTTTCTCGTCTATTCCATGGTGTGGGGTATCGTTGGATAGGCCGTTTAAAAATATTGTGGGTTTAGCAAAACCATTTTTCAATTAAGGGATTCGTTTGCGTAATATTAAGCTTTAAAGTGCTAGTTTTTGTTAGAGTCAAGTGTCCCCCCCCCCTGCCAGCTAAATGGTTGGTTTTGGATATGTGAAAAAATTCATGGCAATAGTATATATAACGAAATTAAAAGGAAAACTATCACAGCTAAGTAGGCTTCACAAGTTAACGAGTAATAGTCGACCAACTTAAATTTGCAGTTGGAGAATTGACCGTAACGTATATCAATGTATGGGAGAGCATGTTTTTCAACTACAATGTTAAGTTTGTTTTTGGTATAAATTCATCCCATGTACGGAACCCTTCATTGTGCGTGGTCCGACATGCACTTGGCCGGTTTTTGGTATTACAAATGAAAGTTTTATTCTACAAAATACTCAACGCTAAACTTTGATGAGACGTGGCAGTTTTGGAGCTGCTTATCAAGTTATCCGTGCATAGTGTGTAGATATTATTTTCAATAACGATCCTGGACTATCCTATTATTTTTTATTTTGGGTGAGAAATTATCAAATAACTTCTCCCGCTCTGGGCGGAGCGGGAGGGCGTGTCAGACTTTTACTGACTAAAACCCACCCGTGTTCCTTCCGTTGCCTGTGTGCCAGGGCCACAATATCCCTTTCGGACAAACTCGCAACCCTGGCAGGCATTGGTCCTAACGGACCGCGTCAGTTGGTGCTGACATCTCTTTGAGGCGCGCGTGGATCACTAATCCTGGACCATCCTGGAGGTCAAACAGTAACCATGGGCGAGAATCAAAACCAAAACTCGTAACGGGCTACATGTTGACTGTTCTTTTGCGTTGAAGAAACGCACCGCCAAACTATTACAATTATCCGTATTTATGTTGCATTTCACAAAAGCGCGTCATCATTCCAATGTATATCTTGTATCAATAACATAAGAGTCACCTAAAGTGAATTGCAAGGTTTGTTAGCACCCAGCAAGATGTTGGATGTGTATTCAATTTATTAAGAGCACCAAACACATTTCGTGTCTGTTTTCTTTCCATAAGAAACCGCGAACAAAAAGGAAGTTGAAAAGAAATTCCATTAAATCTTAAGCCAATATGAATAGCAATCCTTTCCAAGAACTCTGACATTTTGGTAAATTATGTAGAATCAGACAAGTAGGTGTACAGGCAAAACAATTCATCTTTCCACTACACTGCTAATATTTATTTTAATTAAGTGTAGGTATGCATAATATTTTTTTATGCTCATGGCGTACCTACTTAACGCACATGGCTACCGCCGACGAGGAAGCGAGTAGCTATCATCGATTGTCTCGCTAAATAAACGTACTATAGATGTAGACCCCATGCAAGTAAAAGAGAATGATACAAATACGGGTGTCCCGTAATTAATGAATAAACATGCAATGGGTCATCAATCAATCAACTCCCCTCTCAGAGGTAGGCGCTAATGGCTGCAACACAGTTTTCAAAACTAATGTAGCTGTTAACGAACACTAAACATTTTGTAAATCTGTGTTTTTGTTTCAATAAATATTTGTAACTCAGCCTATCGCAGTCCATTGCTGGACATAGGCCTCTCCCAGGCTGCGCCATAACACCCTGCCCTCCACCTTCTGCATCCAGTCTAACCCAGCCACCTTCTTATGGTCATCGGTCCATCTATCTGGGGAGCGTCCCACACTACGCTTGCCGATACGTGGTCTCCACTCCAGGATTCGTCTGCTCCATCGGCCATCGGTACTTCGACAAACATGGCCAGCCCACTGCTACTTCAGTTTGCTTACTCTGCAAACTATGTTGGTAACTCCGGTTCTTTTCCGGATAATTTATCCTTCAAAGATACTCCAAGCACAGCCCGCTCTATAGCGCGCTGAGCGACCTTGAATTTGTGGACCAGGCCGACTGTCAGTGTCCACGTTTCGGCACTGAATGACATGACGGGCAGGACCCACTGGTTGAAGACCTTAGTCTTCAGACACTGTGGGGTAGACGCCGAGAACACTTGACGACGTTTTCCAAACGCTGCCCAACCCAAGTGAATCCTTCTGTAGGCTTCTTTCTCAAAGTTGTGTCTACCGAGCTGGATGACTTGCCCTAGGTAGACATACTTCTTCACAACTTAAAGAAGCGACCCTTCGATGTGGATTGGACTCGGCAGGAGGTCAATGGGAAATTGGTCATGGTAGAACTAAAAACCATTCAGAAATAAAATACAAAATACTATAGACGCGACTACTACGCGACTGCTCAGGAGAGCATTTATTCATAGATGCAAGGCCTGCATCTACATAGTTAATATTTTTATACTTATTGCTCTCATGAATTGTTTTTTTTTTTTGAGTTAGGCGGTGTTAGTTTTTTTTTTTTAAGGAATTTCTCCTGTATTGCTAAATGTTTGTAAACGCACCCAGCCTGTACACACGGCTACACATCAAGCTATACATTTCCAGTTTATGGTGACCTCTTATTGTACGGAAATCCTATACAATGCGAGATCAGCTTATACTGGAAATGTATATCTTGATGTGTAGCCGTGTGTACAAACAATTTAACTCACATACACAAACAGCCAGACCCGGAACAACTACTTGTAGGACATACAAGTATTTGTTCCGTGCGGGAATCCCGCGACACGCAGCGCAGTAGTCAATTGCTTAACCACTGCGCCAATCGTGCCGTCAAAAACTTTGACGACGCTGTGTCAAAATCTTCAACTGTATGTAATCATGCTTGCTGAAGCATGCTTGTTCATGTAGACTTGTTACATACATCAACTCACACCTTCTTCACATTAGCGTAAGCAGAAACTATAGAACGCCACCTGCTACGATCCTTATAATTATACTCCTTTTGCTTGGTTTACGTTCGTATCATCTGGTCATACACGCACGCCCGTCGGGCTTGCTAAACATGTTATGTGTGCAGATTCAGTTAAGGCTGACAATGTAACGAACCATCTCGTACAAACATAGTACGAACTCTATAAACTAGTATGATAATAATAGGAGGACTCAGGCCAAATTTCGGCCATGGCGATCAATCTCAGCGGAGACCAGCCTTCAGTGCGGGGAATATGACAGAGAATTGACACAGTTGCACTCTCTTTTTCCCTCACTTTCATAGTCCGATGGGATGGCCATCCGACACGACCAGAGAGAGATCAGGCGCAGGGCCAACGAGGGACGGAAGTATCACCTCCCCAGCTTCCTCACCCATCCACGGACCAACCACAGCAAGCGTAGCTATATCAGTGGCGAAAGCTCCATATAACTCGATTCCTACCGGATTCCCTTTTGAAATTCGGAACACAACCATTCTACGGTCATTGAAAAATGCCATAGTCAGTAGTGTTTAATCATGCCAAATAATATAATCACACTGTAGGTATTTAATACACCATAAAATCAAAACATTACGTTTTTAGTGTTTTTATCCCAACAACAAAACATTTTCCTCTAAAATAACTCGTAGGCGCGTCAGGCTTGCCGTGAGTTCAATTTCTATACAAAATCGATCTATCTATCTAAAATCGTTTTTTTGCTCCGGCTTAACTGTCTCAGAAAATCACCCTTCGCCACTGAGCTATACCAGTATACTTAGCCACAAGCTTAGAAATAAAAAACGTATCAAGGAACGAAAACATCTTTCATTGCACTAGGAACTTCAAGTAACAAATTATCCAGCTCGTCACCTGTCTGTAAATCCCCAGTCATATTTGGATGTTTCCATCTAGCTGGAATTTTCAAATTAAGAACGATTGCATTCATTCTTCTGTATTTAATGCAAGGGCCCAATCGACGCATGGTGGTTGTATTGATACATCTTAAGACACACGCGTTGTAATAAGTTTCTGAGTTTTCTCCGCATGCGGGGTAGAATACACGAGGGCACGTGCAGCTTGTTAGATGTTCAATGTCAGTCATCAAATGGTTATCGTGGGGTAGTTCATAGGGATCAATTAGACTGTACATGAGTTTTATACGTGGGTACTGGTCGATAGTCAATTTTGCATTAACGTGGTGGTGAATATCTGTGAGGACAAAAATAAATTATAGAAGTGTCAAAGAGGTACTTATGTCTGTGTGGTGCCGGACGTAAAGAATAGCACCTCCCTATTTCTTCCTGTGGGTGTCGTAAAAGGCGACTAAGGGACTTACTAGAGAATGGGCAGCAGCGTTCTCTATGTATTTTAACACCATACTGCGATAGCCAACCCGCCTGCCAAGCGTGTCGATTATGGCAACCCCTCCTTGTGGGAGGCCTATGTCCAGCAGTGGACGTCGACGGCTGAAATGATGAATGAAAAGATTATGTCAAGAAAGTATGTAAAAAAAAACATCGTACTTTGGGAGCAGTTTATATTTGCATGGATGGCACACAAAGCAAGAGAGAGAAAGAGCTATTAGCTATTATTAAGAGCTATTAGCACCCCCCCCCTTTGGGAGAGGCCTATATCCAGCAGTAGACGTCTATCGGCTGAAATAAACGAATGAAAGAGGTACAAGACAAAGTACCTTAAAACATTAAATTATTGTTTTTTTTTCTGTTGTTATTGTAAAAAAAATCTTAAGTTTTTTGCATTTAGTCAGTTTCAGGCTGTATCTTGATCAAAATATGATTTGCGATCATAACAGATATGTATTTACAGAATTATAATCATTAGAATCATTAATGCATCTCTTTTAGTAAGATTTGTTCCTTATGAAAAAATCTCTTATGGGAAAGATTTTGTGGAATAAATCTAACTAAGAGAGATGTATTGAGGCTCGTGCAGACCGGCTCCACCTGTCGCGCGACGCGACACCAGTAGAACAATGTCCATGTTTTCATAGAAATAGTTCTATTGGTGTCGCGTCGCGCGACAAGTAGCGCCAGTCTGTGCGAGCCTTTAATGATTTTGATCAAGATACAACCTGACACTGACCTGGAAATTGCAAAAAAACGTAAGAAAATTTGAATTTGATAAAGAAAGAAATAAAGAAAATACGTTTATTTGCAGTAAAGATGACGCAAAGAAAGAGTATAAATACAAAAAGAACAAGTAGGGGGAAAATATGCGCCACATCCACGCAAAACGGCCACCGCTCAGCATAATGCTGCGACCCTATGCGAGACAGAACCCCAGCGCTGGTTTTCAGCGACAGCCGGCGTTGACGTGATGACTTCGACCAGTGCAGCATACAGTGAGGATCTCGCGCAGTACGCGGTTACGATTGCAGCCAGTCTTGTCCCTGGCTCTACTGGCGAAAACTGTATGATATTTTATTATAGGTACAAACTCAACCTCAAAGCATTTATTTTAAATAAACCAAAGACAGGCACTTTTGAATTGTCAAGGGGTCGGTCAGTCATAAAAATGATGCTAGTTGCCCATTCCAAAGCTTAGTAGGTACCTATGGAGAAGAACGGGCAAGAAACTCCAAGGACACTCTTTTAAATTATCATTATGGTTATAAAATATTGGTTAGGCACATCATTCATGTTGAAATTGTGATAACGATGCAAAACGTCAAAAGCGACCTTAATAAAAAAATGAAAAAAAAAAACAATTCACCAATTAAATTCAATTAAAATAAGCCATGGCAGCTAAGAGCTGACCAGTCCCTACTGATGGCGCCCGTTCACGAACATGACGCATGGATTAACACCATTCAGCTCAACCATTTTGAAGGGACCTAAATGATCCAACACACCCGCCACCATCAGCGAGACATTACAGTGAGCATGATATACTCTCAGCCGCCAGGGCACATTCAAGTCAATGAAAGACGTACTCAGGAAATGCTTAGCTAGCTTTATAGTAAATACATAGGACACAGGCATGTGTATCTCTATTTACCCCATAGGGGAATACAGGCATGATTTTATAATCAAGAAAAGGTACTCACTTATGAAACAAAAATTAATCCAACAAAAGATAACAATAACAAATCTAAATGAAAAAAAATATATTTTTGAAGATTCAGTAAATGTGTTTGGTGTCATTGTGTTTATTTTGTCTATCAAACAGCGTGGAAAGCATGTGAGATCAAAGTTAATTGCAAAGCGAATCGATGATCGAAAATGCTATCAAGCCAACTTGCATGCCGTGCAGTGATTTCAGTAGGTATTATTCTTTTTAATGGCTAAATGATAACAGCCGCTGTTCTGTGTGGTGCCGGACGTAAAAAATAGCACCATCCTATTTCTTCCCATGGGTGTCGTAAAAGGCGACTAAGGGACTTACTACAGAATGGGCATTATAAGTAACACCATACTGTGATCGCCAACCCGCCTGCCAAGCGTGGCGATTATGGCAACCTTTGGGGGAGGCGCATCTCCAGTAGTGGACGTCTTTCGGCTGAAATTATGATGATGATAACAGCCGCACGAGTCGATTGAAGGTTAAACTACGCTAGCCACGGTTGATTTGCGGATGGGTGACCACCATTACATAACGAGTCAAGTCCCTCCGTGCCTCGGAAAGCTCGCTAAGCCGTTGGTCCCGGAGCGGCGGTCATTTGTAGAACTTTGACAGTCGTTAGAGTAGAATAGAATAGTCTTTATTATGTAGGTATGTCAAGGACCAAGTGATTATTAGGACATTATAAAAAATGCGTGGGCAGTTTGAAATATGCCCAATATGAGAGGGCAGTGTGACAACAACTATTGAAATAATCAAATCGACCGGGCATCTTTTACAATGCTAGTCATCTATGGGGCAGCACAAATAAAACCAGGTTTCTTTGGGTTAGGTAAGGTTAGAACAGTGACCATTAACGCCGCCGAGCGCCAGATCCCCTCTATTCTTGCTAAATTCAGCAAAATACCTGTGTATTATCAGATTTCCCAAAGACCACACAGCAATATTTATACGAGGCAATGTGACAAATAAGGAAGTTCAAATTATAATTAATTATTTCGCCCTAAGTAGCCTGTCATTATTCATAATGCGCGGGCATTATGAATAATGCCCCTATTTATTACTTGGTCCATAATAATATGCACACCATAAAAATTACCGATCTCTATGTTGAAATTTTTCATAGGGTGACACAATGGGCGGTCTTATCGCTAAAAGCGATCTTTTAAAGACAACCTTTGGATGGATTAAGGAGAAGAGGAGGTTTTGGAGATTTTTGACAGACTCAGCAGGGTAGTCAGATAGGGGTCAGGGTAGTCAGAATCCCAGAAGTCTGCCAACCAGTCCTATCGACGGGTGTCGTGTTAATTATTTATTTATTTAACACTTTAAGCACACAAAATGTACAGAGGTGTTACCTAGAAACTCGGTTGTGGAGGATTCAGCTGCTTTCGGTTACACTGGAAGCCGACCCCAACATAGTTGGGAAAAGGCTGGGCAGATTGATTTTACCGTTTTTTACAAGACTGCAGCGAAGTTTAAAAAAAAACCGGCCAAGTGCGTGTCGGACCAACCACGCACAATGAAAGGTTCCGTCATCATTCATCATCATTCATTTCAGCCGAAAGACGTCCACTGCTGGACATAGACCTCCCCCAAAGGGAGGGGGGTTTGTCATAATCGCCACGCTTGGCAGGCGGATTGGCGATCGCAGTATGGTGTTAAAATGCATAGAGAACGCTGCTTGAACAACCGTTTACTAGGCGTCACAACAAACTTTCACAGAAAGACACTTCTGCAGCACTCTTTACTTTAGCAGGGGTGAAGATAATGATATTGATTGAAACGAAATAAATACTTTCAACCGTGTATTGAGATCATTTTCGTTTGACAATAATTTGACCTAGGTAAATCCACTACGAATCTCGTCACCGCGATTCAGAAAAGTGACGTAAAAGTACAACGCCATCTATCGGCACAAAAGTAAACAATTTTCTCAAACATTCCGCCCACCAAGGGCAAATTAACAAATTTGGCCTTCCATTACGTTTTCCCGTTTAAATTCCGCCCACCATGAAACACTAGTTACTGCTATGAAATTAAATCCTTAAAATTAATCACATTTACAGTGTTACACCCTGACAGATAAAACCTTATAATTCTAAATAAACGCATCTGTTTGTCTAAGTGGACATTACAGGTAAGATGCAAATCTTTGAAATAGACCTTTTTATTATACCATTTTTTGTACGTATAGATACAACTCTAGTGATGTCATCGCTGCCAGGGTGTGTAGCAACCACACGACCAAGCAGCCATCGACAAGGCGGCAAGTCGTCCTCTTTAACTAAAACTAACATACCGACCGATGGTTCTGGAGTTTGTTTACTCCACTTATAGCGATTCAGAAACATTACTAAGTATTCCTGCGACCATCGTCGCCAAAACTGTTGCGCCATCCGTTGGGTCAGTTGCCACCGGCGTAGACTACTCAGAGTGCTAGATTCGAAGTTATACTCCGGCACTGCCACTAATGGCTCACCCACCAGAAAATGACTTGGCGTCAATGCGTCTAAGCCATACGGATCCCCATCCATCCTCGACAGTGGTCGCGAGTTCAGGCAAGCCTCAATTTGTGTCAGAACTGTTGATAACTCCTCGTAAGTAAGGGTTGAATCTCCAACTACTCGCCGAAGGTGGAATTTTATCGATTTGATTCCGGCTTCCCAAAGACCACCAAAGTTAGGCGAGTATGGAGGGATAAAATGCCACTTCGTTCCCTTTGACGCTAAACAGTCAGCGATTTCCTTTGTTAGACTAGCTTGCTCCGCCGAGAATAACTGATTTAACTCCCTTGACGCTCCTACGAAGTTAGTGCCATTGTCTGACCAAATATCCGAACAATGGCCTCTGCGAGAGACAAATCTCCTGAATGCTGCTAAAAATCCTTGAGTAGTCATGTCACTTACAGCCTCGATGTGTACGGCTTTCGTGGCCATACAGATAAACAAACAAATGTAGCCCTTGTAAGCATGATGACCCCGACCTTTGGAAGTCCTTATATTTATAGGACCAGCATAATCTATCCCAGTACATTTAAAAGGTCTTGTAGGCGTTACCCTCGCAGCCGGTAATTGCCCCATTAACTGATTTGATGTAGTTGCCGAATGTCTAACACATTTAACGCACTTACGAACGTGTGATTTGACCAGTTCCTTGGCCCCCAAAATCCAGTATTTAGTCCTCAAATACGCTAACATGAGTTGAGGCCCCCCGTGCAAGGTGTTGGCATGAGCGTCTGCCACGATTAAATTGGTTAAGTTTGACTTCTTTGGTAACAACATTGGGTGTTTCTTATCTTCACTTAGTTCCGACTTCTGTAACCTACCTCCTACTCGTAATATTCTGTTTCTGTCTATGAATGGGTTTAACGATTTTAAAGGTCCTTTTAACGTAACTGAATAACCATCCTTTGAGATCTTTTCTATTTCTTCTCCAAAACCTTCTGCTTGACACTGTCGGATACAAACACGTAACGCTTCCGCTAATTCTTGCGCTGACAACCCTGTTTTTTCACCTTGATCCTTTTTTCGTTTTATCCACATACGTCTGCAGTACGCTACCACTCTTATTAATTTAGTTAGGTTTGAAAACCGATCAAATAAGTTTGTTTCTGTGCCCGAGAAGTGCACCCTTTTTATAGCTTCTAAGTCTGTATCTATGTCTTTAGGTTTGTTATAATCTATTTTTTCTGAGTATAAAAAGGTAGGACCATTAAACCATGCCGTTTGTTTCCTGAGATCAGACGGGTTGAGTCCTCTTGACGCATAATCAGCCGGATTTACGTCAGACCGCACATGAGACCACTGTTGTGCGTCTAAAGTGGTTAAAATCTCAGATACCCTATTCGCCACAAATGTTTGCCACCGATTTGGGTGACTATTAAGCCAGGCCAGCACGACGGTGGAGTCACACCAGGCATAAATGTTCTCCTTCGGAATACTCAATGTGTGAGCTACCTCAACCAATAACCTACTCAGAAGAACTGCTCCACAGAGTTCCAAACGTGGAATCGATATTTGTTTTATTGGTGCTACTTTTGTTCTTGATGTTACCAAGTTTACAGACACGTGACCCTGATCGTTGATGGACCGAAGATAAATCACGGCTGCATAAGCCATCTTGGATGCGTCGCTAAATCCATGTAATTCAACGAGTGTGTTATTCCGTTTTGTATTGATCCAGCGAGGTATTTGCAACTCCGACAACTGGCACAAGTCATCACGGTAAGTGAGCCACTCATTTAATATTGTTTCGGGAACTTCATCATCCCAGCCTATACCTGATAACCACAGCTTTTGTATGATTATTTTTGCAACTATGACACTTGGAGAAACCCATCCAAGTGGATCAAATAAACGTGATATGTCCGATATAATTATTCTTTTTGTTACAGGCTTCTTCGTCGGTAGGAGTGTCACTGTGTAGCGGAACGCATCTTCTGTTCGATCCCAGGTAAGTCCCAATAATTTCATAACTTCATCTATTTTAATTTTCCTTCCTTCTGTAGTATTTTTATCTTTAGTTTTCAAACTTTTCAACAGCTCCTCACTATTGCTTGACCACTTTTGCAACGAAAACCCTCCCTTTTCTACTAAGTGATTCATTTCAGAATACAGTTTGACTCCTTCCTTAACGCTTTCAACGCCCGTAAGCAGATCATCCATGTAAAAGTCTTCTTTAACCTTTACAGCAGCTGTAGGGTATTTCTCCTTCTCGTCTATGGCTACCTGTGGAAGCACCTTAACAGCAAGATATGGGGCACATGCTGTACCAAAAGTAACCCGCAATAAACGATATTCTTGAGTTTGATTATCTGCAGTTCCTTTCCACAGAATTCTCTGAAAGTCCACGTCGTTTTCATCAACCTTGATTTGACGGTACATTTTTACTATGTCCGCAGATAAACATATTGGATATGTTCTCCATTTCATTAAAATATGTCTTAGCGTTGGCTGTAAAGTAGGGCCTATCATTAACAGATCATTTAATGAAACGCCGTTTTCACCTTTACAGGATGCATCGAATACTATTCTCACTTGCGTGGTATCCTTATCCTCCCGAACAACCGCAAAATGAGGTAGGTAAGTTCCTTTACTGTTATTTATTTCCTTTTCAGGTATTATCTCCATATGACCCAGCAGTAAGTATTCTTCCAATACCTCTTGATACTTCGTTTCCATGTTTGTATTTTTACTTAACTTTGTGACTAATGAAGACAATCTTTTTTCAGCTATCCTTTTAGAATTTCTTACTATAGGTGTTGCATCTTGGCTTTTAAATGGCAACCGTACTATATAGCACCCGTCACTGTCTCTTCGCGTTGTTGTAGCAAAGAAACGTTCGCACTGTTTTTCTTCCTCGGATAATATGGTGGGACTGTTCATCATATTGTCCTCCAGTTCCCAGAAGCGTTTCATGAGGTCTGTTTCCTCCACATGCGAATGCATGACTAAAACATTATCATGTGGTTGGTGTGATTTTTCCACCACACCCGATAAAACCCAACCCAATGAAGTCGCTTGTATTGCTCTCATGAATTGTTTTTTTTTTTTGAGTTAGGCGGTGTTAGTTTTTTTTTTTTAAGGAATTTCTCCTGTATTGCTAAATGTTTGTAAACGCACCCAGCCTGTACACACGGCTACACATCAAGCTATACATTTCCAGTTTATGGTGACCTCTTATTGTACGGAAATCCTATACAATGCGAGATCAGCTTATACTGGAAATGTATATCTTGATGTGTAGCCGTGTGTACAAACAATTTAACTCACATACACAAACAGCCAGACCCGGAACAACTACTTGTAGGACATACAAGTATTTGTTCCGTGCGGGAATCCCGCGACACGCAGCGCAGTAGTCAATTGCTTAACCACTGCGCCAATCGTGCCGTCAAAAACTTTGACGACGCTGTGTCAAAATCTTCAACTGTATGTAATCATGCTTGCTGAAGCATGCTTGTTCATGTAGACTTGTTACATACATCAACTCACACCTTCTTCACATTAGCGTAAGCAGAAACTATAGAACGCCACCTGCTACGATCCTTATAATTATACTCCTTTTGCTTGGTTTACGTTCGTATCATCTGGTCATACACGCACGCCCGTCGGGCTTGCTAAACATGTTATGTGTGCAGATTCAGTTAAGGCTGACAATGTAACGAACCATCTCGTACAAACATAGTACGAACTCTATAAACTAGTATGATAATAATAGGAGGACTCAGGCCAAATTTCGGCCATGGCGATCAATCTCAGCGGAGACCAGCCTTCAGTGCGGGGAATATGACAGAGAATTGACACAGTTGCACTCTCTTTTTCCCTCACTTTCATAGTCCGATGGGATGGCCATCCGACACGACCAGAGAGAGATCAGGCGCAGGGCCAACGAGGGACGGAAGTATCACCTCCCCAGCTTCCTCACCCATCCACGGACCAACCACAGCAAGCGTAGCTATATCAGTGGCGAAAGCTCCATATAACTCGATTCCTACCGGATTCCCTTTTGAAATTCGGAACACAACCATTCTACGGTCATTGAAAAATGCCATAGTCAGTAGTGTTTAATCATGCCAAATAATATAATCACACTGTAGGTATTTAATACACCATAAAATCAAAACATTACGTTTTTAGTGTTTTTATCCCAACAACAAAACATTTTCCTCTAAAATAACTCGTAGGCGCGTCAGGCTTGCCGTGAGTTCAATTTCTATACAAAATCGATCTATCTATCTAAAATCGTTTTTTTGCTCCGGCTTAACTGTCTCAGAAAATCACCCTTCGCCACTGAGCTATACCAGTATACTTAGCCACAAGCTTAGAAATAAAAAACGTATCAAGGAACGAAAACATCTTTCATTGCACTAGGAACTTCAAGTAACAAATTATCCAGCTCGTCACCTGTCTGTAAATCCCCAGTCATATTTGGATGTTTCCATCTAGCTGGAATTTTCAAATTAAGAACGATTGCATTCATTCTTCTGTATTTAATGCAAGGGCCCAATCGACGCATGGTGGTTGTATTGATACATCTTAAGACACACGCGTTGTAATAAGTTTCTGAGTTTTCTCCGCATGCGGGGTAGAATACACGAGGGCACGTGCAGCTTGTTAGATGTTCAATGTCAGTCATCAAATGGTTATCGTGGGGTAGTTCATAGGGATCAATTAGACTGTACATGAGTTTTATACGTGGGTACTGGTCGATAGTCAATTTTGCATTAACGTGGTGGTGAATATCTGTGAGGACAAAAATAAATTATAGAAGTGTCAAAGAGGTACTTATGTCTGTGTGGTGCCGGACGTAAAGAATAGCACCTCCCTATTTCTTCCTGTGGGTGTCGTAAAAGGCGACTAAGGGACTTACTAGAGAATGGGCAGCAGCGTTCTCTATGTATTTTAACACCATACTGCGATAGCCAACCCGCCTGCCAAGCGTGTCGATTATGGCAACCCCTCCTTGTGGGAGGCCTATGTCCAGCAGTGGACGTCGACGGCTGAAATGATGAATGAAAAGATTATGTCAAGAAAGTATGTAAAAAAAAACATCGTACTTTGGGAGCAGTTTATATTTGCATGGATGGCACACAAAGCAAGAGAGAGAAAGAGCTATTAGCTATTATTAAGAGCTATTAGCACCCCCCCCCTTTGGGAGAGGCCTATATCCAGCAGTAGACGTCTATCGGCTGAAATAAACGAATGAAAGAGGTACAAGACAAAGTACCTTAAAACATTAAATTATTGTTTTTTTTTCTGTTGTTATTGTAAAAAAAATCTTAAGTTTTTTGCATTTAGTCAGTTTCAGGCTGTATCTTGATCAAAATATGATTTGCGATCATAACAGATATGTATTTACAGAATTATAATCATTAGAATCATTAATGCATCTCTTTTAGTAAGATTTGTTCCTTATGAAAAAATCTCTTATGGGAAAGATTTTGTGGAATAAATCTAACTAAGAGAGATGTATTGAGGCTCGTGCAGACCGGCTCCACCTGTCGCGCGACGCGACACCAGTAGAACAATGTCCATGTTTTCATAGAAATAGTTCTATTGGTGTCGCGTCGCGCGACAAGTAGCGCCAGTCTGTGCGAGCCTTTAATGATTTTGATCAAGATACAACCTGACACTGACCTGGAAATTGCAAAAAAACGTAAGAAAATTTGAATTTGATAAAGAAAGAAATAAAGAAAATACGTTTATTTGCAGTAAAGATGACGCAAAGAAAGAGTATAAATACAAAAAGAACAAGTAGGGGGAAAATATGCGCCACATCCACGCAAAACGGCCACCGCTCAGCATAATGCTGCGACCCTATGCGAGACAGAACCCCAGCGCTGGTTTTCAGCGACAGCCGGCGTTGACGTGATGACTTCGACCAGTGCAGCATACAGTGAGGATCTCGCGCAGTACGCGGTTACGATTGCAGCCAGTCTTGTCCCTGGCTCTACTGGCGAAAACTGTATGATATTTTATTATAGGTACAAACTCAACCTCAAAGCATTTATTTTAAATAAACCAAAGACAGGCACTTTTGAATTGTCAAGGGGTCGGTCAGTCATAAAAATGATGCTAGTTGCCCATTCCAAAGCTTAGTAGGTACCTATGGAGAAGAACGGGCAAGAAACTCCAAGGACACTCTTTTAAATTATCATTATGGTTATAAAATATTGGTTAGGCACATCATTCATGTTGAAATTGTGATAACGATGCAAAACGTCAAAAGCGACCTTAATAAAAAAATGAAAAAAAAAAACAATTCACCAATTAAATTCAATTAAAATAAGCCATGGCAGCTAAGAGCTGACCAGTCCCTACTGATGGCGCCCGTTCACGAACATGACGCATGGATTAACACCATTCAGCTCAACCATTTTGAAGGGACCTAAATGATCCAACACACCCGCCACCATCAGCGAGACATTACAGTGAGCATGATATACTCTCAGCCGCCAGGGCACATTCAAGTCAATGAAAGACGTACTCAGGAAATGCTTAGCTAGCTTTATAGTAAATACATAGGACACAGGCATGTGTATCTCTATTTACCCCATAGGGGAATACAGGCATGATTTTATAATCAAGAAAAGGTACTCACTTATGAAACAAAAATTAATCCAACAAAAGATAACAATAACAAATCTAAATGAAAAAAAATATATTTTTGAAGATTCAGTAAATGTGTTTGGTGTCATTGTGTTTATTTTGTCTATCAAACAGCGTGGAAAGCATGTGAGATCAAAGTTAATTGCAAAGCGAATCGATGATCGAAAATGCTATCAAGCCAACTTGCATGCCGTGCAGTGATTTCAGTAGGTATTATTCTTTTTAATGGCTAAATGATAACAGCCGCTGTTCTGTGTGGTGCCGGACGTAAAAAATAGCACCATCCTATTTCTTCCCATGGGTGTCGTAAAAGGCGACTAAGGGACTTACTACAGAATGGGCATTATAAGTAACACCATACTGTGATCGCCAACCCGCCTGCCAAGCGTGGCGATTATGGCAACCTTTGGGGGAGGCGCATCTCCAGTAGTGGACGTCTTTCGGCTGAAATTATGATGATGATAACAGCCGCACGAGTCGATTGAAGGTTAAACTACGCTAGCCACGGTTGATTTGCGGATGGGTGACCACCATTACATAACGAGTCAAGTCCCTCCGTGCCTCGGAAAGCTCGCTAAGCCGTTGGTCCCGGAGCGGCGGTCATTTGTAGAACTTTGACAGTCGTTAGAGTAGAATAGAATAGTCTTTATTATGTAGGTATGTCAAGGACCAAGTGATTATTAGGACATTATAAAAAATGCGTGGGCAGTTTGAAATATGCCCAATATGAGAGGGCAGTGTGACAACAACTATTGAAATAATCAAATCGACCGGGCATCTTTTACAATGCTAGTCATCTATGGGGCAGCACAAATAAAACCAGGTTTCTTTGGGTTAGGTAAGGTTAGAACAGTGACCATTAACGCCGCCGAGCGCCAGATCCCCTCTATTCTTGCTAAATTCAGCAAAATACCTGTGTATTATCAGATTTCCCAAAGACCACACAGCAATATTTATACGAGGCAATGTGACAAATAAGGAAGTTCAAATTATAATTAATTATTTCGCCCTAAGTAGCCTGTCATTATTCATAATGCGCGGGCATTATGAATAATGCCCCTATTTATTACTTGGTCCATAATAATATGCACACCATAAAAATTACCGATCTCTATGTTGAAATTTTTCATAGGGTGACACAATGGGCGGTCTTATCGCTAAAAGCGATCTTTTAAAGACAACCTTTGGATGGATTAAGGAGAAGAGGAGGTTTTGGAGATTTTTGACAGACTCAGCAGGGTAGTCAGATAGGGGTCAGGGTAGTCAGAATCCCAGAAGTCTGCCAACCAGTCCTATCGACGGGTGTCGTGTTAATTATTTATTTATTTAACACTTTAAGCACACAAAATGTACAGAGGTGTTACCTAGAAACTCGGTTGTGGAGGATTCAGCTGCTTTCGGTTACACTGGAAGCCGACCCCAACATAGTTGGGAAAAGGCTGGGCAGATTGATTTTACCGTTTTTTACAAGACTGCAGCGAAGTTTAAAAAAAAACCGGCCAAGTGCGTGTCGGACCAACCACGCACAATGAAAGGTTCCGTCATCATTCATCATCATTCATTTCAGCCGAAAGACGTCCACTGCTGGACATAGACCTCCCCCAAAGGGAGGGGGGTTTGTCATAATCGCCACGCTTGGCAGGCGGATTGGCGATCGCAGTATGGTGTTAAAATGCATAGAGAACGCTGCTTGAACAACCGTTTACTAGGCGTCACAACAAACTTTCACAGAAAGACACTTCTGCAGCACTCTTTACTTTAGCAGGGGTGAAGATAATGATATTGATTGAAACGAAATAAATACTTTCAACCGTGTATTGAGATCATTTTCGTTTGACAATAATTTGACCTAGGTAAATCCACTACGAATCTCGTCACCGCGATTCAGAAAAGTGACGTAAAAGTACAACGCCATCTATCGGCACAAAAGTAAACAATTTTCTCAAACATTCCGCCCACCAAGGGCAAATTAACAAATTTGGCCTTCCATTACGTTTTCCCGTTTAAATTCCGCCCACCATGAAACACTAGTTACTGCTATGAAATTAAATCCTTAAAATTAATCACCCTGACTGATATTTTGAAGACAATTATAAGGTGTTTAAATTAAACCTTATAATTCTAAATAAACGCATCTGTTTGTCTAAGTGGACATTACAGGTAAGATGCAAATCTTTGAAATAGACCTTTTTATTATACCATTTTTTGTACGTATAGATACAACTCTAGTGATGTCATCGCTGCCAGGGTGTGTAGCAACCACACGACCAAGCAGCCATCGACAAGGCGGCAAGTCGTCCTCTTTAACTAAAACTAACATACCGACCGATGGTTCTGGAGTTTGTTTACTCCACTTATAGCGATTCAGAAACATTACTAAGTATTCCTGCGACCATCGTCGCCAAAACTGTTGCGCCATCCGTTGGGTCAGTTGCCACCGGAGTAGACTACTCAGAGTGCTAGATTCGAAGTTATACTCCGGCACTGCCACTAATGGCTCACCCACCAGAAAATGACTTGGCGTCAATGCGTCTAAGCCATACGGATCCCCATCCATCCTCGACAGTGGTCGCGAGTTCAGGCAAGCCTCAATTTGTGTCAGAACTGTTGATAACTCCTCGTAAGTAAGGGTTGAATCTCCAACTACTCGCCGAAGGTGGAATTTTATCGATTTGATTCCGGCTTCCCAAAGACCACCAAAGTTAGGCGAGTATGGAGGGATAAAATGCCACTTCGTTCCCTTTGACGCTAAACAGTCAGCGATTTCCTTTGTTAGACTAGCTTGCTCCGCCGAGAATAACTGATTTAACTCCCTTGACGCTCCTACGAAGTTAGTGCCATTGTCTGACCAAATATCCGAACAATGGCCTCTGCGAGAGACAAATCTCCTGAATGCTGCTAAAAATCCTTGAGTAGTCATGTCACTTACAGCCTCGATGTGTACGGCTTTCGTGGCCATACAGATAAACAAACAAATGTAGCCCTTGTAAGCATGATGACCCCGACCTTTGGAAGTCCTTATATTTATAGGACCAGCATAATCTATCCCAGTACATTTAAAAGGTCTTGTAGGCGTTACCCTCGCAGCCGGTAATTGCCCCATTAACTGATTTGATGTAGTTGCCGAATGTCTAACACATTTAACGCACTTACGAACGTGTGATTTGACCAGTTCCTTGGCCCCCAAAATCCAGTATTTAGTCCTCAAATACGCTAACATGAGTTGAGGCCCCCCGTGCAAGGTGTTGGCATGAGCGTCTGCCACGATTAAATTGGTTAAGTTTGACTTCTTTGGTAACAACATTGGGTGTTTCTTATCTTCACTTAGTTCCGACTTCTGTAACCTACCTCCTACTCGTAATATTCTGTTTCTGTCTATGAATGGGTTTAACGATTTTAAAGGTCCTTTTAACGTAACTGAATAACCATCCTTTGAGATCTTTTCTATTTCTTCTCCCAAACCTTCTGCTTGACACTGTCGGATACAAACACGTAACGCTTCCGCTAATTCTTGCGCTGACAACCCTGTTTTTTCACCTTGATCCTTTTTTCGTTTTATCCACATACGTCTGCAGTACGCTACCACTCTTATTAATTTAGTTAGGTTTGAAAACCGATCAAATAAGTTTGTTTCTGTGCCCGAGAAGTGCACCCTTTTTATAGCTTCTAAGTCTGTATCTATGTCTTTAGGTTTGTTATAATCTATTTTTTCTGAGTATAAAAAGGTAGGACCATTAAACCATGCCGTTTGTTTCCTGAGATCAGACGGGTTGAGTCCTCTTGACGCATAATCAGCCGGATTTACGTCAGACCGCACATGAGACCACTGTTGTGCGTCTAAAGTGGTTAAAATCTCAGATACCCTATTCGCCACAAATGTTTGCCACCGATTTGGGTGACTATTAAGCCAGGCCAGCACGACGGTGGAGTCACACCAGGCATAAATGTTCTCCTTCGGAATACTCAATGTGTGAGCTACCTCAACCAATAACCTACTCAGAAGAACTGCTCCACAGAGTTCCAAACGTGGAATCGATATTTGTTTTATTGGTGCTACTTTTGTTCTTGATGTTACCAAGTTTACAGACACGTGACCCTGATCGTTGATGGACCGAAGATAAATCACGGCTGCATAAGCCATCTTGGATGCGTCGCTAAATCCATGTAATTCAACGAGTGTGTTATTCCGTTTTGTATTGATCCAGCGAGGTATTTGCAACTCCGACAACTGGCACAAGTCATCACGGTAAGTGAGCCACTCATTTAATATTGTTTCGGGAACTTCATCATCCCAGCCTATACCTGATAACCACAGCTTTTGTATGATTATTTTTGCAACTATGACACTTGGAGAAACCCATCCAAGTGGATCAAATAAACGTGATATGTCCGATATAATTATTCTTTTTGTTACAGGCTTCTTCGTCGGTAGGAGTGTCACTGTGTAGCGGAACGCATCTTCTGTTCGATCCCAGGTAAGTCCCAATAATTTCATAACTTCATCTATTTTAATTTTCCTTCCTTCTGTAGTATTTTTATCTTTAGTTTTCAAACTTTTCAACAGCTCCTCACTATTGCTTGACCACTTTTGCAACGAAAACCCTCCCTTTTCTACTAAGTGATTCATTTCAGAATACAGTTTGACTCCTTCCTTAACGCTTTCAACGCCCGTAAGCAGATCATCCATGTAAAAGTCTTCTTTAACCTTTACAGCAGCTGTAGGGTATTTCTCCTTCTCGTCTATGGCTACCTGTGGAAGCACCTTAACAGCAAGATATGGGGCACATGCTGTACCAAAAGTAACCCGCAATAAACGATATTCTTGAGTTTGATTATCTGCAGTTCCTTTCCACAGAATTCTCTGAAAGTCCACGTCGTTTTCATCAACCTTGATTTGACGGTACATTTTTACTATGTCCGCAGATAAACATATTGGATATGTTCTCCATTTCATTAAAATATGTCTTAGCGTTGGCTGTAAAGTAGGGCCTATCATTAACAGATCATTTAATGAAACGCCGTTTTCACCTTTACAGGATGCATCGAATACTATTCTCACTTGCGTGGTATCCTTATCCTCCCGAACAACCGCAAAATGAGGTAGGTAAGTTCCTTTACTGTTATTTATTTCCTTTTCAGGTATTATCTCCATATGACCCAGCAGTAAGTATTCTTCCAATACCTCTTGATACTTCGTTTCCATGTTTGTATTTTTACTTAACTTTGTGACTAATGAAGACAATCTTTTTTCAGCTATCCTTTTAGAATTTCTTACTATAGGTGTTGCATCTTGGCTTTTAAATGGCAACCGTACTATATAGCACCCGTCACTGTCTCTTCGCGTTGTTGTAGCAAAGAAACGTTCGCACTGTTTTTCTTCCTCGGATAATATGGTGGGACTGTTCATCATATTGTCCTCCAGTTCCCAGAAGCGTTTCATGAGGTCTGTTTCCTCCACATGCGAATGCATGACTAAAACATTATCATGTGGTTGGTGTGATTTTTCCACCACACCCGATAAAACCCAACCCAATGAAGTCGCTTGCGCCACGAGATTACCCTGAGGTCCCTTCTTAACTCCTTCCTGGATAATTTGCCCATAAATTTCTGCCCCTAGCAACATGTCAATTTTGTTTGGTGTGTGATAATGCGGATCCGCTAACGGGAAATCACAAACCCACCCCACAGGTACAAGTTGCTTGCCAGGCAGAAAAGTGGTTATGCTCTTGAGTACGTATGCGGCAACTTTAAGCTGAACGTTGGGGTTGTGTATGGACCTCAGAGTAACTTCCACCATAAATTTTGATATAATTTTATTATTACCTTCCAATCCCGAAATGTGTCCCCTTACTGGCGTCCTTTTCAGCCCTAAATACTGTGCCGTGGCCTCGGTTACAAATGAGGCTTGGGACCCTTGATCTAGCAACGCCCTTATTGTACGATAACTACCGTTGTTGGCTGTGGCATTAACTAGAACCGTGGCCAACAAAACTTGATGTGTCTTATGTAATTGGTTAGCCGAGAAGAACGTGGCCACTGTGTCCGAGTTAGGCGATCCGGATGACTTAGCACTTTGCGCCGCGTCTCTCTCATTCTCGTTTTGAGATACAATACTATTTTTATGATCGGAACTGTCATCGGTATGAACTGGACCCGCGGCATGAAGCAAAGAATGATGTTTGCGTTTGCAAACACGACACACACTTGAACTCAGACACTGCTTAGCCGAGTGGTTGTTTCCTAAACAGTTAAAACATAAACTGTTTTGTCTAACGAACTCCCGTTTGGCATTTACATCCATTTTTATAAAATTCTTACAATGTATAATTTTATGGTTTTCCTTACAGCATTTACATTCTAATACAGAATCAGTCGCCGCGTGGAAGGCTTTTGGCGTCTCTGTGTTTTTTCCTCTACCCGCATTAGAGCCAGCGGTCAAAAATTCAAAAGCGCGATATCGGCTGGTCAAGAAACTTTTAAATTGCTCAAAGGTTGGAATCTCATTGCTGCACGATTTTTCACTAGTGACGTTTAATTCCCACTGTTTTCGGGATTCTGGATCTAACTTCAAAGAGATTATATGTACAACGATGAGGTCCCAATTACCGACATCGATACCAAGATTAGCTAGAGCATTTAAACAATCTGAAGTGTTATCAATTAATTCTTTGAGACTAACAGCTGATTCCTTATTCATATTCTTCTGACTAAGTAACCTTTTTAGTATATAATGTGACAAGTATCTCTTATTATTGTATCGCTCGTTAAGTTGTTCCCAGCACCGTTCATAATTGGACTCTGATATAGGAATGTGTCTAAGTAGTTGTTCCGCTTCCCCAGATAAATACCCTTTTAAATATTGCATCCGCTGTACGTTATCTATAGACTTATTATGGTGAATGAGCGATACGAACAAATCTCGAAAGGTTACCCACTCAGTGTATTTCCCGGAAAATGTTGGAATAACAATTTTTGGTAATTTAACTTGACACTGTTTTACATTGCTTTGTACATGTTTAGGATATTCTGTTTGGCTTTCCTCTTTTACTTCAAATGACTCTAAAATAGTTTCTAACTCAGTTTTATATTGAATGTAAAGTTCTTCAGTCTGATCATAACTATCTTGCTTAACATAAAGACATGCTTTTAACTCCTGCGGACCATATGCTTCGTATAATTGACTATGACCCTCTGTTAATTGTTGCCACAATTTATCTATGTTTTCCAATCTTACTTTAACATATGGACGTGTTATTCGATCTTTAGGAGATTTCTTAAAGTTACTATAAGCTTTGACTATTCTTGAACAATTGTCCTCTAATTTATTGCTTAACGATTCCATATTAAAACCAGTGGCCATTTAAATATATAACCGCACACAAATTGAAACGAGTAAATTATAACTAAACTAAATAATGAGAATAACACAGAAATATCAATTTGAGACCAACAATTTAAGTTTAAAATTGCAAGTTTTTTAAAAAACTACTACTAAACTAACTAACCAATTATACACACAACTTTTAAGTTCTAAAATAATAAAGTTTTAAATCCGAAGTAATAAAGTCCCAAAACTCCGATTTATGAAGATAAAATCACAAACTGCACTAAGTTATTATTAAAAGTTCACTCACGGTTATAACTTCATTTGATACCACCTGATGAGTCCACGGGTAGATTGTCGTTGCGTCACGTCACGCACGTCCCACACCTCCTCCAGGTCCAGAGTTCACCCTGCTGCTGATTCCTGACGATGCAGATGTCGTTCACCCGGCACCGTCTGCAGTAGCTCGCTTCTCGCGCTGCTGCTGCTGTTGCTCCCAGAGTTGCTGCTGATTGTCACCGCCGCACTGATGCTGATGCCACTAGCACTTCACTGATGCTATGAGCTTGGTCAGTTATCGCAAGCGATCCACTTGCCCGACCAAGGTTGATACCCAAAAACACATCCGCTCCGTCTCGAAGGACCATATGAACAACCGTTTACTAGGCGTCACAACAAACTTTCACAGAAAGACACTTCTGCAGCACTCTTTACTTTAGCAGGGGTGAAGATAATGATATTGATTGAAACGAAATAAATACTTTCAACCGTGTATTGAGATCATTTTCGTTTGACAATAATTTGACCTAGGTAAATCCACTACGAATCTCGTCACCGCGATTCAGAAAAGTGACGTAAAAGTACAACGCCATCTATCGGCACAAAAGTAAACAATTTTCTCAAACACTGCTGCCCATCTATATATATAAAATTCAAAGTCCTGACTGACTGACTGATTGACTGACTGACTGACTGACTGATATATCAACGCACAGCCTAAACCGCTGGTCCTAGAGACATGAAATTTGGAGGGTGCGTTCTTTGTAAAGAGTAGGTATCCACTAAGAAAGGGTTTTTCGAAATTCCACCCCTAAGAGGGTAAAATAGGGGATGGAAGTTTATATGAAAGTCCGTCAGTTTTGAAGTTAGGGACTTCAAATTTGGTGCATAGGCTGACAATTTAAAATTAATTTATACGTGTGTCGGCGTTTTTGATAATTCTACCCCCGAAGGGTTAAAAAGGGGGATGAAGTTGTGTATCAAAGTCCTTAATTTTCACAGTAAAAATCACTAAATTTATTATCTAGGCTTATGGTTGGAAGCTAATGCAACGGTGTTGATAGAATTTCAACCCTTAAGGGGTAAAAAACGGGATAAAATATTATTTTTAATGAAAGTTCTTTTTAAGTTAAAATCACTAATATTTCGACTTATGGTTGGAAACTATAGCATCCGCTAAGGGATTTTTCGAAATTCGACCTTTAAGGGGTGAAAAAGGGGGATAAATCTTATTCCTTGAGTTATCAAACCTGAAACTTGGCACGAATACTAACCTAAGTAAATTATAAAGTGTGACATTTTTTTTTTAACTACCCTCTAAAGGGGGATTTGCGGATGTCAGTTTGTATGGAAGAATTTTAACGCACGGTCCGATTAACTCGTAACTCACTATTTATACTGTAAACCAAATATAAAGAATAAAATTGATCAGAGTTTTTAGAAAATTTATCCCTAACGGGGTGAAAAGGGGTAGTCAATTTTACAAAGGAGGATTCTACTGTGTGGCTTGATTAACTCCAAATTATCACGTAGGCATCAGCTAAGAAGGGGTTTTAGGAAATTCGACCTTTAAGGGGGTGAAAAGGGGTGATTTTGTTTGTATGAAAAATCTTATTCCTTGAGTTAATAAACCTGAAACTTGGCACAAATACTAACCTAAGTAAATTATAAAGTTTGACATTTTTTGTTTTTTTAAACTGCCCCTTAGTGGGATTGGGGGATATCAAAGTTTCTATGGAAGATTTTTAACGCACGGTCCGATTAACTTGAAACTCAGTATCTATACTGAAAACAAAGAATAAATTGTATCAGGTTTTTTGAAAATCTGCCCCTAATGGGGTGAAAAGGGTTAGTGAATTTACAAGGAAGGATTTTACTGCTTGGCTAGATTAACTTGAAAATTGGTATAAATAACTTATAAGTCCAATAATAGAAACGTCTAAAACGATGTTTCAACAATTTACCCCTTTGAGTGCGTAAAAAGAGGCGATATAGTTTGTATGAACAGAATCTTATTTCTTTTGATATATAAACTTGAAATTCGGCCCGAGTACTTATTACATAACATCACGCCTGCAATCCCCAAAGGGATAGGTAGAGGTGTACCTTTAGTACAACCATATTTCGCCAGTTCTGTTTAAGTCCCATGTAATAGGGGGCGAGCCTATTGCCATCAACCGGGCATGAATCCAGACTTCGGGCTGCTACTGAGAAATTCGTAATGGAAAATCCAATAACACTTTGCCCGACCTGGGAATCAAACCCACCCCTCATGTTCAGCAGTCGTGCTTGTGACCACTAGACTAACGAGGCAGTCGTTACTTGATAGAAATAGAGAATACTGTTTAATAATAAAGATCGTAATAATTAATACCACACCATTTAAAGGAGGTGGAGGTGTTGCTGAAATATTTTTTAGGGGAAAGTACGAAATCCAAGCGAACGAAGTCGTGGGCGAAGTCTTGACTGACTGACATCAGAAATTTTTAATTATTATAATAATAATTTAATTTGAGAACTACTACTATTCCTACTTACTTTTTACTATTTACATTCCTTACATTGTAGGCGAACTCTAAGATTCGGTTTTTGAAAATTGGATCTATATTATCAGGGTGAAAAGGGATTTAGATTGTATGAACAATCATATTTTTTGAGTTAATAAACGTGAATGATAGCAAGATTACGTTCTTAAATAACAAAGTTTGTCATGACGGTTGCGTTTTTCAAAACTACCCTTCAAAAGGATTTTAGGGAGTGTTACAGTTTGTTTTTAAGAATCTTTACGCGAGGTCCGATTAACTCGAAACTCAATGCTCATACTTTACAAAAAAAAAGATAAATAAATATGGAATTTTCGAGAATCGGAAAAAGGGGTAATTAAGTTTTCGGGACAATTTCACTGAGTACCTTGAATAACTCAAAAGTTGGTATATAAACATTATTATTTAAGAACAAAAACGTAGAAAAAATAAACAATACAAAATTTCTTACAAATAGACTTAGACATGAAATGGAGGACACGTATATTGAACAAGTATGTACAAAACGAAGTTGATATTTATATGCTATCTATATCCTCCGTAAAGTTGTAAATCAAACTGCACTCCTATCTGCTTACCACGCTTACGTTGGTTCCAACTAAGATATGGTATAATGTTTTGGGGGAATGCTGATAGAGACGCTGTTTTTTTTTCGACATCCACGCGGGCGAAGCCGCGGGCGAAAGCTAGTTCTCTTATAAGTCCCTTAGTCGCCTTTTATGACACCCACGGGAAGAAATAGGTTGGTGCTATTCTTTACGTCCGGCACCACATGGAACAAAGGTTCCGTAGTTGAGATGAATTTATTCCAAAAACAAACTTAACATTCTTATTTTTTTTTTTTTTTCTTAGGTAGTATCTTCTTAGTGTAAATAATTAGCTGTGTATTTGTGATTAGTAAAAATAACATTGCAGTTGAAAAACATGTTCTCCCTTAGAAGTATTATACGTCACGATCAATTTCAACTCCAATTGTAATCAGTCTGTAATCGCAATTTTTTTTTAACACATAACATAATACCACGCCTTGCTTCCCCGAAGGGTTGGGCAGAGGTGTACCTGTAGTACACCCACATTTCGCTAGTTATATTAAGTTCCATGTAATAGGGGGCGAGCCTATTGCCATCAACCGGACACAAATCCAGACTCCGGGCTGCTACTGAGAAATTCCAGCTAGAAAAACCCAATATCACTTAGCCTGATCCGGGAATTGAACCGAGGATCTCATGATCAGCAGTAGCCGTTGTGACCACTATACCAACGGTGGCGGCATCAACATCGCCACATGCGAACTACGCGTCACACTGACGTAACGCAATCCTGCATAGCGCAAGCAGAGTTTACCGCGTGACTACAAACAACATCCCGACATCAATCGTTGGGCAGTTGCTCACCAAACAACACCCGTCTGTTCTATGGAGGATGAGTGAACTTTACATCCTGTTCCTCATACCTCTATACTGGTGACCCCGAACATGGACATTGGCGCAGCTTTCGAGTAACCGGTTCAGCGTGACGTTAGCATCACTTCCTCAAGCTTTCGAGCGGCGAGTCACACAGCTAGCCAGCACCCACGGCTTCAACGGGTATCCTGACCACCAGCATACAGCAGACGCGCATTCCTGGTCATCACCCACAGCCTCATCAGCAACTTCGACCACCACGCGGGTGAAGCCGCGGACAAAAGTCATCAAAATAACATTAATCTTCTGTCAGATAAAGTAATACAGCTATCTAATCTCTTATACAGAATAAAATGTGCTAACCTTTTACTGCCGTTACATTAGGTGTCGATAGATAAATGATATCACATTTCAACGGGTATTAATCTTGCCAATGCGTTAGTTTTATGTACTCTTAGCGACTCTTCACACAAAAGAAAGATTACAGCGTTTTGTACCTACCACTCTTTGTTAGCTTTCCATGACGAAATGTCATCTCTCTTGGAAGATAAATACGTATAGCCTGTTTCAAAATTATCTGACGAAAATGTAAACAAATGCATCAGAAAACGTAGCTTACAAATTGAGTTCTTTGATTATATTATTTGTGGACGTCTAAGCAAACAGGGTCCAGTTCTCGGCATTTAGTTTCCGAGATATATTTACTCAGTTTTGTAAAGTTCAGTAAAAAAATTGCATTCCGCTATTTTAATTGATTATTAATTATTGCTCAATTATCTACAAGTACATATAGTTTTTCTCAAATCAAGCTTTTTCAGAGTTTAAACTTCAAATGTCTGATAAAAAATATATGCCAGTATTTGAATATTTTTTTAATGCTTATTATCAATTGACTATTCTAGATACCGAATCTAGTCTTAACTCAATACCCCACTACTGGATCTGTTTTGATTGGACGCCCCCACATTTGAATACTTTACACCCGAAATTCAAAAATCACCATGATGTTTTTCATTTGACACTTTAAGATAACCTCTATTGTCGTAGTTGATTTTTAATTACAATTTAATGATAATGAAACAATAATTATTGGAAAAAAGTGATGAGAGAAAGTTCAAACCTTCCAAATAAATATGAACGTGCTACTAATTCCCTTTAGTGAAAGATTACGTAAGAAATTTAACCTGTTTACACTTTTTGGAACAGACTCAGGTGTTTGATGTCACTGGGTGGCAATCCATGGTGCAGGTGGAAGTGGTCACCGCGGACTATGGATATCTGTAATCTACCACGCGGGATCAGTGCGGGTTGGTAGATGTCACAAGTCTTGGATTTTTTAGTTCTAGGACATGCCGGTTTCCTCCTTCACCGTTTTGAGAGCAGTGGTGATGAAAATTCGAACCTACGATCTATAGCTCGTAAGTCTCGGTCGTTTCTACTGGGCCAACACACACTCTAACCGAATATTCTGAGAAAAATGACAAAAAAAGTCAGAGGTCACAGATTACCTCGGTCAGATCATGTCATCAAGATGGTGATGAGATGTTTCGGTCTGATAAAATAAGAAAAGTTTTCAATAAGTTTCCAGATAACCGTAAGTAGGATGTAAAGAAGCGCAATGGCAAAAATTATAAGATTTTCTTTATTCAGCTCGTATGAAGGGGCACTAACTAAGTTTCTGCCTAGGGTAGGTTTATCAGTAATAATACTTTATCTTTATTAACACCGTTCTGACATGATCTTACCTATATTTTTGCTATAAAAACTTTATGATATTGCTGTTTATACAGGTAATGTAACCACCTGGTCGGACGAAGTAACCGCCCTCACTGGACTCTCTGTTATGACCGCCCTGAGAGAAGCGGAGAACCGAACGAAGTGGAAGAACATCATACATAAGGCCACGAAGGCCTTTCAGGGAAACGACCTTCAATAATGAAGTACGTGCCCAAGATGATGATAAAGGTAATGTAATAATATTATAAAGGCATGTATTTAACGCGGCGACATATTAATCTGAATTTAGGATTAAAAAATAATTAAACCCATTTTTTATTTTTAGTAAAAATAGTAGGTTGCCAGCGAAGGATAATTTTAAGTAGAAAGTAGCAGCTTAATAATCAGTTGTTAGCTTTGTTTTAATTTAAACTGCATCGAGTTTTTGTTTTGGTAACTGAATTTACCAACAATAGAGGGGATCTGCCGCTGCCGCGGCACGCTCGCTACGCTCGCTCGTCTAGGTTCCCTGTTCTAACCTTTTTTTTTTTGTTCACGGGGTGTATAATCCTCATGGATTTCCTCCACTCTGGGGCGGGCGGAGGGGTCTGTCAGACTCTTACTGACTAAAAACCACCCCAGTGTTCCCCTCCCACACTTGCACCGGGAATCTTGGGATCTATTATTACTTCCGCAATCCCCGGCTAGTGCCAGCCCGCCTCTGTGGGCCACCTCAAGTCTGGGGGGGTGAGGTGTTCAACCCCCCCTCGCGACGTCTGAAAGGGGCGCGCGTGGAACACGACGAGGTGGTGACCTCGGGTCCAGTGTGATAAGGGGCGGCGGACGTCCCCAAGTCCGCCTTCCCTGGACCCATTTAGGGAGGCCGGAAGAGGGCATTATCTGCCCTCTTGCCGACGCCCAGTGCGCCTGCTGTGGGCTGGGTGAGCGGACAAGATCTCCCGCTCCCTTTCCGCAGCCTCCTTCTGCGACACGACTGTTTCGCAGAAGGATACCACCGCGTTCCCGGACTCCTCGCTGCCGACCATCGATCGACTCGACCACGGCCGGCAGCGACAGGTCACTGCCTACTCCTGAGTCCCTGTGCTAACCTACCCTAATCCAAATGATTCAATTTCTAATTCAATTTGATTTTTATTATTAGTATTATACTGTGGGTACTAACTATATTGACTATACGAACTAAACAAAAAAAAATACATAACTTGTTGATTTATAATTGAAAATAATATTGGATCGCTGCCTAGTTATTATTTTAGTAGCAAATAGTTAGTCGCCCTTTAAGTTAGTAGTCACCTGGAAAATGATTAGCCTATTATAAATACGAAAGTAATTTTGTCAGTCGATCTGTGTTACCTTTTCACTCCATAAAACGGATTTCGATGTTTGGCACACAAGTAGACTATGACCTAAATAAGGATATAGGATATTTTTTATCCCGGTAGTAGGTATGTTCCCGTGGGATAATTTCCGACCTCCGCGCTGAGAAACCAGTGCTAAAAGCTAGAGTACATTTATAAAATATTAAATTTGAAATAGCATTACCCCTAAGTATGCAGAAACTCAATTTCAGGGCCGAGTTTCATAATTTTGAACTAAACGAATTTATTTTAAACATATTCATTAAATTTATTAAGATCCTATCTAAAAAGAGATGTCCCTTTCTAATAAGGTCAAATTAAAGTAATATCGCTGCTCGTAGGAACGTTTAAAATATATTATTATTTCAGGCTGAGCCCTATTTCACCTACCAACTTGAGAGGTTTTTTAATTTTTTTTATGCGTTTGGTAAGCTCGACAATGTGTCGATATTATCGTATGCGTCCGCGGCGCCGGCTTCACGATAACTCAGGTAAGTAAACTGTTTGGAAGTACGTATATTATGACGCTTTTAAAGGAGATAGTTTTTTTCTTCGGTGATTTGTCCCACCAAAAATTGTGGAGTATAAAGCATGTTCAGGCCTTACTCATTATCGAATATTTAAGGTAGGCTAATAATGTTACTAATAACTATTTTTTTGAATATTGTCGTTTTCGGGAAGGGAGGTCGGTCATCGCCACGTCTTCGATGCTGAGGGAGTCAGTTAGTTCGTGAAACTATATGAGAACACTCGTGCGTATTCCGTGTATTGCCGGAGTGGAAGTAGTGCTCATCAAGAACGTTTTCTTATGCATAGTTCATCATAAGCTCATTTCACCGTATGAAATTACCGTAGAACTATATTTTATGGAAATAATTTGTGATCACGAACGAGAACTGCTGGCGCACGCCTGGGATGGGCGGTGGAAGTAAAAGAGGTTAGTGGTGGCATCCTTAGTTTACCAAATTTCTTATGAGCAAGGTTCTTGTGTAATCCCGTTCCATAAAATATAGCCGCAAGTTTAAAACCGAAGGTCCTTCAAATTATTAATACCAGCACCTAGATTACAACCCCACAAAGCATGTTGATTTGTTCGTTATGATTTCAAGATTAAAGTGGTAATAATAATTATACTTCGTGTAAATGCTGAGAAATACGATCATAGTAATAGCACTAACACTAGCAAGCAAGCAATAGCTTGCTAGTTCTAGTACTAGAGGTAATGCTATTGCTTGCTAGTGTTAGTGCTTATGCTAGTGTTAGTGCTTATGCTAGTGTTAGTGCTTATGCTAGTGTTAGTGCTTATGCTAGTGCTAGTGTTAGTTTAGTGCTAGAGTTAGCGCTAGTTTAGTGATAGTCCTAGTTCTAGTGTGAAAAAAAATCAGTAAATAGTTCTTTACTCTTATAGATTACAGGAAACCCTATAGGACTTCTATGATCTTAAAATAACAGGGTAAATCTCTTAATATTGTGCGTACAAACTAACATTTGCAGTTGGAATGACCTCATACATTCCAACTGCAAATGTGCACTACGAAACCGTTCATTATGCGTGCTCCAACACTCACTTGGCCGGTTTTTTTAAATTTTTCTGCTGAACCAAAAAAGGATTACAAACAGGTTATGTTATGGTTCGTCTGCTGAACAACGTAAATATGAAAGGCATTACCATTGTAAGTGTATTACGCGATTACCCCACTGCACGTTGCGGCGTGACAAGACTTTTGTGACAATACATGATAAATTATGTCATGTCAATTTGTACTAGCATTTTATGACAAAACAGTTTTATCGCTCAAACTGTGATAAAATGTGTGAATCAACTCATGTCACAGTAGGTCGTGCTCGCCCCGCTGGTAAAAAATACCTACATTTATATTCGAATAATTCGTTAAAATGTAGGGAACATCTGATTTCTTTTTCGCGATTTCAGGTTTGGTCGGAAAGTAAAAGTTGTTCATAATGATGAGTACAATGACCCCTTAAGAGGTTATTGACGTTTTAAAAATAACCCTGTATAGGTAGATACTATTGAAACAGTAATATTATTATATTCTCCGTACAGGAGCTTAGGTCCAATATGTCATGCCAAACGTGACAGATGCTAATGTCGACTGTGATAAATTGCAGTTCAGTAACATTGGTTATACAAATACAGGTATTTAGAACAATGTCAGAGACGGATGAAGTCCTGTGGTTTTAAGTTTTGAGGTTGCTATGCGATAGAATTTTAGTTAGGAAAAGGTTAGGAATGGTGTTTTTAGGGTCCCATAACTCAAAATGAAAAAACGGAACCCTTAAAGGATCACTTCGATGTCCGTCTGTCTGTCTGTCTCTGTCGGTCTGTCAAAACCCTTTTTCTCAGGAATGCTTGAAGGTATCTGATATAATGTTTCCTTAATTTCCGATCTGTACAGAGTTTCAAGTTAATTTAACGGCGCGTTAAAATCTTTCCCCCACAAAATTCAACGCTCCCCCCGCCCAAAGTTTGTTTTCAAAAATGTATGTTTACGGTCGTTTCATTTATTAAGAATATCCGGGTAAATTATCAAGTTTATTGATCACAGTAAACATAATTTTGATATAAACTGTATTTCACCCTGAAAGGGGTTTTTTGAAAAATCTTTAATCATGTGTTTTGTCATATTACGTTTAAATTACTTTATAGTTTATCAAAACGCGCAGTAAAATCCTTCCCTAAAAACGTATGGCGTCCACCGCTATGTGGCGGTCATCACTATGTGGCGGCCACCTCTATTTGGCGGCCACCGCTATGTGGTAGCCTCCACTATTTGGCGGCGACCGCTATGTGGTGGCTTACACTATTTGGCAGCCACCGGTATTTGGCAGCCGCCGCTATGTGGCGGCCACCGCTATTTGGTGGCCACGGCTTTGTGGCGCCTACCGCTATTTGGCGCCCACCACTATGTGGCGGCCACTGCCATTTGATGGCCACCGCTATGTGGTGGCCACTGCTAAATTACGGACGCTATGTGGCAGCCACCGCTATGTAGCAGCTGCTGCGATGTGTTGGTTACTGCTAAATTGCGCACGCTATATGGCGGCCACCGCTATGTAGCGGCTACCATTACGTAGTGGCCACTGCTATTTAACGGCCACCGCAATGTAGCGGCCACCACAATGTAGTGGCCACCACACTGTAGCGGCCACCACAATGTAGCGGCCTCCACTATTTGGCGGCCACCGCCATGTGGCGGCCTCCACTATATTTTGAAGGTCACCGCTGTGTGGCGGCCATCTCTATTTGGTGGCCACCGCTATGTGGTGGCCTCTGGTATTTGGCGGCCACCGCTATGTGGCGGCTGACCCTATTTGGCGGCTTCCGCTATTTGATGGGCAACGCTATTTGGTGGCCACCGCTATTTGGCGTACACCGCTATTTGGTGGCCACCGCTTCGTGGCGGCCACCACTCTTCGACGTTCGCCGGTAAATTGCAGACGCATGTGGCGGATGCCTGTGGCGTCTTCGTCATTTGCCCCTAAATTCCTCAATTTAGCGGCGAATTTCGGTCTGTCCCTAAAACTTAATTACCACTTTTTGCCCCGTAACGGTTACATTTGAATAAACCTAAAAACATGCTGCCTTTATATTCTGTGAGCTTTATTGTATGTAAAATAAATGTAATACTCCTCTTGCTTCAACTACGTTCATAGGTCATACACGTACGCCGGTTGCGAGTACTACGCAACTAACCTTTCTGAAGAATATCACCAATTTGGTCACTATATGTTCTCCTAGGGCGTCCCTTCCCGGCGATTCCACTCACCTCTGCTTTATAAATACATTTTGTTAGTCGCTTTTCACTCATCCTCTCAACATGACCACACCATCTCAGCATACTCTTTTCAATTTTTGTTACTACATCTTCTTTTAAACTGCACCGTTACCTTATCACCTCATTTTCAGCCTATAATTCATAGTCACATGTTTCACAAGGAACGCCTTTCCACAGCATTTATTCTACTTTCATGCTTTTTTACCACACCCAACATTCACTTCCATACATAAACGTAAGCACCAGCACACCATTGTGAACAGCCAGTCGAGCTTTTTTGGAGATCGACTGATTGGTAACAATCGCTTAATATGGAAATAAGTTGAAATTTCAATGTCGTACGCATACCGCGGTATTTGTTTTTGTACTTACGACCGTTAACATTGAAATATCAACTTTATTTACATACTATTAAGTTATATTTTTATGCGTTGCCTAAAAATACCTTGCCATGCCGTGCCGCCCATGGGCACCGGGCCTAACACGTTACAGATTTTCTATTCAGTCATTGCAAATAATGGGAAATAATAATAATAATAATAATTACGTGGGACAAGTTGACCACAACTTGATACTTGCGGGAGGCTTGTGGCTACGGAACCGCACTTGCCGCACCGCACCTTGCCGTTAAGCTACGCTTGCCGCGGTTGGTCCGAGGATAGCTGACCATCTTTACATACCAAGACCCCTCCGAGCCTCGGAAAGCACGTTAAGCAATTGGTCCCGGCTGTCATTTGTGGATCTTTAACAGTCGTTACGGGTCGTCAGAAGCCCGAAAGTGTGACAACCAGTTTTACCAAGGGATATCGTGATGGGTCGACGACATTCCATCGAGCGTAAGACAGACATGAATTATTTTCTTTATAAAGCAAGAGGAAAATCTTCGCAGTATGTGTGGCCGTCAAGTCTTCTCGTCGCCAATCCCACAGTGTTTGAAAACTAAGGTCTTTAACCAGTGCGCCCTGCCCATAATGACATGCGGTGCCGAAACGTGGACACTGACAGTCGGGCTGGTCCACAAATCCAAAGTCACTCAGCGTGCTATGGAGCGGGCTATGCTCGGAGTTTCTGTGAAGGATAAGATCAGAAATGAAGTTATCCGGAAGAGAACCGGTGTTACCGACATAGCCTGCAGAGTAAGCAAGCTGAAGTGGCAGGGGGCTGGCCATGTTTATCGAAGGACCGATGGCCGGTGGAGCAGAGGAGTCCTGGAGTGGAGACCGCGTATCGGCAAGCATAGTGTGGGACGCCCCGCAGCTAGATGGACCGACGACCTTAAAAAGGTGGCTGGGACAGACTGGATGCGGAAGGAGAAGGACAGGAAGTTGTGGCGCAGCCTAAGAGAGGCCTATGTCCAGCAGTGGACTGCTATAGGCTGAGTTGATAGATTGATTGATGTGTGGTCAAATGCATTATCTGCCTAGCCTTTTTCCGACTGTTAGGGTCGGCTTGCAGTCTGACCGGATGCTATTTGACTTCCAGAACCCAGTTCTCCCCTCCGTGTCTCAGAAAGCACGTTAAGCCGTTGGTCTCGGCTGTAATTTGTAGATCTTTAATAGTTGGTACGGGTCGTCAGAAGCCCGAAAGTCTGACAACTAGTCTTACCAAGGGGTATCGTGTTACCCAGTAACTGGGTTGTGGAGGTCAAATAGGCACTCGCTCCATGTAAAATACTGGTATTTAGCTGCATAATCTGCTATTGCGAAGATTTTGCTCTCGCCTTATAAAGAAAATAATTCATGTCTGACTTACGCTCCATCGAATGTCGTCGACCCATCACGACACGTCCTACGCATTTTTCCAGACCATCGGATGCCAATGAACAGAAAAATTTATACATCAAAAACCCCAGACGACAAAAAAAAATCAAGATTGCATTAAAAGTTTTAATGCCTTCAATAGGCACTTACTCACAGTAGAACTGAAAGAACTGGCCAGAAAATGCTTTGACAAAAAGTTGGAACAATTAATAAAAGGGAGAAAATGGAAGTGCAAGGAGAGCGTATAAAAAAGTTTTCTCGCCGATGTTCATAACTCATTCTAAACTGAGCATACACTAGCACCCTTGAGAGAACTGAGCAGACCTTCGGGGAAAACTGTGGCGGTGGTGCAAGGGACAAGCGGTCAGGGGGCCTAAAATGAATGCTTTGGCAGAATCATACTATGATCTGCGTACAATATTCATAATTATCCCGCAATTCATCTGTTTGACAGTTTTGTATGGAGTTTCTTAAAATGGTCCACAAATATGAATTGCTGAGCTGAATGGTGCTGATCCATGCGTCATGTTCGTGAACGGGCGCTGTCAGTTGGGACTGGTCATCTCTTAGCTGCCACGGCTTATTTTTAATTAGGTATTTTAGTTTTGAATTGTTATCTTTTTATCACGGATGCTTTTGACGTATTGCATCGTTCTCACATGTTTAACTTCAATATGAATGATGTAACCAATATTTTGTATCAATATTTTAATTTAAAAGAGTGTCCGTGGAGTTTCTTGCCCGTTCTTCTCCATAGGAACCTACTATTTGGAATGGGCAACTAGCTTCATATTTGTAACTGACCGACTTCTTGACAATTCAAAAGTGCCTGTCAATGGTTTAATTGAAATAAATGCTTTGAGTTTGAGTTTGAGTTTGCGCAATTGTGAAGACTCTAAAACGTCCTAATTGGGACGTATTTTACTTGTAGTGAAATGTCAAAATGTATGAAAAGTGGGGTGTGCTGCTGCTGCTGCACGGCACACTTTTTTCGGTTGTTTTGTGAGTGTATAACATATTTGTTTAATATAATATAATTGTATACAATACAATATACTGCTTTTAAATACTGTGCTTTTTAATGGTCTAAGTGAAATAAACGATTTGATTTTGACAATAATGCTCAAGTTACATGTCATGTTTCCATTGAAAACTCCTTTAGCATAGCGTCTGATTGCCAATCAATGCATTCTACATAATGTACTTCATTCATTAATCCAGTCTTCCATTCATCACCCACCAGGGGGCCTAAAATGGACGCTTTGGCAGAATCATATTGATGAATCGATGAAATTATTATATCAGGGTTTTCGGCAATAACATTGATCAGAAGTTCGCGGTGAGTATAAAACAAATCCATGTTATTACGAGATCCGGAAATTGAATCGAGAAATCGGATCGTTTTGAATAAGCTTACATAGTACGACTAATACGTGGGTGTAATCGCACTCATCTCATCCACTCCTTGGATGTTAGAATCAATACATTTGAATTGGAAGATGGTGCCTTTACTGTTTGGGCGTACTTTCGTTGCTTCTGTCTTTTGCAGTTCAGTGTAGGTATAGGCTAGGGGGCTATGAGAAAATAACTGATTATTAAAAAAATTGATTACTTGTAGTTTGGTGGTATGAGGAACAGGGTGTAAAGTTCACTCATCCACCATAGAAAAGGGAGGATCCTCCGACCAGACGGGTGTCGTGTCTGGTGGGCAACTGCCCGAAGGTTGATGTCAGGACGTTGTATATATGCTAGTCGCGCGGTAAACTCTAATTACGCGATGCAGGATTTTGCGTGACGTCAGTGTGACGCGTAGTTCGTATGTGGCGATGTTGATGCCGCTTCATCACTCCTCTCCGGAGACCGGAGGTCGATAGTGGGCTGAGTCGTGTATTTTGCGATACTTGCCAGTGCCAGTTGAGGGTTCCAGTGAGTCGGAACTTGGTGCCGCATAGTTCTCGGTGAGTCGGAACTGTATGCGGTGATTCCCCAGTGAGTCGGGGTGGCGTTGCGGTATGCTCCAGTTCTGACTGCTGGCGTCGACCAGGAGAGGTATCATGTTCTCTGCTTGTGGAACGGCCGAAAGTGCAGTGTGCTGTGCCAAGGTTGCTGATGAGGCTGTGGGTGATGACCAGGAATGCGCGTCCGCTGCATGCTGGTGGTCAGGATACCCGTTGAAGCCGTGGGTGCTGGCTGGCTGTGTGACTCGCCGTTTGAAAGCTTGAGGAAGTGATGATGATGATGATGATGACGTCACGCTGAAGTAGTTGCACGAAGGCTGCGCTGACGTTCATACTCGGGGTCACCAGTTTGGTGGTATGAGGAACAGGGTGTAAAGTTCACTCATCCACCATAGAAAAGGGAGGATCCTCCGACCAGACGGGTGTCGTGTCTGGTGGGCAACTGCCCGACGGTTGATGTCGGGACGTTGTATATAATATGCTAGTCGCGCGGTAAACTCTAATTGCGCGATGCAGGATTTTGCGTGACGTCAGTGTGACGCGTAGTTCGTATGTGGCGATGTTGATGCCGCTACAGTAGAAAACACGATTTTACCCAAAACGATTTTATTGAAAAGAGAAATATCAGTCTATTTTTAATTAATCGATTGATTCCCATAATGTCACATCCCTATTATAGGCTCATGCTACTCGTATAAGCTACGCAAGTAAAGTTAGTGATTACAGTTAAAGCTTATAGTGGTACTACCACAACCTCTTGATTTGGATATTTTTTTACTGTGATCAACTCAGTCTCTTCCTATTGGATCTAGAACTCTTTGAACTAACGTCACAACATCTAATGTTCCACCTTTGGCATTCTGTCTGTCGTAACCACCTTTTTCAGGTCATCGGTCAATCTAGCTTATGGCATAAAAATAAATAATACTTCGATTATAGTGAAACTCTCCTTCTAAACGGCTCGAAATTCGAAATATTTAAACCCCTTATTACAAAACATGGTTTATCTACAGACCCAGGTTTAAAACATAGATCCATTATTGAATTTCGAACTTTTTCCGTCTATGGTAAAGTTCCTAATACAAAAGTGACAACTTAGTACCGAACTAAGTTTTCAGTTTTGTATAAAGAAAGGTATTTCAATCACAGAACTTATTACAAAAAATGACTCCATGCTTTAAGCCATGTCAAAATATAAATCTTGTTTTGTAATAAGGCGGGATAAGTCTAGCAACTTCCCTGTCCCAATACAACGCATTTTATCAATGGGCCCCACTGTTTATTTTTTGACGAGTTCGCTTGAGAGCCAAAAATCGCGAAAAATTATTTATTTCCTTAAATATTAGGGTTTTTGCTATACGTCCACGTATCAGTTAAAGAAATATCACGACACGTTCATGACAAAAAATCTGCCCAAAATTGTATCATAGATTTTTTTTTTTTTTTTTTTAAAACGTTGCCCCACACTAGGAATTTCTCCTGTATTGTGGGTGCGTTTACAAACATTTAAATTCACATACACAAACAGCCAGACCCAGAACAACTAATTGTAGGTCATACAAATATTTGTTCCGTGCGGGAATCGAACCCGCGACACGCAGTGCAGCAGCCAATCGCTTAACTAACTGCGCCAACCGTGCCGTCTATGATAATCTCTATGATAGACCGTCAAATGAGTCACATGTGACTCATGAACTTATCTTAATACACTCTCGTGAGTCATAAATGACTTATTGGACAGGGAAGTTGCTAGGTAAGACTGGCTGTCAAACATCGTTGTAATTTTGTTTCCTACGAATTATTTTTTCCATCCGCTACCCTCTCCTACCTCAAACCTTCCGTTCTGTGGCACACATCATAACTGGGTCACCTGCGATATTTATGTTTAAATCACGAGACAGTTTCTGTTCTCGTATCAACATTATCAAATGAGATAATAAACATGGTGTTGGACCAGGAGGTCGTAAAAGCATTATTAGCAATCTAACTAGCGTCAAAAATATAATGCCTATATTTAGGAAACTAGAAGAGTGGATTGGTGATAGTTGAGTTCTGCCCAATTGCGAAAAACACTTTGCGTAAATTCCAAATCCATTGCTTCATGTGTTTGAAAAATTCGTCTGCTCGACGACGTATAAAACGCAATGAATGTAGTCAAACTGTTAAAATGCAAAGTCATTGCAATTGTACGTGCGTTACGCAGTACGCCCGTGTCCCTTCGCTGCTTTGTTTGTCATTCAGCATAGACAATAGTTCACAATAGTCTGTAGTATAGACTATTGTGAACTATTGTCTATGGTGAATGACAACTCTATACTCTATAGCATGGACAAGTGAGTGAGTGTTGGGCATGAGTCAGTTGTAATATTTATTATATCATTCTGTATAATCAATATTACAACTGACTCAACACAAAACAACAACCAAACAACAACTGAACAACAGCAACTGAAAAATAAATGAAACAACAATTATAATAAATAAAAAACGTAACTATGGTTACGTTTTTTATTTATTATAATTTTATTGATGTATTATTTATTTTTATTCCCCTAGTTGGTTTTATATGTGTCCGTTTGTATGTCCGTGTCATCACAGCAGACCAGCATCAGAATAACAGCGCTGCGATATTTATTTTTTAAATATCGCTGCATTATGCTGAGGTAGGAGCCTTTATGACATCTCACAAGTCTTGATTGTTTTTTTTTTGTATATTGTAGTTTTAAATGCTACTTTTTTTATTTCTTGTGGGTGTCCCAAATAAAATATTTTTTTTTCTTCTTTCTTTCTTCAATTACTCCAGCTGGTAAAAATAACAAAAAAGAAAACAGAACAGTAAATAAAATAAAATAAAAAATAAAATAAACTTTAAAATAAACTTTATTGTTCAAGAGAGCAGTACAAATTCAAAACAGCGAGTAATATCAAAACTTCGTTGTTCTTTTCCTATAAAAGATGGTGGAGACTGGCTTCGGACTTTTATTAGTAATTACAATTTCGTTGTTAATGACGTAAGATAATTAGTGCTCCATACAATTCAAACAAGTGCTTATCATGTTATTTTTCAGCCTTCCATCTTTACATTATACTGGATTTATTACGCTCTGCCATAAGCTTGTTTTCTTTTATGCTCTCTATCACAGGTCAGTATTTTGATTTTTTCCTAAGGTTTCGTACCTCAAAAGGAAAAAACCGAACCCTTATTTATAGGATCACTCGTGTGTCTGTCTGTCCATCTGTCACAGCTGAATTGCTCCGAATCTACTGGACCCAATATGTTGAGGTTTGGTACACATATGAATTTCTGTGGACCAAATACGAACGTGTTACGTAAATAAATTACATTTTGAATATGGGGTTCACCTTTGGGGGATTTTTTTTTAAATAAAAAAAAGTTTTGCGATATGTATGATTTATGAATGAAAGAACTTGTAATGGAGATTTCAAATATATATTTATAATTTTAAAATGTTTTGTTTTAAATTTATTAAATAAAATAGATGAAAATTGACTGTTCCCCCCTTACCTCTGAAACTGCTGTCTTAAATATTAAACAAAAAAAAATACAGAGAATAGTTCTATACTTATAGATTACAACTTGTAGATTTACTCTTATAGATTATTTGGTAAATTACTCAATCTTGTGTGTACAAACATACGTTTTCAGTTGAAATGTATGTGGGAGCATGTTTTTATACTACAATGTTAAGTTTGTTCGGGATAAATTCATACCAACTACGGCACCCTTCATTGTGCGTGTTCCGACATGCACTTGGCCGTTTTTTTTCATGATTTCAAACCTTCTGGCAACTGAACTTTAAGCCATAAATCTGATAAAACATAATTAAAGTTTATAATTATTTTATAAACGATCTTATCTAGATAGCGACGTGACGACTGGAAAGAACCCAAAGAAAGCGACCAAGCGCGAGTCGGACTTGCACACGAAGGGGACCGTACAATAATTACCACTACATTTTTTTTAAATAGGTTAGTAAAAGAACGACCAAAAAACATATCTTGTTTGGGTTGAAAGCTGAAGCGGCAATGGGCCGGCCATATTAGCCATAGAACCGATGACCGTTGGGGTAGACGTGTTCTTGAGTGGAGACCGCGAATCAGCAAACGCAAGGTAGGATGCCCTCAGGCTGGTGGAGCGACTATCTTCACAGGGTGGGTGGTGGCAGCTTCCCTTTAATTTTTGTTATAGCGGCCATAAAGCCTGAAAGTTTGACAACCAGTCTTATCAAGGGATATCGTGTTACCCAGTAACTGGGTTGTGGAGGTCAGATAGGCAGTCGCTTCATGTAAAATATTGGTATTCAGCTGCATCCAGTTAAGACTGGAAGCTGATCCCAACATATTTGGGAAAAGACTAGGTAGATGATGAGTAGTTCACTCTCTATGAAGTGTGTACTTAATCAAGTTATAGTTGTTGAATACTTCAATAGGTAATAATGATTTTCCTTTTGCTAGTAAAATTTTATTAAATTAATTTAATTTAAAAGAATCATTGTTTTCGACATAATAGCCCATAGAATAAGCAAGTTGAAGTAGCAATTGGCCGCCATATTAGCCGTAGAACCAATGACCGTTGGGGTAGACGTGTTCTTGAGTGGAGACCACGAATCGGCAAACGTAAGGTAGGACGCCCTCAGGCTAGGTGGAGCGACGATATTCGCAGGGTGGCTGGTGGCAGCTGGATAAGAGTTGCCGAAAATGGAGCTGAATGGCGTGCAATTGGAGAGGCCTATGTCCAGCGGTGGACTGCTATGGGCTGATGATGATAATGATGAATCATTGAAATGCATCGCAAGCTATAGCTTTGTATAATAAAAATAAAAAAACAATTTTGTAAATGTGAGTACCATGGAGCTGTTTATTATGTTATGTTATGATGTATGTTGGTGCCAGAAGTAAAGAATAGCACCATCCCATTTCTTCCCGTGGATGTCGTAAAGGCGACTAAGGGACTTACTATTAAATGGGAAGCAACGTTCTATATGCACTTTAACACCATACTGAGATCGTCAACCCGCCTGCCAAGCGTGGCGATTATGGCAAACCCGCCCTTTGGGGGTGGCCTATGTCCAGCAGTGGACGTCTCTCGGCTGAAATTATGAATGATGATGTATGTTGACTTAAAAAAGCGTAGCAGTTGAGAGAATGTCATGCTCACTTAAATGTCCCGCTTCCCATCGGTTCCCGTCATTCGGTTCCCTACAAAACGATTGAGCTGGATGGTGCTGATCCACGCGTCATGTTCGTGAACGGGCGCCGTCAGTTGAGACTGGTCATCTCTTAACTGACAGGGCTTATTTGTAATCTTTTAATCTTATATTTGGAATTGTTTTTAAATAAATAATTTTTTTACATTGTTTTCACATAAAGAAGCGACAAGAATAATGTACGAGTACCCAGGATTTTGTAATATCTTGATTTAAAAGAGTATTCTTGGAATTTCTTGCCTGTTCTTCTCCATAGAGATCTACGTTTTGGAATGGGCAAATAGCTTCAACTTTCAGAATAACTGACTCTTTGACAATTCAAAAGTGCCTGAAATTGGTTTAATTGAAATAAATTCTTTGAATTTGAGTTTGAGTTAAATTTCAAGTGTCTATCTATTACGGTTTAAAAGATACAGCCCTGTGATAGACGGATAGACGCACCCTTTGGGTACGGAACCCTAAACGACCCGATTTTAATCCCAGAACTCCAGTTCAGGCTAATTTAAATGCTGACTGTATTTAAACATCTTATTTTAGTTGAATGTCTTAAAGATACAATTCTTTCTAACGTAGAAACAAGATCTAATTAAAGAATTCATTGGATTCAGCGAAACTTGATTACAATCGCACACGAGACGGATTTTATATAAAATTGCAACGCTATTCGAGAAATAAGATTCAGTACCCTTGGGAATGAAATGAATCTATAATTTTTGTGAATATGATGGGTTTTTTTTTTAACTTAGTCAGAATTAATTTAAATATGATTAAAAAAAATTTAACGTGTTTCCTCGACTCGGCTGGCCAGCGTTCGGGAAGCTACGCAATATCTTCTCGTCCCACATACCGCAGTGTCTCAAGACGAAAGTCTTTGACCAGTGCGTGTTGCCAATGATGATCTATGGCACTGAAACGTGGTTGCTCACAATGGGCCATAACAGATGGGTAAAAGTCACCCAAAGGGCAATGGAGAGGGCTATGCTTGCAGTTTCCTTAAGTCATCGAATCAGAAATGAAGAGACCCAGAGGTGAACTAAGGTAACCGACATAGCCCGAAGAATTGCAAGCCTATGTGGCAGTGGGTAGGGCACATTGCTCGCAGAACTGATGGCTGATGGAGCCGACAGGTTCTGGAGTGGCGACCGCTTTCCGGAAGACGTAGCGTTGGAAGGCCTCATACAAGTTGGACCGATGAACTTGTGAAGGCCGCAGTTATCCGCTGGATGTGGGAAGCACAGAACTAGTCGAAGTGGCGGTTCTTCGGGGAGGCCTATAAAAAATCCTACTGAATGAATATTTCAGAAATAATCGTTCTGTAGGATTTTTTGAACTTAGAGAGTTGTAATGCTGATTCTAATGATTATAATTTTGTAAAGCCATATTTGTTATGGCCGTGAATCATATTTAGATCAACATACAACCTGTTACTGACCTGCAAATTGCAAAAAAACGTAAGAAAATTTGAATTTCGTGGGCTATCTTAGCGCAGCCCCCAAGTCTTTTTAATATACAAGTTTTACATGGGAAGTTCCATGCAAAAAAAAACTGGTGCAATGTGCGTATAATAAAAAGGTACACCTCTGCCAACACTTCAAGGATTACAAGCGATACGTTATGTTGTGTAAATACATTTAAAAGAGACAGAAAAAAAATCCGAGTTAAAGGCGACTTAATATTTATATTCCTTTGAGCATCATCCGTAAAAGAAATAGCACACCAACTTTTTTTCAGCGATTTCCATAAATTCATATTTTGTATACCAAAATCACATCGATACCAACCAACAGAAACTAATTAGTTCCTATGCAAACAATTTTAATACCAAAGGTCAAAATAACTTCAAGAATCCTCTCAAGCTTTAGTTAAAGTGCCTGCGCCTACAGATTAATCACTCAACTAAAGGCGATTTACAAGTTTTAATATATGAAAATCCTGTTATATTAATTTCCGTCTTATCCCTTATCTTCGAACTAATCTCATACTTGTTCGACTTGACACGACATTCGTTCCCATCAGCCATTGGTCTCTGAAACTTGGTACATTAATCTTGCAGAGTCGATTCAAATTTATCTTTGTTTTAGCAAGTTTCCAAAATAAATTTAGTTCCCCCACCAACTCCATTGAAAATGCGAGTTACTTCCAATTTAGAAGGAGGTAGACGAGCGACTTTGGTGCAGTCTAAGTTTTTTTTTCTAAAAAGTTTGAAGTAGGTTTTCAGGGTTCCGTACCTCAAAAGGAAAAAACGAAACCCGTATAGGATCACTCGTGTGTCCATCTGTCTGGCCGCCTGTCACAGCCAATTTGCTCCGAATCTACTACACCGACTAAATTGAAATTTAGCACACATATGAATTTGTGTGACCCAAACACGGATGCGTAACGTAAATTAATTAATTTTGAATATGGGGGTCACTTTTGGGGGCAAATAAGAAAATTAAAAATAAAAGTTTTGCAAACGGTAAGTACCATGTGACATATACTATAATATTTATATTAAACACTTTTAAAATCTCTCCGAAACTACTGAGCCTAAAATTTTGAAAACAAAATACAGAAAATAGTTTTTTACTTAGAGATTACAAGAAAACCTAAAAGAAGTCTATAGTCTTAAAATAACATGGTAAATCACTCAATATTGTGCGTCATCATTATCATTTCAGCCGAAAGACGTCCACTGCTGGACATAGGCCTCCCACAAAAAGGGGGGGAATTTGCCATAATCGCCACGCTTGGCGTTACGGGTTGGCGATCGCAGTATGGTTTTAGAAATGCATAGAAAACGCTACTGCCCATTCTCTAGTAAGTCTAGTAAGTAAATTGTGCGTACAAACTTAGATTTGCAGTTGAAATGTATGGGGGAACATGTATTTTAACTACAATGTCAAGTTTGTTCTTCGGATAAATTCACCACAACTACGAAACCCTTCATTATGTGTGGTCCGACATGCAGTTAGCCGGTTTTTCTAAAGAGTTCGAATGAGGTTTTTTGTTTTTAAGTTGGTGTTAAAGCCACGGTTTCCTAAAATAGCGGTGGCCGCCACATAGCATCCGCAATTTACTGGCGAATGACGTCACTAAAACGTTATATATGAAAGTAAGTTTTGTGTGTTTTCCTAGACTCTTCTGCCGCACAAAAACCTGCGCGGTGCCGCTCCAGCGCTGCTGCGTCGCAACGCGTACAGGGGGTAGACTACGAACATAAAATATGAAGTATCGGCCGAAAGATCGGCCGTTGCTTGACTAAAAACGACAGTCAAAGAGATAAGCCAAAGTCAAAAATGTGACTTTAAATCGGGTAAGGATTCAAAGTCAAAAAAGGAAACTATGGAAGTTTTTTTAAAAGTGGAAGTAGAAAACGACCGAACATTCGGCCGATAGTTCGGTTTAACGCTTCGGAGTAGACCCCCAGTACACATCTCCCCTTTTCGTCTCGCGGGTTGCAAGTCCAGTGTACGTGCGGTGTCACGCCGAAACGAACCATGTGGTATACCATGGATTGTAGTATGGTATTTAAGACGCCGCTGCATCACCGTTCCATCTTTTGTATCAGCCCTAAGTTGGTGTGTTTCTCTAGAGAGCGTTTTTGGACACTGTAAAGTCAAACCTTACTGTCATCATTTTGCGGCGGGCGACCACCGCTCATCTTGGAAATCGTAACTTAACTAAAACATTTGGTGAATTTCATCCAAATCCATTCAGCCGTTTTAGCGTGAAAGCGTAATAAACAAGCTCACTTTTCCATTTATAATATTAGTTAGGATTAGGTTATCAGGATTCCAAAGTTTTAATTCAAAATAACCTTCGATCAATAATAAAATAACTATAAAAAACATCGTATCGGTTTCAAGTCTGTATCTCCTTTCATATAATGCCGTCCTAACTTAAAAATTGTCAAGTTCGTGAAATATGATATCCAAGATTTCCGTCTGTCGTTAATGCTTTCATTATAAATGACTTTCCCTCGAGTTTTATATGATTAATTTCATCAATATTCTGTCATCCGCTAAGTGGCAAGTTTTGAATTGATGATGTGCTATTAAAAAGAGATCTGCGTATTGTGTTTTTGTGGGAAGAAATTCTGGAATACATTGAAAAATCATTGAAAAATTATGCTTGAAAGAAGCACGTTTTCTGTTTGTAAATTAAGTCATGGATTTATTCACAGTACATGAATTGTAATCATTTATTCTAGTTAATTTGTCATAGTAATAACTACATAGAATTTTCTTAGACTAGGAGTCAATACCTAGTGCAACGATTGAACTTACGACCTTTTGTACACCAGGAGTCGCAGGCCGATTCCCGGCCACCGTAGGCGCAGGCTTGCGGACGGTGAGAGATGGGTAGCTCGCCGTCCGATAAGGACTAGGGCAGGGTTGTGAGTTTGTCTGAAAAAGATATCGTGGCCCTGGCACACAGGCAACTGAAGGAACACGGGTGGGTTTTAGTCAGTAAAAGTCTGACACTTAACTTCTTAACTTCTCCCCGCTCTGGGCGTAGCGGGAGAATTTCCCACCCAAAAAAAAGGGTTCGTACCATAATTGTTGGCAGAGCAGTTAAAAGGGACAGTAGTTGCACCGCACATGATTCAAAATCGCTTGACACTTCACGTGGTAACCGAGTTTTTGACAATTTCTGTCAATTATTGACCCGGTGCAATTGCAGCAGTGGTGGCCCAGTGGTAACGCCTGCGACTCACGAGTTGTAGGTCGTAGGTTCGTCGTCGTTGTTTTACCATAACGAGATTTGCAATATCGTAATGCGCAACTCGGATTATTTTCTTAGAAAATATTTTTGTTTTGTGGATACGAATGCGACGTGACGTCGAACAAAAATATTTTGCAAATTATGCATGCGTACCACACTAGACTGCGCGACTTTTGCGCACTAGGACAAAATGTCAGATTACGAATTTGTTCGCTATGTCCCGTCTTTGTTAAGACGGAGATATATGCCAGTGACCGTAGTTAGCTTGCGTGTTCTATACTGAGCTCACGCAACGCGTCTTACGTTCAGCCAGTAATAGGACTCGTCTATCAAGGAGCACTGTCCCCAATTTAACGCATTATTAATTTATTATTCACAAAAAAAAGGTATTTTTATAAAACGCGTCTATTAAAAGATCAATAATTAAATTATCTTTAAATTGGTGAAGGTTTCAGAAAAATACGCTTGGTAGATTTTGCGTCATCCTCAGTTTTTTATCCGCGTTAGACATAACTTTACAAATTAATTTCACTATGTATTATAAACATAATCTAAAATATTCACATATTAAATTATTGAGAAATTGCTCTAATTTACCATATATTTTTTTCAAATCATTTACACTAGTCGTTTAGACGTGATCTTCAGTATAAAATCATTGAAAGTCGGTTATCGTCACCTTAAGTAAATAATTTAATGTCTTTGGTCCAAGCGTACTTTGGTTGTGTCAATGCGGCTTAAAGCTATAGTTTGCTAAGACTGCGGTGGCCGCCACAAAACGTCTGCAGTTTACCGTCAATTGACATTACTGAAACGTTATTTATGGAGGCAAGTTGGTGATTCTCTAGAGAATTTAATTTTATATTTACATAATTTAAAAACTAAACAGACTTAAAATAATAATATGTACAAGTGTAGGGTTTTTCTTTACTTTATTTAAATAAATTGGAGACGACTAATAATCAACTGGTTTATTATTTATTTCACAATACAAGTACGTGTAAAAGAAAATAATAATCAATGGTAGCGAGTATGATGGTAGTAAACTATCCAAAATCCGAAAGCGTAAGAGAGCGCTCCGCTTGTGCTTCGCAGTTATAAAGCCTCTGGTGTCCCCACTCCAAGGACCTCAGCAACATGAAACTGCCTTCGTTGGTGTCGTCATCCGTCAGATGGCGCTCCAAGTGCAATGTTGCCAACACGGCCATGCTGCATGGTGCCTGCCCCAGGCACCTCACGAGTCTGGATAGGATACTGAAATCAAAATATGTCCATGTAAAAATACAAATAATTAAAATCATTCAGAAAGGACACCAGAAGTACTGCGCACTTATTTAATTCATGCATTGCAATGCCTCTTTCTGCACCCAAAGGGACTTTGCCACACTTAGGAGACCAGGTTTACATATAGCCGACATGTCACTTGCACCTGAAGAGTATTTCACTCACTCAAGCGTACCAAGTAGACCTTGTAGACACACAGCAAAGCATTATTACATTTCAACATAATGTGCAATACAACTATTAATGCGGTACACATTAATTATTATAGGTACAGTATTCTATCTAGGCTCGCTAACTCAAAAGGGAAATTAATTTTACGTACTATTCAAGGAATATTAAAGAGATTATTAATAAACAGTTTTATATAAATACCTTGCCAACACGGTTGTTTTTTTTTTTTTTTTTTTTTTGCTATAATTATATTCATTCCATACTCCAATCATCAATATTAATCCACGGCCTCATATTTTCTGCTGCGGCTACTCCATTATACATTTTAGAGCTTCTTTGACTACCTCTTAAATCTGATATCTCGTATCTATCATTCTCCAGGACTTTCTTTATTTGAAAAGGTCCTTTGAATGCCGGCAATAGTTTTCGACTTTGACCATCATTACTTTGACTTTGTATTTTGACCAATACCAAGTCCCCTTCTGTATACCGTGTGGCTTTGATTCGCGTTTTGTCAAATCTTTTCTTTTGATCCTCTGCACTAGCTTTAATATTTTCGTCCACCATTTCGCGCAACTTTGACACGTCTACCAATGCTTCGCTATCAAGATCTGGGGCGAGACTATCACTATCCATACGTAACCTATATCCGAACATTACCTCACTAGGAACTGCTTGAGTAGTTTTATGTATCGTACTATTAAGTCCCTGCTGTAATGCCTTAATACACTCATCCCACCTATCATCGTTAGTATCCGCACCCATAGTTTTTAAGGCTTCCAAAATAGTTTTGTTAAATCGTTCCGCCTGTCCGTTAGCACGCGGTACTCCTGTCGCTACGATATGTAACCTAATATTTCTATTTAAACAGTACTGAGAAAATTGACTTGAAGTGAAACAAGAACCTGCATCACTAATTATTCTTTTAGGATTTCCAAATATTTTAGATAAACGCTCTAATTCATTAATCACTCCAATCGCATTAGTTTTACGTACAGCACTTATAAATATGAATTTTGTAAACGAATCTACAATTACCAGTAAATATTTGTTTTTGTTTCTTGTTGTTACGAACGGTCCTAAATGGTCAAGATGGAGGGTGTGGAAAGGTTGTGCATATTTTGGCAGAGGGTACAGTTGTCCCTGTTTTGGACCTCCCTTATTTTTAAAATATATACAGTTCAAGCAATTTTTAATATACTTTTTTACAATATAACGCAGACGTCGAAACCAATATCGTGTACGTATACGCTCGACACACTTGTCTACTGAAAAATGGCCCAAATCATCGTGATTACATTTTATGATTTGCCAAATACATTTTTTTGGCACAACCCATCTACGTCCCTGACTAGTTCTCCTATAAACTTTTCCGCCTAAAAGTTCAAAATTGTTAAAGATATCTTTATGCTCGTCGGCCTCTCCTGATGCCAATATATTTCTTATTCTCACTATCTCTGAGTCCTGTACCTGTACTGTCAACAACCAATCTGCCTCTGTAATTGACATAATTATCTCAGATTCCGATTTTTCACCGGATGGCACGGGATTGCGGCTCAAGGCATCTACGTGCTGCATCCGGGATCCTTCCCTATGAACTATTTCAAACGAGAACTCTTGAGTCGATAAGACCCAACGCGCTATTCGCGGGATAATATCCTTTTTAGTTAAGGCGTACCTAACCGCACTACAGTCAGTAATAATTTGGAATTGTTTACCTAACAAGTACAATCGGAATTTTTGAAGACTACATACAACTGCTAACAATTCTAATTCAAAGGAATGATATTTTTTTTCATCTTCTTTAGTTTGCCTACTATAGTAATGTACGACCTTTTCGCCCTCATCATCGATCTGGGTAAGTATACCGGCGATACCATCCCTACTTGCGTCTGTATACAGAACCTTGTCTTTATTGGGGTCAAAAATGGCCAAAATGCTTTCAGAGGTTAATTTGTCTCTTAAAATATGGAATGCCCGATTTTGTACATCATCCCATACCCAGACGGCATCTTTCTTCAACAGTTTTGTAAGTGGTGCTGATAAGACGGCGCAATGTCGTATGAACTTACGAAAATAACTAATTAGCCCTAAAAACTGTCGAAGCTGATGAACAGTTTTGGGTATTGGAAAATTCCTAACCGCTTCTAATTTTGATTCATTAGGCATAATGTACCCTGGTTTAATTTTATAGCCTAAAAAATTTATTTCGTTTTTAAAGAAGTGGCACTTTTTTAGATTTAATGTCAACCCGTTCGTCCTAAATACCTGTAATACCTGTTCTAATAACCTGATATTTTCTGTTACTGTTTCAGTAACGAGATAAACGTCATCCAAATAAATAATAACATTGCCAAATCTCAAATTCCCAAGTACTTTGTTCATCATCTGTTGAAAACATGACGGAGCGTTTGCCAAACCGAACGGAAGTCTTAAAAACTCATAGTGCCCGTCTTCTGTAATGAAAGCTGTTTTATCTATAGAATCTTTATGTAGTAAAATCTGATAATACCCACTTTTTAAGTCTAGACTTGTAAAACACTTATGTCCTTGAAGCCTATCTAATAAATCTTCAATCCGGGGCATAGGGTATTTATCCTTGATTGTAATTTTATTTAACATCCTATAGTCAATGCAGAGCCTTTTTTCGCCATTTTTTTTATCAACTAAAAGAGCAGGGCTGGCATAAGGGGAATTACTATCTCGTACAATTTTATTTTCTACTAATTCCTTTACTATTTCCCTAATTGTCTGCCTATCCGAATACGAAGTTCTAAAGGGTCTGCAATGGACTGGTTGTGAACTAGATAAGTTAATTATCATTTCGTAATTGTTAACTTTTCCAAGTTCTTTTATACTTGAAGCAACACAATCACTGTATCGATTGAACAAAGCCAATAATTCATTTTGGTGTGCACATGTATCTAAATCTATAGCGGCTATATTATTACAAAATTCTGTAAGTTTAGTCGCGCATTGAAATTTAAATTGGTCGCCTACACGCGAGTACAGTAAATCAGATCGTTCAGTTACATTTCTTCCAATCAATATATCGCAACCCACCATATCATCCAAAACGTACATATCTATATCACTCAAATAGATAGAATCTAAAATAAGACTAACCGTAACCTTTTTATTTACGTATTTATAAGTTTGTTTTGAAAATCCTTGTAAAATGACAGGTGAGGGTAGTGCGATACATGGCAAAGAAATTTTATCCGCTAGAGATTCGGATATTAACGAGCAACTACTACCTGTATCAATAAATGCTTCGTAACACTTATTTAATAATATAACGTTTTTAATAAACTTATTGCGTGGATTTGTACAAATAAATTTAGTTTCTTGTTCTGGTTTCACTACAGGTTTTGTTGAATTTTTCTTATGGTAACAACTCGATTCTACGTGCCCTCTCTTCCCACAATATTCGCATTTATTTGCCTCGCATTGGTTCCTTTTGTGGTTACCCCCACAATTATAACATTTAATTATTTTTCGACTAAAATCTTGGCCAACACTGGAGGAGGACGGTTGGGTTGTAACGGTTGAGTTTGCGGATACAGGAGTTCGATTTACGGATGTTGATTGACTATGCGTTGTTGATTTAACTTGTATGTCCCGTGAACTACTTTCTTGTCTTACATTTTTCTTGCAAACACGACTGTGTAAATAACTAGCTAAATCATCACTGGTTTTAAAATTAATAGCTTCTATAGACGCACCGATATTTTGATCACCTATGTTTCCTACTATAATTGAAATAACATCCTGTTCAGAAAAATTCAAACATAAACGATCTATCTTGCATTTTTGCTCAAAATAAAATTCATACAGGGATTGATTTTCGATAGGTTTTTTATCTATGATTTCTTTTAAAAGATCGAACATATTTCTACGTATTTGGAAACTACCAGACAATTTTAACCTCCAGTCGACCCATTTCCATGCAGGCCACTGCTTTTCTGTACGTAATAATGAATCGTACCATACTTTAGCAGATCCTTTTAATTTATTCAAAGCTTGATAGCGAATCATTTTATCAGACCATGAAAAAGTATTTGCGTAAGATTGAATGATGCTAAGCCAGGTGTCTATATCATCTTTTATTGGATCAAAATCTGGTATGAAATTGTTCAAAGTGATAGAACTTGTATTACTCACGGTTTCGGTGTAATTATGAGATACCTTATCCTTCCGCCTTGGTGGCGGCGAAGGCGTCCTGGCGCTGGAGCTTGAAGAAGAGGTGGAGCGAGCACGTTTTCGCTTGGAACGCTTACTACTGCTACCTCGCTTTTGTTTACCCATGGCGTGGAAGTTGTTTGTCACTTCTGATGTAGGGTTTTTCTTTACTTTATTTAAATAAATTGGAGACGACTAATAATCAACTGGTTTATTATTTATTTCACAATACAAGTACGTGTAAAAGAAAATAATAATCAATGGTAGCGAGTATGATGGTAGTAAACTATCCAAAATCCGAAAGCGTAAGAGAGCGCTCCGCTTGTGCTTCGCAGTTATAAAGCCTCTGGTGTCCCCACTCCAAGGACCTCAGCAACATGAAACTGCCTTCGTTGGTGTCGTCATCCGTCAGATGGCGCTCCAAGTGCAATGTTGCCAACACAAGTATATAAAAAAACGAGAGAGAGAGCGTTTTTTGACATAGCTCCATAGGACAATCTACAGTGTAGACAAAATCAAACTAGTTGTTAATTTAATTGTATGACTTATTATTTACATTCAGTGCCTACTTTACCTCACACACTTATTACTTATTAAAATTTTATGAAAATCGTCTACTTTTACAATGTTGGTTTTTTTAATATGTGAGCAGCGTATTACATAATTAATATATCTGTCATTGCTAAATTTTTAATAATTTTATCTATTTTGTATCTTCTTAAAGGTAATTAAATAATATATGAACGTATTAATTACACATAATATATACGTAATTAATACACAAACATACAAAATATTGTAAAAAAAAGAGTAACGGTGGAGTTTCTTGTCCATTCTTCTCTATATGAAACTACGTTTTGGAAGGGGCAACTAGAATCTCTTCTATTTTTATGTACATTTTGACGTTTAAAACTGCCATTTAAGTGTGAAAAAGTAAAAAAAAAACATTACCTAAGTCAAAATCCGCTGCCACAGCCACAGCCGTCACTGCGGCCGTTATGTGGCGCCCACAAATTTTCTATGAAACCGTAGCATAACCCCTATTAACCGTTGGACATTATATTGATTCAAAAAGTTAATGGTCTATAAAAAGATGAAAAGTAAAGCAAATTATACAATAAAGTGAATTTAATCCAGTCAATCTATACCGGCAGAAACAAAAATAATTTTCTTTAAAAATATTCCCATCGAATGCATTTCTATTTAGTTTGCCGCCGATAAAGTTTTTATACTATTAAAAACTTGGTCCTGGCCTGCCAGCAACATTTGCTCTCTGTTTTCCGAATCATTGGGAATCTATTTAAAAGTTGCAGCATTTAAAAGTAGAAAACCGATTTTTCTGGAATGTTCGTTTAAGTTTGTGGGCTAACTACACTTAAATTCTTAGTTCTGGTGAAAAAAATACTTTATTATTTCGTTTTATTGGTTAGGTTAAGCTTAAATGAATGAATTAATGAAATGCACCGACCTCAACGTGGTTAAACCAGACTCGATTACTCGAATGAACCCAAAGATTCACACTAGCCCCTGGAGACTCATGTTTCATGGGACTACAGAGATCACTGCTTATCAAAGAGTAGACCGGGGGGCGCGATATTTTTTTTTTTTTCGTAATGGTCGGGAAGACGCGCCCTTGGGATATGGAAGGATTGTTAGAACCGTATTGGATATGCACATATAAAATTAGTGCTGGATATGCACATATAAAATTAGTGCTAAGTAGTCAGTATAGTATTCTTTTCTTCCTTGTTCCCTGTTACTTTGGGTGCAAAATGTTTTGCTCTTCCATAAGTACTCCTTTGTCAGCTGTCACCTGATCATTATTTCTATTTTCTTTTATTTCACTTATCACATCATTCATTTATTGTTTCTTTAATCTCCTTCTCCATTTCCATCTATCAACTCTTTGTCCCTGGCTAGTTTTGAAGGATTCATTTTAATGTATTCCGATCACCAATCTCGTGACAAACTAAAATTGAATATTTTATTATAAACTCAAACTCAACGCATTTATTTCAAATAAACCAAATTTATTATAGGCACTTCTGAATTGTCAAGTTGTAATCTATATATATAAAAGAGAAGTCCACTCACTGACCACTCATCACGAAATCTCGGAAACTACTGGGCCGTGAGGTCTAAAATTTGGCACAGGCACTCTCTATGGGGTGCAGGCGCGCACTAAGAAAGGATTTTTATAAATTCGCACCTTAAGCGGTTGAAAAGGGGTGTCAAAGTTTGTATGAAACTCCTATGTTTTTAAAGTTAGAGACATGAATGTTGGCCTGGTTGTTCCTTTCGACTTCTAGGTACTCACTAAGAAAGGATTTTACGAAATTCGGCGCTTAAGGGTGAAAATAAGGGTTTTTAATGTTTGTATGAAAAATGTACCAAATGCATTAAGATCCAAATTGAATCTTACGGCAACGAGTTATTGCATACTTTACATTGAAATTAGAATTCGGAGGCCGATGAAGATCTAAATTGAATTTTACGACAACGCGTTAATGCATATTTTACATTGAAATAAGAATTTTTGGAAGTTTTTTGAGGTTTATTTAGTTATTTTTCTAGGTGGCCAGTATGTTTCAGTGCAGGCGTGATAACGTTCTAAAGTTTTTATGCCAGTTCTAGGTGGCCAGTATTTTTCAGTATGCAGGCATCTGCTAAAAGATAATGAAATGAGGTTCTAATTGGTATTCAGGTAATTTGAACGTTGCTTTTATAGCATTAAAGTCGAGAATGCCAAGGGGAAAACTTCACAATGTTTAACCTTAATCGCGGCTTGCAAGCCGATCGTATCAAAAAACGAAGTCATGTATCAATCACAGAATACAAACCTAAGCGATACACGTTCAAGCTATAGTTACCGAAATTTCTGTTCTGCGATATTTTGTTATTAATTACTACTAATTTGCTTTGAAATATTTTTCATCGTCGTTGTTTGGTTTTCGTTTTGGTTTGTTTCGCTTCCTAATTTTAAATTAGAGGATAATAATTGTGTTTTTACCAATTGCCGGGTTGGAATTTTGTTATTTCTATTTCTTTGCGAATTACTTATTGTGTAGGTATTTCACACTGTGGTATTACTATAATAGTTTTTAGTATTAGTCGTTCTTACTAGAAAAAGTGTCCTTGAATACCTACGTTCGTATTTTAATTTTATTGCTTAGTATCTTTGGTTTAGGCTGGTGTTGTAAGGGTTGGAAAAAGGCGGGAAAACCAACTGACGGGGTCCGAAAGGGCCAATGCCTGCCAGGGTTATGAGCCTGTCCGAAAGGGATATCGTGGCCCTGGCACACACAGGCATTTGAAGGAACACGGGTGGGTTTTAGTCAGTAAAAATCTGACACGCATCAAAATGACCTTCATTGAAATTTCCTGAGAATCAGATTATTTTTACTCCCTGTTGTGCGTCCCCAAAACCAGCAATAAAAATACCATCTTGAAACACCTGGAACTCAAATGGGAATAGTTCTCCCGCTGCCATGAGTTCACAGGTGGTTTCGTAGGTGCCATTACAAGACATTTCAGCGACGTATTCACGCTTTGAACCATAAACAGCTCCTTCTGGCCGATCCTGGGTGAAAGGTTGGAATATTTCCCAGTTTTTAGACACGTGGCGCACAATGCTGTCTCGAATTTGAGAAGACAATGGCATGGCCACGTTACTGTTCACCAAATAGGAGAGAGATGAAAATAAGCATGCGCCATCGCCAGGGATATTTACTATTTGGCAAAGAATTTGCATGCCACAATTGTGGCGATAAGTCCCCTCTATGAGGAGTGGCTAGAGAGGCGCCACGGCTTCCTCACCTTCCGCCTGACGCACGTCCTCACCGGAAACGGTTGTTTCTTGAGGTTCCTATTCAGAATAAAGCGGGAGGAAACGCCCGGGTGTCACCACTGTGTGGATCGCCCGGAGGACACGGTGGAGCATACGGTTGAGGTCTGCCCTGCTTGGGTGGAGCACCGCCATGTCCTCACGGAGGCGATCGGCGGCGGCGATCTCTCGCATCTGGCCCTGGTTCAGGCCATGGTTCGGAGCGAGAGTGCACGGGAGGCCGTCACCTCCTTCTGCAAAGCAGTAATGCATGTGAAGGAGGAGGCGGAACGCATGAGGGTGAGGCAGGGTTCGCGCCCTCACGCCCTTAGTCACCGCAGGAGACGCCCCGGGCGTCGGGAATCGCAGGCCGATTCCCGGCCACCGTGAGCGCGGGCTTGCGGATGGTGAGCAATGGGTAGCTCGCCGTCCGATAAGGACCAGGCCCGGGTCGACGGCGCGTTGTGTTCCACGCGCGCCTCAAAGAAATGTCAGCACCAATTGACGGGGTCCGAAAGGGCTAATGCCTGCCAGGGTTACGAGCATGTCCGAAAGGGATATCGTGGCCCTGGCACATAGGCATTTGAAGGAACACGGGTCGGTTTTAATCTGTAACAGTCTGACACACCCTCCCCGCTCCGGCCAGAGCGGGAGAAGTTATTTGATAATTTACCACCCAAAAAAAAATGGCAGCGGTAGAACTATTCTTATTTGAGTTTCAGGATGGTATTTTTATTGCTGGTTTTGGGGAAGCACGGCAGGGAGTCAAAATAATCCGATTCTCAGGAAACTTTAATGAAGGTCATTTTGATGTTTTAATTCCGTTGGCTAATTTAAATAAGAAAAAAACCCGCCAAGTGCGAGTCGGACTCGCCCACGAGGAGTTCCGTACCATTATCTATAAAAATGGCAAAAAAATCACGTTTGTTGTATGGGAGCCCCCCTTAAATATTTGGTTTATTTAAATTTAATTATTTATTTTTAAAGTGACTAACTTAATATTCTGTGAATATTTCAAGCATCTACTGTTGCCGTTATCAATATCTAGCAAAAACGAGCAAAAAAAATCACGTTTGTTGTATGGGAGCCCCCTTAAATATTTACTTTATTCTGTTTTTTTAGTATTAATTGTTATACCGGCAACAGAAATACATCATCTGTGAAAATTTCAACTGTCTAACTATCACGGTTCATGAGATACAGCCTGGTGACAGACGGACAAATGGCGGAGCCTTAGTAATAGGGTTCCCGTTTTACCCTTTGGGTACGGAACTCTAAAAATATCTTTTGACCCCTCACGCCGGCAAAATTGAAGAATCACCGACCGTCACCGACTCAGCGGTTTTTTCTCTGGATCTACTGAACCGATTTTGAAAAATCTTTACCCATTGAAAGCCACGTTATTTTTTTGTTAGTGTCATAACATAAGGCCATAATTTAATCCGAAAAATGAAAAGACGGTAAAATATTTACCGCCCAACGAAGTGGGCACGGATCAGCTAGTGATTTTATACTGAAGATCACGTCTAAACGAGTAGTGTAAATGATTTGAAAATATATGTTAAATTAGAGCATTTTCTCAATAACTTATTATGTGAATATTTTAGATTATGTTTATATTACATAGTGAAATTAATTTGTAAAGTTATGTCTAAAGCGGATAAAAACCCAAGAATGGCGCAAAATCTACCTAGCGTATTTTTCTGAAACCTTCATTAATTTAAAGATAATTTAATTATTGATCTTTTAGTATACGCGTTTTATAAAAATCCCTATTGTTTTGTGTATAACAAATTAATAATGCGTCAAATTGGGGACAGCGCTCATTGATGGGCGAGTCCTATTACTGGCTGAACGTACGACGCGTTGCGTGAGCTCAGTGCAGAACACGCAAGCTAACCACTCAAGGTCACTGGTATATATCTGCGTCTTAACTGGGTAATACGATACCCCTTGATAAGACTGATTGTCAGACTTTCGGGCTTCTGAAGACCCGTAACGACTGTCAAAGATCCACGAATGACAGCCGGGACCAACGGCTTGACGTGCTTTCCGAGGCGCGGAGGAGTCTTGGTATGTAAAGATGGTCACCCATCCATGGACCAACATCAGTAACCGTAGCTTAATCTGATGTCTCGACCCATGCGGTTGTTATTACTTAGCCACGAGCAACTCAAACACTCAATCGTATAGTAATTACTAAATGCTTGACTGAGTACTTTTAAACCGGCTTACGCCATTGTGATGAATAAAATACGTAGAAAAGTCTCCTCAGCTCCACTACTTTCGGGAATCAAAATTGTTATCTATAGACAAATATAAAATTATATACATATTCACTATAACCGCGTAAGTATCTCACAAATTCATGTGCTCACTCATAAAAATTACAAGCACACTCACAAATAGTCACACCCTCTCACACTCACTCATTCACCATATCACATAACTAGAAATCGGATATTCGGATGCATATTCACCTAAAGTTTGAGAGTTGACTAGTATGGAGTGCGTTTCGGTACGGCAAAGTATCGGTTTCCAGGACCGACGAGTTTTTAAGATCTACTCTTTTGTATCTGTGTATCCCCGAATAAATATGTTTCACTTTAGAATAAAAGGTTTTGAAGAAATGTGTTTTTTAACGTGTTATATTTTCCACAAAATTCTTGCCTAGTTCTAAATAGCTATGCATTATTTGTTATACGAGTACTTAGGAATACAAAATTGGATCACGGGGTTCCATTAATAACAGTGTGTAGACACTGTTATTAATGAAACCCCGTGATCCCGGAATAAAAAAATATTTTAAGAAGCCGTTTCCATACTTTGTATCCTTTGCCGTGAAAAAAAAGTACTTTAGGTAAATATGCATCCGAACATCCGATCTCTACACATAAGACAAAGAGAGGTACAGACCACTAAAACAACCTATGATTATTTTTTTGGTTTGTAAAATGTTAGCATTTAAGAACTATAATCGAATGTAACTTGACGGGATTGGCGCTGTTAGCCGAAATACAGGTCTTCCTAGTTCGGCTTCAGATGCTAAAACTTTTGTGTACTTACTTTTGATTTCTCATAGCTTGTAATGTAATTTTAGTACTGTTTTTTTTTTAATGAAATAAATCGTATCTTATTTTATTCTATGTTGTTTTCCAGCGGGCCGAGCACGGGCGTGCCAAGACGTTTGTGACAAGATATGATAAATTATGTCTTGTCAATTCGTACTAGCATTTTAAGACAAAACGGATTTACCGCTCAAACTGTGATAAAATGTGTTTCTCAAGTCATGTCACAGTAGGCCGTGCTCGCCCCGCAGGTACCAAACTACCCGTGCAAATGAAAAAGATAAGGAAGAGTCGTTCCCATTTTGCAAAAGAAAGATCTTCACAAATTCTCAATGTAATTTAGCAGTTATTTTACTTGATATCCAAACAAGTATTAAGTTACCTTTCACCCCAGAAAATGAGAAATCTTTATCAAGAGAGAAGCCGCGGGCGCAGCTAGTAAATTATAAATGTATGTTCAAATTGGATGCCGGTCCGGTCTTTCGTCTCGGAGTTATAATGCAATGAAATTTCTCCAGCGTTCAACTTTAGTAATGATATGCACTCTACTTCGTTATTTCCATACGTTTGCTAACTTTGTTTGTTCAGCAAAAATTTTATGAAATTTTTGAATATTCCACACGTGTTTAAGTTTTTAAACGAGGTTCTTTGTGAATTCGATTTAAACTTGAGTTGCACATTGAGTTTTGGATGTTCATTTTTGAGTACCTTTATGTGTATTACTTTATGTGTATATATTACATCGCAATCCAGAAATAGCTTGAAATAAAGTCTGATTTACACGGTGCGATTTAATTGTTTGCGGCATAGCATAAGTGGAAGCAACAATGAAAGTTGCACCGTCTAAACAGTGTTTAAGCGCTAAGCAGACAGAGCAGCTTTGATCTGCGTATTGCAGCAACAAGCAACTCGCAACTACATTGAAAAAATGCAGACTAACTGCACTAACATATTCTCTTAGTTGGCATTAAAATGTTTGGAATAATGATTTATCTATTTACTATAAACAAGATAGCATATTTGCCAGAATAAATTAATTTTATTTATATCGACAATGGGACATGTACAGAATAATCATCAGTCTTTGTTACATCATACATGCTTTGTTTGATTTTACTGTTTGACTTACGAGTAGTAGTAGGTCGTGGGTTCGAACCCTGACAGGCGCTTTACTTTGTGTAAAAAATTTTCTTCACCACTGCCCTCAAAACGGTAAAGAAAAACATTGTGAGGAAACCGGCATATCCTAGAACTAAAAATTCGAAGACATGTTGTTGGATTTAGGAAAAGGAAAAGGAAAACCAGATTCCAAGGTTATTACGGATTCATTTAATCTTCAAGAGCACACAGATAGTTCACATCGACGGACATTAGCAGAGAGGAAATATCCGCAAACTTCAAACTCAAATGACGTTTACTTGACATTGACAGATTAACTGACGAGTGACAATATTGTATTCGTTTACTAAGAACGCTCCAATACATGTGACATCCACCAACCCGTCGTGGATTATAGCCCACTCCTTCACTCAGAAAGGAGCCCTGTGTCCCAGCAGTGGGCACATTATAAGCTGATTATGCATGTAGAATAGAATAGAATAGAATACTCTTTATTATGTACACCATCAAAGTTACAGATATAACTGTTGAAATTTTACATAGGGTGACACAATGGGCGGTCTTATCGCTAAAAGCAATCTTTTACAGACAACCTTTGGATGGATTAAAGGGAGAAGGAGACACAATACTGCAGGTAGTCAGTGGTGTACCATTAACATGTAGATAGATGAAACAAGCCAGTTGCTGCTTCAATTTTATTGTATGCCACTGGCAAGAAACTTTCATGTAAATGGGGCTTAAGACCACTTTTAGACCTAATCTAATCTACCGAAAATAAAATACCACATTCTTTTAAGTCGCTGAAAGACTTGAAATAGACGTCAAAGACTAGACTGGAAATGTGAAAATAGAGAACTCTCTTGCAGTGAATTTTAAATAGAGGTTTTTACTAAATTATTTAGTGTTGAACTACGACGCTCTCTCGATCTTGTAAGAAATCAGAAGGCCATTTGTCGTACTCTTAAAATGATCAAATTCAAGTTGCAATCTCATCATACCAACAATCAATGTCTAAATCTTGTCAAAAATGTATGTAAATTACAAGTATTTTTAACAGCCATTAAGAACGTTCGCTTCCTAATTTCAGTCTCAGTGACTGATTAATACGGGAATTTCCCACCTGACCTTTCTTAATTTTATGCTTACTAGTGGTCGCCCACTGGTCGAAATTTACACCCTCTACTTAAAATCTATGTATTACTAATTCCATGAGTACACTAACTCCAAATAAATAAAGTACTTCCTAATTCCATGCTCAAGCTGTCACTTCTGTCACCTTTCTATCTTCAAGTCTGGCCCTGGCTACAAGGTGTGTGTGTAATGTTTTTTTATTAATTTAATTAATTTCTAATGCATATTATATCAAAATATTAGCTTTCTGCACCTCCTCCATTTAAACTTTAATCGTGCCAAATTTCGTACTCCTCCGTCCGCGTAATTTTCTTAAAGAAAGGTACAAAGTTTTCGCTTCACGTATTAATATAACTTATTGGGCGTCCAAACAAAATGGGTCCAGTAGTGGGGTATTGAGTTAAGACTAGATTCGGTATCTAGAATAGTCAATAAGGATTAAAAAAATATTCAAAACTTACACATTATTTTTTATCAGACATTTGAAGTTGATACTCTGAAAACGCTTGGTTTGAGAAAAAGCTTGTTCAAATTTGACATGCCGGCCGACCACTGGTACTTTTTTACTAAACATAGTCTACAATCATTACTACATGAACTTATTTCATTTATTCGCCATTTAAATAATTGAGCATTAATTAATAATCAATTAAAATGGCGAACTTAAATTTTTTCACCCAACTTTACAAAACTGCGTAAATTTTGGAAACTAAATGCCGAGAACTGGACCCTTTTCCCTAGGATGCTCAAACTCAAACTCAAAGCATTTATTTCACTTAAACCATTGACAGGCACTTTTGAATTGTCAAGAAGTCGGTCAATTACAAATATGAAGCTAGTCGCCCATTCCAAATAGTAGGTTCCTATGGAGAAGAACGGGCAATAAACTCCACGCACCACACTCTTTTAAATTAAAATATTGGTTACATCATTCATATTGAAGTTAAACATGTGAGAACGATGCAATACGTCAAAAGCGTCCGTGATAAAAAGATAACAATTAAAAACTAAAATAATTAAAAATAAGCCGTGGCAGCTAAGAGATGACCAGTCCCAACTGACAGCGCCCGTTCACGAACATGACGCATGGATCAGCACCATTCAGCTTAACCATTTTGAAGGGAGCTAAATGATCCAACACACACGCCACCATCAGCGAGACATCTGAGTGAGCATGACATACTCGTACTCTCAGTCGCCAGGGCACATTTAAGACAATGAAAGACATAATTACCCGGTAAATGGTAGCTCTATTGTACATAGTACTCACACCTGTGATTTGCAATTATATAATACAAAGGAGATTCGGGTTTATACAATGAAAAGATAGTCTTCCAATCTTCATCAGCTCCAACAGTATTTTCAAATGTTAATAAATTAGTTGTGGTTGTGGAGCTGGACCAGCATTGAGCCAAGCATTTCTATCAGCGATGTAATCCCCCAACCTATAATATGCCTGCTTGCTCACATAAAATGACTCTCATTTATAGTGTCTCCGTCACGTGCAAACTGTTAAAGCCCGATTCATCTCACAACGGCAACGGTGTAAATTTGTAACAAAATGTTCACGCAAAATTTAATATTTTGTCAAGTATCACAATATCCAATCAAACAGTAAATGAATTTCAATAGGGAATTGATTTATAACGGGCTTTAATCTAATTCCGTGGGTTAGCGGAGCTACGAAGGGTTGAAGCGGTATTTAATTCGGATTATGATGCGGAGGTATACAGCGTGCCGCTACAGCGCAGTGGCGACATTAATTTGACACACTGGTAGGGCTAGTGGCCAGTCTTAATAAAACATATATATTTTTGAATATTTTATTTAAAAATATTTTATTAGGATATTTTATTAGGTTTTTTTTGATAGGTTAGAAGGGCCTACAATGGATAGGTTTATCAAACTAGATGTCAGACATGGGGATTGATTAACCTTCCTGGCTTTGCTTTGTTTTGTTTTTTGACGTTTAAACGTTTCTTTAGAGTAGGTCAAAGTCAAAGTCAAAGTCAAATTGTTTATTTCAAATAGGCACATAAAAGGAACTTGAACGTCAATATTTACAAAAAAATAGAATTGATTCTAGTCGCCCCTTCCAAAAGGTAGTTTCGTATGGAGAAGAATGGGCAAGAAACTCCACCGGTACTCTTTTAAAATCTAGTACAATATTTTTATAGGTACATTAATTATATAAATTATATGTGAAGACGATGCACCTAGAATAAAATTACTATACCACAATAGGTAATAAAAGGAGTTAAGGATGAAGCAATGACAGATAAATTAATTATGTGATAGATACATGGTGCTCACATATTTACAAAAATTGTAAAAAATATATAGGTACGATTTCCTAAAAAATAACAATATCAGTCTGAGTAGGGTTTAAATGAATAAAGGGGATAATGTTTTAATATTGTATTATATTGTGGGCGTATTTTGTTACTACTACCATAGTAACTTTGTACAATTTTTATAATTAAAAAAAAAATCAAGCAAACTAAATAACAAACTCTCTATTTCCTTGGATGGTTTTTGTTTCGAAGGCTTGGAGGAAGCCCTGTCTTTTCGATTGCGTATGCGTAGCGTCATTCTCTTCAGCGTCTAGTGGTCACAAGCGCTACTTATGGGCATGAGGTGCTGGGTTCGATTCCCAGGTCGGGCAAAGTGTTATTGGGATTTTCCGTTAGGAATTTCTTAGTAGCAGCCCGTAGTCTAGATTTGTGACCAGTTAATGGCAATAGGCTCGCCCCCTATTACATGGGACGTAAACTCGTATAACTGGTGAAATGTGGATGTACTTTAGGTAAATCACTGCCTTACCCTTCGGGGATTACTGGCGTGATGTTATGTGTTATCTACTATATAACTCATATGTTGAGGATCATGATTAGTTAGTGTTCTTGAACTTTCGAGTAAATTACAACCACGTGTAGTGATCGCTTTGAAAGGTCTACTTCTTTTACATACACCTTTTTTTTTGTGTGGGAAGTTATTAAATACCTTCTCCCGCTCTGGGTGGAGTGGGAGGGCGTGTCAGACTTTTACTGACTAAAACCTACCCGTGTTCCTTCCGTTGCCTGTGTGCCGGGGCCACGATATCCCTTTCGGACAAACTCGCAACCCTGGCAGGCGTTGGTCCTAACGGACCCCGTCAGTTGGTGCTGACATCTCTTTAAGGCGCGCGTGGAACACAACCCGCGGTCGACCCAGGCCTGGTCCTTGTCGGACGGCGAGCTACCCATCGCTCACCGTCCGCAAGTCCGCGCCTACGGTGGCCGGAAATCGGCTTGCGACTCCCCTTTTACATACACCTACGCCTTAAAGTGCATAATAAGGTCGAAAAGTGGTTAGTCGCCAGTGTCTGCGATGGTACCTGTACGTGGATAAATTAGTTTCAAAATTGTGAAATTGAATGATGGAGCATCAAAAGAACCTCTCGAGTATGGTGATAATTATTTCAACGATTCTGTCACCTTTTGAGCAGTCAAGCCGACTACCAATCTTGCTTCTTAGGCTTCATCATTCATCAAAATTTCAGTCGAAATACGTCCACTGCTGGACATAGGCCTCCCCCATAATCGCCACGCTTGGCAGTTGGGTTGGCGATCGCAGTATAGTGTTAAAATGCATAGAAAACGCTGCTGCCTATTCCCTAGTAAGTCCCTTAGTCGCCTTTTACAACACACACGGGAAGAAATGGGAATGTAGTTACTAATACTTTATTTTTGGTCAGTTTCCTAACAAAACTCCTAATCACTCGTCCACCAACCTTCCATTCAATATACCATCTACGTCCTTATAGCTTGGCTGGCGCGAATTCAGTGGTATAGTTAGCGCCTCGAGCGATTTCATTTAGCAAATTATAGACGCCTCAGTACTGCTGCGTCCCTGGTAATTCTGTAGACATTCATGTGGGGTTGTGTTCGGGGTGATTTCGTTGTGTGTTTGTTTTTAAGGACATCTTGTTATTTTATAAATATAGCAGATATATGTAGATTTAGATAGACGTTCAGAAACGATTTTTTTTTTAATCATTAGCTATTTCAAACAGGGTTGGTACTGAAACTTAGGTTAACCTAATAGTGATGTTTAAACGACAAGCAAGCAATAGAAACAGTAAAAAAAAAGAAAACGATTACACTTTCTAAAATTGTCTTCAACTTAAGAGCCTATACTACCTCAAATGGCTTAGCATGATCCTCCGATAAGTCGAAAATACTGCAGCATTAATTTTGAAATAAATATACGGTAAAGTTGACGATTAATGTTAAGTACTATGTTTAACGAAAACACGATTTCATAATGGGACTGTAATAGAAAAATTTCTATGGAAACTTCATGGAAATTGTTCTGTCTGCGGGAGGCTTTAGGTGGCTGGAGTAGGTATGTAATACATACAGGCATACTATGTGAAGAGGTACGTCGAAAGTTGTAAATATCCAACAAGATGATTATGATCAATCGGCCCTCCAAAAATATTTGCGAGCTAGGTTTGCACCAGTTGGAAATTGAGAGTCTAAAAGTGACAAAATTTTACAGCAATTTAAGAGGGCTATCACAATTTTTCTTGAATTTTAGCGTTTTCCTCGAGTTTTGATGTGTGATTATGGTTTAGATAAAGGCAAAAAAAAAAAAATATGCTGGAGCAAGTTTGATTATTTATCTGGGAGCACTTTAAATAAATATTTCAATTTGTTTACATAAATCAGTAAAAACCTTGTCTCTGCAAAGGATGTTTCATAAAATTTTAGTTTTGGGTATCTTTTGATGCTTTGTTACACCGAAGACAACATAATTTAAAAAATTATAAAAATGTCCATGGTACTACTGTATCTTATACTTGGGAGCGCTTTAATCAATTTATTATATTTCATACAGTAATACACCAAAAAAAATCTGTAAAACAGAGAGTTACTGATCATTTTTCGTCCGAAATTTAAGTTTTTATCTACGAATATATAATCAATTCAAACAAAAACTATTTAATAACTAAGGTAACTATGTAACCTTGCTCGAAAAAAAAATTGTCTATTTAAAAGTAAAACAACGGCATAAATCAACGGCGAAATAAGCTATATTTTCGGGAGCGAAAAAGTGATAAACGGGTGCTGAGACTGACACGAATGGTTTATCACCACGAAAACTGTTCTTTTATGTCACAGACTTAATGTTTCGATTATTTCACGCTTTCTCACAATTAGATAAGAAATTGACGAAAAACGTTTTTTTTTTGTGATAGCACCCTTAATTAATGATAAAATTCTTCACAATCAAACAGAAGTTGGATTCCGAAATCTAAACAGGTACTTTTTTGCAAAGTTCTCTAAACCCGAATGAAATCCGTCCAATTTAAGGTCCTCCTCTTCAAAATGTTCACTCAACCATACTTCGATTAATACCTCGGCATAGCGTTAAATATTATCAGGGCAGTAGACAATGACATAGAACAAAGAATGTTTAGAAGGGAAGTAGTTCATAACGCTTTGTAAATGCCTGAGGGACCTAGACAAATGGCATTCGCTTCGGAGCGATTCTATTTCTACAATCGCGATCGTTATCTGTAACTTTTATGGTGTACATAATAAAGAGTATTCTATTCTATTCTATTTCACTTTTCGACAGCTAGTTACATATAAATGCGAAAGTGAGTTTGTTTGTTTGCTACGCTTTCACGCTATAACGGCTGAACGGATTTGGATGAAATTGAGCATATAGGTAGACCGTAACCCCACGGGAGCGAGACTTATGCGGATGAAACCGCGGGGCGTAGCTAGTGTTGTATAAAATAAGGGTTATCGATGAATCTCACAGATCCATAAACACCTGAGGACCTAGACAAATGGCATTCGCTTCGGAGCGATTCTATTTCTACAATCGCTGTCGTTATTTCACATTTTGACAAGGGCTATGAAGGAATTCGAATCGAAAACTAGCGATAACGCTTGTCATAAAGAGTGCCAGTTGGCTACACATCTCTATGAAAGTTATCGTTCGACGCTGTCGATTCGATTCATGGAATCGAATGATGATAACATTGTCTAGCTAATTTGTATTCGTTGACCTATGATCGCGTGACATGCTTATGTCAACCCCATACATTTTGTGGCTTTTCTATTAGCGTTATAGCTAATCGAATGTTACTTTGCCTAGGCCCTCTGTAGTTTTGTCTCACGAGGAAACGACTAGCGATCAACAATTTTCTTGCTCAAGAAACGTACAAAAGATTGTAAGGTCCCGTGTAGGGAAAAGAGAAACATAATTATATTAAGGCGCTGTTATGAGGCAAATGATCTAAGTAGGCTTGTCTTAAACAACAAAGTTGCTAAATCTATATAGTTTGTAGTAGCGGAAAAAATGTTGATTCTTGAATATATTTCTCATAACTTTGGTTGTTACCAAAACACGTTTAGAAAAAAAAAAATCTCGATGCAAATTAAATGTAAAGTAACCTTTTACTTTGAGTTCCAATCCAAAATATTTTTCGTACGGTAGGTATTTAATTAATAACAAGAACGTCATAATTGAATGCAGAACTTGGTTATTTTTTATTTTCGATTACTCAACTCATTTTTGAGTATGCCGACGTATTAATCGAAGTATGGTTGAGTGAACATTTTGAAGAGGAGGACCTTAAATTGGACGGATTTCATTCGGGTTTAGAGAACTTTGCAAAAAAGTACCTGTTTAGATTTCGGAATCTAACTTCTGTTTGATTGTGAAGAATTTTATCATTAATTAAGGGTGCTATCACAAAAAAAACGTTTTTCGTCTATTTCTTATCTAATTGTGAGAAAGCGTGAAATAATCGAAACATTAAGTCTGTGACATAAAAGAACAGTTTTCGTGGTGATAAACCATTCGTGTCAGTCTCAGCACCCGTTTATCACTTTTTCGCTCCCGAAAATATAGCTTATTTCGCCGTTGATTTACGCCGTTGTTTTACTTTTAAATAGACAAATTTTTTTTCGAGCAAGGTTACATAGTTACCTTAGTTATTAAATAGTTTTTGTTTGAATTTGGATTATATATTCGTAGATAAAAACTTAAATTTCGGACGAAAAATGATCAGTAACTCTCTGTTTTACAGATTTTTTTTGGTGTATTACTGTATGAAATATAATAAATTGATTAAAACGCTAGCCAGTATAAGATACAGTAGTACCATGGACGTTTTTATAATTTTTTAAATTATGTTATCTTCAAATACATATAAATAGATATATTATATGTATTTTTTGCTTCATATTTTGCAATAAATTACAAGTGTTGTGTCATCGCGTTTCTCTTTCTTTTGTATGCAGTCTGACAGTAACCGCTCATTAGCTGTTGTCAGTGTCTTAATCATTGATCGCTGACTGTTTACACCGTTGCTCGGCGAATACTAGTTTGTTGCAGCGAAAAGAGCTATCAAAGAGAGTACTCGCTCAGCGACGTTCGCTTGGCGGACAGAACACTCGCTGAGAGAGTCATGCTTGGTACACACGGCTATAACATATCAAGCTAAAATTCCAGTATAAGCTGACCTCTCATTGTACGAACATTCTATACAATGCTAGATCAGCTTATACAGGAAATGTATACCTTGATATGTAGCCGTGTGTACGCATACCAGCGAGTAATCGCTCGTCGCCCTCGCGCACTCGCTGCTCGTTGCTCGCCAAGTTGTTTTTAGTTGTTAGCTCTACTTGGTTCTCGGTAATTCCGGGTGGGACTGGTGCCTAAGAAACGGTCAACTTAGCCCAGATGGTCCTCACTAGCGGTCGATATCTTGCTCTGAGTTGGATTATCGACAATATTGACAACCTTTTCATCGTAGCAGCACGTACCATTTCATTAGCAGTGCGTAGCAAAACAGTGTGTGGTTATGCTTATGATTTTGTGACAGTGCGTGGCGTAGGGTAGCAGCCCGTAGCGAAGCGTAGCAATGCGTACTGTAGTAGTACGTAGCGAAGCGTACCAATGCGAAGCGCTTAATTGCAGCGCGTAGCGTACTGTAGTAGTACGTAGCGAAGCGTAGCAATGCGTAGCGCTTAATTCAGCGCGTAGCGCACTCTAGTAGTACCTAGCGTAGCAGGGCGTAACGTAACATAATAAAAGATAAAGATTTATTTCTCACCACAATATCAGTACATTTTCAAAATCCATACATAATATAATATAGGGCGTAGCGTAGCTGGTTCAGTAGGTAGCTGATTATTTTAGCGGCACCGGTGCAAACACAAAGGAAAGTACATGAGATTCGCTTCTACACAGTTTTCTTGTTCTATGACAATGTCTGAAAGTGCGTCTTCTCCGATTAATTTGCTGGCAACCCACGATTTGTCTACGTCACTCACTGATTGACGATGCTTTGCAACAACGCTACTGATTCTGTGGTAGTTACATTTATTATGTACGACTTTAGCTTGTTTTCTGGTTGTAATTTAGATGATTTGATGTTAAAGTCTATTTCACGAAAGAAGTCCCGCGGAAATAAGTGGAACTAATTATTATTATACGCAAGTTAACAACATTCCTAAAATAACCCATGCCTGCAGCGCCACGTCTGCGGGACTTCTTTCGTGAAATGGACTTTAGTTGTGAATTGACTTGTTATTTACTATATACTATACTAACTTAAAATAGCAATCGTTTAGAATTAAAATTATTTTATTTGACGGTCCTAAGCCCGTTAAAGTACGAAAAGACTTATTTTTTGTTTTTTATGTTTAATTAATTTTTTTGTTTGTTTTTATATTTTATTTATCGATACTGAACCTACCCCTTAGCTATGGCACGCAATTTCTTTAACACCCTGTATAATTATATTAATAGGTGAAGCGAAAACTTTGTACTCCTTTTTACAAAAAATACGCAGACGGATGAGTATGGAATTTGGCACAATTAAAGTTTATATGGAGAAGGAGTGCAGGACGCATATATTTTTTTTATTTTTTTCTAATGCACATTACATTAGAAATAAATTAAATTAATAAAAAAAACATTACACATTCTACCATGTGTTTGACACACACACACACAGTACCAGGGCCTCATGACTTGAAGATAGATAGGTGGCAGCAGTGACAGCTTGAGCATGGAATAATTAAGTACTTTTCAATAGCATGGAATTTGTAAGTACTACATAGATTATAAGTAGAGGGGGTCGAATTTCAACCACTAGTTTTGTTAAATAACTGTTTTAGTTCCTATAATCAGACCTAAATAGTAGAAATTAAAACATGGAACCCTCAGTGGCTGTCAGTATCGAGATAGCAGTTTTTCTTTATCACTGACAACTCCTCAATGTCTCTTGTTATTTTGACTCTTCACAATACATTATTACGTAGATAATATATTTTTTATTAAATAACAGTTCTGTTCTATTAGTTTCTTATTCTTTCAAAAGACAAATCGAAGATGTAGTCAGCACAACCGCCAAAATAGAATTGGAACTAAGCAGGCCCCAGTTCAGTGTGGTGCCGGACGTAAAGAATAGCACGACCCTATTTCTTCCCGTGGCTGTCGTAAAAGGAGACTTAGGGACCTACTAGAGAATGGGTAGCAGCGTTCTCTATGATTTTAACACCATACTGTAATTGCCAACCCACCTGCCAAGCGTGGCGATTATGGTAACCCCACCATTTGGGGGAGGCCTATGTCCAGCAGTGGGCGTATTTCGGCTGGAGTAATGAGGCCACATACTGCCGCATGTTGCATCAGAAGGTAGACCCAGAACGTGACGAGTTGACCTCCTACCTAGGATTTAGCTCTACTCGTAATTGCAAAAGAGAGAAAAATCGAAAAACGGGTTTGGGGAGGCTTTTGCCCTGCACTGGGACATAACAGGCTAAATAAAAGAATAAAATAAAATTGCCCTTATTGTCCTACAATGTTCCAATAGAACCTTTACAGTGTAATTACTACTTAGTAACTCTAATATCCCAGTTTAAAATCATAAAGAAACAGCCTCAACAATTTCACTTAACAGCAACCCCACTTCAATTGGTATGCCAGCGGCTGGCAACATTAACGAGAGCAGCCGGATTGCCTTTACAATACAAAAACATTCAGCAGTAGCGCTCGTATGTACATTGTACATGCTAACTGACTGCAAACTGCGAGAGAACAGACCCGATGCAGCTTTGTGCCGGGTAATCCGATGATTCTGTCATAAATGTTGGGGTTGTATGCGAGTTATTTTAGAAGGATAAAGTGTGAAAGGAACGAAGGTTTAAAGTTATTGAGGAATCTTTTACCTATCGCATACAAAGAGGGGATGATCGTCGATCACTACGCTTGGTCAATGTGGATAGATTCTAATCCATACCTACTTACAATGTGAAAAAATCTCTGTCTCTCTATCATTTACCTTTTCTGAACAGATTTCGATGATACTCGGTATACCTAGATTAGGACACAAGACACTTTTTCTCATATTTTCCGACAATGTTCTTGTACAAATACAATCTTTACATAACACGTAATTATTACTTCGTAACTCTGATACCTCAGTTTAAAATTATAAAGAAACAGCCTGAACAATTTCACCTAACTACAATTACCCCTTCAACCCCACTTCAATTGGTATGCCAGCGGCTAGCCATGGTAACGACAGCAACGGGATTGCCTTTACAACACAAATGCATTTAGCAGTAGCGTTTGTACGTGATAACTGAGTGCAAACTGCGAGAGAACTGGCCCGATGCAGCTTTGTGCCGGGTAATCCGATGATTCTGTCATAAATGTTGGGGTTGTATGCGAGTTATTTTAGAACGATCAATTATTATTTTTTTTTTTTTCTTTATTTTAAGGGCTTTATCTCTGAGCGATAACGTCACCCTGTAACATCAGCAATTATTCTAAGATCAGCACCAGCATCACGATCAGCAGAACGATCAAGTGTGAAAGGAACGAAGGTTAAGTCAAAGTCAAAGATTTATTTGCAAACTAAGTGTACATTTTGGTGTTAAAAGGGGGTTGGTTGGTGGGTTTTGGGTTTATTTTATTTTATTTATTATGGGACAATAAACAGCTACAATATAAAATGTTTACAAATAACAATCATATAGGCTCATAAGTAGTATTAACAATATTGCAGCCCACTACATTATCCCCATGTTAACAAAATTAAGATTAGGCAAGAAGTGCCACAAGAGCAGCATTACTCAGATAAATTATTATATAAAAAAAAATGTAAAAAGAAATAGATTATTAAAATACAATACAATTAATTGTTGGGTATAAAGTTATTGCGGAATCTTTTACTTAAATTTATAACTTAATGCATAGCTTATCATCACGCCTGTAATCCTGGAATGGATAAGCAGAGGTAAACTTATAGTATAGCCACATTTCGCCAGTTATGTTTACGTCCCTTATTTAGGGGGCGAGCCTATTGCCATCAACCGGGCAGAAATCCAGATTCCGGGCTGCTCCTGAGAAATTCCTGATGGAAAAACCCAATAACACTATGCCCGACCTGGGAATCGAACCTAGAACCTCGTGCGCAGCAGTTGCGGTTGCGACTACTCGCCAACCAACGAGGAAATCGGTATTTAAATTTGAAGAGTCCACTGCAATAGTGATTAATGTCCAAAAATGTTAAAATTCAAACTAATACCGTTATTTGGTTACTTGATATATGAAGGGTCATCTGCAATAGTGATAAATGTCCTTCGTTTATCGTTCTGAGATAATCGGGTTCTAAGGTTATAAACGGTGAAAAAAAAACACAGTGTTAGACATTCATAGGAAAATATTTTTTTATATAAGATATAGGGCATATAGTAATCGTTCTTTGGAAAATAATCATTCTTAAGTAACTTGTAAATAATAATAAAAAAAAAAACAAGGTAAGTACTAACAATTATTAAGGACAATAACGGTTGATGTCCACACTTTGACCAGGGTCAATAATGATAGTTCTCCTAGATTATAGAAAAAGAAGTTAAAATAGTAATTAATCAACATTTAAATCTCTAATTGCAGCATTAGGCAGCTTATCGTAATAGTCTCTTGTTTCAGGCCTACAGAATCTTTTCAAAATCTGTAGGTCATTATACTTTTCCCTGGATATAGGCAGCCTGTCTTTACGAGTATAAGCTAAACCTGGTAATTTAAATTCTCAACGCCAGACGAATCGAGAATGACAGACAAAGCAAATTGGCGGGATAAAAGATGGCGACCAACGAAGCATTGGACATTGATCATTATTGCCGTGAACACCTGTGACGTTGAGCATTCTAACCGTGTAGCCAAATATTAAAAACTCTATTAACTCGAGACTGGAAGCGATATTGCTAAGTTTGTAAACGTGATCATAAACTGCATAATTTTATAATCGTATACAAAGAATTATGCATGATTATTTATCACTACTGAGACCATGGTGGTGGAGCAGTAACGACTGACAATTTGTAGGTCGAGGGTTCAAACCCAGAAAGGCGCTTTACTTTGTGTTAATAATTTCATCAACACTGCTCTCAAAAACGCTGAAGGAAAACATTGTGAGGAAATCGGCATATCCTAGAACCAAAAACTTGAAGACACGTGACATCTACCAACCCGCACTGGGCCCGCGTGGTAGGTTACAGCCCACTCCCTCTTGAAGACAGGAGGCGTGTGTCCCAGCAGTGGGAACATTAGGTGTTATCATAATCATCATTTCAGCCGAAAGACGTCCTCCCCTGCGCCAGGACCAGCGTGTCGTCAGCGTAGCAGACTACGCTGACGACGCTAGGGAGGTCAAGCTGTTATTGCACCTGGATTGACACTATTTTTTGACAGCTCACTTCACTCAATTCTATTCTTTAAAAATCCCACCATGAAGTTGAGATTTCTAGTTTTCATTTAGACGTTTTCCTTCACAGTTGCTTTTATTTAAATAATATTTATGTATCATTTACTCTATGGAATGCAAAATAAGTAAATAACTTTAAAGGCTTGTTTTTGAGTGCCTTGATAGGCACTGTTCAAGTGTTCACCAGATCAATTGAAAAATAGAAATATAATTTTTATGTATAATTTCCCAAATAAATTAACTCGAATTTAAGAAGAGGGTGGTGAAACTGGCCGTTAATATTATTAAATACTTAAATGCAAGTTTAAAATAAACTCAACTTCGTTGAAATCTCTCCACCCTTAAACTTTCCGAAATTGCGGTTTCCACTGAAATTCAATTAATTTGTTTCCCGCCACTCTGCAGTTTTGATATATTTTCCTTGTAACCTTTTGGCATTTAAAATGGCCCAATTCTGATTTGCTGGCCATTTCCTATTTCGTTAAGTACCTAGTACCTACGTGTTGGTCTAAACTGTCCTCCCATATCTATTATCACTTTGACGTAATAATTCAACAAGATTTTTATTAATACTTTTGTTTTTTTTTATTACTTAACTAATTTAAATTTGTTTTTTATTTTATTTTTTTGTGGATGTCAGAACGTTGTAGGCTTAATAGAATGTGGATTTGTAGACAATTTTCTATTTTGTTAAGTACCTGGTACTTGTTGACGGGCCTACACTGTCCTCCCGTACCTATTAACACTGTAATTTGAAAACATTTTGAAAGTAAATTATTTATAAATAAGAGTTACCGTGGAGTTTCTTGTCGGCTTTTCTTAATAGGAAATGACCGATTGGAACCATGCACCTAGCTTCTTAGACCAGTTAGACCAGATGCTGCACAGCCTAAATGGAGCCTCTCGGTGGGTTGGCCTCGGCATGAATTTGGACAAGACGAAAGTCATGTACAATTCGCATGTCTTGCCGAGTCCAATCCACATCGAAGGGTCGCTTCTCGAAGTTGTGAAGGAGTACGTCTACCTAGGGTAAGGTTTCCAGCTTGGTAGGCACAACTTTGAGAAAGAAGCCGACAGAAGGATCCGGTTGGGTTGGGCAGCGTTTGGAAAACTTCGTCAAATCTTCTCGTCGCCAATCCCGCAGTGTCCTGCCCGTTATGACATACGGTGCCGAGACGTGGACACTGACAGTCGGGCTGGTTCACAAATTCAAGGTCGCTCAGCGTGCTATGGAGCGGGCTATGCTCGGAGTTTCTCTGAAGGATAAGATCAGAAATGAAGTTATGCGAACGAGAAGCGGAGTTACCGACATAGCCTGCAGAGTAAGCAAGCTGAAGTGGCAGTGGGCTGGCCGTGTTTGTCGAAGGACCGATGGCCGGTGGAGCAGACGAGTCCTGGAGTGGAGACCACGTATCAGCAAGCGTAGTGTGGCCCCCCAGCTAGATGGACCAACGACCTTAAAAAGGTGGCTAGGACAGACTGGATGCGAAAGGCGGAGGACAGGGTGTTGTGACGCAGCCTTGGAGAGGCCTATATCCAGCAGTGGACTGCTATAGGCTGAGTTGACCTAGCTTCTGACGTTTCATAAGTGCACATGTAGGTATAAGTGAAATAAAATATTTTGATTTGAATTGCTCACTAAAAGATAAGATAAGTTAATATTTAGTTGCATAAACATGTGTCATACATACAATTAAAGACATGCATGCAAGATGGTAACAATAATAAGTACAGACATGTTTGCCACATGATGTGACGTGAAAATATCACCAAATATTTTTCATTAGAACATTGTCATGTAAGTCATAAAATTAACAATAAATTTAGTAATTAAAGAATCAAAAATAATAGTAATATTGTAATAAATTTAAAATAACAAAAAAATCAAAACAGAACACCAAAACAAAAATAAATTATTAATACTAACCTAATCCAAATACAAATCTTTTCTCTAGGAACTCGTTAATGTTGTAGAATGCTTTATTTACTAAATGTGTCTTAAGTTTTCTTTTCAAGTGTACATTGTTAAGCTATAAATAGAATAATAGAAGCTATAACTAGAATATGCCAAATATCACAAACTTTGGCACACCTACACCATGTTTAAGACTATCTCGCAAAGGGACAAATTATTATTAAATCACTTAGAGAAACTTCAAATAGTTTGAACAAGAACGTCACAGTCATCTTCGTCAGTTGTGGGCTGTGTAGTACAGGTGAGGTAAATATGTCAACTAGATTGGCAGCCCTCTAAAAACTATAAACTAACTATGTACCTCTTGTGACAGTGACATTAATGTTAATACCCATTTGACTGATGATGACCCAACAATGACTAAAGTCAACGCCATGAGACGAGATAAATTTCATACTTTGGGATTTAAAACTTTAACTGAAATTGCGTATGGTTCAGTTTCCATTGCAACTAAAATTATTTTATGACGTTAAGCGATAATTTCTTCATTCATAAATCAACTTAGATATCTTGAGTTTAAAGTTGATAGTTGTATAATTTGCAATTTTATGTATTTATAGCTTCTCATGACGGTTACTTTACTGATGCAGACATTTAAGACTCTTGTATGAATTTGGGGCAGAAGATAAAACACGGGGAAATGTTAATAGTTTTGGACATGCAAAGGAAACTATTTTCTATTCTTTGTGGGCTACAATGTATATTTATATCGATCTTTATGTAACCGTTAGAATATGATTTTATTCAGTATCGATTTTTTGCAGCAGCTGTTTAAAACATCGCTCCAAACTACCAATGGTGCGGTCGCCATCCATCCAAACTAGATGCGCCTAAATCCAGCGTTAAAAAACCCATTAACATCAAAAAGTCACAAAGACAACCACATTTTATTTTTGTTTAATTATTTTCCCTTATCTGTGCTACCCAAAATAACTCAGTCCTTAAACATTTTTCCGTTACGAAAAATCTTTTGTTCGGGAGTTCTCCTTTCGAAATTCAAAAGGCAAAATGGCGGATAAAATTTTACGTTCTGTTGGGTAGCTCGTTGGCCCGACGACTTAAATTCGTTGCAAAATAGGCTTGAGCGGTAATAAGTATGCGGGCGGACGAATTTCCAAAGTTTTTAGCAAATATTCTTGTTTCTGAGAAATGTTTTGAGATAAATTATTTTGCTGGTTCATAGATAGCGGACCTTTGCTGTTTCTTGTTAGATAAGTAGTGGGTCAAAAGATGAAGCGGCTTATATATGCGCTTGCCGTGGTGTAAATGTTGTGACCAGTTATAAATACATTTCGAGAATTTTTCTGCCTGGGAGGCAACAATAAACCGTCGTAAGTTAGAATAATAGGTACTTAATTGACATAATGTAACGTTAGGGTCTGTGCACACCACGTTTTTTAAACGCGCCGTTGACGCGCGTTTTAGAAACGTGCTTCGACGACGGCGCGCTTTTATCCTACAGTTCAGACTGACCCGCGTGCGTATAGCGTCTATATCGCTACAAACGCGCGTCAACGGCGCGTTTAAAAAACGTGGTGTGCACAGGCCCTTAGTTATATGTGGGCGTCCAAGCAAAAAAGGGCCCTTTAGTGGGATATTGAGTTAAGACAAGATTCGGTATCTAGAATAGTTAGTTGATAACAAGGATTCAAAAAATATTCAATACACTTTTTTTTATTAGATATTTTTTTATATTTTCACTCAACTTTAGAAAACTGCGTATATCTCGGAAACTAAATGCCGAAAACTGGACCCTTTTTACATAAACACTCGAATTACGTTGACAGGGTGGCGCTGTTTGGGCACCATACAATTGTGGCGATAAGTCCCCTCTTTGTGGAGTGGCTAGAGAGGTGCCACAGCATCCTCACCTTCCGCCTGACGCAGGTCCTCACCGAAATCTAGAGTCTAGACAAAATCAAACTAGTTGCTATTTTAATTGTAAAATTTATCATTTGTATGCCATTGATTTTACATTCTGTGAGTACCTTCACTCAGACACAGACTTATTATTTTAAAATTTCTAGGAAAACATATAAACGTGTGTCTGTCTGTCTGTCCGTCTGTCACATTTATGAATTTATGTGACTCAAACACGAACGTGTGTAACGTAAATAAATGAATTTTGAATATGGCGGTCACTTTTGAAAGGAAAAAAAAGACATTTATTACAAAAAAGTTCTGCAAACTGTACCGTGTGATATATCAAATGAAAGGGTTTAGTGCGATTTCAGATATATTTTTTTATAAGGGTTTTATTTTTAGTTTTGTTCATTATGTTTCTCTTTAGTGTGTTTTATTTTAATTTGTGATCTGTGCGAGTCCCAATAAATGATTTTTCTTTCTTTCTTTCTAATCTGCTCTCAAAATGCATTAAGTTGCTCACTTTTAGATTTCTACCAGTGCAGTAGAAATCTAAAAGTGAGCAACTTAATGCATTTTGAGTAGCTATTCTGCTCATCAAGTCGAAAATCCTCATCAGATCTTCACCAAACTTCTATGAGACCAACTTAAAGTTCCTATCTTTCAAATCAAAAAAAGAATCATTGAAATCGGAGTTCATAAGGCGGAGATATCCTTTTTGGAGGAAGTACCCCTCCAATCAAACTCTCCGGCGACAAAAAAAAAATTTTATAAAGTCGTAAAACCCGTATATCAAGTTTCAATTAAATCGGTTGTAAAATACGTCCTGAAGAAGAGTAGCAACAAACTGACAGTGGAAAACCAATTATGCGACATGAAGCAGAGACGCTTCGCTCGCTCGGACAACTATAAGTCCAGATTTCCTCATGGGTTTTTTCCTTCATCGATGTCAATAATATCCAAGAGAAACTCAGAAAGTACTTACATATGAATTGAAAAGGAATATTAGTTTAGATTTGAACACACAACCAAGACATAAATGAGAGGCGCGGCAGTAACCGCTGGGCCATCTTGACAATTTCTATCATAGGGATCTATAAATTTTCATCACGAAAGCCGCGTCATTACATAAGGTACCCCACAACTTTTCCGCCATGTAAACTTTCCTAAAACTTATTTAATTTTGAAACTACGCACACCACTTCCGCATAATAAACCAACAAAAATATTATATTAAAAACTTTTTACACACAAGAAATATTACAAGAGCAAAATATTGACAGAGCGACGACGTGGTGCTGTAGCCAAGTATTAATGAGCACCGCTAGTGCGAACATCATACAACCACAGTATGTAACTACAGAAGGTGAGCTTCATACAACGAGTGAAAACAGGCACACGCACATAGACACGTACGTTAATCAACTAAGCCTATTGCAGTACACTGCTGGACATAGGCCTCTCCCAGGCTGCGCCACAACACCCTGTCCTCCGCCTCCGCATCCAGTCTGTCCCAGCCACTTTTTAAAGGTCGTCGATCCATCTAGCTAGGGGGCGTCCCACACTGCACTTGCCGATACGCGGTCTCCACTCCAGGACTCATCTGCTCCACCGGCCATCGGTCCTTCGTCAAACATGGCCAGCCCACTGTCACTTCAGTTTGTTTACTCTGCAGGCTATGATGGTAACTCCGGTTCTCTTCCGGATAACTTCATTCCTTATCTTATCTTTCGACTTCATCGCATACGTATGACGATCTAATGCAAATGCTGGATTGCCAACCCTACAGTTTTTGATGAGTAACAGCTTTCAGTGGGAGTGGTTTCGTGAAAAGGAACGGAAGTGTGTAACAGGAAGTGACAGCTTGAGCATGTAAGAAGTAAGTACTTTTTAATAGCATGGAATTAGTGTACTTACAGCGGCATCAACATCGCCACATGTGAACTACGCGTAACACTGACGTCACGCAAAATCCTGCATCGCGCAAGCAGAGTTTACCGCGCAATTAGCATATATACAACATTCCAACATCTACCGTCGGGCAGTTACCCACCAGACACAACACCCGTCTGGTCGGAGAATCCTCCCTTTTCTATGGAGGATGAGTGAACTTTACACCCTGTTCCTCATACCTCTAAATATTTATAATATAATAATATAAATACTCATGGACTTAGTAGTACTATATAGATTGTAAGTCGAGTCGAATTTCGACCAGTAGGCGACCACTAGTAATGAATAATTATTCGAATATTATTATTTAGCTTAGCTAGATTAGCTAACAATTATTATAATATTTTAGTATTTAGCTTTATATATTTTGAGGTTAATTTCTGTCGCTGCTAAGTTGCCTAATACCAAGTTGAAACATCCAATGTTACACATCGTATCCGACAACTGTATGACTCGCTCGTTTCTTCTTCTTGGTTTTTTCAATGGTATCCCTGTTTTCTGTTTTAGTCCATATTTCTACTCAATACATCACAATCAATCATGTTTTTTGTAGTTCCCATTGCGCCAGCTGAAGCAAAAAACCCATAATGCTTGTTTCTTGCTTTCCGTGTAGGTACAAACACTACTGATTCTGGTGAGACAAAGTAACATTCGATTAGCGATAACGCTAGTAGAAAAGCCACAAAATGTATGGGATTGACATAAGCTATCGAAATGTCACGTGATCATAGGTCAACGAATAGAAATTAGCTAGACAATGTTATCATCATTCGATTCCATGAAACGCATCGACAGCGTCGAACGATAACTTCCATAGAGCTGCGTAGCCAAGAGGCATTTTTTGACAAGCGTTATCACTAGTTTTCGATTTGTATGAAGGTATCGAATCGAAAACTAGCGATAACAGTTGTCAAAAAGTGAAATAACGATAGCGATTGTAGAAATAGAATCGCTCCGAAGCGAAAACCATTTGTCTAGGTCCTCAGTTCGACTCCGGAACGTTTGATCGCTACTTCGTACAAGCAACGTTCACACGTTTTCGCTCATTGTATGGTGTGGACCTTCTGTATTATTCTGTGATACAAACACGGTTAAAATTCACTTGTTCCATATTTGTTTTAATTGGATTGCAGCAGTTTATTAATTACCGTACATCAGATGATCGTTTTATGACGTGTATGAGCAATTTATATGTACTGTCCTGGTTAACCTCTTTTGATTACATAAACCAATGTAGACATTCTTAACTTTCATAAAGAATTGATTAGAATTCAAACTACACTTACCGTCAAAACTAATTACCCAGAGCAACATTTTCATATAAACGAGATCGTTTCGAGGCCTCAGTTCTCCGCCAGGTAACGATTTGGATGAGAGCTGATAACAGCTTTCCAGAGAACGGATACAGGAGTTCTAGAGCACCTCAGACGCCCAACCCATTATAAATGCGTAAGTGAGTTTGTTTGTTTGCTACGCTTTCACGCTAAAACGGCTGAACGGATTTGGATAAAATTGAGCATATGGGTAGACCTAACCTGGATTAGAACAAAGGATACTTTTTATCCTGATATTCCCACGGGAGCAAGACTTATGCGGGTGAAACCGCGGGGCGTAGCTAGTGTTGTATAAAATAAGGGTTATCGATGAATCTCACAGATTCATAAACACCTGAGGACCTAGACAAATGGCATTCGCTTCGGAGCGATTCTATTTCTACAATCGCTATCGTTATTTCACATTTTGACAAGGGTTATCGCTGGTTTTCGATTAGAATTCCTTCATACGAATCGAAAACTAACGATAACGCTTCTCAAAAAGTGCCATTTGGCTACGCATCTCTATGGAAGTTATCGTTCAACGCTGTCGATTCGTTTCATGGAATCGAATGATGATAACATTTTCTAGCCAATTTTTATTCATTGACGTAGGTAATTATTTCAACAATTAGGCCTAGTTTCCATACTGTCTATATTTATACTGTGTCATAATCATAACATTCTCATTTCGATAGCACCGTCAATAGTTCGCCAAAAGTAAAATTGCCTAGTGGGCCCCAAAGCTTAATCGGATTGATACGGATAATGACGCTATCTCCCGGAGGGAACCAATCCTAACCCATGTTGTCTTATTGTTGATCGTGAATTATTCAGTTCGGGAGACGGGAGAACGAGTGATAGGTTTTTGTCTCAGCTGTCAGTTTAATATGTTGCTGTCTACTAAAGAACTAAAGCGCTAGTTCAATCACAATTGTTTTTAATGTTTAGAATTAAAAAATGCATTCGAAGACGTTTTTTTTTATATGCACGTAGTTTTCATTCATGTAATAAATTAAAAAGACGATAGTGGATGCTAAAGCAGCCAGTAACTTTTTGTTTGCTGTATACAGGATGTTAAAGTAACTGCGTGCCATAGCTAGGGATAGGTTCAGTATCGATAAAGGAACCCAGGAAAAACAAACACAAAATTTTGCACGATTAGCCCTATTTAGTACCTACTAATTTAAAATAGCAATCGTAGAGAATTAAAATTATTTTATTTATAGTAAAACCAAAAAAAAAACTTACTATTCGACTGCTTTTTAGCCTTAGGTAAAAAAGGATTGTAACCAATGATTGTAACCAAAAACATGGTCAGAGGTTCCTGAAAATGGTATTATATAAAATCCTTCTTTGCATAACAAAACATTTACGATCCTTGCCACATAAGAATGGCATGGATTGTAGAAGTTTTGTAGTGGTTACTTTAAAAAAAATAAAATATAAAAATTTTAAAAAAAATCAACCTTATTTAGTACCTAGTAACTTAAGACCAATCGTTAGTAGGTACTCAATTAGGTTGATCTTGCAATATATTTTTTTGGTTTTATTTTGATTTTTTTTTGTTTTATAAATATTTTTTAATTTTCATTTTATCGATACAGTTACTTTAACAGCCTGTATAATAATGACATCTGTGTCAGCTTACATAAATGTCATTAAAGTAACCCTGTCACAATAACCTTGTCAAAGTGATCCTGTCAAACAAATCGTATAATGGGACGTATACTTTGGCATTTTCATACAAATAGCTATCTGTTGTAGGCGATACACCCTCCCATCAGTAGATAGCGTGGGCTGGTAAGATTCCATAATGTCTCATAGATTATTGGGACGTTAAAACCATCGATAGATATATTTTTCAATCTCCAGTCGGCCAAAACTGGTGATGTATAGGTTATTGGGTTCGGCCGTAAGATAACCATCTTAGCCGATCCATCGAATGATTCAACTGCTTTTTAGCCATAGGCACCTTTGAGGTCCGATATTAAAACCGACAAACAAACAATGATGATTTGTGCCCAAACATGTATCTAGCTAATTTCTCATTTATATCTTATTATGACCTGTATTGTTCACTCATGTTTTACAAAATAAATATTTATCTTTATCTTATGTTTAAAGGTACGCGATTTACAAAGATTCAAATGTGCCCACGGCTTTAGGTCTCTCCAACCTAACTTTAGCGTTCGTCTTATCTAATCGTAGGATCCTATGCAATACTATAAGTCATCTTGACATACAGTCTAAAGCTGGCTAGGCAATGATTTACGGGTAGCGTCTAAGTGTTTGTAATCTAAACTATTGTATGTGTTTAAGCTGTTACTATAACCGTAAGTTATACACAATAATATCAGCCTGTTATGGGATTATTGTTACACAAAGCCTGCTTCTCAATCAGAGATAGAACGAAAATTGATCACGCGCTTGTAAGTAAATTAAGCCAAGTCCTTTTGATCTCAACTATAGCTATAGTCTGTAGGTACCTGCTCTTTTCATGACTTAGTAGCGAAATGAAAGATCTTCATTCATGCAATACGAGTTCTGACGACGGTTGTTGTATCACAAATTAGGACAAGCCTCTGTTCAGAAATGTTTTTTTTTTTTTTAAAGAGTAACCGTGGAGTTTCTTGCCAGCTCTTCTCCATAGGAAACGACCAATTGGAACCGTGCACCTAGCTTCTGAAGTTTCATAAGTGCCCATGTAGGCTTATGTGAAATAAATATATTTTTGATTTGATTTGAACTGCAAATGACTGAGCTGATTAACACATTAAAAATTTAAACATCACCAAAAAGTTTAGCAAAATTAAAATGTTGATTGTACCGTAATTCGCCTAAAACACCACTCAGCTTAGCAAAAATACAATTGAAAAAATGGCCAAGAACGTGTCAAACCATGCACAATGAAGGGTTCCGTAGCTGGGATGCATTTATCCTAAAAACAAACTTAACATTGTACTTGAAAAACATGTTCTCCTACACATCCACGTCATCATATACGTCACGGTCAATTCTCCAACTGCAAATGTAAGTTGGTCGAATATATTACTCGTTAACTGGTAAAGCCTACTTAGCTGTGATAGTTTTACTTTTAATTTCGATAAAATATATACTTCTGCCATGAATTTTTCCACATATCCAAAAACAATCATTTAGCTGGCGGTGGGGGGGGGGGGGGGATGACGCTTGTACGCAAACGGATCCTTGAATCGAAAAATGGTTGTGTGTTTCTAGTACTAACAGTCTCTGAGCTAAGCTGGGGACAGACAGACATACGGACATGGCGAAACTATACGAGTTCCTTGTTGACTACGGAACCCTAAAAAGCCTTCAAAACCAAACAAAACGACGAAAAAACTTCAACAAATCAAAGTACTTACGAACAATAATTTTAATTAGCTTCAACACCAACAACGTAAGCGGTTAAGCGACGAACGGATAATGCATTCGGGGTCATGCGCCGCGCGTGATATCACATTTAGTTACAACCATCGTTTAATACCTGAGTTTGTTTTGAAAACTAAGAGATTATGCTACTATTTTAGGAAAAAATGGAGTGAGATGGAGGAGGCCTATACTCATCGAGTGGTCCCTAGTTAAAATTATGTGAAAAAACAAAACTGTTTTAAGTATTATTACTAAGGAATTAAAGTGGCTTAAATAAATCAATAATATAGGTTGTAAGTAGAGGGGGTTGAATTTCAACCAGTGGACAACCACTAGATATTTCAGTAAACGTAACCCCCTGCCGCCACCACCGCCGTATCTGTAACTTTTATGGTGTACATAATAAAGAGTATTCTATTCTATGAAAATTTTTATTCAAAATTTAAATTAGACGACGACTCGTCTGTGTGTTCTTAATAATTGAATGGAATTTCATTTCTATGACATTGTATTGAATAATTTTTATAATTAATAATCCTTGACATTGTATTTGACAGTAGTTAACGTTCTCCTTCCTTGACCTTGCCATTGTATGGTTTAATTTCGACATATTGTTCTAATACTCCTAATTTTAATTCATTGAAATATTTCTACGCTGGAAACAGCAGAATCTTATGGACTTCATATTACGTGTAACACTTTTGTAAAAACAATATTCTTACAAATAAATACTAACTTACAGAACTTAGCTATTATAATTTTGAGGTTAGTTTTCTACTCAGTTGCTTATTACGAAGGTGAGATGTCCGATGTTACACATCTTAAGCGACTACTGTAAGGCCGTCGTTTTTATAAAGCGCTTATAGGTCCTAAGCATAATCATTCTATAACGTTCCTTCAGGGACACCGGCCTCTTCTCTGTGAGAGGGACTGGGCAATAATCTACCAGGCGGGCCCAATGCGGGTTGGTTGCCTCCTAAGATGGGACTTACATATACATAACTAACGAAATGTGGATTCACTACGAACCTCTGCCAATACAGACGTGATGATTATGATATTATTTCCGTTAGATTATAAACTGACGAAAAATTGTGAACTGGGTAAAATGGGTTACGTTAGGATAGAACTGTGAACAACCGCGCGCGAGCCGAGCGAGCAAAGCGTACGGTGCCCTGGCAGCGCCTAGCGAGCGCTACTTCCAAGTTGTTCGCAGCTAGTTAGGTTAATATTAGTGCGTGTTACGTCGTAAGCAAGTTTGATACAGTTCGCGAGGCCTAAGCTAAGCCTTGCGTTTGTGTGAGTGATTACCAAAAGTAGAGTATAAATCGATAAAAAAACCGGTATAAACCAAACTAACGAATTTCATATTTATACAGTGACATCATTACGAGTGAGCTAAACGGTGAAGGAAAACATCGTGAAAAAATCGGCATGTTCTAGAACCAAAAAGTCGACGACATGTGACATCTACCAACCCGCACTGGGCCCGCGTGGTGGATTACGGCCCACTCCCTCTCACCGAGAGGAGGCCTGAGTCCTAGCAGTGGGAACATTATAGGCTAATTATGTATACAGGGTTATTTTTAAAACGTCAATAACCTCTTAAGGGGTCATTGTACTCATCATTATGAACAACTTTTACTATGGGACAAAACCTTAAATCACGAAAAAAAAAATCAGCTGTTCCCTACATTTTAACGAATTATTCTAACATAAATGTAGGGAACAGCTGGTTTTTTTTTTTGCGATTTCAGTTTTGGTCCCTTAGTAAAAGTTGTTTATAATGATGAGTACAATGACCCCTTAAGAGGTTGTTGACGTTTTAAAAATAACCCCGTATACATTACGATTTATTTATTTAGTGGTGCAAGCGGGGGTTACACAAAATGCACCCTTAAGCGGGTGACCATGGGATGTATTTTATGTGAGGCTGTGAGTATTTTAACGGTTCACATTTATGAAACCGACACCTACCTACCTATATACAGGGTAAAATTAAATGAACTAGAAAACTCCGCATAATTATGTGATGGGTATCGATATTTAAACATCATTATATTATTTTAATTATTGTGAATGTGAAGATTATGTGGGATGTCTTTTTTCCTTTTCTTTTATTCTCAGTTAGTGTTAATCATGGTCTGGCAGTTTGAGTCATATAAGCGGCCTACCCAAATGTCCTTTCTTTGGTATTGATCGTCGCATCGTTGAGCTCCTTAAGTTCTGAATAGAGCTGCACGATTACTGACAAATGCGTGCACTGACTGGTCAGGTCCACTCAATCTGTGTGGTTCTTGCCTCAAAAGACCATTTCAGACACCAATCTGTATGGCCTTCACATGATCTGACCAAGATTATGTCTGGACTTTAAAAGAGACTGTGTTTCGGCCTTTCTTCTCAGAGTAGTCAGATAGGAAACGCCGACCTCATCTAGTTTTTTAAAATATGATTGACGTGTAAAAGTGTTTGTACAAACCTACTTACAGAAATAAAAATAATTTATCATTTAAACAAGAAAAAAAAAAATGAAAAAAATAAATAAAAAAGTTTTAGTCAGTAAAAGTCTGACACGCCCTCCCGCTCCGCTCAGAGCGGGAGAAGTTATTTGATAATTTCCCACCCAAAAAAAAAAAAGTGCACTATCAATCACAAGCCGAAGGTTTTGAACTTCTTATGGTAAAAAAAAATCGTCTGCTCGACACCGTAACTAACACAATGAACGTGGCTGAATTGTTAAAATGAAAGGCGATCGATTGGCATTTTACGTGTTTTACGCAATTACCCCGCTGGCTTACGGGAAATAGATTCTCTGTGCCATAACGTTATGAACGTACAGGCTGATAATGTATGACACTATGGTTTCCCTTATCCTGCTATTTCGTAAAATCTATCCCATATTTCCTGGAAATATAACGATCAAATACCAAGTTTCATAACAATTTCTATTATGAAATTTTGTTTGATTTATATTCTGAAACGGAATTACCGAAAAATAACCTTTGTAAGTTCCCTGACTACTATTCTTTTTCGAAGAATACGAACGGATTTCCAAAAATATCACAAAAGAAACGGGAAAACATTCGCATAATTGTTAAGAGGCCTCTGGGAGAGGAGTTCTGTTATGGGGTACTTACCTAAATAAAGTCTTTGCCACAATGCATTGCCATATTAATTAGCTTTTGTCTTCTTTATTGTGTTTGTAATTTGCTCAATTATTTCAGAATGGAATGCAAAATGAGGATGTTTTTTTTTTGTTCTGCTAAAGGAAATTTTTTGGTTTCGTAATTAATCTTAGTTTGAATAACCGTTTGTTTCGACTATTCGACTTTAGAGTGCACTGTTTCTTAAATTATAATTTTGTCACAGTGCAATGTAAAGTCGAATTATTAATCCCACCAAAAACATTTCATGTAAAATGTTGCCAAGACGACCACATAAGGTTTGCCGTGTGAAAAAGATATCAGATCTCATGTAGAGCCAAGCTTCTGAATCTACACTGCCTAAAATTTACAAATTCTACATATCAGTAAAAATGTATGGCTTGGCTGTTTCGTTACTTACTTCAGAAACTAAATAATTGCATCACCTCCACGACAGTAGCGAAACGGTGACGTTTCGCTACCGTCCGTATCAGCCAAGCCATGCATTTTTTCTGATGTGTAGAATTTGTGAAGTTAGGGTAAACATATTGATGATCATCAGTGTATCAGTGAGTGTGTCAGTGACGAAATCGGTGTATTTTAGATATCAATAAAATCTAAAGTATTAGAGCTATTCAATTGAGACTTTCTATGTTTAATTAGTCTATTATTGACATCATCCTGAGAATATGAACTATCTGCTACATCGGAAACCAACTCTATGAGGGTTCAAAAAAACGACGAAACACTTCGAGAAAAGGTAGGTAGAGCCCTTGCTCTTCGCTTGGCTCGTCTTGGCGGGGGCACTACCGTGGCCCCAGATTTACTGGAGTAATCTGACATGTGCTAGCTGTCATTTTATGTAATAAAGTGCTCATATTTATTGTATTGGTGATCGTTTAGTTTAATCGGTTAAATGAGTGTAAAATATATACATCTTGAAATACATAATTATAATTATATAAAAGGAAACCGTGACTGACTGGTCTATCAATACACAGCTAAAACCACTGAACGTATTGGGGTGAAATATGGCACACAATTCCGCCCACACTAAAATTACCGTTGACGATACTACTCGTACGGGCCGTATGTAGGGCCTATGTTCCTTTAACGCGGGCCGTTTATATAGTAATTATTATGACGTAGGCATCCGCTAAGAAGGGGTTTTTGGAAATTTGACCTTAAAGGGGGATTTCGTTTGTATGAAAAATCTTATTCCTTGATAACTTAAGTAAATTATAAAGTTTGCCACTTTTTTTTAAACTACGACGGGTCTCAAAGTTTGTATAGAGGAATTTTAACGCGTGGTCCGATTAACTTAAAAATCAGTATTTATACTTAAAACCAAAACTTAAGAATACAATTTATCAGGGTTTTTTGAAAATGTACCTCTAATGGGTTGAAAAGGGGTAGTCAATTTACAAGGGAGGATTTTAGTGCGTGGCTTGATTAACTAAAATTTTAATATCTATTTTTACATCAGGAATTTCTTAGTAGCAGCCCCACATATCATAAAAAGGATCTGTGAGCAGCCCAGAGTCTGAATCTGTGCCCGGTTGATGGCAATAGGCTCGCCCTCTTACATGGTACTTAAACATACTTACCTAGCGAAATTTACACATCTGCTCAACCCTTCGGGAATTGCAGGCATCATGATATGCGATCATGTTGGTATTCATGTTTGATTGTTTTTAGGGTTCCGTACCCAAAGGGTAAAACGGGAACTCTATTACTAAGGCTCCGCCGCGCGCCGTCTGTCTATCTGTCCGTCTGTCACCAGGCTGTAGCCCATGAACCGTGATAGTTAGACAGTTCAAATTTTCACAGATGTATTTCTGTTCCCGCTATAATAACAAATACTAAAAAAACAGAATAAGATAAATATTTAAGGGGCTCCCATACAACAAACGTGATTTTTTTGCTCCTTTTTGCGCTGTATTGATAACGGCAACAGGTAGATGCTTGAAATATTCACAGAATATTTAGTTATTTATTCACTTTAAAAATAAATAATTAAATTAAAATCAAATAATTATTTAAGGGGGGCTCCCATAAAACAAACGTGTTTTTTTTGCCATTTTTATAGATAATGATACGGAACCCTTCGTGCACGTTTTCGACTCGCACTTAGCCGGTTTTTATATTACAACGAGTATAGAAAAACAAATAAAACAAAAAAAGTGAAATTGCGCGGCTGTTACAAATTATTTATCTGACAAGATGATTTCAAAGTTAGAAGGAAACAAAGACCCTAAAGGGAAATTAAATTAGATGAACGTTTAATGTGTTTCGTAAAACAAAAGTTTATTTCTGCTTCATTATTTTTATTCATTTGTAATTATATCATAAAGGTGATTGATCTTTTACTTTGTACGGCTTTAACTTCAGAGCTGCGGAATATTACAAGGATTTTGCTTTGTTGGACAATACTTTAATACATCACACTAATATTATAAAGGCGAAAGTTTGTGAGTGTGTGTGTGTTTGTTACTTCTTCACCAATTTTCATAAAATTTTGTATGAAGGTAGCTGACACCCAGGATAAAAAAAAAATTAAAAAATAACTCTGGATAGGCTACTTTTTATCCCGACATTCCCACGGGATCGTGACTTACGCGGGTGAAACTACGGGGCACTGCTAGTAATATTATAAATGCGAAAGTGAGTTGGTTTGTTATGCTTTCACGCTAAAACGGCTTAACGGATTTTGATGAAATTTGGTACGTGGATAGACGCTGCCTTCTCGTGCACGAGGATGTGGATTTAAATGTGGGCCTATTGCCATCAACTAGGCACAAATCAGGGCTGCTACGAAGAAATTCCAGATGGAAAATCCAATAACGCTTTGGCCGACCCGGGAATTGAACCTTAGAGCCTCAGGGTCAGCAGTAGCGCTAGCGACCACTAGACCAATGAGGCAGTCATTTTCGCCAATAAATTGTTGGGAAGAGATTCAAAAGATTCAATTGAATGGCCTGAATAGTGTATTAAAACCACCTCGTTAGGCCAATGAATTTTAAAAATTCATTCATTTTAACTCTTTTATTTCAGTCATCATCATCATTTCAGCCGAAAGACGTCCACTGCTGGACATAGGCCTTTCCCAAATGGGGGGAGGGGTGCCATAATTGCCATGCTTGGCAGGCGGGTTGGCGATCGCGGTATGGTTTTAAAAATGCATAGAGAACGCTGCTGCCCATTCTCTACTAACTCCTTAACTTAGTCGCCTTTTACGACACCCACGGGAGAAGAAATGGGATGGTGCTTTACGTCCGGCACCAAACGGATAATTTCATTTCAATACACAAATATTATACTTACCAAATTGTTCTTTACCAATGCTTATAAATTCCTCTCCAAAAGTTCCCATTTAAAAATACTCCTTTCAAACGTTCCGAAAAGTTTCGCAAACCATTCTATTTCCATTCATATTTTATTCCAGTCCTGTCATTACCCGTTTCAAATCGTTTTCTTTCTCGCGAAAAGTTTTAATTGTTTTGTACTTGTAAAATAATAAAAAACAAAGACGATCCCTCGATTTAACGACAAAACACGCCCCTTTAACACAGAAAATACTACAGAAGGTTGGGTCCATACAACGGCCGAAAACGCACGCACACAGACACGCATGCACTTGCTGTACTCACAGAGTAAACCGACAGAGGGTAAGCTTCGTACAACCGCGCCATGATAGGTACACTTTTTTTTTTCTAAAAACTTTTCCCCACACTAGGAATTTCTCCTGTATCGCGGGTGCGTTAACAAACATTTAAACTCACACACACTAACAGCAAGACCCGGAACAACTACTTGTAGGTCATACAAATATTTGTTCCGTGCGGGAATCGAACCCGCGACACGCAGCGCAGCAGTCAATGGCTTAACCACTGCGCCAACCGTGCCGTCAAATATAAATAATAAATAATATTTTCCTGCCATTTGTTGATATGTGTAACTATCATAGCGCGGTTGCATGAAGCTTACCCTTTGTTCGTTTACCCTGTGCTGTAGTCCAAGCGCACTCGCAACTGGTATTCGACCGAGATCGCCGTACACGTACATGTCGGCGCATCATCGCCGTCGTTGCCGGAGTCAGACATTATTTACCCGCTCGAGTTTATGTTTTCCTAAGCACATGTTTCTGTGACGAATAAAATTATTTTTCTTTCTTTCTGTTTCGTTCTATTTAACACCACACAAATACACATAACAGCAAATGGCAGGAAAATATTTTGAGAGTATAAAGAAAATACCTTATTGCAGCACAGGGTATTTAATCAACGAACAAAGAATATCATTCCATTCGTATTACAACAGTTTTTAAACACAAAATAACCGCCAAAAATAATTTACATAAAACAAGCGGATGTGTCAAGATAAATCCTCAATACTAGCATATAAACTTAAAATAAAGATAAATCAAAAAGAAGTCTAGAAATAGAAACATTATATAAATTCAACCGGAATCTACAATATATTTTAAATTAATCAAAAAGAAGTAACAAAATAGATAATTTACTTTTATAAACACAACCGAAAATCACAATATTTTAAATAAATCAAAAGGAAGTAACAAAATAGAAACTTTCATAATATAAGCGGAAACCACAATATTTTAAATAAATCAAGAGGAAGTAACAAAATATAACTTTTATAAATTCAACCAGAAATACAAGTATTAATTCAATAATTAACATTGACGTCAGGTTATGTACCTAATAACCAAAACAAGCTCAAACTCAAACTCAAAGCATTTATTTCAAATAAACCTATTATAGGCACTTTTGAATTGTCAAGGGGTCAGTCAGTCAGATGAAGCTAGTTGCCCATTCCAAAGCGTAGTAGGTTCCTATGGAGAAGAACGGGCAAGAAACTCCACGGACACTCTTTTAAATCAAAATATTGTTACATAGTATTGGTTACATAATTTATGTTGAAATTATACATGTGAGAACAATGTAGAAAGACGTGCACGTTAAAAGCGTCCGTAATAAACATATAAAAAACAACTAAAATACTAAGTTAAAATAAGCCGTGGCAGCTAAGAAATGACCAGTCCCTACTGACGGCGCCCGTTCACGAACATGACGCATGGATCAGCACCATTTAGCTCAACCATTTTGAAGGGAACTTAATGATCCAACACATACGCCACCATCAGCTAGACATTTTAGTGAGCATGACACTCTCAGCCGCCCTGGCACATTCAAGTCAATAAAAGACGTACTCAGAAAATGGTAGGTACATAGTGCTCACACATATGCTATGCAATTATACAATACTAATAGATTGAATTTATACAATAAAAAGATAGTATTTACAATCTTCAGCCGCTCCAACAATAGATTTGAATGCTATTCAATTAGTTGCGCCCTTGTGGAGCAGGACCAACGTGAAGCCAAGCATTTTTGTCAGCAATGTAATCCCCCAACTTATAATATGCTTGGCTACATAGTGTGCGTTTTATAAAAGATTTAAATTTCGTTTCATTTAGTTGGACTATGTGGGGAGGTATTTTATTGTAGCATTTTTAAACAGTACCCCATGAAGGATGAGTCTACTTTAGCCAGTCTGAAACCTGGTTGAACTAATTCATCCTTATTTCTAGTCCCATAATTGTGTCTTTCACCTCTTTTACTGAAACTATTTAAATTTTTTCTTACGTACATGATGTTTTCATAGATATATTGACAAGGTACCGTCATGATGTTGATATCTTTAAACAGTTCCCTTAGAGAATCGCGCCTGCGGAGGCCATATATTGCTCTGATGGCTCTTTTCTGCAGAATAAAAATAGACTCGATATCTGCAGCCCGTCCCCATAGTAAAATACCGTAAGACATAATACTATGAAAGTAACTGAAATAGACTAGCCTCGCGGTATCTACATTAGTGAATTGACGGATTTTTCTCACAGCATACGCTGCTCAACTTAGCCGTCCTGCAAGAGATGTTAAATGATGACCCCATTGCAGCCTTGAGTCGAGCGTGATCCCAAGGAAAACAGTTTTATCGACGAATTCCAGTTTCTCTTTATTCAATACTATGTCACAATCACTACTTTTAACATTTGGTAAAGCAAATCTTATGCATTTAGTTTTTTTCCCATTTAATACTAAATTATTAGCAGTGAACCAATTTTGGACCTGCAGTAGGGCGTTATTTACGTCGTCAAGATTTGATGCCCGTCTATTTATCTTAAAGATTAAGGAAGTGTCGTCAGCAAATAACACCATTTGTGGTTGGTTTTTGAATAAATGGGGAAGATCATTAATATATACTAAAAAGAGGAAAGGACCCAATATTGAGCCTTGTGGAACACCCATTTTTTCTTTTAAACCGAGTGAATTGAAACCATTTATTTGAACTTGCTGTTGTCTATCATTTAAATAAGATTTTACTAAACTCAGCGCAAGTTTACCTAGTCCGTAATGCTCAAGTTTCAAGAGTAAGGTTTCATGATTTACGCAGTCAAATGCCTTGGAGAGGTCACAAAAGATTCCTATGGCATCTTGGGCCTCCTCCCACGCTGTAAATATGTGTTTTAATAAGGTGACACCGGCGTCAGTCGTACAACGTCCCCTGGTGAAACCATATTGCTGATCGTGTAAGATTTGGTTGGTGTTAAAATGATTAAGCATCTGATTCAGCATTACCTTTTCGAACACCTTGCTGAATACCGGCAACACGGATACTGGTCTATAATTGTTGGTGTCTTTACTGTCCCCAGATTTAAAAAGTGGTATAACCTGACTGTATTTCATTAAATCTGGGAAGACACCTTGATCCACACACAAATTAAATATTATAGCTAAGTATGGTGCTACAGTCTCGATTATGGATGTACAAACTTTGATTGATAATCCCCATAGATCTTCGGTCAATTTGATTTTTAGTTGCCGAAAAGCTTTTATAACTACCATAGGGTTTATATGTTTAAATTGAAATTCAACCGGGGAGTTTGGAACGTTCGCTCTTAATAAATCAATTGAGACATCGGGTGAGGAATTTAAGGCTTCCGTCATTTTAGACGGTATATTAGTGAAGAAATGTACGAATTCTTGAGCTACTTCTAAGTTTGAGCTAATGGCACCACGTGAAGTCTCCAATGTGTAATCAGTGTTTCGTACTTTATTCCTATTTGTTTCATTATTTATAACTTTCCAAACTGTTTTTATTTAATTTTCTGCCGATTTGATCTTGTTGCTAATGTGCAGGGCTTTAGCTATCTTACAGGTATTCCTAAAAAAATTGGAATAAGTAGCAACATACTTACTGAATGTTTCAGTGTTAATGTAAGGCTTAAGGCCATACAGCTCGAACAGTCTTTCCCTGCTTATCCTAATACCTCTAGTTGCCCAGTCACTAAATATAAAATTAGGGCAAATATTTTTTGTTTTCTTTTCAAAAGCTTTATTGAATTCAGTGTGCACTACTGAAAAGAAATTCTCTTACAATTTATTTGCATCGTCCATATTAAGGCCCAGAACATTTAACTTATTATTTAGGCTACTATTAAATCTATTTCATTTGCCAGTTGTTATTGGTCTAAATTGTATTTGCACTTTTTGCAAAGGCGTTTTAAACTTAAAAGTTACCGTTTGACCACAATGATCAGACGGTAAATAATTTACGATAGCTTTATGTAAATAATCACAATCGCAGAAGACATTATCGATACAAGTAGCAGAAGTTGGAGTTACTCTAGTTGGTTCCGTGAAAACATTGTATAAATTAAACGATTTAAAAAGGCTTAATAATCTAGTGCTATTTAAATTATTTTCCAGAATATTGGTATTAAAATCTCCACAAATAACTGTGGCTTTGTTACTGGATGCAAGTTTCGCTAAAACATCTTCCATTATTGACTCAAATAAAGAAAAGTTCTGATAACTAGGGGGTCTGTACACGCACACTACAACATGCTTATCCAGCTCAACACAGGACAGTTCAATGCAATGTTCAACCGATAAATCAACTATGTCATTACGTTGCTTAGATTTTAAACAATTCTTTATCAAGATTAGAGAACCTCCACGCAGCATCGATTTACGGTGAAAACAACTGCCCACGATATAGTTCTCATAATTAATTAACATTTGGTAATCCTTTAACCAATGTTCAGTAAAACAAACAATGTCAAACTTAGTTTTTTCTAAAAACATTTCGATTTCTAATAATTTGGAAGAAATACCTTGAATATTTTGATGAAATAATTTCAAGGCATTCTGCTGACCTCCTATCTGATAATTACTTATTTTAGAGCAAGAAGACACCTTGTTGCTGTTATGTAAAAGAATATTCTTACTGGTACCTTCTGTTGTCTTACAAACTAGTTTAAATGACTATCCGGAGTTAAGCCCAAGACCTCAGTGTCGTCACTAGACAGTGAGCTCATTGTGCGCGAGGAACATGGAGCCTCCTTCTTACAATTAGTGTAAATATTTATAGCATTAGAGCTACATTTATTCAGGCTTACCACTTTATTATTAGTATTATTACTAACCATTGTGGTGTTAATAACACAAGACTTTGACATACTACTTATGTCTGAGTTTATATAAAAAGCCTTGCTATTATGTGTCTAAAACTAACAGGCAGATCCTTAGTCGATTTTAATTTTTCCACAAAACAGTTGGTGTCAAAATACACAAACTTGTCACTATAATGACTAACTAAGAAGTGCATATGCTTATTAAGCATATGGATATAACTGTTTTGCCTATTTGTCAATTTTTCAAAATATGGGAAAGCACACAATATTATTTTACTACAATTTAACTTTAACAACTCAGTTACCCAGTCGGTGATTTCTTCTTTTTTGACTTCAGAACTATTTCCTACAAATACAGTAATGTTGGTTTTGGTATTATATACATTTCCTGTTACTGCTGCCATTATTCGTTTGTAGGTTGACCCTGGCATACAATAATTTTGAGTAGAATAACACAGCTTGTTACTAATTAATTTACCTAAACCTCTTCCTATACTATCTGAGAACATAACTGAATGATAACAGTCATGACTACTGAAAGATGGACAACTACCAATCTCAGGCTGTACCACTTGAGATAGATCTGGTACTATATCAGATATTATATTACCAGATAAGCCTAAATTTAAACCCAAATTAATGGTTTGGCGCCCATATACGTCTGTGTGTGCGTTTTCTAGCTTGTTGTATGGAGCCGACCTTCTGTATTATTTTGTGCTTCAGATTTTTTATCTCCCTGTTTACACCTCTTCCGTGAAATTTATATTTTTTATCCCTTCTTTGTTGCATTTTCTAAAGTCTTTAGCATCAACAGTGTCTATTTGTACACCTTCTATAAATATTGCTGTGTTGTTATTCTTTTTTGTTTAACGTAAACCATAACATCATGGCTGCATTCTCCGAAGGGACAGGCAAAGTTTTTGCAGTTAGTGCAGCTGCATTTCATATATTATCTAGCCTAAAGAAATAGACGCTGAGCCTACTTCGTTTACTTGAACACTGATCCAGACTCCGTCGGGAGTCACAGGCTGATTCCCGGCCACCGTAGGCGCGGGCTTGCGGACGGTGAGTGATGGGTAGCTCGCCGTCGGATAAGGACCAGGCCCAGGTTGACGGCACGTTGTGTTCGACGCGCGCCTCAAGGACATGTCAGCACCAACTGACGGGGTCTGGCACACGGGCATTTGAAGGAACATGGGTGAGTTTTAGTCAGTAAAAGTTTGACACGTCCTCCGCACCGCCAAGAGCGGGAGAAGTTATTTGATAATTTCTTAACCAAAAAAAAAAGGCTGTTGTATCAAATCATTTATTAGTTTGCAAACATGGGTAATTAGTACATAGATGTTTTTATTATTAGTCCTCCATGTTCTACCGTCACATGGACATTTAAATCATATTTAGCATAGTCAGTTTATAATGTTCCCACTGCTGGGACACAGACCTCCTCTCTGTGAGAGGGAGTGGCCCATAATCCACCACCCGGGCCCAGTGCGGGTTGGTGGATGTCATTTATGTCTTCGATTGTTTGGTTCTAGAACATGCCGGTTTCCTCACGATGTTTTCCTTCACCGTTTTGAGAGCAGTGGTGATGAAATTAAATAGTGCCTGGTTGGGTTCGAACTCACGACCTGCAACTTGTAAGCCGATACTACTAGGCCACCACTGCTCTGCAAATCAAATGATAATTAATTTACACAAATTTAAAGAAAATTATAATTTTAAATATAAATCTCAATGTTTGTCGAAGGACCGATGGCCGACGGAGCAGACGAGTCCTGGAGTTGAGACCGCGTATCGATAAGCGTAGTGTGAGACGCCCCCCAGCTAGATGGACGGACGATCTTAAGAAGGTGGCTGGGACAGACTGGATGCGGAAGGCGGAGGACAGGGTGTTGTGGCGCAGCCTGGCAGAGACCTATGTCCAGCAGTGGACTTCGATAGGCTGAGTTGACTGAAATATCAAATTATTTTCAAATCGTTTGAATTAAAGTTAAAATTTCATATTTATTCATAAATGTCAAATGTCAAAAAGGTTACAGTAATAAAAAAAATCGAATGGAATCAGTCAATCATACATGGCATGACATGTCAATCAGTCAGTGATTCAGCATTACTGAGAACAACCTTGTGGATGAACCCAATAAATCGTTGACACATTCTGAAATCGGACACACGACTCCATACTCAACATTGCTACCACTTGACCGAAGAGATAATTCTTTTTGAGGATATTTTTCATCATGTTTGTTTTATTTCTCCAACAACTTTTTAGGGTTCCGTAGTCAAAAAGGAATCCTTATAGTGTCAACATGTCCGTTTGTCTGTCTGTCTGTCCCCGGCTTAGCTCAGAGACTCTTAGTACTAGAAAGCTGTAATTTGGCATGGGTATACATATTAAGTAATCACGCCGACAAAGTTATACAATAAAATCATGAAAAAAAGAAAAAAACCCTTGCACGTAAAGTGGGGATGATATTTTTTTTCTCGATTCTGAATTGACCATGTCGTATATCGTTATTTATGGGAGAACATGTTTTTCAACTACATACAAAGTTAAGTTTGTTTTTGGGATAAATTCACCCCAACTACGAAACCCTTAATTGTGCGTGGTCCGACACGCACTTGGCCGGTTTTTTTTTATAGTAGATACCGTAAAAAAACTTTAGGGTTGGCAACACTGCATTCGATTGAAATCGCCGTACGTACGCGTATTGATGTATTTAAAAGCGTAGATACGGGACTTAGTAAACAGCGCCTGGTCCTATCAAACTAAGTGATGGCCCGTAGTTGGCACTACGTCTCGCACGGGATATCGTCGATCAAACAGCTCCATAACTGCAGTTTTTTTTCCAAAATTACTTCTGTGCAGCTAAACAGTATTTTAATTATACAAGGAAGAAAAATAACACACAAAGGATTACTTACTTAGCACTCGTAAGTACAGGCAAAAATGCTTATTTGTTGAAAGTTATAATAATATTAATTAATGTTTGCTTCGCCATTTTGTAAGAGCGATATAGATAAGTATTACATACATTCGGCCAATATTCGGCAGTTATCGCGATTTCGCTCGCACGACACGACTGCGCCGTCTCGTATCTCTGTTGTCTATCGGTAACTGTAGGTTTGCGACTGTGATCCCACTGATCACAGATGTGTGAGTTTGAGTTTTGGTGCAAGTAGTCGTGCGCCGAGCCCAGGTTTACTGGTAGCGATGTTATCGCGTACAGTGGTACCCAATTGATAAGGCGCGTCGTGAATCTTCGTTCACACAGAAAAGAAAGTATGGCCCCGAAGATTAACGAAAGAATGCTTAAAACTTACAATCAACCTTAGATCACTAATATAACGTTCATAATACACTGGAGCTGCTAGCGTGCACTCGGTCAGAAGTATGGCGGCTGACAAACATGCCACGCGGCGCGTGCTAACATGGTGGCAGCTGCCGACCAATAGCGGTACAGGAAAAAGAACCGCGGTGCGTGGAGCGTGCCGATTGGTCAATAGCATTTCCCGCACTTTTAAAATTCACCTTCTGCGCAGGTACATCGGTAAGCCATATAAATTGGGTACGGGTCCTTTAAAAACGATATGAATTTATTCCCAAAATATAACATAACTATTTACATTATCTATAACTAAAAAAATATAAATTTTTAATAACTAAAATATATTATTAAAAGGAGTCCCTTTAGGCAAGGTTCCGAAGATACTGGCAGCGTTCCCCCTTTGAATAGCTAGACTAATTCTTTGTCCGAGGTAGCTGCCAGCTCTTCGGTCTCCTGTGATGTCGACTAACCTTTTTGTTATTTCGTTAAAAAGCCTTATAGCGCTAGGACCCCACGGACCGGGTCTCGACACCGAATGGTACAAAATCATATTCGGAGCCTAGACCCCTGTATTTGGAAGCTTTAGCTTTTTCAGCCGCTTCACAAGCCGCACCAGCTCTGTTGCTGGTTCCATGCAGATGGGAAGGGGCCAGCGTGTCTGAACAGGTTGCATCCCATACCAGCACCCGGCCCATCTTCCATGGAATCAAAGTCATACCATCCGGTCTCTTGCCATCGTCTCTTGCAATACCAGTCGGCTCAAGTAGACTTGGCACGTTGACGGTGGCAAGGGACCGGCGTATGATATCGTTAAGTGTGGCATGTCTCGAGAAGCGGCCTGCACTTTTTTGGCATGACAGTCCGTGATGTCCTAGCTTGTCGACATCACTGCCACAGGGACATTTATGAGGAGCGCAGACCGGAACCACAAGCCGTAGACAGGTTGCGATTTGGAGCGTGTGAGGCTCAAGAAATGGTCCTGTATTTGACGAAGGGTACGCGTGAAGCCAGTAGCCGGCCTCATGCGTACCCACGGCCAAAAGCCTAGCACGCGCCGAACCTGTACTAAAGCTCAAAAGATTGTCGTAAGTCAATTTGCAGAAAGAATGCTTAAAACTTACAATCAACCTTAGATCACTAATATAACGTTCATAATACACTGGAGCTGCTAGCGTGCACTCGATCAGAAGTATGGCGGCTGATAATATATATTTAATATACATTTTATAACCACATAGTTTGTTATTCGTTTAATATATAACATTGATATATTAAACGAATTCATCCTTTTAATATATCAATGTTATTTATATACTTTTTTTTAAATAGAATTTCGTTCGTCAATATTCTGATGTATACCTACCCACATTTGCTTTGTTTTCCCTGTCAGACAAATTCTGTATTTCTATTTATTTAGGGATAAATGCTAGATTGAAACAGTGTGTTTATGCTCCCACGATTTAATACAAGTGTATTATTTAAGGTTGAGAGGAAAATTCTTACACGAGAAGAAATTCAGTCTTGACCGACATCAACCAAAGAAGGTAAGGTTGCTACCTTCTTTCTATAATCTGAGGTTGCTACATCTCTAATTAAAAACTTCTTTTAAGATATAATTATTGCCATATTCAAATGAACTATTCAAATCAAAATATACAAATAATCTACATAAAATTTCTGTTTGCACGTTAGTTTACAAAAATAAATAAAACAAAATATTACTTTATTTTTTCGTTTCTAGTTGTTGTTCTGCACTGTGGCCTTAGTAAACGCACGCTACAACCGTTAACATACACCCGCATCGCTTAAAATTCTGCTGATCCTTGCGTAGACCTCTGATTTGTTTTGTTTGATATAACAAAACTATTAAGTCTAAGTGTTATTATAATTATTAGATTTTATGTTAAGATTTTACCAATTGTAACACTGAATAAAAATATTATTATTTATATTTTTATAATGCTAGTTTTAAGGTACCGTAGTATGTGTAGCAACATTTTATTTTATGCTACGCTTGATGGCACATAATATTGTTTAAACCTATTTATGTTTTCTCTATATGTGAATTTGTAATTCTTTTGAGATAATTATAAAATATTTTTAGCCGTAACTATCACCAGTCGTAGAAGCTGTGCTATTTAATTTTCATCTTCTACGTTTCGTTACTAACCAGGATAGATTATGAAGTGAAAGACTGACTGGTTTATTATTTCGTTACATGTAATGTTTTTTTTATGTAAAAAACGCTCATTAACACAGTGTGAGCAAAACTCCATCCCCCTTATTACAAAACAAGGTTTATCTTCAGACCCAGGTTTAAAACATGGAGCCATTATTGAATTTCGAACTTTATTCCGACAATGGTAAAGTTCCTAAACACAAAACTGACAACTTAGTACCGAATTAAGTTTTCAGTTTTGTATAAAGAATGTTATTTCAATCACCGTTACGTTCTTATTACAAAAACTGGCTCCATGGTTTATGACATGTCAAAATATAAATCTTCTTTTGAAATAAGGCGGCATAGCTCCAACAACAGGTGTGCTTTTGTTTATCTTTCACCCTCGACGGGAATAAATACCAAATAAAACTCCAACAATTTCTACCTACGCACACATTCATACAATGTTGTCGTGATTTATTTTATTTAATAAAAAAAAAAAAAAAATTAATACCAAATTATAATATTCGCTGTGGCAACACTGTCAAAGTACAAAATGATTAATGTTGTAACAAACTTTTAAATGTTTTACTTTGGCAACACTTAGAAATAACGGATAATATGTTATCGTTATTTCTGAGTGGGGTAAAAGTCATTTTAAATAGTAAAATGTAGTGCAGAGCCAAGCGTCGTTTAGTGGTGAAATAGTGCAGTTGTGCGGAATAAAGTGTTAGCAAGAAAAGAGTGTTTTTCTTTAAAGTAGGTACTATGTGCATACTGCTTTGCACAGATATTGCTTTGTGAAATGTAGTTGTGATTCCCGCAAAGAAAGAAGTACGCGACTTAATTTAGGTGGGGTTCCCGCAAAGAAAGAAGTACGTGACTTACTTTAGTTGGAGTTCCCGCAAAGAAAGAAGTACGCGACTTACTTTAGATGGAGTTCCCGCAAAGAAAGAAGTACGTGACTTAATATAGGTGGGGTTCTCGCAATGAAGGAAGTACGCGCTAAAGCCCCGGTGTTGCCGATTCGGCAACAGTGCGCCCAAACCGTCAAGCCCTGGTGTTGCCGATTCGGCAACGGTGAGTCATCGCTACTTTGGGCTCAAATTACACTTGAAAATAAAGTTGAGTATTGTTTGTGGCGGTTTTAGTCGATTTTCTAATAGACATTCTTGGATTTGGAACGCGCCCGAACGTAAAATATAGCATGACAACATTTTAAAAAAATATTGAATGTCAGTTACGTTTTCTGTGGTTGTGTTTTGATGTGTTGTGTTTTTAGGTTAAAAGTGTAGTTTTAGTGATAAAAACACGGGTAAGTGGATACATTTTCATTTATCTGTTGTTAATACATCATTGTAGATAATAATTACACGAAATTGCATCATAAAATCGAAATTTTTGAACAAAGAAAAGTTTCGACAAAGAACCGTTCTATCGTTGGAATTTGGACTTATTTTGTGTTTTATCGACTGAAAATAATCAATAATAATCATAAATAAGTGCTTGAAACATCGTTTTAGATAATATTTGCACTAAATACTTGTGAAAAGTTTCAAAATATCATATGTCAAAAATTGCATCAAAATTGTTAAACTTTGAGGTTAAATATCTTTATTTCTTTCCACAAGAATGACTAAGTGTTAAATTAATATGACAGTATAGTTCCCACTTGTGCATTAATCACTAATATTCAAAAAAAAAAAAGGTAATTTATTTTTTAATTAATTAATAAATAAATCAATTAACTCCCCCATTTTCTTCAAGAAAATCTTTTATTAATTAATTATGGTGGTATATTTTTACAAGATATAGGTAGCTATCAGTCAATAAAGGTTTATGTAGTATCTTAGTAACATTTTTGTATAAGAAACTACTCGGTGTTACTCCGATGTGAATTTTCAAAGTTTCAAAGATATCATGGGGCCGGCCTCAAGTGCCATGAACTTTGTGATTTATTATTACAACAATATTACATAGAACTCTCAAAGAAACGCTGTTGTTAGATTTCTTATCTATTCATAATGTAACTTACAAAATTTTGTGTAAATTGTTACAATAGTTTTATCAGAAATAGCCATAACATAAGACCAAAACAATTACAGCTGTTATCTGTAATCTGAGGTAATTATTAAATACAAATACAGTTCCCACAACCATTTTTTTTATTGTTAATTACAGTGACTCTATTCAAAAACCCATACAGCTTAAATAAAGGATGTTTATGTTCTCACAAATCACTTAAGATGTTTTTTGTTTACATTGCGGACAAGGGCAATAAATCTGGCGGCCATTACGATAAGGATTGGTCCTTGAGCGTTTTGACGTTTGTTATGTCATAGGACTTTACAGGTTGTAGGTTGGGTTCCCGCAAAGATAGAAGCACGCGACTACTGCTACCTATTGGTAGCAGTTTTTACCTACACTAGCTGCTGCCCCCGGCTTCGCCCGCATTGCTTTTTCTAAAATAAAAGTATATAACTTAAGCTTAGTTCTTCCTTATAACATCAGCTATCTACCAGTCCCGTCAAGATCGGTCCAGCCGTTGCGGAGATAAGCCGAAACAAACAAGACAGACAGAGAACAATATAAGAATTGTTTATTTTTTTTTTATGTCTGTTTGGTGTCCTTTTTTTCGGGTTCCGTACCAATCACGTAAAGGATCACCCGTGTGTCTGTCTGTCCGTCTGTCACAGCCAATTTATACCGAATCTACTAGACCGATATGTTGAAACTTGGTGCACATATGAATTTCTGTGACCCAAACACGGATGTGTAACGTAAATAAATTAATTTTGAATTTGGGGGTCACTTTTAGAGGGCAAATTAGAAAAAAATAAGTTTTGTCATTGGTACATAACAAATACAAGGGCTTGATGTAAGGATTTCAAATATATTTATTTAAGAATTTTAATTTTTAAGCAAATTAGCTTAGCAATAAGTCGGTATATTTAAATTACAAATGTAATTTGTTGACAGTATTGCTCTGACTGTTATAATTGATTCTTGATTGTTATAGTGAACTTTGAGGCATTTCAAGAAACATAATAACACAAGCCCAACCCGCCTGCCAAGCGTGGCAATTAAGGCAACCCCCCCCCCCTTTTTTTCGGGGAGGCCTATGTCCAGCACTGGACGTCTTTCGGCTGAATGATGAATAACAAACGTCATCTGCGGGGTAATACAAAATTCGTGGAACATCGCGTTATAAAGGAATCCAAGCTTTTGTAGTAGATAGCATTGAACTATATCATGTTCTCAAACATCAAACAAAACAGATTTTCATCAAATAATTCTCGTTGATTTTAAAACTAGTTCCGAGCGAGATGCTTTTCCGAATTTACCTGGAGGATGTAAATACCTCGTAGGTACGTACTGCCCTCTGAAACCTGACAACATACAATAAAGCTCTAAATAATAGATGTGCCATTAAGTGGATCTCCAAATGTAAGTTCACATTTCAACTTCTCGCATAGGGTCGCAGCATTATGCTGAGCGGTGGCCGATTTGCGTGGATGTGACGCATATTTTCCCCCAACTGCGTCATGTTTACCCCAAATGAACGTATTTTCTTAATTTTTAGGGTTCCGTACCCAAAGGGTAAAACGGGAACCCTATTACTAAGGCTCCGCCACGCGCCGTCTGTCTGTCTGTCCGTCTGTCACCAGGCTATAACTCATGAACCGTGATAGTTAGACAGTTGAAATTTTCACAGATGATGTATTTCTATTGCCGCTATAACAACAAATACAAAAAAATTGAATAAAATAAATATTTAAGGGGGCTCCCATACAACAATCGTGATTTTTTTGCTCGTTTTTGCTCTATATTGATAACGGCAACAGGTAGACGCTTGAAATATTCACAGAATATTTAGTTATACAGGGTGTTTGGTGCATCGTGTGCCAAATTAAAATGGTCGACTGAAGGGGTCATCCGCTAGCCTTTCAGACCCCTTAACACCCCTCATGCTCTGTGGATTTTTTTTTATCGACTTTTTATTGTTTTCCAAAAAAAAGACCCAAATTTTTCAAATTTTTCAAAAGCGACCGGGATCTTCCAACTCCCTCATTAATTCTCCAGTCTATCCTCTTTCTAATGATTTGCCACATGCCATAAAAGTATTTTAACAACTTTGTGAATTCGCTAGAATTGTGAATCAAGTCACATAAAACTACATTCCAAATTCTAATGAAAAAATATTTATTGCGGAACTGTTACTTGAGAAAGAGGTAAAATTTGTTTTCTCACTCTTTCACAGTAAAATCTATCTTCTATCTCTTTCTTGCATACCTTAAATCGGTTTGAACAAATCGCGCCGCCCGACCCGCCATTTTTTTTGTCGAGACATGACTGCCTCTGCTACCTAGCATGTGTGCTAGTTCACCATACTCCGCGATTCTTTTATTACTTTGTTATCGTTAAGTTTTGCTGGTTCTTGTTACATTTGTTTAATTTTTGTTGTTATTGTTAAACTTTGAGTTTTTTGTTATTGCAATGGCGACATTCTCTAACGAAGAATATGCGGACATCATGATGGCTTACGGAGCCGCTAATGGCGTCGCTCGTGCAGCGCAACGACTTTACCAGGAACGCTTTCCTGGTAGACGATTACCTGGCCGCAGAGTCTTCCAAGACACATACCGACGCATACGCGAGACTGGCAGTGTTACTTTTAATGAACCAAGGGGCCATATTGTGCGACATAATTTTGATGTAGACGAGAGAATACTGGCACTTTTTGAGGAAGACCCTACAACAAGTATTAGAAATGTGGCATCACATCTTGATATTTCAATATGGAAAGTGTGGAAAGTACTTCGTCAAAACAAAAAGCATCCATTCCACTACACTCCGGTGCAAGGTACGTAATTTTAAACTAACTTTAAACCCGTGCTAGCTTTGTTTGACCTTGCCTTTGTTTAGCAGGTAATGGGTATGGTATGGCGTCACTTCCAGGTAGTGAATCTATTAGCACAAACAGCGGGTCCTTTCTTGTGCAATTACTTATTGCCCAAGAGAAATTTAAAAGAGTTTTTTGTTTGTTGCAGGTCTTGAGGGTGGCGACTTTGAGAGACGAGTGGCTTTTTGTCGGTTTCTTTTACACACGGATGTGGATGATCCTGATTTTTTAAAAAGAATACTGTGGACGGATGAATCCAAATTTACCAAGGATGGGATCCTCAATTTACACAATTTGCACCACTGGACAACGAAAACGCAAAACCCACGTGTTAAAAGACATAAATCTTCTCAAAGAAGGTTTAGTGTAAACGTTTGGGCAGGAGTGATTGGGAATCAGGTAATTGGACCGCATTACCTGCCCGATAATCTCAATGGCGAAGACTACCTGGAATTCCTACAAAATGACCTGCCCGAATTAGTGACCGATGTGCCCGTATTTAATGAACGTGTGCCCATTGTATTTCAAAATGACGGCTGTCCCGCGCATTGGCGATTGACTGTGAGGGAATATCTCGACAATGTGTTCCTCAATGCATGGATTGGACGCGATGGCCCTATTCCATGGCCGCCACGTTCCCCAGATCTAACTCCGTTAGACTTTTATGTCTGGGGACGTGCCAAAGAGTTGGTATATGCCACGGAGGTTCCAACTAGGGAGGTATTAGTCCAACGCATAGAAGCGGCATTCAATACTATTAAGGAGGAAATACGACTTCGTACAACAACTGTTGAAATACGAAACAGGTGTCGGGCCTGCATTCGCAACAGAGGCCAACAATTTGAGCAAGATTTGTAACAATGATTAAATAAATTTTAAAAATGCAATTTTGTTTTTTTATTTCAAGTAAATCCCACGAAAGATACAGATATGAGACACGAATTTACCTAACCAAAGAATGAGATAGCAGATTTATAGGTTTGACAGGTATCATTTAAGAGATTTTTTTTTAAATCATAATTTTGAATATTAGCCTTAGGTGACTCGATTCACAATTCTAGCGAATTCACAAAGTTGTTAAAATACTTTTATGGCATGTGGCACATCATTAGAAAAAGGATAGACTGGAGAATTAATGAGGGAGTTGGAAGATCCCGGTCGCTTTTGATTTTTTTTTTGTAGCCTTATAAACAGCTGTAACATGTACAGCTTTAATTTAAGTTTTACCTTTGCGAGTAAATTAAAAAAGAACTAGGTGACTAATATCACTAATTTTGTATTTAAAAGTATTCTTAAACAATACACATCGAAATAAAAATAAAATTCAGAGTCTACGCCTTATATTTTTTTTTAAATCTGTATTTGAATGTAAAATTTGGGTCTTTTTTTTCGGATAACACTAAAAAGTCGATAAAAAAAATCCACAGAGCATGAGGGGTGTTAAAGGGTCTAAAAGGCTAGCGGATGACTCCTTCAGTCGACCATTTCAATTTGGCACACGATGCACCAAACACCCTGTATATTCACTTCAAAAATAAATAATTAAATTAAAATAAAACAAACATTTAAGGGGGGCTCCCATACAACAAACGTGATTTTTTGCAATTTTTATAGATAATGGTATGGAACCCTTCGTGCGCGAGTCCAACTCGGACTTGTTTTCTATTGAAAAGTTTACACAAGTTCTTGATATTCCCACAAATGCACAATATTCCCACTTTTAGTAAGCACGCAACATATAAAGTTTTAAGGTAAACAGTATATCCCGTCCATATTATTTAGAGTGCACTTAAGACCGAGTGGCGACAAAATGGCAACTATAGAATCTTCAATATTTTACTTAGCAAAGATAAGAGAACCGATGGACACGTACCGAGATGGTGAACCCATTAACCTTAAGTTGTCTATGCACACATGATAAGGTTGCTTATCCACTGGATCGGAGAGAAGCGTAAAAATGTGTGGTGGTGAAGAGACTGAAGCTCTGTATTCATGGGTAAACAAAAGTTATTCTACATGTTATAGTTGCAAGCAGTATTTGTTGCTGCAACAATATTGCCCAGCTTACAAAAGCGTAATAAAGTAACGCTACACGTTTTAGTTGTTGCTGCAAGTGGTATTTGTTGCTGTAACAATGTTTCCCAGCTTACAAAAGCATATTAAAGTATCACTACATGTTTTAGTTGTTGTTGCAAGCAGTATTTCTTGCTGCAACAATATTGCCCAGCTTACAACAACCTAATAAAGTAACGCTACATGTTTTAGTTGTTGCTGCAAGTAGTATTTGTTGCTGTAACAATGTTGCCCAGCTTACAAAAGCGTATTAAAGTATCGCTACATGTTTTAGTTGTTGTTTCAAGCAGTATTTGTTGCTGTAACAATCTTGCCCAGCTTACAACAACCTAATAAAGTAACGCTACATGTTTTAGTTGTTGTTGCAAGTAGTATTTGTTGCTGCAACAATGTTGCCTAGCTTACAGAAGCGTATTAAAGTATTGCTACATGTTTTATTTGTTGTTGCAAACAGTATTTGTTGCTGTAACAATGATGCCCAGTTTAAAAAACCGTAATCGTCCCGGTCACGTTCATTTATTATTCATTTTTCTTCTTTTTTTTTCTTTCTTAATAAATTAATGTTACAAGTTTTAGTTGTTGTTGAAAGTAGTATTTGTTGCTGTAACAATGTTGCCCAGCTTACAAAAGCGTAATAAAGTAAAGCTACATATTTTAGTTATTGTTGCAAGTAGTATTTGTTGCTGTAACAATGTTTCCCAGCGCACAAAAGCATAATAAAGTAACGCTGTATGTTTCAGTTATTATTGCAAGTAGTATTAATTGTTGCTGTAACAATGTTGCTCGGCTAACAAAAGCGTAATAAAGTAAAGCTATATGTTTTATTTGTTGTTGTTGCTGTAACAATATTAACTAACTTTTATTCCCTTGAAATTGGGGCTTAACCAATAGAATTCCAGACAATTAACGTCTCAGCTCCACTTAGTTGGACATGCGACATAGCTGAAAGCGTGACAGCGACAGCGCTATAAGTGCGAGATTCTCAGATCCCACTTTGACTTTACTCTAAATAAAGCGAGTTAGCGGTTCTTATGAAAACCAACTTTTTCTATAAGCAAATAATGTTAATGTTTGAATATAAGCAACTGTGTCATACGAATATGAAAATTATTTGCTGGAACCAAACAAACATTCTATGCAAATAAACATTTTATATTCTAAAGCATAAGGTTTTTATTTGTATGAAACGCTAATTTTACTATGCAAAATAAACTCAAAGTGGGCTCAGCAAATCATGTCCTTAGTTTATAAAATTTTAAATGCAGAATGTAGATACGCTGAGCTGGGTCCGTTCACTTCAAGCAAAATACCATTTCAGATACTAATATTAATCTACATGGTCGTCACATGATCTGACCAAAATTATCTTTGGACTATAAAAGAGTTTGTTTCGGTCCTTCTTCTCAGTGTAGTCGGATAGGAAATACCAAACCCATTCCCCCTTATTACAAAACAAGTTTTATCTTCAGACCCAGGTTTAAAACATGGAGCCATTATTGAATTTCGAACTTTATTCCGACTATGGTAAAGTCCCTAAACACAAAACTGACAAATTGGTACCGAACTATGTTTTCAGTTTTGTATAAAGAAAGGTATTTCAATCACGGTTACGTTCTTATTACACAAACTGGCTCCATGGTTTAAGCCATGTCAAAATATAAATCTTGTTTTGTAATAAGGCGGTTTTAGTTTGAAAACATAATTTATTTTTGACATCCAAATGTGTTTGCACAAACCTACTTACAGAAATAAAAATCATTTATCACTTTTCCGTTCGCTTTGTCGCTTTTGCACTCTGATTTCGCGCCACTCATCTTCAGCAGAGCTCCGCTCCATTACTCCGAACTGATCAGTCGCTCCGCATCTATGCACAGGCAGCTTTAAGAGACTGTGTTTGCGAATAATTTTATGACTTCACTAACCACCTAAACTCACACATGAATTTTATTAGTCATAATTTTAAAATAAGCTACCCGTGTGTGAATGGGAATTCTGCTTAAGGGTGCGTGCACAAAAAAAAGTTTTTCGTCAATTATTATCTAATTGTGAGAAAGCTTGAAATAATTGAAACATTAAGTCTGAGTAACTATTAAATTACAGTTTTCGTGGTGATAAACCATTCGTGTTAGTCTCAGCACCTGTTAATAGTTTCATCACTTTTGCGCTCTCGAAAATATAGCATACTTCGCCGTTGATTTACTGAAGATATTGTATAATTATCACAAGGATAGCTAAAGCCCCGTGTGTGATTTTTAAATTTCTTGACAAGGTCTAAAAATTGGTTTTTTCAACATTGTTTTCTGAGACTATTTGTAACATTTTGATAGTTCTTTTTGCAATTTTTTTGATTTAAATATGGCTGCGTACATTACATATTTTTAATAACTTATTGAAGATAAATGTTCCTAAACTCAAAACGATATCGTCAATTTTGTGTGAAGAGATTATTTTTTACAATATTATACACCAACATTTTCGAATAAAAAATTGCTACTATTTGGAGATGAAGAAGTAATCTATCTGTGGCAATTATTAGTTACATTTGGTTTAGTTGAATTTTGCCGCAAAATGTACCGAATGTACCGTGCAAGTTTTTGTCAGATTTGCGAATGCGTCCTTAAGAGGCCGATGGATGCGTAGTTCATATATTCGTAATACCATAATAATTTGTAAATCAAAAATATTCTTAAAATTATATTCTAAATATTCTTCAAATTATTTTGGTAATATTACGTTTGTATGAACTACGCATGCTACGCCGGCCTGGTGTAACATCATTGTTCCTAACGTTTATATATATAACTAGCTGAGCCCGTAATTTCATCTGCTTGTATTTTGTGTTTCAACATTGTTTGATAGAAATATCCACGATGAAATGATATCCTTCTCCAAGTCTTAGGCTACCTATCTTTTAATTTTCATAACGATCAGCTCAGTGGTTTAGGTGTATAAAGGTTACAGACAGACAGAGTTATTTTAAAATACATGCATATTAGTATCGATAGGCTTAATAGACTGTAGATTTGTAGACCATTTTCTATTTTGTTAAGTACCTGGTACTTGTTGACGGGCCTACACTGTCCTCCCATACCTATTAACACTGCAATTTGAAAACATTGTAAAAGCCCATTATTTTTTAAAAATGCAACCGTGTATTTCTTGCCGGCTCTTCTCCATAGGAAACGACCAATTGGAACCGTGCACCTAGCTTCTCACGTTTCCTATGTCATACATCCTCTGTAATACATCACATGATAGCGCGTTCGTATTTCCGAAGATAGACGATGTTTAACGAAGCGCATATTTTTTCTGGGAAAACTGTAAATGCTTGTTCTAGTAGTGCCCAAGACTACTTGCCAATGTACTAATGACAGTATAAGAAGTGCCATTAGACCACTGCCTAGGTTCAGTATTTATTATTTAAAACGTTGTTTACGTAATGGTGCTTAAACTTCGCTTGCGATTTGTACTTTAAACATAAATGTTAGTTCTTGGTCAATACCAAGAACTGTACCTAAGCTCAATACCACGTTGTGTGTTGATCGATAGAGTATATACATGAGTTGCATTTGTTTCATTATCTTTTTTATTGTAATTACTAATTAGGTATTCTTGGTCCTACAAGAATGTTGTCCAGGACCATTTTATCCACTTTTTTTCTAGCATATTCTATCCTGCTTCGAGCAAAGACGATCCTCCACTTCCTTGCAGAATTAAAAGAGGAATAAACTTGTAATTACCTGAACAGATAATCGATACAATTGATTAGGTTTTCCGAAAACTGGGGTGATTCTTTTCATCCATCTATTTCAATTAAACAAATTCTTCAAACAAACACTTTATATACTCTCCCCGTTGAAACTGTTTGAAAACTCAGCAAAAACTCAAAAGACATTATCAAGTCAATTAGAAGTTCGAGTGACCTGCGGGCTAATTGCGTAACACACTATCAGTAGGAATCCTTTTCAATTTGACAGTTCAACAACATTCATTGCGTTATTTACGTTGCTGAGCAGACAAATTTTTCGAACTATGAAGCAATGGATTAGCAATTAACTTCAAAATCACGATTCCGATTCAAACTGCGTTACGCAATTAGGGTACTGTTAATGAAGGAGTTTCAGGTATCTGTGTAATAACGTCACCGAAATCAGTGCATTTAGGAGCCGGATGATACAGGCTATAGATTAGTTCCCGGTTAAAATTACACTATGAAAAAATGTGGAGCTTCTTTTCATCCGTTTATTTAAATCAAATAGATTAACTTAAGTAATCTTTATACCAAATCACATCATCAAATTCTTCAAACAAACGGTTTAGAAAGTCTCCCCGTTGAAACTGTTTGAAAACTCAGCAAAAACTTGAAAGACATTATCAACCCAATTGGAAGTTCGAGTGACCTGTTAATTAAGGAGTGGCACGTACCTGTGTAATGACGTCACCGAAATCAGTGCATTTAGCCACCGGATGCTACAGGCTATAGATTAGTTCCCGGTTAAAATTAGGCTATGAAAAAATGTGGAGATTTTTTTCATCCGTCTATTTGAATCAAATAGGTTAACTTAAGTAATCTTTATACCAAATCACATCATCAAATTCTTCAAACAAACGGTTTAGAAACTCTCCCCGTTGAAACTGTTTCAAAACTCAGCAAAAACTTGAAAGACATTATCAACCCAATTGGAAGTTCGAGTGACCTGTTAATGAAGGAGTTTTAGGTACCTGTGTAATGACGTCACCGAAATCAGTGCATTTAGACACCGGATGCTACAGGCTATAGATTAGTTCCCGGTGATTTTTTTCATCCGTCTATTTTAATCAAATAGGTTAACTTAAGTAATCTTTATACCAAATCACATCATCAAATTCTTCAAACAAACGGTTTAGAAACTCTCCCCGTTGAAACTGTTTCAAAACTCAGCAAAAACTTGAAAGACATTATCAACCCAATTGGAAGTTCGAGTGACCTGTTAATGAAGGAGTTTTAGGTATCTGTGTAATAACGTCACCGAAATCAGTGCATTTAGGAGCCGGATGATACAGGCTATAGATTAGTTCCCGGTTAAAATTACACTATGAAAAAATGTGGAGCTTCTTTTCATCCGTTTATTTAAATCAAATAGATTAACTTAAGTAATCTTTATACCAAATCACATCATCAAATTTTTCAAACAAACTGTTTAGAAAGTCTCCCCGTTGAAACTGTTTGAAAACTCAGCAAAAACTTGAAAGACATTATCAACCCAATTGGAAGTTCGAGTGACCTGTTAATTAAGGAGTGGCACGTACCTGTGTAATGACGTCACCGAAATCAGTGCATTTAGCCACCGGATGCTACAGGCTATAGATTAGTTCCCGGTTAAAATTAGGCTATGAAAAAATGTGGAGATTTTTTTCATCCGTCTATTTGAATCAAATAGGTTAACTTAAGTAATCTTTATACCAAATCACATCATCAAATTCTTCAAACAAACGGTTTAGAAACTCTCCCCGTTGAAACTGTTTCAAAACTCAGCAAAAACTTGAAAGACATTATCAACCCAATTGGAAGTTCGAGTGACCTGTTAATGAAGGAGTTTTAGGTACCTGTGTAATGACGTCACCGAAATCAGTGCATTTAGACACCGGATGCTACAGGCTATAGATTAGTTCCCGGTGATTTTTTTCATCCGTCTATTTTAATCAAATAGATTAACTTAAGTAATCTTTATACCAAATCACATCAAATTCTTCAAACAAACGGTTTAGAAACTCTCCCCGTTGAAACTGTTTGAAAACTCAGCATAAACTTGAAAGACATTATCAACCCAATTGGAAGTTCGAGTGACCTGTTAATTAAGGAGTGGCAGGTACCTGTGTGTAATGGCGTCATAGGAATCAGTGCTATTAGGCGCCGAGTGCTACGGGCTACTGGTTATTTCCTTGAATTGTGGTATAACGATATTAGCATGTTTTAATTTGTGAGTTGATCGCGGGAATTGAGGACAAATAGTTTGTGTATTGCGTATGTTCTAGAATATTTTTATGATAGATTTTACTTTCCGTTTGTCCGTTTTGTGTCGTCAAAACTAATCGCTTAGTTTAGAAGAACCTAAGAAGACGATACGTTTTAAAGACACGCAAAGCGTCTCTGTTTAATACTGTTTATAGATACAGATAGATGTATTTCGCCAGCTGTTTCACGCTGGTAGCACACCGCCGCCACAAAACCATAGCAGCGAAACCGCAGTAGTTGAATTCAACTGGCTCGCGTCATGTTCCGCTACTCGCATCCGATTCGAGTAGCGGAACATGACGCGAGCCAGTTGAATTCAACTACTGCGGTTTCACTGCTATGGTTTCGTGGCGGTGATGTGCTACTAGCATTAGTCCCTTCTTTAAAGTACACACAGCGTTAGTATGTGCTAACCCCTCAAGTTTTTAAATGTTACACTGCTACAACATTGAATTCGTTACGAATAATTTAAAGAATACTTTAAAAAGAGTTCATTAGTTTGACTTGGATTTGAACCATCGCATCAACGACCATCGTCATACTCATACAGCAGTTTGACGAAAATCTCAAAAAAAAAGTCCTTATAATAATTTTATTTATTTTGCCACCAAATAAAATTTATCTGACCTAAATTAAACCCAGGCAGGATCATATGTCAGTAGTAGCGGTTGCAGGCGCTAGAACCACAAGCCTTTCTATTTTCTGATTTTAAAAATTAGTATTTCAAAAATCTCATTTGAATCGCGATGTCGAAATACAAAATTTCTTAGGTTTTTTTCTAAATTGTGGCGTTTTACGTTGCATGTTGACCAAAATTTAATTTAATAAAAACGAAAGAAATACATTTCGTGGGTTACCTTGCTTTGTTATATAGATACTGTTATCGTTTGATACGATACGTTACGATAACAGTATCTATATAACAAAGCAAAATGCTGAACTTTATCAAAGCCAGTATAGTGTAGTACCACTTTTCCGGCCCGAAAACTACGCTATAGTTATCCGATATCCGGTTTCTCTGTGAAAATATAAAATTTCCATGCCACAGCAATTGGTTAGACTTGGATAGCTAGCTTTTTTTAGTTTTTTAGCCTACATTTTTACTACAGAAAATTCCGATATAAACTTTTGCAGGATGTCGCAAGTAAAAAATGATTTTAATAGCATTTAACATTTTATTCTGCTATGAAATCATGCATCATTATCGAAACTCATAAAATATATTACATTTTCTGGTCTTCTATTACCTACTCACAGTGTTTCAAAATAAACCATAAATATCCACACCAATATCTATATTTTTTCGCCACACCTGCATCCATCCTTTCATGCTCAAATAAATCTAAAATTAAAACCTTACTCAGCTAACTCACATTTTTGTTTCATGGTAGAATTAGCATCGACACTCGAAATCTAAGATCCATCATTTGCATTCATCAGCTTGGTCGAATAGAAAGAAAAATAAAGAAAGAAAAAACGTTTATTCTGCACAAACAAAACGCACGTTACAAAGAAACAACACAAATTGCACACAAACAAAGTAGCCAAAAGCCCCGCAATCAAACAATAAAAAGTTCGACAATCTTGTCTATTGCTAGATGTCAGGGCCAGGGACCAAAGACAATTTAAACTGCATAGTACTCTGTGGTGTTGCGACACTGGCAAATGACAACAAACAAACAATCAAAATAAAAACAAAATGCTGATTGCCGAGTGGAAAAATAACTACTTTTGAAACAAACAAATAACTTTATCACAAACACTTAAACCGTGCGTCGTATCTGCGCAAGAACAGGTCATTGCTCAGCAAAATACTGTGACTTCGGACAAACTTATCGTCAACAGTGCCGATTTTCAGCAATTTACAACTCGAATGACGTAATGACGTCCCCCTGTGTGACATAACAAATCGGGTAAGTAAATATAATTTCAAATCGGGTAAGTAAGTAATAAGAATTAAGTGTGATTCGAGCTGATTATTATAAATGTAGTATGTAAATAGAAATAAAAATAAACGTATATACTTATTTATATTAAATGCGTAACTTCGCGAACGAATCACTGTCTCCTAAGATACAGGCCATATAGTTTAAAGACAGGATTTTTTTTTTTGTTATTATAGACAATTTTTTAATTTTTTTCCACTTGTGTCCATTGTTAGTTTATTAAGTATTAGCATGTAACTAGTATACAACTCGTGTCTATGTATATTTTGAATCAATAAACTTATTAGGTATTATTTTGGTAAACAAGTTTTGTTTCTTAGCTCTTTGGCTAGTTTAAGCTACATTAACGGGTCTAAGCCAAGTCAATGTAGCGTGTGTGGTGGTGTTTTCATTTTTTTAACGGAGAATTATTGTTATTATTAACGGATATAAATTATATGACGGAAGCCATATTGTTTAAGAGCTGCGAGAGGCGGCGACTAGATGGCGCTAGTGCAACGTGCACCATAAACAAATTTTAATTCTATCGGTCATTTGATTTAAAAGACTTGAAGTCAATTGAGTGAAATATTGTAACGTTACCCCCCACTAGCGGATCGCCTTTATAACGAGCTACGCTGTTGAGTCGGTACGCACTTTGAACGGATGCGTCGTGGTGCACGGACCACTGTCTCTCGACAGTCAGTACTTCCCGGTTATTGGATGTGGAATGTTGTCTCCGACAAATTAGTACTATCCTTATTGCGGTGGGTGCATGGACCACTGTCCCTGACAGTCAGTACTGCCCTATGTGACCGCCACTACCATTATTAGTTATTTAATTAATTTCATTTCTATATTCCCTCGATTTAAAATAACTGATAGTTCGATTGAAATAGATTTCTGTTTTGCCATATCTGAGTATTACTTCTGATGTCTGGACCTATCCCGACATCAGAAGTGGGATACGAAGACCACACCACTTCTGGAGACTCAGCTTCCAATATCATGCAAGACCAGATGCTTTTGTTTAGTAATGGCATGCAAGCCTTAATTTCTAAAATCGTTGGAAGTTTGTCATCTACCTCCCGTACACTGAGTCCATTAGTCTCATTTGACCGTAATGCGTCCGCACGCATCGTGTTTAATGAAGGAGAGTATTACTTGTAAATTTAGAGGTAGAAGAGTAAATGATGTGGTATAGTAGTGTAGTAGGTATGGGCAATAAAAAAATATCAAGAATACTTTGCAATTGCTGTGTCAGGCAGAAATTAACGATTTCGCGACGGAGTTTCTATTCCAAGTTTTGCTAGATATGTACTTGCGTAGTAACATCGTATTGACTCGAGACATTTTAAGTAACGGTTTTTGTTCGAGCAACTGAATTAATTTTGCCTAGAACTATAAACGTGTGTAAAGCTATTTAGACTACGGCAATAATTAATTTTATCGATTAGGTTCTTGTCGGTTTCTTTTTCGTGATAACTGAGGGGTTGTTTCTTTGACTAAAATGTTCACATTATCCATTTTAACGTAGTAAATCAATTAAAATGCGGCACGAAAAACTTCTGTCAGTTAAAACAATCTCGCGCTCCTGATTGGCTGAAAGGATTAGACGTCTCGCTCTTGATTGAATGAAAGGATTTGACTAAATTTGTTAATAAACTTCGAAGGATTTGACTGAGTTGGATACTGACGTGTATTTTAAAACCGGTTTTTGCCTTAATTTAAGTGGATTTGACTAATTTTGTAAATGACAACGATGTACCAGTTGATAAAAGACGTGACCTTGTAAACATCTTAGAATTATACTCTGAACTTTTTTTAATAACGGTTTTCCGACAACACGTGTTAACACTGGTGAGTTGGAGGTAGGGATTGTAAATATTCGATAATTTTTAGTATTCGAATACTTCTTCAGCCTTGTTCGAATTTTTCGAGTGATGTTCGAACTGTTCGAGTGATGTTAGAGTTATTTACTCGAACAACTCGGTATTCGAATATTTGATTGCAATACCTATTTGAAAGTAAGATTGATAGACCCTAATCGTACAGTGCAAAGATGTTCTTACAGACTGTCTCCGGACGTAAGTCGAATCATGCGCGATAGGGCTAATTTACTGTTGCAAGCCTAAATAATTAGACCCAGTAGTAGTAATGTAAATTAATGCGAATTCTTCATTCTTACCATGCTAATTGCTAATGCTATGCTATTTGCTAAGTGTCATCCCATCAGTACCCAGTAGTACGCCGTTTGCTAGGCCAGCCCTTTTGGTTATAAAGTATGATGGATCAGACCGTATGTGCATAGATTATAGAGACATTAATAATAATAAAGTGACAGATCGTTATCCATTACCGTTGATTTCTGACCAGATTTCTTTACAAAGTTACATCCAAAATATAAGGGACCGTTTGAGGTCATAGAGGTTCTTTGACGGTGATCGCTACACATTGAGAGCGTATTTACAAGTACTATCGTGGACGCTGGCGCCTAGCCGCTTTTCGACCTTATTACTAGGAGCATGGGGTTGAGAAGTGGTCGGGCGGTGGTATCCTCGATGGTACGTGCATGATAGCCATTTGAAGTGGAAGACGTTGAGTCGAGTGATAGTGGTGAATCTTGGTTCGGCTGGTTGGACCGTACCAGTAACCATTCATTTCGTAGCCGTAGTCCGTTAGAAGTCGGTATCTGCTTATAGTAGTCCGTGGATGAGCAGTGCGCTTGTGGCTCTAGTAGAGGTCGGGTCTTGTAGTGACCATAGTCCGTGGGACTCGGAATTCAGGAGAATTCAGTGAAAAAAAAACATCGGGTTTGTTAAACGGGCTTAGTGAAAAGTCACAGGCCACTGATAAGATTCCTACTTTGTGTTTTGTTATGCTCTAAGGCTGATTTATGAATTGCTCTCACATGTTTAGTTTGATTTTGTCTTTTGCGAGATGCGCGATAAATCTTTGACTTCGACTTTGAATTTCCTGATTATTGATAACATGTTAATTTTCTTCTAAGTTCTCGTTGATTTATAGTAATATGGTACTCTAGTTTAATTCAAAATGAAATAAAGCGTTAGGTTTAAAGAGTACTTTGACGAACGAAATAGGGAAAAGGGTGTCTGGTATAAAACTATACATTGTCAGCCTCCTCGTATACCGTAGTTTGCTATCAAGGAAATGAGTAGGCATCATATTGTTCTATTTCATTGATTACGCTTTGGTCCCATCCCGCAAGTTTCGTTATTTGATGAACAAAGTAAATTCTCCCAATTGTGAAACATGCGGATCGGTTGAAGATGTTCACCATCTACTTATAGAGTGTACTAAGACTAAGAAGGAAAGAGAATCATTGTTGAGTGCAGCAAAAGGTAATGAATATGATATTGGTAGATATGTTAAAGTTTTGGCGCAGCCTTCACCCGAGATAGAAAACCTACTTACTGATTTGTTTAGACATTAATAATTTATATTGTATTTGTAGAGTTAATTTAGAATAATTTAAGTTATGATGAGGCTGGCATGCCACTGTGGATAAAAGCCTCATTTCGACTTTATTGAACCCTGATAAATCAGACGTTCACTTCATTTAATGGCTGACGACAATGATGACAAGACCTTGATGACATAAGGAGATTGGCATCTGAAGGCGTTGAGAAGTCCGCGCGTTATGATGAAAGTCGTTTTGATAGTACAAAGGCAAGCGTGAGTAGGTTCTCTGTCGGTGAATTCGTGCTTATTGGAACGAGAAGCGTTCTATGTTAGAGGGTTTGGTTTCCGCACTTAGTCCTTCATGTGGACCATTGTGCGTGTTATTCCAACCAGCCCACCTACCTCCAGAAGCTGATTAGGTCTTCTGTACCCTAATTGCGTAACACGGTTTGAATCGGAATCGGAGTGATTTTGAAATATATTGCTAATCCATTGCTTTCTATGGTAGAAAAAAAATGTCTGCGCAACAACGTAAATAACGCAATAAATGTTGTTGAACTGTCAAATTGAAACCGATTCCTATTGATAGTGTGTTACGCAATTAGCCCTCAGGACTGCATAGGATATCTGTGAAGGATCTGAGTGACCCGAGGGTTTCTGTTCAGATCTGGGTGACGCCTGTGCAGTCAAAGAGCACATGTGAAAGCCTCCATACAAGCCCTGCACAGAGGGCTGTGCGTTATACCTATTGTGTGGAAGTGTTTGTTTAATGATCAGTGTCCCATGATGGTCCCCGTCACCGGACGCAGGCCGTTCCTGTCCAGGCGTAGCAAGCGCCTGGTTAGCCTGCCATCTAGGGATGGCATGGCTTTCCTGGATTGCCTGCAGCCCGGTGTCGAGGTCCACCAGTTCTTCGCTTGTGTGTGGATGAACTCCTGTAGCCAGAACGAACGAGGAGCGTAATCAAACTAACTTTGAAGTGAAGTATAGAGGCCCTTTCAAATTGTTGAAGTGTTAGATGACAATCGGTATGTTTTAAAAATTTCTAGTTAACAAGCGTACTTACAAACGCTCATGACCGTGTTTGGAAGATGCCCGATGCCAAGTACCAATTCAGATTGTAGACGAAATAGATGAGTTGGCATCACTTTAGTTTCTGTAACAGATTCTCGGTTCAGTGGGTCGGAGACTATACCAGAGTATCGTAGTGCTCAATGAGTAGTCCATGGGTACGCGGTAGGCGGTAGCTCTGGGTGGTATAGTCGGGTTTTGCCTAGAAGCAAAGACCATAGAGTCAAGGGTTGACTCGGTATTCCCGTGGGAAATAGTGTGTGTTCAGATCAGCTTAAGCTTACAATTCAAACGATCTGCTAAGGCTGGAAGTGGCTACAAGTCTCTCAAAGTGACCATGAATGAGATACCTGAGGTTTTGTTTTCTTTGCTCGGTAATCTCAAAACTAGATAGTTCCAACTAGAAGGTTGGTCTAGTTTATAGTTTCTAAAATTTGGTTTCAAATTGCTTGGAAATTAAAATGGATTTTAAAAAGATAGTTCTCAAAACTTAAATGCCAGTCGTGTCTTAGAATAAAAAAAAAACATTATCGATTGGTTCACAAACGGTAATTATTAATTCTGAAGATACTTTATCTATGGATTCTGAGGCGACTGTATCTTGTAATTCTGTTCTGTATAACCCAGTACCGGAACAAGGTCCCTTGCTGGATGACTAAATGTACTAGAACTAGTACTAGTTTATATAGTAGGGGTTGCAAGAGTTGTGACCTAGTCCAGTTTTAGCTGAAGGGGTTTCACCTGCTTTTGTGGGTTGATAACTAGCCCAGCGCTTTGTGAGCTGCAGGAATCTCACCTGCTTTAGTGGGTGACGATTTAGACCAGCATGTTTGAACTGTAGGGGTCTGTTGTAAAGAAATACCTAGACCAGTGATATTTGCTATTTTGATATGTAACGATGATTGTGATTTGTGAATTAATGAAAGTCCTTTTTTAATTTTTTTGGATGAATTTATACACTCAAGGACGAGTGATTTATCAGAATGGCCGTGACGGAAGCCATATTGTTTAAGAGCTGCGAGAGGCGGCGACTAGATGGCGCTAGTGGAACGTGCACCATAAACAAATCATTAATTCTATCGGTCATTTGACTTAAAAGACTTGAAGTCAATTGAGTGAAATATTGTAACGTTACCCCCCACTAGCGGATCGCCTTTATAACGAGCTACGCTGTTGAGTCGGTACGCACTTTGAACGGATGCGTCGTGGTGCACGGACCACTGTCTCTCGACAGTCAGTACTTCCCGGTTATTGGATGTGGAACGTTGTCTCCGACAAATTAGTACTATCCTTATTGCGGTGGGTGCATGGACCACTGTCCCTGACAGTCAGTACTGCCCTATGTGACCGCCACTACCATTATTAGTTATTTAATTAATTTCATTTCTATATTCTCTCGATTTAAAATAACTGATAGTTCGATTGAAATAGATTTCTGTTTTGCCATATCTGAGTATTACTTCTGATGTCTGGACCTATCCCGACATATATATTAACGGATTATTATTATTATTAATATTAACAACACACCACATGCTTTCATATTGTATCACAATCAAGTCAAGAAGGTATATTATACACATAGCTATATCTCCCATTTACACTTATTCATCTCCTTTGATACAAGGAATTTCTTTTCATCATCAACATTTCAGCCGAAAGACGTCCACTGCTGGACATAGGCCTCCCCCAAGTACCGCCACTTCGACCGGTTCTGTGCTTCCCGCAGCCAGGAATTTCATTTAGCTCCAAAAAGCTTCTTTTTTTTTTGTTTCTATCCTTCTCTGGTATCCTAGGCAAAGTCAAAGTCAAATTATTTCAAACAGGCACATAAAAGGCACTTTTGAACGTCAAAAGCCTTCCTCCACTCCTTACAACTTTTGCTAGGCCACGCGTCGTCCTTCCAGTTTGGATGGAACTTGATAAACCACACATTACTATTACAAACTAATTTCCACCCACATGTATAGAACTGTTAACAACTGCACCTTTACGAGAACACTTTGATGCCAAGCACCCAGCTTAAGGGTCGACAAATAATTCATTCGTGTGCCCACAACCCTCATTCGAGTCGTCGCTATAAGAAGCTATAGCTGACTTCTGTGTTGTACTGTACTAACGGGTTCTTATAGATTTACATAACACATGGCATACTAATTTGTATGCATTCTATGTACTTAGCAGTAAAAGTCTCGTATAAACAAACACATCCATACCCACAAGCGTAGACGCGCTGAGCTAATTCACAAATTGCCATGACATACGGCTGCCCAAAGTTCCTAACTTGGGGCTTTGTTTTGGACATCCGGGCTCAAACTCCATCCATTAGCTGTAATTGGACGAAACCCTTTATAATGACTTTTAGAAAAAAAATTAAGTGAGTTCATCGAAGTTGTACTTTTTGGGAGCAAGCCTCGGTAATTTTATGCCGTCATCAGTTCTGCTATGTTCGGTTCAGCTTCCATCATAAACATGGAGTGATTTTTTTGGAAATTAACTTTTAAGCGGGACTTCGCTAATGGGTGAGTTGGTGTAAGTTTCTAGTACAAACGTGGTGATTTAACATCGGCCATGTTTTTTGATACAGAATGGATGGTAACAGTTGGATGAGAGTTGCCGAAAATCTAGATGAGTGACGTGCCATTGGAGCGGCCTATGCCTAGCAGTGGGCTTATTTCTCAAATCCCCCTGAAAGTCCCCCTTGAGGGCGAAAAGTGGACTCAATAAAAAAAGTCTAGAATTCCCCCCTGATAACCCCCCTCAGGGGCTATGCACCATATGACCGCAAAACCCAGCCAGATCGATTACACATCAAACCGTTTATTCAAGGTCCATCGGTAATTTGACTGCGTAAAACTGAACGATTTCAGGCACGTAACCGATCCCGTCCAGTTTATTACTGTTTATATCGTAACTTTGTATGCTTATTACTATAAACACCACTTTATCGTGTTTGGGAGTTATGGCTCTAAAGATAGGATCTGAGTAAAAGTTCATGTTTTGTTAGAGGTGACGTTGAGGACCCCTTGGATATTTGAAGGGCTATTGGAATCTGAGGAGTTTGGTAAAAGTTGGTTGAAGTGTCCAGAATTCGATTCGGAGGAGAAATAAGAAACATACCGTAATGTGATAAAAGAAAAAAGTTGTATAGTTAGATACTATTCATATAGGTATTTAATTAGCGTACTATCAAAAGTTGTAGGAGTTTGAAGAGGCTAGAATTTGATCCGGGAGAGAAATAAGCAAGATTTTTTAATACGAACAAAGGAAATGACACTTGGAAGAATATACGAGTATAATATAGAATCTAATTAAAAACTGCGTTAATGTAGGTAATAAATTAACAAAAGAATTTGCTACAAAGGTATCATACAAAAAAATCTAATCAAAACGTATACCTACTCAATTTTATTAATCTTTTTTTTTTGTTGGAGGGGAAATTATCATATAACTTCTCCCGCTCAGGGCGGAGCGGTAGGGCGTGTCAGACTTTTACTGACTAAAACCCACCCATGTTCCTTCCGTTGCCTGTTTGCCAGGGCCATGATATCCCTTTCGGACAAACTCTCAACTCTGGCAGGAATGTTGTTATTCATAATATATTAATTTTATACACGAAAAAATTAAGGGCACAGAGGGTGGATCAAAAAAAGTTCTATCTATATCAATTTTGTTCTAGGTATTACTTGATCATCACTAATTACTATTCATCCTTAGGTTTACGAAATAGCTTTAATTTGTACAGCCTTTGTGAAATAATTTTATTTATATAGTTTAATACAATTATAACGAATATTACTACCTCGCTATTTCTGACAAATTAAATTCTAGGTTTTCACTTTGAGGCCCACTTTGAGGTTTTGAATTCATATTTGGCGAAATACAGGTTGTTACAATACAATTTGTGTATAATCAAATTGTAGGAAATAGGATGGGGCACCAGGCAAAAGGACGTAATTATGCTGACCTAATTGGTGATGTCCTTCAAAAAGGTGCGTAGTACCTAAGTAGATTAGTACTTAGATACTACGCACCCTTTACTTATTTGAACTATTGATTTCGGTTGAACACTATTCTTCGAAGAATGAAATACATTTTTTGGATAAACATCGTTCCTCTGTAAATCCATGACGTGCACATCCCGCGATAGCCAGTGACAACATATCGACGTGTGTTACAAAAAACCCGCCAAGTGCATGTCGGACTCGCGCACGAAGGGTTCCGTACAATTATTATCTAAGGTCAATTGCAGTTTACGATTTATGACGTATTAAAAAAAAATAACATATTAGATCTCATTCAAACTAATTTTCTGTGGAAGTTTACATGGTAATGTACATCATATATTTTTTTCAGTTTTATCATTCTCTTATTTTAGAAGTTACAGGGGGGGGGGGGCACATTTTACCACTTTGGGGAAGTGTCTCTCGCGCAAACTATTCAGTTTAGAAGAAAATTATATTAAAAATCTCAATATAATTTTTGAAGACCTATCCATAGATACCACACACGTATGGGTTTGATGAACAATTCAGTTCTAAGTATGGGGAACCCCCAAAATTTATTGTTTTTTTTCTATTTTTGTGTGAAAATCTTAATGCGGTTCACAGAATACATCTACTTACCAAGTTTCAACAGTATAGTTCTTATTGTTTCGGAAAAAAGTGGCTGTGACATACGGACGGACAGACCGACAGACATGACGAATCTATAAGAGTTCCAAATACAGTTAATAGTTCTTTACTTAATAGGTTACAGGAAAATCTTTATGAAGTCTATGGTGTTAAAATAACATGGTAAATATTTTAATATTGTGCGTACAAACTTACATTTGCAGTTGGAATGTATGAATAGAATAGAATAGACATTTATTTTACAAATATGGGTAATACTTAGTAGGTGACAAGATGCTTAGCAATATTTCACCATTCGGCATGCAAACATTTATATTATTATTCACTTAAGTCTAACCAAAGGCAAATTCATTAATACAGAGCAATTCAGCAAAACAATTCATCCGATAAAACTCGGTCACACTGTGGTACGTCTTATCCTTTAAAAAATTACGTAATCTACTCTTAAACTGCACTGTTGTTAAGTCTGTCCAACTACTTGGTAATTTATTATAAATAATTGTGGCCATACAGTAGACACTATGGGAGAACATGTTTTTTAACTACATATAATGTTAAGTTTGTAAAAAAACATGGTACATTAATTGTACGGAAGCCTCGCCACGCGAGTTCAACGCGCACTAGACCAGTTTTTTGTTTATAATAAATGCTCTACAATAAAGTGTTTAATTCAATCAACTCAGCCTATCGCAGTCCACTGTTGGACATAGGCCTCTCCCAGGCTGCGCCACAACACCCTGTCCTCCACCTTCCGCATTCAGTCTGACCCAGCCACCTTCTTAAGGTCGTCGGTCCATCTAGCTGCGGGGCGTCCCACACTACGCTTGCCGATACCTACGTGGTCTTCACTCCAGCAGGACTCGTCTGCTCCATCGGCCATCGGTCCTTCGAGTGTTTAATTACCAAAACGCTAATAAAATACTCAAGAAACTGTCAAACCAGCTCAATCCAAAATCAATCAACTTTTATGGGTCCTGAAGGAAACTTTCATCATCCTTTCCAACTACGACAATTGCGTCATTACCTTTCACAACCACGTCATTCCGGTGTGAACATAACTTACGCAGACAGGATAAGCCCGGAACTACAAAGTCGTAAAGCCAATTTGACAAGTTCGCCAATCTTGTCCGAACTTGTTCGGAGCTTCCTTGAGGAAGGAAAAGCTGCACTAAAAGATATGCAGAAGATATGCGACGTTTAAAATTAAATAAGTAGTAGGTATAAATGCTGTGGAAATGCGTTCCTTGCTAAGCATGTGTGGTGTGACTATAAATGATAGACTGAAAGATGATGTGGTATAGTAACGGTGTGGTTTCAAAGAAGATGTAGTGATGTGACAAAAATTTAAAAGAGTATGCTTAGATTGTTTGGTCATGTTGAGAGGATGAATGAAAGGCGACTAATAAAAGGCAGAAGTAAGTGGAAACGCTGACGCCCAAGAAGGACATAATTATAGTGACCTAATTGGTGGTGTTCTTCAGAAAAGTCTGGTGCGTAGTGCTCGCAACCGGCGTGAGTGTATGACAAGATGTATGAACGTAAACGAAGCAAAAGGAGTATGTAAGGAGCGTGGTAGGTGGCGTTCTATAGTTTCTGCCTACTCCAAAGGAAGAAGGCGTGAGTTTATGTGTAATGTCAAAATCAATCTGCACAACCTTTTCCCAAATATGTTGGAGTCTGCGGCTGGTCTAACTGAATCAGCTCAATACCAGTATTTTGCAAGGACCGACTGCCTATCTGACCTTCACAACCCAGTAACTTGGTAACACAATACTCCTTGGTAAGTCTGGTTGTCAGACTTTTTGTGTTCTGAATACCCGTAACCACTGTCAAATACCCATATATAATATTACTCATTACCCATATTAAGTGGATTGAAACAAATATGGAACTAGACATTAGGTACCGGACGGCCCTCTTAGATTTGTAATTTTTCATAGTGTACCGGGTTCTGCTAGTCAAGCCCTTTCATTTGATACCCAGATTGAGGGGAGTGTGAAAAAACGTGTAATGGGCCATTTTTTTGGCGGCCATATTAGATTTGGATTTTTTTCATAGTTAAATGTATTTTACTAGTCAAGCCCTATCATTTAATACCCATATTGAGGGGGTTGTAGAAAAATATGTAGTCCACCACTGGTCGCGACGATAGGTCTTAGTATATAATGAATATAAAAGGAAACATGAAATTAGAAAGACTGTCGGTTAAAAGCAAACGAGATTAGGGATGTTAATAAAAACGCGTAAGCGCAGCTGTGCGTGAAGGCGTGCAACAGCTCACTGTCGTGGCACGGGGGCGCGCGTTAAGCCGTGCGGCCGTCTTACCGTCGCTGCCCCCGCACCCCTCGTTCACTGCCGCCAGCGCGCGGCGTTGTTGAGAAGACTGGTCTCAACACCCACTCTTTTGGGGCGGCGGCCATCTTGAATTTACAAAGATATTGAATATATTCAATTATATTATCATCAGAACTAAAGATGTGTACCAAATATCAGATCAATCTGTCATCAGGAAAGTGGTAAATTTCAATGACTAAATTTTACCTAAAAAATAACCAGGGCAAGCTAAATAAAACCGTTTAAAAATAGTATTTTGTATCGTGTGAATACATTGAGAACCTTTAAATGCTATCTCAAAAATTAATTTGACATTGAACTATTTCTGAACTGAAGCAATTTCAGTTGGGTGAGTATGTTTGATTTGAAACCTTAATTGCAATGTACTGTCGAACAGAATTTAATCTTCTTCGCACTCTGTGCTTAAAACAGATGTTAGGGAATAAAATGACAATTAAATACAGTACAGCTTTCAGAATCTTATCGCCCAAAATGTCGCAGATAGTTTATTCTTAATGGTTGTAATAATTAAGATTGATCGAGCTTAGAGCATGAACTGATGTTGTAAACTGTACATTAAAATAACAATTACGATGTTGTGTTAAGTATAGTCGACCTTGTAATTGCTTTACCGCAGTTACTTATGGTTACCGAGTGTACAAACGCTGTGAATGTGTGTGTAAGCGCAGAATCCTCGGTACCATCCGAGACAATAGCGAATTGGGAAGTGTGTGTGTGTTATTTGTTGACGCTACTCGTCATAACGCACACATTCACAGCGTGTATGTAATTCATGCCCTCACGCCACTAGCTGCCGCAGGAGAAACCCTGGGCGTCGGGAGTCGCAGGCCGATTCCCGGCCACCATAGGCGTGGGCTTGCGGATGGTGAGTGATGGGTAGCTCGTCGTCCGATAAGGGCCAGGCTCGGGTCGACGGCGCGTTGTATCCTACGCGCGCCTCTAAGAGATGTCAGTATGAACTGACGGGGTCCGTTAGGGCCCGTCATTTTGTACAATCATACTGTGATAATTTCAATCACCTTCAGATGTTGATCGCTTTTATTTGGACTTTGACACATTATTATACTCAAAAACATTAAACTCATTATAGTGATACACAATACAAGATTCTAAGTATGTTCAAGATTCTGATAGATTGATTGTACACAGCTATATGGGTGTGAGTTTGTCGAGAAAATAATTTAAAATGGAGCAATGAAAAATAACTTAACTATGAGATGGAAATGGTGCTCACATAGAGCACCATTTGTATCTATCTCATAGTTAAGTTATTTTTCATTGCTTCATTTTTAATTATTTTTACTTATTGTGTTATAGTAATTTTATTTTATTCTAGGTGCATCGTCTTCACATAAATAATCTTATATTTAATGTACTTAAACAAAATATTGTAAAACATTTTTTAATAGAGTAACGGTGGAGTTTCTTGCCCATTCTTCTCCATACGAAACTACCTTTTGGAATGGGCAACAAGAAACAATTCAATTTTTTTTGTAAATGTTGACGTTCAAAAGTGCCTCCTATTTATTTATTTATTTTATTATTTATGTACACACAGATAAATACAAAGAGATATGACATAATAATAATTTAGTACAAAGGTACTGCTTATTTCTTAAGAAATTTCTTCCAGCAGACCTGCGAAAGGAGAAATGAAAAAGAAATGTAGACAATAATAAATAATAAAAATAATAATATAATGTTCCTATGTGCCTATTTGAAATAAATAATTTGACTTTGACTTTGAGATTGAAATAATGCTGGGAAGACATTCGGATAATAATTACCTATTGGCGATGTTAGATTCAGAAAAGTTTTATTTTTATTTTTATAAATGGAAACTGAATGTACACATTCAGTATTATTTATTTGTTTTAACCTTTCTTCGAATCTGCGATTTTTTTAAAGTTAATGCTTAATTTTAATGTTACGAAGTTATTACCTAGTCGAACAAAATACCAATCAACAACAATTCTAACGTTTACTGTGTCGTATACTCAGAAGCGGTTTTATTGGTTATTCAAATAAATTGATAATTGAAGCACAGTATGATTGTTAGACAGTAAAAGTGATGAACTATAAAATTAAACCATCACTTTTCAGTGCTTTGCAATAATCATTGAAATTTTAATACTGATTGGCAATTCCGTTTAATGAATAGAATAGAATACTCTTTATTATGTACACCATAAAAAATACAGATAAATAAATATTGAAATTTTACATAGGGTGACACCATGGGTGACTTATCGCTAAAAGAGATCTTTTAAAGACAACATTTGGATGGATTAAGGGGGAAGGAGAAACAATACTGCAGGTAGTCAGTGGTGTACCATTTACATATACGATAAATACATAAAGTATTCACTTATCTATATATATACAATAATAAACATGAAAGAAGAGCAAGGAACTATATTATGTAATGATGATGTTTAAGGAGTGAGGAAGTGTTTTTTTACCACAATTTTAAAAGTGGACATAGATTGAGCTTGTTTTGTCGACACGGCTAAGGCAATAATCATGAGATGGCCTGTCGATGTGTAAAATCTATATCAATAAAACAAACAAATTAATGCAAAAATTTACTGTCGATTATAATATTTGAACCCAAGCCATCGTTTTTAAGTTTGGCAACACAATTTATGTATGCTGTTGGGAAACAGAAGAACGCTGCTGCGTTTACTCTCTAAATTTCCTGAACCACGTTCTTACCTACAAAGAAAAGTTCTGAGACTACTCTTCAACTAACACCTCCTATAATATCTTCAAAATACTAGCTTCCAGTACAGCGTCACCCTTAACAATGTTTTGTCAAACACCTGTTGCAACCATGCACCGATTTTGTGACGAAAATGATGGATAGTGTGGACGCTAGCCGATATATTCTGGGCTACAAATAGCCCATTGATATACAGACTTGACGTCACTTTTAGGACTGCGTTTCCGAAACAGTTTTGGATAATAAATCTGGACCTGGAACAGTAGTCTGTTGATTTGTGAGTGTGTTTGGGAGAGATAAACGTTTGGCCGCTAGGCATTTGTTTTTTGGATTCCGGATTGGATGATTTAGTGGATTTGGAGTTTCTACCGCAACACGCGGTGTTGATCTGCTAATAGAAAGCTGGACTACCAATGGTGTAAATTTGTACTGCTGTACCAACATCCAACATTGGCCTTTGTTGGCTGTCTGGATAGAATGCTTTAAATACTTCTCAGGGTTCCGTGTGATGCCGGACGTAAAGAATAGCACAACCCTATTTCTTCCCGTGGGTGTCGTAAAAGGCGAGTAAGGGACTTACTAGAGAATGGGTAGCAGCGTTCTTTATACATTTTAACAGCATACTGTGATCGCGAACCCGCCTGCCAAGCGTGGCGATTATGGCAACCCCCCCTAAATGTTGTAGGAGGCCTATATCCAGATGTAGCAGATGATAATGACTTCTCAGGGAACAGGTTAAATCTGCTGTCTTGTATAGATCAGAATGTAAAACCACAAAAAGGATGAATGAAAGGCAATTGCACTCAGCTGAGATGAGAATCCTAAGAGGGATATGTGGTGTCACACGATTGGATAGAATAAGAATTGAGTACATAAGGGGAAGTTTGAAAGTGGCACCGATGACTGGAAAGTTGTGTGGAAATCGGTTGTATTGGTTTGGGCATGTGATGCAGAGGAATGAGGAAAATGTTGTGAGGAAAGTTTTGAGTATGCATGTAGATAGCTATACGAGTGGGGTAAGACCAAAGAAATGATGGATGGGCTCCCTCCAACCTTCCCATGGCCCTACCAACGTAAACGTTACACGGGCCGAAACATGGGGCAGCTGCAGACAAGGACATAGCACCCTTGGCAATCTTAATTTGTCGGTCCGCAGGCGCTTCTTGATCCCTTACAAGTTGTAGCCATGTGTGTTCCTAAAGCACTCTCCCCAAATGGGCTATATCCACTTAAATATAATAAAATAGCAATCGGCCCCTGGTTTGCACGGTTACAATGACTTGACATCACATCAAGATTTATTTATTATTATGTAACATTAATATAAATTTATTACACATACACCATCCAGAACAAATTCTATCTTGAAAACCGCAACCGCAAACTTTTGAGTATGCGTGTGGATGGCTATACGAGTAGGGGAAACCAAAGAAACAATGGATGGACTGTATGAACGATAATATGGCTAGAAAGGTAGTGACTATGGAGATAATGACTAATAGAGAATTATGGAAGAAATGGACAAGTTGCGCCGAATCCAAATAAATTGGGATAAGGGCAGGAGAATGATGATGATTAAATTGCAGATTTATTTAATCTAAATATTAGATCAGCCAGAATAAATTAATATCGAAACTAAGGGATTATAGCAATTGAGATCATTCATTATCATTTCAGCCGAAAGACGTCCACTGCTGGACATAGGCCTCCCCCAAGCACCGCCACTTCGACCGGTTCTGTGCTTCCCGCATCCAGCGGATACCTGCGGCCTTCACAAGGTCATCGGTCCACCTTGTAGGAGGCCTTCCAACGCTACGTCTTCCGGTACGCGGTTGCCACTCCAGAACCTTTCGGCCCCATCGGCCATCAGTTCTGCGAACAATGCCCTGCCCACTGCCACTTAAGATTGCCAATTCTTCGGACTATGTCGGTTATCTAGGTTTGCCTGCGGATCTCTTCATTTCTGATTCGATCACGTAGGGAAACTCCAAGCATAGCCCTCTCTAAGAATTATCTATAAAAGTCAAATAAATATTACCATAACAGTAATTTTCATTTTATAACCTCTTAGCATTCGTTAATATCAATTTATGTCTCCTAACCATCGTATAAAAATATAAATATCAGCGATTCGTGAGTGATTTCTCTTGTACTGTGATTTGGACTTAAAAGGATTTTGAATAATAAAATGGTAAATAATTGGGTTTATGTGGACCTTTTTGTTTAACCTTTGACAAGGAGCTGGCGTAGATATAACCATGACTTTTAATTGACATGCAAATCTACGAATTGGACTGTTTGGCGATTTATCGATCTACAAATCCATTGTTTTATGTTTTAAACCAATTACAATAATTAAAGGCAGGTACACTTTCACATAGAAAAGAAAATAATTATCACATTATGAAATTAAGGTAATAACGTAAAACAATAAAAAACTTAAATACTTTCTTGAATATCTCTCACAGTATTTCTGGAATGCCAATAAAATCTTCATCCGTTCATCCGCAAACAGATCGTTTGTTGGATTAGAATAAAAGAGATCATTAAGTGCGGCCAGAGTGCGAGGTACTGGAGACTTAGTATGCGCAGCGGTGCTACATGGAGGCACAGCCTGTGGCTTCTGCCGCGGCAGTAATTGTCTAGGACAAAGAAACGAACCATCACAGCATACTGGTCAGGTACGTCAGTACAGTAGTGCTACGGAGCGTCTTGCAGGCTATGGTGAGCTGATCTTGTGCTCGTACCTCGTACCTCTAATTATATCCGAGGCATCCCAATAGAAATTTATTTAGATAGAGGTAAGGATAATAACAATGTTTTCGCTTAAATAAAAACCTAAGAAACGCTTTTTGTACCTTTTGTGATCCCCATGTCTCAATGTCACCATCTAGCATAATACAGCAAAATTACAGAATAGCCAATTTTGACACGATACACTCTAATCGACTTTTGATCTTCGATCAATAACTATTATTAATCGAAGCCTTTGATAAATATTATCAACCGTCAGATAGTTCGACATAATTATTATCTAAAACATTATTTAATTTATCTAAACACTCGGTAAATTAAAAAATACTAACGAAACTAAACCGTAGTTAAGTCCAGTCATAAATATAATCACTACGAGGTTTGCAATACCACGATTATTTTCTTCGAGAAAATAATTTTATTTTGCACACAATGCGTCATATGAGACGAGATCCGTCGATCGTAAGTATAATGAAATCCATTTGATTGGACTACTGTCTTTATTTCGTCGATGATTTTTCGGGACTAGGAAAGCTCGTGGTCAGTTTTAGGTGGCATATGAATATCCCTGACAGTATATCCGTATAGGTTAAGTCAGATATCTGTAAACCTGAATACCAGTATAAACTGTTACCTACCCGTACCAAGATGAGTCATTATAGGCTCTTTGTAATGGTCTGTTCAAACGGAGGCGAATCCCGCGTGGGACGCGTGGCAATGATTAGGAAGTCACGCGACTATTCGCACCAGTTTGAACACCTCCACACAAGAGTATACACAATTGGCGCGAGCAAATTTCGTCCCGAATTCCGCAGCGGGAATCACAGAGCATAAAGGCGTTTCTGTATGATGACATTTCATTTTTCAGGTCCTCTTCGTCAAAATACCAGGAAACCTTTTCATTATGAAATCTTATCAAAACCATGTCTCAAGACAATTTTCTGTCTACCTTTTCATCAAAATGTACTAAATTCTGACCTCACCGGAACATTTTTTCCCCGACACTCCCTTGCATTAGTAAGGGTTTCCTTATCAAAGACGGGTGTAATTTTAGTTATTTATTACATCGCCCGAGCCACCGATCTGACGTTGATAATGTCACCTAAGTTATTAAGTGCTTTCCCGCTAATAACTACGTAATATCAACGATTAGGGTTGTGTGTAATTTACGTAATAAAGATAAACATCGATGGTTTTCTACGTGTGGTGAAAAGTGCGTAGAGTGGTAGTCGGGAAATGTAATCAAAATTAATTGGGCCGCGGTGACCTGCGACATACAGCATGTATCAAAAAGGTGGTACTTTAGAGACATGAGAAACAGGGTGTAAAGTTCACTCATCCTCTATAGAAAAGGGAGGATCCTCGGACCAGACGGGTGTTGTGTCTGGTAGGCAACTGCCCGTCGGTTAATGTCGGGATGTATATGCTAGTTGCGCGCTAAACTCTGCTTGCGCCATGCAGGATTTTGCGTGACGTCAGTGTGACGTGTCGTCCGCATATGGCGATGTTGATGCCGCTACAGTACAGACCATCAAACTGAAGAATTTTCTCCATTGGACCTCCATCGTAACCACGAAAAAAATATCAGCTGTCCCATCAATCACCTCAGCCTATCGCAGTCCACTGCTGGACAGCGATAGGTGATACTTCTATAAAAGTATATTTATATATTTTACATTAAAGTCGCTTTTCCTCTATCTGTGTGACCGCGTTGTTCTTCTAAACTAAGCAACGAATTTTGATGCGGTTTTCACTATCATCATTCTCCTATAATATCCACATGCATAGTTACTCAAACGTTCGGGAAGCTACCCCACGGCGTCGTACGTCCCATATACCGCAGTGTCTCAAGCCGAAAGTCTTTGACCAGTGCGTGTTGCCAGTGATGACCTATGGCACTGAAACGTGGTCGTTCAGAAGGCTAAAAGCCATCCAATGGGCAATGGAGAGGGCTATGCTAGGAGTTTCCCTACGTGATCGAATCAGAAATGAAGAGATTCGCAGGCGAACCAAGGTAACCGACATAGCCCGAAGAATTGCCAAGCTTAAGTGGCAGTGGGCAGGGCACATTGCTCACAGAACTGATGACCGATGGGGCCGAAAGGTTTTGGAGTGGCGACCGCGTACTGGAAGACGTCGTATTGGAAGGGCCCCTACAAGGTAGACCGATGACCTTGTGAAGGCTGCAGGTATCTGCTGGATGCGGGAAGCACAGAACCGGTTGAATTGACGGTGCTTGGAGGAGGCCTATGTCTAGCAGTGGACGTCTTTCGGCTGAAATGATAATGATGACTCAAAAGTTTGCGGTTGCGGGTTTTACCATCATTTAGAGAATTTGTTCCTGAAGATATAATATGTGTAAATCTTACATATAATACAAAAATCATGATGTGTTGTCAAGTCGTAAATACCGAGTGAAGCAGGGGCTGGTCACTATATTATTATATTTAGGTAAATAGGATGTTGATGATGTTGATGTTGATCAGCCCATGTTCAGAAGATTGCGGGCTGTCCGACCGTGAATGGAGCGGAGTGCTGGACAACAGCAAAAAAGCACAAAAAGCAATTGAATACAGTTGAAATGAAGATGCTGTACTTGGCGGCTGATGTAACACGTCTGGACAGAATACCCAATGAGCACGTGAGAGGATCTGTCGCAGTGGCTCCAATAACGGAAAAACTTAAAAAAAGCAGGCTTCGATGGTACGGTCATGTCATGTGAAGAGATATAGGTTCTCAGTAAAAACAGTCTTGAATTCCCTATGAAAGGCCTGGGAAGAGAAAGACTCCCCGCTACACAACGGTCCAGTATCCAGAAGGAGATGAAAGCGCAGAACGTAACTCAAATGACAACCCGGGACAGAGCGACCTGGCGCCGCTGTACAAGAAGACCCGACCCCATATAGAGTCTGGATGAATTACCAAACACCCGTATCATTAAATAGTATGATGAAAAACTACATTGGCTTAAGAAAAAAAAAATACTGAGTAAGACAAAAGAGTGAAAATACATTTTAAACACGTATCAGAAATAGAAAGAATAATCAGTTACGTGGAACAAGACATTGAGATTCAATCATTTAGCAGAATTCTTACCACGAGGACGAGATGAAATCCAAACAGAGCAAAAGAATTGTTAATAGCATAATGAGTTATATGCATTGCTACATTTGTTTGAAGAACTTTTGTTGAAGTGTGAAGTAAAGAAGCAATGGATTCTTATGCTTAGTTAAAATGTCAAATTTGTACACATACTTATTTATTTGTTGTATTGAGTATTTCGGTTGAAACCTGTAAGCAGTGTCAGGGTCAAAACTAATAAGCTATTTATATGATAATTCTTCTTTCAGAGCGGATATTGAAGATTAGACCGGCTTCTTTTATTAAACAGGGTGGAAAAAAAAACAAATTTGAAAAAATATATGATCCAAGAATCTCTTATTCTGTAAAACATAAGGTTCAATTTTGTTTGTCAAGGTCCAGGTCACTTAGTATGCGACATTTATTTTAATGATTCTATAGAAGGTCTCGCTCTGTTATGTATTGCACGAATAACTTTCCAGGGAGTTTAATATTCTTGAAAATATCACCTGCGTATATCAATATTTATTACTTTGGGTTTAGGGAATTAAAGTATTGCTTTTGTTTGGTGCAAAATTTCAGTAACAGTAGTAGAGCTCTTTATGACAACCAGTCTTACGAAGGAGTATCGTGTTACCCAGTAACTGGGTTGTGGAGGTCAGATAGGCAGTCGCTTCAAGTCATCATCATTATCATTTCAGCCGAAAGACGTTCACTGCTGGACATAGGCCTCCCCTAAAGGGGGGGTTTGCCATAATCGCCACGCTTGGCAAGCGGGTTGGCGATCGCAGTATGGTGTTAAAATGTATAGAGAACGCTGCTGCCCATTCTCTAGTAATTAGTCCCTTAGTCGCCTTTTACGACACCCATGGGAAGAAATGGGATACTGCTATTCTTTACGTCCGGCACCACACGGTCGCTTCATGTAAAATACTGATTTGCATTTGCATCTGGTTAGGCTGGAAGCTGACCCTAACATAGTTGGAAAAATAGTAATTCAAAGTTTTAAATGATTCGATAAACCTAAAGGCACGTGCAGACTGGCGCAATATTGCGGGCACGACAGGCAGCGCGACGAGTAGCGCGACACTTGCCATCAAGTTTTCGTAGAAATTGTGCTTACGTACATGCCTTTAAAAATACATGCCTTTAAAAACGCTCAAAATCTAGTCACAATCCCGTAGAACAACAATTACTTATCTCAGCAACAATTATCGTCAAAAACTTGACAAAATTAGAGGTAAAATAGAGGTATTTTTAACAGATTGAAACTGAGGTAACAAAAGGTTTATGTTTATAAGGCAGATGAGAATGAAACCCCTGGTATGGTACGCCCTAGGAGGACATAATAGTGACCTAATTGGTTATGTCCTTCAGAAAGGTCAGGTGCGAAGTACTCGCAACCGGCGTGCGTGTATGTATGAACGTAAACGAAGCAAAAGGAATATGTAAGGAGCGTAGCCGGTGGCGGTCTATAGTTTCTGCTTACCCCCATGGGAAGAAGGCGTGAGTTTATGTTTGTATGAAACTGAGGTTACAATGTGGGAATTGCTCTTGTGGTGAAAAGTCTGCTAGATTGCCACATAATAACATTAAAATTATTAAATTAAAATAACATTTTCAATGTCGAGTTTATGATAGACGTCAATCATCAAAATGGTATACCTTACTTACGATACCTATTTTTAACAATGCATTTTATAGGTGGTAGTAGAAGGTAATTTATCACACGATTTCAAAACCGTCATAATGTCGTGACGATACTTATTTACACTTAGGACAGATGACATTCTGTTTTAGCAGACCATTAAGGGTGAGGCCAAACGAGCGTAATTTTGTGAGTCGTGAGTCGCAGAATTTCGGTCGCAGAAATTCTACCCGGTAGAAATTCCGTTGGGATGCCAGACGAGCGCATTTTATTCAGTTACTATCCCACGTTTATAGCGGATGTTTGTGTCGTGCAACGGAACCGTTGAAAATTTTGTTTTTACGAAGCATGTTAGAAGACGAAGAAGTAGATAATGCCAGAAAAAGATGCTGGGTAAATTCGTTCAATAGTGAAAGACTGATGCTTGGACAATTCCACACTTTATATGAACGTTTAAACGTTTATGTGCAAATCCAGATATATTTGAAAAGTACCCCCCTCAAACTCAATTCGCCCCCCTCGCCACCCGCAAACTCAATTTTTATTTCCGAATAATACGTGTGAGTCGGCAGACAACTCATTTTGCGTCGCGGTGTGAATTAAATAGGTCTTTTTTATTAACCCGAATGCAGCAGAATTTCTGCGACCGAAATTCTGCGACTCACGACTCACAAAATTACGTTCGTTTGGCTTCACTCATATGGAACAATGTGACCCTATTCTGAACTATAAAAAAACGAACTAAGTATTTGTAACACTTACGGGTTTATGTAAAGTCGCCAGCACATAAAGCTACCACAAACTGTAAAATTTTCTCATTTCATTTTGAACTTAACCTTCAAGATTTTAAGGTTTAAAATCATTTGGAGAAATTTGAAAGTTTGGTATATCTTGATGCGACTGTTTATGAGATTGTGGCAGATTGAGGGCAATAATTATGTACACTAGTGTCGTCATCGTCTGCCCAGCCTTTTGCCAACTATGTTGGGGTCAGCTTCCAGTCTAACCAGATGCAGCTGGATAACAGTATTTAACATGGAGCGACTGCCTATCTGACCTCCACAACCCAGTTACTGGGTAACACGATACCCCTTGGTAAGACTGATTGTCAGACTTTCGCCCTTCTGACGACCCGTAACAACTGTCAAAGATCTACAAATAACAGCCGGGACCAACGTCTTAACGTGCTTTCCGAGTCACGAGATCTTGGTATGTAAAAATGGTCACCCATCCACGGACTAACTGCGGCAAGCGTAGCTTAACCTGATCGATCGACACGTGCGACTGTTATTACTTAGCCATGAGCCCCTCCGCCATTTGGGTATCGTGTTCACACATAATTATACAACGTGGAGACGACAATAAATTCAACTGCGTATATCTAATGACGTTCGCAGTCTGCTCACGAAAATTCAATAAAATATCTCCAATAGTTTAGTCGCTATAGCTAGTCAAAGATTGGCAAAGCCCATAGCCAGCACACCACTGCTATTTAGTTTGTTTGAAAAAAACACTTTTCAATGCTAGAATTTATTTGATCGTTCCAAAATACTTATATGCATTAGTATTGCCAGTGTTTTCATTTATTGGCGTATTGTTGTCTCCTCATTGTATAATTAATGTACTTAAACAAAATATTGCAAAAAAAAAAAAAAAAACGTTGGAGTTTCATGCCCATTCTTCATCTTCATAGAAAACTACCTTTTGGAAGGGGCAACGAAAACCAATACTATATTTTGTAAATTTTAACGTTCAAAAGTGCCTAGGCTCTTACGTGCCTATTTGAAATAAATTTAATAATTATCACATCTCTCATTATTTTATTATTTTTTAATTTCTCCGTAGCAGCCCTTTTTTTGGGTGGGAAATTATCAAATAACTTGTCCCGCTCTGGGCGGACCGGGAGGGCGTGTCAGACTTTTACTGACTAAAACCCACCCGTGTTCCTTCCGGTGCCTGTGTGCCAGGGCCACGATATCCCTTTCGGACAAACTCGCAACCCTGGCAGGCATTGGCCCTAACAGACCCCGTCAGTTGGTGCTGACATCTCTTTGAGGCGCGCGTGGAACAAAGCGCGCCGTCGACCCGGGCTTGGTCCTTATCGGACGGCGAGCCCGTCCGCGAGCCCGCGCCTACGGTGGCCGGGAATCGGCCTGCGACTTCCGACACCCGGGACGTCTGCCTATTACATGGGACTTCAAAAAAAACATAACTGGCGAAATGTGGGTGTACTATAGGTTACACCTCAGCCTAATCCTTCGGGGATTACAGGCGTGATGTTGTATTATGTGTGTGTGTGTGTGTGTTGAAATAAATAATTTGAATTTTATTTTGACTTTCAATAAAATAACGCATACTTTCAGAATAAGATAGTCATAGAGGTGTCAAATGCAAACACTACTGTTATAATAACAGGCAAATAAAGGAATCCAGCTTTGCATGGCAACATAATTGCGAATAAGATGGTCTTAGAGGTGTCAAATGCAAACACTACTGTAATTAAATCAGGGACATAAAGGAATTCAGCTTTGCTTGGCAACATAATTGCAATGCCTCTGTTATGAGAGTTATCCATCGGTAATGATACACTTGTCTGTGTGGTGCCGGACGTTAAAAATAGCACTTCCCTATTTAAAAGGCAACTTAGGGACTTACTAGAGAATGAGCAGCAGCGTTATCTATGTATTTTAACACCATATTGCGATCGCCAACTCGCCTGCCAAGCGTGGCAATTATGGCAAACCCCCCCTTTGGGGAAGGCCTATGTCCAGTAGTGGACGTCTTTCGGCTGCAATGATGATTATACACTTTTTTTTTTTTTTTTTTCTTTTCCTTCTGGCTTCGCACGGTTTGTGCATTTAGCCAATGTCACGTTTTAGTTCTTGTATAGTATTGATGAAATGAATTATAAATGCATGATGATGATATCCCCGCCCACTCCCCTTGAGTTTCAGTAAAGATGTGGCACTTTACTGAGACCTCACGCGGACTTCTTGAGAGAACTTGAAGCGAAGTTGCACTGTTTTGTTTCATTTGCCAACACTAATGCACGTTCACAAACACTTAATGGTTAATAATCCACCATTATTACACATTAATATTCGGCTAAACACAAATTTTGGAAAATTAAACAAACTGCTGAACATGACGCTTCACTTTCCCGCCAAGAAGTCCGATTTTACACTTACCATGAGGGGGCCGCCTTCATGAATACCACCGAAAACCATTTAAAAATATCGACCAAGTGCGTGTCGGACCACGCACAATAAAGGTTTCTATAGTTGGGATGAATTTATCCCAAGAACAAATTTAGCATTGCAGTCTAGAAACATGTTCCCCCATACATTCCAATTTCAATTGTAAGTTTGTACGCACAATATTGAGTGATTTATCATCTTATTTTAAGACCATAGATTTTTTATAGGTTGTCCTGTAATTTATAAGTAAGTATAGAACTATTATATGTATTTTTTTTTTATTTTAGGCGATGTCGTTTCGGAGATAAGGAGGAAATTGTAAGTTTTCATCTATTTTAATTAATAACTTTAAAACCAATTTTTTGTTACACGTTTGTATACGTCTCATAAATTCATAAATGTTTACCAAATTTCAACTTACTCGGTCCAGTACATTTTGGGGCAAGTCAGCTGTGACAGACGGACAGATAGGTTCCGGTTTTTCCTTTTGAGGAACGGAACCCTAAAAATGAACATTTTGTAAACAAGCATATAACAAGTTAGAGGATTATATCCAAGCATTCTTATCTTCTTCTCCATATGAAACTACCTTTTGGAAGGGGCGACTAGAATCTATATTACGAGTAATCTATTTTTTTGTAAATATTGACGTTCAAAAGTGCCTTTTATGTGCCTATTTGAAATTAACAATTTGACTTTGACAAAAATGGTATTAACTAAAATTAAAAAGTTCAGTAGGAAATTAAAACAATAGTAGGTATGAAGTTGTATAGTATCTACATCGAAATTAAATTCATTCTTCTTCTCGTGTTGGCAGTTTGTCACAAGCTGTAGAGAATATTAGCTCATGCAGACTTACTGTTCGTAAAAAGCTATAGCTACATCAATATCATCAATCAGTAGGTAAGTACCGACTTTACCAAAACAATGGTTTTTAGGGGTCAGTATCAGAAGGGTGCGAAACAGAACCCTATTACTAAGCTTCCGCTATCCGTCCGTACGTCCGTCTGTCTGTCAGTGGAATGTATCTCATGAACCATAATAGGTAGTTGCAATTTTCACCGATTGTGTATTTCTATCAGGGACCATTTTGGTTACCCATTGAAAGGGTTTGCGATAGGGTTTTTCTAAGCGGTTAAACAAAAATCCATACGATATGGGTAACCCTTAAGAACGGCTTAAATTAAATTTTGGTAACCCATTGAAAGGGTTTTCGATTAAAACCTATAGGTACGGTGTGGGTAACCCTTTTGAACGGCTTAATTTAAGCCATTCAAAATTACCCACACCTTATGGGTTTTTCTAAAATGGTAACCAAAATGGTCCCTGGGTAGAGTAGAGATAGAATTGGTCTTGCTACCAGAAAGGCTGGGCTGGAAATAACATAATATTATGATTTTTTCATGTTACTGGGGTTCAAGTAGGTATAAAAGCCATTGAATGGGGTATCATGTAACCCTCTCACTGGATTTCTAGTATAAAACCCTTTCAAGTGGTTACATCATGATAAAGGTAACCCATTGAATGGGTTACCCCTTCGAAAGGCTTAACCCTTAACCGGGGTTGTAAGGTCCCTGATTTCTATTGCCGCTATAAGAACAAATAAATTTAAAAAAAAACGAGTGAGCCTTACAGTAGTCGCACATGATGTGTAACATCTAAAGGCTACTACATACCGGCGCGACTTGTCGCGCGACGCAACACGGCACAAAGGCCCCGCGTGTCGCAGGACGAGAGCGGTGCCTTTGTGTCGTGTCGCGTCGCGCGACTAGTCGCGCCGTTATGTAGAAGCCTTAGCATCTCACGTTGGTAATAAACAATTGAGCAGCAACAGAAATTAATCTCAGAATTTAAAAAAGCTAAACACTGAAATATTTATTCGAATAATTATTAATTACTAGTGATCGTCCAATTGTTGAAATTCGAGCCGCTGTACTTACAATCTATACAATACTTACTAATTCCATGAGTACACTAATTTAAAGTACTTACTTATTCCATGCTCAAAGCAGTCACTTCCTATTACACACTTCCGTCCCTTTTCACAAAATCTCTCCCAGAGGAAGCGAGAGGAAAGATGTCACACAAAATTAAAGGGTCCCTATAATTATAAGAAACGTGTTTTATTCGGTGTTTTTTTGCTCGATCTTAAGACGGAGATAAGTGCCAGTAACCTTGAGTGTTCTGTACTGAGCTCAGGCAACGCGTCGTACGTTCAGCCAGTAATAGGACTCGCCTATCAAGAAGCGCTGACCCCGATTTGACGCATTATTAATTTATTATACACAAACCAAAAAGTATTTTAATAAAAGTCGTATACTAAAAGATCAATAATTAAATTATCTTTAAATTGGTGAAGGTTTCAGAAAAATACGCTTGGTAGATTTTGCGCCATTCTCAGTTTTTTTATCCGCGTTATACATAACTTTACAAATTAATTTCACTATGTAATATAAACATAATCTAAAATATTCACATATTAAGTTATTGAAAAAATGCTCTAATTTAACATATATTTTTATCAAATCATTAACACTACTCGTTTAGACGTGATCTTCAGTATAAAATCATCAAAAGTCGGTTAGCCTTACTTTACATTGCTTTACAATACTTTACGTCTATAACATCCCAGAAAACCAAACGAAACAGTCGACCAGCCCGGGGAAACAAAAGACGAACGATGGAACCCTATCAACGGATAACCTAAGAGTATTAGCGCCTGACTCTTATTTATTTCATGTTCCCTTTACGTATCAAATACGCGCATGAACGGTGTGTAACCATTTTTGCCTTTTATATCGTCATAAAACGTAGATTTCGGTGGCCGATTTGTAAAGCCCGTTGGGTATTGCCGATGTATTGGATTTTATGAGTTTTTGATGGATGTGTAGGACCTAACTTTTATGTGGTTTAGTTTAAGATGTTAAGGTGAAAGGACTATTAGTTTACGTATTGTAACGATTTTGTTTATAACACACTAACGGCTAAGTGGTAAGCAGTATTTAAAAAAATATATCAACAATATAAGCTGTGTGTAAAAATGTGACAAATATGACGAATTTCTATACAAATTTTGGTCTCCTATTAAACCCTTGCACATACAAATTACTAAAAATCCATTCTTAGTGAAAGAATAGAAATAAAAATTGGGTTTATAGGCATTACAGCAAAAATTAAAACTTGCGGGGCAGTCTTTGGGGACTGCCGATAGAAGTGAAAACAGTATACATACAGGGTTATTTTTAAAACGTCAATAACCTCTTAAGGGGTCATTGTACTCATCATTATGAAGCACTCTTACTATGGGACCAAAACTGAAATCGCGAAAAAAAAACCAGCTGTTCCCTTTTTTTTTTTGTGTGTGAAATTATCAAATAACTTCTCCCGCTCTGGGTGAGCGGGAGGGCGTGTCAGACTTTTACTGACTAAAACCCACCCGTGTTCCTTCCGTTGCCTGTGTGCCGGGGCCACGATATCCCTTTCGGACAAACTCGCAACCCTGGCAGGCATTGGCCCTAACGGACCCCGTCAGTTGGTGCTGACATCTCTTTGAGGCGCGCGTGAAACACAACGCGCCGTCAACCCGGGCCTGGTCCTTATCGGACGGCGAGCTACCCATCGCTCACCGTCCGCAGGCCCGCGCCTACGGTGGCCAGAAATCAGCTTGTGACTCCCGACGCCCGGGGCGTCTCCTGCGGCGGCTAAGGGAGTGAGGGCGTGAACCCTGCCTCACCCTCACGCGTTCCGCCTCCTCCTTTGCGAGCATTACTGTTTCGCAGAAGGAGGTGACAGCCTCCCATGCACTCTCGCTCCGAACCATGGCCTGAACAAGGGCCGGACGCGAGAGATCGCCGCCGCCGATCGCCTCCGTGAGGACACGGCGGTGCTTTGCCCAAGCCGGGCAGACCTCCACCGTATGCTCCACCATGTCCTCCGGGCGATCCACACAGTGGTGACACCCGGGCGTTTCCTCCCGCTTTATCCTGAATAGGAACCTCCCGAAACAACCGTGTCTGGTGAGGACCTGTGTCAGGCGGAAGGTGAGGACGCCGTGGCGCCTCTCTAGCCACTCCTCAAAGAGGGGACTTATCGCCACAATTGTTGCGATAAGTCCCCTCTTTGAGGAATAACCTCTTAAGGGGTCATACAATGACCCCTTAAGAGGTTATTGACGTTTTAAAAATAACCCTGTATAGCTCATGGAAAGCGTTCGGTGAAGATGACGCGAGTTCCATAATTTTGTTTACCCAAAAAGTGCTCAATGCGCTTAAAGAAGTTTAAAAATACACCTTAAAAATGTTATCAAACAGAAAACAATGAATGATTATAACGCCAAAAGGGTCTTGGCTCAGCATAATGTTAGATGACAACACAAGGTGTACCACCTGCCGCTGATTTTGAGCTGCAACCCGCGAGTAGGGGGGAGGTGGGTAGTGGTGGTGCTCACCTTCGTTCTTTAGGGAACTTTGTGCTTCTAGACCCAGCAGCCTAGGCTGCGTGTTGTAATTTTTCGGAAGGAGGGCGTAGATGGGTGACCATCTTTACAATATATACTGAGACTCCTCCGTGCCTTGGAAAGCACGTTAAACCATTTGATTGGTCCCAGCTGTCATTCCTGGATCTTTGACAGTCGTTATCGGTCGTCAGAAGCCCGAAAGTCTGAGAACCAGTCTTACCAAGGGGTATCGTATTACCCCTTTTCTGGGTTGTCGAGGTCAGATAGGCAGTCGCTCCATGTAAAATACTGGTATTCAGCTGCATCCGGTTAGACTGCAAGCCGTCAACACAGTTGGGAAAAGGCAGATTGATTGATTGAGATTGTTTGCCTAGGGAGAAAACAAGAATTTTAAAGGCGAGAGTGTTTCTTTGAATACAAAGCGGAACCAAGGATTCGAAAGTAGAATCCTGAGCGCAGCGAGGGATTCAAAGTACGTCACTCGAGCTTAAAATAGTGTTGCTCCCGAGGTGGACACTCTACTTTTTATCATCCTCTATGACAAAGTAAGTAAGTGGAACTTATGAATACGAATAGAAGGTACGTTTATTTATTAAATACAATTAGGAACAATATGACATAACAAAAACATAATTAAAGGCTTATACTTAAAAACATAAAACTAAATAAAATCCGAATTTGAGTAAACAATTACGAACGAAGGCAAGGCAGGAAGGTAGAAAATAAAGTTTGTGAAAAAATTAAAAACGCCCGAATTGGAATGAATTTCGGGCGTTTTTTATTTTTTCAAATACTTTATTTTTTATTTGCCTTGCGCGTGGTTTTCTTTGACGTCTGTTAATTGTTCATACAATGTTCGTGGTTGATCTCTTTGCTGATTGGAACTTTTACTAACAATATCCACATTCCAAATTCAAATCACTTTTAGTCTCTAGGTATTAAAGAGCTAATTTAGTCCCTGTTTACGAAGAATAAAGGTAATTGGCCCCTTCATCCTCGAGTGTAATTTGTGGTAAGATTTGTGCAGTAGACAGTAGTAATCTTCAAAAAGTGGCGCTCTTGACATTTTACGTAATTTTTCAGAAGGCTAATTTCGTTTACACACTGAATGATGACACATCAAACTAAAACCTTCCTTCAAAGTAAAACACCATAGGAATTGAAAAATCCATTAAAATTGAAGAAGAACAATTCGCTGGCAATATGAGTTTATTACGTCGTGATTTCAGTCCACGTAGCGGTACGTGCCTGCCACCAATAAAGGCTGGAGGTTGAAACTTTAAACGCAGCCTGTCTAGGAAGCATTATTTATAATATCTCTTCGTCTGTTTGTTTGGCCGAAGAAAGGTAATTTACGTGGCGTTTTGTGTTTTTTTCTTGAACATTGCAGAAGTATTGGTTCGGTCCGGGCCAAAAAAAAAAACTTGTCCAAAAGTTAAAATATTACCTAATACGTGGGGCATACTGAAAGTTTCTGGAATTGGCCACTTATAATAAAAAAAATAAAAAAGCAGTTAAGGAATTCGAAAATGGAACTCTCTGGAAACATGTTATTTTTTAATTTGCGAGACTGTCATTTGTTTTTTCACTGTGGCGTCCTTTAGAAAATTGTGTGTCGCTATTACAATGAAATTAACTCGTGAAAATTTTCGCTTAATGATTTTTTTACGATTTTCGCGGTGACATAAGTCAACAAGAGAGTTGCCAGAGACTTCAGTTTTTAATTGGCATTTGGTGATGAAGCCCCAAGTTGCAGCTCTGTGTATTCGTGGTTCAGAGAATTTAGACGCGATTATCTCATGACGATGTACGTGAAGGTCGGCCGGCGACGGCGGTTACAGAATCTAATATTGATACCGTACGACAACTGATTGAAACTGACAAAAGAATTACTTGTCAGCAAATTTGTACTGTATCAGGCATTGGAATGAGCTAAGTGCAAAACATTTTGCATGTGCATCTGAAGGTTCGGAAGCTTTGCACTCGATGGATACCGCTTGATTTAACGGAAGATCAGAAACGACTGAAGGACAGTCATTGTCTGTCTATAATATCGTGACAGGTGATAAAACCTGGGTGTACTGATTTGAACCGGAAAGAAAAAGCCAGTCGGCAGATTAGGTCTTTCCTTTTGAGGATTAGCCGACGAAAGTTAAGAAAAGTCGAAGCATTGGTAGGGAAATGGTTGCTTCTTTTTTCGGTAAATCATGACATTACACAACAGTGTCGCTTGAAGACCAAAGGACAGTGACCATAGATTGGTATGTCACACTTGCTTCCCCAGACTCTTAGAAAAAGTTCGCGAAAAGCATCCTCGAAGCAATGTCCTCCTTCACCACGATAACACGTCCTCACATTCTGCTAAGGAAACGAAAGTTTATTTAAGGCTGAATATAGAACTGATGACACATCTGCCATACGGCCCAGACCTCGCACCTTACGACTTCTTTTTGTTTCATAAAATTAAAGACAAACAAACTTATAGGCATACGTTTTACGAGCACTAAATCGGCGGTGAACGCGTTTAACGAAGCCATTGAAGAGGTCCCTAAGGAAGACTGACCCAACTGCTTCTTACAATGGTTCCAGCGAATACAAAAATCTATAAATTGTGAGGGCATATACTTTGAAAAACAATAAATGTATCATAAGTCGAATATCTGGTCTTATTTATCAGAATTCAGAATCTTTCAGTATGACCTAAGTAGATAGCATTTTTAAATGTTAATAGATATAGTAATAAAAATGGGTTCCGTAGATGGGATAAATTTATCCCAAGAACAAACTTAACATTGTTATTGAAAAACATGCTCTATATTGTAGTTGAAAAATATGTTCTCCCATTCCATTCCAACTGCAAATGTAATTTTGGACGCACAATACTGGGAGATTTTCCATGTTATTTTAAGACCAAAGTCTTCTTAAAGGTTTTCCAGTAATCTTGAGTATAGGAACTATCTTCTGTAAGTATTTTTTTTTTAATTTCAGGCTCAGAGGTTGCGGAGGTTGACTGGTCCATTTTGCATAATTATAGTTTTCTTAAATAACTTTAAAAATGTTTATTTTAAAGTCATAAAAAATATACTTGAGACACAGTAAGCCTTTTCATTTCGTATCTCACACGGTACAGTTTTTTTTTTTTAATATTCTTATTCAGCTCTCAGAAGTGACCCCCATAATTCAAAATTAATTTATTTACGTAATACGTCCGAGTCGGCAAGAATAATGGCAGTTGTATGAACAGCCACCGCCAGCAAACAAATACAGCGAAGGCTTTCTCAAATATGTAGGTATTGATGCAACCCTTTTACCGTTAAGCAAGGTATTATTTAACTTTTACTTCAACTGCCGCCACATATCAGATAACTTATCAGTTATCACTCTAAGAGCGATAAAAGATCAGAGACTGGATAAAATCAGGAACGAAATTATCCGGAAAAGGACCGGAGTTACCGACATAGCTTGCAGAGTAAGCAAACTGAAGTGGCTGTGGGCTGGACATGTTTGTCGAAGGACTGATGACCGATGGAGCAGACGAGTCCTGGAGTGGAGACCGTGTGCCGTATCGGCAAGCGTAGTGTGGGACGCCCCCCAGCTAGATGGACCAACGACCTTAAGAAGATGGCTGGGTCAGACTGGATGCGGAAGGCGGAGGACAGGGTGTTGTGGCGCAGCCTGGGAGTGGCTTATGTCCAGCAGAGTGGACAGCGATAGGCTGAGTTGACGCTAAGAGCGAACTTAGTTTGACTAACTTTAGGTTTATTTTTATTCTATGGATCTTACGGATAAAGTATAGGTATCTGACGCTGACTTAAGTATATTTTTTATACTTAATTCTTTTATATTTTGTGAACGTGAGAACGTTCTAGGCTTAATAGACTGTAGATTTCTAGACCATTTTCTATTTTGTTAAGTACCTGGTATTTGTTGATAGGCCTACACTGTCCTCCGATACCTACTGTAGTTTAAAAACATTGTAAAATTCAATTATTTTGAAAAGAGTAACCGTGCAGTTTCATTCCGGCTTTTCTTCATAGAAAACGACCAATTGGAACCGTACATCGAGCTTCTGACGTTTCATAAGTGCCCATGTAGGTTTATGTGAAATAGAATATATTTTAGATTTTGACAAAATCAGCCCTAAGTATAAAATCTTTTACAAGAAAAGCCACGTCACTAAAATAGTACAAAACTACCATTTTGATGCGATACCTCGAACGAGCCACCGAGATGGGATAAAGCAACATTCATTCAATTTTAAAACCTGACCCTTTTCTTACCTCTAAAATTTAAGCTCCTATAAAGCCGATTCACCTAGTTTGGGGCCTCAAGGCTTTTCGGTCAGTAGGTTTTAGAGCAAAAGGTAAACTAATTATTTATAATTTTGTACTCAGTCTTTTGCTTTTCTTGTTTGAAAGGGAAAACTGGATAATTATGTTGCAGTAGAGCCCATGTTTCTGCTCATATCAGTCAGTAAGTTAATGACAGACACGCAACTACATGGTCCTTACATGACCTAACCAAGATTATGTCTGGTCTTTGAAAGAGACTTCGACCCCTGAGTTTGTTTCGCCATTTCTTCTAAGGGGTAGTCAGATTGGAAATATCGACTCCATCTAGCTTATTTTTTAGTTTGTAATATGACGTGTAAAAGTGATTCCAATATCCTATACACAGAATAAACAATTTCATTTAAATGGCGTATGAAATATTACGAGATAAACACAATTTCATATTTAGGAAAGAAAAGATCAGAGAGAGAATCAACGCCTGATTCCAACGTGGTTGATTCAAGAGAATCAACCACGTTGGAATCAGGCGTTGATTATAATGTAAAAGTGATTTATCCTGGATAATTATCGAATTGCAAGTCATTATGCGTGGAAGAGCTCGTGGTTAATTAATAGCACAGCCGCATGGGTCAATTCATTAGGTTAAGCTACGCTTACCGGGGTTGTTCCGAGGATGGGTGACCATCTTTACATACTGAGACTCCTCCGTGCCTCAAAAAGCACGTTAAGATGTTGGTCCCGGTATGTAAAATACTGGTATTCTGCCGCATCTGGTTAGACTGGAAGCCGACGCCAACAGAGTTGGGAAAAGGCTGGCAGATTGATTGAAGTCAATATGCGTTTCCACATAAACTCCCCTCAAAAAACAAATAAAATATAAACATATTTATTGTTCTAAAAGTTAAGTATAGCTAGAACCCTGTACCTAAGGAAGACTTTACAGAGACTTCAATTTACAGTTTAAAAAAAACCGGTCAAGAGCGAGTCGGACTCGCGCACCGAGGGTTCCGTACGTATACATGATGTTGATGATTTCTGAAAAACTGTGCTATTTAGAGACATGGTTTTATTTTTCCTGTAATCTTTACAAACACTTCTATCACATAGAATAATTTCTGATTTTTAACTATACAAACTTCGAAGATAAGGGGGGAACGGTATTTTTTTTTACATTTTTGATCAAAAGTCGGAAACTATGCAACCTAAAAAATAAAAAATAAATGTTTGAGAATGTGTAAACAGCGTTCTTTTATATGATATCCCACATGCCCTAGTAGCCCCACTTCAAATTTTTGAGACAGGGGGTCTTAAAAATTTGAAGTGGGGCTACTTCAGTCCCTTTTGCAAAAAAGATTTTTTATTTTATTTCTTTCTTGTTTGCAAAATAGTTGGGCAAATGTCATCTAAAACTATTTTAAATTTCAAGTTGATAGCATAAGTAGTTCTTGAGATATCCAGGTGTGACAGACAGACAGACAGAGAGACAGTCTTAGTCTCACCATAAGGGTTCCTTTTTACCATTTTGGCACGGAACCCTAAAAAGGTAGACCACTCGACTGAAGTAAAACAGAAATCACCGTTTCCTAGCAAAAGAAGTTTTACTTCAAAAAAGCTGCGGTTTTGTGAGTGTATAAATATATTTATTTATTTAACAGACAACCAAGGTCCACACTGACAAAAACAAATACCTAATCAAAAATGTTAGCAACAATATATCTTATAACCTGTGTTAGTACTTATTATCTGGGATTTTAATTTTAGTAACAAACGTACACCTTTGAAACGTACGAGTATAAACAGCCAGTGTGAATTTAAAAAAATGCCCATTAAGCGGGACGGCCCGCGGCGGTGATGCGGGGTGTTCCATGTTTAAAATTTAACCAACTTCCGTTCGCCTCTTTCCGTAACGCTCTCGTCACGCATTCACCAGCTTACTCCCCAACTCAAGCGTGCGTAAAGAAGTTTTACTTCAATAATCATAAGACACCATCCGTAACGTTTTATGGTGTGAAGATACCATGCAAACATGCTTTATACGAGTATTCAGGAACACCATACAAACATACAATGGGTATTAATAGAATATATTATAACGGTAGGGTCATATAGGATTGTGGTAGTTAATCCGTAACTCATACAAAGAGGAAGCTGGTTTGGAAGCCGCAAGCTCAACTAACAAGATTTAATTGACCCAATTTTAAGGTAACATTCATTTGTTTGACTGAGTACATCTACCATTCCCTAACTAACCAGCAGCTGTTTCTATGGTTCTGTAAGTTTCCCAATTCTATACAAACTTTTACAATCATTAATCTGTAGTACATAAGATAACATCACGCCTGTAATTCCCGAAGGGATAGGCAGAGGTCCCACATTTCGCCAGTTATGTTTAGTCCCATCCAATAGGGGCGAGCCTATTGCCATTAATCGGTCACAAATCCATACTTTGGATTGTTATTTAGAAATTTCAGTTAGAAAACCCAATAATACTTTGCTTGACACCGGGAATCGAACCCAGAACCTCATGCTCAACAGTAGCTTAGTGAAAACTAGACCAGCGAGTTTTTTTAAAATAAAAAACTGGCTGTTATTTTAGTATAATGTGGTGTCTTACGACTTCCACGCGAACGAAGTCGAGAGCAGAAGCTAGTTCTCTTCAAGAGGGAGTGGGACCTAATCCACCACGCGGGCCCAGTGCGGGTTGGTAGATGTCACATGTGTTCGATTTTTTGGTTTTAAGACATACTGGTTTCCTCACGTTGTTTTCCTTTACAGTTTTGAGAGCAGTGGTGACGAAATTATTTACAAAAAGTAAAGCGCATGCTTGGGTTCCCACCCACGACCTACAACTCGTAAGTTGGGGCTGTTACCACTGGGCCACCACTGCTCTTAATCTGTTTAAATCCTCTGAAATCTCAAACTCCATCAAAATATTAGTTAAGGAAAGTGTTTTTGATCTCTTCTTCGGTTAAAGTTTTTGGATCTTCGCTTCACATACATTGAATTTAAGGTAAGCGTCCACAGGCCCGCATCGCAAACATCGGACGTATCGCACGTAACGGATTTTAGTTTGCCTTGCATAAAAACTCATACGACAGCGTCCACTGATCCGCACCGTACGGACCGCTCATCGGCCATGCCTACATGCGATGCGTACCGATCACGTCATACGGAATGCCGATCAGTGGACGCGCCCCGCGCGCTCGCTACACATCGTTGGCCATTTGATTCCGAAAATCCGAATGAAGGTGGCATTGGCAACCCGATTGCTGATACTCGCGTCGGCAATCCGATCGCTGCCGATACAGTGGACGCAGTCTAATTAATCCGTTTGATGCGATGCGTCCGATACGTGCGATGCGGGCCTGTGAACGCTTACCTTTAGTGTCACGTTTTGTGTCAACTACCTCATAACACTCACGTCTTTACTTGTCACAGCCACAGAACATTAATACCACAGATTAATACTGACTAAGGAGGTCATACACAGATAGAACACCACAGACATAAAATGCATATATATGTAGTCTATGATAAAAGGCACTGACAAGTAACTGATGTTACGTCGGGTTCTCACACCCGGTGTTCGTTTACAATTACAATAATTTTATTAAATAATTACCGTTTTTTAATTTTTATTATGTTTTTTCACTCATCTATTTTTATTTTATTTAGTTCCGTATGATCTATCCGTGACATCACAGTGGGCCCTATCAGAATACCAGCGCTGGGACACTTATTTTTAAGTGCCGCAGCATCATGCTGAGATACGGGCCTTTTGGCATCGTACAGGTTTTTATTTTAATTTTTACTTTGTTTTATATTTAGTTTTGTTCTGTTTCTATGAGTGTGTTTTATTTTTATTTGTGATCTGTGCGAGTCCCAATAAATGCTTTTTCTTCTTCTTTCTTTCTATCATTAGTTAGTAGGAGGAATATAATGTTTATATAATCTGTTTAAGTGAATGGTTTTAAGTGGAATACAAAACTCGAAAGCAAAACAATACCCCATCAGCTCAGTAGTCCGGAAAGTAACTTAAAAAGAGGTTTAAATTTAGGTGATGAATACGCTGCACTTTCCCACCCATCTAAACACATCCCTTACACATCTCTTCCCACAAAAACAAAAAGGACGTTCAACCTCATACAAAAACATAAAAGCTTTTCCCCAAACGCGGAGTCAAAGACAAACACCCACAAATCTTCCGGATAACAACACACGTCCCGTTTTTTCTTAACAATAAAACCCCTCATTCCGTATTCCATTCGATTCAAAGATGTAAAATCTTCCACTTCATTTGGCTGACGTAGAATCCTCGCCATTAAGACATTCAAGAAACAATTTGGCAGACTTGGGTTCAGTTTCGATTTACAACCTTATATCTACCAACGAAATCACTCATATACCACCTTATGGCATGGGGATAAAGTTTAAATTAAGTTAAAAAAAGTGCATTTGAGAGGAACACGAATGCAAAATGGGGCCAATGAGAATGTTCGCCGATTCTGTTCGGTTGAATGTTTACATGTGTGAGTTCGAGCGACTTGTAATGCCATTATGCTCTAATTACTGTACTAGTCTTTAAGCCAACTATTTAAGGAAGGAAATTGGAACTAATAGGTATCGAACCTGAGTGTCTAGGTTACTAAATTAGTTGAAACGAAACACTTTTTCTCAAACATGCTTGGAAATTCGAGCATTATTTTGACAACCTTCTTCGAGATAAATCGAAATTGCTGTACTGGCCATGCGAGTAGCGACCATCAAAGGTTGTAAGAACATTCTTAAGTGTCGTGGCTTAGCGGCCAAATACATTACAATAGTAAACTCATAACAATCGTGTAATTTAAAAATGGAATAATCTTTTACTCCGAAACATGGCAACCAAGGAGGTAACTTATCAAAGGTTTTATTTAAATTTCAAACTGGCTTGCAAATATAAAGCTGTTTATTGAAAAAAAAAACAAATGAACTCATGGCGCGTGAAAAATTATCATTGTTCGTCATTGAATCTGGAATTTATAAATAATTCACTTTGTTTGATTTTCCGCGCATTATTTGAGAAAAGCACTATACAAGCCTTGGCCGCAACCAGGCATTAATGGACTCACGTATGAGTGCCTCGGCTTCGCCTCGGCCCACATTTTCACGTTCGTCCATCAATACCCCTGTTGCAGGCCGCTGCAGTAATGTACCTACTATTAGTTGAAAGGAATCCATGAAATTCCAATACTTAAAAAACGATATTTTTGTTCGGAATATCAATAGAGCATGAATTCTTTAAAAATAATAATGGTACTAGATGGTCTACCTAGTTACTTTTTGTAACGAATATAAACATATTCTTGTTGGTGATTTCCAACCCGTCCAATGTGCAATTTCTACTATAGCATAAATCAGCCTATATAATGTTCCCACTGCTGGGAGACAGGGCTCCTCTCTGTGCGAGGGGTGGGCCGTAATCCACCACTTGGGCCTAGTACTGGTTGGTAGATGTCGCATGTCTTCGAATTTTCGGTTCTAGGATATGCCGGTTTGCACACGATGGTTTCCTTCAGCGTTTTGAGAACAGTGGTGATGAAATGATTTACACAAAGTAAAGTGCCTGCTTGGGTTGGAACCCACGACCTACAACTCGTAAGTTACAGTTACCACTGGGCTACTACTGCTCTCCACTCTCTCAATTTCTACTATAGATTTACATAATAATAATTATGTGGGCGTCACTCCCCTATTTCTTCCCGTGGGTGTCGTAGAAGGCGACTAAGGGACTTACTAGAGAATGGGCAGCAGCGTTCTCTATGCATTTTAACACCATACTGCGATCGCCAACCCGCCTGCCAAGCGTGGTGATTATGGCAACCCCCCCCCCCCACTCTTTGGGGGAAGCCTATGTCCAGCAGTGGACGTCTTCTATCGTGTCTAAAATAACACTTTTAGCCTTTTTACCTGATTTACCTATCTCCAGACAGCAAACAGCTTCCAAAAGAATAGCGGTCGTCTATTTCATTTAAACTCACAAAATTTTCGGGTTTTCGATTTGTGAACAGCGTTTAGAGAACTTTTTCGATACCATTGATTGAAGTCCGATTCGGCACGGAAGCGTATCGAATGGTTGTGAATGCTTTGCTGGACTCTTTTTGCTTGGACGCCCACATATACAATATTAGTTAGTATATGCAAAAGTCGAAACACGTGTCTAGTATTTATATGTAAATAATATTATGTACAAAATTTCAAAACTGTATCATGAGAAATCACAAAGTTATAAGGTTGTTATGTTACCGGGTTGTCCGTACATAAACATGCTAACGGCGCCCCCGCGCCTCCAGGGTCGTCTTGCGCTCATTGATAATAATTTGGCAGTAGGTATAGGTTGGTGTGGTGATAACATTTTCCATCACACTTAAATATTTTTGGGACAAAATATAATATGGTATAAAAATTATTGAAATCAATTCAGTTCCTTATTCTGAAAGTCTTTGTAAAAATACAAAATGCATTGAAAGCGATCGCCCCTCGTCTAGGCTCTAGAACCTCGCCTTACGTTTTTTAATAGTGAAATCATATCTATACACTAATATTGCCAGCGATCTAATTAAAACAAGTTCTGTGAGTATTTTATTAATAGCAATTAATGTGCCATATTCACGAATAAAAAACACCAAAAATTATTGGTATACACCAAATTCGATAGCTATGCCAACGTCCATAGAGAAATGGGCCATGTCCTTTGAAACACTAACACTTCTACAAGTTACCAAATTCATATTTCCAGACTAAAATTTTGTTTCGTATATCTGAAAAATTCTCGGATTTGTGAATTCAGGACAACTTTACATGATTGGTATAACAAGGTATCCAGTTTTCTCATATAAAGTTACAAAAGATGGATATAGGTACTAGTGATATTGCTGAGTAAAGGCACATAAGGAACGAACATGCCTATTGAGTAATTCATAATTCAGTTCCAGTTGCAAACCAACACAGCACTAGAACTGCCATTTTTGCAGAACTCAACCTATTCGGCGTAGTAATTGAGAGGCACACTTTTCTGCTAATTTCTTGTAAATTATAAATGATTTTATTTCTGTAAGTAGGTTTGTACAAACACGTTTACACGTCAATCATATTTTTTTAACTAGATGAGTTTGGCGTTTCCTATCTGACTACTCTGAGAAGAAAGGCCGAAATAAACTCAGAGGTCACCGTCTCTTTTAAAGTCCAGATATAATCTTGGTCAGATCATGTGAAGACCATGTAGATTGGTGTCTGAAATTATCTTTTGATGAAAGAACTACACGAATTGAGGGGACCTGTCCCGATACTAGGAGAATTCCTCAGCAATTAACGCCAGGGGCGATAATTGCTGCATAATCGCCATGCTTGGCAGGCGGGTTGTAGATCACAGTATGGTGTTAAAATGCATAGATAACGCTGCTGCCCATTCTCTAGTAAGTCCCTTAGTCGCCTTTTACGACACCCATAGGAAGAAATAGGGTGGTGCTATTCTTTACCTCCGGCACCACACAGACAAGCCGGGAGTAGGAGCTAGTAATGTATAACCATGGACGAAGCAGAAGCAATGTGTTACACTAGGCATTCTGATGTTCCTGCTTACCTCCATGGGGGAAAATCATAACTTTATCTGTGTAATTCGTGTGGTGCCAGAATTCCGTGTGGTGCCGGACGTAAAGAATAGCACCATCCTATTTCTTCCCGTGGGTGTCGTAAAAGGCGACTAAAGGACTTACTAGAGAATGGGCAGCATCATTCTCTGTGCATTATAACACCATACTGCAATCGCCAACCCGCCTGCCAAGCATGGCGATTATGGCAACCTTCCCCTTTTTTTGGGGGAGGCCTATGTCTAGCAGTGGACGTCTTTCGGCTGAAATGATGATGTGTATATGGTAAGAATATCCTAACTAATGTTATAAATGCATAAGTGAGTTTATTTGTTACGCTTTCACGCTAAAACGGCTGAACGGATTTGGATGAAATTTGGCACATGGGTATACAGCATGTTGATTCTATAACCATCACCATGAAATCCTAAGTGAAGTGAGCGTGGAGTGAGCCGTCAGTGTCATCCCACCTGATGCTAGGGATGGACCAATATTACATTTACAATCATAATCGAGATTTTAATAATATTTTTATGCTAATTCTGTTGATCGTTTTATATTATTTCAAAGTCTACACACGACTACGACATTTAAACGAGATGGTAAATGTAATGCTTGTTCAATCCATCAGGGAGATGACACTGACAGCTCACTCCACGCAAGATTTCACGGTGAGATTTTTACACAATAGCACTGATTAGGAGATAGGATACTTTTTATCCCAATATTTCCATGGGATCGATACTTATAAGGGTGAAACCGCGGGGTGCAGCTAGTTATTATATATTACTATGTCTCACCAAATGTTCACTGAAAACTTCTCTCTCGCGACGAAATACGCTTCAATATCCTACGTGTTTTCAGCGCAAAATTATTCTCATCACAAAACATCAAAATAGCAACATTTGGACTCAAATTACAAGCATGCTATGCCTGAACGGAATTTTGTTACTCAATGACACACAGACTGTGCGTAATGGAAAGCGGAAACGTAATGTTGATTGATACGGTAGTAAAAGTGATTGGATTAGTGGCTTTTAGAGTGTGAGTGATTTGACGGTAGTTGTGGATAGATGTGCGATCAAACTCAATTAAACTGACCTGTAAAGAGTGTTTTGCATTACAGAGCAAAGGTTTCAAGTACTTGCTTCGTATTAAACAGACATTGTAATGACCTTTGTGTAAACTTTAATACACAATTATCAAATGAAATGAAATGAAATCGTTTATTCTGTAAATAGGATATTAGAATCACTTTTACACGTCATATAAAAAAAAAAGGTAGTCTAGATGTAGCCGACATTTCCTATCCCTTGGTGAGTCACGCGTCTTTTGCCGCGCCAATAGGGGGCATATGCAAGAGAGTTTTTAGGTCGCGCCGTGGTTTTTGCCGCGTCTTTCAAGCACGGCTGCACTTAAGCGTTTTTAACGTCCTTAAACTTATTCTTGTTTGCTTGTCAACCGACACAGCTGTTATTTTCATATTTCAGTTGTTTTTTTATATATTTGAAAATGGAGCAGAAATGAAAGATGAGTGAGTGGACTGTATAACATATACAGTCCACTCATCTTTCATTTCTGCTCCACTACTAAGATCTATCTTAGCGAACAAGCTAATAGTTTGATTTATTTACTCATTAATTGTTAAAAGAGTAACCGTGGAGTTTCTTGCCGGCTCTTCTCCATAGGAAACGACCAATTGAAACCGTGCACCTAGCTTCTGACGTTTCATAAGTGCCCATGTAGGCTTATGTGAAATAAAAATATTTTTGATTTGATTTGATTTGAAAGTGTTAATACCCACATCTACGCATTAACTAATTGATCTGGATTGATTCTTAGGGGTAGTCAGTCCATGGGGAACGCGTCACTCCCCAGTCTATCTGACTACCCCTGAGAATCAATCCAGATCAATTAATTCATGCGTAGATGTGGGTATTATTATTTAGGGTATTAGTATTATATTTTTTTTTTTTTGGGTGGGTAATTATCTAATAACTTCTCCCGCTCTGGGCTGAGTGGGAGGCCGTGTCAGACTTTTACTGACTAAAACCCACCCGTGTTCCTTCCGTTGCTTGTGTCCCAGGGCCACGATATCCCTTTCGGACAAACTCGCAACCCTGGCAGGGGAGTAGACCCCCTGGTTTTCTAACTATGTAACCTCCAGTTTTTTAAAAACAACCGAAAATTTTCGGTCCAGGTTAGCTCATACCGTGACGTGACGCAATGCGACGTGGCGCGCACTTGTTAAGTTCATAAAATAAAGAACTTTATTCACTACACAAAAGGTCTACATTTCAATGAGAGAATTCGAATACGCCCGGCAGAGTCACGCTGCACCTCGAGGCGTTTGAAAGCGGCGGTAGATACAGCGTACAAGAACCCGCTAAGCCCGAGTAAATGCAGCAGCTATGTAAAGCCTGGAATACACATGGTATTAAAAAGCATGCTTGTTTGCTAGCAAGTAGCATGCATATTTATAGCATGTTTTCCCTGTATGTAAAATGAGCATACTTTTTGTGACAACACAGACACATGCTTATTGTGTGCTAGTAGGTAGCACCTGCTCGAAATTTGCATGCTTTTATACTAATACATGGCATGTGCTTAACTTCACGTGGTTTCGCGATGCGGTGGGCAGCATCATGTTGCGCAGTGCAAAATATCTGGCCTCTTCATGTATCGTCACGTAGCGTCTCGGGTAGGTGTGAACTGACCCATCATTATTCATCATTTCAGCCGAAAACCATCCACTATTGGACATAGGCCTCCCCAAAGGGACCCCCCCTTTTGGTGTTAAAATGCATAGAGAACGCTGCTGCCCATTCTCTAGTAAGTCCTTTAGTCGCCTTTTACGACATCCACGGGAAGAAATAGGGTGGTGCTATTTTTAGAGAACGCTGCTGCCCATTCTCTAGTAAGTCCCTTAGTCGCCTTTTACGACACCCACGGGAAGAAATAGGGTGGTGCTATTCTTTACGTCCGGCACGCCACGGAAACGGAACTGATCCATATTTTCAAAATAATATCCAAATGAAAATAATCGATTCGGAATAAGTAGGTACCTATTTGTCTAAGGAAAAAGAACCCAAAAGATTAAAACAGAAGAAAAGGAAAAAAAAGGAAAAAAAATAAGCCGCTTCCAAATAAAATTATGATAAAGGCAGGAAAAAGAAGTAAGTATCCCGCGCCAGGTCAAACCTTTGAAAGGAGGTCAAACCTTGGGAAAATTCGATATTACCTTACCTTTTTGATGTAAAAGAGATGAAAACAGCAGTTACCCTCACTCATAACACCATAAAACGATCAAAGCTTACAACAACACCGCCTAACATCACATTTGGCTTCCTCCCAACTGTTCCCCCGAACAAATTCGTTCCACATCCTAGTAAACAGTGTGTATACAATCATGATATCGCTGCGGTTGTAACATCTGGTACACAGACATGTCGTGACCTACTGCCGTTAAACATTGATACTCATATTGCAAAATTTTACACAAATCTAACCTGCCTGTTCGATGGTGAATTGGGGTTGGGGTGAAATTGCTTTATTTGTGTTGGAGATAGTTTTTGTTTGTTTTTAAAGGGTTATGGGAACTTTGACTTTTATGGTAGTTGAAGGCGAATTAGCTTTTTAAGGCGTCCCCGCACCCGGCGTTTTTAGGGTTCCGTACCCAAAGGGTAAAACGGGAACCTTATTACTAAGGCTCCGCCGTCTGTCTGTCTGTCTGTCCGTCTGTCACCAGGCTGTATCTCATGAACCGTGATAGCTAGACAGTTGAAATTTTCACAGATTATGTATTTCTGTTGCCGCTATAACAACAAATACTAAAAAATAGAATAAAATAAATATTTAAGGGGGCTCCCATACAACAAACGTGATTTTTTTTGCTCGTTTTTGCTCTATATTGATAACGGCAACAGGTAGACGCTTGAAATATTCACAGAATATGTAGATATATATTGACTTTAAAAATAAATAATTAAATTAAAATAAAACAAATATTTATGGGGCGCTCCCATACAACAAACGTGTTTGTTTGCAATTTTTATAGATAATGGTACGAAACCTTTTGTGCGCGAGTCCGACTCGCACTTGACCGGTTTTTTTTAATACGCGCATTGTCGCGTGTAGTCGTCAGGTCGTTAAAAAAACGCCATATGCAGAGGGATGTTGTAAGGCCTTCGTCCTTCTGTGGCGTCGTCGCAGCTCCCAACATAATGGAATAATATGTAACGCTTTTCTATATTTTTGTTCTTTCTATTCTGATTTAATGATCAATGGGATTCTATCAAATAGTGCTTTGTCCAGCAGTGGGCCACTATAGACCTTATTTTTATTTTTTTTTATTTCTAGGTTACGCTGTCCCACTGCTGGGCAAAGGCCTCCCTCCACTCCTTCTATACTTAGCGAGCCCACGCGTCCTCCTTCCAGTTTTTCCGGAACCTATTGAATTCGTCCCGCCATCTCCTACGTGGTCTGCCGCGACCCCGTCGCACTGTTTCAGGGCACCAATTCTGTGCCATTTGGGCCCACAGTTGGTCGCGATGTTGATGCGGCAGACATGTCCTACCCAGTCCCATTTAAGTTGGGCAGCCATTTGAGCCACGTCAGCTATCTTTGTTTTGGAGCGCAGTATTGTGTTTCGAACACGATCAGTTAATTTAACGCCTAGTATACTCGTTGGCAGACCTATAGATCTTATGCTAACAAAAAAATATGTGATCAAGATTTTCATATTTTTTATTTTTTTTTTAATTTATTAATATGCTTAATTATCCACGAACGCATAAAGATTTTACATAGGTATGTAAAACTCTAAATTTTATTAAAAAAACAACGTTAATTATTGATAGACTAAAAAGATAAACACACACCCCCTTATTACAAAACAAGGTTTATTCTTCAGACCTAGGTTTAAAACTTGGAGCCATTATTGAATTTCGAACTTTATTCCGACTATGGTAAAGTACCTAACCACAAAACTGACAACTTAGTACCGAACTCAGTTTTCAGTTTTGTATAAAGAACGGTATTTCAATCACTGTTACGTTCTTATTACAAAAACTGGCTGCATGGTTTAAGCCATGTCAAAATATAAATCTTGTTTTGTAATAAGGCGGTATTTGTTTAAATAACTCATTAGTGTGCACGTAACATTTGCATACAACAATATAAAATCACCATTTTACAATGTAAACATATTTACGTGGACAGCACAATAGTAAAAAATTATAATTCTAATAATTTTATTCTAGATTTCAAAATTAACCTCAGTGAACAATACAATTATAAAATGAAGGTTTTAATACTCGAATGGCTTACGGCACACAAAATAAAAAGGTACAGAAGGTCGGTTCCATACAACAACTAAAAATAGGCGCACGCACACATAATTATTTATTTATTCATTAAATACGTTTACAAAAAAACTTTACATAAGGACTTTGCCCCGCAAAACCGTTTTCACGGTTTGTCTGTGGGAAGAGAACACAATTTTACAAAAAAAAAATCGGACTCTTGAATTTCACTATAAAGTTACTAACAATTTTCTAATCTTATGAATTACTTCTTTTAAAATATACCTAATCACTCCACAAACTGCAAACCATTTTCCTAGGAACATCGTTTACAAACTCCTGAAAAAGAACTGCTTAAGTAACTTGGCAAATTTACCTTTTATTTTCTGACTTCTTATAGCAGTAGGCAATTGGTTGAGAAGGTATGGAACTCTTTTATCAAGTGTTCGGTCGCCAAAATAGTTCTTTATTCTAGGTACATCAAATTTACCTGCTGATACCATCCTAGTTGCGTGGTTATGGGTAACTAGCGAGTGACGCCCCCAGCTGCCATGACTGTTAACCATGGTATTTATGTTTTAAGCTGATAGAAAGAATTTTGCAAATTTTACGCCTTACGCATATTTTTTATAGATGCATACGTACTTCATCATCATCATCAGCCCATAGTAGTCCACTGGATATAGGCCTCTCCAATTACACGCCATTCAGCTCGATTCTCGGCAACTCTCATCCAGTGGCCACCAGCCACCCTGCGAAGATCGTCGCTCCACCTAGCCTGAGGGCGTCTTAACTTACGTTTGCCGATCCGCGGTCTCCACTCAAGAACACGTCTACCCCAACGGTCATCAGTTCTACGGCTAATATGGCCGATCCATTGCCACTTCAGCTTTCTTATTCTGTGGGCTATGTCGACAACTTTGGTTCTCTGCCGGATCACCTCGTTCCGGATTAGATCCCTCATACGTTCTTACATACGGTGATCTCAAACGAATGTCAGTCGCGTTCAGTTCAGTTCGTACAGTTAGTTGCACTCGCTGTACGTGAAGCGTGTCTATGTGTGCGTGCGTTATCAGGCTTAAAAAAACAAAATCAAAAGTCATTAATTTATATACACAAGGCTGAGAATCAGCACTTTTTGAACGTCAAAATTATACAAGACAGTCCACATAAACTCCCGCCTTTCTCCACGTCCTAGTACTTTAGCTGGGAACAAAAAGTGCCGCAACAGACTCCCCAGCAGCACAGCTGTCTGTTAACTTAGAAGAATTTAATTTTATATAAAAAAATGCTCTACAAATCGCTGCTGCAAATGTGTTGCCGCTGAGCAATTTTTTTTTTTTTTTGTTTTGGATGTGTTTGCTCTTGACCTTAGTCTAGGGCAGAGATGACAAAGTCGACGATGGAGTGAGTTTACCCAGAAGAAGCCTGTTCACTCTAACTTTAAAGAGATTAGGGTTGTATGCGTTCGGAAACACAGACGCAGGCAAAGAGTTCCACTATTTTGCTGTGCGCATTCAAAAGACAAAAATGTTCTATTCTCATAGCCAAATGCTATTATACCTTATCAGAATTTTTAAATCACCGAAATTCATTTAAATAGATTCCTATAAATAAGATATTTTTACAATTTTCACAATTTGACCTTCAAAGTAAAACCAATACTTTTTTTACTTAAGTTATTAATTTAATAGTTATTTTTTGTGTAGACTCAAATCTTTTATGGTTTATTCTAAACCAAAAATATTTTATTTTGTACGCCAGAAATAGCAAAACATGCAGTACCTGTTATTTTAAGACCTTGTACAATCATGTTTTACAATAAATATATTATATTCTATTCTATTTTAATAGTATCATCATCTTCATTTCATCCGAAGGCGTCCACTTCTGGACATAGGCCTCCCCGAATAAGGGAGTGGGGGAGTTGCCATAATCACCACGTTTGGCAGGCTGGTTGGTGATCGCAGTATGGTGTTAAAATTTATAGAGAACGCTGCTGGCCATTCTCTAGTAATACAATAGTATGCAAAGGAATTCACATGACGAAACACAAAACTTAAATTAAATTATTTGCTATTTGCCTTATGTCAGCTAGCACACGCCCAATATGTGAGCGGACCTTCTTTACCTCTCTATTTTGTGGTATTTTAGAGTCTACAATACCTCTAATTGTTTAGCATGTACCTATTATAAATCGAAAATACTGCAGCATTAATTTTGAAAATAAATATATGGTAAAGCTGATGATTAATGTTAAGTACTAATGTAATGTGTTTGATGAGAACACGATTCAATAAAATTTTCTCTACAGAAAAAAAATACAAACTTACCTCCGAACCGAACTATAAACCGCTTGTATTAAAAATAAAACTTCAAATTAGATCTTGAAACGTTGCATAATAACTGAACTAAATCTAAAGCAGACACTATGTTTTTTTTTATTACCATTATTTTCACCGTATAAACAAATTACCGTAACTATCGGCGCCTTGGAGGTTTATCCTTGCCACCCTGCACCCCATTCCTTCTTGCTTGCTCGCGTGACCGCGACCGAGTACTGTTCGAGCGAGATAAAGAGTGAGGTGGCGCCGAGGGATTATGGACTCTTAACTTACAATAAAATAAACTGCATTATTATACTTCCCACAATCAGAGTAAACAAATGGTTTTATTACATTAATGAACAAACAAAGGGTAATTCAAAACGTTTTACGTGTGTTAATTTAATTAGACCTTTGATAATTTATAAATAATATAAACATTACCTTATTAACTGTGTGTACGAACTGTGTTATTAACTTTTTGTACATATTATACATAAACATTGTAAAATTTAATTTCATGAACTTGGTCCTTTTCTTCGATAGACCATTGCTGAATAATCTTATACCCTTAATTTGAAATACATAAGTAATTTATAAGCGCTGCTTCGTTTGATAGTCTTATTTTCAAAACCCCCTTACATTATAAAGCTTTGATTCACGCGACATTAAGAGCGTTTACACCTTACGGCATTTCATACAAACTTTCAAGCCCTTGTTTTTCGAAATGATTGAACCGATTTTAATGAAACTTCATACGCATAAGCAGGATACAAAGGTCTAAAAAGTTAGTAGAGAACATTTTTGAAATGTTTTTTTTTTTAAACAGATAACTGGAAATAACTATGGCTATGGAAATTTTAAAATCGATCTAATTTGGCTGTAACACAATTTTTTGAAAATGTTCTTTACTAACTTTTTAGACCATTGTATCTTGCTTATGCGTACGAAGTTTAATTAAAATCGGTTTAGTCATTTCGAAAAACAAGGGCTTGGAAGTTTGTATGAAATGCTGTATGGTGTAATCGCTCTTAAGGCAACAATACCTACATACATAACAATCTTTAACTCATATCTGGGCAAAGGCATCCCCATTCCGTCAACTCCTCTTAATGTCAAAATTTTATCACGATTTTCAAATTTACATGAATCTACGACTACCTATTGTAATGATATAATATATTATAATCAATAATTTTTCATCATCCAAAAAGTCGAAATCCGATGGCAGATACAACGGTGGAGGTCTGCCCGGCTTGGGCGGAGCATTTCCGTGTCCTCACGGAGGCAATCGGCGGCGGTTATCTCTCGCGTCCGGCCCTGGTTCAGGTCATGGTTCAGAGCGAGAGTGCATGGGGGGCCATCACCTCCTTCTGTGAAGCAGTAATGCTCGCGAAGGAGGAGGCGAGACGCGTGAGGGAGTGGCAAGGTTCGCGCCCTCGCGCCCTTAGTCGTCGCAGGAGACGCCCGTGGCATCGGGAGTCGCAAGCCGATTTCCGGCCACCGTAGGCGCGAGATTGCGGATGGTGAGCGATGGGTAGCTCCTCGCCGTCCGATAAGGACCAGGCCCGGGTCGACGGCGCGTTGTGTTCCACGCACGCCTCAAAGATATGTCAACACCAACTGATGGGGTCCGTCAGGACCAATGCCTGCCAGGGTTGCGAGTTTGTCCGAAAGGGATGTCGTGGCCCTGGCACACAGGCAACGGAAGGAACACGGGTGGGTTTTAGACAGTAAAAGTCTGACACGACCTTCCGCTCCGCCCACAGGGGAAGAAGTTATTTGATCATTTACAACCCAAAAAAAAAAGATGGCAGATACAGTTTCAATCAGTATTTCCATCCTGATTGTTTCAAAAATTTCAATTTCGGTACAGACATGTTGCCTCAGATATATTGTTTATCGAACACTGCAAGTGTATTGTACCTGCACGTGTGTTTCAGGTCAATTGTAGTTGCGTCGCATTATGCGGAATCACGGAATGTAAAGGCAGTTTTGTTCGGTAGTGGACATGGGGTTATAGCATTATAGCGAGTAGCGGTTTTAGCAGGGGAAATTTGATATATATGTCAGATTGACAAGGATTTTACTCTGTTAGATTCAGATATCATGTGGGCAGAAGTTAGGTTTCGTGGAATGAAAACACACTGGGTGCAATACGCAGCGTTAATTAAGATCACAGATGTCAACATATTGACTACAAATGATAATCACTTTACACTTTAATAACTTTAGATATTAAAATCAACTAGGTATTATGGCCTTTGCCCTGCATTGAGACAATAACACTGCCGCGCTAACGAAAAATACAATAACTCGATTTTGGACGATTTTGAGTAAAAAAAAAAAATACTTTCATGAATGATTAGTAGTCATTGAAGTGGGCTGTTGTTGTAAGACGACTAAAATGCCACGGTGTATAATTATACAATATTCGGAATCAGTGAATCAAGATCGACTTATTAACTCTCATTAAGTAACTTTTTATTAATCCTTCAGGAACTCAGTTTTTGAGTAAGCAAGAATGCAATAACTAAAACTTCATAGCGAATTCACTAATCAAAAATATTCCATTTAATTTTTTTCGGAAGTGGCAAAATCGAGTTATTGTATTCTTTGTTAGCGCGGCTGAACAGATTGGTATGATGATGCAACAAAACGTAGGACAGTTCCGAAGCGTCTTCACAGCTCGATCACCAGGATAAGAATGCCCCACTTGGCGCGTTCTCTTTTTCCTCGTAACCGACCGGACACGCCGCGACTCTATCAAAGCGCGCCAATTCTAGTCTTTATAGTTGCCGCTAGGTGGCCTTGTCTTGTTGTAAACATTTTGCCAGATGCCACATATTATATATAAAATGTTATTGTCATCATCATTATTATAAGCTTTTCTACTATTTGTCTACGCCTAATGATGGATCGTTACGATGAATAAGCAAGGAGTTCGTCATCACTACACTGGGGAAAGAATGCTTTCATTCCTTAGACAAAATCCCTAGTAAGTTCAGTTTCCATGGCTACAATAATTAATGCAATTAAGGGACACATAAATTGCTTAAGATCTCAGTACTCCGGGACTACTATAATTATTATAACGTTCACTCCAGTTTTAGAGTTCACTCGCAACTTTAGCTGAATTCGTGCGAATGCAAATTAATTATTTTTATATCGTATTTATAGGTGGCTAAAAGTGAAAAGACAACTGTGTGATTTTTCTAGTCACATTTATTGACACAATACCAACGACGACTATAAATGATAGGCTGAAAAATGATGTCAGCAATGGTGTGTTTTATAAGAATTGTAGTGTTAGATGGTTTGCTCATGTTGAGAGGATGAATGAAAGGTGACAAAAGGTATTTACAAGGCAGAAGTGAGTGGAAACGCCGCGCCGTGAGGGAATGCCCTAAAGTCTGGTCGCGAAGCAGAAAGAATTTCGTACAATGACCCCTCATTACTTATCTCTATCGCTCGCGCACAATTGTATTGCCGTCGCGCTCGCACATTTTAAGGTCCTTCTAATGTGCGACTGCGACGGTAATACAATTGTGCGCGAGTGATAGAGATAAGTAATGAGGAGTCATTGAACGAAATTATTTCTGCTTCACGACAGGACTTTAGAAGGAAATATAGTAACCTTATTGGTGATGTTCTTCAGAAAGGTCAGGTGCCTAGTACTAGCAAGCGTGTATGACCAGATGTATGAACGTAAACGAAGCAAAAGGAGTATAAAAAGGAGCGTAGTTTTCTATAGTTTCTGCCTTCCCCATGCGAAGAAGGCGTGAGTCTATGTATGTATTACGAATAGTGATTTTCGCTGCCTGGTTTTCACCCAGAAACCATAATTATTATTTCCATACATTTCGAACCAATAACCGCTTGATTCACCACTCAGCCCTCAGCCTTGTTCAAAATACAAAGCAATCTAGTTGAGTCGCATTGTGTCCGTGCTGATGATTTCGAATGTCGCGCTTTGTGACGATGATTACCAAAATTATGTATTACTACTACTGGCTGCGTTATTCGATGCTTGATAATATGCTTTTAGTTATTATTGTGGTTTACTTGGTTTTTGGTTGGAGCTTTGCATACGGTTATTATCAATCAACCAACTCAGCCTATCGCAGTCCACTGCTGGACATAGGCCTCTCCCAGGCTGCGCCACAACACCCTGTCCTTCGCCTTCTGCATCCAGTCTGTCTCAGCCACCTTCTTAAGGTCGACGGTCCATCTAGCTGAGGGACGTCCCACACTACGCTTACCAATACGCGGTCGCCACTCCAGGACTCGTCTGCTACATCAAAGTCAAATTATTTATTTCAAATAGGCACATATAAGGCACTTTTGAACGTCAAAAAATACAAAAAAATAGAATAGATTCTAGTTGCCCCTTCCAAAAGGTAGTTTCGTATGGAAAAGAATGGGCAAGAAACTCCACCGTTACTCTTTTAAAAATGTTTTTCAATATTTTGTTTGAGTTCATTAATTATAATTATGATTATTTATGTGAAGACGATGCACCTAGAAAAAAAATACTATAATTACCATAATAGGTACAAATAATAAAAAATTAAGCAATGAAAAATAACTTAATTCATCATCGGCCATCGGTCCGTCAACAAACATGGCCAGCCCACTGCCACTTCCGTTTGCTTACTCTGCAAGCTATGTCGGTAACTCCGGTTCTTTTCCGGATAATTTCATTCCTGATGGTTATTATACCGACGCGAAATTTATAAACGCAGTAAATCATATAAACATCATCATTATCATCAGCCTACAGCAGTCCACGTCTGGTCATAAGCCTCTCCAATTGAACGCAATTCAGCTCGATTCTCGGCAAATCTCAACCACATAAACATAGTATGGAGAAAATGGTGCCCCAACTTTGTATTTGTTTTTTAGTAATTTAACCCGTGAGAAGGCGCGCCTTGAGCAATTTTGTTCTTTAATTATCCTAGTACCAACAGCATAATTGGTATAGGGACATTGTTAGTCTTTCAACTTTATCCACGTCAGTAAGAAGCAGCTCCATTGAGCGTCCCCGGACAAGTAACACTGTCTGTGGAGCTTTTGAGATGGCTTGGTTGAGTACCCTGTATTTTCTCAGCTAGACTTTTGCCTATGGTTACTCAAAAGTTATTCAATAATTATACTGATTGGTCTGGCGTTGGTAAAACCGTGAATAACTGAGTTGGGGTTCTTTAGTTTTAGATATATTCGTGATTTTGTCAGCAGCTGAGGAAATTAGTGTAAGCGAAGTTACGAGATGAAAAAAAACGGACATAATTATCCGACGGTGCAGAGCATGCATAGCCGCTAATGTTGGTCATTTTGAACTTTTAGTGTGAAGTTTTTGATGAGAATTATTTATAAAAAAAAATATATATATAGAGTATTTTTTTCCTCTTTTTAGGGTTCCGTACTCAAAGGGTAAAACGGGAACCCTATTACTAAGGCTCCGCCGTCTGTCTGTCTGTCTGTCCGTGCGTCTGTCACCAGGCTGTATCTCATGAACCGTGATAGTTAGACAGTTGAAATTTTCACAGATGATGTATTTCTGTTGCCGCTATAACAATAAATACTAAAATACAGAATAAATAAATATTTAAGTGGGCTCCCATACAACAAACGTGATTTTTTCTCGTTTTTGCTCTATATTGACGACGGCCACAGGTAGACGCTTGAAATATTCACAGAATATTTAGTTATATATTCACTTAAAAAATAAATAATTAAATTAAAATAATACAAATATGTAAGGGGGGCTCCCATACAACAAACGTGTTTTTTTGCCATTTTTATAGATAATGGTACGGAACCCTTCGTGCGCGAGTCCGACTCACACTTGGCCGGTTTTTTTATCTTCTCGAATATCATAAAAGTTTTGAAAAATACTTTTTATTTGGCCCAAAACATTTTGCAATACCAACAGGTAACGATTTTAATTAAAATGGTGTATTTTTTTTAAATCAGCCATTTCCATAGAAATGGCTGTAACTTTTTTTTAAAGTATGTATCAGTAATTATTGTAATATTTTAGAATCTGCATTAATTGCAGACACACACACTACGTCATCATCATTATTACACTATCATTTTCATCATTTCATTCATTCATTCATCCTATATGACGTAAGACAAGTCATTTTTATTCCCATTTATATAAATAATTTACCTTATCTCATAAAGGATAAACATGATAGTGTTCTTTGCAGACGACCCTTCACTTTTATTTAATCTCAAACGATAGCAGTTGGTTACTGACAATGTCAATGGCGCCCTCGCAAAAATAGTTAACTGGTTTAATGTTAATAATCTACTTCCCGTTTAAGCCCGGCGTTGCCGATTCGGCAACAGTGTCCCAAACCGTAAAGCCCCGGTGTTGCCGATTCGGCAACAGTGACTCATGCTACTGTAGGCTCAAATTACACTTGAATATATCGTTTAGTATTGTTTGTGGCGATTTTAGTCGATTGTCTGGTAGATATTCTCACAAACGTGAGTCAGTGGGGCTTGACGGTGGGGACAATTAAAACATCATTGAACCAATCACAATTCTAGAAAGAGACAACTACTGGCCGCATATTCGCTTTGTCTCTCTCGTACTTTTCGGTCTGTTTTCACTGCACAACTGAATACGGAACGCTCAGTCTATGCTCTTTGTCTATGGTTAGGAACGAATCCAAATCATCATACCAGCGTTTTAGAGGCCTGCCTCGGTGATCACGCCCGTCTCCAGGCACCCACTGTGTGACAATCCTGACCCCTCTGTCTGGATGCACCCTATAGGTATGCCCAGTCCCATTTTAGTGTCGCAGACTTATCGCCATTTTTCAGATGCTACGGTCCATCGCTCTTTAGAAAACCTTGAGATTGGACTTCTTAGCCTCGATCAAAAATCAAGTTAGAACGCCATCGGCAGGATACGCATATCAACGTTGCATGTCCGTGACTACCGCCGCCCCACCAACGCCAATCGCTTCCATATTTGGCAAATAATTAGTGCACAATTGGTGCTAATTAGTGCTCGAACAACAGAATTGGTGCCTTAGTAGTTTTCGAGATAATCGACTTTGAAGGTGGTCCTGCGGTAGTCACGCTCCCTTCAGCAGGATCACCATGAGCGCAGAAAAAGGGGGCATGCTACAGCTATTTTAAGTATACAAATAATTAGTGCTCTTAAATGTGATTCATTTCGTAACAAAAAAAGAACTGAAACATTTGTATATACCGAGAAATCAACGATGATAACTTTCGCGCGCTCGTTCAGCAGGACCACGACTTTGAGTGTTGATTCCAAGTTTCAGAAGCTAGTCGCTTTCCTCAAACCTACATAGAAAATTAGTGCTTGGCAAGGTAAAATTAATACCCAAAATTCAAAATTACTACTCCAGTAGTTTACGAGATATACCATACCATTGGTGGGGTGGCGGTAGTCACGGTGTTAAATTTTCATTTGAAGATTTCTCTATTAAAAACTCTGTGATTTCTTTCCAAATTTATACAAAAATTAGTGCTCCTAAAGAAGTTATAGTGACCAAAAATTCAGATTCCCAAGTGTTGTATTTTACGAGAAATTAGCTTTCATTACTTTTCCATACTAAATGTCCGCATATAACCCGGCCAAATTAAGTTGTCAATGGTATTGAGCTGTTTATGAGATGTACACTCGTGCACATAAATTGATGGATGTCGGAATAGTAATAACAACAGTTCAATATCTATAATTTTTATACAAACTGTGTACCTTTACTCAAATTGAAATAAGATTAGACATTTAAATAAACATTTTTACAGTCCGTTCAGCCGATGTTGACTTCTATTGCTTTGGTGGCATGACAACTGGCAGCTGTAATAAACAGTTGGTATTGTAACCACGTTTTTGCTTTTAATGCCATCCTTATGCCTACGGAATAGAAGTCAAAATTGGTTGAACGGACTGTAAAAAAAAATATTTAAATTTCTAATCTTATATCAAATGGAGTAAGGTAAGTACATATTAAGAAAACAAATAACGTGTAATGTGATACGTTTGAACGTGGGTAGGTAGGTACTCTAATAATGATTTTTCTGTCTTGTAAGTATCTACCTTTTGTCAGCGACAGCGATAGGTATTTCTTATTTATCTCTTTCCTACTAATTTACCGTTGCTGCAAGCAGTACCTAAGTATTAAAAACCAAATTTATTGCAATAAAAAAATCTTTATCATAATTTTGAAGTAGTTTTAATAATGATTAATTTAATGGTATATAATTTAATAATGATTTATTTAAAAGTATATAATTTAATAATGATTAATTTAATGGTATATAATTTAATAATGATTAATTTAATGGTATATAATTTAATAATAAATAACTTACTACCAATAGATAATAATTTGATGTAAATGAAATGATGTTTGTTTGTTTTTTGTAGATGAGTTTTGTGTAATGTTTACTTACTCGAGTTTATGTTTTCGTATGCACGTGTTTCTGTGACAAATAAATTATTTTTCTTTCTTTCTAAATATTTGCATGCCGAATGGCAAAATATGGCTGATCTTTGTACAGTACTAACACACCTATTGATGTATCATCTACCCATATTTGCGAAAATAAAGTTATTCTTATTCTTCTTATTCTTAAAACTAATTTTCATTCTATACATAATTGTTGTAACTATGCATGAATATCCAAGCTTTTTCTATTCTGTTCTATCGAACCTTTTTGTTAGATATATAACATATTTCTACTTTTGTTTATGGTTCTACCTAGTTACCTACTAGTCGGCCTATCTTAATAGTCTAATCGAGTTGATTGATTTGTATTAATAAATTTAAGTGCACATTTTATATTGTTGATTTTTAAGTACCTACTTAAAATTCTACTGATTTTACAAACTGTAATCTATAATCAATGAAACTTATTCGATTTATAAATGTATTTTCCGTTAAAAATACACCTACTAATTTATAAATCTTAACCTAGCTTTAATAAATAATAAAGTAGGTATTGAATTGGTAACTAAAAATACACCCAAGGTCCATACACAAATTTCCACTGACATACATATGTCAGTGGAAATTTGATAAAATCGACTTCAGGTACTGAAAAATACATATTATTAATGCAATAAATTAGTTTTTTAATACTTAGGTACCTACTGCTTGCAGCAACGTTAAATTAGTAGGAAAGAAATAAATAAGAAATACTTATCGCTCTTATATCCATATAACAACACAAAAGGTAGGTACTTACAATACAGAAAAATAATTATTCAAGTACCTACCTACCCATGTCATTAACAAAGGTATCTCAGGCCATGGGTAACGTGGTTCGGAGCGAGAGTGCATGGGAGGCCGTCACCTCCTTCTGCGAAGCAGTAATGCTTGCGAAGGAGGAGGCGGAACGCGTGAGGGAGAGGCAAGGTTTGCGCCCTCGCGCCCTTAGTCGCCGCAGGAGACGCCTCGGGTGTCGGGAGTCGCAAGCCGATTTTCGGCCACCGTAGGCGCGGGCTTGCGGACGGTGAGCGATGGGTATCTCCCCTTTCGATAAGGACCAGGCCCGGATCGACGGCGCGTTGTATTCCACGCGCGCCTTAAAGAGTTGTCAGCAGCAACTGACGGGGTCCGTTAGGGCCAATGCCTGTGGGTGGGTTTTAGTCAGTAAAAGTCTGACACCCAGAGCGGGAGAAGTTATTTGATAATTTCCCACCCAAAAAAAAAGCCATGGGTAACGATAGGTTATTTTTTTTTTATAAGTATGTACCCAAGTACACAGTTTGTATAAAAATTATAGATATTCTATTCTATTCTATTTTTGAATATGGCAAGCAAAGCCGATGTCGACTATTCTGCCAATGTCTAAAGTGAATTGGAAAAGCAAGTGTGCATTGTTGTAGTAAAATAAAAATAAAAATAAAAAATTAAAATCTTTGATACAACTGTTGAACTTAATGTAGATCTTGTGGGGTTAGTACTGGACTGAAACAAACAAATTATAGATATTGAACTGTTGTTATTACTTTTCCGACATCCATCAATTTATGTGCACGAGTGTACATCTCATAAACAGCTCAATACCATTGACAACTTAATTTGGTCGGGTTATATGCGGACATTTAGTATGGAAAAGTAATGAAAGCTAATTTCTCTTAAAATACAACACTTGGGAATCTGAATTTTTGGTCACTATAACTTCTTTAGGAGCACTAATTTTTGTATAAATTTGGGAAGAAGTCACAGAGGTTTTAATAGGAAAATCATCAAATGAAAATTTAACACCGTGACTACCGCCACCCCACCAATGGTATGGTATATCTCGTAAACTACTGGAGTAGTAATTTTGAATTTTGGGTATCAATTTTATCTCGCCGAGCACTAATTTTCTATGTAGGTTTGAGGAAAGCGACTAGCTCCTGAAACTTGGAATCAACACTCAAAGTCGGGGTCCTGCTGAACGAGCGCGCGAAAGTTATCATCGTTGATTTCTCGGTATATACAAATGTTTCAGTTCTTTTTTTGTTACGAAATGAATCACATTTAAGAGCACTAATTATTTGTATACTTAGAATAGCTGTAGCATGCCCCCTCTTTTTTCTGCGCTCATGGTGGTCCTGCTGAAGGGAGCGTGACTACCGCAGGACCACCTTCAAAGTTGATTATCTCGAAAACTACTAAGGCACCAATTCTGTTGTTCGAGCACTAATTAGCACCAATTGAGCACTAATTATTTACCAAATATGGAAGCGTTTGGCGTTGTGGTCCTGCGGTAGTCACGGACATCGAGCTTGCGCTTTAGTGAGTTATGAATATAGAATAAAATAATTATTACTACAATAAAATCATTTGAAACAACAATTTAGCTGTTAAAGTTATATTTGCGGTAAATAAGAGTATGAACATTTGAAGTTATGTTGAGTCAGGAAGGAAATTGCTCATAGGTAGCTACCTCAAACTTAATCGCACTATAAAAATAATCACAAAATCATAATATTTTATTTCACATAAGCCTACCTGGGCCCTTATGAAACGTCAGAAGCTAAGTGCACGGTTCCAATTGGTCGTTTCGTATGGAGAAGAGCCGGCAAGAAACTCCACGGTTACTCTTTTAAAAATAATTGGCTTTTACAATGTTTCAAATTACAGTGTTAATAATAGGTATGAGAGGACAGTGTATGCCCGTCAAAAGTACCAGGTAAGTACTTAACAAAATAGAAAATGGTCTACAAATCTATATTCTATTAAGTCTATAACGTGCTCACATTAAAGGCCTCTACATACTGGTGCGACTTGTTCCGCGACGCGACATCGGTAGAATAATTTTCTTGAATTTTTGTTTAACCGGTGTCACGCCAGTATGTAGCAGCCTTAACAAAACAACAATAATTATAAAATATTATTAAAATAAATGTCTTTTTTAGGAATTTCTCCTGCATTGTGGGTGCGTGATGTTTGTAACATTTAAACTCACATACGCAAACAGCCAGACCCGGAAAACTACTTGCAGGTCATACAAATATTTTTTCCGTGCGAGAATCGAACCCGCGACACGCAGCGCAGCAGTCAATCGCTTAACCACTGCGCCAACCGTGCCGAATGTCAAATAACAAAAAGAGATTTTTAAAATATACATCGTAATTTGAGAGCAGTTAATAGACGTTTACATAGTTTTGCCGTTAATGAGGTACCAGGGAAGCCACATGTGCAGAAGGAATTAATGCCAAACATCCTTGTCTTCAACGTTAGCACACAATTTTAAAATAACCAGCTCCAATCACCGTCCCACGTAAATAAAAGAATTCAATCAAAAAAGCACATTACAGCGCTCACATTCAAAGAATTCTAGTTCCTTCATCACAAATTACTTTTCACTGCTGTTCGTAGTGAACCATGTCAATATTAGTTTTCCGTGAAAACTCAGGCAGTCAGGCTACGATTAGTGATATGAAATTAGTTCCTACAGGGTTGGCAGTTGGCAAATAGTTGGTCTTTGATTACAGTATGAGTGATTCATTTGAAGTTTTATTCATGGTTGACATTAATGAAGGACCAATCCGAATCACCAAAAATAATTACAACTTTATTATTAGTTGTTAGTATCTAAAGCCTGAGGTTTTAGATGTTTTGTATTAGAACTGAAGTTAAAAGTAAGAGGTATGACCCTATCAGGGCCTAAAAAGGGGCCTTGCTATATTATGGCAGTGGGAAATGGCCATAATATATTTTTATAAGTTTGGTTTTATTATGGATAATAATGAAAATGTTGTCGAATGTTTAGTATAATTCTGTAAGTAACTTGAAATTCACCTCCCAGTGTCATTTATGTCAATTTAAAAATAAATAACTAGGTTTTTATAAGACTGTGTCTTAAACATGTTATAATAATTATCTCCGAGTATAAAACACTGTTTTCTGTCAAATATAAACAATAATAAAACATTTATTGATAAAAATATTCTAAATAAAAAGTATTTTTGATAAATAAATTGGGTTTTTCTTTACTATGCTATTATTTTAAATCCTTTATGTACTATATTTACATAAAATTTGTCCAACGAATAAGTTAAAAGTGGACAGGCAATAATGATGAGTAAGGTAAATAAAGGGTGTCAATTCACTAAGACAAATGAATTGCGTAGGATCATTCCCTGTGGAGATCATCGTAGGAAAGTTTTGTCGAATTGTAATAAGGCTAAAATAAATTAATCTGTGGTTATGGTCTTGTTCCTTATAACATCAAAAATTTCATTATGTACAGTGACACAATATCTCCAAGATGACATTTTTGAAGATCGAAATAAATGAGATGAATTAAATCCCTATCCTAAAAATGCATAACATTTAAACTTCATAACCGCATATTGTCCAATAAATTATTCTACCGATCTTAAAAAATTAACCGGCATCGTACATAAAAGTTTATTCTAAATTGTTTTTTTTTCATCGAAGTGATATGAAGCATTTTTCTTCTATGTTTTTAATTTTATTTGGTATTTAAAATAATTTTTCCCTCGAATTTTATGGAGATTTGGTAAATGAATGAATTTATCCTTCCAAGTTTTTTTTTCTCGATGGCTTATGAAGTATTTATCCCTGCTTACTCAAAATGTAATTTAAATTAAATACAAAATAAAGAGCATAACAACTAGATATAGTTTTTATGCTCTATTTTTTGTATTTAATCAAAAAATTTAAAAAATGTCCTTTAAAAAATTTAAAAAGTTATATTAATAAAAAAAAAACAGCCTGCTGAACAATTGGCTAAATGGCGCTACATTTTGTTTTTCCTTTCCACTATAACTGATACCATACTTAAAAAAAGGTTTTAGCCAGTTATAGCTATGGAAAAGAAGCTGGATTAAAAAAATATACTCAATTTTACACTATATCATTACAGGTATTGCAAAATGTTTTAGCCCAAAGAAGGATTTGTTTAAACTTTTCTTTGCCACCTCGTTTGTTACCCGCTCACACCACCGTGTTAGAAAAATGGCGCCCAAAACAAAACGTTTTTTGACAATATCTCCTTTCAGATTCATTCAACATAGCGGCGCGAACGGCAAATATACGAGGTGGCAATGTGGAAATTCAAAAGAGCACGTTAAAATCAATAAAAACACCAATTTTAAAAACTTCCGGAAAACTTACTAACTCCCCTTTTTGAGCACCAAATGACTGTACTATTTATTACGCTTGCCTCATCCATCGGATTCCCATTCGTCAATCAATTTCGAAAAAAGAAAAAAAAGGACATCAACAGGTTTAATTAATTTTTAGTAAATGAAACCTGTTGATGTCCTTTTTTTTACATCCACACACAACTACATATACCTATATCTTCCGACCACAAACCTTCCGAATGACTACATAATTCTCTCGATCCTGTATTGGAAATTTTCCGACACGCATCCCTGGTTTCCGTGTCTATTCAAATGGAATGTTCTAGGTCCGTTCACATATTCCATACATTTGTAAACATGATAGCGTTGTGGAAATGATTAGTGTAATCGGCGAAAATAGAGCTTGGCACGCTTTGTGCTATGTGATAGGGATTTCATGTCAGTACCAAGTAATCTCGTTTGTTGGCCGACATAATTAACTATTTCATGGATTGTAATTTATGATGTCATTTAAATTGTATTGGAAATCTAAACCTACATATTCTAAATTAAAGTTATTTTTCATGTTTGTCTGCGTAACCCAGTGGCGTAGCTAGGACAAAGGGGCTCTGTATCAAAAAGCTGATGACCAAAAACGATTTAATTTAAAAAAAATCGCAGCCATCAATCAAATATTATTAATTAGATAAAGAATTAGAAAATAGATAAAGAATTAGAATTAAAAGAATTATAAAAAGCTAATATTCGGTAATATAACCTAACATCAGTCTGAACCGAGGTAGATAATAAAAAGCAAAAAAAAAAAAATAGATTATTTCATCTGAAATAATGTCATTTTACCAGCTTAAAGCTTTTAAAATATTATGTATATATTTTACCTGAACCTATGTTCAGACATCAGAAGTAATACTCAGATATGGCAATACAGAAATATATTTCAATCGAACAATCAGTTATTTTAAATCGAGAGAATATAGAAATTAAATAGAATTAATTAAATAACTAATAATGGTAGTGGCGGTCACATAGGGCAGTACTGACTGTCAGGGACAGTGGTCCATGCACCCACCGCAATAAGGATAGTACTAATTTGTCGGAGACAGCGTTCCATATCCAATAACCGGGCAGTACTGACTGTCGAGAGACAGTGGTCCGTGCACCAAGACGCATCCGTTCAAAATGCGTACCGACTCAACAGCGTAGCTCCTTATAAAGGCGATCCGCTAGTGGGGGGTAACGTTACAATATTTCACTCAATTGACTTCAAGTGTTTTAAGTCAAATGACCGATAGAATGAATGATTGTCTATGGTGCACGTTCCACTAGCGCCATCTAGTCGCCGCCTCTCGCAGCTGTTAAACAATATGGCTTCCGTCACGGCCATTCTGATAAACTCGTCCTCGAGTGCATGAATTTATCCAAAAAAAATCAAAAAGGACTTTCATTAATTCACATCATCATCATTACATATCAAAATACCAAATATCACTGGTCTAGGTATTTCTTTACAACAGAAAACCCCTACAGTTCAAACATGCTGGTCTAAATCGTCACCCACTAAAGCAGGTGAGATTCCTGCAGCTCACAAAGCGCTGGGCTAGGTTATCAACCCACAAAAGCAGGTGAAACCCCTTCAGCTACAACTGGACTAGGTCACAACTCTTGCAACCCCTACGATATAAACTAGTACTAGTACTAGTACTTTTAGTCATCCAGCAAGGGACCTTGTTCAGGTACTGGGTTATACAGAATAGAATTACAGGATACAGTCGCCTCAGAATCCATAGATAAAGTATCTTCAGAATTAATAGTTACTGTTTGTGAACCAATCGATATTTTTTTTTTATTCTTGGACACGACTGGCATTTAAGTTTTGAGAACTATCTCTTTAAAAATCCGTTTTAATTTCCAAGCAATTTGAAACCAAATTTTAGAAACTATAAACTAGACCAACCTTCTAGTTGGAACTATCTAGTTTTGAGATTACCGAGCAAAGAAAACAAAACCTCAGGTATCTCATTCATGGTCACTTTGAGGGACTTGTAGCCACTTCCAGCCTTAGCAGATCGTTTGAATTGTAAGCTTGAGCTGATCTGCACACACACTATTCCCCACGGGAATACCGAGTCAACCCTTGACTCTATGGTCTTTGCTTCTAGGCAAAACCCGACTATACCACCCAGAGCTACCGCCTACCGCGTACCCATGGACTACTCATTGAGCACTACGATAGTCTCTGACCCACTGAACCGAGAACCTGTTAAGTGATGCCAACTCATCTATTTCGTCTACAATCTCAATTGGTACTTGGCATCGGGCATCTTCCGAACACGGTCATGAGCGTTTGTAAGTACGCTTGATAACTACAGATTTTTAAAACATACCGATTGCCATCTAACACTTTAACAATTTGAAAGGGCCTCTATACTTCACTTCACACTTAGTTTGATTACGCTCCTCGTTCGTTCTGGCTACAGGAGTTCATCCACACACAAGCGGAGAACTGGTGGACCGCGACACCGGGCTGCAGGCAATCCAGGAAATCCATGCCATCCCTAGATGGCAGGCTAACCAGGCGCTTGCTACGCCTGGACAGGAACGGCCTGCGCCCAGTGACGGGGACCATCATGGGACACTGATCACTTAAACAAACAATTCCACACAATAGGTATAACGCACAGCCCTCTGTGTAGGGCTTACATGGAGGCTGAAGAAACCATTTCGCATGTGCTCTTTGACTGCACAGGCGTCACCGTGATCCGAGCAAAAACCCTCGGGTCACTCAGATCCTTCACAGATATCCTATGCAGTCCAGAAGACCTAATCAGCTTCTGGAGGTAGGTGGGCTGGTTGGAATAACACGCACAATGGTCCACATAAAAGACGAAGTGCGGAAACCAAACCCTCTAACATAGAACGCTTCTCGTTCTCAATAAGCACGAATTCCCCGACAGAGAACCTACTCACGCTTGCCATTGTACTATCAAAACGACTTTCATCATAACGCGCGGACTTCTCAACACCTTCAGATGCCATGCTCCTAATGTCATCAAGGTCTTGTCATCATTGTCGTTAGCCATTAATTAAATGAAGTGAACATCTGATTTTTCAGAATTAAATAAAGTCAAAATTTGACAGAACTCTTTACAAGAGGCATCCACAGTGGCATGCCAGCCTCATCATAACTCAAACTATTCTAAATTAAATCTGCACATACAATATGAATTATTAATGTCTAAAGAAATCAGTAAGTAGGTTTGCTTTCTCGGGTGAAGGCTGCGACAAAACTTTAACATATCTACCAATATCATATTCATTACCTTTTGCCACACTCAACAATGATTCTCTTTCCTTCTTAGTCTTAGTACACTCTTTATGTAGATGGTGAACATCTTCAACCGATCCGCATGTTTCACAATTGGGATTTACTTTGTTCATCAAATAACCAAACTTGCGGGATGGGTAGTGATCAGAGCGTAATCTATGAAACAGAACAATATGATACCTATTCATTTCCTTGATAGCAAACCATGGTATACGAGGAGGCTGATACTGTATAGTTTTATACCAGATACCCTTTTCCCTACTTCGTTCGTCAAAGTACTCTTTAAACCTAACTCTTTATTTCATTTTGAATTAAACTAGAGTACCATATTACTATAAATCAATGAAAATTAACATGTTATCAATAATCAGGAAATTCAAAGTCGTAGTCAAAGATCTGACTACACATTTATAGCGCATCTCGCAAAAGACAAAATCAAACTAAACATGTGAGAGCAATTCATAAATCAGCCTTAGCCCATAACAAAACACAAAGTAGAAATCTTATCCGTGGCCTGTGGCTTTTCACTAAGCCCGTTCAACAAACCCCATGTTTATTTCACTGAATTCACCTAAATTCCGAGTCCCACGGACTCTATGGTCACTACAAGACCCGACCTCCACTAGACACTCTTGCACCGCGCATCAACGGACTACTATATACGTACTTGTAAATACGCTTGAAATTGAATGCTCTCAATGTGTAGCGATCACCGTCAAGAACTTCTATGACCTCAAATTTTGAATCTAACTTTGTAAAGAAATTTAGTCAGAAATCAACGGTAATGGATAACGATCCGTCACTATATTATAATTAACGTCTCTATAATCTATGCACATACGGTCTGATCCATCATACTTTATAACCAAAAGGGCTCGTTTAGCAAACGGCGTACTACTCGTACTGGGTACTGATGGGTTAATTCACATTATTTCACATTACTTTACATTACTACTACTGGGTCTAAGTATTTAGGCTTGCAACAGTAAATTAACCCTATCGCGCATGATTCTACTTTCGTCCGGAGACAGTCTGTAAGAACGTCTTTGCACTGTACGATTAGGGTCTATCAATCTTACTTTCAAATAGGCATTGCAATCAAATATTCGAATACCGAGTTGTACGAGTAAATAACTCGCACATCACTCGAACAGTTCAAACATTCGAACAAGGCTGAAGAAGTATTCGAATACTAAAAATTATCGAACTTTTACAATCCCTACCTCCAACTCACTAGTGTTAACACGTGTTGTCGGAAAACCGTTACTAAAAAAGTCCAGAGTATAATTCTAAGATGTTTACAAGGTCATGTCTTCTATCAACTGGTAAAATCAAATTTGGTCATCTCCAAAAAAAACTAAAATAAGTTAAGAACGTTATTTTAAAAAAACAAAGTCTTTTATCGCTTGTCATTTACAAAAGTAGTCAAATCCACTTAAATTAAGGCAAAAACCGGTTACCACCGGTATCTTACTCAGTCAAATCCTTTGAAGTTTATTAACAAATTTAGTCAAATCCTTTCAGTCAATCAGGAGCGAGACGTCAAATCCTGTCAGCCAATCAGGAGCGCGAGATTGTTTTAACTGACAGAAGTTTAAAATGACCATCTTTCTCAGTGTTGGTAACGTGTTGACTCTGTACTTATTTCGTGCCGCATTTTAATTGATTTACTACGTTAAAATGGATAATGTGAACAATTTAGTCAAAGAAACAACCCCTCAGTTATCACGAAAAAGAAAACGACAAGAATCTAATCGACACAATTAATTATTGCCGTGGTCTAAATAGCTTAACACACGTTTATAGTTCTAGGCAAAATTAATTCAGTTGCTCGAACAAAAATCTAGCAAAACTTGGAATATAAACTCCGTCGCGAAATCGATAATTTCTGCCTGACCCAGCAATTGCAAAGTATTCTTGATATTTTTTTTATTGCCTATACCTACTAAAGGTACCACATCATTTACTCTTCTATGTCTAAATTTACAAGTAATACTCTCCTTCATTAAAGACGATGCGTGCGGACGCGTCACGGTCGAATGAGACTAATGGACTTAGTGTACAGGAGGTAGATGACAAATTTCCAACGATTTTAGAAATTAAGGCTTCCATGCCGTTACTAAACAAAAGCATCTGGTCTTGCATGATATTGGAAGCTGAGTCTCCAGAAGTGGGGTGGTCTTCGTATCCCACTTCTGATGTCGGGATAGGTTCAGACATCAGAAGTAATACTCAGATATGGCAATACAGAAATATATTTCAATCGAACAATCAGTTATTTTAAATCGAGAGAATATAGAAATTAAATAGAATTAATTAAATAACTAATAATGGTAGTGGCGGTCACATAGGGCAGTACTGACTGTCAGGGACAGTGGTTCATGCACCCACCGCAATAAGGATACTACTAATTTGTCGGAGACAGCGTTCTATATCCAATAACCGGGCAGTACTGACTGTCGAGAGACAGTGGTCCGTGCACCAAGACGCATCCGTTCAAAATGCGTACCGACTCAACAGCGTAGCTCCTTATAAAGGCGATCCGCTAGTGGCGGTAACGTTACAATATTTCACTCAATTGACTTCAAGTGTTTTAAGTCAAATGACCGATAGAATGAATGATTGTCTATGGTGCACGTTCCACTAGCGCCATCTAGTCGCCGCCTCTCGCAGCTGTTAAACAATATGGCTTCCGTCATGTACATAAATAACAACTTATATCTAATTAATTTATAAAAATAACAAAATTATATACTAACTAAACTAAAACTATAAAACATTAAAATTTAGAGCTTATTTTTTACATAAAAACTCAAGTTCGAATCAGGATCGGACTGCATTTGTAGAAAAATCGTTTATCAATTAATTTTTGGGATAGGTTTTTTCCAATACCGACCAAGGATTCAACACTTTCAACGATGGCCGCGGTACAAAACCAAATGCACCTTAGCATAGTGATTTGGTCATTGTCCTTTGTTGGGAGCCCTTTTTTACCCGACTGCGGCGAAGTTCCAGAGGAATTGTTTTTTTTTTACAAATTAGCGTACGTACTGATTTCGAAGGTTAAGTTTCTATTACGATTTTACTAAGAGAGTTAAGGAGCGAGCGAAGTGAGCTAGAAAATTGTTGAGATTGGATACTAGATTAAGCTGTCGTTGTGATGTTAATAAGTTTAGAATTTAGATTTTCCGTATAATTTTACTCAACAATTCAATTCAACAATAATTTATTCTCTTTTCACAAAACTGACTTGTACAAAAAAATGTTTCCGCTGTCTTCCACCTTTGTGAGAGACTGGTGTCAGATATAGGTTTTTGGGAAAAACTCGTGTTACAGGTCACCAACAACTTACTAAACGAATGCCTGAGGGGGAATGGGTTACTGAATGAATGGGATCTATCCTAGGCCCAAATCAGGCTGAAATGGAATAAAGTATTTTGGCTTTTCCATTTGAAAATTATCAGTAGAAATTTTAGTAATAGATTTGCCCCCTAATACATGAGATATCTTTTACCACGGGGATACCATCATAAAATGTTAGGCGGAGGACAGGGTGTTGGCGCTGCCCATGTCCAGCAGTGGACTACGATATTGATCTTATAATGTTATGAAACTCCAAAATAGAATGTCAATAAGCCATCAAATAATTCAAGTATCCTGGAAACATACGCAATATAACATTACGACAATAGAATCCCGCTTCTACAGAACAGACTATAAAGCATCGACACTAAAATTGCTTCCTCTGAATTCATAGCAATTCAAAGGGACGTAATATTACCCGTAACAATACCTTTAACAATATATACGAAATCCATACCTGCTAATAGATGTGATATTGTCTCTGGCTGTCTGTCTTCTAAGTTTTCACTGATACCCACTGAATCGATTTGGATGAGTACCCCGCCGGAACACGGTGGGTCCAAGCAACCGGCGATCAGGGATTCAGATAAAGAATGTCCTGAATATGCGCACCGTGTTCTGGAGTACCGCTTTCTGTATCAAAACTATGATTAATCTCCCTTACAAGAACCTTTTCAGGTCTCCGTTGAGGTTCTTCACAAAAATCAAAGTGGTATGGAAAACTACCAATTTTGGTTTATTGAATTTAAGTGGACTGTATTGAAAGGTTGGTGGTTATAGATGATGAGCGGGCGAATTGTGAGGAATACAAGGAGAGCACGCCTTACCTTACAATATCTTCCTTCGCGACAGGCGTTCAGGACGAAGGTGGCGGCGACAAGATCCTGCTTTGAAGCCGGGCACTTGTCACTGGAGTCTCTCATGCACCAAATCACTCAATGACGCCCACCGGCGGTTGTTAGTTAAACAGTTCAATCACCGAATTTATCGAAGGCGGTTGAAGCGCCTTAAGCGAGCAGAACGGCGTGCACGCAGCGCTGTTACACGGCTACCTCGCATGGCTGTCCGAAATGGAATCTTCACGCCACTGGCAAGGCATGTTTTGCGGGAGGGAGAAAGAGGTATGATCGCCTGTTCAGACAATTACTTCAAAATCTACCCGGAACTGTATAATATAAATTTATTATTAGGGTGTTCCAAGAGATGGCGTTACCACAAAGGCATAAGAATGCCATTCGCTGTAACGATTATTAGTACAATTATCGGTGTTTACATTGATATTATATTATTTATTTATCTTGAGGAGCTCGTGGATAAGTACAACAGCTGCATGGGTTGATCCATCGGATTAAGCTACGCTTGCCGGGGTTGGTCCTTATGTGGGTGACCATCTTTACATACTGAAACTCCTTCGTGGCTCGAAAAGCACGTTAAACCGTTGGTCCCGGCTGTCGTTCGTGTATCTTTGACAGTCATTAAGCTCGAAAGTCTGACAACCAGTCTTACCAAGGGGTATCGTGTTCGTGGGAACTTGTGGAGGTCAGGTAGGCAGTCGCTCCATGTAAAATACTGGTATTCAGATGCATCTGGTTGGGCTGGAAGCCGGCCCCTAACATAGTTGGGAAAGGGGTAGGCAGATTGATTGATTGATCAATGTATTTAAATTCCACATGTAGTAGTTATTCTTCGGTATGAAATAGTATGAACCAGTCTCCTTCTTCTTCTGGATTTCAAAGAAAGGACACTCCTAAAGATAAAATCCATACCGAATTGATTATTTTATTTCCTCTTACACAAATATCAACTTTATGTCAGTACGATTTTAGAATAACTGGTACTATTTAATTGAAAATGTCGAAAAAAAACTCGACTGCGTAAAAAGTGTTCTATATTTTTACAATCTCATGCAATCGGAGGCAAATAGGTCTTTATTGTTAGAAGATGCCTTATTTATACGTAGGCGAGTTTTTACATTTTTTTTTATTTACATTCTTTATTTTAAACCTTTAATAATTATTTTCACGTTAATAAGACCGATACGATTGTATTATATATATTATTATTAACTTTATTGCAGCTTTATTATAAGTTATGAAAATTTAAGTGAGAATGGTTGCTAACTAACCAACTTTAAGCCGTTATAGGTCCTAAATGTGAGTGTGAAATGTGTGAGTTGAGGGCTTTGTCTATGTTGTTTTCCATACTCGACAAACCCACTTCTCCTTCTTACCTAACTTCCCATGTTCAATACTTGTGCTCTGCCCACAGTAAAAATCTCCGTTCCACCAACAATCGTCTTCTACGATGTCCTTCTCACCGCTCTGGTTTCATTCACTCTTCTTTCTTTGTCCAGGCGGTTTTCCTTTGGAATGCGCTCCCTGTTCTGAGCATCAGGATGGCAACCGGACGGTTAACGTTTAAAGTGAAGGCACGGGAATATATTCGTAAGAAGTTGGCAGAATCATCCCAGTGTTGATTCGTTTTCTCCTCCACCAATCGTTATTTCTCCTGAAACTTTTTATTTTGTTTTTATGTATGTATGTATGTATTATTATATATTTTTGATTTTCGAGTTATCTATCCCATATGTTGCACCTGCCATGTTTTGTCTCTGCATCACCCTAAGGTTGACTGGTAGAAAATGCCTCAGGCATTAAGTCCGCCTTTGTACAGTATTTTTTTATTTTTACTTGTGCATGAAGTTTTAATGAATAAATAAATAAATAAATGGTCATTCAAAATGAAAAATAATTAGAAAATCCTAAAGATGCGCGAACGTAGGCGAAGCAAAAGGAGTATGTAAGGAGCGTAGCAGGTGGCGTTCTATAGTTTCTGCCTACCCCCATGGGAAGAAGGTGTGAGTTTATGCGTATGTGTAGTTTAGACGAATACTTTTACAAAGCTCAACAGTGAAATGTGGTCTATAAGTTTATTCGGGAAAAAATACGAAATTCGTGCAAACAAAGCCACGGGCATTGCTCTAGTTTATTTATATCCAGCCCATTCATTCGTGAACTATAATCACATAATTTATTGGATGAAATCAACCTTTACATTCTGAAGGACGAATTTAAATGAGGGATGAATATCAAAGCTAGGGCTCATGGGAATCTGTGTTTTTCCATTGCACACGATTAGGGAGTCGGCTGGTAATGCCTTTCAAGGTAGGAACAACGCTTGAAAGAACATGAAGACGTAATTGTACGAAATTGGTAAGTGAGTACGTTAATTGGAAAGTATTCAAGGAGAAGAGTTTATGTTAGCCTTTAGATAACAGTTTGACGTATTTTTTATACAGATGATGTCAAACCGCAATATTTATTCCTCAGATAAAAGTTATCTAATATTTTTTTTTATTTTTTGTTTGTTTTAGTCTCGTACTAATCCAATCCGCCGATTTAGTGGCTTTATAGTGTCTGTGTCAACTTACTGCTAACGGGTTTTGATAAGGCGCACATAAGTGACGGTAGTTCACTTAAATAATAAATCGGCTAAGGAAAAATATCTACCTGACTTTTTCGATAGGTATATGAGATGGTCAATTCTCTATGATGGACGAACATCGGTCCGTACCAGTTAGCACATAATATATTTGTTTTACATTAAAAATACTGTTTAAATCATAGTATAACGAACTGTAAAGTTATACACAGTTATCAATTAAATTCATTATTAAAAGTAAAACTTCTATGTTTTATTGAGCACCAAGCTCCAGTGTCTCGGAGTAGACATAATTGGCGACCGTGATAGGACACGAAGCTGCAACCTTCGGATTACCAAGGTCTAGCTGAAGTTGGCCAGCACCGCGCCGCAACAATAAATCGGTCAGCACCGCGCCACATCCAGCCTTTGGGAGGAACAAGCATATCGGGAGAATACGAGCAGTACTTAGCACCGCCGGGCCCTTGATGCTACATACAGCGTCACGCCCGCAGCGCAGCAGCATTTCTGCAGCTAAGTGCCCTTTCTTAATTCCTAAACTTCCGTCTAAACCACGTAGCCTACGTCCTAATCCAATTTCTATATGGTTTTTTCACTTGTGCGATTTCATATTTTTATAGGATCACCTTTGTCAAGGTTACAGTATTGCGTCATAAATTTTTAAATGACATTTCTTTCTCTTTTTTTCCATAAATCCGATATTATTTGTGTTATTAACAATTCGCAAGGATACTAAGTTGTACATTTAAAATTTTACACCGTCTTGGTGAATTTCGAGTGGATTTTTCAAGTACATTTCAAAGTACCTACATACCTAAAGTTAATAGTATAGATTTCTTTGTTTCGTTTTTTGTTGTATTTCTTTTAGGAAAGTAATTCCACAGGCTGCCGTGCCTATCTATAGTTCCGTGTATAGATTATTCCGCCGAACATTTCAGATTTGCTCAAGTTTCCCGTGCATTGCTGAGCGTCGTTGCCGCAGCGCGCAGCATCCGCGCAGCGTCCGTGCAGCCTAAGGCTGTCCGCAGACCAGTGCCTGCGACTTCGGCCTCCCGTGCGGCAGAGACCACCAACCAGGGGCGTGAGCGTATTCTTTTATTTTATTTGGTTCATTTTAACATTAGTTTTTCTTGAGTTTATTTCAATCTTACATAACTTTAATTTCTTTTTCGTGAGAATTCTGTTTGAAATAAACAATCAACATGGGTTTAGGTGATGATGCCAAGAACTTGTCGGAATTAAATGTTAGACGTAGTTCAGTCAAGGGCCAAGTAACAAAATTTAGAAATTACTTGGAAAAAATATCGCGGTTAGACACTTTTACTACAACACATAGGGCGGAACTTACACTTAAACTTAGTAAATTTGAAACCTTATCTTCAAGGTTTGATGACTTACAAAGTCAAATTGAAATCTTTAATTCTAGTGGGTTGGAAAATGAACTTGAAGAACGAGAAAATATTGAGAGGGAATTCATTAGCAATATTGTAATGGCTCAAGAGTTATTACAAATGCACGGTAGGGATAAGCGCGTCCAAGACTCAAGCAGTCCTCACAATGTTACTTATTGCGCTGTCGATCATAATGAAATGGGTTTCAAGCTACCTTTGATACAGGTATCTAAATTCGACGGATCATATTTTCGATGGATGGAATTTCGGGATACGTTCCGATCTTTAATACATGAAAATAGTAGAATTAGGTCAGTAAACAAGTTTCACTATTTAATTTCTTATTTAGAAGGCGAAGCAGCGCAAACCGTTTCAAATCTAGAAGTATCTGCTGATAATTATCGGGAAGCTTGGAACTTATTACTTGAACGTTACGACAATAAACGCTTGTTGATAAGTCATCATCTCAGTGCATTATTTAACATTAATTATATAAATAAGGAGTCTGAAAAATCGTTGCGTTTCTTAGTTGACCACGTGACTAAAAATTTGCGTGCCCTCTCCAATTTAGGACAAGCCACTGAGCATTGGGATGTCCTTATCATTCACTTAGTCGCCTCCAAGTTGGACAATAACAACTTCGTGAAATGGGAGGAATACCGTAACGCGTTGTCAACAGACACCCCTACACTCAAGGAACTTTATAAATTTTTAAACGATCGTGCAACCGTTCTCGAATCCTTACACCGCAACAAGTCAGAAAACACATTTAAACCGAATCATGATAAACAGCGTCCAGAAGGACATTCAAAAAGGGCGGACAACATACGTCATTCTAAAGCATGTGCATACATTAGTAGTAGTAACCAACCACAAACACAATCATCCTCGTCGTACCTCTGTCCATGCTGTAAGGCTGACCATAAAATATTTGACTGTCCATCCTTCAAGACAAAGAGCATAAGCGAGCGTATAGCCGAGGCAACTAAATTGAAATTGTGTCTTAATTGTTTAAGGTCGGGTCACCCTAGTTTTGAATGTCGTTTCGGCCGTTGCCGTGAATGCAACAAAAGACATAACTCTATATTGCACCTTCCTACTGGTACAGCTGACAGCACCGACAGTTCATCTGATACGTTGGTTAACTGTAACAATCAAGCTAACAAATATGCCCCCTTCTTTGTAGTGCCCTGATTGAAATAGTCAATCCCAAGACTAATAAATCTGAAACAGTACGTGCTTTACTTGATTGTGACAGCCAATCCTCTTTCATAAGTCAAGGCCTGAAACAAAGGTTATCATTAGAGGACTGCCCTATTAATGCCGTAAAGGTAATCGGTTTTGGCAACAATGAAGCAGGTACGTTAACTGAATATTGCATTGCCCAATTAAAATCGTTAAATACACCATTCAACGTTATTTCTAACTTTTATGTTATGAAAGAACTAACAGCTTTACTTCCCAATGCGGTAATTGATATTAGATCATTTAATATTCCCAAGGATATTATCTTGGCAGACCCTAAATTCTATCAGCCTTCTTTCATAGACATAATCATAGGCTCAGATTTATTTTGGGACATTATAGGTTGTGAGCAGCGGTCATTAGGCCCCAATCATCCTAAGTTACACAGCTCAAAGATGGGCTGGTTGATTGGAGGTCCCCTGCAACATAAACAACTCAAGAATATTAAATGCAATCATGTACTTACCCATTTTTCTTATGATGAAAACATAGAATTAAAATTAAATAGATTTTGGGAGCTTGAAGAAATCCCATCTAAATCTTATCTAAGTGAAGGCGAGCAGGCATGTGAAAAGCATTTTTTTCAGCACACCTGCCGCTTGGAAAATGGCAGATTTTCTGTCAAGTTACCTCTCATTGACTCACCGGATTGTCTCGGTGATTCCTACAACATGGCGAAGAAAAGGTTCTATAATTTGGAAAAGCGATTTAGAAGACAGCCTGAAGTTAAGTCGCAATATATTGAATTTATTAAAGAATATGTAGAATTAGGTCATCTTTCTGAAATTGCACTAAATAACTTAAATTCTAATTTATGCTATTTCTTACCTCACCATCCTGTGTTTAAAGAAAACAGCGAATCGACTAAAATTCGCGTCGTTTTCGACGCATCGGCTCGCACTTCGTCAGGCCTCTCTGTTAACGACATACAAATGGTTGGGCCACAAATTCAAGACTCTCTTTTCTCCATATTAATTCGAGCTCGTTTCTATAAATATATTTTAGCTGTCAGACTCTGCAAGGCCGCCGTCAATTCCTTGAGGTTCCCAGTAACACGTAAACTGTATTGATGTGACTCCAGCGTCGTCCTTGCTTGGCTGCATCCTAGCTCTAGAAGGTTAAAGACTTTCGTGGCTAATAGAATAACAGAAATACTGGAACTCTCAGATGTTTCTTGTTGGCGTTATATACCTACCTCTCAGAATCCTGCTGATCTCGTTTCGTGCGGCATGTATCCCGAAGAGCTTAAACAATGTGATCTGTGGTGGTCAGGGCCCGAATTTTTACTGCAAGACGAGTCTTCTTGGCCTACCTTACCAAATAAACTCCAACACGATTCAGATATTCCTGAAATAAAATCAAGTGTTGTTGCTAAGCTAGATAATTCTTCGATCATTCCATTTCATAAATATAGTAAACTACATAAGATAAAGCAAGACTATGCTTATGCATTACGATATTTTTATAATTTGCGCAATCGTAATTCTAGGCGTCTTGATGCCCTTAACTTAGAAGAATTACAAAATTCATTTCATCTTTTATGCCGCAAGGCTCAACAGGAATCTTTCCCTATTGAGTACGATTTGCTATCTAAAGAAAAGTCAATTAGTACAAAATCACCCATCATAGCGCTTACACCTTTTATGGATGCAAATGGGTTGGTACGAGTAGGAGGCCGGCTGGATGCTTCGGCTATTTCGTTTGGTAGCAAACACCCTATCCTACTACATTCCTCTCACCATTTAACAACTTTAATCTTTGAACGGGAACACCTACACAAACTACATGCTGGCCCACAACTTCTCCTCGCTAGTGTTAGGCAATACGTGTGGCCTAACAATGGGCGACACCTCACTAGGAGAACTGTACGCAACTGCATCACATGTAGAAAGGTACAGGGCAAGATTTTAACACCCTTAATGGGGAACTTGCCCTCACAACGCGTTACGGTGGATTTCCCATTTCGTAGTGTTGGTATAGATTTTGCCGGACCCTTTTTTGTCTCAAATAGGAAGGGTCGTGGATCAAGAGTCACAAAATGCTATTTATGCATTTTTGTTTGCTTAAGGTACAAGTGTGTACACTTGGAAGCGGTAAGCGATCTTTCGAAGGACGCTTTCATTCTTACCCTGCGTAGGTTCATATCCCGTCGGGGTAAGCCTACTGAAATTTTTAGTGACAACGGCCGCAATTTTGTGGCTGCTGCCAAAGAAATTGGCGACTTTTTGAAGCACCACCGCCAATCAATTACAGATTTTTCTAACGAGGAAGAAATTAAATTTTCGTTTTCACCTGCGTACGCTCCCCACTTTGGTGGTATCTGGGAGGCCGGGGTAAAATCCGCTAAGCATCATATAAGACGTGTAATGGGCAACACGCATTTAAATTTTGAAGAGATATCCACGTTGTTCGCACAAGTGGAAGCCATATTAAATAGTCGCCCACTTTACCCCATGTCCTCGTCTCCAAATGATCTCCTTTTCCTCACCCCAGGGCAATTCCTGCTTGGACGGCCGCTAACTGAGCTGCCTTCACCGAGCCTAGAAAACTGCAATTCCACTCAACTGAAGCGCTACCAACGACTTGAACAAATCCGGCAGCACTTCTGGAGGAGATGGCAGAGGGAGTACCTGGCGGAGCTACAGCAAAGATCAAAATGGCGCACCACTGATACTCCACTGAACGTTGGTGACTTAGTGCTGCTTCAGGAAGACAACTTACCACCATTGTGCTGGCGAATGGGCCGAATCAGCAAACTCTTTCCTGGTCCTGATGGAGTATGTCGAGTAGCAGATGTTCAAACAACACAGGGAAGTTACCGAAGGCCCTTCAAGTGACTCTGCCCTCTACCAGCAACGGAGCACCTAATCGAGTGAGAGTTAAAAACCGGAGACTTTTAACGGCGGGGAAGATGTTTGCGCCTGATCCTTTAGTGACTTTATAGTGTCTGTGTCAACTTACTGATAACGGGTTTTGATAAGGCGCACATAAGTGACGGTAGTTCACTTAAATAATAAATCGGCTAAGGAAAAATATCTACCTGACTTTTTCGATATATGAGATGGTCAATTCTCTATGATGGACGAACATCGGTCCGTACCAGTTAGCACATAATATATTTGTTTTAAATTAAAAATACTGTTTAAATTATAGTATAACGAACTGTAAAGTTATACACAGTTATCAATTAAATTCATTATTAAAAGTAAAACTTCTATGTTTTATTGAGCACCAAGCTCCAGTGTCTCGGAGTAGACAAAGATATACACTGTGTTCAACAGTATCAATAGAAGAGTTACTTATTTTTTTTAACATTATTGCTTTTTTTTTACCATTCACACTGGTTTTCCCAATTCACTTTAGACATATTGGCAGAATAGTCGACACCGGCTTTGCTTGCCTTATAATAAAAATTTAATATAATAGAAAAGTTATCTGACTATTGAAAAATAAGCATTTGGTATTGTGAGTGCGTTACAGACACGGCTTGGAAATGGTACCAAAAGTACAGGTTCTGTATCGGTACTTAGCGTTTCTTGCCATTTCGGTACCTGAGTACCGGTTTCATATGGGTACCGGTACTCCACCCAACAAATACCGGTATCAAATTCAGGTACCCGTTGCGTACTACAAATCTGGTTTTAACCATCATGTCATCGAGGAACCTCGTACGGTTGACAACCTTGAAGTTATTTTTCTAATACCTACTAGCTCTCCTTTTAACTTACTATAATTATCTGTTTTCTCAGTCTAACTTCCGGAAATATTTGTTTGGTACTGGTTTTGGTACCGATACAATCCCAATTCTGATTAGGCAGTACCGGGACAAATAGTATAGGAACTATGTCTGGTACCGGTAGTAATAATACAGGTACTACGTCTGGTACCGGTATCATACCAAGGCCAATGGTACTGGTTCCCAAAAATACTAGTATTTCAAACCCTGGTTACAGATTCTACGAGTGTGTATGCACTGACACCTTAACTAGGGACAAATAATTATATTTGTATATGGACTTCTAAGTTTATGAAGATTAGTCAAAACATATAGGAAGGTATGTAGTTTAAATTACTTAATAAACAAAACATGTACCACCTGCCCATGCACCTGTAGCTTTTATCTTGATTTATTTTTAAACATAGCTTGCCTACGAAAAACTATTCAAAACAATCAGTCGTTGGAAATGACGTACTATAAATAGACGAGTCATACAAAAACATTAGTGCACTCAAAAACAATCATACAGTACAATCATACAGTACACGTAGAAAAGGAAAGAACTATACCGATAACTGTTGTTAGAAATAGATGAACATACATGTTTAGTTACGTCACTAGCTGCTAGATGTTCATTGGCGCGTACGCGTCGGTAGCAGCAGTCAGGAAAAATGGCTGACTGGCTGTACAAGTACAAAACAAAACAACGTTTTCTTATAATAAAAAAATACAATAAGAACTTATGCAAGAAATGAGACGTTTTTCTGTACTCCCACAGTAGTAGTGTAATTTGTACATCGTGTATAGACACGGGAAGGCATTTTCTTCACAAATAATTGCTGAGAATTGCGAGTGATTGTGACGTGTAGCCGCGTCACTGGAAGGCTCGCGACTAATTCCAAGTCAGGCAATTGCCTTGCTTTTACTTTGCCATTATTGAGCGCGGGTAACGCATCTAAAGGTCACGTCAAGGTCACTAAAGGTCGATGGCGTAGAAATGAACAGATTAAATAGACCATTGAGAGTTGTATGTTATCTTGTTTTACAAATCAGCAGCAAAAAACTATCAAACTAACCTACACCTCAACAATATTATTATAGTAACACTATTCTCAAAACTACAACAGCTAAATTCGCCAAAATTTGTTTCAGACCACAATTCGAGGTGACATGTAAAGCCTTTTATTCCGGCTGACATCACCTCGTATTGTTCGTTCTGCTGATAACTTACCTGAGGATTATTTCATTTTGGGCAAACGGAACATTTCCAGTGTGACAATTAACAGTGTAAGATAGCGAGCTTTCGTAAATTTGTTGGGCAAGCAGAAATTTTGGGGCAAATGGCATGCCTGTTTTGTAGAGCGTCGGTTTAATTTATGAAATGGTTGTGAGTAGTTTTATTTGGATAATAAGAAATAATTTCTTTATTTCAAAAAGCCAAATACAATTGGTCCATCTCAATCGAACATAATAAAAAAGACAGATAATAAAAAACCGGCCAAGTGCGTGTCGGACCACGCACAATGAAGGGTTCCGTAAATAGGATGAATTTATCCTAAAAACAAACTTAACATTGTAGTTGAAAAACATGCTCTCCCATACATCGGTATACGTTACGGTCAATTCTCCGACTGCAAATTTAAGTTGGTTGACTATTATTTCTTAACTTGTAAAGCCTACTTTGCTGTGATAGTTTTCCTTTTAATTTCGTTATATATACTATTGCCGTGAATTTTGTCACACTTAGACACTTGACAAAAAATAGCACTTTAAAGCTTAATATTACGCAAACGGATCCCTGAATTGAAAAATGCTTTTGACAGACCCACAATATTTTTAAACGGCCTATCCAACGATATGCCACACCACGGAACAGACGAGAAAAAAAAATCATCCCCATTTTACGTACCATGAAAAACAATTTTTTTACGACTTTCTCGGCGTGATTAATATGTAAACCCATGCCAAATTACAGCTTTCTAGTACTAAGCGTCTCTGAGCTATGGCGGGGACAGACGTAAGGACAGACAGACAGACGGACATGGCGAAACTATAAGGGTTCCTTGTTGACTACGGAACCCTAAAAACTCCACTAAATGAAGTACACAGCTATGCATTTTTGAGACACAGTGCACGTCTGTGTCTGTGCTAGTATAAACTGTGTTACAGACACAGGCGCCTTCCATATATTATCGCATATTGTAGCAGTTTTGGTAAACATAAAACTTAGTTTATTTAACTTATGTACTTAACACTTATCAACATTTATGTAAACAAGGAATGGTTGTGTGGGTAATAGATGGAGTGGTTGGAAATAACAAAATTATGAGTTTAAAATAATAAATATACATTTGTAATTTTACGTGGCAACGCAGGCAAGTGTAAAGTCAAAGTCAAATTATTTATTTCAAATAGGCACTTATAAAACACTTCTGACAGTCAAAATTCACAAAAAAAAAAATGTTGATTTTAGTGCTCTTTGCACCTTCCAAGAGCTAGTTTCGCATGAAGAAAAATGGGCAAGAAACTCCCTCGTTACTCTTTTAAAATATTTAACAATAAGTATTTTGTATAGGACAGCACGGTTGACGCAGTGGTTAAGCGATTAACTGCTGCGCTGCGTGTCGCGGGTTCGATGCCCGCACGGAACACATATTTGTATGACCTACAGGTAGTTGTTCAGAGTCTGGCTGTTTGTGAGTTTAAATGTTTGTAAACGCACCCACAATACAGGAGAAATTCCTTGTGTGGGGGGGGCAACGCTTTAAAAAAAGAAAAAAAAAAAGGTAATTATAATGTTGGTTAATGGATGTGAAAGTACTGGCTTTTAAGACATTTGTGTGAATACCTACTACTTATAACTATCCAAGAAGATCCTTTAACCATCAATATATCATCCGTAATCCAAATCCTTGAAAAGCATGAAAAGCATTAGTAATGACCCAATAAATGAGGGATCTTTTAGTCTTTAAAACGGTGTTCCCTTGTTTCGCAGACAGAAATTTCATAGAATTTTGTTTCGTAGAAAATGTTTCATATATTATTTGGTCCTTGTATTTTTATTTCGAATAATATTGTTTCAACGACTATTGAGTTGAATGAAACATATTTCACAGAAACACAATTCAATTAATTTTATAGTAAAACAAACTTATCAAATAGTAGAATAATTTTTTAACGAATATTGTTTGTTCGGTGTATTTTTGCATGGTATTTTATTTCAACGAAAATGAAAAATTAGAGATTATGCTATCCATAATTTTATAAATAAATATCTTAAATATATTTAGTAAGATTAATTATGCGTTTAAGAAATATATAAGTAAAATAATAAAAGAATCAGTGTTTTAATTAACATATCTGCGTCAGATACCATAAGATAAGATAAGATAAGATAATTATTTATTTGTTTAAACATGAGTATACACACATAGCATGCAAGATGTTAAATACAATTATAAATTCAGTCATGTTTTGCCTGGACGGCGTACAAATATGAGATGTCGAAGTTACACAGCATCAATTATTTTTACAATCGTTAATTAAATTGCAGATATACCCATTAAACAATCCAATTTAGAGCATATTAAAAGCTAAATAAATAAGTTTATAATAATTATACAATCATGTCAATATAAAAATACATCTAAAGGAATACATACACATGTCAAAGCAACTGTTAATAAATTGAATGTCAATATGCAAGTCAAATTAATTTGTCGGTTAAGAATTCGCCAGTGCTGTAATAGATTTTCTCTAACAAAATGTTTTTTAATCTATTTCTTAATTTTTCAATAGGTAATTCCCTCCAATGTTTTGGCAACTTATTATAGAGAATTGGCGCCATACAGAATACACTTTTACGCATTAGAGCTTTTCTGGATCTCGGAATACATAGCTTACTATTGTCGCGTCTATTTCTAACTACTTTATCTGACTCTAAGGGGAATAGGTGTGGATTCGATTTGACGAACATGACGATCTCTAAAATGTACATTGACGGAAGGGTTAATATTTTATAGGTTTTAAATAACCATCTACTGTTATTGAATCATTTGGGTTACCATTAACGCGTTAAGGCGAGCGAGCGAAGCGAGCGTGCCGCGGTAGCGGCCGCCGAGCGCCAGATCCCCTCTATTGGTTAGGCGTTTGGTAAAATGAAAATATGGTAATTAAAACAGTGGTATAATGAATGTTCGGAAACATAATATTTCGGACAAAGTTATTTCGTCGAAACAGTTAATACGTGCAATGAAGTCACTATTAATGAGAATAACAAGATTGTTTTCCTGCAATCCGCATTGTTTTTGTGAACGCAGTGTTGTAATTTTATATGAGGGTATGCATTTTGTCAAAGATACGAACTGAAACGTTTAGAAACTGTCAGTCGATAAAATGTTTTTCTTGGTAATAAGTTTGATAATAACTAAGCAATATGAGGATAGAGAATATTTGATTTGTTATTCTAGGAAATGAATATTAAAACATAAAATTTTATTTGTAACAAAAATCATTGATTTAAATTTCTTCAAAGTAAGTATTCTGCGTATTGGTTATTCTATGAAATGATAATATGAGAAAAAAATTATGTGAAACGAAATTCTATGGAACTATTTTCTATAAAACAACGTACAACCCTATAAAACACCAATGATTGCTGGACGTTACTTGTAATCGTTGCAGCATCACTTTACCTCAATCATCTTGATTGAGTTAAAGTGGTGAAATTGTTTCCTATTACCAATAAACCGTTTAATTTTAGTCCTACCATTTTGGAAACCATTTATTACCATAAATAAAATTACTGAATCATTGAAAAATAATTTTATTTATTTATTTATTTTGGAAGACTTACAGCTAAATTGTTTTGATAAATAACAGTATTATAATCTGACATCCAATTACAAGTCTTCACGTCTAGAGCTTGTCTGGTATACAAGTACTGTGGAACAAAATGTACACACTGCCAAATATTTCCAAAAAAAAGAACAAAATTAAATATAAAAAAAAAAAATTATCCTTATTTATCCTTCATAATTTCTATTCAACATAATCAGCTTGATGTTCCCACTGCTGGGACACAGGCATTCTTTCGGTGAGGGGGAGTGGGCCGTAATCAACCACGCGGGCCCAGTGCGGGTTGGTAATTTCTATTACCTGCTATCAAAGCCATCAATTTTCGAAGCCTAAACAAATTACGTCCTACTTTGACTCGCTAATGTGTCCTTCCCTTAAGACCTTGTTGACGATAGGTTCTAAAGAAACTAGGTCAGCAGTTTAAAACTTCCACAGCCCAATCTTAACACTTTAAGGGCCTTAGCAGACATGCTACTTATAGCGTCGACAATTGTCGTTGTTCGGAAGCTCAAGAGCGACTTCTTTACGTGTCAATTTGACTCAAATATTGGCCGACCAGTGTTCAGCGAACAAAAAAGCTCTACCAGCTTCGTTTAAGTCTTGGAAAGTGCAGGAGATGAGGCATAACCTTTGAAGAGGCTCCACACTGGGTCTGTGTTTAGGGTGGCTCATGGCTCAAACTCAAACAGCAACAGACTGAGCTCCCTCCATGGTTTGTACTACCTCTAGATCCGTTTGAACTGATCAAAATTCGCCTTAAGATTGATCGCCTACGCAGGCGACGACCGTCGGACATAGTTAAAAAACTTCAAAATGTATGCGATCACTTCGTGTATATGCAGACATTCAGGCAAATTGGTCTGGCACAGGTTCACCTTATACCCCGCATGCTTTCAGCTTCAGCAATCAGGAATCTAGTCGCTATTCGAAAGCTCGATCCTAAATGCTGCACTCCGCACACATTCGAATGCCTGTTGTTGGCATCTATGGTACATGCGAAATTTTGAACAAAAATTTTGCGCTTAATCGCAACCCGTCTCATTATAATACGTAGTGCAATCCCAGACCTTTTAGCTTGTGTTTGTATTTTAAACTTTATTCTGACAACAGTAAAGTTCTTGATACAAAATTGAAAGCTGAGACTCCAATTTAATGTTACTTTTCTCTGATTAGAACTTTAAATTTGTCGAAACAAAGTTCGAAATTCAAAATTTAAGAAACGTAAGAACGTGATCTTTATTAAGTTCTAGCGATTTGGCTAAAAGCGAGGCGGCGTTGATCAAGCCGCAAAATCGCCGATACTAAAAGTTGCATGTCTGCTTAAGATTTAAGGAAAGACAAATTCTTTTGATAATACCCGTGAATGGTAGCGATTAGGTTGTTTGAGAATTATTACGAGTTGAATTTTGAGTGGAAAGACTTATAGTTGCGGAGATCAGGTGTTTTTCGGCTGTTGGATTGCTTTTCTGACTAATTTTCTCTAAGTTGACGGTAAGTTCATGAAAATGTAGGTAAGTGAAGATAACTATAATAGCTCTCGAAAGAAGTTCGACTGAGTGATCTCTGAAAGAGAAAACAGAATTTGCAAATCATCACGAAAAAGTGTTCCGCGCAACAGCGGCAGCACACATACCCACTTTTCATTCATTTTACATTTCACTATAACTAAAAATGGTAGAAAAGAGATAAAAACAACAAGAAAAAAAGAGACAGCTAGTGTTGTCAATTGCGCGTGAATGTAAACATCACCGAATGTTGGCATCACAGACTAACAAATACGTCCTAATTAGGACGTTTTCGAGTCTTCACGATAGCGCGCTCACAACTTATCTGTTTAATTTAATATAATTGATAGATAGGCGAAAGTTTGTTACTGTATGTTTGTTACTTCTTCATGCCCAAACGGCTGGATCAATTTTGATAAAATTTGGTATGAAGGTAGCTGACACCCTGGATTAATATATAGTTTTTTATCCCGATATTCCCACGGGATCGAGACTTACGTGGGTAAAACCGCGGGGCAACTAGTTATATATAGTATAAGTATTTTAGTGATATTAATTTTAGAAATATGTATTGTAAGTATATCTCTTATTGTATGTTTATATTTAAATTATTCAATAGTTTTTAGGGTTCCGTAGTAAAAAAGGAACCCTTATAGTTTCGCCATGTCCGTCTGTCTGTCTGTCTGTCTGTCTATCTGTCTGTCTGTCTGTCCGTCCATCCGTCTGTCCCCCCGGCGTAGCTCAGAGACGCTAAGTCCTAGAAGGCTGTAATTTGGCATGGGTGTACATATTAATTACGTCGAGAAAGTCGTGAAATAAAACCATGAAAGTCGTGAAATAAAAATGAAAAAAAGAAAAACTATCACAGCTAAGTAGGGTTTACAAATTAACGAGTAATCGTCGACCAACTTAAATTTGCAGTTGAAGAATTGACCGTAACGTATATAGATGTATGGGAGAGCATGTTTTTCAACTGCAATGTTAAGTTTGTTTTTGGGATGAATTCATCCTAACTACGGAACCCTTCATTGTGCGTGGTCCGACACGTACTTGGCCGGTTTTTCTTTTTGATTTTGTGTATATTGTTTTCTCTTCTACTCTTACACACGTTGTCTACATCTCTTTGTCTTCTTTCCTATCGCAGGTATGCTGGAAGAGATTTCTTTAGAAATAAGCATCACCTTTGTACATATTTTCCTGTTCCTTTCTTCTTGTCTGTTTATATGTGAGTATATAAACTGTTAAATAAATAAATAAAATATACTGTTTATGGCTTACGGATTATAGTAATTGCATACGTTTGACTAACAACCTGTAGCCATAGCAGCTGTACCATAATATTTAATTTCTACGGCAATTTAAAACCTTTACGAGCCGTCGTTCGTTAGTATTACGACCTGTAAAATGGAATACAAAAAGCGAAATGGACTATTATTTTGAGAGTGTGGTTTCAATACTGAGTATTTTTTGAGTACCCGCTAAAAAAGAGGGCAAAACATTATTCGGCTGTATTTTGGTGGTTTTTGGAGGCATAAAGTCATTGTTTGGGTACCTACATATTTGAACATCGAAAATTAAAATACTTACCTGCCTAATTGTAGATACGATTCATCATTTTGAATTGGGTGAAAAAGGTTAGGTTAGGTTAGAACTGTGGGTCGGCGGAGGGCCGATAACGCCCTCTTCCAGCCCCCATAAATGGGTCCAGGGACGGCGGATTTGGGGACGTCCGCCGCCCCCTATCACATTGGACCCGAGGTGGCGGCGCGTAGTGTTCCACGCGCGCCCCTAGCAGACGTCGCGGGGGGGGTCAGACACCTCACCCCCCCAGACTTGAGGTGGCCCGCAGAGGCGGGCCGGCACTAGCCGGGGATTGCGGAAGGAATAACAGATCCCAAGATCCCCGGTGCAAGTGTGGGAGGGGAACACTGGGGTGGTTTTTAGTCAGTAAGAGTCTGACAGACCCCTCCGCCCGCGGAGGACACCCATGAGGATTTTCCACCCCGTGAACAAAAAAAAGGTGAGAACTGTGAGTGGAGGCCAGCAGGCAACGGGTGCGGGGGCCTTGCCTGTATTGCACAGGCTTCCACCAGTGTCGGACGGGAATGGCCAGGGGTTCCCGGGTATTCCCGTAGCCCCCCAGTAACGAGGGGGCATGCGGGGCCCGCCAGCTAGGCGGGCATGCGCCGGGAGGGTTGTGGAAGAAAAGGTTCAACCGTTATCCCATGGCCCTCCCAACACGGCGATGTGGGATCACCGCTGAGTTTTAGTGGGTATATTGTCGTCATTACCGACAGGAGTCCCACATACCCCGACTCGTCCCCTATGAGCGGGGATGCGTAATTGGATTTCTCAGAGAAAAAAAAAAAAAAAAAAAAGGTTAGAACTGTGACCAACCCGCCCGGTGCCCGGTGCCGCGGGAGCGGCCGGCGAACGCTACGTCCAAGTGGGTCGCAGATTTTATTTCACCATTTTCTAATTATCCGGGTTTTCGCAATATACGAATTATTTTATTTATTTATATTTAATAAACAAGTAACAAGACTCAAAAAAATCAAATTAGCCTGTGGCATACATAATAAATAAATATCGATATTTAGGACATTCGATACTCTGTACTTTCGATATTTAGTATTTCGATTTCACTTTTGTAGATAGTTAGATTTTAGATATATTGGACGTAGGTTATCTAACCATTCGACATTATAAACTTACGTTATTTTAATTTTCGACATTCAAGTATGGTACCCCATTGTTTATCTATACTAATATTATAAAGAGGTCCTGTACAATTTGTTTGTTTGTTTATATGTATGTAGGAGGAAATCGGAACGAATGATCCAATTCTAAATATTTTTTCACTGATAGAAAGTTACATTGTTCCTGAGTGCTTATAGGCTACAAAATACAACGTGTCGTTTTGCATCCTCGTCAAATTTCAGGGGGCTGTTATGAAAGACATAAATAATCAAATAAAATTACGATACCTGCTCAATAATTAATACGTACTTGTTTTTTTTGTTATTTAAGTTTGTCAGTATTTCATATTACACCACTTTCAAAGAACAGAATCGCTCCGTTGCGTATGCAGTGTCCCACGCAATGTTGCTCGCTGTGTGCGTTCGTGTCAACGACCGGAAGGCCTCGCAAAATGTATTTCTTTCCTGCTAATCGGAAAATTAGAAAAAAAAAATTGTTTACTTATTTCATTATTGATTCGTGTCGAGAATCATTAGCATAGTTACCTCCTGGAATTTGACGAGGATGCAAAACGACACCTTGTATATTAATATCGAGCATATTAGCCATCTCAATTTTTGTGTTGCAAATCGGTAAGAAAAACCTCATAGAACAGAATTCACGCAAATTCTACCGGATAGAGTCCGTTCTAATTTTGCATATTATATTCCTTATAAGTCTGGTAAGCCGGTAGGCTATATAATATATAGCCTACCAGCTGACCAGACTTATTTTCACGTTGTTTGCTATGGGGGACGAGCAATATAACATTATGTTCGTATTCTTCTATAGTTTACATTAAATTGTAAAAAGACGAGCCGAAAGGTTACAATATTGCCGGTAGTTACAGATACCTTTAAACCTTTTAAATGATTATCATCACGCTATACTTTTATGGAGCTAAGCAATCAATTATAACATATTTATGAACGGCTATTTTAGTCAACTTTCAACAAAGCCAATAGCTTAGTGGTCCGACGGCTGCTTTGTAAACCTGTGGTACGAATACCACTTCTACGCGAGCAAAGTCGCGAGTAAAGTCGCGGGCAGAAGCTAGTCTGTTTATACAACATTATTTTTTGTTTAGCCTAAACCCGAAAAGGGGTCATTGTACCTACTCATCATTTTGAACAACTTTTTCTATGAGACCAACCTTGAAATCGCGAAATAAAAATCAGCTATTCCATACATTTTGTCGATTTAAGTGAACACAAATGTAGGGAACAGCTGATTTTTTTTTCGCGATTTCAAGGTTGGTCCCACAGAAAACGATGTTCAAAATGATGATTACAATGACCCCTTTTCGGGTTTAGTGTAACCAAAAACTAATGTTGTATACGAGTATGTGTGTAGATAAATTGTTAAATAAAATAAATAACAGCGGTTGTTGACCTCCCAAAAAAACCAACTAATCTTTATTATTTTTTATTTTATCGTGTTTAGATATCGATTATCCATCGTGTCTGCGGAGTTTAGCTAGCGAATTCGAAATAACCCTGTATATTCATAACTACGCGAAGATTAATAACACTTAATTTGAACCTAAATTCGGTTACCAAAATTCAGGCATTCAAAAGAATAGTGATCTAGCCTAATGTCTGTATTGAAGGAAAATTGCTGTTTTACGTTTTCAGGCAATAATGATAATTTCTTTGGTGCCTGGTGCCGTACCTATAAAACACCTTTTGTGAATGTATCACGATGTTAGATTTGTACTGGATATGATTTAGGTTAAAAACATTTTTGTTTTTTTGTTTGAGATTTTAGTCATTCGAATTAAAATTTTAAATTGGAACACACGTCATAGTAAAGAATATTTTCACTGTTCTAGGTGTATGACGTGCAGTTTATGTAGGTTGTACTGAACAGAAAATAAGGAAACCTTCGCCAGACTTTCACTTCAAAACCAAGTTTTTTAAATTAATTCAAAGGAAAAATAACGAGAGACGAAGACATGACAATCTTTAATGGATCTAGAGAATAAAAGCTGCGATAAAATTGACTGGATTAACATAAGCTACCGAGTAATGAGACCTACTGGCATCCATTTTATATGATTTATATTTTCCTTCAATCGAATAATAGAAATCTTAAACCTGCAGTTTAGCTACTCACAACCATTCATACGCTTCCGTGCCGAGTCAAACATTAATCAATGTTGTCAAAGGGCTCCTATAAACACTGTTCAGTACCGTTAACAAATCCGAAACCCGAAAATTTTGGCGGCTTAAATAAATCAAATAGTCGAACACTATTCTTCAGACGGCAATTTGCTGTCGGGGAATATGTAATTTTCGACTCGAAAGCATAAGAATGGTTGTGAATACCTATGCTGAATATGCTGATGACATTTTTATTTCAAATATAAATGCTCTATTCTTCTGCCTCTCATAAACAAACGAGGTGTACATTTGACTATACATCTATGAATTTTTCAAAGAGTAAAATAATATTTTATTGAGCGCACTCTTATCAGAAGCACCTAAATCAATCTTGTTGACACATCCAGCTACCAATTTTCACCTGAACTTTCTCGGACGGTGTTCTATGAAAAATATATTAACAATAGGCGCTGCCCCGTTCTGTACGCTGATTTATAGCCGTAATACAGAACACTATTTATTATAAGCTTCACAAAGATTTAAATTGTTAGATTCGCCCGCCTGCGTCAAAAGATGGTCACGTTTCTATTTCGTTATGAATGACGTTTTTATAGTATTGTCTTGCTCATCATTAATTTAAGCCGAAAGACGTCCACTGCTGGACATAGGCGTCCCCCAAAAGGGGGGGTTTGCCATAATCACCACGCTTGGCAGGCGGGTTGGCGATCGTAGTATGGTGTTAAAATAAATAGAGAACGAGTGAGCGAGAATGAATACTGCCCATTCTCGCTTACTCGTACTGAAAATAATATCTGTCGTTCCATTCGGGATGTGTGAGCTCTCCTCAGTGTGAGGGGCAACTCTAACAATTTAAATCTTCGAAGCATCCTATAAAATTGAACTGGATATTATTCTAGATTTTTGTTGGCAGTAATGTGAAATATTCACAACACGTCAGGAAATAAAAGGCATTGTCGTTAGGCGCTTTCAAAAGCGAGGTACGGTCTTTTGTATTTATATTAAATTGTGCCGAATTCTTTGATGAATGACGTTAAAATGGGACATGTTAATGGTTTTATGATGGAAATATGAAAATATTATAAGACATGAAAAATGACACTAATGATCAAAAGAAGCAGTGTGTGTAATTGTGTATAATGCGCATAGCAGGATACAAATTAAATCTATGCAGGCAAACCAAGGTCTTACTAGAGAATGGACAGCAGCATTCTCTATGCATTTTTAAAACCATACTGCGATCGCCAACTCGCTTGCCAAGCGTGGCGATTGTGACAAATCAACCCTCTTTTTTTTGGGAGGCCTATGTCCAGCAGTGGACGTCTTTCGGCTGAAATGATGATGATGATGAAACCAAGGTCCTAAATACGGTTCATGTTATTACGATAATGTTAATGAAGTTAAAGGATATACGTTTTTTTGGGTGGCAAATTATCAAATAACTTCTCCCGCTCTGGGCGGAGCGGGAGGGCGGGAGGGCATGTCAGACTTTTACTGACTAAAACCCTCCCGTATTCCTTTATTTGCCTGTATGCCAGGGCCACGATATCCCTTTCGGACAAACTCGCAACCCTGGCAGGCATTGGCCCTAACGGACCCCGTCAGTTGCTGATGACAACTCTTTGAGGCGCGCGTGGAATACAACGCGCCGTTGACCCGGGCCTGGTCCTTATCGAACGGTGAGCTACCCATCGCTCACATTGAGCAGATCAGCTCACAGAGAGCAGCTTCAAAATCATAAGATTTTATTTCACATGGCACTTATGAAACGTCGGAAGCTAGGTGCACGGTTCCAATTGGACGTTTCCTTTGGAAGAAACTCCACGGTTACTCTTTTAAAAAAATAATTGGCTTACAACAGTGTTGGCCTGTCAACAAGTACCAGGTGCTTAACAAAATAGAAAATGTTCTATAAATCTAGTCTATTAAGCCTACAAAGTTCTCACATTCACAAAATATAAAATAATCTTTATAAAAGATAAATAAAATAATAAATATACAAACTTATTGAAACCAATTAATGACATGATTGCCATTACAACTGCTACAATTCTGAATTAATATAGGTACAGTCCACAAAAGGCACTACTAATAGGTAGTTGAAATTAGAGTTTGTGGTATACTAGCTGACCCGTGCCCACTCCGTTGGGCGGTAAACATTTTTACTCTATGACAATCACAAATAACGTGGCTTTCTATGGGTACCCTACCTGCCTACCTACCTACCCTACCTACCTACCCTAACAAACTAAAAAAAAAAAAAAAACACATAAACCATCTACTAAATAGTCCGAACAAAGCCTAAACCCCTTTTTTTATAGGTGAGCCCGTTCTTGAGTTATAAAATTACAACGAAAAGTGGCATTGTTTTTTATAGATATAGATAATGTCCAATAATGAAGAAGAAGTCTGTAAAAAAATTAAATGCTCGTAATATTAAAATAAACATAGTAATTTGGGAGCAGATAACAGACATTTACATAATTATGCCGTTAATGAGTTACCAGAGAGGCCACATGTGCAGAAAAAATTATAGCCAAACTTCCTTGTCTTCAACGTAGTCATCTTATCATATGATTTTTGATAAGGACACGTTTGATGTGGGTTTTAAATGGTGAGTTTAGATTATACAGTTCTATTTAAGGTAGCACAAAGAACATAACCACCCACCCAAACTAAATAGACTACTCAAAACTATGCAAAAACTACCTTTCTTGCAAAACCCACAAGTAAGTTTCCTATACAAACCTTTTTCGCGATAAGTAAGACACGCAACGTCGACGTCACTTCTTTCAATCGTTCTGAAAGTTATAAATTATAAGCACGTAGTATATTCCGAAGTTTTTCAAAGAAGATTTTCGCAAGTTTCGATTGAGAGAGAACCAAGGTCATTACGGAGTTTGCGAGATTAGATTATCAGTTTATCGTCATTTGTTTTATATGTAATCTTGTTTCGATTCTAGGAATTAGGGACTTGTTTATCGAAAGAAATGTAATTTGTATTTTGATAAGTCAAAGTCAGTCAGTAATAATTTATTTCGGGTGACCACTGAAAATCAGCGCTGTGCTGTGGGTCCCAAAGCACAGCATCATGCTGAGTGCAAGCCTTCTTGTCACAGTCATGACATGCAGCTTCCGACTATTTGTTTGTTTGTGATCGTGATTATAATATGTACTTAGATCTGTAGGGTATTTTTTACCTTCAAGTTTATTACATAATATTATGTTTTCGTACGCACGTTTTTCTGTGACAAATAAAATTATTTTTCTTTCTTTCATTTCAAATAGGCACGGCACATAAAAGGCACTTTGAACGTCAAAATTTACAAAAAAAAATAATTGATTCTAGTCGCCACTTCCAAAGGGTAGTTTCACATGGAGAAGAATGGGCAGGAAACGCTACCGTTACTCTTTTAAAATGTTTTACTATATTTTTTATAGGTCTATAAGGTTTGTATAGGTTATATAATTATATGTGAAGACGATGCACCTAGAATAAATAATGAAGAAATGACAGTTAAATTAATTATGTGATAGATACATGGTGCTCAAATATTTACAAACAATTTAAAAATATACGTTTTCCTAAAAAAAATAAAGTAATAGGTTAGTTTGTGCGAGTTAATCACAGAATGTAAAATAAATGTCATAAAAATAATAAATTATACAATTAAAATGGCAACCAGTTTGATTTTGCCTAGACTAGATTGTTCTATGGAGACCATAGCTATACTATTCCCGACACTCTTATTGTATTAATTTACCGTTTATTGACAATTCATGTTTGTGTCTGAGTGGGAAAGAGATGGAGCTATACGTCATGTATAGCACCATCTTTTTCTCACTGTGAAGTAATATTCAATTAATACTGCTATAAAGGGTTGTGGTTGGCCCCCTGCACCCTAATTGCTTATCACACTATCAATAACAATCTGAATGATTTTGAAGTTTATTGCTAATTCATTGCTTCATATGTTCAAAAAAATTGTCTGCTGAACGACAATCGACTGCTGAAAAAATGTAAACTGGATTATCTGTTTAGAAATCTCAGTTCGAAGTTTTGAAATATGATTAGTGGTATAAATAATAGTTTGATGGTTCCGTGTGGTGCCGTACGTAAAGAATAGCACCATGCTATTTCTTCCCGTGGGTGTCGTAAAAGGCGACTAAGGGATTTACTAGAGAATGGGCAGCAGCGTTCTCTATGCATTTAAACACCATACTGCGATCGCCGACCCGCCTGCAAAGCGTAGCGATTATGGCTACCCCACCCTATTGGGGGAGGCCTATGTCCAGCAGTGGGTTCTTTCTGCTAAAATGATAATGAATAGTTAGATGGTTGGAACTTAGTCGAACAATGAACGTGTCACTGTTAAAAGTACGCGTCGAATTTACTTCAATTTTGAAGCCGGTTTAAAAATACATTTCTACAAATGTAACATGAAACCATACTTATAAGTAATTTAAAATTCCTCAGAAAGAAAGAAAGACAATACATTTATTTAGTACAGACTAAAAATCTCAACGATGGCCATTCGATCCTTAATAACCCAAAAATCATGCTTCCCAAAAAAAAAATCTGAGTATTCTTAGAATATAAAGGACATCCTAACAAGACCACTAAATTTCAATACCATTTGACCTAGAGATCCGAACCCGACCTTTGGCACGAGCATTCTCTCTTGTGCCAAATCATAGCCTGGTAACACGACTATAAATTAGACCTACACACATGAGTACATGCACAATTTAGTGCTGGTCTATTAACAAACATGTTTGGTTCAGTGATTCTGGAAGTTCAAGAAAACGGAGCGAGGGAATGGAACCGTTTTGAAGTTTGAATTTAGTGTTAATGTGACTTGTTTTTGAGGCAATCGGATCTTTAAGCAAAGGTTGTAGAGTTTATTTTTGAAGTAGCTCGTCTGGGGATGCGGTAGTTTTAAAGGCTGATTTACACACTACTTACACACTTAAACATAACTGGTGAAATGTGGGTGTACTACAGATACAACTCTGCCCAACCCTTCGGGAAAACAAGGCGTGATGTTATGATGTCATGCCATCGTGTTATGAGGCTTTCATGCCTATTAGTTTTTCAGGATTCAAGCTATTCTGATTAAAAAAATTGTCATTATCAGCGGGCTAATTGCGAAATACACGAACAATTGCAATATATTTCATTTCGACAATTCGATAACATCCACTGCATTATTTACGTTGTCGAGCAGATGTCTTATTAACATACATTATTATGATCAACCAATGCATTAGGAATTTCCTTCAAAATCCTTCGGATTGTGAAAGAAAGTGTCTTATATAGGGCAATAAAGGTACTGAAGGCCTAGTTATATGGCATTCGCTTCTGAGCGATTCAATTCTACATTTTCCTTTATTTCAATGTAAAATTACATTCTCTGTACGCAGTACTCCATTAATGTAAATCATCATCATCATTTCAGCCGAAAGACGTCCACTGCTGGACATAGGCCTCCCCAAAAAGAGGGGGGATTTGCCATAATCGCCACGCTTGGCAGGCGGGTTGGCGATCGCAGTATGGTTTTAAAAAAGAATAGAAGACGCTGCAGCACATTCTCTAGTAAATCCCTTAGTCGCCTTTTACGACACCCACGGGATGAAATGGGATGGTGCTATTCTTTACGTCCGGCACCAAACGGAAGTAATGTAAATAACACAGCTAAAATAAAAAAACAGCAATGGATAATGAAATTCTCTAACGAACGACGCCTGAAATCAGCGAGCGCGGCCGTCCACCCCACCGCAACAAATCAGATTCATTGGATTCCCATAATGTTCCTGAAATAATTTCATGTACCGGTCATCTTAGTACGATATACTGAATTGACCCCATCAGTCTGCTGAGGGCTGTCCCTTACACCCTGTATGAATTAATGCTTATTTTTATAGATGTTACTAAAAAAGACGATTTGTGAGAAAAATAATAAAATCGGTGAAAATGGAGAAATTACACGCTTTTGAAATTAATCTACTATCCGTGTCACGCAAAACGATCATTGTACTGAATGGCGCGAAGTTACTATTGCCTTCCTGTGTTGTGACGTCAGATAGCAGCAGTGATGTCTCTGTCTACAATAAAACGCATACAACTCGGCATTTTTATAGATAAACAATTTTTTTTTACTGTGACTTATTTTTTTGTTGGTATTCAGAGACGATTCTGAGATGGTTATGTACCTTCGATGCCTCTGGTACTGCCGAAGTCATAAGTTTTCCATAAAATAAAAGATTGCGTATATGTTTTTACTAAAAATAATTTTATTCTAAATAGTTTTATCTATGGATATCAAATATTGATATTAGAATCGTAGTTAATGGTTTGTGTAGATCAGTTTACAGTTTTGTTTTGGCAAATGCCAATCCGTAGCCGTATCTCGGGTTACATTGAAATCCGACTTCATTTCTATTTTGTTTTAGCCAAAAGACTAAATTAATGTAGTTCTAACTTTGTTCAAGGATTTTGGTAAACCTAATACAATGTTAAAATAAATAAGTTAGGAAACAGTTTCAATTTATTGGTTGTGAAACGAAATATTGCATAACACTATACTCCGTTTGAAATAAGATTAGACATTTAAATAAAACTTTTTTACAGTTCGTTCAATCGATTTTGACTTCTATTGCGTTAGTGGCATGACCAATGACAGCTGTAATAAACAGTTGGTATTGTAACCACGTTTTTGCTTCTAATGCCATCCTTATGCCTACGGAATAGAAGTCAAAATCGGTTGAACGGACTGTAAACAAGTTTATTTAAATGTCTAATCTTATTGCAAATGGAGTATAGTTCTAAAACATTACGACAAAGTTTGAAATAAGGTTTTGTTGTTAGTACTTAAATAATTTCATATTTTTAACTATGTACTTTCGCGGGTGTTCAAATCGGACCTGAGGGCCTATACAAAGTAAGATTCGATTAGCGATGACGCTAGTAGAAAAAACCACAAAATGTATGGGTGGCTTTGACATAAGCTATCGAAATGTCACGTGATCATAGGTCAACGAATATAAATTAGCTAGACAATGTTATCATCATTCGATTCCATGAAACGAATCGACAGCGTCGAACGATAACTTCCATAGAGATGCGTAGCCAAGTGACAAGTTTTGGCAAGCGTTATCGCTAGTTTTCGAGAAGAAGAATTCGAGTCAAAAAACTAGCAATAATGCTTGTCAAAATTGGGATAACGATAGCGATTGTAGAAATAGAATAGCTACGAAGCGAATGCCATTTGTCAAGGCCCTCACACCGTAAGGACTATTTCTGCTTGCAGCGCTCGGCTGCTGTAGTAATGCTCTCATCAACCAATAGCATCGCCGCATCAGATTTTTGCTGAGCCCCTTGTTTTTTTGCCAAGCGTGGCGATTATGGCATACGCCTCCCTATTGGAGAAGGCCTATGTCCAGCAGTGGACGTCTTTCGGCTGAAATGGTGATGATATCACTCTAGATCTTATCAGATACGACTATTTATTTCATTTTATAACTATGTTCTTGGGCTTGTTGTAAGCACAAAATTAGTCTACAGGAGAGAAGCCCTGAGCAAAGCCAGTCCATCATAATCAGCAACGTCTCCTTACCCGGAACTAAATTACAACAACCCAATTCATAACAATACCTTACATTTATCGTCCCAAAATCAAGCCCCACATCAGCAAATTAACGTCCCATAAATTATGTCCCACGTTAGAGTCACAGCCATCAGATACCAGTAAATTGAATTTTGCTCTCACATCGGAGTCCTACATAGCTCTGCCACTTACTAGGCCAATTAATAAACGGGCCAAATGCAAATTCAATATATCTCTTGGTTCGAGCCAATTCGAGCTTTCATGAATGATAATATTAGCTATTAGTAGTGGTTTATTGGTGTATGGATGATTGATTTTAGTGAAGAATTTTAGACGATAAGATAAGATAATATTTATTTGCAAAAACATGTGTCATACATACAATTAAAGACAAGAAGATAACAATAAGATCGGATGGCGAATCCGTCATAATTGACATCGGCCTCATGTAGGTCAATTGACAGATGAGAGGGTAACCTCTTCTGAACCAGCCTATTTGGCGCGAAAATGGGTATGCGCCACGAGCGAACTGAATCAGTCGGACTGACTGACGGCTTCATCGGCCTCATTAAGGCCGCTCGGCGAAAGAGAGGATAACAAGTACAGACATGTTTGCCACATGATGTGACGTGCAAATGTCAACAAATAATTACAACATTCTCTTAAGTCATAAAAATAACAATAAATTTAGTACCAGTAGTAGTAGATTGTAAGAAATTTAAAATAACAAAAAAGTCAAAACAGAACATCAAAACAAAAATAAATTATACTTAATCAAAATACAAATCTTTCCTCTAGGAACTCGTTAATGTTATAGTATGCTTTATTTACTAAATATGTCTTAAGTTTTCTTTTCAAGTGTACATTGTTAAGCTCCTTCCAACTTATAGGCAACTTATTGTATACAATTGGAGCCATATGAAAAACACTTTTACAACAAACGAGAATAGAATTTATACTAATATTATAGATGCGAGGAGCTAGTGGCTAAGTAATAGCAGCCGCAAGGGTCCATTTGTCCGGTTAAGCTACGCTTGCCAGGGTTGGTCCATGGATGGGTGACCATCTTTACATGCCGAGACTCCTCCACGCCTCGGAAAGCACGTTAAAACGTTGGTCGCGGCTGTCATTCGTCAGGAGCCTGAAAGTCTGACAACCAGTCTTACCAAAGGTCTTAGAATAGAATAGAATAGAATACTCTTTATTATGTACACCATAAAAGTTACAGGTATAAATGTTTAAATTTTACAAAGGGTGACACAATGGGCGGTCTTATCGCTAAAAGCGATCTTTTACAGACAACCTTTGGATGGATTAAAGGGAGCAGGAGTGACAATACTGCAGGTAGTCAGTGGTGTACCATTAACATATACAATAAATACATACTTATCTAATAAATATATACATATATACAATAATACACATGAAACAAGAGCAGGGAACTGTGTTATGTAATGATGATGTTTAAGGAGAGAGGAAGTGTTTTTTTACCTGAATCTATGGTGTTGTATTATATGTATACCCAGTTACTGGGTTGTGGAGGTCAGATAGGCAGTCGCTCCATACAAAATAACAGGATTCTGCTGCATCCGATTAGACTAGAAGCTGACCCCAATATAGTTAGGACCTGCCAGGTTTGCGAGTTTGTCCGAAAGGGATATCCCTGGCACAGGCAAATGAAGGAACACGGGTGGGTAAGTAAAAGTCTGACTCGCCTTCCCGCTCCGCCCAGAGCGGAAGAAATTATTTGATCATATCCGCTGAATAAATACCGCAGCGTTGGTATTTTGATAGGGCCCGTTGTAATGCCATGGACTCAAGGACACATATAATATAAATCCCACTACGTTAGTAAAAATAAATAAAACAACACTTAGAATAAATAAAAAATACAAAAAAAACGAGTGTGCCTTAGACCACACGACTGAAGTAAAACTTAGAAATAGTAATAAGTAGTAATTATACTTACTTACAACATTAGGCCTGCACTTTGTCTTAGGGTATACGAAACGCAACTGGCTATGAAAGAAAGAGAGAAAGAAAATGTGTGCTCGCACCTCTCTCTCTTGCCCTTACAGTAATATACGGAGCGTTACGAAACGTAACTCTCTCTCTTTCTATATTCACTAACTTATACCCTCTCAACTTCCGCTGGCGCACTTCCGTAACGCTCTCGTCATACATTCACCAGCTTACTCCCCAAGTCAAACGTGCCTAAATAAATTTTACTTCATAAAACAAATATAAGTAAAAAACGTATTAAGCACATTGTACAGTGAACATAACTAATTATACAACTTCCTCACTTAATCCATATAACTCAATTTTATGCCCCATAGATGAAACTAATCTTTTCGGTTAGCTCTCAACTTGTCAAGTAATAATTGACTATTTGCTAGCAGAACGTATGAAAATCATGTGGAAGATATGATACATGTGATAAAAAAAAAAAAAAACTGAGCCCGTCAGTTACCTAGGCAATAAAACCTGCCACCTCAGTGACTAAAACACAGTCATATTATAATACGCAATTAAATGTAATAATAGAGTTCATGAGCTTATTCCAATCTCACGCAGTAAGTTCCACACTGAATCCCAAATAAGTGAACGTTAAAGCTTATGGAGACATCTACGGCTGCTATTCTCAGTCACGGAAATATTCAAAAGTATTCAATCTCACATACAGAACAAACTTTAGTAAACTTACAATAGTTTTTTTAATTTAATTTATTACAATTTAGCATAATAGACAATCCAGATAAGCAATTTAAATATAACTTATTATTTTACGTGATAGATTACGTTATAATTAAGAAAAGTGTAAATTTGCACTTTTACACAATTTCGTAGCACTTTCTTAGACTCTGATACTTATTAAAAACACTTTGTTCATGTGTTACATGATAAAAAGCACAGCATTGTTACTATTATTCATTCATTATTATTATTACAATATTTGAAATTATTTTCGTCTCTACTAAAATAGATTATGGCAACTTTATACAAACTGAGCAAAGCCTCAGTAAGTTGGAGTAAAGCTCTTTGTGAAAGGGTTCGTTCGTAAGTACTACCACCTGGCCTATTTCTGCAATGCAGCATTCTGGTAGCTTTGGATACCAGTGACATCGGTACCTTATTAAGGCGACGATAACCGACTTTTAATGATTTTATACTGAAGATCACGTCTAAAAGAGTAGTGTTAATGATTTGATAAAAATATATGTTAAATTAGAGCGTTTTCTCAATAATTTAAAATTTGAATATTTTAGATTATGTTTATATTACATAGTGTAATTAATTTGTAAAGTAATGTCTAACTCGGATAAAAAACTGAGAATGGCGCAAAATCTACCAAGCGTATTTTTGTGAAACCTTCACCAATTTAAAGATAATTTAATTATTGATCAAACTCAAACTCAAAGCGTTTATTTCAAATACACCTATTACAGGCACTTTTGAATTGTCAAGGGGTCGGTCCGTCAGAGAGATGAAGCTAGTCGCCCATTCCAAAACGCAGTAGGTTCCTATGGAGAAGAACGGGCAAGAAACTCCACAGATACTCTTTTAAATCAAAATGTTGTTACATAGTATTGGTTACATCATTTATGTTGAAATTATACTATAGATCTTTTAGTATACGCGTTTTATTAAAATACTTTTTGTTTTGTGTATAATAAATTAATAATGCGTCCAATTGGGGACAGCGCTCCTTGATGGGCGAGTCCTATTACTGGCTGAACGTACGACGCGTTGCTTAAGCTCAGTACAGAACACGCAAGCTAAGCACTCAAGGTCACTGGCATATATCTGCGTCTTAAACACAAGCCGTGTGCACGATGGTATTTCTCATCGGCAACAATCATTAACTTCCATTCAATCTTTCATCCCTTATGTAACCCCTTTAGGGGATGATTTTTCGATGTGTAACATCTTTTCTCTCGTTTTCTGTGGGAGTGATTTCGTAAAAAGGGACGGAAGTGTGTAACAGTAAGTCGCAGCTTGAGCATGGAATAAGTAAGTACTTTATAATATCATGAGATTAGTGTGCTCATGGAATTAGTAAGTACTATACAATATTAGTTTTAGTATATGCGAAACCCGAAACACGTATCTAGTATTTTTATGTAAAGAATCTATGTACAAATTTATAAGGTTGTTATGTTACCGAGTTATCAGTACAAAAACATAATAACGGCGCCCCCGCCCCGCGCGTCCAGGTTCGTCTTGCGCTCATTGCTAATATTTTGGCAGTAGGTACAGACGCCAGCAGGCCAAGCTACCCGAAACTGTCAAATTTTCCCAAGCATCCTTGAACCTTATGCTGTGAGAATAAAGTTGAAAATCTATTAAAGAAATTTGACAGATTGTAGTAGCTTGATGTGCTGGCGTCTGTACATAACCGCAGTGCGATTGTATTGTATGTAATTAAATGGTGATAACATTTTCCATCACACTTAAATATTTTTGGCACAAAATATAACATGGTGTAAAAATTATTGAAATCGATTCTGTTCCTTATTTTGAACAAACTATATTCAGGTTTCGCGTAAACTAAAAATAATGTTGTATAGGTTTTAGGTGAGGGGGTGGAATTTCTTCCAGTGGGCGAACACTAGTAATGAATACTTAATTAGTCGAATAAATATTTCAGTATTTAGCTTTTTTAAATTTTGAAGTTAATTTCTGTCGCTGTTCAGTAGCTTATTACCAAGGTGAGATGTCAGATGTAACACATCTTATGCGACTATTGTAAGGGTCGTTTTTAGCGTTTTTTAGTCAACAAGGACCCCTTATAGTTTCGCCATGTCTGTCAAAGACTCGCATGGGTATACATATTAATCACGCCGACAAAGTACAACCAAATATGTTTTTTTTTTCCATGGTAACCCGACAAAGTACAACAAAATATTGTTTATTTTTTCCATGGTAACCCCGACTCGTAAAGTGGGGGATTTTTTTTTTCTCGTCTTCTATGATGTGGGGAATCGTTGGCCGTTCAAAAATATTGCGGGTCTGTGAAAATTCAGGGATCCGTTTTCGTAATATTAAGCTTTAAAGAGCAAATTTTTGTTAGAGTCAAGTGTAGCCCCCTAGCAGCTAAATGGTTGTTTTGAGTTATGTGAAAAAAATCATGGCAGTAGTATATAATATAACGAAATTAGAAGGAAAACTTATCACAGCTAAGTAGGCTTTACAAGTTACAACAAGTGATAGTCGACCAACTTTTTGCAATTGGAATGTATGGAAGAACATGTTTTTCAACTATACAATGTTTAGTTTGTATTTGGCATAAATTCATCCCAACTACGGGACCCTTCATTGCGAGTGGTCCGACACGCATTTGGGTGTTTTTTTTGTTAATCCTGCCTCAATGATCACATTCGTTATTAAAATTAAAGGAACTCTTTTTCAAAATGTCATGCTACTAGACCCAGCGGTTTGGGCTGTGCGTGGTCTGTCAGCGAATGAAAGAATTAAAGATTTTTATTAAATAGATTTAGACCTTTGATTTTTTGGATCAAAATACCACTAACCACACGATATTCCACTACAAACACTTCAAAAAGCAACAACAGAAAACAATTAACCAATCAGAACTGTAATAGTTATATAAATGTGGCACAGCCCTTAACCCGACACAAACTAGACATAGATACAGAAGGCCGGCTCCATACAACGAACACGAAATAGGCGCACGCACTAAAGACACGCTTCACGCGCACTCGCGACTCGTATTCGTATAAGATCGCCGTACGCAGAATTTACTTTATTTTGTTTATTGTTACAATGACTAATAGAGAAGTATATTGTATAAAAGTATATACAACATTATTTTTAGTATATGCGAAACCTGAATAAAGTTTGTTCAGAATACGGAACTGAATCGATTTAAATAATTATTACACCATGATTTTTTTTCCCCAAAAATATTTAAGTGTAATGGAAAATGTTATCACGATTTAATTACTTACAATACAATCGCTGTACGATTAGGTACCTACTGCCAAATTATTATCAATGAGCGCAAGACGACCTTGGAGGCGCGGGGGCGCCGCCGTTAGCATGTTTTTGTACGGACAACCCGGTAACATAACGGCCTTATAACTTTGTGATTTTTTATGATACAGTTTTGAAATTTTGTACATAGATTCTTTACATAAAAATACTAGACACGTGTTTCGGGTTTCGCTTATACTAAAAATAATGTTGAATATATTTATGTATGTAAGTATGTATGTATAATATATGTAGTATAGAAGTATAAAATACATATTGCGTCGACCCCAAATAAATTGGCTTATAGGCAAAAGAATAATGATGATGTTACAAAGATGACTTTACATTTATTACATGATGACTTTATCTAAACGTAACTATCTTGACAATCAGTTTGTTTAGTTTTTAAGTTTATGTCCTGGCTTAATTTATTCAGGCACCCACAGACAAGCTCGGTGAAGCGGCCGACAACTTCATTTTTTTTTTTTTTTTGTTTATGGGGTGGAAAATCCTCATGGATGTCCTCCGCCCAGAGGCGGGCGGAGGGGTCTGTCAGACTCATACTGACTAAAATCCACCCCAGTGTTCCCCTCCCACACTTGCACCGGGGATCTTGGGATCTATTATTACTTCAGCAATCCCCGGCTAGTGCCGGCCCGCCTGTGCGGGCCACCTCAAATCTGAAGGGGGCGGCGGACGTCCCCAAGTCCACAGTCCCTAGCCGACAACTTCCTAGGTTGACCTCCGAGATGACTTTTATAAAAAAATCTGTTTATTCGGACGGTTATCCTAAAACCCTATTACTTTTGCACCAGAGTTGTCATGACATCCTAAGTTCTATCCTAATTTAATATTATAAATGCGAAAGTGAGTTGTTTTGCTTGTTACGCTTTCACGCTAAAACGGCCGAACGGATTTCGATGAAAATTTGTAAATGGGTAGACCTTGATCTGGGTTAAGATATAGCCCACTTTTATCCCGATATTCCAACGGGATCGATATTTATGAAGGTGAAACCGCGGGGCGCAGCTAGTTATAAAAAAATCAGACGTGCGCATCTATGTGTGCATGCACCTGCTTGCCATCGTTGTATGGAACGGGCCTTCTGTACCAATCTATTTTGTGCTGCTCCAGTCAATTCCGCATAGAATTGAATAGTGAACGTGAATGGTGGTGCGGTTTGCGGCTTCCTGGCATTTGAGGATGAGATGATGGATAAATGGTTCATTCAGGTAAGATTCTTATAGTTTTGTGAATGAGTTAATTATTTTTATTAATTAATTTAGAATATTTAATACAGATGTCATGCTCACTTAAATGTCTCGCTGGTGGTGGCGCGTGTGTTGGATTATTCGGTTCCCTACAAAATGGTTGAGCTGGATGGTGCTGATCCACGCGTCATGTTCGTGAATCAGTTGTGACTGGTCATCTCCTATCTGCCAGAGCTTATTTGTAATCATTTATATTTTGTATTATTTTTAAATAACTTATTTTTTTACATTGTTCTCACATAAAGAAGGTACAAGAATAATGTACCCAGGATTTTGTAATATGTCCTTGGAGTTTCTTGCCTGTTCTTCTCGGGGAGTTTGTTGCGCCACTTCTTCTTCCCAGCTAAAGCACTAGGAAGTGGTGAAGGGCGGGCGTTTTTGGGGGCTGTCTCATGTAATTTTTGACGTTCGAAAAGTGCTGATTCTCAGCCTAGTTTGAATAAATGACTTTTGATTTGATTTTTCCCCATAGAGATCTACGTTTTGGAATGGGAAAATAGCTTCAACTTTCTGACTAACTGACCGACTCTTTGACAATTCAAAAGTGCCTGTAATTGATTTAATTAAAATAAATGCTTTGAGTTTGAATTTGAGTTGAGTTAATGTATGTATGCTATTCATTTATAGCTGTAAGATTCCGAAATAATTATGTTGATTAGATGCGTTAGTGCACAGAAGAGATGATAAATTATTCTAAATACATATTTTTTGTGGTTTTAATGTTACACTAACCATGCACTAATTTAGCCTTCGTTGTGCTATACTTAGAATGGGTAAAACGAATAACACTTCGCTTCTAACATTTAAGTATTTTAGGTTCAGTATTGAATCTACCATTCTAAAATGGGTAGTATTTAAAAGTGTGACAGTAAATTCAAGTTTTAAGGACAAAAATAATTATTTGACGTTATAGTATTACTAAGTACTGACTGCGAGTGACGAGAAATCAACAGAACAGCAACTTACAATCATTAATTTAAGTTATAGGATAATTACAGAATTTGTTTGAAGCCTCTGACTCCTGAACTAGGTGTACCTGTATGTCAGGAGTCAGCGCCATCTCCCATATTATTTGGCTTAGATAATAATGTCAACATAGGAATCGACAAACATGTGTGCTACAAAATACAATTTTAAAAGAAGTAAAAACAAAATACATTAACAGAAATTAAAAGTATGAAAAAAAAGTATATGAGAAAAAACATTAAAAATATAATTTATTTTAATTATCATATCGTGCTGTGTGTGTATGTAAGGTGTGTACGTGTGCGTGTGGGTGTGTTCGTGTTTGTGTATGAGTAGGTGTATGAAAGTAAGGTATATTCTATGTATGTGTTCCTTTGTAGAATTATATTAATTATTTATTAATTTCTCTATATCCTCATAATCAAGACTAAAGAGCCAGTTCTTTACGTTAAGTTTACATTCGTGTAGTGTTAGCGGATACAAACAAAAATTGATTATTCTGCACAAACAAGACAAACATTACAAAAATAATAAAAATGGACAAAATACACACTCTAATACAAAGTAGCCAAATTGCAATCATATTTTAAGACTATGATGTTTATATAATAACCAGAAATAAAAATACCTTAAATACCTTTTGTTTTGTGTATAAAAAATTAATAATGCGTCAAATTGGGGACAGCACTCCTTGGTGGGCGAGTCCTATTACTAGCTGAACGTACGACGCGTTGCGTGAGCTCAGTACAGGACACGCAAGCTAACCACTCAAGGTCACTGGCATATATCTGCCAGCGTGCGTTTTATTAAAACGGTATCTCATCATCACTCGCTAAGTTTTTTTGTATTTATTCGTTTTATAATTCCTCTTCTAAAATTGACCTGCGTAGGTAAATTTCCAATTTCAACAAGAGACCATTATCCAAATGTTACCACAGATTACACCGACAGAAACACATACACTATCATAAGTATAATCCACTCCCACCCATATAATCTACCCTCATCCCAGTTCTACAATATAACTAGAGTTAGTCCCGGATTTATTCACAGACTGTCCTGGAAATGGCAGCTCGAAAATGTAGCGTGACAATTAAGTTCATAATTACTATGTCACTGAATCCAAAAGTTAATTAGCCCGTTCTAGACAAGAATGCGATTCTAAGGTTTTAAAATTAATCCTACTAATATTATAAACGCGAAAGTTTGTAAGTATGGATGGATGGATGTTTGTTACTCTTTCACGTAAAAACGGCTCAACCAATTTTGATAAAATTTTGTATCGAGGTAGCTGATACCCTGGATTAACATATAGGCTACTTTTTATCCCTCTATTCTCACGGAATCGAGACTTACGCGGGTAAAACCGCGGGGTGCAGCTAATATTTTATAATGTGCTTTTCTAGAGGGCAATCATTCGATATTCTGTGACAAATAAAATTATTTTTCTTTCTTTCTTTTCTTTATTAGGGTCGGCCTCCAGTGTAACTGGATGCAGCTGAATATCAGTATTTTAGATGGAGCGACTGCCTGACCTGGTTGATGGCCGCATAGGCGAAATGTGGATGTACAATACTAGCTACACCTCTGCCTAAACCTTCGGGAAAAAAGGACATGGTGTTTATTGTGTAATCGCTAGCTCTCCAACCCATTCTAAGGCTTATCCATAAGTAAATGACACAAACCCTTGACCTCTATTTAAGTCATAGAACACTGTAACTTTTAAAATATAAAGGGTGTTAAAGTTACTGCGTGCCATGACTTAACACGTTGGCGGACAGTACTATCTCTCTAGTGGCAGCTACTGAGATACTACTTATTTTCATACATTGCCCACGGGCGTAGTGTCACAACGCATGTTTAAAAAACCATATGTTATGACAGAACGAATATAGGCCTCACGGATGGTTGATATTCATCGTCAGATCCATAGTCGCCATCTTCAGCAAATGGGTCTGGACTCGATTCAGGGGTAGAAGCTGCATCAAATAGGTCTTGAAGTCGTTTTTGTTCTTTTTCAAACGAGTCTCGAGAAGATATCTGCAAAAATATTCGTTACAAATTTAGTACGACAAAATCGTATTCACAACAAACATTAGCAACGTAAATACGTTGTTTACATAATTATGCAACTACACTAGAATTAGTATTTAGTATGCATAAAACAATAAAATTACTTTGAAAACCAATAGTACTCACTTTCTAAATAACATTGCGGGCGAAAACATGTAGAGACACGCAGGATCACCGACGCGGCGCAGTACTCGACTGATCGTATGTAACTACGACGCCCACGAGCGTAGTGTGCGTAGGGAGGGGACTATAAAAACATGAAAGTGTGCGTGGAAGTACTTTCTTTGACGAATGTTTGAAAATAGTGTAGTGACAGTACGAAAGTCGTAATTATACCTGTGGTGACAGTACAACATGCCGTTCTTTATGATAGTATGGAAAATCGGTCGTCGTGTGGCGTACTGATTTTATGGAAGTAAAAACTCAGACGACGACAGGCGTACTGTCGTATCACTTTTAGCTACCTAGACGCCTGTGGTAGTTACTGTCCGCCAACGAGTTAAGGGTAGGTTCAGTATCGATAAAGGAACCGAGGCGAAATAAAAAAACAAAAAAAAATTTGCAAGATCAACCTAATTTAGCACCTACTAACTTAAAATAACAATCGTTTAGAATTAAAATTACTTTATTTGACGGTCCTAAGCCCGTTAAAGTACGAAGAGACTTTATTTTTTATATTATTATGTAAATTATTTTTGGTTAACGATTTTTTATTAATAAAAAAAAAAACCTGGGTTCTTTTATTGATACTGAACCTACCCCTAAGCTATGGCTCGCAGTTACTTTAATACCCTGTGTAACAAAAGACTGAAGACCTTGTAATGTCCTCACAGCGTGACAAAATAACCTCAACGTCAACACTATCTTTGTTCCTGGTTTTCTTTACGTAACTACGTTGCGGTTTCCTAGAACCGTCTTCTTTTGTTAGTGACCCATTTTGTGTGTCCGGTCGCGGCCACAGGAATAATAATTATGACAGAAAAAATCGTAATAATGAATAATAGTACATTTTGATACAAGTGGAGCATGTTTGTTATTGCATTCGAGGCGGAATTAACACCCAAGCCGTAGGCGAGGTTGTTTTTAAGCCGAGAACTGCAATAACAAATGTCCACGTGTATCAAACGACGTTTTTCGATACACTTTTGAAGAAATAAAATAAAATGACGAAAAATATTTTTGTCATGAATTATTAGGAAACTATGATTTAATTTTCATTTTTTTCCGCGCTTTGCTTTCGCCAGGTTGAAGGAGAAGCAAACGTATAAAGGAGATAAATAGCCTAATATGAAAAATTTAAAAATCAAATATTTTGAGTTTAGAACACAAATAAATGTTAATTGGTTCATAAACGTTTTTTTTATTGTAATAATCATGGTATTCTATCTATAAACATTATTTGAATACTTATTCCAAAAATATTAACGCCGTAAAGACGCATCTTTGCAGAGATTAAAAAAAAAATAACACCTCCGAATAGAGAGGACCGTCTCTGGCGCGAGGCGGTGTGAATAGACGCATTGAACCAATTTGGACTAAGTATAGGTATAAGTTATCTGTGGCAATTTTTATTCCCGCACACGTGTTGGAAAATAAAAAATCGCACGCGTGTGAAATACATTCCATTGTAAACCTAATCGTAGTGCGATATGAACCAGTTTTCGAGGAAGTGTATTGAAAAGTTCTTTCTAGTTTCTTAATAGGTTTTTACACATACATAAACTCACGCTTTCTTCCCATGGGGGTAAGCAGAAACTATAGAACGCCACCTGCTACGCTCCACATACTCCTATTGCTTCGTTTACGTTCATACATCTGCTTGTCATACACGCACGCCGGTTGCGAGTACTACGCACCTGACCTTTCTGAAGAACATCACCAATAAGGGCTCTATTTTGTCCTTCTAGGGCTTGCTCCCGGCGTTTTCACTCACATCTGCTTTGCTCTGCAGCTTGCACCTTCTGTTACTCACCTTTCTTTCGACCTCCCAACATAACCAAACCATCAAAGCATACTCGCTATACGTATTATTTAGGCAATCATATACTGAATTAACTATACCTGGGTTCTCAGAAGCTTTCGTAAGTTACAATATTTTCGTTTTTAGGGTTCCGTACCTCAAAAGAAAAAAACGGAACCCTTATAGGATCACTCGTTTGTCTATCTGTCTGGCCTTCTGTCTGTCTGTCCGTCTGTCACAGCTGATTTTCTCCGAATCTACAGGACCGATTAAGTAGTAATTGGATACACATATAGACTTCTGTGACCCAAAAACGGACGTATAACGTAAATAAATTAATTTTGATTATGGGGGTCACATCTGGGGAGCAAATCAGAAAATTAAAAAAATAGTTTTTTAAACTGTACCCTGCGACGCATCAAATGAAAGAACTTGTTGTAAGGATTTCAGATATTTTTTTTTTATAATTTTAAAATAAAAACTTTTAAAATGATTAACGAAAATAGATGAAAATTTACCATCCCCCCCCCCCCCCCCTATATCCGAAGCTACTGAGCCAAACATTTTGGATAAGCACAGAAAATAGTTCTTTACTTATAGATGACAGGAAAACTTATAAGAAGTCTATGATCTTAAAATAACATAGTAAATCTTTCAATATTGTGCGTATAAACTTTCATTTGCAGTTGGAATGTATGAGGGAACATGTTTTTCAACTGCAATGTTAAGTTTGTTCGTAGGATAATTAATCCCCACTACGGAACCCTTCATTTTGCGTGATCCGACACGCACTTGGCCGGTTTTTATATAACACCGACTTCGAAATTAAAGTTATTTTCCACTTTGTAGTGTTTTTTTTAAGGTCGACCGTTTTTATTTCTAGAAATTAATTTTAATTAAAAACAAAGCTATTGTGCTATGGTTTAAGACGCAGATATATGCCAGTGACCTTGAATGGTTAGCTTGCGTGTTGTGTACTGAGCTCACGCAACGCGTCGTACGTTCAGCCAGTAATAGGACTCGCCCATCAAGGAGCGCTGTCCCCAATTTCATTTCATTTATTATACACAAAACAAAAGGTATTTTGATAAAACGCGTATACTAAAAGATCAATAATTAAATTATCTTTAAATTGGTGAAGGTTTCAGAAAAATACGCTTTATTAGATTTTGCGCCATTCTCAGTTTTGTATCCGCGTTAGACATAAGTTTACAAATTAGTTTCACAATGTAATATAAACATAATCTAAAATATTCACATATTAAGTTATTGAGAAAATGCTCTAATTTAACATATATTTTTTCCAAATAATTAACACTACTCGTTTAGGCGTGATCTTCAGTATAAAATCATTAAAAGTCGGTTATCGTCCCCTTAATATTAAAGCCACTGGACTATAACGTTGAAAACTGCTACCGAAGGCCCTTACATGAACGCGCGTCGTCAACTTAGCGTAAATTCGAGCGATTTTTTAATCGAAAATACAAATATCCAACAGCAGTTCTGGTTTAATTTTTAACAAATAATAATATTCCCCTGCATTTTTTTCTGTGTATTTAATAAAAACATTGGTCAGGCAGGGGCCATAGTCCTAAATAATCAGTTCACTTTAGCCACCCAAACACATAGCCCAATAACTTTTTTCTTTTTTTTTTCTCTTTCTTTATGTCCATATCCTGCAATAGTCCTACACCAACCGGGGTTATCCTTGGGTGCACTTGCATAGTCTGAACTTCTCATTAAAAAAGTCTAACGGGCCTCTGCGAGTTGGCTTTGGCCCTTCGTACGCCTTCCAAAGGTTCGGGACCGGAGTCCCGAGATATATCAAAGACATTTAAAAAAATAACATATCATAACATCACGCATAAAATCCCCGAAGGGTTAGGCAGAGGTGCACCTATAGTACATCCACAAACTCAAACTCAAACTCAAAGCATTTATTTCAATTAAACCATTGACAGGCACTTTTGAATTGTCAAGAAGTCGGTCAGTTACAAATATGAAGCTAGTTGCCCATTCCAAATAGTAGGTTCCTATGGAGAAGAACGGGCAAGAAACTCCACGGACACTCTTTTAAATTAAAATATTGATACAAAATATTGGTTACATCATTCATATTGAAGTTACGAGTAAACATGTGAGAACGATGCAATACGTCAAAAGCTTCCGTGATAAAAAGATAACAATTCAAAACTAAAATAATTAAAAATAAGCCGTGGCAGCTAAGAGATGACCAGTCCCAACTGACAGCGCCCGTTCACGAACATGACGCATGGATCAGCACCATTCAGCTCAACCGTTTTGAAGGGAGCTAAATGATCCAACACACACGCCACCATCAGCGAGACATCTGAGTGAGCATGACATACTCTCAGCCGCCAGGGCACATTTAAGTCAATGAAAGACATAATTACCCAGTAAATGGTAGCTCTATTGTACATAGTACTAACACCACATTTCGCCAGTTGTGTTTAAGTCCCATTTAATAGGGGGCGAGCTTATTGCCATCAACAGGCACAAATACAGGTTCCAGACAAATTATATTATTATTATAAAATAATTAAAAAAAATATACAGGGTGTTTGGTGCATCGTGTGCCAAATTAAAATGGTCGACTGAAGGGGTCATCCGCTAGCCTTTCAGACCCCTTAACACCCCTCATGCTCTGTGGATTTTTTTTTATCGACTTTTTATTGTTTTCCAAAAAAAAGACCCAAATTTTACATTCAAATACAGATTTTAAAAGAAAATATAAGGCGTAGACTCTGAATTTTAATTTTATTTCGATGTGTATTGTTTAAGAATACTTTTAAATACAAAATTAGTGATATTAGTCACCTAGTTTTTTTTTTAATTCACTCGCAAAGGTAAAACTTAAATTAAAGCTGTACATGTTACAGCTATTTATAAGGCTACAAAAAAAAACCAAAAGCGACCGGGATCTTCCAACTCCCTCATTAATTCTCCAGTCTATCCTCTTTCTAATGATGTGCCACATGCCATAAAAGCATTTTAACAACTTTGTGAATTCGCTAGAATTGTGAATCAAGTCACATAAAACTACATTCCAAATTCTAATGAAAAAATATTTATTGCGGAACTGTTACTTGAGAAAGAGGTAAAATTTGTTTTCTCACTCTTTCACAGTAAAATCTATTTTCTATCTCTTTCTTGCATACCTTAAATCGGTTTGAACAAATCGCGCCGCCCGACCCGCCATTTTTTTAGTCGAGACATGACTGCCTCTGCTACCTAACGTGTGTGCTAGTTCACCATACTCCGCGATTCTTTTATTACTTTGTTATCGTTAAGTTTTGCTGGTTCTTGTTACATTTGTTTAATTTTTGTTGTTATTGTTAAACTTTGAGTTTTTTGTTATTGCAATGGCGACATTCTCTAACGAAGAATATGCGGACATCATGATGGCTTACGGAGCCGCTAATGGCGTCGCTCGTGCAGCGCAACGACTTTACCAGGAACGCTTTCCTGGTAGACGATTACCTGGCCGCAGAGTCTTCCAAGACACATACCGACGCATACGCGAGACTGGTTACTTTTAATGAACCAAGGGGCCATATTGTGCGACATAATGTTGAAGTAGACGAGAAAATACTGGCACTTTTTGAGGAAGACCCTACAAGAAGCATTAGAAATGTGGCATCACATCTTGATATTTCAATATGGAAAGTGTGGAAAGTACTTCGTCAAAACAAAAAGCATCCATTCCACTACACTCCGGTGCAAGGTACGTAATTTTAAACTAACTTTAAACCCGTGCAAGCTTTGTTTGACCTTGCCTTTGTTTAGCGGGTAATGGGTATGGTATGGCGTCACTTCCAGGTAGTGAATCTATTAGCACGAACAGCGGGTTCTTTCTTGTGCAATTACTTATTGCCCAAGAGAAATTTAAAAGAGTTTTTTGTTTGTTGCAGGTCTTGAGGGTGGCGACTTTGAGAGACGAGTGGCTTTTTGTCGGTTTCTTTTACACACGGATGTGGATGATCCTGATTTTTTAAAAAGAATACTGTGGACGGATGAATCCAAATTTACCAAGGATGGGATCCTCAATTTACACAATTTGCACCACTGGACAACGAAAACGCAAAACCCACGTGTTAAAAGACAGAAATCTTCTCAAAGAAGGTTTAGTGTAAACGTTTGGGCAGGAGTGATTGGGAATCAGGTAATTGGACCGCATTACCTGCCCGATAATCTCAATGGCGAAGACTACCTGGAATTCCTACAAAATGACCTGCCTGAATTAGTGACCGATGTGCCCGTATTTAATGAACGTGTGCCCATTGTATTTCAAAATGACGGCTGTCCCGCGCATTGGCGATTGACTGTGAGGGAATATCTCGACAATGTGTTCCCCAATGCATGGATGCAATGGCCCTATTCCATGGCCGCCACGTTCCCCAGATCTAACTCCGTTAGACTTTTATGTCTGGGGACGTGCCAAAGAGTTGGTATATGCCACGGAGGTTCCAACTAGGGAGGTATTAGTCCAACGCATAGAAGCGGCATTCAATACTATTAAGGAGGAAATACGACTTCGTACAACAACTGTTGAAATACGAAACAGGTGTCGGGCCTGCATTCGCAACAGAGGCCAACAATTTGAGCAAGATTTGTAACAATGATTAAATAAATGTTAAAAATGCAATTTTGTTTTTTTATTTCAAGTAAATCCCACGACAGATACAGAAATGAGACACGAATTTACCTAACCATAAGAATGAGATAGCAGATTTATAGGTTTGACAGGTATCATTTAAGAGATTTTTTTTTAAATCATAATTTTGAATATTAGCCTTAGGTGACTCGATTCACAATTCTAGCGAATTCACAAAGTTGTTAAAATACTTTTATGGCATGTGGCACATCATTAGAAAGAGGATAGACTGGAGAATTAATGAGGGAGTTGGAAGATCCCGTTCGCTTTTGATTTTTTTTTTGTAGCCTTATAAACAGCTGTAACATGTACAGCTTTAATTTAAGTTTTACCTTTGCGAGTGAATTAAAAAAGAACTAGGTGACTAATATCACTAATTTTGTATTTAAAACTATTCTTAAACAATACACATCGAAATAAAATTAAAATTCAGAGTCTACGCCTTATATTTTCTTTTAAATCTGTATTTGAATGTAAAATTTGGGTCTTTTTTTTGGAAAACAATAAAAAGTCGATAAAAAAAAATCCACAGAGCATGAGGGGTGTTAAAGGGTCTAAAAGGCTAGCGGATGACTCCTTCAGTCGACCATTTCAATTTGGCACACGATGCACCAAACACCCTGTATAATAAAAATTACTTAACTTTTAAAAACTAACTAGTATATTTATTTACTAAGTAATAATTTAAATAAATTTTACTCCGCGCGTTCGTGCTAGGCCCACTGTCAAAAATAAACTTAACCAAGTTACCTTTTAAAGTAGGTACAGACGGCAGCACATCAACGTAAACCCTATACATATCTATAACTACGACGCGCCATCGAGTGTTAGAAAGAAAGTATCTTTGGCATGATTGGTGGAGTTTGCTAAGTTTCTAATATTGCCCAATGGTTGCACATACTAATAATTGGGAGCCAATTATCATGTCTCACTAGGAATAAGCCACACCCACGCGCTCCTTGCGCGGCCGCCGCCGAACCCGAGTTTTCCCGAACCTTCACGAAATTCAACGAAATTCACTCGTCATTCATCACATCGTTCGTTTGACGTTTATCCATTTACCATTTAATTTTTACGTCAGTCGGTCAGTCAGTTGAACTCAGTTGGAATTTGGATTGGAGTCGTAACATCTCATAGAGATCGGTAACAATAGAAAAAGTAATTGTGTCTCATTATTAGTGACAGTTGACTTGTAATAAAATAAATAAGTGCGGTTAAATATTAAGGCGCCTCAATTGACGCAAATTGAAAGGGAGTTCATCAAACCGCTGCGATGGAGTGGTAATAGATATTTTTCGGCTTAACGGTGAGTAATATTTTTTTGTAATGATAATTATTAATTAAAATAAAGAAAGACTGTTTAAAAACTGTTTCAATGGTGTTTATCTATAGAACTAACGAATTAAGTTAACAGAAGGGATAGTTAAGTAGGTATCTTCTTTGTTTTTTCTTGGTGAGTTCCCGACCCGATATTGTTAGTTTTTTAAGGCTTCTACAGACCGGCGCGACTCGCAACTCAACACAAAAGCACCGCTCGTCGCGCGACACGCGGGTCCTTTGTGTCGCGCCGGTCTGTAGAAGCCTTTCAATGTAGAGTAACCGTGCAAGCTTAAATTCAGAGTTAACATAAACTCCATTTGAAATAAGATAAGACGTTTAAATAAACCTTTTTTACAGTGCGTTCAACCGATTTTGATTTCTATTGCGTTGGTGGCATGACAAATGGCACCTGTAATAAACAGTTGATATTGTAACCACGTTTATGCTTTTAATGCCACCCTTATGCGTATGGCATAGAAGTCAGAGTCGGATGTGAATGTGTAGCTCGTAATCACACTTAACGCTCGTACAGACTCACGCGATATCGCGGTCGCGACAGGCACCGACAAAGACAATTTCTTTGTCGGTGGCGAGTCGGTACGAGGACGAACCTTTATCACCTTAACTTATTCATCACTTATATTAAACATGGTTTTCTTAAAAAGTGTAAAAAAAATACCTACTACACAAAACAAACTACTACCTACTAGACGAATGTAGTTGGAAGGGCCGCGCGGCGCTCACTCAAACCGGTTTTACGCGTGCCGCGTGGCCAGACTCTGTGAATGTTACTACTATTTGACGACACGGTTGGCGTTGGCGCAGTGGTTAAGCGATTGACTGCTGCGCTGCGTGTCGCGGGTTCGATTCCCGCACTGAACAAATATTTGTTTGATCTACAAGTAGTTGTTCCGGGTCTGGCTGTTTGTTTATGTGAGTTTAAATGTTTGTAAACGCACCCACAATACAGAAGAAATTCTTAGTATGGGGCAACGTTTTTTTAAAAAAAAAGAGAAAAAAAAAACTATTTCATAAATCTTCCATCAATTCTTTACAAACCACCTCAACAAAGGTTCTCAATTCGACAGTTTGTTTATTTGTATAAGTTTATATTTTGAAGAATAATTTTTAACCATCCCATAACTTTATGTTGGCCCGTACAATTTGTTGTAATAAAGAATCAGTAAGTATTGAAATTGACAAAATTTCTTTTTGTTTTAGATTTCTATGGTCAGGAGGCGCCTGAAGGACGCCGGAGAGACCGCCCTGCCAAGAAACCTTCCTCCATGTCCTTCCCCAGGATTCAAACTATCTGCATATTTTTCATCACAATTGCCCAGCGGTTAGGCCGCGAAGGCGTAAGAGACAGTCAAAGTTACTTTCGCATTTATAATATTAATATGGATAATTCTTCTAATAACGTGACAAAGATAATTTAATAGTTAATACCGTAAATTAAAATTTTAAACTTCTTTTCGCACCATTGTTATATTCTTGAGAATTTTTCCTTTAATCTTGTAAACTTAGTTTGGTTTTGTGGAGTTTCTTGCCGGCTCTTCTCCATAGGAAACCACCAGTTGGAACCATGCACCTAGCTTCTGACGTTTTATAAGTGCCCATGTAGGCATAAGTGAAATAAAATATTTTGATCGTTGATTTTGTTTTTTATATTTGGTTGTAATTATATTTTAAAATTGAGAGTAGGTAGGTTTTTAAGTTTTTAATTATAATAATGTTTAAAAATAAAAAGATTGATATTCCGCATTTTATTTTGATATTTTTCCCGCGGTTTCACACGCGTTCCCGTAGGAACCTATCCTATGTCCTTTTCTGATAGGTAGGTATACAAAATTCCATAATGATCGGTTGTGTAGTTAAGGCACCAAGAGCCATACTTGCCTGCTTTTGGCTCCTTAACTACTTACATAACCGATGATAATGGAATTTTGCAGTTTGGTAGCTACCACCGTATCTAATATACGGGGCCCCGACGGCATATTTATAGTATTTAAAAAAACGTCAGTGTCCTTTTTGCAAAAGACCCCGCCAAGAGTTTTTGATATGGAGCCCCATTACTAGCTACGTCACTGCGTGAAAACTGAAAGCGTAACAAATAAACAAACTCACTTTCGCATTATAGGCGGCTTCACCCGAGTTCTCATATTAATAGGTTCATAAGGGAACCCATGTCCTTTTCTGTACCCCTGACAACGTGTTACGTGCAACATTTCATTATGATAACGAACAAACAAACTCATATTCTCGTAATATAGTTTTTAAGGGGAAGCAATTCCGTCATACATGATTTTTGCGTAGCTTTAACCGTTTACACAGCGTACGCAACGGGGCCGGGCCGTAGCATGCGTAGTTCATACAAACGTAATACCAAAATAATTTGTAAATCAAACAGTGTCTTTATTCCGATTGGAATAAAGAATATCTATGTTCCCAAATATATTTTGAATGGACACTGATTTAAACAAGAGTTATGAGAAAAATAAGTTTTCTATAGAAATATTAAATTTCTCATATCTCGTATCATAACCTCTTATAACATATATATATATAATATAGATAGAAATAAATACACACTAGCTTCAGAATATGTTTGATTTACTAAATATTTTGGTATTACGTTTGTATGAACTACGCATGCTACCATGCCCCTTAAGGTAGTGTGTATTTTTTTCGATTGGATTACAGAATATCTATTTTCCCAAATACATATTTTGAAAGGACAATGATATAAAGATGAGATATGAGGAATTTAAACTTATTTTTCTCATAACTCTTGTTTAATCAGTGTCCATTCAAAATATATATTTAGGAACCTAGATATTCTGTATTCCAATCGGAATAAAGATACACTACCGTAAGAATATGTTTGATTTACAAATTATTTTGGTATTACGTTTGTATGAACTACGCATCCATCCGGCCTCTTATAAGGAATAGTTTTATCCGATTCTGCAACATTTTTCATTGATGCTCCGCTCCTATTGGTTTTGGTTGTAGCGTGATGTTATGTAGCGTTCCTAAATAAATGCACTATCCAACACAAAAAAAAAAATTCAATTCGAACCAGTACTTCCTGAGATTACCGCGTTTAACCAAACAAACAAACTCTTCAGCTTTAGTCTAAGTAACATATTTAGGAAGTAGCGATAATAATAGATTAGAATTTTATTTGAAAATTCATAACCTTTGAAATCGTATCTTATTACTAGCGCAATAAGGTTGAACTCGCATGTATAAGCAAACTCCGGTAGGTACGAGTATAGATAATTCCGTTCCTAAGTTCAACTTTTTTTTTATTGACAGTGTCGCGGAACGGCGGATTACAAAAGGCTTTTTGTAGGTATAAGTAATTAAAATTAACTTAACTTCACACACGTTCGTCATAGGGTAGGTATCCATATTTTTTCAAAATTTCAAGCACATTGTATATTGGGTTTTGGACATAAAATTTCGTAAAAATACTTAGAATAGAAGAGCAAGGATCGCACGAAAACACTAGGTGACCGCCAACCCGCCAATAAGTAGGTAACAAAACTCCGAAAAGGTAATTAGAACCTGTTTGAAATAAATAAAATAAAAAATGTTTTTCTCACATCAGATTATACCTGTCTACTTAAGAATATCCATCGAGATCTGTTTAAATGTAATAAGAGTAGATAATACCAACTTAAAACTATTATGTAAGTTTCCAACAAATATTTAAGAATGAACGATTAAGTAAAAGATAATTTAAATAAAAAATATTGATTAAAGTATAAGCTTTCATAGATATTTTAGGCATTGCGCGGGCTGTTGCTGTTTTTATTACCATGCCATTATTTATATTCGATTCAAGGATTCAGTATTCAACCTCGCTGTTTCTTATCGCACAGTATCTTATTCTACATCACGACGCGCATACGCACACACCCTCACGTACGCACTGCAGCACGAAACATAACAAGTAAGAACAGACAAAAAGCTATGTATCTCTTTCGTACGATTCTCGCTGTTGTTGCTCATAACGCGTTCAAGGTCAAAGTGGGGTAACTTGATGTGCTGGCGACTGTACATAGACGTTCCATAAAAAATTTCGTCTTCCTACAAAAGATCGGCCTTCAACTTGTTCCAACTTATCTAATATACGGAAAATTAAAACAGAACACGTTGCTGCAACATGTTGCTACGAACAACGCGACGTTAACGCCGAGGTTCAATGCTTTAAAACGTGAGCTAAATACAGACTTTTGGCACGGAGCTTCGCTCAGAGATACAGAACAGATTCATAATTATTATTTCCAAATAGAATATTTATTTATATTGAATTAACACGTAACAATGGACTCAATTATGTTAGTAACAATATTTCTTAACAATTTAAATGTTAGTAAACCTAACCTACACACTTAAACCTAACACTGCCCTATAGTTATGAGATAATCCCTTTTTTTTTCACGGGGTGGAAAATCTTCATGGATGTCCTCCGCCCTGGGACGGGTGGAGGGTTCTGTCAGACTCTCAACTGACTAAAAACCACCCCAGTGTTCCCTTCCCACACTTGCACCGGGGATTTTGAGATCTGCCGATGTATTCTGTAAAAATCTCACCGTGAAATCCTAAGTGAAGTGAGCTTGAAGTGAGCTGTCAATAGTGTCAATCCCTGGCGATTCGTAGCCTATGGTGGAATGACAGCTCACTTAAATCTCACTTCACCTAAGATTTTACGGTGAGATTCATATAGAATAGACCGGTTGTTATTACTTCCGCAATCCCCGCCTAGTGCCGGTGGGGGAGGAGGGGGGGGGGGGGAGAATGTTTGAAATTTCTATGTATATTTTTTATTTGATAATTTCCCACCCCAAAAAAAAAAGGCTCTCTTTCGTTGCGTCTAGTCATCTAACTATCGCAGTCGTATGTAGCATAGTCTGCGCCATGTATTAGTTAATTTCTAGAACATTAAATTCCTCGTCACAACTCAACGTCATACAAAGGTTGTCTAAATCCTGGTCAGTCCGTCTACCTCACGTTTGTTTTGAGAAATTACTTCTAAAGCTAACTATTTACTTGTGTGTGTGTGCGTATTATGTGCTTGTGTAACGTTGATCATTATTAATGTGCGAAACTCAAACAAAATGTAATAATAATGGTCATAAATATAACACAATGTTGATTTATATTTCATAGTATTTTTACGATGAGAAATTCGGCGAAAAAGTCTTAGAAGACTTTTACGAAAGTTTTTTTCGTGCTACATTATGAAGATACATTATTTATGTGGTGTTTATGAAAATTGTAGTAATTTTTATTTGATTATAATATTAATAAAAAATACAAATATACAACATTATTTGTAGTGTATGCGAAACCCGAATATTGTTTGTTCAGAATGAGGAACTGGATCTATTTCAATAATTTTTACACCAAGTTTTATTTTCCCAAAAATATTTAAGTGTCATGGAAAATGTTATCAACATTTAATTACTTACAATACAATCGCCGTACGGTTAGGTACCTACTGCCAAATTATTATCAATGAGCGCAAGGCGACCCTGGAGGCGCCGTTAGCATGTTTTTGTAAGGACAACCCGGTAACATAACGTCCTTATAACTTTGTGATTTTTCATGATACAGTCTTGAAATTGTGTACATAGATTCTTTACATAAAAATACTAGACACGTGTTTCAGGTTTCGTATATACTTACTAAAAATAATGTTATATTAATAAATATATCTAGATAGACAGTCAAAGCTGTGAACTCGTCAAAAAACATTGCGTCCAACTGTTGGCCGCAAAATGCACGTACAATAGAATAACACATTCACAGCACAATGACGTAGCGCGAGTGTAGCTATCACGCACACCAGCGGAAAGAGCACGGGCGTGCCAATACGTTTGTGAGTTTGTGACAAGACATGATAAATAATGTCTTGTCAATTTGTACTAACATTTTAAGACAAAACGGTTTTATCGCGCAAACTGTGATAAAATGTGTGACTCAAGTCATGTCAAAGTAGGCCGTGCTCGCCCCGATGCCTATGAAAGTTGGTGGCATGTTTGTTTTAGTTCTTTTACAGCGCGACACTCTATCTAGAACTCTTGACATATAAATAATCAAAGATAAAATACTACTAAAATATTACTGAGATCGATACGAATATGATATAACTAGCGACCCGGTCCTGCTTTGCACGGGTGCAATAGCGTAATGTAGAAACATTGAGATTTCTGTGCTAATTCCAGCAGGTTAAGCTACGCTTGCTGGGGTTGGTAAGTGGATGGGTGACCATCTTTACATACCAAGACTCCTCCGTGCACGGAAAGCACGTTAAGCTGTTGGTCCCGGCTGTCATTCACGGATCTTTGACAGTCGATAAGGGACGTCAGGAAGCCCGAAAGTCTGACAACCAGTTTTACCAAGGGGTATCGTGGTGCCCAGTTACTGAGTTGTGGAGGTCAGATAGGCAGTCGCTCCATGTAAAATACTGGTATTCAGCTGCATCGGTTACACTGGAAGCCGACTCCAACATAGTTGATAAAAGGCTAAGTAGATTGACACAATATATCTTCCAGACTAAATGATGGTGGAACCCGCATTAAAACGGTTGTTTAGAAAGTCTTGGCAGTCACACAGACAGACTCAACAGCGACTATCATCATCTTTCTCCTGCCCTTATCCCAATTTATTTGTGGTCAGCGCAACATGTCTCTTTCTTCCAATTTATTTGTGGTCAGCGCAACATGTCTCTTTCTTCCAATTTATTTGTGGTCAGCGCAACATGTTTCTTTCTTCCAATTTATTTGTGGTCAGCGCAACATGTCTCTTTCTTCCAATTTATTTGTGGTCAGCGCAACATGTCTCTTTCTCCCAATTTATTTGTGGTCAGCGCAACATGTCTCTTTCTCCCAATTTATTTGTGGTCAGCGCAACATGTCTCTTTCTTCCAATTTATTTGTGGTCAGCGCAACATGTCTCTTTCTTCCAATTTATTTGTGGTCAGCGCAACATGTCTCTTTCTTCCAATTTATTTGTGGTCAGCGCAACATGTCTCTTTCTTCCAATTTATTTGTGGTCAGCGCAACATGTCTCTTTCTTCCAATTTATTTGTGGTTGGCGCAACATGTCTCTTTCTTCCATACTGCTCTATTAGTCGTCATATCGATAGTCACTCCCTTTCCAGCCATATCATCCTTCACACAGTCCATCCCATCGTTTCTTTGGTCATCCCCTACTTTTTTTTTAGCCATCGACATCCATACGAGTGTCATCTGTCATCGAGACGTCAAATAGTACGGTCACGTTAATTCTGCTCCGTAACTTAAATTCTAAAATCATAGTAATAAGTTATTTTACAACTGTGTGCTGTCTAGACACTCAAACACGGAACCCTATGGACTGCAATCATATATTTTTCTAAATGAATAAAGTGTTATTAATTGTGTTAATAGTGAAAACCAAAGTGTACTGTGGCGGTGATCTAACAAAAGCTAGTTTGTTGCAAGTTGTCATTGTTTTATTTTCAATCTACCGCCTATTGTGATAACTTCGTGTTGTCACCACACGAGATCCATAATTTCGTGTATTCCACACAAGTCCTGTTGGCTCTGAGTGCTAACGTTCGACATCCGTACACAAGTCGTCGTGAGTTCAAACCTAGCAAATAGCAGTTTGTCTTTTTGGATTTATTGTACTGTTTGGGAGATTGATTGTGTACTTAAAAAATGTCTAGCTGCGATACTTGTGGATTACCAGTTAAACAAAATGAAAAAATAACATGTTCGAATTGTGACAAATTCTATCATCACCTGTGCGTAAACCTGAGTGCTACTGTATTTAAAAAACTCACTAAAACTGCACGTTCTAAGTGGAATTGTCCAAGCTGTTTATCTCAGCAAGAACCTGATAAATCGACGTCTGAGACAATTGAAGATAGCTCTGAAGGCGAGGATGATAAGGTCAGTGATATAAGACTTGTTATACGGGAGGAAATTCGGAATACATTGCGTATTGAGGTAAAGAATATGATTAGCATGCTTAGATCCGAAATTGATGATTTAAGGAAACAGGTTGATGAGTTGAAGTTATCTGGATCCTTTGACATTTCTCAAGTTAACGACTTAAAAACTGAGCTCAAGGGTATTCAACGTGAGAACACCGAACTTCGTACACAGAACTCCGAAATGCAAATGAATATGGCTCAGCTGAAAACGCAAATAAACACCCTTGATCAGAATATGCGTGAGGCGAATCTGGAAATTCATGGCTTACCTGAAAATAAGAGTGAAGTGTTACCGACCATCGTAACACAATTAGCTAATGTTGTATCATATGCGCTAAAAGACTGCGATATTATGAAGTGCGTTAGAGTGGCCAGTATGAACAACAACAAGTCTCGCCCGCGCTCTGTAATAGTGAAGCTGCGTAGTCCTAGATGTCGCGACGAATTGTATTCTGCAGTATCTAGATACAATAAGTCTCACACTGATGATAAATTGAATACAAGTCTTTTGGGTTATGGCGGTAGCGAGGAGCCAGTTTATGTATCCGAGCACCTTTCTCCGACATATAAATCTTTACATGCTGCTGCACGTCTTAAGGCCAAAGAAAAATCCTATAAGTTTGTCTGGGTTCGCTACGGTAAAATTTTTGTATGCAAAAGTGAAAATTCGGGTACTATTCTGATTAAGGATGAGCAGTGTTTAGACAAAATTGTATAATTATTGAATTGTTAATTTTGTTCATAATAGTCATGTTTACTTTTTTGAATTTAGTCTAATGGATTTTATTTCGATTTTTTATCAGAATGTGAGGGGCATGAAAACGAAGTCGCATGAAATACTAATGTCAGTTTTAAGTTCGGTCTACGACATAATTTGTCTGACTGAAACTTGGTTAGATGACTCGTTCTTATCCTCTGAATACTTTGATCAAAGATATACTGTTGTACGCCGTGATCGTAGTGCACAGTTTAAGGCTTCGTACTCTAAAAATTATGGTGGTGGGCTATTGGTAGCTATTAGTAATAAGTTTAATTTTGTTAACAAAACTGAGTGGCAAACCTCCGTTGAGGATATGTGGTTATGTATAAGTGCTGGTGGCGTCTGTATGAATATTTGTGTCGTTTATTTACCGTCTTATATACCTTGCCATATTTTTGTACAATTCTTGGCTAGGGCTGAAGAAATTTGCTTGCGTTATATGGATTGCACCACTTTGATTCTTGGTGATTTTAATCTACCTAATGTGAAATGGCCTCAGTCTAATGACCCCTTTCTAGGAATTAGTGACCCTAAGTCTTTAGCGTTGAGGGACTTTCTCAACATCACCGGCTATGTTCAAATGAATAATGTCTGCAATGAAAATGATAATATCCTAGACCTTATCTTGGTGGATGAGAACTCCAGTCTCTCTGTTTGTTCAGCGCCTCCCATTAGTAAACCTGATATACATCATCCGCCATTAGAATTAGCCCTTACTAAAACTTCAATTTCTAATTTAAATTATAATACTTTACAGTCTAAATATATTTTCATTAAAACTGACTATGAGGCATGTGTTCGTGATCTGTGTAAAGTAAATTGGGAGGATTATTGTCATTTGAGTTGTAATGATTACGTTCTGACATTCTATAATATACTATGGGAAAATATAGATAAATATACTCCGAAGGGTAAACCTAAGAATAACTCTTATCCAGTTTGGTTCTCAGCTTCGTTGATTAAGCTTCTTAAAGAAAAGCATAAATACAGAGCTCGGTTCAAACGGTACAAAAACCCTCGTGACTATGATACTTTTGTTTCCCTACGGATGCGAGCTGGGAGAGCTATGGATAACTGTTTTAAAGATTACATAGAAAGAATTGAGAGTGAATTAAAAACAAATGTAAAAGCTTTTTGGCGTTATACTAAGTCTAAAAGATCTTTCAGAGGCGTCCCTGACCAAGTATCGTGGGGTGATCGTGTTGGTGAGGGTGGTAGTGGTGTGGCTGATCTATTTGCAGACTATTTTGCATCTGTGTACGGTGTTAATCAACAGCTTGGTTACTTGTCTCCAGGTAACTCCTCGTCTAATTATAGTATGTCTTCCATTGGCATTACTGAAAATGACGTTAGAGATAGCATCAAAAAGTTAGATCTTAATAAAGGAGCTGGTCCGGATGGACTTCCTCCTATTTTTATTCGTCTTTGCATTGATGCTCTTATTATACCTCTGCAGATAATATACAATAAATCCCTTAAGGAAGGTACATTTCCCGATTTATGGAAAATCTCACACATTATCCCCATACATAAGTCTGGTAGTATGAATGACGTAACTAACTATAGACCAATCTCTATTATATCACAATTTGCAAAGATGTTTGAGGGACTCATATACAATGTAGTGTATTCCCACCTCCGTCATGTAGTTAGTTTGAAGCAACATGGTTTTGTGTCTAACCGTTCTACTATGTCTAACTTACTTATTTACACTACTTTTATTAGTAACACCTTTGAAGCTAGGGGTCAGGTTGATGCTGTTTACACAGATTTTGCAAAAGCCTTCGATCGCGTTGATCACTCAATTCTTTCTATGAAATTGAATTGCGCTGGTATTCATGGCTCTCTGTTGCGGTGGTTCAAGAGTTATTTATTTAATCGTTCTCAAATAGTTGCCTTGGCGGGTTATGAATCTGTACCTTTTTCTCCTGGCTCTGGTGTTCCTCAGGGCTCTAAGTTGGGCCCTTTGCTTTTTTTGGTATTTTTGAATGATCTTTTAGATTTAATAAATTGCAATTGTTTGGCCTACGCTGATGATTTAAAAATATACTGTAGCATATCGGACCTGAGTGATTGTGCGAAGCTTCAAAAGGATCTTGATGTCCTTCAACAATGGTGTTTGAACAACAGAATGACGCTCAATGTTAAAAAATGCCAGACTATTACATTCACAAATAAAATGAATTATATTAAATTTGATTATCATATTGATGGATCAGTGCTGAGCAGAGTGTCAGTCATCCGTGACCTTGGGGTACTTTTTGATACATCTCTATCTTTCCGTGAACATATAGATAGCACGGTGACTAAGGCTAAAAGAATGCTTGGCTTTATAATCCGTATGTCGAAACCTTTTCGTAATTATAGTAGCATTATTTTACTTTACCACGCACTAGTAAGGAGCTCCTTGGAATATTGTTCCACTATTTGGTCTCCTTATTATTCAACTTATACTAATAATGTAGAATCTGTTCAGGCCCGTTTTGTTAGGCATTTATGTATGAAGAATGGGATCCGAAAAGCTATACCTGATTATAGCGACAGGTTAAGGCACTTTAAAATGATTAGCTTAAAAGAAAGACGTAACCATTCTGACTTACTAATACTCCATAAAATTATAAACGGTACAATAGACGCACAATTAGTAAACTATTTTAAATTTAGGTCTAGCCAACGTAGTAAGCGTCGTCATCGTATTTTTGAATTGCCTACATCCACATTAAATACCACATTTAATAGCCCCCTAACACGTATGGCAAGGCAATATAATGAAAGGTCCAACTTGACAGATTACCCTATTGATATTTTCTCCATGAGTTTCGTTTCATACAGGCGTTCCCTATTCAAACAGTGCGAAGAGTGCACGTCTGTGTAGCTCAAATTGGTTTGTTTTGTCGTGTTCTGGATTTGGATCTCTGGACACACTTTTAATTTTTTACACTTTTATTTTTTTCTCTTTTGTCTCTAATATTCATATGTTAAATGTCATGCATACCTGTTATTTGCATGGTTACTAAAGTGCCAATTTTATATGTTATTTATTTTTGAATTGTAAGTGACTATGCTGTTGGTGTGCTTATTATAAATAAATAAATAAATACTCATAACTTTCCTCACGACATTTTCCTCATTCCTCCGCATCACATACCCATACCATGACAACCGATTTCCGCACAACTTTTCAGTCATCGCTGCCACTTTCAGACTTCCTCTTATGTACTCATTTCTTATTCTATCCATTTGTGTCACACCACACATCCCTCTTAGCATTCTCATGTCAGCTACATGCAATTGCCTTTCATTCATCCCTTTTGTCCAAAATTCTGCTCCATACAAGACAGCAGGTCTAACCATTGTTCTATATATCTTCCCCTTAAGTTTAAGGGGAAAGCGGAATTCACATATTATTCCCATAACCTGCCGCCATTTCATCCATCCAGTGTTCCTCAACAGTGACTATTTTATTATATATTTATTTATTTTATTACGGCACTCCAACGACTTATTCACTAACACATTTTTTGGGCTACTCTAATAAATAACATTTAGACTTAAAATCTAGATTGAATTTGTCACTAACAGGTGTGCACAGTACTTACATAATAAAAGTTTTATATTATTACATACATGCCCCAGAATTAACGCTCTACCTCCTAAGGGGTCATTGTACTCATCATTATAAACAACTTTTACTATGGGGTCAAACCTGAAATCGCGAAAAAAAAACACCAGTTCCCTACATTTTGACGAGTTATTCGAACATAAATGTAGGGCACAGCTGATATTTTTTTCGCGATTTCAGGTTTTATCCCATAGTAAAAGTTGTTCATAATGATGACTACAATGACCCCTTAAGAGGTTGTGCGTTAATTCTGGGACATGTTGTAAAGGCTAACTAAACAAAACTACATGAAAACAAAATAGAAAAGAATTAAAAAAACTAAATCTATTTTGTTGCTCTAAAGAATAACACAGTCAATGACAAAAAAGTGAGTAATAATATTAATAATTATAATACGTCCGGCACCACGCGGAATTACAGTACACGGAATAATATTGAATGCGTAAACTTTTGTACCCGGTCGCATGACGCAAAGGAGGGTAATGTGTTTATCAAATCGATTTGTCAGTATCACTAAAGACATTACAGTAATCCAAATTCAATATGGCGACAACCAGACGCTAGCCATATTATGTAAATAAAAAAAATAAGTCAACGAATTAGAGTAGTTCGTTGACTTATTTTTTTTTGTATTTGAAGATCATCTTTAGATTTCGCTTATTATTTTTCATTTTGAATGACCATTTAGGATCAACAAATGATAATGATAAATAAATGATAAATGATTTATTTTCTGTAAGTAGGTTTGTACAAACAGTTTTACACGTCACATATTAAAAAAAAACAAAAAAAAACTAGATGAGCACAACAACAACACAAACAACAGGACAATAGGACAATTTAAAATTGGTTTTTACTAGCCAAACTAATTATTCCCTCGACTTTACCTTCTCTAGATGCTAACATACCTCTTTTACTTACCGTATAGTATATTACTACATAATAATATACTAGCAACAATATGCTTCTATACTAAATAAAAGGGTCTTACAACAAATTCACGTAATATTACCTAAACACATGTTTATTAGTCCAGTGGACGCTCGTAAAACTGCGTTGTTACAATAAAATCTTGTAATAAAAAGACCAGGAAAACAAACGTATTTTTTCAAGCTTCTAGGATTTTTTTCTTAAATTCGATATTGATCCTTAGGTACAGAATTTTAACTGGTCCTTTGATCCCAGAAACATATTCCGTCTTATTACAAAAAAATGCTTAAGTACTGTTTTATACCAAGACCACAAGGTCTAGGATTGTTACGGTATTCAAGTTAATATCAGGCTCAAAACGTGTTCTTATTACAAAACGAAGACTTTTCGAGGATCAGTTAGTACCAAAGAAGGTTCATGGTTCCACAGATAAGAAACAAAAATGGCATTCTTTCATTTGTTCATTCTGCATCTATTTGAAACAAAGTTTCGTTTCTCTAAATATTGATATTATAATAACAATTGAAATGCATAAATAATTATTAATCAATACAAACATATGTCATAAATCGTTCTTTGTTTAGGTTACATTATATTGAACAAGCACAACTTGTACTTTTGACGTGCTTTTTATAATCAAGTTATCATATTTTGTAACACCTCTAGCGTGAAGTGGAGTGAATTACATAGGTACGGCGCGGCACTCGTAGTTTGAGATGAATGTTTATGTTGCGTCCATAAATAATAAATCTTAGTACGAGTATTAGGTACTGTTGATAATTATGTGGTTTGTTCGTGAGTTGTGTCTGGTTAAACCGTTGAAGATAAACTTAGTAAAACCCTAAGACGACCCATTGACCAAAACATAGATTTTTAATTAATATTAGGTAAGCAATGCTTTGTATCATCTTATTTCGACTGCCTAACGCGAATGTTCATATTATTATAGGAAATATTACGTCGTACGACGATGTCTGTAAGATCACCGAGACGTCTCCAGCATAATTATCCAAATCTTCCAAATTCATCAAGTCTATTTGTAAATAAAAAGCCACACAATAACAATAAACGCTAACCTCAAATAAATTATTAGTACCGAAGTTAGTCCATAGAAAAACTAGGGGTCTCGGCGGACTAACTTTAGTACCATAGCTAGTTCATGAACTAGTGATAAACTTCATTTTATAATAACGTTTTATTTAGTCATGGGGGCAAACCTAGTAATCATCCTATTACTAAATTTAGATCGTGTTTTGGAATAAGACGGATTATGTTCCTACTGGCTGCAGCCTGCGACATCGCGTGAACTTTCTTGGTTTTACCGTGAAATATCTTAATATTTTATGACACAGCAATTATGTTTATTATTATTTTATTTTTTTACATACTTATTTGACATAATCTTTTCATAAATAAATACCTAACTAGGTACTAATTTTAATAAAAAAAAATGTTAGTGTCTTTTGTGCACTGGATATTAATTCAGATTTGTTACAGTCGTAAGTAATGTAATTTGGTTTAAATAGGTTTTTATTTTTATTATTATAAAAGGTAAGATTATTGTTTAATTTGTGAATGTGAGAACGCTGTAAGCATAAAAGACTGTAGCTTTGTAGACCATTTTCTATTTTGTTAAGTACCTGGTACTTGTTGACGGGCCTACACTGTCCTCCCATACATAATATTACTGTAATTTGAAAACATTTTAAAAGCCCATTATTTATTTTATTATTTATGTACACACAGAAAAATACAAAGAGATATGACATAATAATAATTTAGTACAAAGGTACTGCTTATTTCTTAAGAAATTTCTTCCAGCAGACCTGCGAAAGGAGAAATGAAAAATAAATGTAGACAATAGTGTGTGAGAACAAGAAGAGAAAAATATGAATATGCGAAGTCTTAAACTAAAATGTTAAATATACCTAAACTATACCATAACTTTAAATATAAAAATTACACACGTATACTTACACACGTGCAAAACCTACATAAACTTAAATAAATACATAAAGCATATATAAACAAATTTATATTATTATATAGATATATATATAAATACTCACAGTTGAGAGGAAAGGTAGTGCTCTTTTAAGCGATATTTGAGTAAAGAAACAGTTTTTATATCACGAATGCTAGGCGGAAGTGAGTTCCACAATCTTACAGCATGGATAGAGAAGGAATAAGAATAGTAGCTAGTTTTATGAGGATGAGATTTAAGGAGGGATCTAAGGTGTGGTCTACAGCGTCGCTAGGGCGAGTGTAAGAAAAACGCTCACGCAGGTAGGAAGGATAAGACGGGTTATGTAGGATGTTGAAGAGGAGACATAAAATCCGAGTGTTCCTGCGAAGGCGGATTGAGAGCCACTTATTTTTTTTTTTTTTTTGGGTGGGAAATTATCAAATAACTCCTCCCGCTCTGGGCTGAGCGGGAGGGCGTGTCAGACTTTTACTGACTAAAACCCACCCGTATTCCTTCATTTGCCTGTGTGCCAGGGCCACGATATCCCTTTCGGACAAACTCGCAACCCTGGCAGGCTAAGTAATAAGCCACTTGAGCCCATTATTTACAAGAGTGACCGTGGAGTTTCTTGCCGGCTCTTCTCCACAGGAAACGACCAATTGAAACCATGCACCTAGCTTCTGACGTTTCCTAAGTGCCCATGTAGGTTTATGTGAAATAAAATATTTCGATTTTGATTTTGAATACAGATTGATTGCCAACGCTCAAGGGGATGGCTTTCAAGCGATACATCGCAAAAGAATAGCGTCTCAGATGAGCCACATACGGGGCAGCCCCAACTGCTTCCTGCAGCTTATTTTAGGGAGAATGGATATGGATTGCTCCTTCATGGAGCATTGGCCAAAACTACTTGTACGAGTAGTGCGGTCCTGATTCAATGTTTTTATTGTTGTGTCTATTTCTTGTATTCTTATAATATTATTAAAAAAAACGACAACTACTAACGATTGTATTTTTTATCTGAAATATTTTGTTTTATTTTTTTTTAATTGTGGATGGGTTTGCCCTTGACCTTAGTCTAGGGCAAAGGTGACAGAGAGAAAGTCAACGATGGAGTGAGCTTACCCAGAAGATGCCTGTTTACTTTAACTTTGAAGAGATTAGGGTTGTATGCGTTCGGAAACACAGACGCAGGTAGAGAGTTCCACTCTTTTGCTGTGCGCATTATAAAAGTCATTTAGAAACGCTTAGTGCGAATAGGTGGAACAGCAACAAGGTAGGGATATCTGCAGTGCGTCTAGATGTCCTATAATAGAAGGGGGATAAATAAATAAATCTAACTGAAAAAAAAAATAACTGTGGCTAAGCATTAGTGAATAATGTTTGCAGATCAAGAGTTCGGAAAGTAACCTACTTATAAACTCCCAAATGTTTACTCTTTATAATATTAAAGTACAGCTGGCTGTCATTCGTGGATCTTTGACAGTCGTTACGGGTCGTCAGAAGCCCGAAAGTCTGAAAACCAGTCTTTCCATCATCATCATCATCATTTCAGCCGAAAGACGTCCACTGCTGGACATAGGCCTCCCCCAAAAAGAGGGGGGGGAGGGGTGGTGCCATAATTGCCACGCTTGGCAGGCGGGTTGGCGATCGCAGTATGGTTTTAAAAAAATGCAAAGAGAACGCAGCTGCCATTTCAGTAAGTCCCTTAGTCGCCTTTTACGACACCCACGAGAAGAAATGCGGTGGTACTATTCTTTACGTCCGGCACCAAACGGAAGTCTTACCATGGGGTATCGTATTAGGTACCCAGTTACTGGGTTGTGGTGGTCAGATGGGCAGTCGCTCCATGTAAAACACTGGTTGGTATTCATCTAGTTAGACTGGAAGCCGACCCTAACATAGTTGGGAAAAGGCGGGCAGATTGATTGATAATATTAAAGTACCGCCTCCCAGCTAGATGGACCGACGACCTTAAGAGGATGGCTAGGTCAGACTGGATGTGGAAGGCGGAGGACAGGGTGTTGTGGCGCAGCCTGGGAGAGGCCTATGTCCAGCAGTTGACTGCTATAAGCTCAGTTGATTGATTAAAGTAGGTACAGAATACGATATTTGTAATATTCTAGAATACAGGACGTAAATAGGATCCCTTTTATTGATAGCCCAGCTATCAATAACGACCTGCCAGGGTTGCGAGTTTGTCCGAAAGGGCCCTGGCACACAGGCAAATGAAGGAACACGGGTGGGTTTTAGTCAGTAAAAGTCTGCCTCCCGCTCCGCCCAGAGCGCTAGAAGTTATTTGATAATTTCCCAAACTAAAAAAAATAACTATCAATAACGAAAGAGGAAAATGAAGGTACAGTCAATCGCCCATCAGTGGTAACACTTGTATTACAAAAACTGTCCTTACTGCTACATCGCCAAACCCATAAATTGTTTACACTGATATGCGGTTCAGGGTACAACGAAGTAACAAGATTTCATATTCAAATAACAACGAAACTATTCCTAAATTTGAATCAACCTCACACGGAGAGCCTACCTAGGGAATATAATCCCTATCTCCAGTTACCAAAACCCACATTCACTTACTACTTATAGAATGAAACAATAGATCCATTCAGATCCCAGAGGTATGAGGTTACCTTGAACGTGTAAGTTATACGTATATACCGGTATACGTGTTATATATTGCAAGCTATACCTGGATTAATCAGGCCCTACACGATTAGATTAACTGGGTACCGAAGGAAAAGGTGCTTTATACCGTTCGTTGGTTATTTAATTTACAAGAATGTTGTGTGAATATTTTTATGAGAGAGTTTTTTGATCTAGAACATCTTTCCTAGTGCTTTCAGGGGGAGTGATTTCATAAAAAGGAACGGAAAAGTGTAACAGGAAGTGATAGCTTGAGCATGGAATAAGTAATTTTTTCATCATCATCATTTCAGCCGAAAACGTCCACTGCTGGACATAGGCCTCATCAAAGGCGGGGTTTGCCATAATCGTCACGCTTGGCAGGCGGGTTGGCGATCGCAGTATGGTGTTAAAATGCATAGAGAATGCTGCTGCCCATTCTTTAGTAAGTCTCTTAGTCGTCTTTCACGACACCTACGGGAAGAAATAGGATAGTCATTTTTGAATAGCTTGGAATTAGTACATATTTAATTTATAATAGCACAGAATTAGTGTACACATGGAATTACTAAGTACTTTATATAATTGTAAATTTAAGGGAGTCGAATTTTAGATCAGTGGGGACCACTAGTTCTACTGGTTCTTCCCAGGAGAACTTCTCAACAATCAACGTTCCAGCATCAGGAAAAGCAATATTTTGTAAAAGGTGATGAGCAGTTAACATTAGGCTATTGTAACTAGATAAATTCAAAACTGACCCACTAAAAAGTGAAAAATAAAAAACTTTTTGTAAAAAAAATATTACCGACTTCCAAAAAAACACTACAAAGTGAAAAAATAACTTTAATTTCGGAAGTCGGTGGCAAAAAACTAAAATACGGATCCAAAGACACCGACATCCGAAATTAAAGTTATTTTTCACTTTGTTGTGTTTTTTTGGAAGTCGGTTATATTTTTTTTACAAAAAGGTTTTTTGTTAGAGTCAAGTGTCCTCCCCCCCCCCCCTTGCCAGCTAAATGGTTGGTTTTGGATATGTGAAAAAATTCATGGCAGTAGTATATATAACGAAATTAAAAGGAAAACTATCACAGCTAAGTAGGGTTTACAAGTTAACGAGTAATAGTCGACCAACTTAAATTTGTAGTTGAAGAATTGACCGTAACGTGTATCGATATGGGAGAGCATGTTTTTCAACTACGGGTACAATGTTAAGTTTGTTTTTGGGATAAATTCATCCTAACTACGGAACCCTTCATTGTGCGTGGTCCGACACGCACTTGGCCGGTTTTTTGTTTCATTTTGGGATTCAAGGTAGACTTATAGATTTTTGTGTTATGCTGTAACTTGCGTAACATACTCAGAATCCCAATTCTATTCATCATCATTGCTTTTCATTGTTGGTAATTCAGCAACACAAATTTCGTTATTTACGTCGAGCACACGAGTTTTTGAAACATTATTATGATCTAATTTTGTTTGAAATTTGCTTACGAATTCGTTCAAAATCCTATGGGTTGTGTGATGGGAAGTAGTGTTACGTAATTGCGGTGTTGGATAGTTATGTTTAGAGTTGGATTTTATAATGGCGAATTAATTCGAGCAAAGGTATTTTTGACAATTAGCTTATTAAAATTGTTAATAAGTAGGTAACAAAATTGTAAAATATGTGTATGCATACAAGCAGAGCCATCTATGTTTTACTTTGTAACATCTTTTTGGAATAAAGAGAACTGTCAGTGGTCTGTCAGTTGAAGTTGAATACGAAAAGCTAACGTGTTTTAATAGGTTATGGGCAAATATCCAGTTTTTCGGTTTCATACAGTGTAAAATTAGTATAAAGCAGTCGAAAATTGTTGACTTTTCGTGTAACTATGGCAGTGAACTATTTTCAAATTATTTCGAAGCAGAACGGACGCGAAAATTACGATGGGTGGAGTTTTGCAGTTGAAAATCTGTGGGTGCTAGACAACCTAGTGAACTATGTCAAATCGGAGCCAGAGGTGGGTTTCGAGGCAAAACCATCAGATGACGCAAAAGCCAAGGCGAAGCTAGTCTTGACCATTGACCCCGGATTGTACGTGCATATCAAGGAATCAAAAACATCTTTGGAGTTGTGGGTAAAACTAAAAACTATGTTTAATGACTCAGGATTTTCAAGAAAAATAACCCTACTAAGACATTTAATCTCGTTACGACAAGAAAATTGCGATTCCATGACATCATACGTCACGCAAGTGGTCGAAACGGCTCAGAGATTAAAAGGCACAGGATTTACAATCACCGAAGAATGGGTCGGCTCATTATTACTAGCAGGTTTGCCAGAAAAATTTTCGCCCATGATCATGGCCATAGAGCATTCAGGGATGAAGATTACCACAGATGCAATAAAATCAAAGTTGATTGATATGGAGGTTTCAAAAAACGACATGGAATCCAGTGGCGCAGCATTCTCTGCATACAACAAAAAGCAGAAGTTTAAACATGGCGCTAAGTCATCGACAAATACAAAAGTGACAGTGACAGGTGACAAGACCGTGACTTGCTAACAATGTCAACAAATGGGTCATTACAGAAACCAATGTCCATTATTGCAGAAAAACAAACAATCAAATGCTTTTAGCGTGGTATTTTTGAATGGAAAATATAGTACAAGCGAATGGTACGTAGATAGTGGCGCAAGTGCACACATGACGGCAAACAAGGAATGGATAAAACATGCAAATTTTACGCCATGTTTATCAGAGATTACCGTCGCGAACAATATGAAAGTGCCAGTTTTGTGTTCCGGAGACGTACAGATATCGACTAATTGTAACTACGACATCATGGTTAAAAATGTGCTATGCGTACCAAGCTTAACAACGAACTTGTTGTCAGTAAGTGAGTTAATCAAAAACGGAAACAGTGTTGTTTTTGAAGCAAATCAATGTTTCAATCAATCGCAACAAGAAGAATGTTTTGGTAGCCACAGCAGTGTCGACAAATGGAGTGTACAAGCTAAATATTAAAGTAGCAGATTGTATGCTGGCAGCACCCGCAGTAGCAAGTGCAGAGCTTTGGCACAGGCGGTTAGCACATATTAACAGCAATGATTTAAACAAAATGAAGAATGGCATTGTGGATGGATTGAATTATCCAGATACCAGTGATATGACGAAGGCTAAATGTGTAACCTGTTGCGAAGGTAAACAGATGAGGTTACCATTTCTGCATGTGGGACAAAGGAGTACAGAAACACTACAGATAATACATGCTGATGTATGTGGTCCTATGGAAACAAGGTCAATTGCAGGCGCTCAGTATTTTGTCTTGTTCATTGATGATTATAGCCGTATGACTTTTATATACTTTCATAAGTATAAGAGTGAAGTCTCCAAGATATTTAAAAATTTAAAAGCAATGGCAGAAAATCAGCAGACTAAAAAAATTTAAGTTATACGTACAGACGTGTGAACGGGCTAACAAAACTGTTGTAGAGAAAGCACGATGCTTATTATTTGATGCAAAGCTAGAAAAAAAGTTCTGGGCAGAAGCAGCAAATACAGCAGTATACTTAAAGAACAGGTCGGTAACTTCAAGTTTGGGAAATAAAACACCCTATGAAGCGTGGTATCTAAAGAAACCAGACTTAAGCCACATACGTGTTTTTGGTAGCCCGGTAATGGTTCACATACCGAAAGAAAAGAGATTAAAATGGGACAAAAAGGCACAAATGCACATCCTTGTTGGATTTTCAGAAACAGTGAAAGGATATCGTGTATATGACCTTAAAAAAAATATTATAACTGTCAAGAGAGATGTCATAGTGATGGAAGGAAAAACAAAAACCATAGAAAGCAATAGAGAAGAAACAGCAGGATGGATACAGAATGATGTTGAAATTGAAGCACATGAACCGCCAGCAACAAATGAAGATGGCAGAGATTCAGTGGGGGAGTCTTCAATGAATGAATCTCTCCATGATTCAGATTCCAATACATCTGTATATACTGATCCATCTAGTGCAAACGATGATGACACTCTAATAGCCTCAAACTCGGTGACAGATATCTCAAGCAGTAAGTTACAACCAGTTCCAGAACTTCTAGGACAGGGCAAGAGTTGAGAGAGGCGTTTTGGGTATAGTAATATCTGTGTTCCCAGTTCCTAGTCCAGAAACCGAACACATAGATTTCTCAGAAGCGCAGAATGGACCTGAAGCCGATCAGTGGAGACAGGCTATGCGAGAGGAGCTTCAATCATTTGAAGAAAATGACGCGTGGGAAATTGTTGATATACCAAGTGATGGGTCAATTGTGAAATGTAAGTGGGTCTTAAATAAAAAACTTGATGTGAATGACAAAGTGCGGTATCGTGCCAGACTCGTGGCTAAAGGTTTTACACAACGACGTGGCATTGATTACGAGGACACTTTTTCTCCTGTTGTAAAACATTCCACTCTGAGAATGTTGTTTGCTCTAAGTGTACAGTGGAACATGGACATTACACATCTGGATGTAACAACAGCATTTTTAAATGGACATTTAAAGGAAAATATTTACATGGAAATTCCAGAAGGTTTTGTAAACAAAAGCAATGGAAAGGTTTTGAAACTCAAAAGAGCTATTTATGGATTGAAACAGTCTTCTTTGGTTTGGTATGAAAAAGTGAAAGACTGTTTGCTTAAATTTGGTTTTAATATAAGTAAATTTGAACCATGCTTGTTTACAAAGTCTTCTGAGAATGTTAAGATTATTGTAACTATTTATGTCGATGATTTTCTTATTTTTTTCTAATTGTACTATGGAAACTGAAAAATTGAAAACTGTTCTAAGTTCTGAATTCAAGTTGAAAGATTAAGGTCCTGTTCGACGTTACTTGGGCATGCGAATTAATGTGAACAAAGAATGTAAGACTATAACAGTAGATCAACAGGAATATATAGAGAAATTACTATCAAAGTTTGATATGTCAAATTGTAGAACTATAGATACTCCTATTAAAAGTAAATTGAACATAAATAAGGCTGAAAATTGTGCAGTAAACATTCCATATCAAAGACTGATTGGTAGCCTTATGTATTTGGCTGTTTTGACTAGGCCTGACTTATCATATTCTCTTAGTTACCTCAGCCAGTTTAACAATTGTTATGATGAAACTCATTTTAATTATGCCAAACGAGTTTTGAAATACTTACAAAAAACAAAACATTATTGTTTAATATATAATAAGGATAATGTGGAGCTGACAGGTTTTGTTGATGCAGATTGGGCTAGTGATAGTCTGGATCGAAAGTCATATACTGGGTTCTGTTTTGTTATGAATAGTTCTGTGATTTCCTGGCAAAGCAGAAAACAAAAGACTGTCTCCTTGTCCAGCACTGAGGCAGAATATGTTGCTCTTTCAGAGGCATCAAGAGAAGCTGTTTACTTGAGAAATCTGATATATGAGATTACTGGGAGACAATGTGCAATTGAATTGAAGTGTGATAATCAAAGTGCATTAAAATTGGCAACAAGTCATCAGGCACACACTAGGTCAAAACATATAGATGTTCGATTTCATTATGTTAGAGATGCAGTCAAAAATAAATTAATTAATATTGAATACATTTCAACTCAGGAAATGCCAGCTGACTTGTTAACAAAAGGTCTTTTATCAACTAAGCATTATAAGTTTATGCATATGCTAGGAATTAAGGCTAAATAAAAGGAAAGCATTTTGTTTAAAAGTTCACCTTTACAAGTGTACAAGCAGAGCCATCTATGTTTTACTTTGTAACATCTTTTTGGAATAAAGAGAACTGTCAGTGGTCTGTCAGTTGAAGTTGAATACGAAAAGCTAACGTGTTTTAATAAAAATAACTATAGATTTCAATAGATAAATAGATTTATTTATTTGCCTGAAATACGGTATTTTAAAGATTTTACATAACACACACAAACAGTTCTTCATATTCCGCCTACTTAATTCGGCATGCACATTTTGTGACAATAATAATCATTCTAATTTAAACAAAATAATTGTCAATGTCAAAGAAAAGTACTAAATCAAGAATTTGTCCACTTAACAAAATACAAATCAACAACTTAAAATAAAATAAAATAAAAATATCCCTTTGGTGCCGGACGTAAAGAATAGCACCATCCCATTTCTTCCCATGGGTGTCGTAAAAGGCGACTAGGGACTTACTAGAGAATGGGCAGCAGCGTTCTCTATGCATTTTAACACCATACTGCGATCGCAATCCCGCCTGCCAAGCGTGGCGATTATGGTAAACCCCTTTAGGGGAGGCCTATGTCCAGCAGTGGACGTCTTTCGGCTGAAATGATGATGATGATAAAAATAATTTTCGATAAGCCATGCTCTGAGATGTTTTATAAATAATTTTAAATGAAGGTTTTCACGCCACCAGTTGGCGCCACTTTGACAAGAGGTCTTCCATTTTGACAATGAATATAAATTATATGATGCCGTTCATCATTCATTTCATTCATCCGTTCATCATTAAGTCACAACTGAAGAAAATATAGGCGCTTTAACACTTTTGACAGGTCCTGGACCTGACTATTCAGTGCTGCCACCTAGTAAATGCCATTTCAGAAAACCCATGCCAAATGCCAATTAAAGTAAAGATGTAAGATTCAAATTGAAAAGTCTGTGAAGTAATAAAGCATTCTGGAGGGGTAGAAATCCTTTAATTTTATACAGTTTTTCCCAGTCTCTAATTTATAGTTCGCCTCTAGTTCTTCCGGATTTCGTTTTCAAGGAAATGCTGGCAAAGAGAATTTATGAAGCTGAATTAATTTGTACTTTTAGAGTTAAATCCAAAATTATACTTTAAAAATACATACACACGTATATAATACGAAGCATAAAATACTCGGAACCAGAAGACGATCCTTGAAATAAATGATCGCAAGGAAAACATCATTTAATTCTTCAGTCACGAACCATATTTCATTTACAATGACAACACACGAAAAAAAAGTCGTTCAAACCAAATGTTCACTCCTAGTTTAATAGATTTTACACTTGAGGGGTTGATGGAAACCAGTTTCTGAAGACCCTTGACTAAGTTCGCATCAGTTTTCTTTATTAGGACTTATCTTTGGACCGGAAGGGGGGAATAGTTCCAAGTTATAGTGGCTGTGTTTAATAACGATCAGGAGGTCTTGTCAAGCAGTCCCTGAGTATAATGGACGAAGTTGGACAAAACTTAGACCATCAATAACTGATGGCATAACTTTGTGGGAAGATTTTTACTTATTATAGAGGGCAAGGACGTGACGGCTTCATATTTCTTTTCCATAATCTGTACTAATAATAGATGAGTACCTCAGGGGTTAAAGAATTATTTATTTATTTATTTATTAATGTAGGGAACAGCTGGTTTTTTTAGGTGACTAACAAAAGGTATTTACTAGGCAGATGTGAGTGGTACCGCCGGGAGGGGACACCCTACGAGGACATAGAGTGACCCAATTGGTGATATTCTTCAGAAAGGTCAGGTGCGTAGTACTCGCAACCGCGAGCGTGTATGACCAGACGTATGAACGTAACCGAAGCAAAAGGAGTATGTAAGGAGCGTAGCAGGTGGCGATCTATAGTTTCTGCCTACCCCCTTGAAAAGAAGGCGTGAGTTTATGTATGTGTTTGTATTATAATAACAAATAATAATAAAAATATTGATTGCAGACCACATGGTCCGTAAAAACACAGTAAAATAGTTACATAATACATAAAAAAATACAATAAAATTACATACAACTTACGTCTTTCTTAATTTTTAACACTTACGCAGCTATTTCCAGTCACCGCTTGTAGGTCTTGGTAACATACATCCTATCAGTGAGGTCCTTAACTATACTGATTCTACACGTACCAACCCGGGACATGAATGATGCAATTCTGCTTCTCTGAATGGCGTTCAGCGCGTTCAGCCTCGCTTCCGCGAACATTCCAGACGCACTACAGTAGCACTTCAATCCCATTAGGTGTTTGTATATTTAATTGTACTGAACACGTATGCCATCCCAAGACTTCTTGGTATACTCAGTCCAGAGCTAGCATGTGTAGCGGTAGACTATGTCGGACCACCACTACGTGCGGTTCGACATCTCCACCAGTGGCCCCGGAGGGATGCAGCCCCTCTCGGGGCGATCACCGTTCCCACGGTGGGGTCTCGCCCGCCTGGACAGGGAGGCGGCGGTGGAGGCGGCGTTCGTCCAGGACTGGTTCCACCGGCCTGGATGTGGACACCGTGGCGGGGCACCTGAAGGAGCCCTAGAGTTTAGAAATTTATACCAAACCACCAGCTATACCACCCACCATACTATAGTAGTTTCACCAGTTGTGTTTGTATAACAAGGAGCGAGCCTATTGCCATCAGCCAGGCACAAATCCAGACTCAGAGCTGCTACTGAAACATTCCAGCTGTAAAAACCTAATAACACTTTACTCGAACCGGGAATTCGCTCAGCAGTAGCATATGCGACTACTAGACCAACGAAGCAGTCAGTCCTAAAATCAAGTGTGTCATCTTTCGTATCAGCTCTGTCCAAACTGTAAATAATCAGGGGGTCTACTCCGAACATAAATCCAAAGTATCGCCGAATGGTCGGCCGTTGCTTGACTACGTCTAATTATGGCTTTTTTTTTTGGGTGGTAAATTATCAAATAACTTCTCCCGCTCTGGGCTGAGCGGGGGGCGTGTCAGACTTTTACTGACTAAAACCCACCCGTGTTCCTTCCGTTACCTGTGTGCCAGAGCCACGATATCCCTTTCGGACAAACTCGCAACCCTGGCAGGCATTGGCCCTAACGGACCCCGTCAGTTGGTGCTGACATCTCTTTGAGGCGCGCGTGAGACACAACGCGCCGTCGACCCGGGCCTGGTCCTTATCGTACGCAGACCCGACGGCTAATCATTAGCCAGCCACGGCTAATTATGGCTGACTATGGTGAAAGAAAAGAAAAAATAAGACGGTCAAAGAGGTAAGCCAAAGTCAAAAATGTGACTTTAAGTTGGGTAAGGATTCAAAGTCAAAAACGGAAACTATGGAAGTTATAAAACGGCTGAACAGTCGGCCGATACTTCGGATTAACGTTTCGGAGTAGACCCTCAGGATAGTGCAGTAAGCGAAGGGTTATGTCAGCAGCCATACTTGCGACCCACATACCAACAACTTAAGCGGGCACACAAACTAACTTGTGCACAGCCTGTGGGCAGTTGCTTGTAATATCCCGGTTAAATCAATTTGGTTCTGCAGTTTCCTTTGGTGAGGTAATTTTAGTGTTCGTGAAGTTTGTCAGTTTCCATTAACGTATACTGTTATCGTAACTGTATCAACAGCATGTATCAGAACAGTGTGGTACACTCGGCTACATATCAAGCAATACATATCCAGTTTAGGCTGATGTCGCATTGTATAGGATTTCCGTACAATGAGAGGTCAGTTTATACTGGAAATGTATAGCTTGATGTGTAGCCGTGTGTACAGACCATCAAGCTGAACAACTTTCTCCATGGAACCAACATCTTATCTTTCCACTTCGTCATACTCGTAGTTGGTTATTATGTACCTATTTATTATTTTATACGTCTTAAGACTTCTACATACCAGCGCGACGCGACACGGCACAAAGGCCCCGCGTGTCGCGGGACGAGCGGTGCCTTTGTGTCGCGTCGCGTCGCGCGACAAGTCGCCCCGGTATGTAGAAGCCTTTATACAACATTATTTTTAGTTTATGCGAAACCTGAATATAGTTTGTTCAGAATAAGGAACTGAATCGATTTCAATATTTTTTACATCATGTTATATTTTGTCCCAAAAATATTTAGTGTGATGGAAAATGTTGTCACCATTTAATTACTTACAATACAATCGCCGTACGGTTAGGACCTACTGCCAAATTACTATCAATGAGCCCAAGACGACCCTAGGGGCGCGGGGGAGCCGTTAGCATGTTTTTGTACGGACAAACCGGTAACATAACAACCTTATAACTTTGTGATTTTTCATGATACAGTTTTGAAATGTTGTACATACGAGTATAATAGATTCTTTACATAAAAATACTAGACATAGTGTTTCGGGTTTCACATAATGTACCAAAACTAATATTGTATAAATTTGAGTGATATATTTGGTTATTTTAGAAATATGTATGTAAGTATATTCTCTTGTATTGTATGTTTATATTTAAATTAGTAATTAGTATGGTAATTAAATTAGTAAGTTTTATTTATTATTTTATATATTTTGTTTTCTCTTCTACTCTTACACGCGTTGTCTACATCTCTTTGTGTACTTTCCTATCGCAGTTATGCTGGAAGAGATCTCTTTAGAAATAAGCATCACCTTTGAACGTTTTTCTTTTCTTCTTTTCTGTTTATAATATCTGTGTACATAAACTGTTAAATAAATAAACATCATAATCGCGAAAAAATTATCGACTATCCCGTGCAAAACTTAAATACCTACTCGAGCCAAATGTATTGTACGGTAGATTACCGCACTCTTTAATAGCAGATGGTTCCGTGTGGTGCCGGACGTAAAGAATAGCGCCATCCTATTTCGTCCCGAGGGCGTAAAAGGCGACTAAAGGACTTACTAGAAAATGGGCAGCAGCGTTCTCTATGCATTTTTACACCATACTGTGATCGCCAACCCGTTTACCACGCGTTGCGAATATGGCAAACCCCCCTTTGGGGGAAGCCTACGTCCAGCAGTGGACGTCATTCGGCTGAAATGATGAATGATGAAAGAGCAGATGAAAGACCCACACATAAAAGAGTAGCACAACTGTTATTTTTTTTTTGGGTGGGAAATTATCAAATAACTTCTCCCGCTCTAGGCGGAGCGGGAGGGCGTGTCAGACTTTTACTGACTAAAACCCACCCGTATTCCTTCATTTGCCTGTGTGCCAGGGCCACGATATCCCTTTCGGACAAACTCGCAACCCTGGCAGGCATTGGCCCTAGCGGACCCCGTCAGTTGGCGCTGACAACTCCTTGAGGCGCGCGTGGAATACGACGCGCCGTCGACCCGGGCCTAGTCGTTATCGGATGGTGAGCTACCCATCGCTCACCGTCCGCAGGCCCACGCCTACGGTGGCCGGAAATTGCCTTGCGACTCCCGACGCCCGGGGCGTCTCCTGCGGCGACTAGGGGTGCGAGGGCGCGAACCTTGCCTCTCCCTCACGCGTTCCGCCTCCTCCTTCGCAAGCATTACTAATTCGCAGAAGGAGGTGACGGCCTCCCATGCACTCTCGCTCCGAACCATGGCCTGAACCAGGGCCGTCCGCGAGAGATCGCCGCCGCCGATCGCCTCCTTGAGGACACGGCGGTGCTCCGCCCAAGCTGGGCAGACCTCCACCGTATGCTCCACCGTGTCCTCCGGGCGATCCACACAGTGGTGACACCCGGGCGTTTTCTCCCGCTTTATCCTGAACAGGAACCTCCCGAAACAACCATGTCCGGTGAGGACCTGCGTCAGGCGGAAGGTGAGGACGCCGTGGCGCCTCTCTAGCCACTCCTCAAAGAGGGGACTTATCGCCACAATTGTGGCGTGCCCAGCGCTGGGTTGCGACAATCGCACTCTCCATGCCGCCATAAGATCCCGCCAAAGCTCTGTCCGCTGTGCCGTGATTTCTCGCGGTCACCTAACTCGCGGACACCTAAGCTCTCAAAAAAAGATTCCTGAAAAGTCATTGATTGAGTATCGCGTAGCCAAGGACGCTTTTTGAAGTTCCCAACTCAGGAAACAGGCTACAGAATGTGAATAGAAAGAAGTCAGGTACTCACGGGATGCTGGGAGCCAGATCACCACACTGTATCACTAGCAGTCGTATTTCACCATATTTTAGTGTTTTTTTTACCACGCGCGTCGGTTAGATGCCGGCCGTACTTTTTGTTGAGTTCGAACACAGTTTTCGTCTTCACGCCGTCAGATGGCAGGAGCGATGCGTTGTCCTCGTCGCACTCACAGTGATGGGCGCCTGACGCAGGTCCTCACCGGACACGGTTGTTTCGGGAGGTTCCTGTTCAGGATAAAGCGGGAGGAATCCCTCGGGTTTCACCATTGTGTGAATCGCCCGGAGGACACGGTGGAGCTTACAGTGGAGGTCTGCCCGTGTCCTCACGGAGGCTATCGGCGGTGGCAATCTCTCGCGTCCGGCCCTGGTTCAGGCCATGGTTCGGAGCGAGAGTGCATGGGAGGCCGTCACCTCCTTCTGCGAAACAGTTATGCTCACGAAGGAGGAGGCGGAACGTGTGAGGGAGAGGCAGGGTTCGCGCCCTCACGCCCCTTGTCACCGCAGGAGACGCCCCGGGCGTCGGAATTCGCAAGCCGATTTCCGGCCACCGTAGGCGCGGGCCTGCGGACGGTGAGCGATGGGTAGCTCGCCGTCCGATAAGGACCAGGCCCGGGTCGACGGCGCGTTGTGTTCCACGCGCGCCTCTAAGAGAGGTCAGCAAGAATTGACGAGGTCCATTAGGGCCAATGCCTGCCGGGGTTGCGAATTTGTCCGAAAGGGATATCCTGGCCCTGGAAATCTTGGAAGAATTACGTGAAGCTTGCTGTGAGAAGCATAGGAACCGTTGATGTGATGACGTTTGAGTAGTCCAGCAATGGTCTTTTGGCTGAAATGATGATGATTGAAAGTCTTTATATAGTATTTTTCTGATAATTTCAATTAAGCATACAATATTATAATCTAGTAAACAAAGCAGTACTTTATACTGCTTTGTTTTACGTGATTAGAATATTGTATGTCAATGATGATTGCGTCATTAGTGCAACAATTAAAGTCATTAACCGGAACAAATATGTAACATGAGGTTACATAATATTAAGTACTTATGAAATACGCTGACCTGCTGTCATTATAATAAACAATGGACCACATAATCCAGTAACTATCATCTCCATACGAAAATTACATTTTAGAAGAGCCAACTAGTATCTGAAATCTATTTTCAATTTTTTTTTGCTGGAGTTGCATCTTATCATAAATTTTAAGGTGTTTGTGGTGCGCATACCAACGAGCTACCTGTGATGGAAGAAAGCTTTTGGCCTCAGGATGTGATATTCCGCTACTTTTGCAGTCAAGTGCCACCAGAATGCACAAAGACTTAGTGCATCTAAATGATACTAACATAGCTTTAAGTTTTATTTACTAACGCAATTGTTAATTTATGTATACTAAGGTTACAGGTATTGCTATGGGTCTTTGTAACCGGAAAATAAAAGTTTTATTATTATTTATTTTATAAGTTTTTCCAAGATATTACTGACATTGCTGATTGAAAAACATCGTGAGGAAACCTGGACTTCTAATGATTGTAAGTCTGAAATCACTAACCCGTCTTGCCATGCCTTCTGTCTTTGAGAAGAGGCCTTTGCCCTTTAGTAGGGTAATAATAGGCTGCTATATCATCATAACTATCTGTGTGGTGCCGGATGTAAAGAATAGCACCGCTCCATTTCTTCCCGTGGGTGTCGTAAAAGGCGACTAAGGGACTTACTAGAGAATAGGCAGCAGCATTCTCTATGCATTTTTACACCATACTGCGATCGCCAACCCGCCTGCCAAGCGTGGTGATTATGGCAAACCCCCCCTTTGGGGGAGGCCTATGTCCAGCAGTGGACGTCTTTCGGCTGTAATGATAATGATGATGATGATATCATCATAATTAGCTTATAATGTTCCCACTGCTGGGACACAGGCCTCCTTCTCTGTGAGACAGAGCGGGCTGTAATCCACCACGCAGGCCCAGTGCGGGTTGGTAGATTTCACATGTCTGCGAGGCTTCTATACAACGTGGTGACGAGAATATGACAATAAATTCAACTGCGTATATCTAATGACGGTCGCAGTCTGTACACGAAAATTCAGTCAAATTTATCCAATAGTTTAGTTGCTATAGCTAGTCAAAGATTGGCAAAACCCATAGTTGGCACACCACTGATATTTAGTTTATTTGAAAAAAAAAACACTTTTTTAATTTCGATGCTAGAATTTATTTGATCGTTTCAAAATACTCATATGCATTAGTATTAACAGTGTTTTTTTATTGTCGTTTTGTTATCTCCACATTGTATAACAAGAATCAATTCTTCTTTTCTTCGTGTAATTTTTCACGTACAAAAGTGCCTATTAACTTTGACTAAACAGAATCGCATACTAAAATACCCATCTTTTTATTTCTAAAATATGCGCCACACAAACACACGACACACACAACACACACCACATACACACACCACACTCTTCATATTTAACTAGCTTCATATTTGTAACTGACCGACTTCTTGACAATTCAAAAGTGTCTGTCAATGGTTTAATTGAAATAAATGCTTTGAGTTTGAGTTTGACACCACACACACACACCCGCGCCACATCACAGGCCGTCGCGCGACATTTCTAAAAATATCCCAGCTGTTTCTGACACCGAAAGAAAAATGATTGAATATAATATAATATTTTCACCTTGTCTCTTATGAATAGATATGTCAATCCCATCAAAAAATCCTGTGGGTTGTTGTCATTGTTTACCTGCTTCAATCCTTTACATTACATTATTTTTCTTCGAAAATTGAATTGACTATGAGTTAACAATAAATTGATTCATAGGAGCATTGTTTGCTAAATTAAAATTCTCAGTTTTCACAAATTACTACATGTACGAGTATACTGTATTTAATTAAAATTTATTAAAAAAATTATGAAATCCTTACAACAAACCCTTTCATTTGATATGTCCACATAATTACAATTTGCAAAACTTTTTTTTTTAATTTTCTAGTTTGCCCGCCAAAAGCGTACTCCATATTTAGAATTCTGTTTTTACGTTACACGTCCGTGTTTGGGTCATAAAAATTAATTTGTGTACCAAGTTTCAACTTAATCGGTGCACTCGATCCGGAGCAAATTGGCTGTGACAAACGGACAGACAGACAGACACAATACATGAGTGATCCTACAAGGGCTCAGTTTTTTCCGCTTTTGAGGTACGGAACCCTAAAAACAATCGACAAAATAAAATTACGCGTAACAGGTCATCACACGCCGCAAACTCTGTGCCCTTAGGCCTTCCGCAGACTCAAGATATTTGCCAGAAGCAACTTTGTACCAACGACCCACCGACCTCAATATATCAGTGCATTTCCTTCCTAACTGAACGCTAACCCTCGTTACTTTATGTTCGAGAGGAAATACAAAAGTCTTCATGAATAATAAAGAAGGAAATAAAAGTTTTCGCCTTCGGTTCGGATCTGAGAACTTGCGAATGAATATGTAATGCTCTGTTCATGATTAGTGTTTGAAGAAGTTTCATTGGTAATAAATTGGGTTCGTTTCTAGGTTGTTTTTATAGGGATACTAAATTCTATGGTAAAACTGGATGTTTGCAGTATAAAATGACGGTGTAGTGCATGTTTATCTCTCAACCAAAAGTCATTTTTTAATCAGCACTTTTCGAACGTCAAAATTTCATAAGACAGTCCCTCAAAAACGCCCGCCCTTCACCACTTTCTAGTGTTTTAGCTGGGAAGAAGAAGTGGTGCAACAAACTTCCCAGCAGCACAGCTATCTGTGTGTATAATGTTATAAACATTTTTGGCAACAACATTGAACCATGCGGCATCAACATTGAACCATGTGGCGTCAACATTGAACCATGCGGCATCTACTTCTAAATTATTACATTATGAAAAAAAAAAAAAAAAAAATGAAAATGAAAAATGTTTTATTAATTATACAAGTAAAATTTAACAACTAGTGATTGGAGTCTCCTTTTAAGCAAAAAAGCCTGTGTTAGGAGACTCCGCTCTTCCAAAACTTAAAATATTAACATAAAATTACTTGTTTTAAGTGTTATAAAAACAGACGATTTAAAATAAAAAGAGAACATTAAAACTAGACAAGAAGCATGCTAATGTGTGAGTGAGAGTAGGGGTGTGTTACTGTGAGTATAAAGGTGTGTAAGTGTGAATTTGCATGTTGAATGTGAGCATTATTGGCAACAACATTGAACCATGCGGCATGAACTTCTAAATTACTACATTATTGGCAAGAACATTGAATCATGCGGCATCAACTTCTAAATTATTTCATAGTTATCGTTCGAGGTAATTACTTCCATTACTTTTTTTTTTCAAAATGGTTGAGCTGAATGGTGCTGATCCATGTGTCATGTTCGTGAACGGGCGCCGTCAGTAGGGACTGGTTATTTCTTGGCTGCCACGGCTTATTTTAACTTATTTTAATTTTTCTATTGTTTTTTTTATTACGGATTTTTTAAGGTGCACTCTTTCTACATTGTTCTCACATGATGTATAATTTCAACATGAATTTTGTAACCAAGATTTTGTAACTATAATTTAATTTAAGTGTCCGTGGAGTTTCGTGCCCGTTCTTCTCCATAGGAACCTACTATGCCTTGGAATGGGCAACTAGCTTCATCTTTCTCACTAATCGATCTCTTTACAATTCAAAAGTGCCTGTAATTGGTTTATTTGAAATAAATGCTTTGAGTTTGAGTTTGAACACTATCCATCACAATCTGAATGATTTTGAAATATATTGCTAATCCATTGCTTCTTAAGTTCGAAAAAAATCTGCCTAACAAATCTAAATAACGCAATGAATGTCGTTGAATTGTCAAAATTAAACCAATTGCACTACCCACAGCATCAACGGGTATCCTGACCACCAGCATGCAGCGGACGCGCATTCCTGGTCATAACCCACAGCCTCATCAGCAACCTTGGCACAGCACACTGCACTTTCGGCCGGTTCAGTAGCAGAGAACATGATACCTCTCCTGGTCGACGCCAGCAGTCAGCCTCAACCCAGCGCTGTACCATCCGACTGACTGGAGCATAATGCAGCGCCACCCCGACTCACTAGGGAATCACCGCAGACAGTTCCGACTCAATGGAACCCTCTACTGGCAAGCATCGCAAGATACACGACTCAGCCCACTATCGACCTCTGGTCTCCGGACCCCGAGTGATGTAGCGGCATCAACATCGCCACATGCGAACTACGCGTCACACTGACGTCACGTAAATCCCGCATCGCGCAAGCAGAGTTTACCACGCAACTAGCATATATACAACGTCCCGACATCAACCGTCTCGGGCAGTTGCCCACCAGACACAACACCCGTCTGGTCGGAGGATCCTCCCTTTTGAATATGATTCAAATTCAAATAATTTTATTTTCTCTTCACAAACAATGACATGATATTATAATATGATGGGATGAGAGAACTTTACACCCTGTTCCTCATCCCTCTAAACCAATAAATTAACCCCTCCCTGTAGGTTACTGATAGTGCGTTACGCAATTACTGCGCAGAACCAATTTTTCCAAAATTGAAACACAAAGGACAAAGGAAAAAGGCAACTAAATTAATGAACTTGTACGCACTTCAGAAAGGTCAAATGATTTCATAAGATCAAAACTTGGATAACAAGAGCCGATCACTCGAATGGCTGTTGGGAAAGTTTTTTCATTAGCTACTTAACTTGGCGAAGTCAGGATATTGTATGATTCATTGTAATTGGTTTTTGTTGTAATCTTTACGAATAAGATCGTAAAAGTCAATGATGAGACGCAGGATTCGAGGTCTTTTCGTACTAACTCTTGTATAGGCTGTATTTTAGATATTCTATCGAATTATAAAGTTAAGACAAGTTTTTCTGCTTTTAGTCTAAAACTTGGAAGCTTTAACAGTTTAGGTAGGTGATAACTTTTATTAGTTTGTTAGTTGTGTGATTTATTTTATTTTAGAAGACCATCTGGCTCGCTTTGAAGTCTTCCAATACGTAGAGATAAACTACGATAACATGGCCCGCCCCTCCAAGTTACTGTTTCAATGTGTGTAGTCACATCCTTGCGAAAGAGTTTGTATGTAGTTGTAAGTATTCGTCTTCATATTCGTCCAATTTATTTATAGCTTTTGTGCAATCAGTACTCGTAATATCTCACTTATTACCAGATTTGTTGGTCAACTAATCATTACTAGCCGATCGCGCAAGACAACGCACGTGTCGTTTTCATAGAGTACGTCAGTGCAGCGCCAGACTAATAATAATGAACAATTAATGACGCCACTAGTAGAGCAACAAATCCGTGATTTGTTTTTGTTTGGCGGTCGTCTCATTACGCACACATGCGTTGAGTCTTGGTGGCGCTTTGTAAATACTTTCACAAATACTTTCAAACGTTTTGAATTGTGGTGGGGCGTGCCATATTATTGTAGTTAATCTCTAGGTGGGATTTTCCATTATTGTACCAAAATGAACATTTATAAAAAACATGCTTTCATCGTTTTATTTGTAAACAAACATTCTATTTTCCTCACAACGTAGGCGGAACTACGTTTATTGTTACCATTTTTAGCCGAGCACTTACAGTAACATTCGCTTTGGAGTGGTACCGTAAAAAACCTGTTATACAATTCATGAGTACCCACGTAAATCCCTTGTCGTGAACCTATTAGCGATACAGCTGAAAATAAATCCTACGAAACAAAAGATTTTCAAAATATAAAGGACAAGGACCAAATCACTATGCGAAGTGGTGCATTTGGTTTTATACCGCGGCCAAAGTTGAAACCTTAGACGGTATTGGAAAATCCTATCACAAAAATTAATTGATAAACGATTCTTCTACAAATACAGTCCGAGATGATATATTTGAACTTGAATTTGTATGTAAACAATAAGCTCTAAGCTTTTTTTTTTTGGTGGGAAATTATCAAATAAATTCTCCCGCTCTGGCCGGAGCGGGAAGGGTGTCTCAGACTTTTACTGACTAAATCCCAACCGTGTTCCTTCCGTTACCTGTATGCCAGGGCCACGATATCCCTTTCGGACAAACTCGCAACCCTGGCAGGCTAAGTAATAAGCTCTGATCTATACAAACCTGCTTTTAGAAGATAAATCAACAAAAAGAAATAATCTATACATTATGACTCGGTTCAGACTGATGTTAGGTTATTTATTACCCCATATTAACTTTTGTTCGTCGTAATTATTATTCTAAAATTGACGGCTGCGATAAAAAATTAAATTGCAGTATTTTTGGTAATTGGATTTTCAAGCATCTCCCGAACGAAAATTACAACATTCTGAGAAATACCGATAGTAAATTCTCGTGGAAACTCGGTTCGGTTCTCGGTTTTATCATGAAGGGGCGAACGTTCAAATATGTCGGCGTATCGACATTATAAGGGCAAAAGGGTTGTACCAACCTAACCCACATTTGTTAACAGGAAGTTACTAGCACGGCCTATCTCAACATACTTTTTAGGAACATCTGTTTTAACAGAAGACCCTTAACTAAAACTTTTCCAACTTTGTACAACGAAATCTTGAAATTTCGCTAATATTCAAGGAAACACATCATCAACCCAGCCTTTTCGCAACTCTGTTGGGGACCGCTACCAGTCTGACCAGATGCAGCTAAATACCAGTATTCTACATGGAGCGACTGCCTATCTGACCTCCACAAACCAGTTACTGAGTAATACGATACCCCTTGGTAAGACTGGTTGTCAGACTTTCGTGCTTCTGACGACCCGTAACGAATGCTAAAGATCCACGAATGCCAGCCGAGACCAATGGCTTAACGTGCTTTCCGAGTCACTGAGGAGTCTTGGTATCTAAAGATGGTCACCCATCCACGGTCCAACCGCGGTTAGCTTAGCTTAACCTGATCGATCGACTCGTGCGGCTGTTTTTAGGGTTCCGTACCCAAAGGGTAAAACGGGAACCCTATTACTAAGGCTCCGCCGTCTGTCTGTCCGTCTGTTACCAGGCTGTATCTCATGAAACATGATAGCTAGATAGTTGAAATTTTCACAGATGATGTATTTATGTTACTGCTATAACAAAAAATACTAAAAAACCGAATAAAATAAATATTTAAGGGGGCTTCCATACAACAAACGTGATTTATTTGCTCGTTTTTGCTCGATATTGATAACGGCAACATGTAGACGCTTGAAATATTCAAAGAATCTTTAGTTAAATATTCACTTTAAAAATAAATAATTAAATTGAAATAAAACAAATATTTAAGGGGGGCTCCCATACAACAAACGTGATTTATTTGCTCGTTTTTGCTCGATATTGATAACGGCAACATGTAGACGCTTGAAATATTCACAGAATCTTTAGTTAAATATTAACTTTAAAAATAAATAATTAAATTAAAATAAAACAAATATTTAAGGGGGGCTCCCATACAACAAACGTGATTTTTTTGCTGTTTTTATAGATAATGGTACGGGGCCCTTCGTGTGCGAGTCCGATTCGCACTTGGCCGGTTTTTTTTACTTAGCCACAAGCCCCTCTATTATTAAATATTATGAAAGGAATATCGCTTCTAAATTTTGTTGTTAATTATATTTTGTTGTTAGTTTCTAGTTGTTTCAGTTTTAGTTGTATTTTTCTTTCTAAGACTTTATTTTATTATTATTCTATAATCACGTTTTTTTTGTATCATTGGCAAGACTGAGACGATAAATCAAGAGCAGATGGAGCAGTGGTGGCCTGACAGGCGCTTTACTTTGTGTAAATTATTTAATTACCACTGCTCCCAAAACAGCGAAGGAAAACATCGTGAGGAAACCGGCATGTCCTAGAACCAAAAATTCGAAGACATGTGGCAGGTGCCACATGTCTTCGATTTTTTTAACCAACCCGCACTGGGCCCGCGTGGTGGATTACAGCCCAATCCTTCTCCAAGAGAGGAGGCCTGTGCCCCAACAGTGGGACCATTATAGACTGATTATGATGAGACGATAAAGGCTCTTACAGACTGGTGCGATATCGTGGGCGCGACAGGCACCGAAAAAGAAATTGTGCTACACTAGTGTCGCGTCGCACCCGCGATATCGCAGCAGTCTGTACGACCCTTTAATCTAGATTATAAAGCATTTTTAGGGTTCCGTACCTCAAAAGGAAAAAAGGAACCCTTATAGGATCACTCGTGTGTCTGTCTGTCTGTCCGTCTGTCACAGCTGATTTGCTCCGAATCTACTGGACCGATTAAGTTGCAATTAGGTACACATTAAACTTCTGTGACCCAAACACGGACGTGTTGCGTAAATAAATTAATTTTGAATATGGAAATCACTTTTGGAGGACCAATTTTTTTTGTCATTTTAAAATACATACTTTTGAAATTATTTAAGAAAATAGATGAAAAATGACCATTCCCCCCGTTATCTCCGAAACTACGGAGCCTAAAATTTTGATAAAAATACAGAAAATAGTTCTTTACTCATAAATTACAGGAACACCTAAAATAAGTCAGTGGTCCTAAAATAACATGGTAAATCACTCAATATTGTGCGTACAAACTTACATTTGCAGTTGGAATGTATGGGGATCATGTTTTTCAACAACAATGTTAAGTTTGTTCTTAGGAATATTCATCCCAACTACGGAACCCTTCATTGTGCGTAGTCTGACATGCTCTTGACCGGTTTTTTTAATTAAAGTTTGTTTAGTGTGTATTTGTGTTAAGAACTTGCGACAATGGCCCAGTGGGGTAGCAAAGCAGGCAATTAATTATGTGACATTTGTTTCATCCCCAATGCTCTAAAAACGGTGAATGAAAATGTTGTGAAATGTGACATCTACCAACTCGCACTGGGAGATGAGGTCTGTTCGCAGCCCATGCGAAAATTATAGGCTGATTATGTAAGAATGTCTATTTATTAAAATACACAAGTTCGAAACACATATAACAATACCTGTATTATTTACTTCACTTCATTTTATGAAAGCCTCCTCAGTCTCTCGACGGTGATTATGATTGTAAGCATTTATTAAATGCAAATATCTAACGGCGGCGGCGCGGCGGCGGCCGTACCTTCAACAATTTACATAATTTGCGGAAAGTAGTTAGTATCATAACTCGAAACACAATACACCTACAAACAAAAGCAATAAATTAATTCAATTGAATTTCTAAAAACAATTACAAGTCAATTGAGAATCTAATGTAAACACGAAATTGTAAGCTCAGAATCCCGATTCCGGACAATGAAACCAAAGGTGAGGGAGGGGCCAGAATTATGAGGTTTGTTGTTACTCCAAATTGTTTCCGATTTTCCGCTGAAAATTGCCCCTAACTTTAGAAAATCTGAGTAGAACAGAGATTAATGTTCCGAGTTTTGCTAACTAGCGGTATGGGAGGCGTCCGGAATGGATTTTTTGTTCAATTGTGCCTAAAGGTTACTGCACTATGTTAAATGAAAGGCTCAGTTGTGTAAAAAATGGTCGAGACTGCGCCATGTTTACAAAGTAGGTAGTGAATTTGGTTTTTTGTTATAAACCGGGACCAATGTAGGAGTATTGGGATGTGATTATGATTTTAGGTCACTTGAAAATACAAATAGAATCTAACCACCGCACAATAACTAAAGTCGCCATGAGACGAGATAAATTTCATATTTTGGGATTTAAAACTTTAACTGAAATTGCGTATGGTTCAGTTTCCATTGCAACTAAAATTATTTTATGACGTTTAGCGATAATTTCTTCATTCATAAATCAACTTAGATATCTTGAGTTTAAAGTTGATAGTTGTATAATTTGCAATTTTATGTATTTATAGCTTCTCATGACGGTTACTTTATACTCCATTGGTTTAGGTAGATAAATAAATGTAAACAAATCATAAAAAGGGTTTTTATAGATGACACTTTCTTGTTTAAAAATACGTTGTAACTTTTATCCAAATTAAATTATTTTTTACGATAGTTTCCTCTTTTATTAAAGTTTATCATATGATCTTTGTTTTTTTTAAATAAGTAATTATTTTTTTTAGATTGTTCTCACCTATAGAAGCAACAAGAATAATTTTCCCAGGATTTTGTAATATCTTGATTTAAAAGAGTGTCCTTGGAGTTTCTTGCCTGTTCTTCTCCATAGAGATCTACGTTTTGGAATGGGCAAATAACTTCAACTTTCTGACTAACTGACCGACTCTTTGACAATTGAAAAGTGCCTGTAATAGATTTAATTGAAATAAATGTTTTGAGTTTGAGTTTTAAACTACTCTTCGTAGCTGTAACTGCTTGAGCCCTTTTTTTTTGGTAGATTTAGAACAATAGTATAATATTTTGTAATCTGTCTATTATTGTAAAGAGCCCAAAAGGACAGGTTCTCTTTAACGTCAATGAAATAGAACGTTGCTGAACTGAAGAGTACAACTGTGTCGTAGCATGACAACTGAAGTGGCAGGTATTACGTTTAGTTGGTTAATTGACAGCTCTCTCGTCACGTGGTTTTTTTTGTTTAACTTTATTTAACTACCTAAACCATTGCTGTATTAAATAGGAGAATAGGCCACTCTCTAACATCACGTAAATTTTAAAGGGACCCGATGTCGTGCGTCATGTGCTCGACAACCGAAATAGAGAGACATATTATTACGCGGGCTACAGCGGGAACGAGATAGCAATAATTGTCACTGTTGCGTACCCATAACAACTCGGAAACAAACGGGTATTCCCAGCAAACCGAGAGTAATGTAGGTCGATTGTGTTCTTTCCCCTAATTTAAGCGGTCCACATCGAGGAGCGCGTACACACGGCTACACATCAAGCTATACATATCCAGTTTAGGCTGATCTCACATTGTATAGGATTTCCGTACAATGAGAGGCCAGCTTATACTGGAAATGTATAGCTTGATGTGTAGCCGAGTGTACCATATCTTCCTATTTAATAAATCAATGACCTAAACCAACGGAATATAAATGTTTCTTCCCCTCAATGGTCAACAAATGTGGAATAATCGTTATTGTGCTTAGTCTTGAAATGTATTTTTTTTCTAATTTGAACATTTATTTTTTCTGTTTTTATTTTTTTCGCTTTCGTCATTATCGTTTGCCTAGCTTTCCCCAACTGTGTTGGGGTCAGCACTACCCTATTTCTTCCCGTGGGTGTCATAAAAGGCGACTAAGGGACTTACTATAAAATGGACAGTACCGTCCTCTATGCATTTTAACACCATACTGCGATCGCCAACCCGCTTGCCAAGCATGGCGATTACCCCCCACCCCTCCCCCCTCCCCTTGGGGGAGGCTTATGTCATGCAGTGGACGCCTTTCGGCTGAAATGATGACTAAATGACATGAACATTTCAAAACACCATAATGTTTTTTTAGGTATTTACCGTTTATCAGTATTTGTCCGTGTGGTGCCAGACGTAAAGAATAGCACCATCCCATTTCTTCCCGTGGGTGTCATAAAAGGCGACTAAGGGACTTACTAGAAAATGGACAGTAGCGTTCTCTATGCATTTAACACCATACTGCGATCGCCAAGCCGCCTGCCAAGCGTGGCGATTATGGACCCCCCCACTCCTGGCTGAAATGATGACTAAATGAACTGAACATTTCAAAACACCATAATGTTTTTTAGGTTGTTTTTATCGGCAGCGGCGATCTCTCGCGTCCGGCCCTGGTTCGGGCTATGATTCGGAGCGAAAGTGCATGGAAGGCCATCACCTCCTTCTGTGAAGCAGTAATGATCACAAAAGAGGAGGCGGAACGCGTGAGAGAGACGCAAGGTTCGCGCCCTCGCGCCCTTAATCGCCGCAGCAGACGCCCCAGACGTCGGGAGTCGACTTCCGGCCACCGTAGGCGCCGGCCTGCGGTCGGTGAGCGATGGGTAGCTCGCCGTCCGATAAGGACCAGGCCCGTGTCAACAGCGCGTTGTGTTCCACGCGCGCCTCAAAGAGATGTCAGCACCAACTGACGGGGTCCGTTAGGACCAATGCCTGCCAGGGTTGCGAGTTTGTCCGAAAGGGATATCGTGGCCCTGGCACACAGGCAACGGAAGGAACACGGGTGGGTTTTAGTCAGTAAAAGTTTGACACGCTCTCCCGCTCCGCCCAGAGCGGGAGAAGTTATTCGATAATTTCCCACCCAAAAAAAAAAGGTGTCTATCATGTATCAAAGGGCTTACACAAATACTCATACAATACTCATACCGTTCCAGCTGATACCAGGCACAAAACGTTCAAGAATTAATTTTTACACACATTCCTTTTTAAGTCTGAAACACAAAGAGTTAATTAAGACTCGGTACCTTTTGGGTCGAAAATATATGTTTTAATATCCTATCACGCTTTGAGGTTGTACCTACCCACCCACGTTAAATCATAACTTTATGCTGTATATACGATAATTTGTTTCTCGGTTTATTATTGTGAACAGTGGTTCTATTCCTGATAGACTAGCGTAAGATGGCACATAACATAACATAAAATCCTCGAAGGGTTAGGCAGAGGTGTATCTGTGGTACACCCATGCACATTTCGCCAGTTATGTTTAAGACGCAGATATATGCCAGTGTCCTTGAGTGGTTAGCTTACGTGTTCTGTACTGAGCTAACGCAATGCGTCGTATGTTCAGCCAGTAATAGGACTCGCCCATCAAGGAGCGCTGTCCCCAATTTGACGCATTATTAATTTATTATACACAAAAAAAGGTATTTTAATAAAACGCGTATACTAAAAGATCAATAATTAAATTATCTTTAATTTGGTGAAGGTTTCAGAAAAATACGCTTGGTAGATTATGCACCGTTCTCAGTTTTTTATCCGCGTTAGACATAACTTTACAAATTAATTTCGCTATGTAATATAAAGATAAACTAAAATATTCACATATTATGTTATGGAGAAAATGCTCTAATTTACCATTCATTTTTTTCAAATCATTAACAATCATTACTCGTTTAGACGTGATCTTCAGTATAAAATCATTAAAAGTCGGTTATCATCCCCTTAAGTTCTAAATAGGGGGCGGACCTATTTGCCGTCAACCGGGAATAAATCCAGACTCCGAGCTGCTACCAGATGGGTTAACGTAAAAATACTGCACGGTGACACATAAGTACAGTTAAACACCTGTTGGTATCATCATTTATCATCATTTCAGCCAAAAACATACATTGCTGGACATAAGCCTCCCCCAAAAGGAGAGGGGGTTTGCCACAATCGCCACACTAGAAAGACGCGCGGGTTGGCAATCGCAGTATAGTGTTAAAATGCATAAAGAACGCTGCTGCCCATTCTCTAATAAGTCCTTTAGTCGCCTTTTACGACACCCACGGGAAGAAATAGGATAGTCCTATTCTTTACGTTCAGCGCCACACGAAATGGTGGTATACTCATAATCAATTAAGGAACATACTTATCTAGGGAATATAATAATATCTTTTGAAAGTAATTCCGTAACCAGACAGAGTGATATTTATAAACTATTTCCGTATCAAATCGTACCAATATTAAAGGATTTCCATCATTATTCATCGTTTAACCCAGGGAAATTATAATATCGGAACTATCCTTAACTAACTTACTAAGGGCCACTTGCAGCAAAATGATACAAATCTCGGTTTAATTAAATCTCGATTTTGTCCTAAACTCGACTTAACTTAAACCTTATTAGACATGTCTTGCACGGTCACTTTTCACATTCGATTTAACTAAACTGAGATTAGTCATTATTACATTCACCATTCATTCTTTGCGTTCAGTTTTCAAATAAAAAGTGATGGCAACTCAGTTCTGCGTATAGAGAAAAAAATTGTGAACCGTTACGGGACGCCTGGCAGATGTGAAACATCGAAATCAAATTGGTTGTAGTCTCGTGTTATTTTCTAGTTTCCGTTAGCGTACCAGTAATAAATAGTGCTATGTGCTATGTGCATAACTGAAGAAAGCTTACCTGTTAAAATCACGTGGAAAGTTAAGGATAATTTTATCATAAATGAGCTTTGTATTCTGTTTACTTAAGCAGAACCGTTTCAAAAATTCGTCATCTCGTAATGTATTCAATAAATCGCTTTTAATGTACCACTCTACGAGAGAAAAACGGATTGTCTAAATATTTTACGATCTCCTCGTCCTCATCCGATAACAAATCATCATGATTAAACGAAAAGAAATTCTGTTTCACAAATAAAAAGAGAAATTTAAAATACCACTGTATTGTCTGTCTCTAAAATCGAGATTTAACAACTCTAAACCGACCCAGATGCCGGTTTAACATTGAAGTTTATTTAAATCGAGATTTAAGCTAAATCGATGAAATGCAAGTCGTTAAGTTAAGTTTAAGCCTAAGTCGAGTTTAAATCGAGATTTAAGTAAAAGCTGCAAGTCGCCCTAAGTGATACTTAAAAAACTATTTCCGTGTCAAATTGTCCTATATTTAAGGATTTTCCATCATTATTCATCGTTTGACGCCGATTTGATAAACAGCTTGACATATTATTAACTGATGATCGATACGATGAGTTTCATTACACAAATAGTATTTACACATAGTTATTATACGCACATATATTTTTAGGTTTAAGTTATTTCTAGCTGACTGCCTCGGTTGGGCTAGAGTTCTAGACCAACGTAGCCACGCATGCCTGCTGACCATACCGATTCTGCATTCGTCCCAAGTAATCAGGGGTGGGCGCTGCAATATGGCGGTGTTTATCTGTGTTTTGTCCTGACGGTTTGCCACTTCCAGCTGAACTGACTGCCTCGTTAGTCTAGTGGTCGCAAGAGCTACTGCTCAGCAGGAAGTCCTGGGTTTGATTCCCGGGTCGGGAATTCCATCTGCAATTTCTCAGTAGCAGCCCGGAGTCTGAATTTTTGCCCAGTTGATGGCAATAGGCACGCCCCGTATAACATGAAACTTAAACATAACTGGCGAAATGTCGGTATGGCCAGTTGTCGTTTGCAGATCTTTAACAGTCATTAAGAGTCGACAGAGGCCCGAAAGTCTGACAACCAGTCTTACCAAGGGGTATTGTATTATTAACTGGGTTGTGGAGGTCAGATAGGCAGTCACTCCATGTAAAATACTGGTATTCAACTACATCCGGTTAGACTGGAAGCTGACCCCAACACAGTTGGGGAAAGCTAGGCAAACGATAATGATGAAAGTGAAAAAAATAAAAACAGAAAAAATAAATGTTCAAATTAGAAAAAAAATACAATTCAAGACTAAGCACAATAACGATTATTCCACATTTGTTGACCATTGAGGGGAAGAAACATTTATATTCCGTTGGTTTAGGTCATTGATTTATTAAATAAGAAGATATGGTACACTCGGCTACACATCAAGCTATACATATCCAGTTTAGGCTGATCTCACATTGTATAGGATTTCCGTACATTGAGAGGCCAGCTTATACTGGAAATGTATAGCTTGATGTGTAGCCGAGTGTACCATATCTTCCTATTTATCTCCACTGGTTAAATAAACAGCCTAGAGGGGATTTTCGGAAAAATAAGTAACAATGCCCACGTGTTTTTGTTTCTAAATGATTAAACAAAAACTGCGTTAGTCAATTAATTTTTTTCAGAATTAATTATAAAATAGATTTCACAATAAATATTGCAAAACTTCATTCACCGGAAATCTGGTTTATCATACATGCAATAGGTATTCATCCAGAGAAAAACAACAATACACCACTAACAAGATGGAGAAGATATTTAAATGCATATAAAGTTCTACTGGACCAGTTCATCTTAGATGCTCTACTAGAGTTAATGCATGGCAGCTTTACAGTGCCAACTTTTTTGAAAGAATGAGATAAGTTCACAATCATGATTTACGTGTTCCTATAATGTTTAAATTATTTTTGTTTGAGTCTAGTCAATGGAGTTTGGTTTCAATGCAAACAATTTATAATGAAAGTTGATTATAATATTGACATAATTACTAACTTATTCATTTAAACGTAGGTATTGAATAACACATTTTTTGTTTAATAATTTTGAAACAACAACACCTGGTGGGGATTATTACTTATTTTTCCAAAAATCCCCACTAGGCTGAGTTTATTTAACCAGTGGGGATTTTTGGAAAAATAAATAAAAATCCCCACCAGTGGGGATTTGTCGGTGGGGATTTCTGGAATAAATCAATATATTCATGATCCATTTCATGGCTTTCCAAATACAATAAATTACCCTAGGTAACTAATATAAGACAAACGGTTATCGACCGTAAAGTCAGCGGTTTTCCGAACCCGGAACCGCCTTTGTCCGTCACCGGCCCTGTGTGTAAATCTTTTACAGTATTTTACATGGAGCTACTGCCTCCAGAACCCAGTTACTGGGTAACACACTACTCTTTGGTAATACTGGTTGTCAGACTTTGTATAATTTTTACATCAAATAAATGTATCAACCCAAACGAATCAAGTACTTAAATCTCATCTCCCTCATTAGATTATAATTATATCCTTTCAATATTTATCTTTTCATCAGCCTTATCTTAAAAAGGTATTTCTAAAATACGAAATATTTAAAAGGTAGAGTAATTTGGATTATTTAAGTCATTGCTTCGGGCCAAACGGTCCGTAAGATGATTATCGTAGGTATCATCGGCGACGATTACCTTAATGGTATTACAATGATTATATAAAACGTTTCGGCTCGATTTAACGTGAATTTAATGATTTCCTGGATTTTTCTAGGTAAAGCTAGCTTGATTTTGAAACCATCTGGGGTTTAACGAAATTGATGTTAGTTTGAATACAATTTAAAAAAAAACATACTCGTACATAACTTTTTCCCTAAGTGACACATGGCATGGCAAGGTTGTGGTCGAATGTACCACGATGAGTGATGACATATGTTCCGTAGCCAAATGGGAAAAACAGACCCTTTATAATTTTGTCATGTCCATCTGTCCGTCCGTCCGTGCGTCCGGATGTTACACAGGCATTTTTTTTTCGGAGATTTTTTGCACTATATCGACGAAAATTGGAAATTTATGGTGTGTTCTGTGCACCGCTAAACAATTGGTGTTGTGAAATTATGAAAAAGACAATAAATTAGGAATGACTCTACTCGTACATGTAACCGTGCATGATAAAACATTATTCAATGCACATAAGCGTGTGGGGTATCGTTGGGTCCAATAGTTAAAAAGATTATGATGTTTCTAAGTGACTTTATAATCAATCGCTTGTGAGTTAATAATATGGAATCTTTTCGGATGTTGTATGGATCCGATAGATTTCGCGATTTTAAATTTGGTCCCATAGTAAAAGTTATTCAGTTAGATGGTCTAAAGCACTCCTTAAAGTTTTTTGGGTTAATTTTTTAATACCTTATTTATTTAGGCGTAATTTTAAAAAACAAAAAATATGTTTACTAAAATCATAAGGAAAATAAAAAATTCTAAGCAATTATTACTCTAGATCTTATCGTTACATAAAACTTTAGCACAAATAGACTTGTCTAATACCTTACCAAAAATTCTTGTACCTACAACCCAAAATTATACGATTTCACCTCAACCTCAAAAGAACTCAAACCTTTTTAGTTCTTAATCCACCTGAGATAGAGTTCAAAATCGTGTAGCATATCTTTTTTAAGATGTACAATGTTTTTTATATACAATCGGTATCGATTGTCATGTAATGTCGAAGTTGCGTGATCGTATGAAGGTTATGTCGAAACAGGTATACGTTTAAAGTAAACTATATAGTTTACTTTTATGGGAGGTATAATTCTTTATAATGACTGTTTGATTAGACACTTTACTTATGTATAACACACATTAATAAAACTTGTGTGGACTAACTCTAAAATGTTGTGTCAATGTTCTACAAAATCGGCCAAGTGCGTGTCGGAACACACACAATGACGGGTTTCATAAATCTATGGGATGAATTTATTCCAAGAACAATTTAGTTGAACAACATGTTCTCCCATACATACCAACTGCAAATGCACAATATTGAGAGATTTACCATGCCGCATCGCGCACCTCGTGCACCGCGTGCGCGCCGCATCGCTCAACTCGTGGGCGCCACATCACGCAACTCGTGCGCGCCGCATTATTGTAAGACCATAGAACTCTTATAGATTTTCCTGTAATCTATAAATATATAACTATTATTTTTTTATTTAGGCTCAGTAGTTTCTGATATTCTGGTCAATTTTCATAAATTACCTTAAAAGTATTTATTTATTTATTTAACCATTTATGTATAAACATATACAGGATCAAATTAAATTAGCTAGCGAAACTCTGCAGCCATGTTGGGTATCGATATCTAAATACGATAAAATTAAAATTAAAAAGATTTGATGGATTTTTTTTGGGGCAACGACCGCTTGTAGTTTTGTTAAGAGTTGAGAAAATCTGTTTTTTTTGTTTTATTATGTTCAAATATCGATAAGTACCCATTATTTCTGTGAAGTTTTTTTGTGTAAACTTCACAGAAATAATGTGTTCTTAAAACTGATATTTCAAATGACTACACGAACTACGGTCCATGCCCCAACAATTTTTTTCTTATTTTTTGTTTTATTATGTTTAGATATCGGTACCCGTAACGTCTGCGGAGTTTTGCTAGCTAACTTAATTTAACCCTGTATAAACATAAAAGAAAAAAGGAACAGAAAAACCCGTACAAAGGTGATGCTTATTTCTAAAGCAATCACTTCCAGCATACCTGTAGTATTTACTTTAAAATTTAAAAACAAATTGTGACCCTCACAGTAAACCCAGCTTGTACAACTTATTTTAATTTTCTAGTTTGTCCCCCAAAAGTAACCTCCGTATTCAAAATTAATTTATTTACAACGAAATAAATGATTGATTGATTTACGTTACTCGTCCGTGTTTGGGTCACAGAAATTCATATTTTTACCGAATTTCAACTTAATCGGTCTTTTAGATTCAGAGTCAATTGGATGTAACAGACGGACAGACAGACAGACACACGAGTGATCCTATAAGGGTTCCGTATTTCGTTCGGTCGTATGGAACCTTAAAAATAAACATAAATTCACTTTCCTTTAGAGTTATAATTTTGTGTATGTTTTCTGAAAGGTTCCAGTTTTTTGTCATACGAGTATAATTTGCTGTCTGGAGAAGGCAGCGGGTCTTTAGACTTTTACCAACTAAAATCTCAAGGCCCGGCCTCTGCAATAGGAGCTCCGTTAAAAGGCACACCTTTACCCACCCTACCACCACCACCACCATTTTTACCTTTTTTTTTGTATACCTAATGCTTAAAAAGTGGAACAGATGATGAAGACCACAAATGGCTACCGGAACAATTTAAAGCGACCATAACCGACTTTTAATGATTTTATACTGAAGATCACGTCTAAACGAGTAGTGTTAATGATTCGAAAAAAAATGTATATTAAATTAGAGCATTTTTTCAATAATTTAATAAGTGAATATTTTAGATTATGTTTATATTACATTGTGAAATTAATTTGTAAAGTTATGTCTAACGCGGATAAAAAACTGAGAATGGCGTAAAATCTACCAAGCGTATTTTTCTGAAATCTTTACCAATTTGAATATAATTTAATTCTTGATCTTTTAGTATACGCGTTTTATTAAAATACCTTTTTTTTGTGTATAGTAAATTAATAATGCGTCAAATTGGGGACAGCGCTCCTTGATGGGCGAGTCCTATTACTGGCTGAACGTACGACGCGTTGCGTGAGCTCTGTACAGAACACGCAAGCTAACTACTCAAGGTCACTGGCATATATCTCCGTCTTAATAATAAGTATTTCACGGTTTGCGATTCGATTAGGTACTTTAATAGGGTTGCTAAGCAATTTATGCTCGTCACAATGCATAATGGTGAATTGGACCTGAGGGCTCTTACCACGAGAACTCCTCAACATTTAACGCATGCATCGGGAAAATCAATATTTTGTAAAAAGGTGATGAGCAGTTGACATTAGGTTATTGTAGCTTAGATAAATTACAAATTGACCCACTATTACGTAAAAAATAAAAAACATTAAACAGTGAAAAAGAACTTAAATTTTGAAGTCAGTCTTTGGATCTGTATTTTAGTTTTTGCCACCGACTTCTTGAAGTAATTTTTCACTTTGTAGTGTTTTTTGGGGAGGCGGTTGTTTTTTTTGTAAAAAGTTTTTTTGCATACTAAGTCCAATTTCCCTCGCTCAACTTTAGTTGACCTCATAAAATTATTTGGACAAACTGTAATTACACACATTATATTTAACCCTATAGGGATCAAAAGTCAGAGTGCGATGGAACTTAAGTACTTAAATCTAGCTTAATCATAAATGAGATGTACATAGTTGGTGTGGGTTTAAGCACCTCAGTATTATGTGTTTGTAACGAGTATTGCTCACCTAATTTCAAATAGGAGTTACCTTTAGTAGCTGTCTATTAAAGAATGTTTTATTTTAATAGCTCTATTTTGGAAGAAAGTTTGTGATGCTCAATTTTTTTAACATCTTTGAGCGTTGAGTGATTCTTGGTAGGGAAAAATGTATGGGTTCGCGTCACCAATTTGCTATCCGCGACATGCTAATGTGACGTGTTGCGCCAGACTTGCAACGCGCAGCGGCTTGTGTACGTGTACATTATGTACGAGCTTCTGCCCGCGGCTTCGTTCACGTGGAAGTCGTACTCGTACCACAGGTTTGCGAAGCAGTCGTCTGACCAAGCTTTGTTGAAAGTTTACTAAAATAACCGTTCATAAATATGTGACATGATGGACTGTTTATCTCCATAAAGGTATAACGTGATGATAATCATTTAAAAGTTATATCTGTAACTACTGGCAATATTGTAACCTTTTCCCTAGTCTCTTTAGAATTTAATGTAAAATAGAGAAAAATACGAACATAATGTTATATTGCTCGTTCTCTTTATCAAATAGCGTTAAAATTTAAAGCCTACACACCAGAAATAATGGTAAACATAATACTGCGGAAAGTTTTATAATACACGATGCTCCAGTCACCGCAATATGTCTTCGGCCATGTACTCTTTGTACTTATCCCACAGCGCAGACCAGACATATAGGAAATATAATTATATTATCCAAAATTTTAATAAAATCTATCCAGTATTATTTGCGTGACATATATTCAGACAAACATAAAAGTTCTAACTATTATATTTTCGGCTTACGAATCATTTCCAGACCTTGCAGCAATAACTTTTTTTCTTAAATATTCAATGAACAGTTTTGACTCCATTACGATTTTATTATATTCCTAGTGATTTCTGACATTCTAAAAAGAAAATTAGAACTTCAAATAATTTAGAACGTCGAGACTTGTACGTATGAGTATATATTGTTCTGACTTGTATTGACTTGAATAAATTGTTCCTTTCGTTCATAGAATTCTTAACGATAAAACTCCAATTGAACACCTATTTTTTTTATGAATTTGTCTGTATTTGTATGTTACTGTTTAACTGACTCACATCCATTAAATATTTGCATCAGTGCACAGCGGAATATGTCTTTGCACTGAATTTTATACGTAACATCTTTTGTAGCTACCACATTCTATGCAGATAAACGATTTTGATTTTGATGAGAAAAGTTTTTTGCTATTTCTGTCTTTTGTAGTGGCTAGTAGCAAATTTTCATTGGCGCCATCTTGCATTTTGATTTTGACCCCAGTTTAGTTATCAGAGCCTCGAAAATTATTAAATTGACACCCATGACGAAAAATTTGCAAATTATCAGTGGCACCATTTTGAAATTTGATTTTAAAACCATTAACGTTGTCAGCACCCTCGAAAACCATGAAAATGACGAAAAATCACGACAACCATCTCTTCACGTAAGTATCTTTCGCGGAAATGTCATTCACGCAAGTACCTATACCAGATTTGCGATGCATCAACCCTTAGTTGATGTAACTCTCTCATAAGAAACAGGATCTATTGGCATAAATAATATTTTTTGTGAAAATTGCCCATTTGACAGGCATGAGACAGGCCTTCTCTCCTCTCTTCAAGAGGGAGTGCCAGTCCCAGGCCAAGTGCAGATTGGTGGATGTCACATCTTTGAATTTTTGGTTCTACGACATACCGGTTTCCTCACGATGTTTTTCTTCACCATTATGTTGTTTTTCTTCATTCGAGAGCTGCAGCAGTGGTGATTATTTTTTTTACACAAAGTAAAGCACTGCTTGGGTCGAACCCACGACCCAAAAAATTGCACGCTCGTAAATTGGAGCCGTTACCACTCGACCACCACTGCTCTGCTCAAAATCGTTTAACCAAATAAAATTTTAGCTTGGTTATAAAAATTCTAACAGTCGACTTTCAAAACTTTCCTCCAAAACCAATTATATGACCAAATTAGCTGGTTTTAAAAACTGAATGATGCAGATTATAAACCCGTTTACGACCCCACCGGCGCCAAAGCTTTGACTGAAAAAGAATTTTTAATATAGCCTCCCGGTATATTTTTAGAACTATGTAAATCTACCAGAACAAATGCTTAAGTAAGATTCTATCGAGCAATTTCATTCGTAGCTTTTCTTATATTGGCTTTCGGATGAGCATTGTGGAAGCTGAGAGCTTCAATGCTTGAATTTCGAGATAAAACTGAGAAGGAAAGCGTATGAAAACGGAAGTAACGTAGGTAACGTTTGCGAGTACAAGCTATTGGGAACTAGGTAGCGCTTCTGAAACTGCCCGATAGATTTGTCAGCGTTTTGTAAGGACACATTTTCTTGGAAAAATGTGGAATTTCTCCGTATTATAAGAGGTAGTTTTGGACGTAGTGCATGGATAAAAGATGACGGTTTGCGTTCAGTTTATTTTTTTGTATTGGTTGTATAATATTTTTGTTGCGTAGTTATCGATTTACTTTTAATGTTTTTTTGTTTTGAATACAAGTTTTTTAAGTGTTATATTTTAAAGTCTTCTTAGCGTATTGATGGGAAAAAGTTTATATAATATTATGTTTGGCTCAAAATTCAGCTATAGCAAACTGCACTCACTGACGCAGTCATACGCTCATCCAGTTGCAAGGCAACAGTAGTGCTACTCTGTAAATATCTCACTGTGAACAATTAGGTGAATTGAGCTTGAAGTGAGGATCAATACATAGAAAGAAAAAAAAAAATTGTTACAGAAACACGTGCCTACGAAAACATAAACTCGAAGTGGCTATTTTTGTCAAAGCGAATGTACATCTATAAACACATCCAAAAAGTACACGACACAAAAATAAAATATGCGTAAGACGTCATAAAAAAGCGGTATTTAATAAAAACATTTTGGGCATGGCACCCAAATGTGATACTTTTTGACAACTTATTGTATATTTTGATATACAATAAGTTGTCAAAAAGTATCACAGGCCTACACAAAATGGACCAATTCAAATAAAATTTGCACGATTTCCTAGTTGCGAAATGTTACTATTCCATTAATGATTATTTAAATGAAAGATGACTGATTTTATCTGAAATGGGACCACAAATGTAAAGACTATTGAAATTTGATTTGACTTGCGTATTTTTTTTTTTTAATTTTTGACGTTCTATTTTTTAAGCATCGCGATGTTAAAACTGAAGAGAAGATAAATGTTTCTATTCTTCAGTCGACAAAAGTCTACAATGTCAAGCATGACGACAATTATTTTTCTCTACTTTCGACTCTTGATTATGATAATACATGATAATGGACCTAGACAAGAATCTATATTGATTTTGAAAACTCAATTCAATATTTTCACCGTCTAAATTTCTTCTTACTGAACAATGGATATTTGCAACCAACTTATTTTTTTTGATTTTTTTTTTTTTGTATCATGTTTACGGCAATACATATTAAAAAATATTTTCTTTCTTTCTTTCTTTATTTCTGGTTGTAGGAGTTGGAGTATACGCTTAGGGGCAATATGAGCAGCATTGATTTTTTTTTGGGAAAAATTGTGGTAAGGAAATTGTTGTTCTAGTCGAAAACCATTCACGAGAAGATGTAAAAAGAAATCGACGAAAAATTAAAAAAAACTACGTGGGTATTTTTTTTTCCTTAAATAACCAAAAAAATTTATTAAATTTAAAATAATGTTGGGATGCTACTTGCACAGGAGGTGACACAAGGGGGTAACATTTCTGTTATTTTCTGCTTAGGACGCAACGGTTTCGAGATATTTGAATTTCAATTGTTTTGATTTACATTAATTAAAACTTGCTTTTCACGTTATTTTCTATAACGAAACTAATATTATCGTAGAATTCTTATCTTATCTACGTAACTAGATACCTCTCCGTTGCTAAGGAAAGAATAAAAATGTCTATGTTTTCATAGAAACGCGAGTCTACAGGTCCCTCCGTGCTCGGGCAAAAGAGATGTCGAGATGGATAAAAAAACTTTGTCTTTGGCCCTGGTTCAGGCCATAGTTCGGAGTGAAAGTGCACGGGAGGCCGTCACCTCCTTCTGCGAAATAGTAATGCTCGCGAAGAAGGAGGTGGAACGGGTGAGGGAGAGGCAAAATTCGCACCGTCACATCCCTAGTCGTCGGGAGCCGCAGGCCGATTTCCGGCCACTGTAGGCGCGGGCTTGCGGACGGTGAGCGATGGATAGCTCGCCGTTCAATAAGGACCAGATTATTTGATAATTTCCCAACCAAAAAAAGCGCATTACGTGATATTTTCAAACTTATCTTAATAGAATAATTGTTATACGCTTGCTTACAGTCTTAGCCCTAGTAAGCTTAAAGCCAACCAGTAATCACTTGTATAAACATTAATTAATTTATGGAAATCCATACGTAGTTGATTATTGACCTAGTGATTAAGTTAAGTAGGTTTGATTTGATTGAAATTATATTCAACTAGCTTCTGACCACGACTTCATTCGCGTGGACGTCGAAAAAAATGTGGCTGCAATTTTAGTATATTGTGGTGTCCTACGACGCGTCGTAGGACACCACAATATACTAAAATTGCAGCCACATTTTTTTTTTAAATGCCTCGTTGGTCTAGTCGTCGTAAGCGCTACTGTTGAGCATGAGGTCCTGGGTTTGATTCCCGGGTCAGGCAAAGTGTTATTGGGTTTTCCATCTGGAAATTCTCAGTAACTTTTTAAGGCTCCAAGGGGCCGTGGACCTGCGTATATGATATTAATTTCAAATTTATACCTCCTCACGTTCTTGAGAAAAAGGGTATTGATAGACAGACAGACGGACGTACAGGCGGACAGCGAAATAATCCTTTAAGTGTTCCGTTTGATTCCTTTTTGAGTCCTAAAAAGTAAGTTAGAGTCTCATTTCCCACGAAATGTATGGGAAAAGTTTTATGCAATTTATGTCTCTTGTAATACTCAAACCTCTGTTGGTCTTATAAAGTTTTTTGATCCTCTTAAGAAAATATAGGCCTAATTAAAAAACAGATAATTGGCCATTTTCTTGCAGACTGTAATTTTTTTTCAAAATCTGAGTATGCTGATCAAAATATCTCAAAAAGTTATGGACAGTCTCCTAAACCCGATCTCGTGTAGCTACAACTGTTAAAGTACCTTCCCTTACTGCTCCATCTAAAAAACCCACGCTGTATATGTCATGATGATTGACTGCTCAGCCCCATAAAGGTATAGCGTGATGGTAATCATTTAAAAGGTTAAATCTGTAACTATCTGAAATGTTATAACCGTTTGGCTCGTCTTTTTTACAATTTGCTGTAAACTATAGAGGAATACAAACATAATGCAATATTGCTCATCTCCTATAACAAATAGCGTGATAATATACCTACCAATTGACCAGACCTATACAGCGTGTTACGCAAAGGGTATATCCATACAAACAGGGTGAAGAGTGCATCTGGTTCAGAATCTCAGTACAAAATTTCAGCTCAAAAAGAAAAACTTGGAAAATATTTTTTTTTATTTTTATTTCTATAGTTTATTAAATTTAAATCATAACAAACGTGTCACCGCACTACGAAGGTCATTATCCAGTATCTGTGTCTGTGCGCCTAGTATACACACACGCCTGCCACAGCTCTGCGACACGGCGCCGCACCGACACGCGGCGGCGCCGGCGGCACAATTGGCGGCGGGATCAAATGAATGGATTAAAACAAGTACCGATCAGCTGACTTGGTCTAGTGGTGTGTAGAATTGAATTGGAAACCTTTGATTTTTATTATTTAAATGTTTATTAACTTTATAATTATGTAGGTATTATTAAAAAAAACGTTGCCATGTAGTTTGTTATCACCAAAAGAATCCGTGCCTTTGATATGTATATACCCTTTCCGTAACACGCTGTAGAATATATCTATGCAAATTTTGATCAAATCTATCCCTAAGGCCTGAAACTGCGTTAAGCGGGCGCCCGCGACTGGCAACCGTCGCGTGTCTACGCGCGTGGACACGCGGGTGGGCTCCGTGGAAAAGCGACGGTCCCCGTCGCGGGTACCCGTCGCGGAGACCGGATTATTTTATTTACGCAGTGTCGCTAGTTCAATTTACCTTCAGTTTGTCTGTCTGTCTGTCCGCCTGTCACCAGGCTGTATCTCATGAACCGAGATAGTTAGACAGTTGAAATTTTCACACATGATGTATTTCTGTTGCCGCTATAGGAACAAATACTAAAAAACAGAATAAAATAAATATTTAAGGGGGCTCCCATACAACAAACGTGATTTTTTAGCTCGTTTTTGCTCTACATATAATATTGAAAACGGCAACAGGTAGACGCTTGAAATATTCACAGGATATTTAGATAAATAATATTCACTTTAAAAATAAATAATTAAATTAAAATAAAACATATAATTAAGGGGCCAAACCTAACCTAACTGTTTCGATTTAAAAAAGGTTTACTTCGTACGATAAGGGGACAACGGGAAATAAATTTAATTACGTGCCGCTGTCCCCGTGACGGGGATATGGCGAACGGGGACAACGGGAATACACTAAAATAACAATGTTTGTATGTTGATTTTAAATATTTTTAACACAACGAACAAATATTGCATTCAGCAATGAATGAATTAAATTAAATGATCACTGTACGCAGTTTTCATTTTCATGTTCTGTAAAATATTGAAATAATTTTAAAACAAACTTTTGCAGTGTCGAATGACTGTGTGAATTTTAGGTCATTATTAATTTACATTAACATTTACTTACATACACACATACATACATTCATTACACTACACTTACACACTCACTCACTTAGATTTACTTATTTTTTAGGGTTCCGTACCAAAATGGTAATAAAAAACCGGTCAAGAGCGAGTTGGACTCGCGCACCGAGGGTTCCGTACGAATATAATGATAATGATGATTTCTGAAAAACTGTGCTATTTAGAGACATCGTTTTATTTTTCCTGTAATCTTTACAAGTCGGAAACTATGCTGCCTAAAAAAAAATAATGTGTGAGAATGTGCAAACAACGTTCTTTCATATGATACCCCACATGCCCTAGTAGCCCTACTTCAAATTTTGAAGACCCCCTCAGTCCCTTTTGCAAAAAAGATTTCTTTCTTGCTTGCAAAATAGTTGGGCAAACGTCATCTAAAACTATTCTAAATTTCAAGTCCAAGCAAGATCTATGGGCCTGCGTAGCCTGAAATAAATGGATTATTATTATTATTATATTCGTACGGAACCCACGGTGCGCGAGTCCGACTCGATCTTGACCGGTTTTTTTTTTGTCCTGGTGATCTGAAATACTGGCCTAGAGCTTAGTTTAGGCACCAGTCTCCTACAATATTAAAATGTTGTCTGACACTGATAGCTTGTAATATTTTGTGGTGAGAAAATAAATCTTATCTTATCTTATCTTCTTACATTGTAATAATCTACAAAGGAATGAAATAATTTTAATACAGACCTAGGGGGAGCGACGGTTTATTCATAGATTCCTCTCCAGTATACGTATAAATACCTGGCAGACGAAGTGAACTGGATTACAAAACCCAAAGCCAACGAACGGTCTAGCATCTCGCTATTTTCATTCCCAGCCACCGCGATACCCAAATATGAGAGTATGAAATAATTGAGCCTTGACGTATAAATAAGACAAGCTATAGAACGCTATGAATGTATACCAAGGCATTGTCAATAGATTTATGTTTGGTTTTATATTTTTATGTATTACATAACATTTACGCCTGTGCGAGCACGGGCGTACCCAAGACGTTTGTGACAAGACATGCTAAATTATGTCATGTCTTACAATTTGTCTTCTAAGCTAGCACGGGTCAACCATGTGACATAATCACGTCAGTCAAGTGTCCTCTCCCCTGCCAGCTAAATGGTTGGTTTTGGATATTTAAACAATACATGGCAGTAGTATATAATTATAACGAAATTAAAAGGAAACTATCCCAGCTAAGTAGGGTTTACAAGTTAACGAGTAATCGTCGACCAACTTAAATTTGCAGTTGAAGAATTGACCGTAACGTATAATATAGATGTATCGGAGAGCATGTTTTTCAACTACAATGGTTAAGTTTGTTTTTAGGATGTGTAGAATAGAATAGAATAGAATACTATTTATTATGTACACCATAAAAGTTACAGATATAAATATTTAAATTTTACATAGGGTGACACAAAGGGCGGTCTTATCGCTAAAAGCGATCTTTTACAGACAACCTTTGGATGGATTAAAGGGAGCAGGAGTGACAATACTGCAGGTAGTCAGTGGTGTACCATTAACATATACAATAGATACACACATACACAAAGCATACACTTATCTAATAATTATATACATATATACAATAATACACATGAAACAAGTGCAGGGAACTGTATTATGTAATGATGATGTTTATGGAGTGTGTTTATCCTAACTACGGAACCCTTCATTGTGCGTGGTCCGACACGTACTTGGCCGGTTTTTTTTAAAATAACTTTAAAAGTAAGTATTTATTGAAAAATAAAAAATAGGCCCTCACAACAAGATCTTTCGTTTTTATGTCATACGGTACGGTATGCAAAACTATTTTTTAATAATTTTGTCACAATAGCCTTGCTCACCCCGCTGTATTCTTTGAAGGATTAGGCAGACAGCACTTGTATTAATAGCCAGTTATGCTTAAGTCCCATGTAAGTAGACCAGGGCTGAAACCTTTGAAAATGGTAAAAAGTAAAAAAAAAGAATAGTAGGATATTTTTCTAGCTTTCTATTAGTAAGGGTTCGATTGAAAAAGGAAGAGAATACAGAATACAATAAGAGAATACAAAAATGAAAGGAACAATAATTTACGGGCGATCTGTGGTCGAAAAGTGGATGGGGGTGAGTTTTTAAGGGTAAAAAATGGTTTATCTCGATTTCCGGCAAATCTACAAATGCTATGGAAAAAAGTTAAATGGCAAAGTAATAAAACCATCTACAACTTTCATTTAAACTTTTTTCACCTAACCTCAAAATTTATGTGAAAAATTCAAATAATTAGATTTTTGGTTTTTTGGTTTTTTATTATATCTTTTACAATTTTTGTTTCTTTAAATTTGGTGAAAACTTACCTTTTTATGTCCCAAACACACTGTAATTTTTTTTATTTGAAATATTCATTTTTTCACCTTAATTACAATCGAAAATTCTGCCTTCAAAATATCTCCTTTTTTTTACTTTTTTTGACACTATCAGGAAGTAGAGATTAAACGAACAAAAAGCCCACCGACTTTTACAAAAAAGCAGATATTAATAAGGCAGAATTTTTTATTGAAAATTAGGGTGCTTTTTCGTTAAGTCAAAATAAGGTGAAAAAATAAATATTTTAAATAATTAAAACTACAGTATGTTGGGACATAAAAAGGTAAGTTTTGACCAAATTTCGTGTGTGATTTATCCATATGTGATACATAATTTATCCTATTACAGGCATCTAACATTATCAGGCTTTCGCACCCTACCGCCGACGCCGCCTATCCTTCATCGAAACAGTCGTGTCACAAGTGGAGGCTGCGGAAAGGGAGCGGGAGATCTCTTCCACTCACCCCGCCCACAGCAGGCGCACCGGGCGTCGGCAGAGGGCAGACAATGCTCTCTTCTGGTCCACCTAAATGGGTCCAGGGACGGCGGACTCGGGGACGTCCGCCGCCCCCTATCATACAGAACACATGGTGGCGGCGCGTAGTTTTCCACGCGCGCCTTTTAGACGTCCCGGGGGGGTCAAGCACCGTACCCCTACCGCAGACTTGAGGTGGCCCGCAAAGGTGGGCCAGCCGGGGAACGCGGAAGTTGCACTTGATCCCATGATTAAGTGCAAGTGTGGGAAAGGAACACCGGGGTGGTTTTTAGTCAGGAGGAGTCTGACAGACCCCTCCGCCCGCCCCAGGCTGGAGGACATCCATGATGATTTTCTAACACAGATACAAAAAAAGGCATCTAACATTTTATTAGCTTTGTAAATAATTTCTAACATTTTGATGTAGGTATATTGTACCAATTTTAATTTTTAATAAATATTTTTTATTATTTTTTATAACTTTTATCGTGCTACTTGGTAGCGTTACGTTTCGCCATCCTTTTTCTTAGTAGTTCCATTAATTAACCTTGTTTTATCCATACCCTAAGTCTCCATCGTGGACCCACATGAACTCTTGACCCAATTACTAACAACCGTCACGACAACAGTTCCTCTGACCACTTAGAACTACAACACAAACTCAATTAGACGCCACCATCATGTTGGGGCCTTAAATCGAGGCCGGATTAGGACTTAAAACAAGGCAGTCGAATGCCTCGAGTTTATTGGTGTGTTGATTTTGGGTATTAAGTGGTGGTAAACGTATTAGTTTATTACTGAATTCAATTAACCAGAGGCATAAAAAGTTAGGGTAATATTAATACTCGTAATTAACGTTTCTTTTCAGGGCTTTTCTAGTACCAAGAATTTTAATCGAGTATTAAACATCATAATTCCTGTCTTTCGGCAATTTTGCGCCATTACTTAAGATTTCCTTTTTCTCTTGAACAAATCTTGATAGTTAAGAAGAGCTTCATAGTTATTAATTTGCTATTTCCAAATACACAAAATATGTTTATAACAATAGCAAAGCCGATATAAAACGAGACCCTAACAAATCTCTAACTTATCGCGATTCAAACTAGGCGTTACTTTTCTCGAAGCTTCATAAAATCTGCATCGAGCTTATGTTTTATTTATTAAAGAACTTATAATGAGGCATAAGTTGTGCCTCGATGCAAGCCAACTCCGCTTAACACTTCCGCTCACTCCGAAGCCACGGTTTTAACGACTTCTTTTAAAGTTTAATTTGTCTCTGTCATGATTAAAGTCTTTGTTATTCTTTGTAATAAAAAATTCTTGATATAATTAATTAGTATGTCATGGTAGGTCTTCCAACTAATTAATGGTATGGAATAGATATTTCTTAGTAAAAAAGCCTTTAATTTGCTGAGGTTAAATAAACATTAATGATGTTGATGAAACAAACAATACAAATAAACGAGGCAGTCGAATGCCTCGAGTTTATTGGTGTGTTGACTTTGAGTATTAAGTGGTGGTAAACATATAAGTTTGTTACTGAATTCAATTAACCAGAGTCATAAAAAGTTAGGGTAATATTAATGATTAATGTTTCTTTTCAGGGCTCTTTTCGTACCAAAAATTTTAATCGAATATTGAACACCATACTTGCTCTCTTTCGGCAATTCTCTTAAAAAAATCTAGATACATATGAAGAGCTTCATAGTTATAAATTTGCTATTTCCAAATACACAAACCATGTTTATGATAACATCAAAGACAATATAAAACGAGACTCTAACAAATGTAAGTATGTGAACAAATCACACTATAAATTGTATTGTATGTTTAACTAAATTACAGAATATAATACAAGGAGAAAGACTGATTCTAAACTGTAAGAACTAACAAATATTTTGCTCACGAATAGCATTGACACAACATCGTGCACCTCACCAGAGTAAAATCTAGTCAACTAACTTCCTCTCCGTAGTTGATTTCCTCGCCTCGCCTTCGCCTCAAAACCGCCTTTATTCCGCTTGAACCAGCCACGTGATTGACACTTGCCTTGTGCTTCTGATGTCACTAAAGTTTCCGGCTATTGCTTGTGGTTTTCACTTGAGCTTGTGGTCTATAAAGTCGTAGCTGTTCCATTTGAACATTGTGCCATGATACATAGAGACTAAGACTATATCTATAAAGTTTATTTAGTACTAGCTTCTGCCCGCGACTTTGTTCACGTGGAAGTCGTAAGACACCACAATATACTAAAATAACAGCCACATTTTTAGTGTTCCGTACCAAAATGGTAAAAAGGACTAAGTCTGTCTGTCACACCTGGATATCTCAAGAACTACTAATGCTATCTACTTGAAATTTAGAATAGTTTTAGATGACGTTTGCCCAACTATTTTGCAAGCATAAAAGAAAAAAAAAATCTTTTCTGCAAAAGGGACTGAAAGGGGCTACTATATGTAGGTGCATGTGGGGTATCATATGAAAGAACGCTATTTGCACATTCTCAAAAATTTTGTTTTTTTTAGGCATCGTTTCCGACTTTTGATAAAAAATGTAAAAAAAAATACCGTCCCCACCCCCTTATCTCCGAAGTTTGCAGAGATAAAAATCTGAAATTATTCTATATATTATGCTTATGTAAAGGTTACAGGAAAAATAAAACGATGTCTCTAAATAGCGCAGTTTTTCAGAAATCATCAACATCCGACGAGTCCCGTGAGTTCGACTCACTCATTACCGGTTTTTTTTTATAGGAAACGGCCTCGTTGATCTAGTGGTTGCAAGCGCTGAGCATGAGGTGTTGAACATGAGCTCCTGGGTTAGTGGCAATAGGCTCACCCCTTAATATATGGGACCTAAACATAACTGGCGAAATGTGGATTTACTATATGTAGGTGCACCTCTGTCTAACTGCAATCTAATCTAGCAATACAGGCGTGATGTTATGATATTTTTTATAAAAAATCCCTGATCTTGATTCGCACGAATTTACTCGCCCGAAACGGACGAATCGACATTTTGAAATAATATTATTTTTTCTGTTGGCGATTCGCACAAATATAATTTATCTGTGGGCGAATAGACAACTCCTTAAATATGTAAAAGGTAATTGCAACACAAAATATTTTCTTTACACACACAAAACATTTGCTTAATAAAATATAAAATTGTACAAAAATAATTGTTAAGTTTAGTTTCTAGTGTCATCATAATTTCAGCCGAAAGACGTCCACTGCTGGACATAGGCCTCTCTCAAAGAAGGAGTTTGCCAAAATCACCACGCATGGCGCGGGTTGGCGTTCACAGTATGGTGTTAAAATGCATGGATAACGCTGCTGCCTATTCTCTAATAAGTCCCTTAGTCGCCTTTTACGACACCCACGGGAAGAAATAGGATAGGATTCGTTTGTAGTGTACTTCTTCATAACTTTATTACATAAAATTAAAAATGGGGCAATTGCCTACTATGCATTACTGGAGCTGTCGATTCGCTCACTAATAAATTAACTTAGCAAATCGCCTACAGAAAAAATCATATTATTTGAAATCTGTGTCAATTCGCCCGTTGCGAGTGAGTAAATTCGTGCGAATCATCCAATACACCATTCAAATCTGTCCAATAATTCCCTAAAACCAAATAATAAATTCTTTCTGTATAGTTTAAAATTAACTTTATTATCGCAAGTGCAATTGCACTTACGGACGATATACACCTCCAGTTCCATTTTAAATAACATAAATTATACCAATAAATATAAAAGCATTGAGCATTTTACATTAATTCGAACGAACGAAATAAACGAACCGTATATACTCGGAGGTACCTGGATTCGGAAATTGTTAAAATATTCGCTAGCAATTCAATGAATTTTGCAGTCATAAAGATTTTTGGTACTGTCGATGACATAAGTCTGTGGGAGTTCAATGCTCGCTTGTGAGAGCTCAAGTTAAGGCTTTCGCAAATAGACGTAATGCAGCGTTGTGGCGTGACTTTTGAATCTTAGAATGTTATAAAAGACTTAGGGCGCGGTCTAAAATTTGCAGCTTAAACGTGAATCGTGTAGTCTTGGGGCGACATGACGAGTGTCAATGCAAGTATTTGCCAGGTTTATTATTTTTCTGTTTCCCTGTTGGAATAACTCCCAAAAAGGTTAGCATCGAGGCAGATTGCCTAGAGTTCGCCGGACAAACTTGTATATTCGTTAATTAATTTCAACATAACAGGGGCCTGGTTAATTTCAAAAAAGTTTTCATAAAGTTTTGGAAACTCTAACTATTTTGTAATATTGAAGACCACTGGCTTTTCACTGAACTCCTATTTTACGAGAAAAAACAGCATCAATACTACAAAAACCGGCCAAGTGCGTCTCGGACAAATGAAAATGCAAATGTAAGACCGTAAAGGCAAAAAAAAAATGTGATAAAACTACAAATTAACAATTTTCGGACTTTTTCATTTACTTGTGCTGTAAGACCTTGCTTCTTGGCAAATTTCATGATTCTAGGTCAACGGGAAGTAACCAATTTATTTGTGAATATAAAAATATGTCGCCTAAATCGTCGTATATTTTTTTGTAACAAATTACAGCTTTCTAGTACTACGAATCTCTAAGCTAAACCGCGGACAGACAGACGGACATGGCGAAACTATAAGGGTTCCTTGTTGATTACGGAACCCTAAAAAGAATCATTTGGCATTTATTTCAATTTCCAAGATAATATTTTCATAATTTAAAAGCTTAGTCTTAAAATAACTTATGTGGCTTGTGGATTTTACTTTTAATTATTGGCATAGTTTTATAATTTATGTTTGAATGGTATTTTACAATTTCTGTTTATTTTTTTTTATTTTTTTATATTTTCTCATTTAAATTGAGTTGCATGTTTGGTTTGTTTGAACTTTTATTTTTATTTTTACACTTATACATCTAATACTTATGTTTCATGCTGGATTATATTATTCAAACGCAATGTGAATTGTTACTGAATTAAATAAATTGAATTGAATTCTATGTGGCAGTGTTTTATAATTTAATAACGTTTATTCCCGTTGTCCCCGTACGCTGTGTCCCCGTCCTACGGGGACAACGGTACCTACTTCAATTAAATATTTAAAAATACTTCCCGTTGACCCCGTGGTTTGGTTTTACATTCAAAAATATGTTTCTAGCACTCGCCGGCCACTGCCGCGGCACCGCTCGCTACGCTCGCTCGGCTCGTGCGTTGTGTGGTCGCGGTTCTAACCTAACCTAACCTAGCTGTTTCGATTTAGAAAAGGTTTACTTCGTACTTTATGGGGACAACAGGAAATAAATTTAATCACGTCCCGCTGTCCCCGTGACGGGAATATGGCATACGGAGGCAACGGGAATACACTTTTAATACGTGTGTTACTTTTGTTGCCAACAGTACTAAAGCACAATGTAAGTGCCGAATACAACACACTGACACACAAACTCTTGACAATGGAGAGTTGAATTCATTGCTGTATATAAAGGATTTTTTGTTAGGCTTAGTGGATCCTGGGTACCTATTGAATGTTTTGTAAACGTTTTTTTGTCCGTTTCAAAACTTCCGGGTATACTGGATATCAGAACTTATGAATATGAACATACGGAATATTTTCCATTCCATTTTTTTTCCCAATTATTGTCGTACAATTATTGTTACGTTTTATTTCTAATCTGGTAGATAGGCAGTGCCTATTGCCTAAATGGACACTCAATAACAGATCAGCATAGCAATTCACAACCATTCGACAAGTTGTCGTATCGAAAATGACACATTTTCAATAACTGATTTACCTTGCCCCCGACAGCCAATAGCTGTCGGAAGAATGGCGTTCGTCTAATTGATTTAAACTGACAAAACTTAAGTGTTTTGTATTTGTGAACAGCCTTTAGAGGACTCATTTGATAACACTGATTTATGCTCGATTCTGTACGGAAGCGTATCGAACGCTTGTGAATAGCTATGCAGATCCGAAACTACAAAAATAAGTGAGAAAACACCAAAGAATAAACAGTTAAACTGACCAAAAAAAAGAATGGTAAAGATAGCTCTAAACATGCAGTTTCAAACTAAAACCCCCTTATTACAAAACAAGGTTTATCTTCAGACCCAGGTTTAAAACATGGAGCCATTATTGAATTTCGAACTTTATTCCGACTATGGTAAAGTTCCTAAACACAAAACTGACAACTTAGTACCGAACTAAGTTTACAGTTTTGTATAAAGAACGGTATTTCAATCACTGTTACGTTCTTATTACAAAAACTGGCTCCATGGTTTAAGCCATGTCAAAATATAAATCTTGTTTTGTAATAAGACGGAAAGCATTTATTTCAAACTAACTGCGCTCCGCGGATTTACCCGCGTAAGTCTCGATCCCGTGGGAATATTGGAATAAAAAGTAGCCTATATATTAACCCAGAGTGTCAACTACCTCCATGCAAAATTTTATCAAAATTGGTCAAGCCGTTTGAGTGTGAAGAAGTAACCACTCACAAACTTTCGCCTTTGTAATTATAAGTGTGATAAACCAATTAAAGACACTTTTGAATTGTCAAGGGATCGGTCAGTCAGTAAGATGAAGCTTAGCCCATTCCAAAGCGTAGTAGGTTTCTATGGAGAAGAACGGGCAAGAAGCTTCACGGACACTCTTTTGTATCAACATATTTATTGTTACAAAACATTAGTTACATTATTCAAGTTGAAATTATACATGTGAGAATAATGTAGAAAGACATGCACGTTAAAAGCGTCCGTAATAAAATAGTTTGACAAAAGTTTGTATTAGGGCACCATTTATTTTGCTAGCACGAAGTATTGATATATGCTCAACTTTATTTAAATTAATTTACCTACCCAGTGTAGCTACATACATTAATTTAAATAAAGTTGAGCAAATATCATTTCACTGAGTATTTTCACAGTTCGTGGGAAAGTTAAAAACTGCAGATACAACGTCATAGGTTCATTCGAAAATATGAATTCCGATTGTGTAAAAAATCTATGACACAAAAAAGTTATGTGGTATTCCGACAAGAACTACACTGGTAATATTTCAAGGATTCAATAAAAATATATTTTATTCGAAGGACGTTGGTCTCAGCTGTCTTTTGATCTTTGACCGTTATTACGGGTCCCCAGAATCCCAAAAGTCTAACAACCAGTCTTACCAAGGGGTATCGTGTTACCCAGTAACTGGGTTGTGGAGGTCAGCTATGCAGTCGCTCCATGTAAAATACTGGTAAAATGATAAATGATGATGATAAATGATTTTTATTTCTGTAAGTAACCTACTTACAGAAATAAAAATCATTTGTACAAACACTTTTACGCGTCAATCATATTTTTTTTAAACTAGATGAGGTCGGCGTTTCCTATCTGACTACTCTGAGAAGAAAGGCTGAAATAAACTTAGAGGTCACAGTCTCTTTTTAAAGTCCAGACATAATCTTGGTCAGATCATGTGAAGGCCATGTAGATTGGTGTCTGAAATGGTATTTTGAGGAAAGAATCACGCAGATTGAGTGGACCTGACCAGTCAGTGCACGCATTTGTCAGTAATCGTGCAGCTCTACTCAGAACTTAAGGAGCTGAACTAGGTATTTAGCTGCTTCCAGTTAGACTGGAATCCGACCATAACATACTTGGGAAAAGGCGAGGCAGATGATGAAGATGATATCCTACTAACAAAATAATTAGAGAAGAAAATAATTAGAATTGCCTTGTAATAGGATCGAGCCTATTGCCAGCAACCGGGCACAAATCCAGATTCCGGGCAGCTACTGCGAAATTCCTAAACTCAAACTCGTTCCCCCTTATTACAAAACAAGATTTATCTTCAGACCCAGGTTAAAACATGGAGCCATTATTGAATTTCGAACTTTATTCGGACTATGGTAAAGTTCCTAAGAACAAAACTGACAATTTAGTACCGAACTAAGTTTTCAGTTGGTTGCGAGTTTGTCCGATAGTTCAAACTAAGTTTTCAGATTTAGTCAGTCTGACACGCCCTCCCGCTCAGCCCAGAGCGGGAAAAGTTATTTGATAATTTCCCACCCAAAAAAAAAAAAAGTACCGAACTAAGTTTTCAGTTTTGTATAAAGAACGGTATTTCAATCACTGTTACGTTCCTATTACAAAAACTAGCTCCATGGTTTAAGCCATGTCAAAATATAAATCTTGTTTTGTAATAAGGCGGAAAGCATTTATTTCAATTAAACCAATTACAGGCACTTTTGAATTGTCAAAGAGTCGGTCAGTTAGTCAGAACGTTGAAGCTATTTGCCCATTCCAAAACGTAGATCTCTATGTAGAAGAACGGGCAAGAAACTCCAAGGACACTCTTTTAAATCAAGATATTACAAAATCCTAGGTACATTTTTCTTGTTGCTTCTTTAAGTGAGAACAATGTAAAGAAATAAAACAATTCAAAATATAAGATTAAAAGATTAAAAATAAGTTATGAGATGACCAGTCTCAACTGACGGCGCCCGTTCACGAACGTGACGCGTGGATCAGCACCATCCAGCTCAACCATTTTGTAGGGAACCGAATGACCCAAAACACGTGCCACCATCAGCGAGACATTTAAGTGAGCATAGTATAATCAGCTTATAATGTTCCCACTGCTGGGACACAGGCTTCCTCTCTCCGAGAGAGAGTGGGCTTTAATCCACCACGCGGGCCCAGTGCGGGTTGGTAGATGTCTTCGAATTTTTGGCTCTAGGATATGCCGGTTTCCTCACGATGTTTTTCTTCACCGTTTTGAGAGGGTGACGAAATTATTTACACAAAGTAAAGGGTTTAAACCCACGACCTACAAACTCGTAAGTCGAGGCCGTTACCACTGGGCCACCATTATTCTCATTTAAGTGAGCATGACAAAATAACAACACAACAATATTTATTATCCAAGCTGAGGATCAAACCCAAGACGACATGTTCAACAGTCACCCTTAAGACCACTATTGACAACCGACAACCGACTTCCAAAAAAAAACACTACAAAGTGAAAAATAACTTTCATTTCGGAAGTCGGTGTCTTTGGATCTGTATTTCAGTTTCTTGCCACCGACTTCCAAATCAAATTTCACATATGCCTACATGAGCACTTATGAAACGTCAGAAGCTAGGTGCACGGTTCCAATTGGTCGTTTCCTATGGAGAAGAGCCGGCAAGAAACTCCACGGTTCTGAAATGAAAGTTACTTTTCACTTTGTAGTGTTTTTTTTGGAAGTTTATTGTTATGTTTTTGTAAAAAAAAAAAAAAACACTTTTTAATGGGTCAGTTTGTAATTTATCTAAGTTACAATAGCCTAATGTCAACTGCTGATCACATTTTACAAAATATTGCTTTTCCCGATGCAGGGGCGTTAATTGTTGAGGAGTTCTCCTGGTAAGAACCAGGAGAACTGGAACTGATGGTGACTTCACCATATGCATTGTGAGGAGCATAAATTGCTTAGAAACCATATTAAAGTGTCTAATCGAATCGCAACCGTGAAATACTTATTATTATGTAGTTCCGGTGGCCATTTGTGGTCTTCATCAGCAGTTTCACTTCACTAAATGGTGCTTTCCAAGTGTATGAGATACTATAAAAAATACCAAAATCGCTTTAGGTGTGCCTATAAAATTTGAGGATATCCCTCGATTTCCATGGGATCCCCTCATTATATTATGACTTGGTGACAATGGGACCACCTCTGGAGCATACCCTTTCAAACAAAAAAAATAATTTCAAAATCGGTTAACAGTTGATGGAGCAAACGGTAAACAAACATAAAAAAAAAACATACAGCCGAACATAATAACCTCCTCCTTTTTGGAAGTCGGTTAAAAACAAGACAGGCATACGCGCCTTACAGACCCATTCAAGAATCCTCAAAAGGCTTTCCATGGCCAAATCAAATCAAATCAAATCAAAAGTCATTTATTCAAACTAGGCTGAGAATCAGCACTTTTCGAACGTCAAAAATTACATGAGACAGTCCTCCAAAAACGCCCACCCTTCACCACTTCCTAGTGCTTTAGCTGGGAAGAAAAAGTGGCGCAACAAACTCCCCAGCAGCACAGCTGTCTGTTCGCATAAAAAACGTGAAGCTATACAATATAATATAAAATAATTTGCATTACGCAACACAAAACGTTAAATTAAATTATTTGCCTTATGTTAGCTAGCACACACCATTATACAAATATATATATATAATAATCGTCGAAAACTATACTCAAACAGAAATAACGTAAACAAAACGTATCTAAATAAAAGCCTCCAGGCATAATGGGCGTGCCCGCTAAAATAAAGCTACAGCTATAACTCGAAGTCACAAATGATAAACTAGCACCATCGAAGTAAAATAAAAACTGTTAATTATTAATAACAATAACAAAACCATGGTCAGCAAGACGACCAGTCACCACAAGCAGCACCCGTTCACGAGCATAACGCAAAGATCAGCCATCACCCCCCTCGCCATATTTGAGGGAAGGAGGCAACCCGACCCCCGACGCTACCGCAAGCAGTGACATCTAAGGGAGCATGACGAACTTGCTGCCGGTTGCTCAGGCAAGAATAAAGTGATCAATTTGTTAAGGTCGTTAGCTAACCACTTATTGCAATACAACTCATAAAAGAACTTTGTAATGAGTAGATTTTGTCACTAATAAATTAAAATAAATTGACTTAGACAGTCAAATAAAATAAACAAATATAGGAACTCATATAACCTGTCAGTATGGAATCTATCTGGAGAAAGAATATGAACATTTTCTTGAGTTAATCACAGCGACCAACTGTTCTTATCGTTTAAGTAGTCGTTGATAGAATAGTAGCCTTTGAACAAAGATTGGATTTAACTTTAACTTTAAACGCATTAAAAGGCAAATCTAGCAAGGAAGAGGGTAGCTTGTTATAAAAAGTTATACCAAGTACAACAAATGAGTTATGAACCTTATGAAGCTGGTGAAATGGAGCACGTAATTTGTCCTAATATTGTGGAGATCGCTGTTTTTAGTGTATAAGTGTAAATTTTGCCTAACATATAAGATGTTGGCGAAGATGAGTTGTGATGCCACCGTGAGAATACCAATATAAACCATACAGGCCATAACATTGTTATAGGTATGGGCCATAAACACTACCTCTATACAAAATCTTGTCTGTTTTTGGACCGTCTCTACCTTCAAAACTTAACATAATCCATTACGATTATACTATAAATAACCATGAATATACATACCACGGGTAATTTGAACTTGATGGCTTGTCTCAATCCTATAAAAAATCTCAAACAGGTAGGAAAGCCAGAAAACCGGTTCTTTTTCCGTATCAGTGAAAACGAATTGTCAATAAAGACGGCTTTACGATTTGCTTTAAGCCGTTACTATGGATTTTGAAGTCATTCGGTTTTCACTTAGTTCAGCAGTGACACGATGTAAGTAATTTTTACCTGACAACGGCGAAGCCAAAGGAGGGTTATGATTTTAACAGGCTATGTTTGTATGTTCATCTGTTCCTTCATAACTCCTGAACGCCTTGTCGTATTTTGATAAACAAGGTATCGTTGGAAGCGTCATATTATTCCTCGGGGTATACACAGATATTACATAAAATGGTGGCATATATTCGCTATATCGGATGTAAAGTGTTACCGAAAATAAAATATGTTATATTCCGTTGGTTTAAAGTAGTTAAATAAAGGTAAACAAAAAAAACCACGTGAGGAAACAGCTGTGAAGTAACCGACTAAACGTAATACCTGTCAGTTCAGTTGTCATACTACTTCACAGATATTATTATGCTTTTCAATTTAGCAACGTTATAATTCATTTTCGTTTTGAGAACCTGTATTTTTGGGCTCTTTACAATAGACAGATTACAAAATGTTATAATATTATTATTAATCTTATGAAAAAATTGTGCTCAAGCAGTTATATCAACGAAGAGTAGTTTAACAACTTCCCTGTCCAATGAGTCACTAAAGACTCACGAGAGTGTACTAAGATAAGTTCATGAGTCACATGTGACTCATTTTCCTATACAAAAATGGGCAGATTACTCGTCATGAACGTGTCGTGTCGTGACTGGTAATATACGTGGACGTATACCAAAAACCCTAACCTTTAAGGAAATAAAACAAAATTTCGCGATTTTTGGCTCTTAAGCGAACTCATCAGAAGAAAAATACAGTGGGCGTGGGGTATTCATGAAATGCGTTGTATGGGGACAGGGAAGTTGTTAAGAATAAAAGATCAAGTTTAATTAATAGAAGAGGAAACTAACGTAAAATTCAAAAATCCATTTAATTTGGTTATAAGTTACAACGTGTTTTTAAACAAGAAAGCGTCATCTATAAAAACCCTTTTTACGATTTGTTTACCTTTATTTAACTACCTAAACCAATTGAGTATAGATGGATTTTTTGGAGTTGGTATATAATGAAGCGAAGCCACAGGATGCGTTGCCAGTGCGTTGCGATGCCTGAGCGGTGACGCTGTGACATACAAATTACAGTGATATGCACGACGTGCATCGACGCAATGGATAAAGATCAACGCGAAGAAAAAAAGAACGAAGCGGGGAAGGATGATACGGTGCGATGATTCTAGAGTCTAGACAAAATCAAACTGGTTGCTATTGTAATTGTATATTATTTTATATTCTTTTTTTTTTCTTATTTTTAAGACATTGATTTTACATTCTGTTATTACCTTAAAGGTACAATTCCGAAATGGGCTGCAGACTGTAACCGCAGGCGACAATGCGGCTAGCGGCTGCGGTTGACATAGAGATTTTCATAGAGATACATAGAAACCAGTAGTGTCGCTTGAACCAGTTTGCGGCCTCTGGTCCATCTTGGAATTGCACCTTAACTCAAACACTGACTTATTATTACAAAATTATTAGGAAAATATATATTTTTACGATTTTTGTAAATATGTGAGCACCATGTATGTATCTCATAAATAAATTATTTTTCATTGCTTAATTTTTTATCATTTTAACTTATTAGTAATTTTATTCTAGTTGCATCGTCTTCACATAAGATTACTTATATAATTAATATTTATGTACTTAAACATAATATTGTAAAATATTTATAAAAAGTAACGGTGGAGTTTCTTGCCCATTATTCTCCATACGAAACTACCTTTTGGAAGGGGCAACTAGAATCAATTATATTTTTTTATAAATTTTTGACGTTCAAAAGTGCCTCTTATTGTGCCTATTTGAAATAAATAACTTGACATATTTTTTTTACTTTTGATGACGAGCGGAGCGTATCGCAGCGCAGCGAAGTATTGCTTCAAGTACTAAAGAAAACTGACACACCCAACACCGAGACGCTGCGATGTAGTAGTAAGCGGTGTTGCGTTGCGACACCGCATTGCCCGTGTGGCATTCGGTGCATTGAAATCATACCGGTGCGACGACGCAACGCCCCGGCAACGCCCGTGTGTCCGGCCTGCGCGTGATGAAGGGGACCATCACGGGACACTGCTCGCTAAACAAACACATCCACATAATAGACATAACAGACAGTCCTCTGTGCAGGGCTGGCATAAAGGTGGAGGACACCGTTTCGCATCATCATCTTCATAATTTCAGCCGAAATACGTCCACTGCTGGACATATGCATCCCCCAAGCACCGCCACTTCGACCGGTTCTGTGTTTCCCGCATCCAGCGGGTACCTGCGGCCTTCACAAGGTCATCGGTCCACCTTGTAGGAGGCCTTTCAGCGCTATGTCTTCTGGTACGCGGTTGCCACTCCAGAACCTTTCGGCCCCATCGGCCATCAGTTCTGCGAGCAATGTGCCCTGCCCACTACCACTTAAGCTTGGCAATTCTTCGGGTTAGGTCGGTTACCTTGGTTCGCCTGCGGATCTCTTCATTACTGATTCGATCACGTAGGGAAACTCCAAGCATAGCCCTCTCCATTGCCCTTTGGGTGACATTTAGCCTTCTGTAAGGCCTATTGTGAGCGACCACGTTTCAGTGCCATAGGTCATCACTGGCAACACGCACTGGTCAAATACTTTCGTCTTGAGACACAGCAGTATGTGGGACGAGAAGATATTGCGTAGCTTCCCGAACGCTGCCCAGCCGAACCGTCGCGCATGTGCTCTTTGAATGCACAGACGTCAGATTAAAACAGAAACCCTCGGGGACCCAGATCCTTCACAGACGTTCTAAAAAGACCAGGAGACGTGATTAACTTCTGGCGGGTGGTGGGCTGGTTGGAATAACCCCAACGGCTGCCATGGCCCACGCACAATGGTCCGCCTGAGGACTAAGTGCGGAAATCAAACCTGCTAACATAGAACGCTCGTGTGGCCTCACTCTTCATTAATAAAGATTTTACGAGAAATGACACGGTTACCAAAGAACTTAGTAGTAACGATGAACTCTTACTTGCTCATAGGATAGGGCTACAACCTTTGTTTCCGTCGGTAAGTAGTTTTGCTGTGTCCCGGTTTGAAGTAAGTGCTGACGTAAGTAAGGGCTTATATTAAAGACATTTCAGCTTTCTCTCTGATATGAAAACGCAACTACGTCTCTGGCATTGAAGATGTTTATAAGTGGGTATGGCCACTTACAATTAGGCGGGTCTGCCAATATAACACACAAGAATTTATAAAGATTATCGTTACTTACAGCTTCTCCGCGAGTTATCACATCGAAATTAAATTTGTAACAATATTTTGATTTAAAAGAGTGTCCATGGAGTTTCTTGTCCGTTCCTCTCCATAGGAACCTACTACGCTTTGGAATGGGCAAACTTCATCTTTATGACTGACCGATTCCTTGACAACAAATTCAAAATTGCCTGTAGTTGGTTTAATTGATATAAAAGCTTTGAGTTTGAGTTTATATTGCCCTGCTCGTCACAGGTCAACTTAATTTATAGTTAGTAATAAACTGGATATAAACTCGATAAAGACGGCCTTTCCACTACTTTGGTTAAGAGGGTATGTGACCATAGCACTGTTTGAGTAAGCCGCCCCTTACACCACGAAACTGAATCTGTTACTAAATTGGTTCGACCTAGATACGAAAACGTTTCCGTAAGTGGGGACCTTTTCTGATTAAATATCGTATGATTTTTTTAATGTCTCTCCTGATCGTGACCCTTTTCCCTTATACTGTTTGAAAAAACCTCGAAAATCATCCTGATTGGTGCCAAAATAAATAACAAATTAATCATGTTTTTTTTCATGCAATCTTTTGTATTACTATCGAACGTGAAAGACAGACAAAAAAGAAAAATTGTTTTTTGTGCAAAAACAAAACGCACACTACAAAAAAAAAACCGGTCAAGAGCTAGTCGGACTCGCGCACCGAGGGTTCCGTGCGTATATTATGATGTTGATGTTTTCTGAAAAACTGTGCTATTTAGAGACATCGTTTTATTTTTCCTGTGATCTTTACATAAACTTCTATCACATAGAATAATTTCAGATTTTTGTAAATTTTGACCGAAGTACCGTAAGATAAGGGCCAGCACCCTAATTGCGTAAGACAGTTTGAATCAGAATCGGAATCATTTTGAAGTATATTGCTAATCCATTGCTTCATATGTTAGAAAAATTTGTCTGCTCAACAACGTAAATAACGCAGTGAATGTTGTTGAACTGTCAAATTGAAACCGATTCCTACTGATAGTGTGTTTTATTGCAATTAGCCCGCAGATCACAGATCAGCCACATTTGTTACCTGCGCCCGTATTATACAGCTTTGTCAGAAACCTTTACGTTATTTGACTAAGCCTTGGAAGCTCCAGACTCAGTTTTCTCGTACGAATTTATTTAATTCCCACTGAAATCATTAAACTTAAAAAGACAGCAACAATACATTATAATAAGAAAGACCATGTACTACATAAAACAAGTTAAATGAGAAAACTTCGCGTGAAGTACACGTTAATATATTTTAGCAAACATTTTGAAGCTCAGTTACATGTCATGTTACATCGTGAGGTTATACTCTAAACGACAGTAAACTTGCGAAGTTGGATGACACTGATTTGTTGGATAATTTCATAGTACTTTTATAAGGTAAATTCTGTTGAATTTGGATAGACTGAGTATGTTTACACGTTGAAGCTGTGGTTGCTGAAAATATGCCAAAATTTATCAAAATCTATGGAAAATTATTGCGTTTCGCAGAGGAACCGCATGGGTTAAGCGATTAAAAATTTACTGCAACATGGATCATCACCATCAACTTGCCTGAAATACATTCACATTATTACAACAGAGAAAAATAAAAATTAAGTGCGAGTTGAACTCGCGTGGTGAGGGTTCCTTACAGTGAATATTTATTATCTACCATGTTTTTTATGCCAAGAACAAATGCTTGTCAGACCACGCATAATTCCGTAGTTGGCATCAATTTATCCCAAGAACAAACTTAACATTGTAGTTGAAGAAGATGTTCTCCCATTCATTTGCAATGAAAATTTAATGTAAGGTGTGTAGGGTACACATAATATTGAGAAATGTCCCATGTCATTATTATACCATAGACTTTTTATGTTTTCCTGTAATCTATATGTGAAGAATTATTTTCTGTATTTTTTTTTCAACATTTTTGGCTCAGCAGTTTTGGATATAATGGGGGGAATGGTCGATTTTCAACTATTTTCTTAAATAACTTTAAAAAGATTTATTTTAACATTATAAAAATATATATTTGAAGCCCTCACAATAAGCCCTTTCATTTGAATATGTCACACGGTACATTTTGCAAAACTTTTTTTTTGTTTACTAATTTTTCCCTAAAGTGAATTCAAAATGTATTTACGTTATATTATTTACGTTGCACGTCCGTATTTGGGTTACAGAAATTCATATGTCACGTACCATATTTTAGCTTCATCGGTGTAGTAGGTTCGGACCAAATCGGATGTGACAGACGGACAGACAGACATATACAGACACACGAGTGATCCTAGAAGGATTCCGTTTTTTTTCCTTTTGAGGTACGGAACCCTAAAAATAGGTAAATCAGATTCAAGGTAGGTACAGCTATTAAATCTATAGAGATCACATAAATAAGTTAATGTTACTAGAACTACTAAGTATGCAAAATCATCATCTTCCTTTCTCTTTTTGTAACATCGGGCTTTCGGCTATAATATTTAATATTAGCTGCGCCCTGCGGTTTCACCCGCGTAAGTCTCGATCCCGTGAGAATATCGGGATAAAAAGTAGCCTATGTCTTAATCCAGGGTGTCGGCTACCTCCATACAACATTTTATCAAAATTGGTCCAGCCGTTTGAGCGTGAAGAAGTAACAAACAAACACACACACACACACTCACTTATATTATATAGTGTGATAGTGTGATTATCTAGTAACTTTTGGTTTTACTGCGGTGAATTTGTGTACGCGCTCATTTGTTCTGACTTTTACAGATCAATGCAGAATAACATTGTTTCTATCCCTTATTAAATCCCAATTAACTTTCGGGGTTTATTTATAAACGTTACTAATTATAGTGACTGTTACATAATAACCATACATTTTTGTCGTTCAAACGTCTTAACTAAATCTTTATAAACGAAGGGGTTGGAGTTGGCACAACTTGTGTTTTCTTTCATACGTCTTTGTCAGCCGTCACACTCGTTCTATTTCACTCCTTTTCTATCCGATATATCTATTACACCCTCCATAGATATTCACTCAACTCGAAACTTCTTGCGAGGTTTCAAACCACTATACAAGAATCTGCCAAACAGCATACAAAATTGACTTTCTATCATAAATTGACCAAACCTATGTACTTGATATTCTATCCGTAGTACGGGACTCGCGTTTGCGCATTACCAAGCCCACTGGATCACTGTAAACTGGGCCATTCCTTGTTATTGTAGCGACAGCCGAATAAAAATTATTTTGAATCACCCTCCTTTGTACTTAGGTACGTAATAGTCGAGCTTTTTTCTTTTATCAAGGGTATCCTTTCCAGGTAGATACCTTGTTGTAGATATTTCGATACTAAAAGAAAGAAGGGGTTAGAACTCTTGAAGTATTTGGTTAGACTAATGTTTTGTTTTATTTTTAGAGATACGTTCCTAGAATATTATAAGAAGTGGTTCTTAATGTTGTGGTATGAAAAGTTACGGACATTCTTTGAGTATGGAGGCTATAAATCGCTTTTATCGAATGAGACATGTCGAAATGGAAAATAATTTTACAGGTAGAAAATACTTATATTTTATATTTACATAATACCTATATAAGTTAACAGACTTAATAATACATACCTACATAAACTCACGCCTTCTTCCCATGGACCCCCATAGGCATAGTAGGTGACGTTCTATAGGCAGAAACTATAGAACGCCACCTGCTATGCCCTTTACATACTCCTTTTGCTTCGCCTACGTTTATACATCTAGTCATAGACGCACGCTGGTTGCTAGTACTACGCACCTGACCTTTCTGAAGAACATCACCAATTTGGTCACAAGCCGCCTTATTACAAAACAAGATTTATATGGCTTAAACCATGCAACCAGTTTTTGTAATAAGAACGTAACAGTGATTGAAATACCGTTCTTTATACAAAACTAAAAACTTAGTTCGGTGCTAAATTGTCAGTTTTGTGTTTGGAAACTTTACCATAGTCGGAATAAAGTTCGAAATTCAATAATGGCTCCATGTTTTAAACCTGGGTCTGAAGATAAACCTTGTTTTGTAATAAGGGATTATATGTCCTCCTAGGGCGTCCCCTTCCGGCGTTTCCACTCACCTCTGCTTTATAAATACCTTTTGTTAGTCGCCTTTCACTCATCCTCTCAACATGACCAAACCATCTAAGCATACTCTTTTCAATTTTTGTTACTACATCTTCTTTTAAACTGCACCGTTGCCCTATCACCTCATTTTTTAGCCTATCATTCATAGTCACCCCAGACATACTTCGCAAGGAACGCATTTCCTTTGCAAGACTTAATAATATGTAAATGTATATAAAAAAGTCGGAAAAAAATTTTAGGGCATCAAAACCATCGACCCGGGCCTGGTCCTTATCGGGTGGCGAGCAACCCATCGCTCAACGTCCGCAGGCCCACGCCTACGGTGGCCGAAAATTGACTAGCGACTCCCGACGCCCTTGCCTCTCCCTCACGCATTCCATCTCCTTCGCGAGCATTACTGCTTCGCAGAAGGAGGTGACGGCCTCCCATGCACTCTCGCTCCGAACCATGACCTGAACCAGGGCCGGACGGGGGAGATCGCCGCCGCCGATCACCTCCGTGAAAGCACGGTGGTGCTCCACCCAAACCGGGCAGACCTCCACCGTATTCTCTACCGTGTGCTCCGCGCGATCCACACAGTGGTGACACCCGGGCGTTTCCTCCCGCTTTATCCTGAACAGGAACCTTCCGAAATAACCGTGTCCGGTGAGGACCTGCGTCAGGCGGAAGGAGAGGACGCCGTGGCACCTCTCTAGCCACTCCTCAAAGAGGGGACTTATACTTATATAGGATGGTGCTATTCTTTACGTCTGGCACCACACAGAATGTTGTTTTGCGAACCTGCAATTAATGCCTCCGTCGGACGTCATAAATAGATTACAAAAGCAACAACGGTATTTGTTTAAAAACAAACCATACCCGCGAAAGAAGAAAACCTCCAATTTTTTTACGCGCCTTCACAAATACTTCTTACCCACAAAAATTCCCTTGAAAAACCACACCATTGTCACAAACATGACCTTAGCGAAAGCAACCATTGTGTACACAAATATTATAGGCCACCTTCCTTCTATGGGGCACTTTCAGCCAAAAATGACTTCTTTTGTCGGCAACAACAATGCATGATTTATTGGACAACGTCATCGAGCCGTGACCTCAAACGTGTTCTAATATAGGTTGGATATGACGAGAGAACAGAGGGGTATGTGCTTTCGTTTGGAAATTTTTGTATTTATTTTCGAGAATTTCAATGAGTGTGAACAATGCCGAGTCTTTCAATTTCGTTTCCGCATTCAACGTACATTGTGTAAATGTTCACATGCAGTAAATTGTTGTCAGTTATTAGTCCGTAAATGGAGTCTTAACTGTATTGTTCGCAGCGCTTTGTCCTGGTTTTTTATTTATTTATTTACTAAAGCACCAAGTCCCAATATACCAATCACAAATAAATGTAGATAAAATTAAACAATAATAATTACATCATTAAAATAAAATACTTTAAAATTCATTAAATCATTACAATAAAATATATTAAAATTGGATAGTCATTAAAATTTAATTTCATTACATTGTCAAAAAAAAATGTCAACATCTATTATTTGGTTTGAGGCTTAAGAGCGTTTACACCTTACGGCATTTCATAAAAACTTTCAAGCCCTTGTTATTCGAAATGACTTTTCTCGTGTTAATGAAATTCTATACGCATAAGCAGGATACAAAGGAAATGTCTTATTTAAAAACAGAAAACTGCAAATCTCTGTTTCAAATCGGTCTAATTTGGCTGTAACACTATTTTTCGAAAATGTTCTTTACTAACTTTTAAGACATTTGTATCTTGCTTACGCGTATGAAGTTTCATCAAAATCGGTTCAGTAATTTCGAAAAACAAGGCCTTGAAAATTTGTATGAAATGCTACGGTTCCCTGGAAGAGTGGCCAAAATAAAGGGTGCAGTTGCTGTCATGAAAATTATGGCAGCGGGGTTTGACTTTACGGTGTCAAAAAACGCTCTTTGAAAACACACCAACTTATTTTAACACATACATAATCAGCCTATAATGTTCCTACTGCTGGAACACAGGCCTCCTCTCTTCGAGAAGGAGCCGTAATCCACCACGCGGGCCCAGTGCGGGTTGGTAGATGACACATGTCTTCGAATTTTTGGTTCTAGGACGTGCCGGTTTCCTCACGATGTTTTCCTTCACCGTTAACTTTGTACACATAACTTTACATAACATAACATCAAATCTACCTAGCCTTTTCCCAACTATCTTGGGTCAGCTTCGAGTCCAACGTTGCAGTGACGTCATTCGCTGGTAAATTGCGGACACTAAGTGGCGGCCGCCAATCTTCTAGGAAGCCGTAGCTTAACCTAGATGGCCTTAAAATGCGACTGGTTCGAATTGAATACGGAGAATCGGGTGTTGTGGCACATCTTGGCAGAGGCCTATGTCCAGCAGTGGACTACGGTAGACTAGATTGAGTTGGGAAATGCTAATAAAATATCGATGAATACCATACCTAAAAAAAACGAATTTAATAAATATAATATTAAATTTATTCCCGTTCGTCCCAGAATCATTCCACTTTGCCCCACCGAGCCGCCCCACTGGTGGGCAAAGTGGAATGCCTAAAATTTTGGAGTGTAATCTTGTTGGATCCTGCCCCACTAGGGTTGGCACCTTAGAAAAAAGATACAATTTTTTTTTAAATTTTGTGAAATGATTTTAAATTAATTTTATTTTATTACATGGTCGTACTGTAAAGGGAAGATTTGATCTCATTTTCTTCACGCCTGTGCGAAGCCGGGGCGGGTCGCTAGTAGGAAATGAAAAGTTCCAAACAATTATTTTTATAATTTTATTCTAATGTGCCAACTCTAGTGAGGCAGAATCCAACAAGATTTTAGAGTAGTGGAATCTGGTCCACTAAATCGAAGTAGTGGGGCAGATTCCACTGCAAAATTATAGGCATTCCACTTTGCCCCAACAGTGAGGCGGCTCGATGGGGCAAAGTGGAATGATTCTTCGTCCCACTAATTTTGTTAGTGGGACGAACGGAAATAATTTTGTAATTTTATTTAAAGTTCCCATTGGTCCCACTAAATAATGTTCGTCTGGTTGTTAAATGATAAAAAAAAACACTTTTGAATAATAATAGGATTTGGATGAAATTTGGCATTAAGTGGTCCACTGGTGGGACGACGGTAGTGGGACGAACGAAAACAATACATAGGTACAGACGAACACATTCCCCTTTTTTGAAATCGGTTAAAAATGAGTTGACATAATTTGACAATTATTATGCTAAACGAGTTGCCAGTCGTTCACAAAAGTTGATTCAGGCAATTTTACTTTTGGGGATCAGGCATTATGCATATTTTTTGTTTCTTTTTTTTCGTACCTTTAAGCTGCTGTGATCCAAATATAAAATTACAACCGTGACCTAAACTTTGTCTTTAGATTCTGCAACACTCCAGAAATATCTTGTGTATTGATATGTTGTAAAATCTATCGTTGTTATTTATTTTCATTGCATCACATTATTGTAAATTTTCTAAATTTTGTAATGATCTTATAAGTAACAATCTTGCGCTAGCAGAACACATTAAACTATTAACTTTGTGTAGTGTTTGAGTCACCAAGTCTGTGCCTATAGTTAGGAGACCCGCTGTTCAATCTGTCTAAGGCCGTTTGTCCACCGCACACCACTACCGGGACATCACGTTCGGTTCGAATAATCTCGTTTCTCGTTGACGTCCCTTTGACGATAGCAATGAACAAACAGTGTCTTTTAGTGAGAATTTTATGCCACGCTACTTGTATATTTAAAAACTTTATGTACTTGTAACTTGAATTTGAAAATGTTTTAAGTAGGTATAAACTACGCTAACCAATCTTCAACATAAAAAATATATTAACCCCTAAAAGTTTTCTTTATGCTTCAGTATTTAAACAAGTTCCATTTTATTTAGGCTGTTAGACTTGTTAGTAAATTCCGAATACTTGTAGGGTTAGACCCTGTAAATGGAAGGTCTCGAATAAAATTCTTAGCTAAAAGGGATCGTTATTTCTTTCCAAGAAGGATCGAAGTTTTTAGGTTCGGCCTGCTTAGCTACGTTTGTGTACTCATAGTTATTTCGTTTGAATATCTTTTCGTAATTATGTTCGGAATTCTATTGGTTCTTTTGCCTTTATGAAAGCCGGTGCTGTGTTAGATTATTTTCTTTTTTAAAGGATCGAGATAAAGATTACGTAAACCTGTTTCCTGAGATACGTTTTGGGGATTTTGCTAAAGAGATTGCTTAAATTAAACTGCGATCAACGATTAGCAGTGATATTTAGATATTTCTTTTGCTTTCAAGTTTTTATAAAGTGACTTCCAAAGGAGAGCATTGGTAGCCCGGACTCAAACTCAAATAAGCCTCAAACCAATTACAGGCACTTTTGAATTGTCAAAGAGTCGGTCAGTTAGAAAAATTAAGCTATTTGCCCAATCCAAAACGCAGATCTCTATGGAGAAGAACAGGCAAGAAACTCCAAGGACACTCTCTTAAATCAAGATATTACAAAATCCTGGGTACATTATTCATGTCGTTTCTTTATGTGATAAAAAAATAAATTATTTAAAAACCATTCAAAATATAAGATTAAAAGATTACAAATAAGCCCTGGCAGTTAAAATGTGACCAGTCTCAACTGACGGCACCAGTCACGAACATGACGCGTGGATCAGCACCATCCAGCTCAACCATTTTGTAGGGAACCGAATGATCGCGCCACCATCAGTGAGACATTTAAGTGAGCATGACATACTCTTAACTGCCAAGCTTTTTTAAGTCAACATACATCATAACATAATAAACGGCTCCATGGTACTCACCAGTTGTAATGGCTCGGGCTAGGTTGTGGGTCCCCAAGCAGGCACTGCTCTCCTATACGATGAAGCAAAACATCGTGTTGGAACCGGCATGTCCTAGAACAAAAAATTCGAAGATATATGACATCTACCAACCCGCATTGGGCCCGCGTGGTGGATTACAGCCCACTCCCTCTCACAGAGAGAAGGCCTCTGTCCCAGGAGTGGGATAAGCTGATTAGTAGGTGGTTGTCTGATTTATTCCTTAGATCTTCAGAAAGGAAGCCTAATCTTGTTCAATTTCTTTAACAAACATTTTTTTTATACAATTCTTTAATACTTACTTATTTTTGTTACTTTCTTTTTTTATTGGGGGTTTTTTATGGACCATGTTGTGGTCTGCAATAAAGATTTTTATTTAATTATTTATTTAATACAAAAAATAGCCAAATCGGTCCGTCCCACGGATCCTGCCGTTTCAAGTGATGCGCTTACTAACGAACAGCATTAAATTTTTATTTATACAACATTATTTTTAGTAAGGATATGCGAAATCCGAAACACGTGTCTAGTATTTTTATGTAAAGAATCTATGTACAAAATTCCAAAACTGTATCATGAAAAATCACAAAGTTATAAGGTTGTTATGTTACCGGGTTGTCCGTACAAAAACATGCTAATGGCGCCCCCACGCCTCCAGGGTCGTCTTGCGCTCATTGATACTTAACGGCGATTGTATTGTAAGTAATTAAATGGTGATAACATTTTCCATCACACTAAATAAATATTTTTGGGACAAAATAATCGATTCAGTTTCTTATTCTGATCAAACTATATTCAGGTTTCGCAATATACTAAAAATAATGGTGTATACAATGTTACCCTGTTAAAACTTTTCAGTCCATTAAAATTGCTTGTGTATTTTAAACATCTTGTAAGAGTTACATTCAAACAATTCTGAGAAAGACGGAAATAACAACATTGCTTGAACACAAAGTGTATACTCGTAGTCGCAACCCTGTGTTTTTTGTTTTCAACGAATATAAAGAGTTATTGAGAAAATAACAGCTGTTCTTTACAAATTGAATAAAGAACAAGTGTTGTTTACAAATTGAGTTAAGAACAGCTGTTCTTTACAATTTGGGTAAAAAATATATTTCTATGAAAAAAATATAGGTAAGTAAAAACTTGAAAAATGCTTGACGAAAAGCAGAAGCTACGTATTTATACCCTTTCATTTAATATTTTGATTGCGATTGCCTCTAAACTGGTGACCCCGAGTATGAACGCCAGCGCAGCCTTCGTGCAACTACTTCAGCGTGGCGTCATCATCATCACGTCGGGGTCACCAGTTTAGAGGCGTGAGGAACAGGGTGTACAGTTCACTCACCCTCTGTAGAAAACGGAGGATCCTCCCTTTTCTATGGAGGATGAGTGAACTGTACACCCTGTTCTTCATGCCTCTAAAGCGATGTCAAACATAATCTTGAACTGGTAGACTAGAGATTCAAACCTACTTAATAGAAAATCCTCCGCTCCGTTTGGTGCCGGACGCAAAGAATAGCACCATCCCATTTCTTCCCGTAGGTGTCGTAAAAGGCGACTAAGAGACTTACTAGAGAATGGGCAGCAGCGTTCTCTATGCATTTTAACACCATACGGCGATCGCCAACTCGCCTGCCAAGCGTGGTGATTATTATGGTAAACCCCCCTTGGGGGGAGGCCTATGTCCAGCAGTGGACGTTTTTCGGCTGAAACGATGATGATGATGATAAAATAGATAATGCTTTCAATTATTGAAGAAAATGAAAAAATAAGCCTCAAATAAATTGTATACTAAAGCTAAACGGTGTCGCACCTTCGCTTAATTACTCGTTGACTATAAAACCGGCCGGCACCTGATTGTTTGTCACGGCTTTAGGTGTTAAATAGTCTCTCACCTGCCTCACTTTGATTAATAATTTACGAGTAAGAAAATTCATAACATCACGCTTCTGTTCCCTGAAAGTGAAAGCAGAGGTGTACCTCAAAATCAAAATATGTTATTTCACATGGGTACTTATGAAACGTCAGAAGCTAGGTGCACGGTTCCAATTGGTGGTTTCCTATGGAGAAGAGCCGGCCCACGAAGGAACTCCACGGTTACCTACTCTTTAAGACGGAGATATATGCCAGTGACCTTGAGTGGTTAGCTTGCGTGTTCTGTACTGAGCTCACGCAACGCGTCGTACGTTCAGCCAATAGAACTCGCTCATCAAGGAGCGCTGTCCCCAATTTGACGCATTATTAATTTATTATACACAAACCAACAGGTATTTTAATAAAACGCGTATACTAAAAGATGATTAATTAAATTATCTTTAAATAGGTGAAGGTTTCAGAAAAATACGCTTAGTAGATTTTGCGCCATTCTCAGTTTTTTATCCGCGTTAGACAAAAATTTACAAATCAATTTCACTATATAATATAAACATAATCTAAAATATATCTAAGCTAACATATATTTTTATCAAATCATTAACACTACGCGTTTTGACGCGATCTTCAGTATAAAATCATTAAAAGTCAGTTATCGTCGCCTTAAAAATAATTAGCTTTAACAATTTTATCAAATTACAGTGTTAATAGGTATGGGAAGAAGGTGTAGACCTGTCAACAAGTACTAGGTTATTAACAAAATAGAAAATGGTCTACAATCTCATATTCCCAAAATACAATTTAATCTATATGTCGGAGCCGGTCATTAGTACAGACACGTAACGAATCAAGCCCGCCACCGATGACATCACGTGATCTACCCACACTGAAAGCGCGCTTCTATAGAGTCGTGATGTTTTGAGCCGATGGCGAGGAGGAAATTCAAGACTCAGTGTCTGGTCTGATCGCATCGGAGTTAAGACGTCCCGGAACTGTACTCGATTCGTTATGCTCGGTTTTTGTGGTGATTATAATTTTGTAGTCATGGTGTCAATTTGTGATTTCAATAAACGCCGTGTATCTCACCCAATGTGTTTTCATTGCACGAAACCCAACTTCTGCCCACATGATGACCGAATCTAACGGAGTAAAATCTCGATGATCTGACATAATATATAAAATAATAAAAATAAAAACATATTTAAACCAAATAACATGACTGCCATTACAACTCTGAATTAATATCCTGTCTACAAAAGCCACTAAAAATAATTGAAATTAAAATTGTAGGTACCTATGTAATATAATGTCAAATTGTGAAAATATTATGTCAAAGATTATTTATGTAAAAAAAATTAATAAAAATAAATATCGTAATTTGGGAGCAGTTACTAGACATTTATGCAGCTAATGAGGAACCAGGGAAGCCACATGTGCAGACGAAATTATAGCCAAACTTCCTTGTCTTCAACTCTTGGTTTTGAACTTTCCATAGTTAAGTTCTGTAACCAACTTTGGCAACTTGTTATAAAAGTGGATACTGTTGATAATAAATGATTTGTTTGTTTTTGTTAATCTAAATTTGGGTATCACCATTTGAAGTTGTAAATGTTGATATTGAAAAATGTAAATATTTATGTTCTGGAAATCGCTTCTTAGTAGGTGACTAGTACGCATTGTTCCGGATGAACTTGGACAAAACCAAGGTTATGACGAACACGTCACTCCGGGACCGATTGCTGTTAATGGCAGTGAATGGTGTATATATGTATGCCCGGTGTATTATAGAAAGAAAGAAAGAAAAAATGTTTATTCTGCACAAACAAGACACACTTTACAAAAGTAAAATAAAAATTGACAAAATACACACTCTAATATCAAAGTAGCCAAATTGCATACATATTTTAAGACTATGATGTATATTATATAATAACCAGAAATAAAAATAATAATTGCTAAAAGCCTAGTATTCAAAACCTTAAAAGTTTGACAATGTTGTCCATTGCTTGATGTCAGTGTCAGGGCTTGTCAAGGCAGGCCAAAGACAATAGTTGCGATTTCGGTATTGGTAAATGACAACAAACAAACAAAACAAAACAAAATGCGGATTGTCGAGATAGAGATTATAGATTACCTAGATACTATCGCGGGCGTGCAAATAGGACCACTTTCAAAACAAAATCCCGTGCTGATGGAAGACAACGATAATAATTAAGCAATATCTACCTTATTACTAAGAAAATAAGACGTTACCTACTATAACATAACATAACATCACGCCTGTAATCCCCAAAGGGTTAGTCAGAGATGCACCTATAGTACACCCACATTTTTATTTGTGATGGGTTTGCTCTTGACCTTAGTCTAGGTCAGAGGTGACAGAGACAAAGTTGACGATGGAGTGAGCTTTCACTTTGAAGAGATTAGGGTTGTATACATTCGGAAACACAGACGCAAGCAGAGAGTTCCACTCCTTTGCTGTGCGCATTATAAAAGACATTTGGAAATGCTTAGTGCGAATTGGTGGAATAGCAACCAGGAAGCGATGGTAACCTGCAGTGCGTCTAGATGACCGATAATAGAAGGGGGCCGGTGGAATGAGGTCGTGGATTTCATGGGCACACTCACCGAAGTCAGCCATTCGCCAGTTATGTTTCGTTTTGTTCTACTCAACTATAAAATCATTTTCACAGAATCATAATCAAGCCAACTGAGATCTCAAGGCTATAGGATATACGAACTGGGGTATCCTCTATAGAAATATCCAATGTGTTTATTCATAACTGGTCTAATTAATGCGTACCTACTGGACCCTTTCGTCTCACACCTTCTGATAATTGAAACAGATAAAATATACCTTATATCTACGTATTATAAGCCCAGGTTCGCATGGGCACTTTTATTACGCGACGATATTATTTTCGCGCATTTTCAATGCTCTGCTTAGCGCCGAGAGTTCAAAATCCATGAGTGTGTTATCTTGAAGCTCTTAGGGATTCTCAATGTTCGGCTCTGAACCGAGAGGAGAAAATTCAGTGCGTGAAAAAAAAAATATCGCAATAAAAAAGCGTCTGTGCGAACCTGGGCTAATTGGTGAATTTACATTTTTGAGTCATAAGTCTCGATCCCGTGGGAATAACGGGATAAAAATAATTATATGTCCTAATCCAAGTCATGGTCTATATATGTGTCAAATTTCATCAAAATCTGTTCAGCCGTTTTAGCGTGAAAGCGTAACAAACAAATTCCTTTTCGCATTTAAAATATGCTATACTAGCTGCGCCTCGCGGTTTCACCCACGCAGGTCTCGATCCCGTGAGAATATCGGGATAAAAAGTAGCTAGTACTGGAATTTAAGTTATTATAGCTGATGCCGTAGCCAGATCTTTGTTAATAATTAAAAGTTCCAAAATTACTAAAACTTTGGCAGAGATCACAAATTAAACATTTTATTCTTCGTTATTTTTGTCAATACTTCATTTTTAAAAACTCTAAAACTACTGAATTTCGGTAGAGCATTTTGTGGCTTAATTTGTTGCATTTTAACCCTACTATGACATCGTGCAAGGAATACGTCGAGTTACCAGTAACCCTGTATACTAGCTGCGCCCCCCGGTTTCACCCACGCAAGTCTCGATCCCATGGGGCTATCGAGATAAAAAGTAGCATATATCTTAATCCAGGGTGTCAACTACCTCCATACAAAATTTTATCAAAATTGGTCTAGCCGTTTGAGCGTGAAGAAGTAACAAACATACACACACACACTCACAAACTTTTGCCTTTATAATATTAGTGTGATGATTTAAGTTAGGATATTTAAACCTTTTTGTTTTGTATCGATTTCTGTGGTCTTTGATTGACTATCTTTCAATGTGTGTGTCAGTGAGCTGTCAATAGTGTTAGTTTCCAGCATAAGGTGAAAGGCCAAAGAAACAAATGGAAGCACCTGGAAACCAACCTAATTTCAGTAGACTTCAAAAATATCAGTTCTGGACTGTAGCTAAACTCGCTATACATTATGTGGAGTACCGATCGCTCAAACACTGGGCAATCTGTGGTAAAAACGAATTTGAATTATCTAGCGATATGTACACAGCTCCATTAAATGGTTACCCCCCATTTTGATAGGCCCAAGTTGCTTTTTGTATTATGCAAAAACATTTTATTACAACTATTGTATTGTTTTAGTGAATAAATAAGTTTAAGTTAGTATTTATTTTTTTAAAGTCTGTTTTAATATTATTATTTTTTTCAATATAACGTTAATACTTTAATTATTGCGTATAACGACAAGCAATAAAAGGTTTAACATTTATGAAAAGTTATTCAACGTCTAAATAGACCGGAGGTTACAAGACCACTTGCCGTGCAAAAGATTAGCGGTTGAAATCCTAGGCATGAAATGTGCTTTTTGCCATGCATTATATTTTTTAATATAAAGTATTTTCTATTTTGTTTTAGTAATATTTATTAAGAATTTAAAATTCAATAAAAATAAAATATGTTAATAATCATTTTTATTATTATTAATATTTTATATTTAATCTTATATTACTACAAAAAAATATATTTTGCAATTAGATTTGATAATTTACAGCTACGAGTATGCTATCATATAGATATTTTGCCAACTGACACAAACGGGTCCCTAGACAAATGACATCCCATTAATGCAATCGTTGTAAAATTAGCTTGGGATTGAGCTGCTCCAATTTTTGTACATATTGAGGTAGTTTATTTTTATTGTTTTTTTTTTTTTGTTTTTGCTAACTTTATTATTTTATAAACAGTGACATTTAATTATTATTTTATACACAATGACAGGAATATTTACTTGTAAAGTATTATATTATTTTAATTATTGTGAATGTGAAGACTATGTGGGTTATTGCATAATATTTTTTTTTCCCTTTCTTTTATTCTCAGTTAGTGTTAATCATGGTCTGGCAGTTTGAGTCATATAAGTGGCCTACCCAAATGGCCTTTCTTTGGTATTGATAGTCGCATCGTTGAGCTCCTTATATTCTGAGTAGAGCTGCACGATTACTGACAAATGCGTGCACTGACTGGTCAGGTCCACTCAACCTGTGTGGTTCTTTCCTCAAAAGACCATTTCAGACACCAATCTACATGGTCTTCACATGATCTGACCAAGATTATGTCTGGACTTTAAAAGAGACTATGACCTCTGAGTTTGTTTCGGCCTTTCTTCTCAGAGTAGTCAGATAGGAAACGCCGACCTCATCTAGTTTTTAAAATATGATTGACGTGTAAAAGTGTTTGTACAAACCTACTTACAGAAATAAAATCATTTATCATTTATCATTTAGCAATAATTTTTAAAGAATAATGGGTATATCATAGTCGTTTACTCTTTGTCGATTTAAGTGAACGTATACATCAAACGGTGTAGTTTAAAAAAAAAAACGTTGCCCCGCTCTAGGAATTTTTCCTGTATTTTGGGTGCGTTTAAAAACATTTAAACTCACTTACACAAACAGCCAGACCCGGAACAACTACTTGTAGGTCATACAAATATTTGTTCCGTGCGGGAATCGAACCCGCGACACCCAGCGCAGATCGCTTAACCACTGCGCCAACCGTGCCATATTACTTGAGGGTATGAATTTATTTTATATAGAAAACATAAATAACTAAAATTAATGGATACCTTCAAATTATAACGTCTATCGATTAGACAGAGACCTAAAGGTGACTCGGACGATAGTAGGTAACAATAATTTCATCGCGATTCATTTTGGCTCGCTGGCTAGTTTGTCAAACTGCCGGGTATGAGTATGAAGACATTCGGTGATGCGATGTTTCGAATTGAAGTCAAAACAATGAACTCATATTGAAGTATTCTATAGATTATTCGTAACGAATTCAATGTTGTAGCAGTGTAAGATTTTTAAAAGATTTGACGACTTTGAAGACATTTAGTATTTTTTTGTATTTGTATTTTTAAGGGTTTTAAGAATAAGAATAGGAATAAGTAATTTAATTGCATAAAATATAGGTATTGACAGTTGTAAGAGTTGGTGGTATATGTACAGTCCATATTTTGCCTGTTTAGGGCATGCAAATTAATTTTACATTAATACCTAATAGGTTCTTATTATAATAAGATATTATACGGGAAAATATCTATTAGGATTTTTAAATAATGATACATTTTAAGTTACTTATAATAAAATATACACACATATCAAAACTTAAATTCTTAAAATAATATTTTTTAGGTAGGTAACAAAAGACATGGTAAAATAATAATCACACAACACATCATACAGGAAACTAAACTATAGGAAACTTAAAATATATTTTTTTCCTTTATGTTGCAGAAATTCTCGTAAACTATAAAAACAATTCTCTATTAACCATCTACGTAGTTTAATTTTAAAATATTTAAGAACCCTTAAGATCTTCGGTAATTTATTAAAAATTGTAATGCACTTATGATAAACATTCTTTATGGTTAGCACATACTGACGCTGTGTGTAACTATTTGTAAGTCAAATGGATTTTGAACGTTAATAATCTTTTAAAACACAATTACAAATACAAACAAGAATATTCTAAGTAATTTAAACACAAGCTGACTTACAAACAAGCTTTAGAACTTTACATAATTACCCAAGAATCACTCGGAAAAGAGAACATCAAATCCAAACACACTCTCAAACTCACACATAAAAGTTGTTTTATAAAAGATAAGCGAGGGAAGAAATTCAATTTGATATTTGTCGGCAAATGACTGAGGCTCAAAGACGCAATCATGAGCCGCTGGCTGAACGAAGTGCCACACGCAGTCCCCAAGAGTTCAAAGCTAAGTTTAATGCTGCGGAGTTATGGGAAAATAAAATGGATGACATGTTTTGATGTTAGGATATCGGTATTTCATGTTTATTATCTCAATTCATGATCTAGCTGTGCCTTCGGCTCTGTTTGAAACTGCCACATATTAACAGCACTAAAGCCTAACCAAAAAATATATTTATATATTGAAACTAAAATCACGTGAATCAATTATAAGGTTCATCATCATCATCATCATTTCTGCCAAAATACGTTCACTGCTGGTTCAAATGCATAGAGAACGCTTCTGCCCATTCTATAGTAAGTCCCTTAGTCGCCGTTTACGACACCCACGGGAAGAAATGGGATGGTGCTATTCTTTACGCCCGGCACCCCACGGTATAAGGTTATTTAAGATATAATATTATAAGGTAATTTAAATAATAACCACACTAATGGCAGGGCAGGGCTTTTGCTGGATGGAGACGAAGATGGAGCAACGCAGAAGTAAGTTGTTGTAGTGAGTCTTAGGGGTAGCAATTGGCGTGTTTCAGCTGATAAGATAACTAATTTAAGCAGCCGCATATTTTCAAAAACTTGGAAAATCCAAAAGTGCACGCTGCACATACATAAACATGGTAAAGATAATTTTTACGGAAAAAAATCTAAGAAAACCCATTGATTGTTTTTCATGATTTGTTAATATCTTTTGCTCGGTTATGAGTTGTATAACGAAAATCAATACTGATCCGAATGATGAAAGAAAACTTATAGAAGAAGATTTAGATTATCTACTGTGTGTGACGACGTGCATCGTGACGACGAACATACACACTTCCCAGGAGAGCACTATACGTAATATTTTAAGGGCCCTTTTTCCGAAATTTACGTTTCTAGATCGAGTTGTTTTCAGAGAAATCACCATATTTATATCCGTAAAAAAATATATAGTGCAGATACATGTTTGATCTAGTGACTTTTTTGGTTAAAAACACGTTATTTAACATTTTGCTTGGAAAAAAAAATCCGAAGTAAAGTCGATTTTGAAAGTATTTTAAGTTGCATGAGACTTGGGGGAACGAAATGTTTATGAAAATTTAACATTTAATTTACTAATTGGGTTTGACGGGGATATTATTGGATAGATTTACAATATGGCACTTATTTTTTTATACTGAATAAATACGTGAAAAATGGCTCGCGCGCACCGCGCCAGTGCTAGCCGTGCTGCCAGAGATAGCACTATGCTATCGCGACTGCTCTTGTGCAACGCAGGCGCAAGCTGCCTCATGCCTAAACTTTCGGGAAAAGGGGCCCTTAATTACATTTTTTGTTATATATCTTAAGTTACCTATATCTCAAAATATATTAATCTTATAATGTCAAGTCTCTAGTTCTTAAAACTTCCCTGCTAATATGAATTCTATATGTCGAATCGTCAGGACTTTACTCTGTTACATTCGACACATATATATTTGAGAGTAAAGTAACGATTTTATGTTGGAGATTTTTGAGAAGGCGACATCGAGAGTAGAGCACGCTCACACGCGAAAACGTTTTGAGGCGTACAAAACTTAGCTTATCGTCTCCCCTTCTCTTATCTTGGCTGCAAAGAGGGGATACGTCCCTTAATAAACTCTTTCACAAAGAAGAGATCTTTGTGAAAGAGTTTGTTAAGGGAAATATCGCGTCTTTACCGCCTTTATCTATCATTAAAAAGTTGATGACAAGGACAAAAGAAGTCCAATTAAATTGTTTCTCGCGAACCTCTTTATAACCAGGATCTACATCCGCACTTTATTTATGTTTGTGCTGCAATAAAACATTACTGTCTATCACTTCCGCCACATCGTCAGTCGTTTTACGATATTTAAGAGCTTTTAAATTAAATGAACCGTACAGGCTTCAACTCGGATTGTCTTTTTATGGTTCCGTAATAAATTTAGGTTGAAGTGATTAAGTTGTAAAAGTTTCAACAGCCTTCGTAAGTCGTGGAGTGTATCGTCGGTTGGACCATAAATTTGTTGGTGAAGTTATAAAATATACTGCTGGCGTAGGGGTCCTAGTAGACATGCTACTTTAAGGGGACGATAACCGACTTTAAATGATTTTATACTGAAGAGCAGGTCCAGTTGAAAACCAGCGTCAGGCACTAGTTGTCTGGCATTTATGCTGAACTGGGCCTTTTTGGCGCAGCCGGGAGGCACACTTACCCGCTAATTTCTTACATCGCACTTTACACTATTTACTTGTTTTTTTTATTTTTACATGCTGTACTTATGTTATATTGTGTACCTTAGTCTGTGCTAAATAAATGTATTTTCTTTCTTTCTTTCTAAAAGAGTGGTATTAACGATTTGAAAAAAAATACAATAAATAAGAGCATTTTCTCAATAACTTAATATGTGAATATTTTATATTATGTTTATATTACATAGTGAAATTAATTTGTAAAATTATGTCTAACGCGGATAAAAAACTGAGAATGGCGCAAAATCTACCAAGCGTATTTTTCTGAAACCTTCACCAATTTAAAGATAATTTAAATAATCATCTTTAAGTATACGCGTTTTATTAAAATACCGTTTGTTTTGTGTTTAATAAATTAATAATGCGTCAAATTCGGCATAGCGCTCCTTGATGGGTGAGTCCTATTACTGGCTGAACGTACGACGCGTTGCGTGAGCTCAGTACATAACACGCAAGCTAACCACTCAAGGTCACTGGCATATATCTGCTTCTTAATCATCGGCGGATAACGATTTAGATGCTTTTTGCAAGCTCTTTTCGGAATTTAAACACACTAATGGCTGACCTGTTCGCCAACCGATGCAGCATCCACCGCGTTCTAATAAAGCATTATGTCACGAAAACATGATGGTAATTTTTTTTTGTCACAAATGCCGTAATGTGGTGCAGCTTCGAAGCAAACGCTGAAACGCGCGATTCTGATACCGCGATCGAACGTAGAGAGTTGCCAAAACGTGATACAGTATTGATAAAGTCGCAAAATCGTTGATGCTGAAAGTGAAATGCCTGCTTAAGACCTAAGAGTATGCTACACAACATCCTATGCTGATTGTGACCATCATCTATAGATGCCTGAAACACAAAGGGTTTTTCCGATGCATGCCATTTGCAAAGACAACACTAACTGAGTCATATTAGCATAACATTAGGCCAGTAATTTCAACGGCACATTTACAAAAAAACAGGCCAAGTGCGAGTCGCACACGAAGGATTCCGTAACACCGTACAATATTTAGCATAAACGCAGAAAAAAACACCTTTCGTCTATGTAAAAATTAAAGAGGGACCTTTGATTTTTGGCTTTATTTTATTTTATATTTGTTGTTATAGCGGCCATAGAAATTCACAATGTCATTTTCTATCTATTACAGTTCATGGATGCAGCCCGCTCACAGACAAACGGACGGATGGACAGACAGACAGCGGAGGCTAATAGGGTTCCGTTTGGCACCCTTTGGGTAACTAGCCCGTAAATGAAGAAGAAAAATGAATTGTTTCATTGAAAAAGTCGCAAAATCTTCAATAGCTAACGCTAAAAGTAGCATGTCTGCTTTCGTAAGGAAATGTGAGGGTTTATCTGTTTTAAGGAGAGATTGGGGGCATTAGCGAAAGTGTTTGGTTTGCTCTTGTGTTTGAACAACGGGTTAGGTCTTTAAATGTGAATTGAACTTTTAAATACGGATTTGGTTTAACCTTGTCTCGAGTTGATTCGAGATTCTCGGCTTTCCATCATTTGAATACGGCTGGCGGGCCAGCGCACATCGGCGGATTTAAATTTACCAACGTAAATTCGTACGTTGATATATTTTCGTACGTTATTCGTACGTATCCGTGTGGTGCCAGACGTAAAGAATAGCACCATTCTATTTCTTTCCGTGGGTGTCGTAAAAGGCGATTAAGGGACGTGGTAGAGAATGGGCAGCAGCGTTATTTATGCATTTTAACACCATACTGCGATCGTCAACCCGTCTGCCAAGCGTGGCGATTATGGCCACCCCCCCAGCAGTGGACGTCTTTCGGTTGAGATGATGATGATGATGTAATTCGTACATATCTAATGGTAACATGATATAAATTCCAAACGAGGACCATCACTTACCGTTGCAAAAATTTAAAAAACGTTTCACAGAATCACTTTTAGATAAATGTTATTATTCTGTGCAGGACTTTTTAAATGATAATTGTTTGTAATATACGCATGCGGCGTCAGGTAACGGCAGGTTGCGACGGCAGTACGCTAGCATAGGATCGGGGAGGAGAAGCATTGCAAGCAGGGGTGTACTGTGCATTTCCGCACGCGTTGTCCCATCAGCATCCAATAGTGGGGCGGCAGCCGCTGCGATTTGCGATGCCACGCAAATCATCAGTGTGCGCTGCCAGGCGGCAAATCCACCTTGATTGCATCCCGCACCATCCACATTCATTCCGTGAAGTAAAAGAACAAAGAAAATATATTTATTCATAGAAATCACTAATTAAATCAGCAGTGGTGGCCCAGTGGTAACGAACCCGATTTACAACCAGGGACCATTTTGGTTACCCATTGAAAGGGTTTTCTATAGGGTTTTTCGAAGCGGTTAAACAAAAACCCATACGTTATGGGTAACCCTTATGAACGGCTTAAATAAAATTTTGGTAACCCATTGAAAGGGTTTTCAATAGGGTTTTTCTAAAATGGTAACCAAAATAGTCCCTGGGTAGATTAGAGATAGAATTGAGAAGCGAAAAAAAAACGGCGCGCGCTAGTGCCAATGTAAACTTCGGCTCCGTAATTAAAATTGTTTTTAAATTATCTTAATCGTTTTCAAGTGTGAATAAGTAGTGAAATAGCATCAGTGTATTCCGATAAATAAGTGACAGTGTTAGCAAACAATCCTGTCAGAGAATAACAGTGATAAAAGTAAAACTACAAAACAGTGTAAACATAGTGTACACAAAAGTAGAAGTTTCGTTAAAACATAATAATCTTTGTATAAATAAGGATTAAAAACAAACAGTGCTAAAACCTGTGACTATTTGATTGTATTACATTAAAACAACTTAAAAAAAGCAACAAAAACAACTTTTTTCCAATCGCGGTCACTGTAACAACAACAAGGAAAAAAAACGGTCAAATTAAAATTCAAAAATATCAATAAAAACATAACACACTTTTCGTTATATAATATAACGAACGTTTGGCTAAGCTGCCAAACGGTGGGCCTCTTTTTAAGAGCCGTGGTGTACGCTCGTGTCCCGAGTTCAAACCCAGCCGAAGCAAAGTTCTTTTTCCTAATATTTCTCGAACTTTATTAGCAACAAAAATGGAATTCTTAGAAAACATTACGTTTCGGATGAGAAAACGTGCCACATCACTGTCAAACGATACAATAAACGAAAGTACGCTTAATAAATCTGCGAACTCACCGCTTGATGGCACATCTAGTAGCCTACCTCCTAATAATATATCCGATGACGAAAGCGACGAAGAAATCTTGCAGCTAAAAAATGAACTACAAAAAGTTAATTTACAACTAAGCGCTGCTCACGAAGAAATTAATAACTTATCATTAGAAAACATGAAGTTAAAACAAGAAATTAAAAATTTGGATGCAAAGCACAAGATAATGAAACAAGTAACAAGTAAATTAACATCTGAGATAACTGTTACCCCAAAGAAAAAAGCCAAAAACATACTGGCAAAGTCCAGTGCAAATGCTCCTACTACTCCTCCAGAAATTGATATTTCTTCACAGTCACCAGCAACCAAGAAAAAGCTCTGTGTACAAAAAAGACACACTGAGGCACTTCAATCCCAAGAAGCTGAACTGTCTAGCAAGCCTAAAACCACCAAACATAAGCTATTTATTGTGAGTGCAAATAAAAATAACATGATTTTATCTATAGCCGAGAATACATTTCAAAACTCTGAATTCTGTCATTACGTTTCCCCGAATTGTGGCACGGAGCAGCTTATCAACAACTTGGAGAAGAAATTAATAGAATATACAATGAATGATTTCAGCATTATTTTAATTGGAGAAAAAGACTTCCATAAAACTGAAAACTATGTGGATATAATTATAAAACTGAGAGGAAAATTGCAGAAAATACAGCACACGAATATTATAATATGTGTTCCTACCTTCAAATTAAGTGATCATTCAACATTGTTTAATTGGCGCATAGAGACTGTTCGCGACCTAATTAATTGTAAGGGGTAAGAGAGGTGCGGGGGGTGCGCGGAGCCCGAGCCTTCAACGCGCGGGCCCCGGTGGTGCCGATTGAGCTATAGCAACCGCCGCACGTCTCTTGCGCTCCGTGTTTTATACTTGTACCCCCTTGTTTTTATAATAATATACCGTCAAGTGCAATTTGGAGTTTCACTTAAAAACCATCAACCAGCAGAAAAGTTTACAAAGCTGGTCATTCGAACCGGATCTAACTGAATTTACCGGACTCCGAAGCGCATGATGGTGAATACAAGAAGCACTACGAAGAGGCAAAAAGAACTCGATGCCGAGGCTGAACAGCGTCAGCCCAAGCAGGAGAGACCATCGCTTAATCTAGTTCAAGCCGAAGAATCGCCGTTACCTGGAAAATCACATGAACACACGAAGAATATCTGTGACAAAACAGTTATTATAGAAGTGGGTAGTGTGAGCAAAAGCGAAAAACGAAAATCACTACACTCTAAGGTGGCCAGATCTACATCCTCATCCGTTATGGCAAGGAAAAAGAAACTAGAACTAGAAGCGGCAGAAGCTAAAGCCCGCATACAAATGGAATTAATTGATAAAAAATTAGCGGCGGATCTGGAACAATTGGAAGAATACAGTTCACAATCAGAAGGAAGTGAAATACACACACACACAGAAGTTGAGAAGTGGTTAGAACGCAGTCAGCAAGAGCTGGAACCGCAGTCTGTGCCGCAGAATGGTAACAAAATGGACAGACCGCACCCGCCGCCGCCAGCCCGCAGCGGCACTGAGGACACAATTCACCTGCTGGTGACTGCACTGAGGGAACTAACCGCTGTCTCCGCCGCTGGTGGTTCCGACGCCAGAATGCTGAGCCGATTATGCACACCGCGTGACTTACCTTCGTTCTCCGGTGACCCAATGGAGTGGCTCCAATTCAAACAGGCGTACGAGGAATCAACACAAGTGTGCAATTTCAACGCTAAAGAGAATCTGTGGAGGCTACGAAAATGTCTTCACGGATCAGCTAAAGAAGCAGTAACCGCTCTGCTAATCGGAGCCACCTCACCCGACATCGTGATGTCCACGCTAGAGTTACAATTTGGCAACCCGGACATTATCATTTCCAAGATAATACAACATGTCAATAAGCTCGCGCCAATGTCTTTAGATTATCACAAAGACTTAGTGCCATTTGCAATAAAAGTGAAAAACTATGTGGCAGCAGTGTCAGCTATCGGCCATGATGAGTACCTGCGGGGGATGAATGTGGTTTCCATAATATTGTCCAAGCTACCTACTGTATTGGTATCGAAATGGGTCGATTACAGTTATCCACTCATCAATGAAGGCACAGAACCAAGGCTCGTTGTGCTATCAAATTTTTTAAATGAAGAAGCTATCAAGTTATCAAAAACTGCCGTGTGTTTTTGACTAACGCATATTGTGATAGTTCTACAAAACGTAAACAAAGTGACTCACATTACCGTTCACAAACATTGTTAGTGCAAAATGAACCCAGTTAAGATAAGTGTAAGTTTTGCCGCGTATCTAAACATAAACTAACTGACTGTAAAAAGTTTAAAAAGTCATTACGAAAGGACCGATGGCAATATGTGAAACGTTCTGGACTATGTTATAAGTGTTTAGTGTCGCGTCATAACAAGGAAACGTGTCCGGCGGCTCCCTGCGATAAAGACAATTGTGGCCAGCCGCACCATCCTTTGTTGCACTATAACTGTACGAACACTAAATCTAATAATCAAGCGAGTGTAAACATCACGGAAATAACAGACAATGAAGTGAATGAACCGCGTTCTGAAGTCGTTACGCATATAAACATGAACTGTACAAGTACAATATTGTTAAAAGTTGTGCAAGTAAATATTCACGGACCTAAAGGCATAATTAACGCGACAGCTCTGCTCGATGACGGCTCGACTGTGTCATTGATAAGCGCGGGGCTAGCCGCGCGGGCCGGGGTGCGTGGACGACGGGAGTGTATGCGTGTGCGCGGTGCGTGGGACAATACTGAGTTAGTGTGCGACACGCAGGTGATTAATACAGCGTTGTCAAATCAAGATGGAACAATGTTTACGTTTAGCGCGCGCAGTGTAAAAGAACTAGATTTACCGAGGCAAAGTACGAACTTAGTTAATTGTGATAAGTTTACGCATCTACAAAGACTGAAAAGTGACTTATGTTTTGGATAGTCTAAGCCTGAAATATTAATAGGGCAAGATAATCTTCATTTGATATTACCATTGGAAGTGATAGTCGGTGGTCTGAATGAGCCCTGCGCCACCCGCACGCCGCTGGGCTGGTGTGTGCACGGCAAGGCGCCTACGAGCGTGACGTCACCGACGTGTACGCCTCATGCAACTTTATTGATCACTAATTATGGAAACAGTGATGACGTCACCGAGAACAAACGGTTGCTTAATGAATTACACGAAGAGGTTCGCCGTAACTTCGCCGTAGAATCTATGGGGATTTCTGCTAAACCGCGGCTGAACTGCGACGATGAACGCGCTCGTGAACTGCTGGAGCAAACTTCAACTCTCGTTGACGGCAAGTGGTACATCGGGTTACCCTGGAAGGACGAAAAATGCATAATGCCTGACTCATTCTCTCATGCAATGTCACGTCTTAAAAACGTCGAACGAAAAATGAAAAATGATGACGGGTTTAAACAAAGATACGTGGAACGGGTTCAGCACCTACTAGTTAACAACTATGCTCATGAGTTGGCTGACACGCAAGTTACCCCACGAACCTGGTACTTGCCCCACTTTGGAGTTGATAACCCGAACGTAAAACAAAACTTCGCCTAGTATTCGACGCGGCAGCTAAGACGAACGATTTGTCCTTGAACCATTATTTATTGAAAGGCCCCGATTTGCTGACAATTTTTGGAATAATGTTACGATTTCGTGAGAATCGGGTAGCCGTGACGGGCGATATAAAGGATATGTTCCTGCGAGTTAAAATTAGACCTGAAGATCAAGATGCACTTCGATTTTTATACAGAAGTGAACCAGAAGGGCCAGTGAAGACCTTTGCTATGTCGTCATTGATATTTGGCGCAAATTGTTCGCCGTTCATTGCGCAATTCGTGAAAAATAAAAACGCACAACGCTTCGAGTCAATATATCCATCAGCTACGCAAGCTATATATCATCAACATTATATGGACGACTGGATCGACAGCCTGCCAGATGAAGACACTGCTATCCAGCTACATCACCAAGTAAAAATGATACATCAACAGGGAAACTTTGAAATACGAAATTTTACAAGCAATAGTAAATCGGTACTTGATACTCTGCCAAAAGAGACCCTCGGAGAGACAGCCGTAAGGTTTAAAATCGGCGAGCAGTACCAAGGCGAGCGAACACTCGGCCTATTATGGCGGCCCGGTGAAGATACTTTAGGCTTCGATGTATCATTTAAGAAAATACCTATAAATATAATTAGCGGCAAACAAAGGCCTACTAAACGGGACATGCTTCGAGTGGTAATGTCAATTTTTGACGTTTATGGATTTCTTTCGCCATTCACTATAATCGGAAAAATTATGATTCAGAATACTTGGCGATTAAATCTTACCTGGGATGAACCGATACCCGATGACGTATAAAGCGAGTGGTGTAAATGGATTAACCTGCTAAAAACATTGCATAACGTGAAGCTGCCTAGATACTACTGCGACGCCGCGGGTACGAGCCGCGCCGGCGGCGGCGCTACGTGCATCAAACCGGTTTCTCAGCTGTTGCCGCGAGACGATGCGCCCGCGCTGTTATCAGTATCCGCCGCTCCGCCGCGTATGAATGCTCATTATTCAAATCTACAACTACATATATTTTGTGATTCATCGTCTAAAGCGATGTGCGCGGTAGCTTATTGGCGCTGCAATGGACATTTTAATGTAACATTTATAGCAAGCAAATGCAGAGTGACGCCTAATAAAAATATATCAATACCAAGATGTGAATTACAAGCTGCTGTTTTAGCAGCTCGACTGGCGGATGTAATTACTAAGGAACACAAAATAAAACCTGAGCACAGATCGTTTTGGAGCGATTCTAGTACTACGTTGCACTGGATAAGAAACGCAGCGCGTACTTATAAACCGTACGTAGCACATCGCTTAGGCGAGATTGATGAGTTCACGCTTGCTAATGAATGGAGATACGTACCTACAAAATTAAACGTTGCTGACATCGGTACGCGGATAATGTATGATTGCAGTATCCTGGAAAATGAATGGCTTAAGGGACCTACCTTTTTGCGTCGCGAAGAACGTGACTGGCCGACCGATGTACTGAAACCTGTAAATAAAAACGATTTGGAATGCGTAAATATGATACAAAATGAAACAATATACTTACCTGTACCAGAACCAATTAGGTTTTCCTCATGGTTGCGCCTACTTAGATCTACTTATAATTATGGTACTTACCTTTATTAACCGATGCAGGAAACTTACCGATGATAATGACACTAACATGGAGTGCGCTGAAAATTTATTGCTGAAGTACTCACAGGCTCAGTCGTTTCCACAAGAAGTGAATAACCTGAAAAATGGGAAAAATATACAGAAAAATAGCAAAATACTTAACTTGTCTCCGTTCCTTGACGAACACGGAGTCCTGCGCGCTGGTGGTCGCATAGAAAAAGCCACTGATGTTTCACCTAAAACTAAGAGACCTGCAATTATGGATGGTCGAGATTATATCGCACGGCTAATTGTTAAACATTACCACATAAGTGCCGCACACAGTTATCAAGAAACAGTTGTGAATAACTTAAAACAAAAATATTGGATTACCAGAATGAGATCTACTGTGAAAAATGTTTCATCCAAGTGTATGATCTGTCGGATTAAAAAGTGCAAACCTGAAATACCTAGAATGGGAGATTTACCTTATGCTAGGGTGGCCCATCATCAGCGTGCATTCACATTTTGTGGTGTTGATTTATTCGGCCCTATGGAAGTCACTATTGGCAGACGTAGAGAGAAGCGGTATGGCGTACTGTTTACTTGCTTGACCGTGAGAGCTATACATCTGGAGACAGTCGCATCGCTCACGTCCGATTCCTTCATAATGGCTCTCCGTCGCATGGCTGCGAGACGAGGCTGGCCTCAGCAGATGTTTTCTGATAATGGTACGAATCTGCGAGGTGCCGATGCAGAACTCACGAGATCATTGCAAGAACTTGATGAAGAAACGCTAAAGAATGCAGCCATGAATCAGGGTACCAGGTGGACTTTTATTCCCTATTATTTTATTTTATATAATATACCGTCAAGTGCAATTTGGAGTTTCACTTAAAAACCATCAACCTTTAATAATCTACTTCATTTAGACTTGCAAACGTACAACTATGCAACGGCGTTTGACTCTAATTTAAACTTGTGTTACGATTTTACAATGTTCTCTAAGTTTAGTAGGAAAATAAACGATCGTAGTATGCGAAATGTGTTTCATAATCTATTGGTAACTATAGCTGATTATAATTCATTTTCTCAACAAGAAAATATAGCTGACAACCAAACAAGCATATCGTCTCCACGATGCGATTTTTTTCTTTAATCATATAAATATAATGCATCAAAATATTGCCGGTCTCTTAAGCAAGTCCGACTTACTGGTTATCTATATACAGGAATTGTTAAGTAAACAAATTAATTTAGATGTCATATGTATAACCGAACATTTCATAATGTCTGGCCAAGAGAAACTTTTACATATACCAAATTATAAGCTAGCGGCATGTTATGCTAGACAAAACATTAAGCGCGGTGGAGCCTGTATCTTAGTTAAAAAAGGCGTCGAATATAAAGACCTGCCTGACATTATAAGTCATTCGGTAACAGGAATTATAGAATGTTGTGCAATTGAATTACCATCACAAAAACTTTTATGTGCGGAGATTTTAATATAGATATTATGAAAAAAAAAACAGAATTAGCATGGATTTTGAATATTTTCTGATGAACTACAATTTGAAGCTAGAAATAAATAAACAAGAAGAGTTATGGGTATGACGGTATTGCAACGAATGTTATAAAATTTGTCTGTGCTACTATAGCTAACCCTCTAAGCCACATTATTAACGCAAGCATATCCGCTGGAATATTCCCCGATAGTCTTAAAACCACAATAGTTAAACCACTCCATAAGAAGAACAATAAAGAAGACATGGCTAACTTTAGACCAATAGCTTTAATCCCCGTATTTTCCAAAATAATTGAAAAAGTAATTTATGAGTCATTTTATTCATTTCTGTCAAAATACAAAGTATTATGTGAGGAACAAAAAGGTTTTCGTAAAAATAAAAATATAAATATGGCCATATACGATTGAATAAATAAAATAATGGTTAATATGGATAAAAAAATACCAATTTGTGCCATTTTTACCGATATGACCAAAGCTTTTGATTACGTGAACCATGAAACGCTTTTGGTCAAACTTGATGCTTACGGTATACGAGGGAATGCTCTACGTCTAATATAATCGTATCTAAGTGGACGTCTTCAATACACAGAAATCTCTAAAATATGCGTCGAATCAAAACGAGAGCTTAAATATCTATCTGGTCCTAGGGAAATTAAATATGGCATTCCGCAAGGTAGCGTTCTAGGGCCATTATTATTCTTACTGTATATAAACGACCTACCTCGACACATCCCATACCCTTGTGTGTTATTTGCCGATGACAGTACGATCCTAATAGACTGCCTCAACAAAGAGCTTTATGAAGAAGAAATAAATAATTCTCTAAAATTAATAATAAACTGGCTCAACGATAATAATCTTATTATAAACCTCAATAAAACAAATATAATGCATTTCTATCAAAAAATTCTTCCTTTAAACCTAAAAATTAATTATAAAGGACAAACTATTGATAGCGTTAAAGTGGCAAAATTTTTGGGTATTTTGATTGACAGTCAATTAACCTGGAAACCGCAGGCTGAAGAAGTTTGCAAAAGATTAAGCACGTCTGCGTATGCTCTCTACAATCTGTCCAAGAAAGTTAACGTTGATACACTAATGGTTGCATATCACGGTTTGGTGGTCTCTGTTCTAAGGTTTGGTGTAGTATTCTGGGGTAATGGTTCCGAAAGGGAGTCTATATTTAAAGCCCAAAAACGGTGCATACGATCCATTTTTGGCCTCAAGGTTACAGATAGTTGCATTCCTTTTTTCAAAAAACACAAAATACTAACTTTTCCTAGTATATATATTCTCGAAATAGCTATATTTGTTAAAACTAACGAACATCTATTTCCGGCATTAAATGATACGAGGATGCGAACTGCTGCCTTGAGATCAAAATATCAGAGTCTATTGTTTACTGGTAGATACAACACTGCTTTGCTTAAAAAAAACATTATTGGTATGGCACCTATTATATTTAACAATTTTCCAAATTGTATTAAGGATCAGCCCTTAAAACAATTCAAGAAATTCCTGTCGTCGTTGCTGATAGAGAAATGTTATTACTCTGTTACCGATTTTCTAAATGTTGAATTGTAATATTTGATTCACCTTATCTCATTTATTATGTATTACTCGTATATATTAGACTTAGCTGATCAATGATCTCATTTTGAATATAAGTACGTACCTAGTTTTTAAATTATCTGTAAGTTAACAAATTTTTGTATGCCAACAGGCAGAATGTACTGAAAATATATCTAAAACTAACACCATCATTGTAATACCTGCATTCTACACAAATAAAGAAATTATTATTATTAAATTGATCATGCTACGCGTGCTGGGCGGATATCGAAATAACATAATATTATGATTTTCTCATGTTACTGGGTTTCAAGTAGGTATAGAACCCATTGAATGGGTTATCATGTAGCCCTTTCACTGGGTTTCAAGTATAAAACCCATTCAATGGGATATCATGTAACCCTTTCAATGGGTTTTTAGTATAAAACCCTTTCAATGGGTTACATCATGATAAAGGTAACCCATTGAATGGGTTACCCCTTCGAAAGGCTAAACTCTTAACCAGGGTTGTACGGTCTCTGCTTACAATTTGTAAGTCGTGGGTTTAAAAACCAGCCAGGCGCTTTACTTTGTGTAAATAATTTCATCACCACTGCTCTCAAAACGGTGTAGGAAAACATCACCAGGAAACCGGCATGTCCTAGAACCAAAAATTCGAAGACATGTGCATCTATCAGCCCGCACTGGGCCCACGTGGTGGATTATAGCCCGCTCTCTCTTGAAGAGAGGAGGCCTAATGTCTCACTCAGCAGTGGGGTAATTATGGGCTGATTATGCTATACTACAGATTAAATAATTAATGAAACAGTAATTAAATCATCCCACACAACTAAATACACAACACCCGTTTGTGTTTCAAAACGTATTTATTTAATTGTCAATTCGACACCTACACTAATGAACTGAGTGCTATATTCGTAGCAAGTGCTACGTTCGAGCTACGAATTACTACGCCGTAGCAATTACTAACACGTAACGTTTATTTCATACATTCTAAATTAAATATATGTTTTTGTGTATGTAAATTGACGTCGCGCGTCGGTAATATGTAAGCGGGTATTACTTTAAATAAGATTATGCGTATTAGCATAATTGATTTGGTCGACATTATTGTAATAATGTTTCGTGTATAATTTGATTTAATGTTATGTTTATTTAATTTTATGTAGGTTTCGATAGGTTAATAGAAACTGTTTTGTTGGGTTTGTTTTTTAAAACAGGCATAATAGAGACATTTTAGCGGTCTTTAACCAATGACGTATTATAAATAGACGCGTCATACACGAACATTAGTGCACTTAAAAACAGCGTAAGCCATGAATGTAGCTACATACTTGCGTACAATCATGCAGTGCGCGAAGAAAAGGAAAGACCTATACCGATAACTATTGTTAGAAAGAGATAAACATACATATTTAGTTACGTCACTAGCTGCTGCATGTTCATTGGCGCGTACGCGTCGGTCGCAGCAGTCAATGATGTATTACCTTTATACCGTGGCAAAGTAAATACCAGGCAGTTGCCTGACATGAAATTAGTCGCACACCATCCAGTGACGCGCCTAAACTTCACAATCACTCGCAATTCTCAGCAATTATTTGTGAATAAAATGCCTTCCGGTGTACAAATTACACTACTACTGTGGGATTACGGAAAAACGTCACATTTCATGCATAAGTACTTATTGTATTTTTTTATTTTAAGAAAATGTTGTTTTGTTTTGTACTTGTACAGCCAGTCAGCCATTTTTCCTGACTGCTGCGACCTACGCGTACGCGCCAATGAACATGCAGCAGCTAGTGACGTAACTAAATATGTATGTTCATCTCTTTCTAACAACAGTTATTGGTATAGGTCTTTCCTTTTCTTCGCGCACTGTATGATTGCACCGCAAGTATGTAGCTACATTCATGGCTTACGCTGTTTTTGAGTGCACTAATGTTCATGTATGACGCGTCTATTTATAATACGTCATTGGCAGCAGTCAGGAAAAATGGCTGACTGACAAGTAAAAACGTTGTTTTGTTTTGTATTGTACAAATACAAAACAAAACAATGTTTTCTTATAATAAAAAAATACAATAAGTACATAAGCATGAAATGAGACGTTTTTCTGTACTCCCACAGTAGCAGTGTAATATCAATGTACATCGTGTTTAAACACGGGAAGGCATTTTATTCACAAATAATTGCTGAGAATTGCGAGTGATTGTGACGTGTAGCCGCGTCACTGGATGGCGCGCGACTAATTCCTCTCTGGGCAATTGCCTTGCATTTACTTTGCCATTATTGAGCGCGGGTAACGCATCTAAAGCATCACATTCACCGCATCATCATTGTCTTAAACGTGTTTTTTTTTTAGTGCCTGTGTGTCTCATACATGCGCATACAGTACAACGCCTTGCGTGTCCGATATAAGACTGCATTCAGAGTGCTGATGAGGTCATGGCCATGAGGCTGGTCCGAGGATACCGCACGGTCTCCCGTGAGACGGCGAGCTTCCTTGCCATGGGATCTGGAGGCAAAAGTTCTCGCGCACATCTGGGAGTGGTGCGTCGTTCCGTAAACGTGCGTAAATTCCGCTGCCTCGAGAAATTACGGCACAGCGGACAGAGTTCCAGCGGGATCTCATGGTGGCATGGAGGGTGCGATTGTCGCAACTCAGCACTGGGCACGCCACAATTGTGGCGATAAGTCCGCCCTTTGAGGAGGCTGAGTTTGGCTAGAGAGGTGCCACGGCATCCAAACCTTCCGCTGACGCAGGTCCTCACCGGACACGGATGTTTAGGGAGGTTCCTGTTTAGGATAAAGTGAGAGAAACGCCCGGGTGTTACCACTGTGTGGATCGCCCGAAGGACATGGTGGAGCATACAGTGGAGGTCTGCCCGGCTTGGGCGGAGCACCACCATGTCCTCACTGAGGCGATCGGCAGCGGCGATCTCTCGCGTCCGGCCCTGGTTCAGGCTATGGTTCGGAGCGAGAGTGCATGGGAGGCCATCACCTCCTTCTGCAAAGCAGAAATGCTTGCGAAGGAGGAGGCGGAACGCGTGAGGGAGAGGCAAGGTTCGCGCCCTCGCACCCCTAGTCGCTGCAGGAGACGCCCCGGGCGTCGGGAGTCGCAAGCCGATTTCCGGCCACCGTAGGCGCCGGCTTGCGGATGGTGAGCGATGGGTAGCTTGCCGTCCGACAACGACCAGGCCCGGGTCGACGGCGCGTTGTGTTCCACGCGCGCCTCAAAGAGATGTCAGCACCAACTAATGGGGTCCGTTAGGGCCAATGCCTGCCAGGGTTGCGAGTTTGTCCGAAAGGGATATCGCCCTGGCACACAGGCAACGGAAGGAACATGGGTGTGTGTTAGTCAGTAAAAGTCTGACACGCCCTCCCGCTCCGAGAGCGGGAGAAGTTATTTGATAATTTCCCATAAAAAAAAAAGGTTGCTGATGTGGCTCCCCTGATTCTGCAGTGCATCAGGGATGTTCGCCGAGTCGCATGTAGACTGTTTATATTCTACTATGCGGAAACAGTGTACATTTTTAACGGGCCAAGTGCGTGTCGGAGCACGCCCAATGAAGGGGTCCGTTTAGGAATGAATTTATCCCAAGAACAAACTTAACATTGTAGTTGAAAAACATCTTCTCCCGTTCCGCTTCGGCCGTCAAGGAAACCAGGGTTTCGTAACTGGTTTCCATGAAGGCTTTTTTTATACTACTATACAACCTGTTTTTTTTATATCCCATAACTCTAGGGTTATATTTTGTAGGTAAAAATAATACTAAAACTCCTAGAATAGGTGGTCCAAAAATGCATCGTTTCGGAGATATCATCAATCATAATTAATTTAGGTCAAAAATTGTCACTTGCGAGGTTGCCAAACTTCGCAAGTGAGTGAGAGTGTAGTAAAATAAATAGTAAAATAAAATATGTAGGTATGTTGGTATCGGGGCTTCCCGGCGGCAGCTAGTGAAGGGACGAAAGAAAATGCGACGTTGTCATATTTCACGTAAGGATGTTTTACATTAATAATCGTGACTTTGCCGAATTATTTTGTATGAAAAATGAAAAAAAAAATAACGAAGGATTGGAACATAACTCATATGTCAGTTGATTCTTTGATATGGCCTCAATCATACCCTAGAGTTATGGGATATCAAAAAAAACACGTTGTATAACTAGTTTCGAAGGAGTAATTATCCAATGTCCCTTAGCCACCTACGAAACTGTCTACGAAAGAAGAAAGCGAAAAAAGTTAGTAGGTACATTTTTTTTGTCATTCTACAATATAATTGAGAAATAGATATTGAATTGAATATTGAATTGAATAGAAAGCATATTTGTACTATTTATATCTTGTTTTATTTACAATATAAACTAACTACTATAGTAACTACTACTACGCCACGATGAATTTTCCAACTGCAAATGTAAGACTGTAATGTCCAAAAAAAAAGTTATAAAACTACAAATTAACGATTTTCGGACTTCTTCCTTTACTTGTGCTGTGATAACTTAGTTCTTGGCAAATTTCATGATTCTAAGTCAACGGGAAGTACCCGATTTATTTGCGAGGATCAAAATAATTATGTCGCATAAATCGTCGTATTTTTATTGCATTGACTTATAAGCTTGATTTTTTAGAGCTCCAAGGAACCGTAGAGCTACGGATTTGATATTAATTTCAACTTGTTATCTTCATGCGTTCCTGAGCAAATGGGTCTTGAGCTTGACAAACAGACAGACGGACAGCGAATTGATTCTATAAGGGTTCCGTTTTTTTCTGAACTTTAAAAACACAGCAAAGCTGCTTGACGGCAGAAATATCCATGGTGGCGGTACTTCCACGGACGAGCAACTTCACAAAGATCTCTACGAGTAATAAAATCTATAAACCAGGTCATTATTCTACAAAAATTGTAAGTAACAACATCTCATCGCTACTTATATCATTATTATTTATCCTACAAACTATAATAATTATGGTTTACTTCTTTAGTATAGTCGATCTCGAAATTACTTTATCACCTTGATAAATATCACTTGTCCGTCATAAAAAGACAAGGTATAATTTGTCTGTGACAGTCAGATAGTTTCAACCTTAGTGAAGTTTAAATTTTTCATTTGTTAATTATTATTATAATTAAAAATAAATTTGGCCCGTCATGGGACGACTGGCAGATGTGAACATTGCACTAAACACACATTTACACACTTCTGCATATAGACTGTATAGTGGCCGATCGCCACGTGGCATGCGTCGCCCCGCCAGCAATCGGTTTTACGTGCGCCTTAGATGTTTCACATCAAAAAAAATTTTGTTTTGTTACTTTTACAATATTTTTAAGGAGCAACATGTATCTTTCACATAATTAATTTATCTGTCATTCTTTCATTTTTAATTATTTTTACCTATTGTGGCATAGTTTTATTCTAGGTACATCATCTTCTTCATCATCATAATCATTCCAGCTGAAAGACGTCCACTCCTGGGCATAGGCCTCCTCCAATAGGAGGGGGTGTTGCCATAATCACCACGCTTGGCAGGCGGGTTGGCGATCGCAGTATGGTGTTAAAACGCATAAAGAACGCTGCTGCTCGTTCTCTAGTAAGTCCCTTAGTCGCCTTTTACGACACTCACGGGAATAAATATGATGGTGCTATTCTTTACGTCCGGCACCACACGGAACACAATCTAGTCTTCACATATCATTATAAAATTAAATGTATACAAAATATTGGTAACATTTTAAAAGAGTAAGTGTGGAGTTTCTTTCCCATATGTAACTATCTTTTAGAAAGGGCAACTAGAATCAATTCAAATTTTTTTAACATTTTGACGTTCAAAAGTGCCCATTGAAATAAAATATGTTTTGACTTTGACTTCTGGGAATTGTTGTCAAAAGTGATAACGGAATTACGAAGTCGACTATAATACTTTATAGTACATTACAGTGAAAGTTATCGTTGTTAGCCTCGCAAAGGACGCTCTTAAGGACTTAAAAACTATGCAACTTTGTTTTATCTTTGACTAACTTTTGTCGCAGTTTAAGTACTGCGGTCTAAGTTATGGGTTAAATGTGTTATATTTAGTTGGTGGTTGAACAAGATACAGGCTGACATACCCAACACTAAGTGACGAACTGTGCTGATCGATGCTGTGTGGTGGCTGTACAAGAGCGAAAATTATTTTATTATGCAATTTGACACCCTAAGTCAATTTGCCGTTTTATTGCCTTTACGTAACTCAAACTCAAACTCAAAGCATTTATTTCAATTAAACCATTGACAGGCACTTTTGAATTGTTAAGAAGTCGGTCAGTTACAAATATGACTAGTTTCATATTTGTAACTGACCGACTTCTTAACAAATAGTAGGTAATAATTGCCCATTCCAAATAGTAGGTTCCTATGGAGAAGAACGGGCAAGAAACTCCACGGACACTCTTTTAAATTAAAATATTGATACAAAATATTAGTTACATCATTCACATTGAAGTTAAACATGTGAGAACGATGCAAAACGTCAGAAGCGTCCGTGATAAAAAGATAAAAAACAATTCAAAACTAAAATAATTTAAAATAAGCCGTGGCAGCTAAGAGATGACCAGTCCCAACTGACAGCGCCCGTTCCCGGACATGACGCATGGATCAGCACCATTCAGCTCAACCATTTTGAAGGGAGCTAAATGATCCAACACACACGCCACCATCAGCAAGACATCTGAGTGAGCATCACACACTCTCAGCCACCAGGGCACATTCAAGTCAATGAAAGACATATTACCCGGTAAATGGTAGCTCTATTGTATGTACATAGTACTCACACCTGTGATATGCAATTATATAATAAAATCGTACAACTATCAAAAAAGGACAGTTGAAAGTCAATTTATTTCACTAACTTTCCCTAATGTGATAGAGACATATGAATTAATATCATAGTACATTATGCAACGTGTAACTGAATTAATACATAATATGAAAGTAATTTGTTCAGAATCGTTTACTGAATCGATTTCTGTCACTTTTATTATAGGTAAGTTGTTATTTTTTTTTTCTAGTTGGCCCCCAAAAATTTGCCCCGTATTTAAAATTCATATAAATACGTTACACGACACAGTTTGGGTCACTGAAAATCATAATATGTGTACCAAATTTCAACTTAATAGCTCAAGTAGATTCGGAGCAAATCGGCTCTGACAGATGGACAGACACACAGGCAGACAGACAGGCAGACTGACACACGAGTGGTCCTATAAGGGTTCGGTTTTTTTCTTTTGAGGTACGGAACCCTAGAAAACGTATTTCCTCTGCAGTGGGAAACACCACATCATCAAACAAAGCAGCATCTATGACAAAGGAGGTGGATTGATCAAATTCTACAGCGAAGTGACAAAATACTAAATCCTTTACAAAATCATGAACAGCAATTCACAATTCAACGAACAAAACATAACCAAATCGAAACTTTAATCAGTGCTAATGTCCCACGGTAATGGGTTTCACCGCAGAACAGGTGCTTTTTAAGCTAAATCACTGGTTGGACATAATAGAAGATTATCGGTTCAACGAGCGACCGCGGTTGGACGCGAATGACCGCAATAGTATTGTGTGTGAATCTATGTTTATGAAATTTGTAGGCGTGCTAGCTTTAACACAGTATTTTAGTGTTTTGTCCATGATTTGGAAAAAATACATCATGCATTTCCGCAATCCGGGAGAAGTAGAGGATTATGTCGGACTCGTATCAACAAAACCACAGAGTAAGTAGCTGTGCTTAGCAAATGTGGAGAGGTTCCGAGTTCCCACCATACTGCACATATACCTATAATCTGGGAACATGGTCGTTTCATGTGTTCGGTGTAAACGAAACGAGAGCAGTGTGGTACGAGTTTTTAGGTCGTGGGTCCAAACCTAGGCATGCGTTTTCAATCAATCAACTCAGCCTATCACAGTCCACTGCTGGACATAGGCCTCTCCCAGCCTGCAGCCCTGTCCTGCACCTTTCGCATCCAGTCTGACCCAGCCATCTTCTTAAGGTCGTCGGTCCATCTAGCTGGGGGGCGCCCCACACTACGCTTGCCGATACGCGGTCTCCACTCCAGGACTCGTCTGCTCCATCGGCCATCGGTCCTTTGATAAACATGGCCAGCCCACTGCCACTTCAGTTTGCTTACTCTGCAAGCTATGTCGGTTAATCCGGTTCTTTTCCGGATAATTTCATTCCTGATTTTATCCTTCAAAGAGACTCCAAGCATAGCCCGGTCCATAGCGTGCTGGGCGACCTTGAATTTGTGAACCAGCCCGACTGTCAGTGTCCACATTTCGGCACCGTATGTCATGATGGGCAGGACGCACTGGTTAAAGACCTTAGTCTTCATACATTGCGGGATAGGCGACGAGAAGACTTGACGCAGTTTTCCAAATGCCGCCCAACCCAACTGGATCCTTCTGTCGGCTTCTTTCTCAAAGTTGTGTCAACCGAGCTGGATGACTTGTCCTAGGTAGACATACTCCTTCACAACTTCGAGAAGCGACCCTTCGATGTGGATTGGACTCGGCAAGACGTGCGTATTGTACACGACATGCGCTTTCATCATTATCATTTCAGCCGAAAGACGTCCACTGCTGGACATAGGCCTCTTCCAAGCACCTCCACTTCGACCGGTTCTGTGCTTCCCGCATCCAGCGGATACCTTGTTCCCACAAGGAGGCCTTCCAACACTACGTCTTCCGGCACGCGGTCGCCACTCCAGAACATTTCGGCCCCATCGGCCATCAGACATGCGCTTTACTTTGTGTAAATAATTTAATCTCCACTGCTCTCAAAACGGTAAAAGAAAACATCTTGAGGAAATCGGCATGTCCTAGAACCAAAAATTCGAAGACATGTGACATCTTCTACTAACCCGCACTGGACCCACGTGGTGGATAACAGTCCACTCCCTCTCGAAAAGAGGAGGCCTGTGTCCTAGCAGTGGGAACATTATAGGCTGATTATGTGTAAACGAAATCGTATTTGTAATGGTAAAATACATTAATTTAGTTCAAAAGATTTAACTTAATTATAAACCGACTGCGATGTGTAAATATGACTGTACGCTCATGGAGATGTATGACTAACAAGACTTACCGATTTTACCAAGACTTACCGCTGACAAAGTTTAAAAAAATGATTTTTAAACTATTACTATTTAAAAGATATTATACTATTAAGGACTACTTAGAAGATAAATCACTAGAATCAGTAATTTGTAAGTTGGATTAATTGACATCGCTGATTGTGAAGACATTTGCACGCCATGTTATGGCAGGATATGCTGAAACAAATTTACTGTAACACCCTATGTACCATATTCTAGCAAATAAATATTTTTGATTTGATTTGAACAAAAATTAAATTGAGAGTAATATTATAATATTATTATTAAAAAAAAAAGAAAGACGATCCAACCCAAGTCTTTGCGAAATTGTATGTAAAAATTAACCCGAAGATGCTTAACATTTTAATACCTTGGATGTACCTTAAAAGTATGTGCCAGAGGGATTATTTTAACAGATCCGTCTGTAGATTCGTCTAAAACTTGTAGGTACGTTCTTTTCTCTTTCGTTTTTATAGATAAAATAAAATAGCCAGTCGTGTTCAAACACGGTAAAAAAAAACAATTTTTCTGATTCTCTATAATGTAATAATTATAATCATCATAATAAATTATTATTATCTTTTTTGTTGTAATAACAATCCGCAAGCAAAAGGTTCAATCGTCAGCAATATGCTTAGGTCCCCCCTAAGCATAATGCTGATGTTTGAACAATTTGCTTCTTGTATATTATATGTCAGTAGTTTGTGTATGTACCTACTACTACTAGCTGTAATACTTGAGACAAGAAACGTTTTTTCAATTCTATTCTTTTATTACAAAACAAATGAAAATCTATACAAATATCAGCTTTTTATTAAATGCAAATGAAAGTATAGTAATTATAATCATAACAACAATTAATAAAAAATGTCTGTCTGTTTGTTCAGGTTAATCTCCAAAACAGCTGGACCGATTTTGACAGGACTTTCACTGGTGCTGATTAAGTGCTGTTATAAGGAGTAAATTTACTCTACTTTCATTTTTGAATAAGCCACATGGGTGAAGCCGCGTGCAGCAGCTAGCCTTAAAATAAAATCCAATCAAATTAAATTATATTCATGACCTTTTTAAAACAACTTCAGTATGAATATTATTTTCATTATAAGTTCTAAGTGAAGGCTGTAATTGTCTTTAAATTCTCAGAATCTTGTTACAATACTCGATTTGAAGCTGAAAATTGGTTCAAAGTTTTCTTGAAAGATTTTATGTGACTGTAATTTCGAAATACTGTAATTACATTTAAAATGGTTAGCGAATAATTATTAGGAAAACTGATGTTATAATAAAATCTGCTATTTTCAACCAGAGCGCTTTTTTTCTTTTTCAAACAACGCTCGATGTAAAATCTTCACGTTTACGTCAAGTGTTCGAAGCGATTTGATCTATTTTTGAACAGAAAATACCATAATCCTATAGCATTTTTTCTTTATTTATTGGAACAAGAACCTTTCAGCCCCATCGGCTATAAGTTCTGCGAGCAATGTGCCCTGCCCACTGCCCCTTAAGCTTGGCAATTCTTCGGGCTGTGTCGGTTACCTTGGTTCGACTGCGGATCTCTTAATTTCCAATTCGATCACGTAGGGAAACTCCAAGCATAGCCCTCTCCATTGCCCTTTGGGGGACGCCTTGCTTTTGGCGACCACCTACCGGAAGACGTTGGAAGGCCTCCTACAAGGTGGACCGATGACTTTGTGAAGGCTGCAGGTATCCGCTGGATGCGGGAAGCACAGAACCGGTCGAAGTGGCGGTGCTTGGGGGAGACCTATGTCCAGCAGTGGACGTCTTTCGGCTGAAATGATGTTGATGATGATTGGAACAAGCAAAAGAAGTATCATCCATAGATGTTGTGTGTAGGAAACTTAGTTAAGATCATGAGCAAAACGAGTATTTTTCAATTACAAAATCGTTTTAATTTAATTTACGTTACGTTTATCCCGCGCTTTCATGCTGGCAGGGAGTCACTGCCGAAATTTTTAACATACCTACTAATCTACGTTTTTTTACAACCTAGATAGCCCTTAGCATAACCATAGCTTATTCAGCCAGTATTTTTGAGAGCGTCAACAGGACTGATATTGGCCTATACATTATCAACACAGTTTATGGTCCCACCCTTGTGAATTTGATGAACTAATAGACTTCTTTGGAGAATCCGGGAATAGTCCCATCTTGAAGCTTAAATTGCAAACATAAGTTATCGGCGGTACCAATACATCTAAAGAAGCGGGGATAATATTCCATCCCAGCCTATGTATGACATTGATATTACATTATGTGATTACCTTAACTCACATACAGACTTATTTTATTTTATTTATTTATTTAATTCGAACACATGATTCATATTGTTGTTAGTAACACTTATAAAACTATGTTAGAACAAAAATAATAATAATAATAAATCTAATTTAAATATTTAAAACGCTGTCCGTTCCCGATGCTGCACCCGACCTGCAGCTGTGCATACGGGTCCAGTGCCCCAGGAACGGGCAATCAGGTTTATTCACAATTACCTGCTAATGCTGTTGGTGCTCCCCCGAATTCTTCGCATCAGGGATGCTGTTCGTTTTCGCATAATAACTTGAAAGCTATCTGTGTGTGCTTCAGCAAACATGTCCGATGCGCTACAGAACCGCGGGAGCCCCAACAGCACCCTAAAGGCGTCATAGTACTGAACTCGAAGAACGTTGTAGGCCCTCTGCGTATATCAAACCCACAGGCTGCACGTGTAGAAGGACTGACAAAATGCATTGAACAGCGTGAGTTTCACTTCTCTAGTACATCGTGCAAACCTACGGGCCAGCATATTACATCGGACCGACAACGCTCTTCGCTCCCTTTCTATATCACTGTCATCATTCAAGTCCTCATTCACTATGTGGCCGAGGTACCTAAAATGCGACACTCTGTTTAGTGGCACACCATAGAGAAACACTGGAGGAACTGTCTTAGGCTTTTTAGTACCTGCCCTAAACACCACAAGCTCACTCTTCCGTACATTGTACAATAAACCATGTGACGTGCGGTACCTCTCACATATCTCAAGCATCCTTCTGAATCCATCAATCGAGTGACTCAGCAGCACCATATCATCTGCATAACTTATACTATTAATCATTTCACCATCAATAGAGCATCCGATACCAGTGCTGCTGAGCTCCTCGATCAACTTATTGACATATAGACTGAAGAGCGCCGGGGAAGTCAAGCCTCCCTGTCTTACCCCACACTCCAACCCATACGCCCCAGACAAGACACCTGAACTACTAGAATCAATTCTATTTTTTGTAAATTTTGACGTTCAAAAGTGCCTTCTAGGTGCCTATTTGAAATAAATTGTTTGATTTGACTTTGACTTTATGGCACAGTCATTTCGTAGATGAAGCTTAAATTCCACATCACCTTCGTCGACCATATGTAAGTACCTATAACGAGTGAATTGGCAGGTGAAATAAGTGTCATGATCTCATCAATACGAGGCGTTTCAGGGTTAAAAGGCGTTTTATTTGGTTCATTTACAATTTTCGCTGGCATGTTTTTACCTATGTTACTGAAGAAGGCACGGAACATACACTGTTTAGGGAAAATGTAGGGTTGTAATTTAACTTTAGCAGTTCAACGGTACTAGAACGTGTTTGACCAGTATTTGTTATTTGTTTAAAATGTTTTCCATAGTGCAAAAAAAATAAAAAATAAAGAAGAAATTTATACAACATTATTTTTAACATATGCGAAACCTGAATAAAGTTTGTTCAGAATAAGGAATTGAATCGATTTCAATAATTTTTACACCATGTTATATTTTGTCCCAAAAATATTCAAGTTTGATGGAAAATGTTATCACCATTTAATTACTTACAATACAATCGTCGTACGGTTAGGTACTTACTGCCAAATTATTATCAATGAGCGCAAGACGACCTTGGAGGCGCGGGGGCGCCGTTAGCATGTTTTTGTACGGACGACCCGGTAACATAACAACCTTTATAACTTTGTGATTATTCATGATACACTTTTGAAATTTTGTACATAGATTCTTTACATAAAAATACTAGACACGTGTTTCGGGTTTCGCATATACTAAAAATAATGTTGTATATTATGTATACATTTGTGAATATTTTTAGACTTTTCAAGCTTACTTTTCTCATAAGTTCTGTTTAATTTACGGAGTAGCGTACTCGTATTGCAAAATTTTCAATACCGCATAGAGGATACCTGTAGTATTTATAACACTCGGGTAGGCGTGGAAATAATTCAAAACGGTTTAAATGCAATCACTTATATTTCCTCGATTTTGCAAATTATAATCAACCTCATGCCAAGGCGCGACTAGTTTTTATCATCGCTGGCTGGCTGGCGTGGCGGCAACTGTCACACCCCCCACTCAGGTCTTGTGGTAGGATGTGACGTCATGGTTATGGCGGTTTGGCTGGCTGGCTGTTACTACAGTGGCGACATCTTTGGCGGCGTTACATATTATAATTATTATCTCGTGATTTCTTAGTATTTGTGTTCAGTTTATCTCGGTGATTGATGAATTGAAGTAGACCTGGTGTTATCCACAGTTTAATAGTATTTTTTTTCCTTGGTACGTTAATTTTAATTATAATATAAATTAATTTATTGATTATCGTTTGTTCTTTTGTTTTGATTTGGTTTTATAATTTGTCTTTTATTTGTTGATTATTGTTTTGTTTAATTTGCTTTTAATTGATTGACATAAGACGGTTTTATGTGTTTTATTTATTGATTATTTGTTTTGTTTAATTTGCTTTTAATTGATTGACATATTATGGTTTTATGTCTTTTACTTATTGATTATTGTTTTGTTTAATTTGCTTTTAATTGACTTAACCCTTTCAGACCTGACTTTTTTGATTTTCTCCTACGGATTTGAGTAAATTTTCAGAGTTATAATAGGTATTAAGAAGTAGGAAAAAAATAATAATAAAAATCCTGGAGGTCAAGTTTTTCGGAAAAATTTGTTTTTCTTTATGTGCACAAATGTGGCCATCCGGCTTTAATTATAATTACGGTTAATGTACAGGGGATTTTTCATCAATAAACACTGTTGATATACTATAGTTTTATTAGAAAAAACAATGAAGTAAATAAAAATTAAATCAGATCATCCTATGGTATCGTTATTATATAAATAAAAAAATACTAGAAATAGAAAATCCTATGTGTGGAATGCCAAAAAGCAATTTTTATCCTTTGTTAGGCATAAATGCACTTTACACTTGATGCACTTTACACGGGATTTTCCCTTGCATCCTACCATTTTGCAGCGTGTTCCAGCCCCGTCATCATGTGCAGGAAGGTGTCCAACCCCGTCACGAGCTATTTCAGTCGCAGGGCGAACTTCTCCTGGTCTTCGGGGAATAATTACGGATGGCGTCGGGCTACTGCCACTTGGACGGCCTCTTTTAGCGACACTAATCTGTTTATTTCGCAAAACTAAGCTTTCTGCTAATCTACGACGAAAGTGTAGCAAAGTGAATCGTTTGTTTATCGGGACTCCGAGTAATTCATTGTCAGTCTGGTATTCCCGGAAAGCTTGAACAACTGCAAGATCTGATGCGTGGAAAATCATGCGTAGAGGCCATTTTTTGGATTTTATGAATGTCCTATAATAGCTCATGAGTTGATCAAGCAAGTCAACTCCTCCCATCGCATGATTGTACTTCTTCACAATTTCTGGCCTTTCAACTTCAACAAATCGCCTCTCCTTTTTACACCATCTTCTCACTAAATCCTTTTGCCCAATACCAATAAAATTGGAAGCCAGGTGGGTAATTTTGTTATCCAACCACTTGACTACTGTGACATCGCCATCATGACTACTTATTTCTTGTACAAAGCCCCTCGGTTTCTTGTTGGTTTCTTTATCAGTTAGAAATGATGGACTTGAGAATCTGTTGACGCGAGCTGTACATGCAGCCATGATGCCTTTCTGTTTCAAAATTTGTAGAAGATGGTATGATGAGAAGTAGTTATCATAGTACAGCTCGTGGCCTTTGCTTTCTCCAATTCGCTTTGCAAGCTGTAACACTACAGATGCACCATAACCGATTTTCTTTACAATGTTATTGTCTAATTCTGGAGACGAACTTTGGTAAAGAATAAAATCATAGGCCTGACCGTGCTTACCGCATAAAAAGAATAATTTCAGGCCCCAAGGACAAGGTTTCCCTTTTATATATTGCTTCGCCACATGTTTCCCGGTAAAAGGAACCATCTGCTCATCAACACAAAGTTCTTTCTCGAGTGGTAGTTCCAAACATCTTCTCTTGATGGTATCATAGATCGGTCGTACTTTGTAGAATGCATCTTGGCAGTTTGTCGGTATGTTTGTATTGTCGACAAGGTGTAAATTGTTGCGGAGCTCGAAAAATCGATCCCTCGACATATGTTCTGAGAAAAGGGGGATGCTAATATTAGATTCCCAATACATTTTCAAGCAAGGGTAACTAAATACTCCAGTAGCCAAATGTAATCCAAACAAAACTTCCAATTCTTTTGCATTAGTAGGCCTAAATCTAGGCCTGTGTGATTGCACTGCGTATAAATTCGTCATTTCAGCCATACTGTGAAACAACTGTTGCGGAACGTACCTGTGATAATAATCGACAGGAGCTTCGACTATGGGGTCAATAGCTATTGGTGGACACCAGTCTGATGGGATAGTGTTTTCCAGCTCTCTGTGCCTCCACCTAATTCTCGCCTTTGGTGTCAGATTCTCAAAAATATCTTCATTTGAAGAGGCTGCTCCTGGTTGACTCTCAAATACTTCATCAAAAATGTCAGGAACTTCATGTATAGGAGCCGGTTGGACGAACATGTTGTCTACAGAAATATTATCCATTTCATCTTCATCAGAGTCTGGGGGGAAGATCTCCCTTTGATTTTGGTTAACTGCATCTGCACCGAATCGAACAGACCGAGATTCTCGAGCAAAACTACCTCCATTCCCATCGTCGTCATCTGAAGATAACTCCAAGTCTGAGAGATTTCCATCACGAAGAAGATCCAAGGCATTTCGTGAAAACATTATTCGTTGTAGACTTATTCTGAAAAATACGTATAAAGAAATGTTAGATAATGTTTTCCTGATAAAAATATGTTGCAAAAACAACGTAAAACTACATTTATATAAAATAAACATATTTCTTTTCAAATATCGTTACACTATTTGAATATTACGCAGAAAAGACAGTTGACACCTGATGGGCACATTTGAGGACAAATCGAAAAATCTATTATTTTGGTACAAACAAACAATAAATGACACATAAAATAAATCATACATAATCTTAGTAATATAACTTATTGATAAATATTTAAGTACATTCAAATTTTTCGCAAAATCATAGTATTTAGGAATAAAAATAGCAGCTTACCTGAGCGGTTCGAAACATACACGATCACTGGATGAAACTTGACGAAAAGACGTTAAAATACGATACTAGATGGCGGTACTTGTAGTGTTTTTCTTGACTTTTTATGTGACCAAATGAATACAACCGTTTTTCTGTACAAATTAACGAATGTAATACTTTTATATTTAATTATATTTTATGTCCTCAATTGTGGACGCCAGGTCTGAAAGGGTTAATATGGTTTTATAATTTATGTTGGAATGGTATTTTACAATTTTTGGTTTGTTTGAACTTTTATTTTTTTATTTGTACATCTAATACATATGTTTCATGTTTCATGCTGTATTATATTCGAACGCAATGTGAATTCTTACTGAATAAATTGTTTTATATTTTAGGAATTACTCCTGCATTGTGAGTGCGTTTACAAACATTTAAACTCACATAAACAAACAGCCAGACCCGGATTAACTACTTGCAGGTCATACAAATATTTGTTCCGTGAGGGAATTGAACCCACGACACGCAGCGCAGCAGTCCATCGCTTAACCACTGCGCCAACCGTGCCGTCTTTCTGACGAACCGTAACGAATGTCAAAGATCCACGAATGACAGTCGGGACCAACGGCTTAACGTGCTTTCCAAGACACGGCAGGGTCTCGGTATGTAAAGATGGTCACCCATCCACGGACCAACTGCGGCAAGCGTTCCTTAACCTGATCAATCGACCTGCGTGTGGCTATTATTACTTAGCCACGAGTCCCTACTTTTGGCATACAAGACTATTAGCATTATTTATGTTAGGTTCCCACATCGTGACATTTAATCTAATTTTTGTATAGATTTTATTACCCCATCATTTTGATTTACTGCGTTTTCAGTAGCGTGTGGTTGCTAGGTATCCGTTATATAATACTGGGAGGTTATTCACTTTACTCAGTCAACATTCGGTTAAAACAATAATGTCAAAATCAATGTTGGTTAAACATATCAAAGCTTGAAGACTATCGCAGTTTGTCTTAACACTACGTATATTTATGTAGAATAGTTTTATGCATCAGTTGTATTTATATGTTTTACACACTCGTGCGGATCACAAAAGAACGAGTTTTCAAAGTTTAGGTTATCAAGTTCATGATTGAAGGAAAATATCTTGAGGAAACTGGCATGTCCTAGAACCAAAACTTCGAAGAAATGTGACATCTACAAACCCGCACTGGGCCCGCGTAGTGGATCTATAGCCCACTCCCTCTAGAAGAGAGGAAGCCTGTGTCCCAGCAGTGGGCACATTGTAGGCTGAATATAACATGTGTGTTATGTATATTTGCCGTTTGAGTTTCAAATTAACACCAAAAGAGGAAACATTGATTAGGATAGTCTCGTTATTTAGGATAGAATCGCTTTTCTGTAGATATAATGAGGTTTATGTGTATGTTATATTATATTTTAATGTGGAAGTAATGTTATTTATCATGTGAAATATGTTAGTAGGGTACAAACAGAGTTGTGTTTAAATAAAATTAGTTTGCAAACAAGGCTACTACTAAGCGGATAGCAGGTTTTGCTTAGTTCGCACTGTTGAAAATTCAGCGAGGACTGGGCGTAAGGTAAGCGCCGTCGTACCTGTAGTGGGTTTCCCAGGGATCCGATGTACGTCACGGTGTTCAAGTTCGGGTATAGGCACTCCTACTACATCAATCAACTCAGCCTATCGCAGTCCAATGCTGGACAAAGGCATCTCCCAGGCTGCGCCACAACACCTTGTCCTCCGCCTTCCACTTCCAGTCTGTCCCAGCCACCTTTTTAAGTTCGTCGGTCCATCTAGCTGGGGGGCGTCCCACACTACGCTTGCCGATACACGGTCTCCACTCCAGGACTCATCTGCTCCACCGGCCATCGGTCCTTCGACAAACATGGCCAGCCCACTGCTACTTCAGCTTACTTACTCTGCAGGCTCTGTCGGTAACTCCGGTTCTTCCCTTGCAGATAACTTCATTTCTGATCTTATCCTTCAGAGAAACTCCGAGCATAACCCGCTCCATAGCACCTACTACACAATCTGCCTATAATGTTCCCACTGCTGGGACATAAGCCTCCTCTTTCATTGAGATCGAGTGGACCGTAATCCACCACGTAGACTAGTGCGCATTGGTGGATGTCACACGTCTTCGATTTTTTTGTTGTGTGGGTCCTAATGATGTTAGACTGTTTTTATTCATTCGGATGTACTTTCGGTATCTGTTTTTGGAATATTTCTAAGTTTGATTTCCGACGACCGTGACTTATGTTGGAGATCCTTATACTTCTTCTTCAGGGTCTATACGTAGCCTCGCTGTTCCTGACGCTCTTTCGTGAGATCTTCTGCCTCTTTTTTTAAATCTCCTAACTTTTGGTTCATAAACGACATTGATCGCTCGATCTCTGCATTGGTTTTGCAGATTTCAGCGTTAGATTCCTCGGGGTCTACTCCGAACATAAATCCAAAGTATCGACCGAATGTTCGGCCGTTTCGGCTACGGCTACGGCTAACTATCGCTGACTATGGCGAAAAAAAAAAAGAAAAGACAGACGAAGAGATAAGCCAAAGTCAAAACTGTGACTGTCGGGTAAGGACTCAAAGTCAAAAAAGGAAACTTTGGAAGTTATAAAACTTCCGAACATTCGGCCGATACTTCGGTTTAGCGCTTCGGAGTAGACCCTCTGTATTTCATGCCTTGGACTTTCATTTCACTTAAGTCTGTTACTATTTTTGCCATTAAGGCGGTTTGATTTTCTAACATCTTAGTGATACGAGTGTCTTGTCCTTTTTCCTTACTTGCAATTAGGTCTTGAAAAACCTGCTGAACTTGAGGCTGAGGCAAATATTCAGGTCACGGGCATTTATTTATATTTGAAACTCACTTATCTCGATCGCTGAGTTGATGTCCAGTTCAGACTGAGCCGGAGTCAGTTTAATGTTTTTTGACTTCGGAGGAGCTCGCTGGACACCAGCCATAAGTGATCAAGATAGTTGTTAACTTATCTGTTATAATGCAATTTATTTATCTCGTTCACTTGCAGTTGTTTCTCAATATACGACCGATCAACGATCCGCTGCGCAGTTCCAACGTCGTAGGTGGCTGGAGTAGCCAATACACAGCTCGTAGAGGCCCCTTAGCACGTCGTAGCACTTGCGGATGACGTCGTCGGACGTAGCGCATAGCTATTACAAAAAACTTGCTACTAGCGCAATGGCTACGCGTAGGAGTCACTAAAGTAACCGTCATGAGAAGCTATAAATACATAAAATTGCAAATTATACAACTATCAACTTTAAACTCAAGATATCTAAGTTGATTTATGAATGAAGAAATTATCGCTAAACCTCATAAAATAATTTTAGTTGCAATGGAAACTGAACCATACGCAATTTCAGTTAAAGTTTTAAATCCCAAAGTATGAAATTTATCTCGTCTCATGGCGTTGACTATAGTCTCCATCACCGCCACGCCGCGAGTTCAAATCGGTCACTCAAAAATGTCAGAAATATTTGTATCCCTTTCTAGGACCGGCTACTGCGCGGTACAAACAGGTATGAAGTCTACGTGAGTAACAAGGAATGTAAATCACTAGTTTCGACCAATAACAAATATTTAAATTTCACAAAATCCACGAGGGCTCGACACACGTCCATTCATAAAGACGCCGGGCGACCAAACCAAGCGGTTGCTGTTATATTGCTGCAGTCAGAGGTAAAAATTAACTGAGATGGGACTATTGCGTTGTACTTCTGCGTGTACGTTAATGGAGTCGCAACGCAATGTTACCATTTTATACCATGACTAATAAAATTATTATTGTTCTCTTAAACAACATTATTTTTAGTATATGCGAAATCAGAATATATTTTTTTTTCCGATATTGCTTGCAGTGCATAGTAAGCAAACTGAAGTGGCAGTGGACTGGCCATGTATGTTGAAGGACTGATGGCCGATGCAGCGATGGAGCAGACGAGTCCTGGAGTGCAGACCGTGTATCGGCAAGCGTAGTGTGGGACGCCCCCCAGCTAGATGGACCGACGACCTTAAGAAGGTGGCTGCGTCAGACTGGATGTGGAAGGTGGAGGACAGGGTGTTGTTGCGCAGCCTGGGAGATGCCTATGTCCATCAGTGGACTGCGATAGGCTGAGTTGATTGTTTTTTTTTTTTTTATTTAGGTTTGATCGAATAATCCTGACTAATATACAACTTTGTTTTTTGTATATGTGAAACCTGAATATCGTTTGTTCAGAATAAGGAACTGAATCGATTTCAATAAATTTTTCACCATGTTATATTTTGTCCCAAAAATATTTAAGTGTGATGGAAAATGTTATCACCATTTAATTACTTACAATACAATCGTCGTACGGTTAGGTACTTACTGCCAAATTATTATCAATGAGCACAACACGACCCTGTAGGCGCAGGGGGGCGCCGTTAGCATGTTTTTGTACGGACAACCCGGTAACATAACAATTTTATAACTTTGTGATTTTTCATGATACAGTTTTGAAATTTTGTACATAGATTTTTTACATAAAAATACTAGACACGTGTTTCGGGTTTCGCATATACTAAAACTAATATTGTATAATAAAGACTGACGAATAAACTAGTACGCGCTACTTGCTGCGCCGCACCGTCTAGTCTTGTTACGAAGTAATTATAAACCACTGAAGAGGTAGGATTAGAATGACACTGGCTGATAACTGTCACTCTAGCGTCACATCGATTGATGATGTCAGGAGAGCCGCTGTCGTACCACGTCCATGATGAACTGACATATTCCGGCCAATGATGGTTTACCTTTAGATGCATTAACTGAGCTCCATAATGGCAAAGTAAATGCCAGGCAATTGCCTGACATTTACAATAATAATAATAATTATTACGTACGCGCCAACGAACATGCAGCAGCTAGTGATGTAACTAAATATGTATGTTCATCTCCTTCTAACAACAGATATCGGTATAGTTCTTTCCTTTTCTTCACGCGCTGTATGATTGTATGCAAGTATGTAGCTACAATCATGGCTTACGCTGTTTTTGAGTGCACTAATGTTCGTGTATGACGCGTCTATTTATTATACGTCATTGATTCCGGCACAATACTGATGATATTGAAGCTGCTGAACCACTAATACTATGACCACTTAAAAACCTTATTTTATTTGTCTTATTATGTGTCTTGATTTTAAAAGTCTCGGTCAACCACTGCACCGGTTGACCGAGACTTTTCCTTACGGAGGAAATATTTTATTTTTTTCATTCCATGCAAACCTTATTATTGGATAGTGAACTTGCTTACTGAATTTACTCGTACAGCAATATCCTTTTGAAAATCAAGCAATGCTTTAAAAGCTCTTTATCCACGTAAGTCACGTTTCAACTCCCATTTAATTAAGGCCCCGTCCATTAATTCCTCGTCCCCGGGCGACTTTTTCCCGCGACTATTTTTTATCGCGCACTGGATTTTCAATTCTCGGTGTTGAGCCGAGCATTGAAGGCCCAACAGAGTGCATCCCAATGCGTCTATATATGTATGAGGAGCAGGGTGTAAAGTTCACTCATCCTCCATAGAAAAGGGAGGATCCTCCGACCAGACGGGAGATGCGTCTGGTGGCCAACTGCCCGACGATTGATGTCGAGACGTTGTATATCTGCTAGTCATGCGGTAAACTCTGCTTGCGCGCTGCAGCATTATGCGTGATGTCAGTATGATGCGTAGTTCGCATGTGGCGATGTAAATGCCGCCACAAATCAAAAAAGTACACTGTTCGATTTGCAACTCTCGGCGCTAAGCAGTGCGTTGAAAATCGAGTGCGCGATAAAAAATGAGTGAGCTTTACAGTAGTCACATATGTTGTGAAACATCTGACATCTTACCTTGGTAATAAGCAACTGAACAGCGACAGAAATTAACCTCAATATTTAAAAAAGCTAAATACGGAAATGTTACGGACGTAAAGAATAGCACCATCCTATTACTTCCCGTAGGTGTCGTAAAAAGCGACTAAGGTATAATGTATACATCAACAACAATGTAAAAATAATTGAAATGCAATGAATCATTCTCTAATAATTATAAGAAAATGGGGAGCAGCGTTCTCTATGCATTTTAACACCATACTGCGATTGCCAACCCGCGTGCCAAGCGTGGCGATTATGGCAACCCCCCTCTTTTTGGGGGAGGCCTATGTCCAGCAGTGAACGTCTTCCGGCTGAAAAATATTTATTCAAACAATTATTCATTACTGGTCGCCCACTGGTCTAAATTCAACCCCCTCTACTAACAATCTATTTATTACTTACTAATTCCATGACTACACTAATTCCATGCTATTATAAAGTGCTTCCTAATTCCATGCTATTAAAAAGTACTTACTTATTCTATGCTCAAGCTGTCACCTCATGTTACACGCCTCTGTCCCTTTTCACGAAATCACTCCCACAGAATGCGCGAGGAAAGATGTTACTTACTTATCAAAAATTGCCGCGTGAAATAATCGCCCGTGGGTACGAGAGCTAATTATGTTACTTGCTGTCGAATGCAATTGGACCCTTTGATCACATTGGAATCACTAATAAAAAAAAAGACTGAGTATAAAGAACTGTATCATTAAAATGTATATGTTTTCTCGGAAACTTGGAAAAGCGAGACTTTTCACTTCAATGGTTTTTAATGGAGTGATTCTGATATTATTCTGTTTGCTTGTTTATTGAGACAGCGGTGTAGTTTAAATGCATGGACGAAGCACGTTGTAAGTAGGTCAGTGGTTTTGATTCTGGGTATCATTGAGTATCTACTTAAGGCTTTTTGGTTGTAAAACAGCTGGCTGATCATCTTACTTATCAGCTTATAAATAGCTATTTTCGAATTACTTAAATTCATTAAAATGTTGGTGTTATTGTGTGACCACAACCGCATTGCCAAAAACAAATGAAAAGTGTTCTATTTTTGAGATCAAAAGTCAACCAAAGCTTGCCACTTTGCCTATAATAGTGTCACTTTATGATGAATTGTGACGTCAGCTTGCCCGTTTTCATGAGTTGTCGTTAACACTGACTGCTAAATGTGAATGAAGAAAATTGAATGCCATACTATATTGTTGCACGGGCCGCAAAATAAGTACTAGTGCTCGAACTATAATTTATCGAAGTAATTGGGCTATATTTTTATAATCTAGTTAAAGCTGTCTCTGGCGCCATCATACAGTGCTACTGCTGTTTATTAAAATCGCTTTAATGTTATTAATGTTTTTGACTTAGTGCCCCAGTTTCAAGAGAACATGTCAGAGGGGAATGGAAAGAAGTATGATAGTCGCCACGATAAAAGATCGCAGAAGAACAGAAGAAATAAGAAGTGAAAGATATAATAAAGAATGTAAGACGGTTGAAATGGAGATAGACAGGACACATGACAAGAGACAGTTGGACAAAATGAACAAAATAATATAAAAGAATGGCAATCACGCGATGGTAAAAGGAAACGAGGCAGACAGTCAACAACATGGACAGATGACATTTCAAATGTTGGAGAGGCTATCTGGCCAAGGAAAGCTAAAGATAGAAAAGAATGGAAACAGGTGGAAGAGGCCTGACACGCTGATCACTCAACCGGGAAACTAGTTATTATATAATAATATATACATTGTATGCATAGTTTCAGCAATAAAAAGGCTTAATAATATTTTTTTATATTAATATCTGTTCAGTTGTTCAACCTAAAAATGCACCTGATTCCGTGCAAAACAACTGTTTAATAAGTATTTCATCAACACTAGTTCACTAATTTATAAAAGCCCAGTTATTCCCAAACACAATTCATATTGTATTTAAATACTGACACAAACAAAATCAACAGTCGCATATTATTAATTAGAGTCTCATTACAATAATCCAAATACAATCTCTCATATAACACATGTTCCAAAAATAAATATACGTATCAATACATAACACAATACACACACAATATTATATTATGTGTGAATTCCCCGAACAGTATTGATGCTAAAACAAAAGGACAGACGGCGTTAAACTTTGAATGGATTCAGTCACCGAGGAAATTACCTATACATATTGCGCTAACAGGAAGATAATTATGTAATTAATCATAAGTAACAAAAGAGGAGTGGTAGAATAGTGGTATCGGCCCCCGCAACTTATGAATGTTGGTCGGGGGCTCGAACCCAGCCAAGCGCTTTACTTTGTGTAAATATTTTCAGCACCACTGCTCTCAAAACGGTGAAGTAAAATATCGTGAGGAAATCGGCATGTCCTGTTTTTTTGGTGGTTAATTATCAAATAACTCTCGCTCTGGGCGCAGCGGGAGGGCGTGTCAGACTTTTACTGACTAAAACCCACCCGTGTTCCCTCAGTTGCCTGTGTGCCAGGGCCATGAAATCAATTTCGGACAAACTCGCAACCCCGGCAGAAATTAGCCCTACCAGACCCCGTCACTTCATGCTGACATCTCTTTGAGGCGCGCGTGGATCATAACGCGCCGTCCACCCGGGCCTGGTCCTTATCGGACGGCGAGCTACCCATCGCTCACCATCCGCAAGCCCACGCCTACGGTGGCCGGGAATCGGCCTGCGAGTCCCGACGCCCGGGGCGAACGAGCGAGGTCAGAGAGACTTTTGGTCAAGCAATGAGTTTAGTAAAGATTTACAGATTCCAGAGAGAGACAAATCCCCAACTAATAAAACCAGGAACTTTACTTTGTAAGATAACTTCTAGTGAAAGAGTTTACCTGTACAAGTTCTATCTATACTTATATTTTCCGCCAAGAAGCATTGTTGTGTTCCGGTTTAAAGGAATGTTGCAGTTGCGCAAAGTTGCAGCCACACGGGACTTTTGAACTTTGTCTCTTAGGTTGGTAAGGAATTGCCAATCCCTTTTCCGTCACTTCGGTGTATAAGAAATCTGACCGTAAACTAATTTTAATGATATTAAAATTAAAAGTACTTTTTGTACATACTATTTTTTGCACTTAATATTTACTTGGTTTAAGAATTGATTCAATGAATAGTGGTTGTCGCAACATTTTCGTTACGTTAAGGTCATACGTTCGTGCTAAAAAAAATTGGTCTACAAAAATGGTAGATATTCCAATTTCTAAAATCCAAAATTATAATAATCATTAGAATCATGAATACATCTCTGTAGGTACTAAGTCATATCGAAAATTCAGCGGCGATCTCTCGCATCCCACCCTGGTTCAGGCCATGGTTCAGAGCGTCACCACCTCCTTCTGCGAAGCAGTAATGCTCGCGAAGGAGGAGGCGGAACGCGTCAAGGAGAGGCAAGGTTCACGCCCTCGCGCCCTTAGTCACCGCGGGAGTCGTCCCGGTCCCGTAGGCGCGAGCTTGCGGACTGTGAGCGATGGGTAGCTCGCCGTCCGACAAGGGCCAGGCCCGGGTCGACGGCTCGTTGTATTCCACGTGCGCCTCAACGAGATGTCAGCACGCTGCTGACGGGGTCCGATAAGGCCAATGCCTGCCAGGGTTGCGAGTATGTCCGGGATATCGTGGCCCTGGCACACGGGCAACGGAAGGAACACGGGTGGGTTTTAGTCAGTAAAAGTCTGACACCCCCTCCGCTCCGCCCAGAGAGGGAAAAGTTTAATTTCCCACCCAAAAAAAAAGTGAAAACATTTAAATAAGAGATTAATGATTCTAATGATTATTATTTTATTTGTTATGGTCGCGAATCATTTTGATCAAAATACAACCTGAAAATTTTAACTTCGCAGGAGAGTATAGACATCAATGTGACAAAGCCAAAAGTGATCAAATACATACTTTCAATAACTTTTATTATCACATAGATAACAAAAAACGCAAGCCTTATCAACAAACAAATAGCCTTCATCAAACTATCAAAACAAAAAATAAAATATTACTACCACGATTGGCTCAAAAGACCATTTTGAGTACTACTACTCCCAAAATGATACTTGTCACGACTTGTTTCCAAAGGTGAACGTAATTAATTAAGTAATTATATAGTAGGTTAATAAGGTATGAATTAGACCTTCCATTATAATTTAACGTATTGAATGTAGCAAAAGGAATGAACTATTGATTGACGTCCGTTTGGTGCCGGTTGTCCGTGTGGTGCCGGTTTTAACGAATAGCATCTTCCCATTTCTTGCCGTGGGTGTCTTAAAAGGCGACTAAGGGACATACTAGAGAATGGGCAGCAGCGTTCTCTATGCATTTTAACACCATACTGAGATCGCCAACACGCCTGCTTAACGTGGTGATTATGGCAAACCCCCCCTTTAGGAGAGGCCTATGTCCAGACAGGACGTCTTTCGCCTGAAATTATGATGATTGATTGACGTCAGATGACGATCTTTAACGCTCCCGCAGACATGCGCGACGCGACTCTAACAGAACAATTTCTTGAAATCTTTAGAATGACTTGAAAACTATGTTACATTTAAAAGCTTCTTGGAAATTGTTCTACCAGAATGGCGTCGCCCCGTCGTGTCGCGCCTCTCTGATGGGAGCCTTTAGTGGGGCTGAGACCAATGTTCCAGGTTTTATGAATTCTAGTTTTTTAAGCTCTTTATACCTTAATAGTGTCATGGAATTCATTAACGAATTTATTTTAAGGTCCGAAATGAAATCGTTACCTAATATCCTCTGAAGTGAAATATAGTTACCTAGGTACTGATGAGTTGGTAACAATTTCACTTCAGATGATATTAGGTATATATCTGCCTAGCCTTTAAACTATCCCCAACTATGTTGGGGTCGGCAGATGTCAGCACCAACTGACGGAGTCCCTTAGGACCAATTCCTGCCAGGGTTGCGAGTTTGTCCGAAACGGATATCGTGGCCCTGGCACACAGGCAACGGAAGGAACACGGGTGGGTTTTAGTCAGTAAAAGTCTGACGCGCCCTCCCGCTCCGCCCAGAGCGGGAGAAGTTATTTGATAATTTCCCACCGAAAAAAAAAAATGGGTCGTCTTCTAGTCTAACCGGATGCAGCTGAATACCAGTATTTTACATGGAGCGACTACCTATCTGACCTCCACAAACCAGCTACTGGGTAATACGTCGATTATTATTTACAACCATTTACCAAATACTTTTCAAGACTTACCGCTGACAAGGTTTAAAAAAATGCTTTTCAAACTATTACTATTTAAATGATATTATACCATTAGGGACTATTTAGAATCTGAAATGTGTAAGTTGGATTAATTGACATCGCAGATTGTGAATACATTTGCATGCCATGTTATGGCAGGATATGCTGAAACAAATTTACTGTAACATTTTATGTACCATAATAAATATCAAATAAATATTTTTGATTTTGATTTTAAAAAAAGAAAGAAAATACGTTTATTTGCGGTAAAAAAAACGCAAAGAAAAAAAAAACACGAAAGATCAAGTTCAGGGAAAATATGCGTCACATTCACGCAAAACAGCCATCGCTCAGCATAATGCTGCGACCCTATGCGAGACAGAGCCTCAGCGCTGGTTCTCAGCGACAGCCGGCGCTGACGTGATGACATCAAACCTGTGCAGCATTAAATGAGGATTGATTTTTGATACGATACCCCTTGGTATTATTGGTTGTTGTTGTTAAATTAATTAAATTGTTATCATCTAATCCCTACATATTATTCCTTGCCACGTCTGTCTGTCTGAACGCGATAAATTCAAAAAGGTAGTTTTTGCACGCATTTTTTCAAACAGTTTTCACCAATGGACGGAGTGATTCATGACGAAGGTTTAAGTGGACAAATCATAAAATTTTTGTGAAATTTGGCTGTAATATGACGATTATCGTTGAAGATGTCGGAAAAAATCATGCCAACTTTTTACTGGAGTGAGCCGCGTAAACCGTAAGATATACATAAAACTAATGTTATTCAACACTGTACATCTTAAAAAGGTCAACAAAAAAAAATTGCAATAGCAATGTCGCAATAATGTCGCATAAATTGTCGTATTTTTTTATGGCGTTAACTTAGAAGCTTGTTATTTTTAGACCTCCAAGGGACCGTGGACCTACGTATTTGATATTAATTTCAACTTGATACATAAACGCGTTCCTAAGAAAAAGGGTATGACAAACTGACAGACAGACAAATTTACAATTGTAGGACTTTTTCCTATACTTGTGCTGTAAGACCTATGTCTAACTTCTAAGGATGACCCACAGCAACCATTTTTATTTTTCATAATTTGATAAAAAGATCATTGTTATTTCCGAAGTTATTTTGACAGGTATATTATTAATCCACATCCAATAAAATATGTATAATATCATTTAAATGAATGCTGTAAAAGATATCACAAATTCAAAAATATGCACAACAAAATCATTATGGTTGACTGCTATGACAGAAAAAATGGCTGAACGGAATCGAATGAAATTTGGCACACATAGTTAATAACCTTTTTTTTACACATAAGTAGTTAAAATCCTCGTGGATGTACTCCGCCCTGGGGCGGGCGGAGGGGTCTGTCAGACTCTTACTGACTAAAACCAACCAGGAACAGTGTTCCCTTCCCACATTTGCACCGGGGGATCTTGGGATCTAGCTGTCATTACTTCCGCAATCCCCGGACATAGTTAATGACCTGGATTAACACAGGATAAAATTAATACCGGTAGTACGTTTACCACTACCATGTAGGTTATGTTGTCTGAAATGGTCGTTTGAGGAAAAAACCACACAGATAGAGCGGACCTATCCAGTTAGTGCACGCATTTGTCAATGCTCAACTCAGAACTTAAGGGCTCCGTCCAGCACTGGTTCAGACCATGGTTCGGAGCGAGAATGCATGGGAGGCCGTCATCTCCTTCTGCGAAGCAGTAATGCTTGCGAAGGAGGAGACCGAACGCGTGAGGGAAAGGCAAGGTTCGCGCCCTCGCGCCCCTAGTCGCCGCAGGAGACGTCCTCGGACGTCGGGAGTCCCAAGCCGATTTCCGGTCACCGTAGGCGCGGGCCTGCGGACGGTGAGCGATGGGTAGCTCACCGTCCGATAAGGACCAGGCCCGGTTCGACGGCGCGTCGTATTTCAAGCGCGCCTCAAAGAGTTGTCAGCACCAACTGACGGGGTTCGATAGGGCCAATGCCTGCCAGGGTTGCGAGTTTGTCCGAAAGGGATATCGTGGCCCTGGCACACAGGCAAATGAAGGAATACGGGTGGGTTTAGTCAGTAAAAGTCTGACACGCCCTCCCGCTCAGCCCAGAGCGAGAGAAGATATTTGATAATTTCCCACCCAAAAAAAAAAAAAACGTTTCCGTGAGATAATTTCCAACCTACACACCTTTCCTCTCACTCTCTTTAGGAGCGATTTCGTGAAAAGGGGACGGAAGTGTGTGTATTGTGTGAGTGATAGCTTCAGCATGGAATAAGTAAGTTCTTTGCAATAGCATGGAATTAGTATCATATAATATAATTATAAGCTCAGGGGAGCGAATTTACCACTTGAGTTGACGGCTTTGTTCCAGTACTGGTACTCCAACCAGACAGGGGGGTTAACCTCATCTAAGCTCTTCAACCTGTATGTAAATGAGTTGAGCGTTGAACGCAGTAGCAGACCAGTTGGGTGCAAAATAAGTGGCGCTCGCGTCAATAATTTAAGCTACGCTGATGACATAGTGCTTCTGGTTCCAACGGCTGCCTCAATCAGGAAGATGCTGAACGTCTGAGAAAGGTATGCGGCAACCTACGGCTTGTCATACAATTTAAAAGTGAATACCTGATATTTGCTGCTCCCGGGAAACATCTAAATTACAAGCCCTCAATATCAATGGACGAACACTTAAAAGGGTCGCCCAGTTCAAATTATTTGGAACACTATGTCACCGAGGACTTCAAAGATCAGGTAGATGTATATCGTGAGCGCAGGGTACTAGCAGCCAGATGCAACACGTTGGCTCACAGATTCGCTCGTTGTAGTAATGGGGTCAAAATAACTCTGTTTAAAGCTTATTGTCAAGCGTTCTACACGGGTAGTTTGTGGGTCAATTGTACGCGGAGGGCTCTACATGCTTTTTTTTTTTGGGTGGGAAATTATCAAATAACTTCTCCCGCTCTGGGCGGAGCGGGAGGGCGTGTCAGACTTTTACTGACTAAAACCCACCCGTGTTCCTTCCGTTGCCTGTGTGCCAGGGCCCCGTCAGTTGGTGCTGACGTCTCTTTGAGGCGTGCGTGGAACACAACGCGCCGTCGAATCAGGCCTGGTCCTTATCGGACGGTGAGCTACCCATCGCTCACCGTCCGCAAGCCCGCGTCTTTGGTGGCCGGAAATCGGCTTGCGACTCCCGACGCCGGCTCTAGATGCCCTGCGTGTGCAATATAATAATGGCTTCAGGGTGCTGTTGAGGTTGCCCCGGTTCTGCAGCGCGTCGAGCATGTTTGCTGTAGCACGAACTGACGACTTTTATGACATTATGAGGAAGAAGACCGCATCCTTAATAAGCAGAATGAGGGCTAGCAGCAACAGTATTTTGTAAACCCTAGCTGAACAACACGATGCGCTAATATTTAGACACGGTCCGGTTGCCTCTGCGGCAGGGATGAATATTAATGATGTGTACTTAATTGATAAATACTAACCCTTAGTTGATAATTTTTGTGTACTAACCAGTGGACCAATGTTGTCAAACTATATAAATAAAAGCTTAAGAATAATATAAGTCTGAAATCTGAATAAGTCTGTTCTTGAGTGGCGACCGCGTACCGGAAGACGTAGCGCTGAAAGGCCTCCTACAAGGTGGACCGATGACCTTGTGAAGGCTGCAGGTATCCGCTGGATGCGGGAAGCACAGAACCGGTCGCAGTGGCGGTGCTTGGGGGAGGCCTATGTCCAGCAGTGGACGTCTTTCGGCTGAAATGATGATGATGATGAAGTCTGAAATCGCCATCCCGCCGTGACCAAATGTGGTGATCAATGCCATTGGTCAGCAGTGGGACAATAATAAGCTGGTATATTTTTTTAGGGTAGGTGAATCATGATGTAATTTTTTTTTTTTGGGTAGTTTGATGATGATTTAATTTATCTACTTTTTTAGGGTAGGTTGATAATAATGGCAAATTCCCTTCGGGAGAGGTATATGACCAGCTTTGGACGTCTTTCGACTGAAATGATGAAGATGATGTGATTTATGTACATTTTTTTGTGGTTTTAAACAAGAAATAAATAAAACAATCAAACTTGGCACGTTAAATTCAAAATCGTTATTTATTCTTAATTCCAAATGACAGATAATTACACTTTCTTATACATCACTTACGTAAGAATATATTTCACATTATTTTTATTTACATTTTAAACATTATTGTACTCAATTGGTATACTTTTCATTAATTTTTATTTATCCATTTTGATAAATATCAACTTTTAATTTAGTTTTTCAGCTGTTTATAGGAAATGCAAGCGTGATAATCCACGAAATCAGTTTAGCAATACTATCTACTGATAATTATTATTATTACTTAAAATTCCATAAATAATATAAGAGCTTATTTGTTAACTTTTATTACAAAAACCATAATTCCACTAATGACAAAGAATTCAATAATATATAACTGAAATGAAAACATTTTTTCATACCAGTAAAATTAACACATTAAACTTAAATTAATTTAAACAAATATCGCAATCAGAAATTGCATTGTTGTACAAGAGTAATGTTGGATTCTAGACAAATCATTAAAGAGTTGATAAAATTATACTGAAATCTGATACCAACCCGACCTCGAGAATAATTAATCTAAAAACTAAAACCAGACAACGACAAAAACGCCAATTAAAAAGGTCAACAAGAGAACACAGACAGACAAATTAAAAATAACATCGGTTTTCGTCTAAGTAAGCGGAGTTATGAGGGAACAGATTCATGCATACATAGTCTGTAAAAATCATAACCCTATTTTACCTTTGCCATAGTCTTTGCCTTGTCGGTTAGAGCAAACATGCTGGCTCACAGGTTTGCTCGTTGTTCAGTGAGCGTTAAATACTCTTTTCAGTGCGTACTGCACTACTTTTTACATGAGCAGCCTGTAGGCTAGATATACTCAAAGTCGTACAATGCCCTCCACGTGAAATACTCGTACAACAACGCGTTCAGGGTGCTGTTGAGGCTGCCCCGCTACTGTAGCGAATCATGGATGTTCGCGAACGCACATATGGATTGTTTCTTTGCCACAATGCGTACCGCTGTGCGTCCTTGATGCGTGGAGTGTGGCGCGACAACAACAGTATCTACAATTTCGAGCAGATTGGACTGTCCGTACGTGAATTGCTGCTGCGCCATTTCCCATGGAATGGTGCAGCCGCGGTCAATCATAATCATTTATTTGTCAGAATATGGTACATTTTATGATCTTAAGATTAGTCAAAGGTTAGTCACATTCTGCCAAGTGTGGCGTGCAAACAAAGAGAATTAAACTAGCAATTAATTAGTCATTGCGTGCAAATATTAGGTACATACACTTATTAGGTTAAAATTAAAATTTGAGGTGTGTCAGTTAAAAATTATTATCTTTACACACAATTTATTTAGAATGTCATAATATCATTTAATGTCAGAGTATCAAAGAGTTAGATGTCAAAGTATTATTTAATGTCAGAGTATCAAAGAGTTAGATGTCAAAGTTTAAAAGATTACAATTCAATTAGGATGTCAAAGTATCATTCAAATAGTCGTTTAATTTATAATAACATTTATTACAAAGCAAGTCTTTATGTTTATTTTTAAATCTATTTAAGTTTAGCTCTTTGATTGATTTAGGAACATTGTTGCGCGTTGCGTGAAGCATCGGACAGTACTGTCGCTTGTCGCTGTCTATTTTATACATACATTTGTTTAGGATGTGGATAAAATTATCTTAATTACTAAAGTAGGATAAGTTTTACTGATATCGTGGCCCTGGCAGATATCGTGGCCCTGGCACACAGGCAAATGATGGAATAAGGGTGGGTTTTAGTCAGTAAAAGTCTGACACGTCCTCCCGCTCCGCCCAGAGCGGAAGAAGTTATTTGATAATGTCCCACCCAAAAAAAAAAAAGGATAAATTTTACTAACAAATGAGTCATGGTTTCTTGGTCAAATAAATAAAATTAAAATTGAATTGAATAGTGGGGTAAAAAGAAGAAAATGTTCCTTTCCTAGGTGGTCACATTGTGATGTCTTCCGTAGAGGTTTAAATAATATTTTCATTTTCTTTTGGTTTTCCTAGTGTTAAGGTTTTTGTTATCCATTTTGCCGATGACTTTATCAAGAAAATGGATTGTCATTTTTAATAAAAAATACACTGTTCGTGTATTAATCCAACTATCTAAAACACATCATAAATGCAAACAGGAACAAAGATAAATAATAACTAACTTAACAGTAACTACACAAACTGCAGTAACCGTGTTATTTTCCGCTTAAATGTGACTATGGAGAGTTGCAAACTTCGTCGTTCTATATGCGCCAAGTTTCCCCTATCTTGACAGAATTGTAGGCACGTAGTAACTCTACACTATGTAGATATCAAGGGGCTTAAGATCCTTGTTTAAGATGTACGCTAACATGAGGAAGCATTATTATAAGACAGTTTGCTACTTAAGTCATGAAAAGGAGAACCCTCGTTATAGAAATGCTGGTTGATTCGATGGCTTAGCACGACAGGGTTGTGGCAGAGTCCGAAAGGGATATCGTGGCCCTGGCACACAGGCAACCGAAGGAACACGGGTGAGTTTTCGTCAGTAAAAGTCTGACACGCCCCATCCGCTCCGCCCAGAGCGGGAGAAGTTATTTGATAATTTCACAACAAAAAAAAATACTGAGCACGATAACCGTAGAGAAGCATTTTGTCGACGGAAGAAAAGACAAAAATTAAGTTTCTGTGTAGAAAGTAGAACGTGTTTGGTAGACAAGCGATTTCTATTAGTGTATGTGAGTTTAAATGTTTGTAAACGCACCCACAATACAAGAGAAATTCTTAGTGTGGGGCCACACAAAAATAAAAAAGAAAAAAAACTGGTGATAGTTACAGATTTGCGTGACGATCGTTATAGACGGAACCGCTTACTTAGGCAATCAAAGCTGGCCATCGATGATGTTACCTTTGTGTCGTGTCGTCGTGTCGTAGGTACGATCAAGGAACAAAAATGTTAAGGGGGATGCGCTAAGGTAGCCCGCTTCTACTAACTCTCTTCAAAAAATCCTACTGAATGATTATTTCTGAAATAATCATTCAGTAGGATTATTTGAACTTAGGGAGTTGTAATGCTGATTCAAATGATTATAATTCTGTACAGACATATTGGTTATGGCCGCGAATCATAATTAGATCAACATACAACTTGTAACTGACCTGCGAATTGCAAAAAACGTAATAAAATTTGAATTTCGCGGGCTACCTTAGCGCATCCTCCTTAAGGAAGTTTCTTTCCCACAACATACTCGTACCGAACCTTCGTTTCGACCTTGTGAAGGCTGCAGGTATCCGCTGGATGCGGGAAGCACAGAACCGGTCGAAGTGGCGGTGTTTGGGGGAGGCCTATGTCCAGCAGTGGACGTCTTTCGGCTGAAATAATGACTCGTACCGAGCGTATACCACATTTTCATTTAAGATGCAATATATAGTACGAGCGATAGCTACTAACCCAACGCAACTCCGTACTAATTTGTATAAATTCGAAAAATGTATTAATAGAGAGAGCCCTGGCACCCTTAACAGAAGTTTAATCTTAGCTTGGGTGCTGGAGGTAATAATCAGTGATTTACGCAGTTTAAAAAAACAATATTGTCATCGTATTAACCTATCGTCTTTGTATATGGTAAATTTGGAAATAAAGTGTTTTCTATTCTATTCTATAGTCGGATAAATAATACGAACTTAATAGTGAAGCCGTCGACAGTCTCGGACACCATGGCATGCATGTTGCAGGAGCGCAGGTCACATTGCTCGGCACGCCAGCATCAACGATGTTATTCGTCGAGCCCTTGTCACCGCCGGCGTACCAGCGGTATTAGAACCAAACGGATTGGTACGTGACGATGGGAAGAGACCAGATGGAATTACGTTATTGCCTTGGAAGGTGGGTAGGCCTCTGGTGTGGGACGCAACCCGTGTCGACACCCTTGCGCCATCTCATATTCCAACCACGGCTGGCTGTGCTGGCTCCGCTGCTGCGGCTGCTGAGACCCTCAAGCGGCGCAAATACTGTAATCTTATGGGTAACTACAGTTTTGAGCCGTTTGGGGTCGAAACGCTCGGGTCATGGGGCCCGAGTGTGCGTCTCCTTTTTAAGGAAATTTCTCGCCGACTGATCGACATTTCACGTGACCAGAGGGCTCGTTCTTCGGCCAAAGAATTAGCATTGCCATTCAACGTGGCAATGCTGCCAGTGTTCTGGGCACGTTTCCGGATGACAGCGATGCGGACGAGTACTTCGACGCTTAAGTGTCTTTTTTATTTTTTTTTCATGTTGTAATTTTTTTTTCGTGGTATTATCTTCTTAGTGTAAATAATTAGCTGTGTATTTATAATTAGTAACACGACCTAAAAATTAACAAAAACTAACTAAAAAAAATTAACCCTAAAAATAACCCTAAAAATTAATAATAAATAAATAAACCCTAAAAATTACCCCTAAGGAGCTTAACATTTTCATTTATTGACTCCTGTTCTGCTCACTTAAAAACCTTGGCAGGATTTATGTATCCGTTTGCGTCCAAGACAATTTTACACTGTAGACAAAAACAGTGTTTATTTGTTTATTATTTTCTGTAGTCATGACCTAAAATGATGACGTTGTCTAACGATAACTATCGTCACAACCGTGAGACCGGTACTTAATTATCACGGAAAGGTAAAACCACTTATGTGTATTGGATGTTTCTCATTTCAAGGTCTTTTTGCCCTCCTGCTGTGGAACTGGCATTTCCTTTTACGTATTATTACCATTCCATATTAATGTTTGCCATATAATGTGGCTTCGTTCTATTCGTTAGAGCATGGACATTTTTGTAGTGCAAGTCAAACGATTCACCATAATTAATGTGACTTGTCGATTCATTTTCTAGAACGGTACTCAAGCATTGATCAAAGTTGACATAATATGCTGTCGCTGAAAACCAGCGCTGGGTCTCTGTCTTGCATAGTGTCGCAGTATAATGCTGAGCGATAGCCGATTTGCGTGGATATGACGCATGTTTCCCCCAACCTTTTCTTATTTTTGTGTTTATGTTCTTTTTTGCGTCATGTCACCGCAAATAAACGTATTTTCTTTCTTTCATATTTTCAAAACTAAGTTTACGTTTCGTCGCGTATGGTCAAATTCGCAATCGGTCAAGTGACTGAAAAACCGTCCAAATCGCGCTCGGTCAAAATAGCGATTGGTCCATATTTCGAACTGTCAAAATAGTGATTGGTCCATATCGAAAATGGTCAAATTGACATAATTTCCTTTTGGTAACTGAATTTACCGACAATAGAAGGGATCTGGCGCTCAGCGACCACTGCCGTTGGCCACCAGTTTTTGAACTAGTTAGATAAAATTTAATGGTACTCCAAAAGTACATTTGATTTGTGTAAATACACAAATCAACTCCCCCACTAACCGCACGAAAACATATAGACACGCTTCACCCACAGCAATTAAGACTGAAAGCGCAACTCGTGACTAGCATTTGTTTGGAGTCGCCGAATATACACGTCTATTTGTTTAAGCTCCTGTTTTCGCTCGTTCTATGTGCTCGGCAGTGATTTGGCGAAGCTGGACCTGAACGCAACCTAGCGGCGCCATCATTAAATGATGCCCACCCATAGATAAACATAACCCGTCTCTCCACTACATATTCGGTAGGCTGAAATAATCCTTCCATATCCCAAGGTCACGTCTACCCTACCATTATCGCGCCCCCCGGTCTACTCTCTGATATACAATGGTCTCTGTAGTCTCATGAATTATGAGGCTTCAGGGGCTAGGGTGAATCTTTGGGTTCGTTTGAGCAATCGAGTCTGGTCAAACCATGCTGGGATCGGTGCATTTTATTCATTCATTCATTCATTCCACTTTAATTTAACTCCTTTAAGCAAGTAGGTGAGGTTCTAAATGATCTATGTATTGTAGGAAAGACCTATTATATGGAACGACTCATCCATCCTGTTTAACGTTACCTTACCTTTTGTTTACAGGCTTTTTGCCTTGGGTTTATTTCCTTATCTCATTTGTAACGAGATGAGTACCCTCGAACAAAATGCATTAGGAACGGCGAAATGTATGCCAGGTAAAATTTAGGTGACTTTAAAATTTTGTACCCATGTTTTCTAAAAAATACAAAAAATACGAAAATACAGCTTGTTCAATGTTATTAAAATGCTGCGCACTTTTAACTGTAGATATGTTTTTACAATCATGTAAAATGATAAAAAAAGCTTGAATCAAAATCATACGCACTTTATTGAGTACATACTGTTAAAATCAGATAGCAATTAAATGATCTATAATAAAAGCAAAATCAATAAATGCAGCTGCAATTCGAACATGCTGTAACTTTGAATGTACATAAATAAAATAACAAATCAAAAACATACTGTTAGTACAAAAATATTCGCAGTAGGGCCTGTATTCGCGCTAATTAATAGATTCTATTGATTATCCATCAATGATAAAATGGCTACGTATCCAACACTGCATTAAATGTGAGCAGCGCCAGGCCTACATAAATTATGTGCGGTAACTCGGTCAGCCTACAACAACCACCACTTTATCCGTAATCAGATTCAAATACAGCAGTAGAATAAAGTGAAGAGATAATGGTGGGTACACCTACATAGAAACAAAACACATATATAACATTTTCTGCTTTATTATTGAAACAGCAACTGCTGTTTCAATAATAAAGCAGAAAATGTATGAAAGGAACATGTAAAATTGTCGGTTTGTCCGAATGTTGCCTGTCACCTGTCGTCTATCGGTTTTATTAAATAGGCGCTAGATGATATTATTATCGAATACGTCTCACATAGATTACGTTATGCTATTAAAATTCAACGTACATATTACATTTCAGGACGATACCTGTCAGCAATAAATAAATTCCACATATGTATAATTATAACATATTACATTTCAGAGCAATACCTAGTATTAAAGAAATTCCACGTGTTAAACATAAAGCCACCGCTGACAAATAAATGTATTAACATCGGAAGGTAACGAGTACACAAAGTAAGATCAAAACGAAGTTGTCGAACATTAGCTTAGAAGAATCCATTTTAACATACCAAAAAGTAAACCAAATTAAATATTGTAGACACCCAGCAACTTAAGGTAAGAAAAATATATTCACATTCACAGTGTATGTGGAGAGTTCCAAATAGCTCTAGAGTACTATCAGAAATCGAGTTCAGCATAAACATGATTGCAAAAGTTGTTAAAATTGCGATATGGAATGGCATGTTGCCAATCCATAGTATACTTAGTTGTATAGTATCTGAATCGACCTAACAGTTGCATAAAATGGTGAACGGTGAAATACATGTACCTACTTTTACTGATAGTGCTCTTTAAAATGTATAGTCGGATGAATTGTGAGGAAATTCTTATGCTCTGAAGCATAGACCAAGACGAATCGTTGAGTCTTGTAAGAAATGAGACACATTTTTATCTTGATTCCTATCTACAGCTGAAAAATATTAACATCAGAGAGTATTGTTTATACACAGAAAATTTGTTACAACAATATTAATTACATTTTAATACAAATGACGTTATCCAAACTCCTGATGATTTTGTACGACGAGCATTCTTAGAGCGATGAGGACTACTAGCAAATGTATGAGTAAATGAGTTTGGGAAGTGGCAGCTGAAGAATTGTTGCCGTGTTGCATCGCAGCTGGGGTTTCACCTGTAGACAATACAAAAAGAATTCATGATAATCAACATTATATAAATCTAGAAGAGTCCGCAGGTAAAACAAAAGTTCAAATATAATCATCGTAATGGACCGGCGATGGATTTATGGCTTGTACACAATGTCCAATGCCCATTGTTCAGTAAAGGATTAAATGTAGCCGTACAATGGGCATAACACTCTTGTATATTTGGTTCATACTTTTACGCTACCGTACATCAAAGATTTTCTACCATAGGATAAAATATATTTCCTCCTACTGCACCAGGAAATCCATTTCATACATTAACACTATTATCGGTTCTCGAAGTCGCTACACGGAAAGCACTTCTTATAAGTCTTTTAAACTCGCAACTTCATATCTACTTTATGACTTAGAAGTCTTCATCTTCCGAATACACTTCAATATCGAAATCCTGTTTTATTACTAAAGGAACTCGTTTTAAAACTTATCTGAAATTTATCAGTCACGTCGCATCTTTATCTAGCATGCCGAATTTCAATTTATGGCTTCAAAAAGGTTATTGATTCTTACGAGTCATTGACAACATTTTAAATTTGTCGAGATAAAAATTAATATAATCGTTCTTGGGAGATATGAATTGGTATCATGACGAAGTTTATAACCTTGTCAAAGGAAAATAAGATAAACTTACTATTTTGTGTGTAAGTTACCGTAAATAATGTGCTAACACATGGCTTACATTTTCCTCTAGCCGTTTTCAACGAATTTATTATAAACTTTATTCAAAGTCTCTTAATACGCATCAAGTATCTTTACGACTTCAAGAACTAAACAAAATGACAATAAAGTAATAGAATAAACAACAAAAACTTTGTAATTATTAAGTGCCTAATTTATTTACGAACGAATTGGGTGAACATTATACTTGCCTAATTTTTTACGTTTTTACGAGTCTTTCCAAGTATTAAGGTCTTCCGCAGATCTAATTACGAAAAGGGACTTTGTTTCTGTAACTGTGTTCTATCTCGAAAATGTCATTTCACCTTTGTTTTCAATTACATTATACTCATTGGCCTTTGTAGCTACGTCGCCTAAATCTTCTCTTAAAGCAGAAACGAGATTGTGTTTGTAAAATGAATTTACAAATTTATAATTTATGCCAAGTATTTAATCAAGTTTGGGAACGAAATTCGGGTTATTGAATGAAATTTCTGATGGTTGAAGTACCTTTTTTTACTTTACCGATATTTTTGAAGTAAATGAAAAAGATAATTGTTCGCATTTTTAAGATCCCGAGAAAAGGGAGCGGAGGAATTGTAAAAGTTTGTTTACATTTTTTATGGATGGTTATAAATACAATGATGCCCTTACTTTTCCTTGTTGCCTCATTTTCTTCTTTCACTACTATTATGTTTTATAATATCATTTTACTTTTCATTTACACGTCTATTTTAGTATGAAACTACGTAATTGAAAACCTCGTTCATTGAATATTTTACCTAATGCCTGATAAAGGGCATTCCCTTTTCTAATAAAAGACCCAACCCAAACAACAGAACTGTTTGGTTAGCAAATAAATACTGAGTTTGAATATCAAATATCAAATCTAGTATCTTATGTACTGAAGAGCCTGCTTGGTTTAACCATGCAACCTTTATAAATATTTTTGACCAAGCGAGCGAAGCGTCGTATTTTATATTTATATATATTATTATATTATATATTTATTTATACAGGTCGTATTTAACAACCGATCTAGGCGAAACTTGGTTTACACGGAAACAGGTTTTACGACTCTATAGATTGTTTTATCGTCGGGTATTTTTTATTGGAGGGGTACTTCCTCCAAAAAGGGCAAAAAGGGGCTACTGGATATCTCCGCCTTATGAAATCCGATTTCAATGATTCTTTTTTTTTATTTGGTGAAGATCTGATGAGGATCTTCGGCGTGATGAGCAGAATGGCTCCTCAAAATGCAGTAAATTGCTCACTTTGAGATTTGTACCAGTGTAATCGGCCCTTTAACCACTAGATAGGGATTGATGGAGCACCTGGACCCACCTTCTCATCACAAAACTAGGCTGCAGCGTTACTTCTGCCAATTAAAACCTATAAGTTATTTTTTGTAGCTGGCCTAAAAGTTTTTACTCTTATTTTTAACCATGTTTTTAAAAAGAAAAATAACGGTAAATACTCTCATTAAGGTCTCATAGGAATTTGGTGAAGATCTGATCTTGGGGTGTGTGCAGGGGTGTGAGGTCCTCAAATTGCAATAAATTACTCACTTTCAGATTTCTAACAGTGGAATCGGCTGGTATATTAATTGTTGCAAAAATGTTTGTGCTCGCTCTGTCTACCGTTCGCAGAACTACTAGTAGGTATATGTTAGTGGCATAAGAAAATATAATCATAATAGTGATAGGCTCAAACATTTTAATATGGTTTCTCTTGACAAACGAAGACGACTGAATGACGCGATGTTTATGTGCAAAGTTATGGCCCATAAAATTGACTGTCCGCAAATTTTAAATAATTTTAACTTTCGCGCCCCCTCCAGAATTCCTCGCAATCCTATAACGCCACTCTGCCCCCCGCAGAGAAGAACGGGTTTGGGTGCTAATTCGCCCTATGCAAGGTTTTGCAGGGCTGTGAACGATTGCAGTGATCGGATTGACCTCCATTTTGACAGTTTAGGCAAATTGAAAGTCACCTTTTACAAGTATCTCCCCGAACATTGAGTTTCTTAGCCCTGCGTTATCTAACTGGGTAGGTGAATTTGGGCTACTTACTCGTATTGCATATTTTTGTATTACCTAGTTTTGTTAACTTTAGTTTGTTTTGATTTTGTTTTAATTTGTTTGTTTTAATTAATTTTTTAAGTTTTATTTAGTACAACTTTATAATAGTCTTTTATTGCTATTTTTCTTTTTGTAAGTTGCAACAATGTTTTGTGTGCATGCAAAGTTTAACTATAAGTGATTGTTACACTCTATTCTATTTTGTTGGTTCGTTTTCATTTGCATATACCAGTGTATACAATTATTGGTGAACTAAATAAATAATAAATAATAATAATAATAGACGACACGGTTGGCGCAGTGGTTAAGCGATTGACTGCTGCGCTGTGTGTCGCGGGTTCGATTCCCGCACGGAACAAATATTTGTATGACCTACAAGTAGTTGTTTCGGGTCTGGCTGTTTGTGTATGTGAGTTTAAATGTTCGTAAACGCACCCACGATACAGGAGAAATTCCTAGTGTGGGGCAACGTTTTAAAAAAAAAACAAAAAAGAAAGAAAAGAAAGAAATAAATAAGATTATGAGACAAACACTACTTCGAATTTAGAAGATTAGAAAATAATAGACAGTCAGCATGAAGAGCTGATATCAAATCAATCAAAAGTCCGTTTTTTTTTAATGTTTGATGTAAATCGATGGCCTGAAACACAGGTTTTTCATAAACCTAGTTCAGGCAGGTCTACATTACAGTTAGAATTACATTTTTCCCCGGGTGAAATTAATCTAAATCATAATTTTACTTTACTTTATACTTGAATAAATTTTATTTATTTTTTTTATTTATTCAAACTAGGCTGAGAATCAGCACTTTTCGGACGTAAAAAATAACATGAGACAGGCCCTCAAAAACGCCCACCCTTCACTACTTTCTAGTGCTTTAGCTGGGAAGAAGAAGTGGCGCAACAAACTCCCCAGCAGCACAGCTGTCTGTTCACATATAAAACTTGAATCTATACAATAAAATGTAAAATAATTTGCATTACGCAACACAAAACATTAAATTAAATTATGTTAGCTAGCACACACAACTATACAAAAAAAAAAAAAAAAAAGGTGATAAAAAGTAAAAGATAGAAGGTGCGATCACGTAAAATTTTATACATTGATTTGGTTACGCATTAAAAACTTCTAGTCTTCCATTGAACAATACTGTCACAGTACCGAACTACTTGACTGGAATCAAATTCCCGTTTCATTATATCATTTAATTTTACTCCAGTTTCGATAGAATCAAATAGATTTTTACGTGTCTCATCATCTTTTGAAGGACTATAATAATCTATAAACCTGTTACGGTAATGCCTATTTACGGAGTTTCGATCCTCGCTTATTTCACAGGCAGAAAATTGAATTGGAGCTAATATACGTCTATACTTTTCAAAGTTTTATAAAATAGTTCTAGAAGACATTGTGTTTTCAAAATCCACCAAGTTTACGGGTTTCATATACAACGTGCCGCCAGAATGGCGACATTAATTCTACACACGGGTAGGGCTAGTAGCCAGTAATCATTAAAACTATAATAAGATAAAATAATTATATTTTTTTTCTAACAAACTAAATAATAAAGCTCTCTCCTTCCTTCAATTTCCTTACTCGTTGCCAGGGACCGTACAACCCCGGTTAAGAGTTACCGAGGAAGGCCTTTCGAAGGGGTAACCCTTTCAGGGGGTTACCTTTATCATGATGTAACCCATTGAAAGGGTTTTATACTAGAAACCCATTGAAAGGGTTACATGATAACCCATTGAAAGGGTTTTATACTTGAAACCCAGTGAAAGGGTTACATAATAACCCATTCAATGGGTTCTATACCTACTTGAAACCCAATAACATGACAAAATCATAATAATTATTATGTTATTTCGATATCCACCGAGCACGCGTATCATGACCAATTCTATCTTTAATCTACCCAGGGACCATTTTGGTTACCATTTTAGAAAAACCCTTTCGAAAACCCTTTCAACGGAAAGGGTTTTCGATAGGGTTTTTTTAGCACGATATATGGGTTTTTACCCATACGGTGTGGGTAATTTTGAATGGCTTAAATTAAGCCGTTCAAAAGGGTTACCCACACCGTATGGGTTTTTATCGAAAACCCTTTCAATGGGTTACCAAAATTTAATTTAAGCTGTTCATAAGGGTTACCCATATCGTATGGGGTTTTGTTTAACCACTTAGAAAAACCCTATCGAAAACCCTTTCAATGGGTAACCAAAATGGTCCCTGCTCATTGCACGTTATAAGTTTTAATTTCATTGATGCGATGTTATGATCCGTGATCCTGGCAAATTACCTCTGCGCTACAGTTCTTTAAGTACAGGTTGCTAAAAGATGCTATTTTAGAAAATTTAATTGAAAATAAATCAATAAATAATAACGTTTAATTAAATTAAAATATCTTCTTATAACGTAAAGGCGAACCCGTATACGTGTGTTAAATTAATGTCGCCACCAAAGCCCCGCTGCCTGTATAATACAACATGTCCCAGAATTAACGCACAACCTCTTAAGGGGTCATTGTACTCATCATTATGAACAACTTTTACTATGGGACCAAACCTGAAATCACGAAAAAAAACCCATAGTAAAAAGTTTGGTCCCATAGTAAAAGTTGTTCATAATGATGATAACAATGACCCCTTAAGAAGTTGTGCGTTAATTCTGGGACATGTTGTATATAATTAAATTTTTTACCTACCTCTTTGTATGTTGATTAGGTTATTTCCTGATTCTTCATTAGGAGAAACCGAAAATAACTCAATTAGGATTATACTTGATAAATAAAATATTAACGTAAATTGTATGAAAAACAATAATAGCGTCGCTAAGAAATCAGTGAAGCACGACAAGAGAGCTGACATTGACGGCGTATTTTCAAAGTAAATGTTAAAGAGGTTTTAAAGAATAACATGAATCCACAAAACCCTTGTAACTCTTGAATGTATTCTATTTATCCGTCGTAGGTTTAGCTTCCAGCTTCAAAGGCTTACGTTGCTCAAACGACGTTCAATGTTCGTTTATGGGTGTCTGAACAAAATGTTTTGTTAAAACTTTTGTGTGCCATTTAATAGAGTTTCTTGGAAATACCTTCGGTTGTGCCCAAAGGATGGATCCTTTACACCGTTTGTCCACCACCAATGTCAACGAGAAACGAGATTATTCGAACGCTACGTCCCGGTGACGGCGACCGTTTGTCCACCGCTACCGAACCCAGCGGTTCAGTATGTTATGAACTATAGACAAAACAAAAGCCGGGCGAACGACACCCGCGCCGTTGTTTTGTTTTGCCAGCACATCGGCCCGTCACAATCTCGGGAAAAGTTCTAGTGGTCGCGCCGAACTACTCGAAAATTTGAGGATCCCGGCGCTCGGGTGATGAACGTGCGGTGGACACGCGGCCATAGTAAATGTATTTATGGCTGCTTCGGCGCCGTCATCTCATTGTCATTGACGGCCCGTTGACGGTGTCGGTGGAGACATGGCTGAGTTGTGCACACACGTTAAGAGATGTGCGGTGTTCATACAATAAATATCTGTAGTGCTGTTCTACGGATTATTTTGAAAATAAATAATGTTTCTTAGTGAGTTTTTGATCCGCACTACGATAATGGAAGGATCTTGTTTATTATTAAGGTACATATTGACATACACGTTACACCTAGATGTGTTTCCTCTACGACTAGTTTTACTTCTAAAGATAATACCAATAATGGATTCTGGTCAGAATTTTAACTTCTGGATTAAAAACGTTTTTATGTACAAATAAGGTTTATTTATATATGGGTATTAAAATAATTTGTACATAAATAACAACATATACCTAATTAATAAAAATAACAAAGTTATATCCTAACTATTCCCAAACTAAAATATGGCGTCGAAAAATTCATTCACATCGCTGTCAACTGGTAATGTACCCAAGAGACTGGCGGCATTGCCACGTTTTATGGCAATGCTTCGCCTCTGGCCAAGGTAAAAGCCAGCCCTTGGGTCACGGGAAGTGTCAACCAGCCGTTAAAAACGTTTTGATATCTTGCTATTACTTTGTTTTTATTTTTTATCATCTTCCTTACACGGTGAAGCGGTGAAGCTTGCCAATATTCCCGTTTTTAATAACACTAGGTGACATCTAAATTAATGCTTAAAAAAAAGCGTGCTGTTGGATTTTCAACCTTCGACAGCGCGCTTTTATTTAAGAATTGATTGATGTTGAAGTTGGATGTTGCTAAAAACGGTAATAAGTTGGCCACCTTAAAATAATCTTTGAGATAGTAAACAAGCAGTAGTCAAAAACCGGGATTGAGAGACATGATTAATTTTGGACACATAATTCAATAACTATATTCGCTACAGGTATTTAGGATTGAAGCCCGATTTCTAGAACGATGATCAAGCAAGTATCTCAATTCAAATCAAATCTATGTAGTTTTAATTCGAAATTCAAACTGGAGTAGTTAGAATTTTTTACGTTAACAAAGTAGGCAGTCAGCCTCAAAAAACACACATCGACAAGAAAGTATTCATTTAATTGTCTACAATAATTGTTCCAAAATATTGTATCTGGACAAAATCAAACTGGTTGCTATTTTAATTGTATAATTAGTTATTTTTATGACATTGATTTTACATCCTGTGATTACCTATACTCACACACTACCTTATTATTTTAATTTTTTTAGGAAAACATACTTTTACAATGTTTGTAAATATTTGAGCACCATGTATCTATCTCATAATTAAGTTATTTTTCATTGCTTAATTTTTAATTCTTTTAACCTGTTGTGTAACCTTTAAAATGTTATAGTAATTAGAAGTAGAACGAAAATTAGAAGAACGGGCATGAAACTCCAGGGACACTCCTTTACTAATGATTCCTAACCATAAGCGCGGGTAAGGGTAACGTATTTATAATATATTTAGTGGACATTTTAAGTAGTTATCACATCAACCCTAGTAATAATCATTGTAAGAGCATAATGCCGTAGTTATCCATAGTAGTTTGAAATGTTTTAGATTAAAATACTACGCATGATGACCCTAAGTAGTAGATAAGGTCGTAATGATTTGTAAAATATAATTTATATTAAGGTAGTACCTCATCCTAAACGTAACAATTAAAAACAGCGCATACGATCGTTATTCCTAGGCTTATAATTGTAATTTATAACAAGTTATACACATATTGTCAAAGTATATGTTTTGTGCATTAAAAAAATATATTTATCAGTTCTTACAGTGAGGCAACTATTCGTCAGAGACATAATATTAACTCAACACAAAATTACACCTGACTATACGACAAGAAGAAGGCAAGATATTGTTTACTCCGTGCCTTACTGTAAGACTTCATTTGCAAACAGATTTTCCAATTTCTTAGGACCATTCATGTATAATAAAATATCAAAGCAAATCCGAATTCGTAATTTTAATAGTCATGATTGTAAAATCGAAATTTTTAAGTTTCTTAACTCACTGAACTATGATGATACTGAAAAAATACTTAAAATTGCTAGTTAATAAAAAATCACCAATATACATTCACATTACACATTTCACGTCACTTCACACACATCGTACATTTTCTACAGATTTGATCAAGATGGACCTACTTTTAATTTTTTATTTATTTTAATTTGTATTTTTATTTACTTTGCAACTGGTTTTAATTATAAACTATATATAAATATGTGTAACTGTTTGTATGATAAAAAGTGACACAAACTTTATGTAACCAAACTTAGCATCGAAATATTTTGCATATACTATGTCAACTTTAACGTCTACCTACAAGTTTTCAAAAAGCAAACTCACTATTTTGGTTTTTTTATGTTTACCTATCTTAATTTAACTTTTGTTGTACTATGCTTTGTTATTAATAACTAAAATTATTTTTGCTACTAAAATAATCATTTTGTCACAACTCTGCTACTTTAAGTACATTCACAGAGAACGAGGAAAACTGTTCCACCGTAGCACAGTTTATACTAGTACGGGGAACAGAGTGAATCAGTTCCGTTCAACAATCTTAATAACAATGCTTATTAATTTGTAACTTACATGAATTGTACAAGGTTGTTTTATTGATTTAGCAAATAAAGATCGTTTTTTTTATTTTTTTTTATTTATAAACACACGTGACAAAAATTTAAAAGAGTATGCTTAGATGTTTTGGTCATGTTGAGAGGATGAATGAGAGACGACTTACAAAAGGTATTTACAAGGCAGGCAAGTGAGTGGAAATGCTCGGAGGATATTGCGTGGGGTATATGAATTGAGTAAAAATTAAACCTTCGAAAATATTTTTAACTTATACTCATGTTTTGTATAAAACAATTAAGAACTAATTATATTAAAATGATCAGTATTAAAATTCTTTAATCACTAAGAGCCTTCGCAGACTACAGAATTTCTATAGGCTGTTTCTATAGTTTGGTTTGATTAGGTTACTAGCGCGAACACTTTTTTTTTTTTTTTGTTCACGGGGTGGAAAATCCTAATGGATGTCCTCCGCCCTGAGGCGGGCGGAGGGGTCTGTCAGACTCTTACTGACTAAAAACCACCCCAGTGTTCCCCTCCCACACTTGCACCGGGGATCTTGGGATCTGTTATTCCTTCCGCAATCCCCGGCTAATGCCGGCCCGCCTCTGCGGGCCACCTCTAGTCTGGGGGGGGGGGATGGGGTGGGCCAACTAAATAGAAGGGTTGGTCGTAAGTGCGCATACCAGACAACAGTCGGCCGACTGCTCTCGAACGATGTGACAACGGAGGTGAAGGTTGGGTGCATCACATCCGCAGTGATAGAAAATTGTACACGATGCTTGCCAAATTACTAGATACCCCGAAAAAAAAATTGCCTTTTATCGAATCCAGCTTCAATGAACTGGTAAATCCGTAAGGCGGTCTGCCACGCGCGCACACTTTATTGATTCTTTAAAAGGTTTAATTCGATAATTTAAAAGGCGATTTTTTTTCGGATGCGATACTTACTCAGAGCTACACATTGGTACAATATTATGGAAGAAAGATTGTAGACAATAACATTATTTTTTGTCGATGTTATACATCTTTTCAAGACTGACTGTACCTCAGATTAAAAAAAAATGTACTTACTCTGGACAACATGGACAGTAACTGAAGCTGCCTTAGCATTTGCAGGCACGCAGGTATAGTTGCCAGCGTGGCGGGGCTCAGCCTTGCCGATCACCAATTCACTGGTTTGTCGGCCATTGTGAACACTAACGCCATCTGTGTGGAGGAAATAGGAGTTTTAGTACGTTATCAAGAACATGGATGATAACAAACGCATATACAGTATGTAACAAAAACCCTGTTGTTCCTTTTAGGGACGTATACATTAACCTACAAGCACAACATTGGTGAAATTATAATTAAAAAAAATAAAGCATTGGCTAGTCGAGAAGTCAAAATCAAAGAACTAAAGAGGTAAGAAATCAGTTAAACATTACAAATATGAATATTTAAATATTTATTTTAATTATTTTTGTTGAACAGTTTTTATAAATGACTTGCTTTATTACGTATGTATACCGATTCTTAAAACTTAGGTAAAAGGAACAACAGGGTTTTTGTTACACATTGTATATTTCTTAAGAATACATTTTAGAAGAACAGGGAACGTAAGAGATGTGGTCAGTATTATTATTTATATCCTACACATTATTATAATATTTTAATTATCTTAAAAGCTTCATCAAGATTTCGATACACAAAGGACAATCGAGAATCGTATTTATTTACGGAGTCGACGTACTTTTCCTTTTGATCAACAAATAACAGAAAGTACTTCATAATTTTACGTTTGATATTATTTATTTATTTTATATTACATTACATCATTCAATTGATTGATTGATGTAATCTTGTGCTTATAAGAACATTTCTAACTTCCAGCTTGAAACAGAATTTTAAATAGATAGAACACAAATACAAATATTTTATTGAAACAAAAACACAGATTTACAAAATATTTGTGTTGCAGCCATTAGCGCCCGCCGCCCATTTCCGAGAGGGGCAGACGTCAGCGTTCTAACATTTATAATACTAAAGCAACAATTAAAAAAAAAAAAAAAAAATGTTATAATAGAACCTAAAATAAAAGTAGGTTTAGGTAAACAATTCTTTTTTTAAACGTTGCCCCACACTAGGATTTTCTCCTGTATTGTGGGTGCATTTACAAACATTTATACTCACATACACGAACAGCCAGACCCGGAACAGCTACTTGTAGGTCATACAAATATTTATTCCGTGCGGGAATCGAACCCGCGACACGCAGCGCAGCAGTCAATCGCTTAACCACTGCGCCAACCATGCCGTCGATAATTACATTTAATTCCTAGAATACCTATACACCAAAATACACAAAATTACACCAAAGTGCACCAAAATTATGAAACAGCTCATAAACAAAACTTATTGCTATGGATTCAATATGGCGGTCTTACCACTGAAAACAAGTGTTATTATTTTTACCAATTTTACTAAAAGAAGGGCTGGTGGTTATGTAATAACAGCCGCACGGGTCAACCAATGGGGTTAAGTTAACGCTTGCCGCGGTTGGTCCGTAGCTTCCTTAAATACCGAGAGACCCTACCGTGCCTCGGAAATCACGTTAAGCAGTTGGTCCTGGCTGTCATTCGTGAATTTTTGACAGTCGTTACGGGTCACCAGAAGCCGGAAAGCCTGACAACCAGTCTTACCATGGGGTACCCATTAACTGTGTTGTGGAGGTCAGGTAGGCAGTCGCTTCATGTAAAATACTAGTATTCAGCTGCATCTTAGTTAGACTGGAAGCTGATCCCGAGATAATTGGAGAAAGGCGAGGCAAATTCATTTATCAGATCGATTAACTAACTTATCTACATTTTATAACAAAGTAACGATTGTTTTCGTTTCTCTGTGAGTACTACCAGTTTAACCTTGATAGTTTTCTAAAAATTATGCTAGGGATTGTGTATGTATGATTGTGTTTCAATTTATGCAGGCGTCAGTTTAGAGATGATTAAATTATACAGGGTTATTTTTAAAACGTCAATAACCTCTTAAGGGGTCATTGTACTCATCATTATGAACAACTTTTACTATGTGACCAAAACTGAACTCGCGAAAAAAAAATCAGCTGTTCCGTGGCTGTTCCCTACATTTTTACGAATTATTCGAACATAAATGTAGAACAGCTGTTTTTTTTTGTAAAAATTGTTCGTAATGATGAATACAATGACCCCTTAAGAGGTTATTGACGTTTTAAAAATAACCCTGTATATGTCGGATCCGGTCATTAGTACGGACACGAAAAGAATCGCAAGTGCGCCACTGGCGACATCACGTGATCTAGCCACACCTACAGCGCGCTTCTACAGAGTCGTGATGTTTTGAGCCCATGTCGAGGAGGACATTCAGTGTCTGATCGCATCGGAGTCAAGACGTCGCGGAACTGTTCTCAATTCGTCGTGCTCAGTTATTCTAGTGATTGTGTCAATTTGTGATTTCAATAAACGCTGTGTATCGCACGCACCCAGTGTGTTTTCATTGCACGAAACCCATCTTCTGCCCACATGATGTCCGAATCTAACGGAATAAATCCTGACGATTCTACATATTTAACATTTTTCATTCAAACTATTATTTTCTGAGCATTACATTATAAGCAAGAATGTGTCTCAAGCTAATTATAACAAAACTCTTAAAATTTCTAAAGACAAAACATTAATTTCTATAATACTCAGAACCAATCCAATACAATTGCTACCAGACTCTCAACATCTCAAAATCCTGTACTACATAAATTATTTATCTCTCAAGCTTCACTCTTTGAATTGAAATACAAGTAAAATAAGACAAAGGCGTACGTCCACTTCGAGATGTTGTAAATTAGGTCAGCCTTTTGTTTACATTAGTAGGAATGCTGTGGAGTTCTTTAGAAATGGAAGGTACTTCACGGTAAGCCAAGTGGAATTGTATTACTGTTTCCACCTTTTAGATAAATAAAATCATGATTGCGAATGGCTTACACTATAAGCCAGCAGTTATAATTTTATTTATTTTTATCTCTTCTACTTAATAAAAGTCTTTGAATCACTGACCGACAACGCACATCCTATACTCGTACCGCTGGGTGAAGCATGAAATTCTGCACCAGGTTCCCTTTACAACGAAAGTGAGCACTAAGGATGGATTAAAAAAAAATCATGACCTGCAGTAGTTAATTAGTAGACGAAAGTTTGTATTTTAAAGGCATGAGGAACATGGTGTAAAGTTCACTCATCCTCTATAGAAAAGGGAGGATTCTCCGACCAGACGGGTGTTGTGTCTGGTGGGCAACTGCCGGACGGAAGACGTCGGGACGTTTTATATATGCTAGCCGCGCGGTAAACTCAGCTTGCGTGATGCAGGATTTTGCGTGACGCCAGGGTGACGCGTAGTCCACATGTGGCGAAGTTGATGCCGCTACAGTATGAAATATCGTCATTTTTGCCGATGGGAAATTCCACCGGGCGCACGACTTGTTCCTAAATTGTTGCTATGCCTTGGAATGGCTTCCAGTCTAAATAGATGATATAAAGGACATTAACTTATTTTCTATGGTGATTTAGACAATCAGCGCATAGCTTGCAGAGTAAGCAAACTGAAGTGGCAGTTGGCTGGCCATGTTTGTTTTGGCCGATGGAGCAGACGAGTCCTGGAGTGGAGACCACGTATCGGCAAACGTAGTGTAGGACGCCTTTCAGCTAAAGTAACCGTCATGAGAAGCTATAAATACATAAAATTGCAAATTATACAACTATCAACTTTAAACTCAAGAGATCTAAGTTGATTTATGAATGAAGAAATTATCGCTAAACGTCATAAAATAATTTTAGTTGCAATGGAAACTGAACCATACGCAATTTCAGTTAAAGTTTTAAATCCCAAAGTATGAAATTTATCTCGTCTCATGGCGTTGACTTTAGATGGACCAACGACCTTAAGAAGGTGGCTGGGTCAGACTGGATGCGGAAGGCGGAGGATAGGGTATTTTGGCGCAGCCTGGGAGCGGCTTATGTCTAGCTGTGCCTGGACTATGATATGCTGAGTTGATTGAGACCATCAGAGAGGATGTGATTTTGTCAATGTGAGGACGTTGTAGGCTTAATAGACTGTAGATCTGTAGACTATTTTCTATTTTGTTAAGTACCTGGTACTTTTGACGGGCCTACGCTGTCCTCTCATACCTATTAACATTGTAATTTGAAAACATTGTAAAAGCCAATTTTATTTTTTTTAAAGAGTGACCGTGGAGTTTCTTGCCGACTCTTCTCCATAGAAAATGACCAATTGCAACCGTGCACCTAGCTTCTGACGTTTCATAAGTGCCCATGTAGGCTTATGTGAATTAAAATATTTTTGATTTTGATTTGATTTGATGGTAGCGGGGTAGACTGACTTTTGTCGGTTTGGTAATCCTCATGGATGTCCTCACCCCAGTGTTCCAGTGGCGTATATCGATAATGGGGGAACATGTTTTTCAACAACAAGTTAAGTTTGTTAAGTTTACAAGTTAAGTTTGTTTTTGGGATTCATTCATCCCAACTACGAAACCCTTAATTGTGCGTAGTCTGACACGCACTTGGCCGATTTTTTTCTTACGTAGGGGGAGAAGGGTTCCGACAGTGATAAAAATTGCCTTACGTAATAAATGAACAGCCAGCCCCTTATGTTGTAGCTATAAGATGGTTTTTGTAGTGCAAGTGTTACCACCAAATGCGGTTGACTGTAATTTTGTCTCGTAATTAGTGGAAGTACTAATATTTCACTTGAGTTGTTTCTTATATTTAAAATAATCCTTGTAGTTTGTAGATACAGAATGAAAAGACGACGGTTCAAAACTGCCAAACCCTGAAAAGAAAATCTCATGACGATTGTACAAATTAATCCTTGGTAAGGTGGTACGAAGGAGAATATGATTCCCTATAATAAATCCATTCCCTATACCTTTCACTTTCCCTGCTTACATCGCAAGGGAAATAAGGTACTATAGGTAATACTTTGTACTTTTCTTTAGCTCAGAACCCACCTGACTACAAACGAAGTACGATGCTCGAGGGATTACTGAAGCTTACAGCTTTGTAAAGAGACTTTAGCAAAATGGCGTCGGTCATTGTAAAAGAAATAGTTTTTGTTTCGAGACTGATATTTTATGGAGGAGATTATTGGATTAGTAACGAAAGTATCGGTTTTTGAGGTTTGTGGATATCGGTTTGTTATTACTGAGGATTAGAATGCAAAAGTTGGGAATCTAAGATACAGTGATAGTTTTTATGATGAGCCCACGACACGAGATGCGATCATAAAATATTTAGATGTTACTTTGCTCGTTGGCGGTAAGGAGCAATATGCTGGCCCGTAGGTTCGCTCGATGTAACAAAGAAGTAAAGTTAACGCTTTTTGCATTATAGTGCGTCGCAAATGTTCGCCAACGTGCGCGTGGATGGTTTCCACGCTATAGTGCGCAAGAAAGTGACGTCATTATTCCAAAGACTGCGCGGTAGCACCAACAGCATTTTGCAAATGATGTAATGCATCCCAACAGGACTGTCCCATACAGGCGCACTGGGTGGGTATAGTTACGGGGAAATTGTGAAATATTTGTTAACTTTATTATAGATCTTAAGAAAATTGTTACTAACACTTATTTATGGATTCTGTCTGAAATAAATGAATATTAATAATAATACATTACAAGGAGTAATTAAATTAACTCGAAACTCAAAAGCGGTCATTTAACTCATAATATGAATAACTTTTCTATGGGACCGACACTGAAATCAGGAATACAAATTGCTGTTCTATACATTTTGTTGCGCTGAAAAGCAATGATCCCTTTTCGGGTCTTCACAAAGATATAAATATGTCTATACTCCATTTGAAATAAGATTAGAAATTTAAATAAACCTTTTTTACAGTCCATTCAACCGATTTTGACTTCTATTGCGTTGGTGGCATGACAAATGGCAGCTGTAATAATCAGTTGGTATTGTAACTACGTTTTTGCTTTTAATGCCATCTTTATGCCTACGGAATAGAAGTCAACATCGGTTGAACGGACTGTAAAATAAGTTTATTTAAATGTCTAATCTTATTTCAAATATAGTATAGGTAGGTAGACAATCGAAGCAGTGAACTCGTCGGAAAAATGCACGCAAACTAACAGAATACCACAATGATAGCACAATGACGTGATGCGAGTGTAAGGCCCCGATGTGGAGTCAAACGACCAATAAGATACCGATAACATAACGTTACCGTACCATCGCATCGAAATAACGTTATCTTATCGGTCGTTTACAAACATCTCCTCTCCTCTCCGCTTTGGTGGAGTCCAGGCCTAAGACGTAGCTTTCACGCACACCAGCTTATCAAAGTTGGCCTGTTTGTTTTAGTTAGACATTAAAATAATGAAAGTGTTTTCAGTTGTATTATTTTAATCTGTTACCTAGATTATTTTAATCTGATAAAAGAGGAGCTTAAAGTATCGAAAATATTCAATGATATATAAGGTGATTCATAATTATATCAGTTGGACAGAAATAAGCGACTTTCTCTGCTAATAACATCATCCTGCTAATACTTAAGCTTGATGATGTTGTCATAATACAACATAGTCAATAGACATCATAAACATCAACAAAGACATCACAAAGACAACATAAATATCATTATGCTTAGTCTTCTTAAATACCGCTTCCATTGTAAAACCAATCATCTCAAACAAGAGGGTCTATCTTTCCAAGTCCGTCAACGAAGATATTGGCCCCTCCAAAAGTAGTTGATCCGTCGAAACAAGTGACAAATAATTTTTTTCTAACGGGTAAATACACATTGGGATTAGGGACAACTGTCAAATCGTGTTGTCAACTTGTCACTAATTATTTTAGTTCGAGTTAAAAGTTCGTAAACTTATATTTTATGTCTGTAAGTGATACGGAGTAGAAAACGCACAAAACTTCGGCCATAACTACGGATTTCGTGATTACAGAATAGACCTCTGACCAAAACAACATTTCCATTTATTGTTGTTTTGAATTAAAAAATAAATTCTAAATTCTCTCTTAAATCGACGTTTCATTATAATACGTATCCCTGCACATGTAGGTACCGTGCTGATTCGACGAGCAAAACTTGAAGTTAAAAAAGTACTAATTACGATCCCACTTGGCAATAAAACTGAACTGTTTTAACTTTCTATTTGGATTTGCTATTCCGTGCGTTGCCTGTTTTCCTTACTTTATTTCGGTTTATAATTTTTATGAAATAAGTTGTAGTTTTGTTATTGCTATTACATAAGAGTAAGCCTGGTAGCACGGGCGTTATTTTTACGCGATGATTTCATTTTGCACACTCGATTTTCAATGCTTTGTTTAGCGCCGAGAGATGAAAATCCAACAGAGTGTTTTCTTGACGCACTTTGTTTTTATTTTTGGTGGGAAGATTATCAAATAACTTCTCCCGCTCTGGGTGGAGCGGGAGGGCGTGTCAGACTTTTACTAACTAAAACCCACCCGTGTTCCCCTGACCCCGTCAGTTTGTTCTGACATCTCTTTGGGGCGCACGTGGAACGCAACGCGCCGTTGATCCGGGCCTGGTCCTTATCGGACGGCGAGCTACCCATCGCTCACCGTCCGCAAGCCCGCGTCTACGGTGGCCGGAAATCTGTCTGCGACTCCCGATGCCCAGGGCGTCTCCTGCGACGACTAGGGGCGTGAGGGAGCGAATTTTGCTTCTCCGTCACTCATTCTGCCTCCTCCTTCGCGAGCATTACTGCTTCGCAGAAAGAGGTGACGGCCTCTCATGCACTCTCGCTCAAAACCATAGCCTGAACCAGGGCTGGATGCGAGAGATCACCGCCTCCAATAGCCTCCGCGAGGACACGGCGGTGCTCCTTCCAAGCTGGGCAGACCTCCACCGTATTCTATACCGTGTCCTCCGGGCGACACATACAGTAGTAACACCCGGGCCTTTCCTCCCGCCTTATCCTGAACAGGAACCTCCCGAAACAACCGTGTCTGGTGAGGACCTGCGTCAGGCGGACGGTCAGGACGCCGTGGCGCCTCTCTAGCCACTCCTCAAAGAGGGGGACTTATCTCCACAATTGTGGCCTGTCCAGCGCTACGTTGCGACAATCGCACTCGTCCGCTGTGTCGTGATTTCTTGCGACAGAGGAGTTATGCTCCAGCGTTTCGCCTCCTCGCGCCACTCTCAAATGTGTGCTAGGATTTTTTCCTCCAGATCCCATGGCGGCAATCCGGCAAAGAGGCTCGCCGCCTCACCGGAGACCGTGCGGTATCCCTGGACCAGACTTATGGCCATGACCCTTTGGGACGTGTACAACCGGCGAGCTGGTCGCATCCTCAAGGAACGTGCCCACACCGGTGCCCCTTAAAGGGCTATGGACTGCACGACCTTCACGTAGAGCCTCCGGCAGGAGGCGTTTGGACCCCCTAGATTGGGCAAAAACCGCTTCAAGACAGCCTCGACCCACTCCAGTCTGGAAGCCAAACGTCGAAAATGCTCCATGAAGTTCCACCGGCAGTCGAGGACGAATCCAAGGCCATGAGGACTCGACGTCGATGTGAACCATTCCTGCCGTTATTTTTTGTAGAACTGGGATGCGTTCTGTGGGATTCTCAATGTTCTGCTTAATACCGAGAGTTGAACTGAAAGTTGCGCAAAAACTAATTATATTTATTCACATTCAGCTTTGTGAATCTTGGTAGTATTTATTTTTTTCTAATTTTTATTTTACAGCATAGAACCAAAAAGCGACCGTGTTCATAATTATAATCTCATAAATGGGTTTAACTCTAATTACGTCTGCAAATTAAGTGATATGTTCTTAATTTCTAATTATAAACATTCCAAGGGACAGCTACAAAAATGTTTGAAAGTTCAAAGTTTCACAGAGCGAGATTTCATCAAAAACCTATTTAAAACGAATAGACTTCGAAATCTAGTTCCCCGAATTTAATGTCACACAGGATAGTATCTAATGACATTATACACGATACTAACAAAGTCATTGTGGTAACGCTGCATAATTTACTGTGTTCATGCGGCGCATCAAACGCTTCGTGTCTGGTATCACAAAAGGTATGAACCACTGTAGATATAATTATGATGCATAACTACGTGATTACGTCAAAATTCAAATCCAAATACGGTCACGAAAACTTATAAATTAGACGCATTTTATTTCAACACAACTGGCGTACATTTAGAGGCATGAGGAACAGGGTGTAAAGTTCACTCATCTTCTATAGAAAAAGGAGGATCCTCTGACCAACTGGTGGGCAACTGCCCGACGGTTGATGTCGGAATGTTGTATACATATATGCTAGTTGTTGTGCGGTAAACAGAACTCTGCTTGCGCGATGTAGCATTTTGCGTGACGTCAGTATGACGCCTAGTTCGCATGTGGCTACGTTGCTGCCGCTCCATACAAACCTAAGGTTCCTAAGGGTCTTGGGGTTTCTTAAACATAACTGGCCAAATGCTAGTGTTACTATTGACACACCTCTGCTAACCCTTCGGGGATTACAGGAGTAATGTTATGTTATGCTTCTAATTACCTTCAGTTTCTAGTTCCAAACTTGAAACGATCACTGTACGATAAGTTTGACGACTTATTTAGCGGACTGTACTCAACAGTCATTTTCACCCCACTCCTGATAATAAAGATAGCGTAGTGTCTGATCGGAATAAGAGTTGAGCTGCACAATTACTGACAAATGCTTGCACTGATTGGACAGGTCCACTCAAATTTGTGTGGTTCTTTCCTCAAAAAACCATTTCAGACTCGGATCTACATGGCCCTCACATGATCTAACCAAGATTATGTCTGGACTTTAAAAGAGACTTTGACCCCTGAGTTTGTTTCGCCATTTCTTCTCAGGGGTAGTCAAATAGGAAATGTCGGTTACATCTAGATTATTTTTTTTATTTTTTATATGACGTGTACCTTTCCTTGCCTTGGCCTTTATTGAAGGAAGAGCTGGGGTTGATCGAGTAATCGATTTACCCATACGAACGTAAAATACGCGCTTGACGCGGAGCTGTGGACACCACACCATCTTACCAATCCCACCAATGCACTTGATGAAAGAATCACATCATAATGTTTTACGACATCCAAGCTGATTGAGCAGGCAAAGCCGTCAAATCGCGTTAATAAAAAACAAATTGCCAAAAGCTTACATTTTTTTTAATTAGAATCAGCGTTTCGATTTAGATACCTTTCAAATATAAATTCAATAGGCTTGTTCTAAATCGGAAGGTCATCGATCAAAATCTAGAAATTCATATCGAGAGTCATTTGTCACTGGATCGTTGGAATAAGTTCATTTCAGCCGGAAATGGTTCTGACGAGTTTTTTATTTGAAACCTTCGGGTCCCGTCTGTCGGTCATTTGGAGGAATGGTGCTCGCTTTACTCCCCCCCCCCCTTTCTCACATATTACGCTTTGTGAAATAAGTTTTTTGCCGTCACATGGTTTGATTTGTCGTCCCACGGTCCAACGCGGTCCATGACGATGTTAGAGGAGACCAAAAGGATCTTGTTACTAGCGGAAAGGTTAGGAGTATTCATTCCTTTTACCTACCAGGCCATTACAATTCCATAGCCGACTGTTTGTAAGTTCCGGCAAGTTATCATTCGAACAAATGATGATTAGGAGAAAAAAAATTATGGCACTTTAGATTATGGATAAAAAAAGTTAGGGAACACAATAGAGAACCTAGTTACATACATTCCAACTACATAAATGTAAGTTTGTACGTACAGTATTGACTGATTTACCATGTTATTTCAAGACCATAGAGTTCTTGTAGGTTTTCCTGGAATCTATAAGTACTTATAGAACTATTTTCTGCATATTTTTCATTATAGGCTCAGCAATTTCGGAGATAAGGGTGCATGGTTAATTTTCATCTATTTTATTGAATAACTTTAAAAACTAATTATTATTTTAAAATTATTAAAAAAAATATCCTCTTAACAAGTCCTTTCATTTGATATGTCAAACGGTACAATTGTACGATGTTGTTGTGTATTGTAAAAAAGTAAAAGTTTTTTTTATTTTTCCGTAATAGTGAACCTCATATTAAAAATTCATTTATTATTTACATTACACGTTCATGTTTGGGTCACAGAAATTCATGTGTGCCAAATTTCAACTTTATCGGTCCAGTAGATTCGGAGCAAATCAGCTGCGACGGACGGACAGACAGACACACACATGAGTGACCCTTTACGGGTTCAATTTTTCCGTTTGAGGAACGGAACCCTAAAAACAGCATTAAGATAGTGTTTTCAAAAATTATCTATGCGGTTGGAATTACAGGCACAGTCAGTAAAAAAAAATGCTTTCAAATGCTATATAACACTTGGATGTTGCTCCCATGTTATGATTATAATATTTTTAAATGATGAAAGTGTAGCGGCATCAACATCGCCACATGCGAACTACACGTCACATTGACGTCACGCAAAATCCTGCATCGCGCAAGCAGAGTTTACCGCGCGACGAGCATATAAACAACATCCCGACATCAATCGTTGGGCAGTTGCCCACCAGACACTACACCCGTCTGGTCGGAGGATCCTCCCTTTTCTAAAGAGTATGAGTGAACTTTACACCCTGTTCCTCATACCTCTTCAACAGTATTTTTTTAACATTACATTCAAAAATAATTACTTATGTTTTTGAATGTAATGTTTACCTAAATGTAAACGAAATTCATGAAGAACTCTTTGCTCTTGGTTACACATTTTTAAATGGAAAGCGTTTTATGAATGTAGCAAATGCTTTTTACTCTCATATGTTAAAAGGCTTTTGGGTTAGCTCATGTTAGGTATGCAAAATTTTTGACTTTATTTACATTTGATATCGCTTTGTGATTCCAGTGGAGACTTTGTGGCTTCATGTCGGTCCAAAAAGGTACAATTTTAATCATGTATTCCTTTTTATTACCCGACTTCGGCAAAGTCAAAGTAAGGTTACAATTTTAATAGGCTATAATGTATATTTGTATGTATGTACTTATGTTTATCCGCTCCTTTATAAATCCTATCGTGTTTTGACAAACGAGGTAAAGTCCATTTCACGAAAGAAGTCCCGCGGAAATAAGTGGAACTAATTATTATTATACGCTAAGTTAGCAACATTCCTAAAATAACCCATGCCTGCAGCGCCACGTCTGCGGGACTTCTTTCGTGAAATGGACTTTATCGTTGTAATCACCATGTTGTTCCGCGAGTTATTGGCTATTACTATACCTATAAGTAACAAAAAAACCAACATGGCGGCTTATAACGGAAGAAAAGATTAACCATAAAGAAAAATATCGTGTTTGGTATCAAACGAAAGTTCTTAAGGAGTAGTTTTAAAAAGATATTGGTTACGAATATATATACATATAACATACATTTTTAATTTATAACCCCAATCACGAGTAAAACAATTACGTTTCACTCTGACTGTTTTAAATAACATTAAAAACTCCAAAACACCTAAAACCCCAAAATAATTTAAATACATAAAAAGTTAAAAAATAAACCCGACTACGACAAAAACGCCAACTAAAAAGGTAGAAACAATACATTGATGTTTTAACAATGACAATTAAAAATAAAATCAGTTATCGTGTGTTTAGATTTTATTTTATTTTTATTTTACTCAACTTTTTGCACGAGACAGTGGTACTAAAAAACTAGTGTAAATACACATTTATCACAAGCTTTACGATTTCGGCCTTATCACACACCCATTTTTAAATTTTGAACTATATTTCGCTTTACGATTTCGGCCTTATCACAAACCCCTTTTTAAATTTTGAACTATATTTCGACAAAGTTAAAGTTGTAATTACAAACACTGACGCTAAACCCGAGTCTTAAGCCCTAGCCGATAACGATAACATTGTACATTTTTTTTATGTGCAATATAATACCCATCCAAACGAGCTTCAATATTTACCCTCAAAGATCAATAAACAACATTGAGCAAAACTATATTGCACAATATAATTGACCGTCTAGCTAGAATCCACATAAGTTGTCAATAATGTATTGAGAAGTTTAATTTTGTCGAAATAAAGTTCAAAATACAATAACTGGCTTTAACCTTGGGCTTGGGCTAAAGTTAGAACCAGGGACCGTACAGCCCCGGTTAAGGGTTAAGCCTTTTAAAGGGGTAACCCATTCAATGGGTTACCTTTATCATGGTGTGACCCATTGAAAGGGTTTTATACCAGAAACCCATTGAAAGGGTTACATGATAACCCATTTCAATGGGTTCTATACCTACTTGAAACCCAGTTACATGAAAAAATCATAATATTATGTTATTTCGATATCCGCTCAGCACGCGTAGCAGGACCAATTCTATCTCTATTCTACCCAGGGACCATTTTGGTTATCATTTTAGAAAAACCCTATCGAAAAGCAGTTAATCAAAAACCCATACAGTGTGGGTAATTTTGAATGGCTTAAATTAAGCCGGTCAAAGGGGTTACCCACATCTTATGGGTTTTTATCGAAAACCCTTTCAAAGGGTTACCAAAATTTAATTTAAGCCATTCATAAGGGTTACCCTAATCGTATGGGTTTTTGTTTAACCGCTTAGAAAAACCCTATTGAAAACCCTTTCAATGGGTAACCAAAATGGTCCCTGGTTAGAACTCGTTGTGTAATTAGATGGTTTTGGTCCTACTTTATTTGTATGAAACAATTTCATGCATCTTGTTTTATGAGAAATCAAACTAGATGCTTATACTTTTTTCCTATACCCTACCCACCTAGCCTTTTCCCAACTATGTTAGAATCAGATTCCAGTCTAGCCGGAGGCTCCTGAATACCAGAATTTCACATGGCGCGACTGCCTATCTGATCCCACAACCCAGTACTTAATCGGTTCACATATCGCTATCACATAATTAATTTATCTGGCAATAAAAGATATTTCTTATTTATCTGTCATTCCTTCATTATTAATTATTTTTACGTTTTTTTTTATTTTTTTTATTTAATTATCATAATACAAAGAACACAGGATTACATAATAGATAGCAATAAAAAACCAAAACCCCCTTATTACAAAACAAGGTTTATTTTCAGACCAAGGTTTACAACATGGAGCCATTATTGAATTTCGAACTTTATTCCGACTATGGTAAAGTTCCTAAACACAAAACTGACAACTTAGTACCGAACTAAGTTTTTAGTTTTGTATAAAGAACAATCACTGTTATGTTCTTATTACAAAAACTGGCTCCATGGTTTAAGCCATATCAAAATATAAATCTTGTTTTGTAATAAGGCGGCTAAGGTTTAAACTTATGCTATTGTGAGTCTATCTCATTATCAAACTATACAATTAATAAAATCTTTAGGTCATTAAGTGTTTACAATCATTCCTTTAAAATACTTAAGTAATATTGCCTAAGTTTACATTTTATATTTACCTATTGTGGTATAGTAATTTTATTCTAGGTGCATCGTCTTCACATAAATTTATATAATTGATGTACCTATACAAAATATTGTAAAACATTTTAAAAGAGTAACGGTGGAGTTTCTTGCCCATTCTTCTCCATACGAAGCTACCTTTTGGAAGGGGTGACTAGAATCAATTCTATTTTATTTGTAAATTTTGACGTTCAAAAGTGCCATTTATGTGCCTATTTGAAATACATAATTTGACTTTGACTTTGGTTGAAGGACACTGAACGAGACAGAAAATATTTTTTATGTTATTACCTCTGGGGGTGTTTAGTGTCCCGCTAAGTATTAATAATAAGTATGTACTCACTTAAATCATAGTTGATCATCCTGTTCTCGAAGTACCAGAACACGTACGATGGCGGCTCCGTGGACCTCTTCACGACACAGACGAGCCTCAACATCGACCCTTCGTGAATTATCTTCTCGGACTCTCCTACTATCTCCGCATATGCCGCTGTTAACAAATACTTCATTATTAGTGAGTTTATTTTCATAATTTTCTGTATTAGTCTTTTTTTGAAAATACACCTACAGTTACTAGTATTTATTATTTCTTTTTATTTATACAATTAAGCCTAATACCGATATCGTAACAGTAAAATTCAAGCAACCGATCACACGGCGTTGTCTTGTATGATATTTAACGGTAAAATGTAGGGAACGCACGTCAGAATCGCACTGTTCACACTTTTATGAACAAATGTAAGAAAAGAAAGAAACATATATAAACTTAAAAACCGGCCAAGTACGTGTCGGACCACGCACAACGAAGGGTTCCGTAGTTAAGATGAATTTATCCTAAAACATACTTAACATTTTAGTTGAAAAACATGTTCCCCCATACATCGATCTACGTTACAGTAAATTCTCCAACTGAAAATATGTTTGTAATCGCAAAAAACTATTTTTAGTGATAAAACTACAAATTTACAATTTTTGGACTTTTTCCTATACTTACTTGTGCTGTGAGACCTTGCTTCTTGCCAAATTTCATGATTCTAGGTCAACGGAAAGTACTCTATTTATAGGTTTTGATTTATTTGCGAGTATCGAAATAATGTCGCAACAATGTCGCATAAATCACCGTATTTTTTTATTGCGTTAACTTAGAAGCATGATTTTTTTGAGCTCCAAGGGACCATAGACTTGATATTAATTTCAACTTGATACCTACACGCGTTCCTGAGAAAAAGGGTCCTGACAGACTGACAGACAGACAGACAGGCAGATAGACAGACAGACGGACAACGAAGTAAGGGTTCCGTTTTTTCCTCTTGAGGTACGGAACCCTAAAAGGAGCATTTAAAACTAACAAAATCGACATATTTGTTCGAATAAACAAAATATAAAAAACAGTCATGACCTGTGCGACGCCAAAAAGGCTCCTATCAAAAATATATAAAAAGCAGCCTGAAAATACCATGCCCTAAATTTAATGGTGTTTCTGTATGGTACTGACCAAGGCCTTGTGAATAGGTCTGCGCTTCTCAAGAAAAGCAATTTTACAGAAAACCTGATATTTACAGAAAACCTGATAGCTTCAAAATAGTTATGGGCCGAATGTGGTTTGAACCGAATCCGAACTTCGGCCGAACATTCGGTTAAAATGAAAAGTTCGGCTGAACTTCGGTTCACTTTCGCGCGCTTTCTCGAGAGCGACACGTCATGACTTATTTACGCATTTACTTCAATTATTGCTAAAACGTAACAAACTTCTGACAGATAAGGCAGTCTTTGGTGTTTTTGCACCATAACCTGCCTATAGTTAATTTTAAATATGAGTCAGTAGGTAGATGAGAAAAGTTTGTTTAATTTGATTGTTGAAAAAAATACCCTTTAATTGTAATAAAAAATATTGGATGTTAATTAATGTTTAGTACGTGAACCAAAACCGTGAATTTTTATTCAATTTACAAATATTGTAATCCAGATGTTTGTTAGAAGAACACTAAGCTTATTTCATTTTTGTAATACTATGTCTAATTAATTAGGCAGAGATTTTCAAGATGAATAAAAAGAACTGATTTCATTTAAAATAAAATAAATGACAATGAGTGGAGTGAGTAAAGGACATAATTTTATTTTACAGTAATGCTATTCTAATTCTATAAAATTTTAGTAAAAATAGTGCAAGAAGGTATTATTTTTCAAGCTGCCGAAATTCGATTGAACCGATTGTGAACCGAATTTCGGCCCATCCCTGCATTCAAACCTCTCCGTGTTTTACACGAAGCTATCACAATTAGAGAAGATTAAAACAACATAGACATACAGACTAAATTATGCCCATCAACCTGCTGTAATTTCCCGGCTGCCTTTTACAGCACCCCCGAGATATCCTTACCCAAGTAATCCGGTATTTGTAGTCAAGTAGGATACGTACTTAAAATATTAGTAATAACCTAACCTAGGCTGGTGTAATCGGACTGAAAGTTACGACACTATAAAGAAAAGGGTGGAGGAAGTAACATGACTCATTATATACAGAACTGCTCTTAATATACAAAATATACAAGAGTTCTTAACCTACTTTGCGGGTCGCGAAAACACGGGTTACGGTAGAAAAGTAAGAGTAAGCGAAAATGCAGTTTTATTAAAAATATATTCTACAAGCATGTTTTAAATGCAAATCTTAAATAAGAACTAAAGGAAAGATACAACACGATTTTCCATCACTCTCTTGATTTACAAATGTAACAGGCCTGATGTTAGTAACAGCCTCTTAGGTAAATAAATAATGGTAGAGAGAGGATGGGAGAAAACTGTGTTTATCTAATAACTAGTTAAACACAGTTTCACTTGGAAATGATATCCAAAGTAATGTGATATCAACTAATGGCTGATGTTCAGATAACTTTTATTAATAAACAAATTGACAGATTTAATAAGAGAATGCGTCAAAACGTCAATATCATTTTTTCATAAGAGTTATCTCTATTAAGATATTTTCATAAATACTCAATAAGATAGTAAAATGATGCAACAACTGAACAATGCAACGAAGCCGCAGAAATTAATTCTGTTGTTACGTTCCACAAATTGGCAGGCCAGATCGATGAATTTATAATGATAATTTTAATTGACAATGTTCACAAAGGCTTTAAAATAAAATAGTGTAATGAATTTAAAGTTGACGACATTTCGGTTTTAAATGATGTGTATCTGTACAGGAAATTGAATTATTAAACAGTGGAGGACTATTTAAATATTTAACTCGGAAACGTTAACAAAAACGGGTGTATATTTAAGCGTGATTAATTTTGTATTCGAATTTAATATTTTTTAAACTATTAGTTTATACTAAGTAAACTATAGAATATACTTTGAAAATATAAGTTTAAATCTACAGAGCGATCATGGTTTACAAAACCATGATCGCTCTGTAGATTTAAACCAAAATTATTATTATTTACATTGCAAGCTGTAAATACTAACATTCTTATAAAAAAACAAACAAGTACAAAATTGTTTTTGTAAGTAAAGACTAACAAAACTAGTAACAATAAATCACTCTTACTTATTTAAAATCCTACCTTTATTTACAAAATAGAACAATAACAAAAACAGAAAAAGTTATATCAAAACTAAACGCTACAAATAAAATAAAAGCTGACACAGTACTTACCAACTAGAACGAGCTTGAAGAAGATGCTTGTAGGCGGGTGTGTTGGAACCTGGCACTCGTAGTATCCAGCGTCTGCTGAAGTGGCGAATCTAATGTGTAACGCCCAATCCTGGTGGAAATAAATCACGTTAACGGTCTCCAAGTGTGGTAACTAGTGGTTATCTTGATATAAAGTTTGGTAAGGGTTTTATAAGAATCGATTGGAATAGCCAAGCGAATCGTATGTTAGTGGGAATTTGGAATGTGTGTTAAGATTTGGATGAGTGAGAATATTTGTTAACATTTTGAAGGGACATATTGAGGGGAATATATTTTAAAATTAAATATCAACTATCATTAGGTAAGAACACACAATTTATAATATTGTCAATATGATTTATTTATAAGATTGCCAAGAAAATTTGTTTACCTACAACTCGATAAAATGAATTCTTCTCAGAAATACGGTTTCATTTGAAAACAAACGCAAATAGACACAACAATCAATACGATCGGCCACTTATAGTCTAATGGAAACAACAAGCTGATTAGACAAAGGAGATAAACAAACAACGAGCAACAGCAATAATTCCTGGATACAGTTCCGAAAGATTTAACCAAACAAGTCTAAAACAATTTTCGATTTCAATCCAAATCCAGTGAACTGTGTTGTAATCAGTAAATTAAACAATACAAACAGTATAGGAGACTTTGGAACAAAACCGCGAGGAACAATTGAAAGGAATTTGACGATAATGGGTGTTCTTAAACTCAAATTCGCTCGAACCTCGAATCGGGAGCATCGTTTACTTTATGTTGTTCATGTATCTTTTGGTACCTGAGTTAATGTTGAACTCTTTCTTTAATAGTCGCTGCTTTGTCTTTGAGTTAAGAATGCTGAAGTTCAATTTTACTCTAAGAGTAGAATTTTCTTTTATCATTTACGTTATGGTTGTTTGGTCAAGGTCAGCTACAGTAATTAGGTTAAGTTAGTAAATCAAGATTTGTCACGGTTGCGGGTTTGTCCGAAAGGGACACCGTGGCCCTGGCACACAGGCAACTTAAGGAACACGGGTGGGTTTTAGTCAGTAAAACTCTGACACTAATTCCCGCTCCGCCCAGAGCGGGAGACGTTATTTGATAATTTCCCATCCAAAAAAATAAAATATAAAGATTATACTTAAGGCGACGATAACACACTTTTAATGATTTTATACTGAAGATCGTCTAAACGAGTAGTGTTAATGATTTGGAAAAAATATGTGTTAAATTAGAGCATTTTCTCAATAGTTTAATATGTGAATATTTTAAAATATGTTTATATTACATAGTAACTGATATTATAAATGTAGGTTTTATTTTATTTTATTGTATTTTTATTTAAATGTGAGTACTAACATAGTTACGTAAGTTGTATCACTAACAAAGATCTATAGAGCAAGTTTCCGAAATAAACGTTTTTATTTATTTATAGTGAAACTAATTTGTAAAGTTATGTCTAACGCGGATAAAAAACTGAGAATGGCGCAAAATCTACCAAGCGTATTTTTCTGAAACCTTCACCAATTTAAAGAAAATTTAATTATTAATATTTTAGTATACGCGTTTTATTCAAATACCTTTTGTTTTGTGTATAATAAATTAAATTGGGGACAGCGCTCATTGATGGTTGACTCATATTACTGGCTGAACGTACGACGCGTTGCGTGAGCTGCGTACAGAACATGCAAGCTAACTACTCAAGGTCACTGGCATATATCTCCGTCTTACATTTTCAATCTTTACAAACTTCATTCACCCACGAAACTCATAAAATTCCAACTTTATACTCAGCCTTATTACCCAGAACAACTATCTCAAAAGCTTCTATTCAGCATAACATACACTTTAATTTACACCCAGCTTAAGTATTATATACATTTCAAAACTAAATGAACCAGAAATGTAAACAAAGACGACAAAATCCAGGCTAGTCATTATGCGCAAAGAATGGAAGCAGAAAATCCAAATGGAACGTAACTTTTGAATGGCGGATGGAGCGAGATCGACGTAAGATTAATTTAATCGCAGGCTCTTCACCGGGACATTTTGAGAGCACTTGTGCCTCTTGACATGAGATGTATGAGTATAAAAAGTGTTTGTGTAAAGGGAGCGGTGTTGATGATTTTAATCAGGAGAAAATAGGTATATTTTGGGGTATGTGTGTTTATGTAGAGTGGTTTAATTTTATGATTGGGTGGCTGGCTGGATTGGCGTGAGTGTGACGGAGTTTTATGATGACAAAAATTTAAAAGATACGATTTTTTTAGCACCAGTACACGCATAAAAGCCTTCCACTCTTATGTATAAAGAAGAAAATAAAAGTACAGTCAATTGTAGAATATTATTTCATGTCACGTTTAGCAAAGTCATAAAATTGGATAACGTACTTTACCAGCTCTTGGGTGATGACACTATACAGCACCAAATGAAATAATGAATAGTATTTCATATCTCAATACGGGGACAGTAAACACTTAAATTTTTATGAGCCAAACCTTTACTAACTCTTCCATCTGTCTTCAACTACTTGACAAAACCGACCCAATTTAATTCTAACCTATCATCTTTATAACAAAAGAAACTCGTAACATACTGTATAACACTTTAATAAAATACTAGACTAGACTCGGAAGGAGAACCGCAAGAAAATTGAATCAGATGCAGCAAGCGGATCTTTCTCGACAGACAAAGACGTTTCATAATGTCCATGTACAAAGGAAATGCGATGTATATTGTATATTATTATGCATGCCTCGTTTTTATCCCTCACCGGTTATTCTTTAGCATAAACATGTTAGAGATATAGTTTATTATATGCGGTTTTAAAATTGTGTTGGTAGGAACTTATTCTATTTTAGGAGTTTAGAAGGATCACATTCTTGTTTTTGGGTGGCAAACTTGATGGCAAGTTTTTACAGTTCCTTATGGATCTTCTATACCTGAGCATCAGATGTATTATAATGTTTAGGTTATGGACTTATAAGAAAAGGAACAATGCAAGCTTAATTTACGTTACATTATTTTGTTTTGTTATTTTGTTTTCGTTTGCATTTTCTTCTAGCTTATTTTATTATTAAGATCGGTTGGGTCTAAAACTGGTTGGAAAAACTTTAATCAAATACAAAAGTAAAACTCTAAATATTAATAGCCTTCACGTATAATAAATGCAGTGTGGTTTGCGTACTCGGTTGAAAATTCGTCAATCGGAAATTCAGTTATGATTGCGGTATCGATATAACCATATCGGAATTCATTTTGGAGTAATTTGTGCGAATCAAAGGTATTGTTGGCTGCATACTAATAAGGTTTAAGTTTTGATATTGTCCATTTGGTTTCGGTATTGACTATACCAAATATTATTTCCAGTTACTGTTGTGAGGTCAAATAATTTATTTCTCCTTAATTTGGTTCCCATGGAAATTTATTTATTTAATCCCAAAATATTGCTTGATTTAAACGTTACTGGGAATAAAAATATTGCTTCTGAAAAAGCAGAATTATCGAAAACAAATTTACTTTAACCGGAAACCAAACAAAATCATTTATAGTTTAATTATGAACATCGCGATTTAATAATTTGTACTTAAAAGTTCAAAAACATTAAAAAGAAATAAGTTCTCAGCTCAGGAAGCCTAAAATGGACGCTTTGGCAGAATCATATTATGATCTGCGTACAATTCATACATCTCGCAATTCATCTGTTTGACAGCTGCTATTTGACATTAGACTTCACTATAGCAATTTATAGTTTGTTTTACGAAACTCCATACAAAACTGTCAAACAGATGAATTGCGAGATATGAATTGTACGTATGATTCTGCCAAAGCGTCCATTTTAGGCAGGGGGCCTACATCATAAAATATTACGTACTAACGTTCGTGCTAGAAATTTAATTGTAGAAGGAACTTATTTTATTCAACAACAATCTCTGTTGTTGAATAAAATAAGTTCCCAAAACAAAGTAAAAGACTTTCAAGGTACGAGAAATTCTGGGCAAACAAATTTATCTGTTACTTGCTTTTGCCAGCGGCTTCGCCCGTGTGGAGGTCGGAAAATATCCAAAGGATGAATGTACGAGTACTACCGGGATAAATTTAACTCCCGCACCACCGCCGACCATAATTTATTTTGTGATGCATAATTTTGAACCTGTGATATATTTTAAAGTATTCATTTAAAAGATATGATGTAAAGGCAACTTACAAAAATAAGAAAATTTGAAAGATAAAAATAGTTACTGTGACTCCATAAAAGATAGATATTGCGGTCTTTTTGTTGAACTTTTTAAGATGAACAATCCTGTAGAACATACATTTTATGTATCTCAAACGGGTAACGTGGCTCACGCTAGTAAAGGTCCCAAGTCGGCATGTTTTTTTTCGACATCTTCAACAATCTTCTTGTAACTGCCTGGGCTTATTTTTAATCTTTTAATGTTATATTTTTTTTTAAATAAGTAATTTAATAATGTAGCCAGGATTTTCTAATATCTTGATTTAAAAGATTGTCCTTGGAGTTTCTTGCCTGTTCTTCTCCATAGAGATCTACGTTTTGGAATGGGCAAATAGCTTCAACTTTCTAACAAATAGCTTCAACTTTCTGACTAACTGACCGACTCTTTGACAATTCAAAAGTGCCTGTAATAGGTTTAATTGAAATAAAAGTTTTAAGTTTTGAATAATCGTCATATTTCAGCCAATTTACACAAAACCTTTAATGATTTATACGCTTGAATCTTCCTCATGAATCATCCAGTCCATTGGTGAAAACCATTTGAAAATCAATGCAGTAGTTTTTGAGTTTATCGCGTTCAGACAGACAGACGCGGCGGGGGAATTTGTTTTATATTAAGTATGTAAGGACCATCCCATTTCTTCCCGTGGGTGTCGTAAAAGGCGACTAAGGGACTTACTAGAGAATGAGCATCAGCGTTTTCTATGCATTTTAACACCATACTGCGATCGCCAATCCGCCTGCCAAGCGTGGCGATTATGGCAAACTTTGGGGGAGGCCTATCTCCAGCAGTGGACGTCTTTCGGCTGAAATGATGATGATGATGATGTAAGGACAAGAACATAAAATTTTACGGATAAAACAATTCTATCAAACAAAAACCGGCCAAGAGCGAGTCGGACTCGCGCACCGAGGGTTTCGTACGTATATATGATGTTGATGATTTCTGAAAAACTGTGCTATATAGAGACATCCTTTTATTTTTTCTGTAATCTTTACATAAACTTCTATCACATAGAATAATTTCAGATTTTATCTATGCAAACTTCGGAGATAAGGGGGGGGGACGGTATTTTTTTTACATTTTTCATCAAAAGTCGGAAACTATGCTGCCTAAAAATAAATATAAAATGTTTGAGAATGTGCAAACAGCGTTCTTTTATATGATACCACACATGCCCTAGTGCCCTAGTAGCCCCACTTCAAATTTTTAAGACCCCCTTTCAGTCTCTTTTGCAAAAAAGATATATTTTTTTAAATTTGTTTCTTGTTTGCAAAATAGTTGGGCAAACGTCATCTAAAACTATTTTAAATTTCAAGTTGATAGCATTAGCAGTTCCTGAGATATCCAGGTGTGACAGACAGACAGACAGACCCTAAAAATGATGTAAAATATTTGATAATTATAGTACGTTGAGCCTCCGGTCTTGTTTTCTATACATATAATGAAATACTCGTAGTATTGAAAATGTTTGTCCATTTGTCTGGATGGCTGGATGTTTGTTGTCTGGCGCAAAAACTGTCGAATGGATTTAGATGAACTTTGGCACACACATAGCTTATTAGATAGGGCATTTTTAATCCTGGTAGTACATTTCCGTGGGTACCTATATTTTCCGATATCAACGCGGGCGAAGGCGGGCAAAAGATGGTCTACACAACCCAATAGTGTTCCTTTACTACGTGTTGATGATGACGTTCAATTCAAAGCCGTGCCGAGTATACTAAACGGTTAACGGTTCATGCAATCGATTGACGATCGGTCAGATGGAAATACTGTTCTCGATTTAGATTCGAATGTTGATTTGAAATGAGGATTTTACACTACATTAGTTTTTGACGAATCTTTTGATTAGAAAGAAATAAATTAAACGCATATTACAAATAAAAATATATATAATATAAATTCCATACTTACAAAGTAGCCAAAAGCCTCGTATTCAAACAATAAAAGTTTACTAGAATTATTAGAATTGGGATAGATTTGGAATGTATTTTCTTTTTAGGTAATTCTAAAGATATTTTTGAATGAATTGATAAGCTGTTACAAGTTACAACATAGCTCAGCCTACAAATAATGCTGGTACCTATCTAGCACGTACTTATACGGATTTATTCATTACACTATATCAGTAAATATTATTTTTGTCGAGCGTTTTTAACAATGTATTTTGCCCGGGATACACGTGGCTATAGTTTTTCAAGCTAGGATAGCCAAATAGAACCTTAGCCAATTAGTGTAGCAAAGTCAATCTGTCCTCGAGTATACAAAAATATCCTAATTTTTACATGTGCCAAGAGAGGGACTTGCTAGCTATCCTAGCTTAAAAAATTAGCCTCGTGTATACGGCATTAGTGATTATGCCTCCACTTCAGCAAAACAAAATCCGTCACGCATGAGTTATAATACACTATATTCCCACCGCTTGCAGTTTGTGTATGTTCTCTGATGTTACAGTTATCGTTTTTTTTAGGGTTCCGTACCCAAAGGGTAAAAAGGGAACCCTATTACTAAGGCTCCGCCGTCTGTCTCTCTGTCTGTCCGTCTGTCTATCCGTCTGTCCGTCTGTCACCAGGCTGTATCTCATGAACCGTGATAGCTAGACAGTTGAAATACAATCACAGATGATGTACTTCTGTTGCCGCTATAACAACAAATACTAAAAAATAGAGTAAAATAAATATTTAAGGGGGCTCCCATACAACAAACGTGATTTTTTTTTTGCTTGTTTTTGCTCTATATTGATAACGGCAACAGGTAGATGCTTGAAATATTCACAGAATATGTAGATATATATTAACTTTAAAGATAAATAATTAAATTAAAATAAAACAAATATTTAAGGGGGGCTTCCATACAACTAACGTGTTTTTTTGCCATTTTTATAGATAATGGTACAGAACCCTTCGTGCGCGAGTCCGACTCGCACTTGGCAGGTTTTTTTTTATTATTATTATTTGTGAAAGTTCCAATAATATTACTTTCATCACAATCTTCATTATCATCATGTGCACTGCCTTGCCTTTTTTAACTCCATTGAGTTAGCTTTTAGCCTAACTACATCTAGCTGAATACCAGAATTTTAGATGGAGCAACGGCCTATCTGGCCTCCGAAACCCTGTTACTGGGTATAACGATGTCTTTTGATAAGACTGTTTAGTACATTACTTTAAACATCATTGTTTTAAAAATATTTCCACACCTTCAACATACAGGACACTTTGAATTTAAACACCAATAATTTTAGACAAACCACCAAGTTCAGCAAAAGGGTTTTCCTCGAAACTAGGCTATTTATTCGAACAAAAGCTTAGTACAGGTTGTAAAATAACATTACATAACAGTTCGTTCGTGCTAACATTACATTTGGTGTCTGCGGCCATATTTATGTCTTTGATGTGTATCGATTTGTCTGGTGTTTTTATTTTTGGACCATCATGTGCTAAGTTTTCATTGACAATATTATTAGTGTCATAAAAATTCTGTTAGGTACAAAGAAATAACAGATACCATTTGAAGAGGAACTAAAGTTATAATACTCAAAAATCTTTTACTAGTGCTCAAAAATATTATACAATAAGGTGGAATGTGGCCTAGGCGCCTCACATTGTGTCATAACTGTCAATTTAGCAAATTAACTTAGTCGGCGAGTAAACTGCGAAATTCCGTTAGTAGAGAATTCTCTGCGAAAGACCAGAAAATCCCAGATAAGTTATGAAAAAGGTCTTAGAGTTCATACTTGCAAGGACACAACTATCAATTAGGTAAGTAGACTTTTAATTAATAGTTTATTCGTATCCTTGAAAATAAGACCTCTTTTCATAGTAACCTTTAAACTTCGAACACTGAAGTATTAGAAGACGTTATTTTAATAATTAAAACAGTTATTTTGGCAGATTCTAAGAACTAGAATTTTGCAATGAAGGTTAACAAGATCATAATATGAATCGTTCAAATTAATGTCGGTTTGTCTATTATTGGAAAAGGTAGAATCTCAAGATTTTGTAACGAGTCTTACAAAAGATAATGGAACCCTTACAAGATCATTCACTTATCCATCTGTCTATTGGCCCTTCTCCATCCTATTAGATACTATCTTCTTATTCAAACTTAATTTTGCGGTCGGTAAATTTTATTATTACAGCCCTATTCTGTAGGTCCCTTTATTACTTACAAAGGTTCATGGTACGGAACTGTTTGTTTAAGAATCGGATAGCCATTTGACAAGTCCTTTAGCCGTACAATCGTTTTAAAGGTGACCTTCAATGGTTCTGAATCTAAGATTAACTTAATCAATGCCTTTTTTTTTTTTTGGGTGGGAAATTATCAAATAACTTATCCCGCTCTGGGCGGAGCAGGAGGGCGTGTCAGACTTTTACTGACTAAAACCCACCCGTATTCCTTCATTTGCCTGTGTGCCAGGGCCACGATATCCCTTTCGGACAAACTCGCAACCCTGGCAGGCATTGGCCCTAACGGACCCCGTGTGTTGGTGCTGACAACTCTTTGAAGCGCGCGTGGAATACAACGCGCCGTCGACCCGGGCCTGGTCCTTATCGGACGGCGAGCTACCCATCGCTCACCGTCCGCAGGCCCGCGCCTACGGAACTTAATAAATGCCTAGCGTCATCATCTGTCTAGTATTTTATATACTCAGTTGGGCCAGTATTTTACATGGAGGGAATGCCTAAACATCCAGAACCCAGTTACTGAGTAACTTGATACTCTTTGGTAAGACTGGTTGTCAGACATTAAGGCTTCTGGATACTCGTAAGGAACGTCAACGATCTATGAATGACAATATGGTTAGCATAACGTATGGTCTGCATATTATTTTTATATTCATGGTCTTCAATAGGTATACAACATTATTTTTAGTATATGCGAAACCTGAATATAGTTTGTTCAGAATAAGGAATTGAACCAATTTCAATAATTTTTACACCATGTTATATTTTGTCACAAAAATATTTAAGTGTGATGGAAAATGTTATTACCATTTAATTACTTACAATACAATCGCCGTACGGTTAGGTACCTACTGGAAATTAATATCAATGAGCGCAAGACGACCCTGGAGGCGCGGGTGCGCCGTTAGCATTTTTTTGTACGGACAACCCGGTAACATAACAACCTTATAACTTTGTGATTTTTCATGATACAGTTTTGAAATTTTGTACATAGATTCTTTACATAAAAATACTAGACACGTGTTTGGGGTTTCGCATATACTAAAACTAGTATTGTATATCTTGCATTTAAAGATATTTTAGTGAAAATAATGTGAACCACATTTTGATCATCATCAAACACTCTCTTCGTCTCTTAAACACATATTACACATTTCTAGTCACCATCTCGCTGTGACCAACACAGATAATTATTACTGCAGTAGCCAATAAACCATACAATTTGTTGCCGAGATGAGTAAAACCGGTCAAGAGCGAGTCGTACTCGCGCACCGAGGTTTCCGTACGTATATTATGATGATGATGCTTTCTGAAAAACTGTGCTATTTAGAGACATCGTTTTATTTTTCCTGTAATCTTTACATAAACTTCTATCACATAGAATAATTTCAGATTTTTATCTATGCAAACTTCGGAGATAACGGAACGTGAACGGTATTTTTTTTTACATTCATCAAAACTCGGAATCTATAATAAGAATAATAAACATTTTATTTCAGAAACAACCATAATTTGTTAGTAAACATTAATCTTAACAACTATGTTAGTAAACATGCAGGTTCGACAAATAACGGACGAGCGGGCAATCAAATTTTTCCGCAATGACACTCAAGAGACTGTTCGGGCTGCCCGGAACCCTCTGCAGCAGCGACGTGGCACGCTTACGTCTGATCACTGCGAAGCCATCAGTGTGCGCATCGGCAAACATTTCCGGCGCACTGCAGAAGCGTGGCAGCCCCAGCAGCATCCTGAATGCATTGTTGTATTGGACGCGAAGAACATTGATGGCTTTCTGCGTACAGCTTGTCCAGAGGCTGCACGTGTAAAAAGTCTGACAATATGCTTGCCTAAAAATTTTTTGAGAATGTGCAAACAACGCTCTTTCTTATGATACCCCACATGCCCTAGTAGCCCCACTTCAAATTTTTAAGACCCCCCCTTTCAGTCCCTTTTGCAAAAAACATATATCTTTTTTAAATTTCTTTCTTGTTGCAAAATAGTTGGGCAAACGTCATCTAAAACTATTCTAAATTTCAATTTGATAGCATTAGTACTTCTTGAGATCCAGGTGTGGCAGACAGACAGACTTAGTCTCTCCATAAGGATTCCTTTTTACCATTTTGGTACGGAACCCTAATAAACGCCAACAAGATATATGAAACGTACTTTCTATTATTATGTGAAATCGACGGTCGCAATCAGCATCACGCATCACCACCCCAGCCCTTTAATAGGTCGACTGCCAACCTAACGATATACAGGTATACGAGTATATCAATATTTTAGACTAAGCGGCTGACAGCTGACCTTTACAACCCAATTACTAGGCAATACCAATTTTCTATGGTCTACCTTCTAAACTAATTAGTTAGTGTGTCATTTCCAATTGGCTAACTTTTGTAATTTTAGTTGTGTAATTGCCTATAGTTACTTAATTGTCTTTTTAAGGTTCAGTATATCAAAAGGAATAAAACGGAACCCTTATGAGATCACTTGAGGAGTGACTTTTCAAAACGGCTTATTTCGGGTTCCCAATTTTACTTATTTTTTTAATGCCAATCGGGACTTTATGTACACTCACATTATATGACGTGAAGTGTCCGGTTCTAAAGTACTTTAATCTCGAAGAAAAATGGCCATAGAAAATGCTTTCCGCAACAAAATAGCTTAATTCACGTTAATTCTCGGCCCTACTAAATTGTGATAGGAGTTTTTTCAAAATAGCTCATTTCTAGAACATTTTGTATGGAAATTTTGTTAATACGTATCAAAATGGCTTATTTCTAATCTGGTATCACAGGTTATTTTGGAGGGTTGAAAGATAGCTTTAATATCTGGAAGTGGATCCGCAAATATATTTTTATACATTGGCAACACTTTTTATTTGACTACGGCCAATTAAAAAAATATTATTATTTCTTAGGAGTGCTGAAACAAAACATCTTATTTCTTGGAGTTTGCGACTAAATGGCTTATTTCCTTAAATCATATGATAATAACTCATAATTTAGAGTATTAAAAAAAATATATACACTGTGAAACGATCTATTAACGTACCTAGATTATGTACATAGAAGTTTGTTACTAAAAATATTCATATATGAAAAGTTTTCGTATTTTTCTTGGTCCTGAAAAAAATGACCATACAGAAATAAGCCATTTTGAAAAGTCACTCCTCACTTGTGTGTGTCTGTCTGTCTGTCTGCCCTTATAGGATCACTCGTGTGTGTGTCTGTCTGTCCGTCTGTCTGTCACAACCAATTTAATCCCAATATACTGGAACGATTAAGTTGAAACTTGGTAGACATAATGAATTTCTGGAAATTTTGCAAATCATGTGACATATCAAATGAATTTTGTAAGGATTTCAGATACCTACACTACACCCGTATATTTTTGAATAGTTTTGAAATAAATACTTTTAAAGTCATATGAAAATATACCATTCCCCCCCACCTTATTTCCGAAACTACTGACACTAATTTTATTATGAAAAAAATACAAAAAATAGTTCTTTAAAAGATTACAGGAAAACCTAAAAGAATTCTATGGTGTTAAAATAACATGGTAAATCACAATACTGTGCGTACAAACTTATAATTGCAGTTAAAATGTATAAGGAAACATATATATCTTTCAACTACAATGTTGAGTTTGTTCTTGCGTTAAATTCATCCCAACTACGGAACCCTTCATTGTGCGTGGTCCGAAACGCACCAGGCCTGTTTTTTTAGGGTTCTGCACCCAATGGGCGCTAAAATGCTTGTAATTAAGCCAATGTCGTCAGTATTTCTATCTTTAGAACCGTAATAGCTAGCGAGTAGACATTTTTACAAAGTGCTTGTTATTACGGCCTCCATCATGGCTAATAATAAAAAAGAGGGTAAATGATATAGTTTTGGTGATACAGAACCCTTAGTGTGCGCATCTGTCTCGCTTATGGCCGGTTTTTCTTTTTTATAACAAACAACATAATTACAGATTCAATTCAATTCTTAACAAGTTCTTTGCAACATTCGATAATTATGACAGTTGACTGTTACGTACCTAGTTAAGTTTTTAGTTTCCCCTAGTTCTTAGTTTTGTTCCCATTTCTGAAAATTATAGAATTGATTCTTCTAAGGGTGTATTCACGTAGAAAGCTGGTAACCGGGCGCCGATATGACAGCGCTTATCGGCGCTGAATCTCGCTGATTTGGTAAAAAGTATAAAAAACTGCCTGCACCGACCAGCGTAATACACTATCAATTACAATCTGAATGATTTTGAAGGATATTGCTAATCCATTGCTTTATAACTATGTTCTAAAAATATGTCTTTACATATGTCATAAATTATAAGTAATTTATTTCATACGTACAGTATTTATACGAAAATTGCGTTGAAAAATAAAAAAAATAACATTAAACAATTGCAATTAAAATAAAATTTATCAAAACGATAAAAAACAGTAACGGTCAATTAAGAATTCAAGTACTAGATCTAATAACAATAAATGTCGAAGTAATAAAATCAATCACAAGTTACAATGTCTTAATATGTCATCTAGGAATTCATTGACACTGTAATAAATACCCTTTCCTCAATAAAGAGGTCCTCAATTTGTTTTTAAATAAGTTAACACCGTTTATGGCTTTGAATTATATAGGCAACTTGTTGTATAAAAATACAGACTGATTGATAACTCGGGATATGTTTGACAACTTTAAATTTCGGTTGAATAGTGTTGGGCAAATCTTTCCTACCAGTGCTAGCTCTAGTTTGTCTTTGCTCATCAGTCTCAATTTTGTGCAAATTTTGAACCAAGCTGGTTAGCAACTAAAGGCATGGCACTGTCAAGATTTTTAGTCTAATAAAATGGCATTTACATGATTCCGTCTGTTTCATGCGGAGCATAGTACTTAAAGCTCTTTTCTGAATCACGAATGCCATTTGTATGTTGTACTTGTAGCTAGTGCCTCAAAACTCAATGCTGTATTTTAGCCTGGACTCCACCAAGGCAAAGTACACACTTCTAAATTGTGGTAAACTTAATTCTTCCCTCAGTGCTCTAATCGCATAGCATGCCGAGGTAATAGACTTTGTTATGGACAATGTCTCAACCTTCCAATTCAACAATGCATCTAAGAACTTGAGACTATCAACTATTTCGACACAACAAGGTTTTTTTCGTTAATAACAACGTAATAAAAGCAATTAATGTCGTTGAACTGTCAAAACGAAACCGATTGCTACCGTGTGTGACGCAATCACCCCGCAGCGCTTTTCGGCACCTACAAGCGCTGGCATATCGGCTCCGGTTACCAGCGTTCTACATGAATACACCCTTATGCGTAGCCGCTGAAGGGCACAGCCGTATTCCAATACTTAAATTTAAAATTGGTTTGGAGAATATTTGTTGTATAACTCTCTGTTCCGTTTATAGGAAATTGGAATGTATCGTATTTCTATTGTATTGTAATTAAAAAGTTCAAAGATAATAACTATTTTGCGAACTGCCTGTTTTCTGTTAAGCAATTACTGTGACTTCCACGAAATCCTTTGTTACTCGTAATGTTAGAAAATTAATATAGTGACTGATATGGACAATCATGTAACATCACTCGTGTTTTTCCCAAAGGGGTTAGGCAGAGGTGTACCTACCTATAAATAGTAGTACATTTCGCCAATTATATTCAAGTCTCGTGTAATAGGGGACGATAATGTCGTGCCGCTACAGTGGTGACATTAATTTGACACAGTGGTAGGGCTAGTGGCCAGTAATCATAAAAACAATTTTTTTTTTAATATGTTATGTATTTTTTATTTTTTTTTATTTAATAAGTATATATATTAAGATAAATCATTATAAATTGAAAAATAAAAATAAACAAACCAACTAAATAATAAAGCTCTCTCTTTCCTTCAATTTGCTTAGTCCTTGCACGTTATTTGTTTTAATTTCATTGATTCGATGTTATGATCCATGGCTAATTACCTCTGTGCTACGCTGTTTGTACAGTTTGCTCCAGGATGCTATTTTAGAAAACTGTAAATAAATCAGTAAATACTAATGTTTAATTAAATTAAATTATTTTCATAAAACGTAAAGGCGAAATTGTATACGTGTATTAAATTAATGTCGCCACTGTAGCGGCACGCTGTATAAAAATCACGTGCAACTTTAATCATATATGTGCAATTGAGCAAATAGTACATTATATTTGGAACTTTCTATATTCCATAGTCGGTGTTAAGTTAATCATAGAAAGAAGATCAATCATAACTGAAAATCTGCCAAAGACGTAACAAAGACCTCATAATCATCATCGTCTAGCCTTTTCACAGTTAAGTATTTGGAATTTACATATACAGTCACCAGTACATCAAGTTACCACAAACTGCCAAATTTTCTCATTCGATTTTGACATTAAACATCAACATTTTCAGATGTGCACGCCTGCAGATGTGCTGGCGACTGTACCTTAATTATGAAATTATTTAGTTGTATAAAGATTATGATCATGATAGACGAATGTCGTCATCTTTCGATTCTACCTGTGTATTGATTGAAAAAATTGAACAAAAAACCGTTATTGTGACTTAACTGGAATAATTATACATATAGCCTCGCGGACTTTTTTGTGGGTTAAACATGTAGTAGGTACATTATTTTATGTATCATCAATAATTTTTGCAGCTTACGCCATATAATGACTTTTATAGGCAAATTTTTGGTACCTTGGGTTGCATTATTGCAGTTTTCGTAGAGATCTCTAAAGAATTTTAAAATCGTAATCGTAAATATTTTCTGAATTTATCCATTACAAAAAAAAACAATCTTTTATTTTTATAATATTAGTTAAGAAAACTATTATCAGGCTCGTACAATTAGATAAAGCTGCCGACAAAAGCTTTATGGTTCCTTTCTCCTTAATAAATCCATAATAAAGAGTATTCTATTCTATTCTATTCCATCGGTTTGTTATAATATCACAATTGAGCAATCGTGAAATTGTGTCCAGTCAACTTAATAAAGATCAATTAAGAATCCTTTGTCGAATTAATTTGATTAAATCCTAGATACTTTTGGATGCCAGTAATTGGTCACCAAATACTTTTTGCTTATTTTTATCCGCTTAATAATAGAGCAGTCCCGTGTCTGACTTATTAATTGACTGTCTGAAAAAGAATCACTTTAAGGACACGAGATTTGGAAGATAATCATCCTTGCTCGGCACAAACTTAATTTATAGCGGTTCACACGAACTTATGCGAATGACTTTACGGCTTAAGACATTTATTTTCTCAAAAGATTACATTAATCACTTACAGAGAAAATACAATAATAAGTAAACAAAATAACCGATTATTTTTTTTAGTAGGGTAGATGTTAAAAATGAAAAAAGGTTGGTAGAGTTGATGTTTTTGTGAATTTATCCACATTTGTATTATTTAAAAACTAGCGACCCGCCCCTGCTTCGTACGGATGAAATGTAATGAGAAAACATTGAGATCTCTGTGCATAATCAGCCTATAATGTTCTCACTGCTAGGACACAAGCCTCCTCCCTGTGAGAGGGAGTGGGCCCTAATCCACCACGCGAGCCTAGTGCGGGTTGGTAGATGTCACATGTCTTAGAATTTTTGGTTCTAGGACATGCCGGTTCCCTCACGATGTTTTTCTTCACCGTTTTGAGAGCAGTGGTGATGAAATAATTTACACAAAGTAAAGCGCCTGCCTGGGTTTGAACCTACGCCCTGCAACGTGTAAGTCGTGGCCGTTGTCACTGGGCCACCACTGCTCTGTGCTATAGCTAAGTTAAATAATTATGAATATGTTATACACATAACCTTTCGGTATAAATCAATTCCCTAAATGATGGTGAAAACTGCTTCAATTTCCATTGAGTAGTTTAGAAGAACTAAGTGGTCACACAGACAGACAAGAAAAGTGAAATTATGAAAAAAAAATATAATTTAGTACAAAATACATGCAAAATGAACGCATGAAGAAGAATGTTATTCTCTTTTACAAGAAGAAAATAAGAACGAAACTTTGCATACAAAAACAGCAAAAGACGTCATTGGCTATAGTACAAACCGTTCTATAGCTACAACCTCCACTACTTGCGACACTTACTTTCGCATAGACCGCAGTATCATTAGTCACGATCAACTTGAACTATTAGAACCTCATTTATCGAGGTTCAAGCGATTAATTACTTCCTCTTGCCCCGCAAGGAATATTTTACTAATTTCCTTAGACTTGGTCGTTTCTAACTTTAAAAAGTTTCTGAACACTTGAGTTTTTGTTCCTCGGGGCATTATGTACTTAAGTGTTGGGTAAGCGCCGTTGACCTTGGTCATACAAATGCACGTAGCGCTCACGCCGAGCCACCACGCCGCACGGTGGATCGAAAATCGGCTGTAGAAGACATAGGATCTAGATTTCTTTAATGTTATTTTTTTGCTGGAAATGACTTCTGCTGATCATTACTGTTCTATAAAATGTCATATGAAGTAATTGTGTGCACAAATGGAAGAGTTATAATTTTTATAAGAAAAAAATGTATGGAGCTAGTATGAAAAATCGAATTATCTCCTAAACGGCATGTTTAACCGTAATATCCTTGGAGGTGGTCATAGTGCTAATTATTTATGATTTTTTGGTTGCCGATTTGACGAAAAATTTAATGCGTTTTTTTTTTAAAAATCGTCAAAATATTTTTATTTATTTTTACATGTAAAACGATCTCTTTTAGTGTCCAAGTTAAAAAGTTCGATATGTTATTAACCCAAATATTAAGAACACACAAAACAAGAAAAATTAAATAAAAAAATTGCTGTTTTTTGACACATTTTTATTAATTTAAATAAAAAAAGATTATCAATCTCTTATTTAAGTAACATAATCGAGAAAAATAATATTGTGCCGATTGGGACTCTCTCGGAAGAAGCCTCAGAGTCTCCAAACAAAGATTTTAGGAGGTTTCGAGAACATCATTCGCAGAAAAGAAGCAGGCAGGATTCCAATCAAGACATTTTAAATAATAATATGCTTGTTGTTTCTTCGGATCCTTTGCTAAGTGCACAAAGGCCTAAGTTAGATGCCAAGAAAAAGCAGAGCTTTTTTGCTGAAACTCTCGACTTAATTCAATTTCAGGAAACTGAGTTCGAGTTTTTGGATATATCCAATCTGGATGCTGACTCAGAATTGGAGTCTGACAACGAGAGTGATGAGGAAAATTTGTAAAAAAATGATATATGTACATATTTGTAAATTTGTATTTGAGTGTGTTTGGATTTTTTTTTGTAATATTTAATGATATTTTGTCTTTTTTTTTATTTATTTTACTTAATTTTATAAATGCTTAGTATTAATTCCTTAAATTAAATTATTTTGTATATAATATAACTTTATATGTTACTTAAATAAGAGTTTGATAATCTTTTTTTATTTAAATTAATAAAAATGTGTCAAAAAACAGCAATTTTTTTATTTAATTTTTCTTGTTTTGTGTGTTCTTAATATTTGGGTTAATAACATATCGAACTTTTTAACTTGGACACTAAAAGGGATCGTTTTACATGTAAAAATAAATAAAAATATTTTGACGATTTTTAAAAAAAAACGGCATGAAATTTTTCGTCAAATCGGCAACCAAAAAATCATAAATAATTAGCACTATGACCACCTCCAATGATATTACGGTTAAACATGCGGTTTAGGAGATAATTCGATTTTTCATACTAGCTCCATACATCTTTTTCTTATAAAAATTATAACTCTTCCATTTGTGCACACAACTACTTCTTAAGACATTTTATAGAACAGTAATGATCAGCAGAAGTCATTTCCAGCAAAAAAAATAACATTTAAGAAATCGAGATCCTATGTCTTCTACAGCCGATTTTCGATCCACCGTGCGCCGCCGCGGCGCTGCCGTTCGGATAAGGAATATTTATTTTTAGTAACAAAAGTAAGAATATTATAAAAAAAAACAATAATGAGGTAATAAAATGATCTGTTGATACAAAAAAAAAATCATGAACATATCTTAAGTAGTTTGAAAGTAATATCGTTTTTGTGTTATGGGTAGACGATAATTCCTGAATTTATTTCATAAAGTATTTTACTACAATAATTAAATATTCACACACAGAATTGATGTGTACGCGTTCTAGTTTAGCATACACTTTTTGCATGACTTACTTGCAATAAATAGTAGAAGGCATAATAACAGATTTAAAAGTCATTAAAATCATATATCTGCGCCTTAAGTAGGAGATTCGAGAATTACTGAGGTTAAAGTTTCTGACGTTAAAAGATTTGTAAGAAATGATAAGTTACTACAAACGATTGATATTGATAATGGAAAGAAAATATTATACAGGTCTGTACCATATTTACTTTCTATTACCAATAACACATACATAGTTATGTATGAAACACTCTTCAGAAGCCCAACAACAAGTCTTACCACGGAGAATCGTATTCCCCAGTAAGTGGGTTATGGAGGTCAGATAAGCAGATTCCCACTTAGTAGGGAAAAGGCTAGATAAATGAGATAAAACAATATTACTATTATTATTACTTGGGGGAGGCCTATATTCAGCAGTGGACGTCTTTCGGCTGAAATAATGATGCTGATGATGATAAACCTGATGGTTTAGGTTGTGCGATTGTCCGTTAGTTAATATTGTTTTAACTCATTTATCTAGCCTTTTCCCTACTAAGTGGGAATCTGCTTATCTGACCTCCATAACCCAGTTACTGGGGAATACGATTCTCCGTGGTAAGACTTGTTGTTGGGCTTCTGAAGAGTGTTTCATACATAACTATGTATGTGTTATTGGTAATAGAAAGTAAATATGGTACAGACCTGTATAATATTTTCTTTCCATTATCAATATCAATCGTTTGTAGTAACTTATCATTTCTTACAAATCTTTTAACGTCAGAAACTTTAACCTCAGTAATTCTCGAATCTCCTACTTAAGGCGCAGATATATGATTTTAATGACTTTTAAATCTGTTATTATGCCTTAGTCGCATTTTACGACACCCATGGGAAGAAATGGGATGGTGCTATTTTTTACGTCCGGCACCAAACGAAACTTTAGCGGAGGTTTAGCATGACGCTTTCTATTTCTACTCTAATTTAAAATAGAAAGCGCTTCCCTACATTTCTCAGTAGAAAACTGCCAACTGTCTACACGGAAACTTCATTTTTGTCTACTCTTCCGTCGACAAAACGCTTCTCTACGGTTCTCGTGCTAAGCCTGCAGAAGGTCTTCTTCATGTTTATCTTCAATCGTGTAGGTTGTGCGAAATAAATATATATCTTTATAGCAAGAGAGTGTTCCTTAACAACCCTTGAGCAGCAAAAATAATGCATTTTTTAAAGCAGTTCTGTGTTGTCCCCTGAGTTGTGTAGGGTAAGGGGCTCTTGAGGTTGTCGGACTGAAGACAAAAAAGAAATAAGTTCTGTGCAAAAATGGAGTCGTGGGTCGCAACTATAAGTCATACAGCGAGTCATACAGTAAAATAGCGGAATACAGGTACGTCAACTCTATCGACTATGAGGGCGCCTAGAGCGTCATAATCAAAGCCAGACTTTCGCATTTAATGCCTGCAGCTGCTGACTCAACAAAAAACTGCACTGACCTACAAATCGAATGTGATGTGATTGTGCAACAATTTGACTTACCGATTCTGCTGACGCAAAATCATAACAATTATGTGTCTAACTAGGTTATAAAGTGCAAGAAACTATTTTACGCAAACTAAGTATGTACTACAATTACGTTTATAAGACTTTTTGTTATTTTTTATCTTTAAGGTTTAATAGTATTTAAGTAAACTAGGTAAAATATTGAATTAATTTAATTTTGTCATTATTTCAAGACTTGTAATGTTAAATATTGTTAAGAATTTAATCATCCTACAATTACCCATGCAATTGCTCATGCCGCCTGTGATACAGGTTTATCCTAGTACAGGCATCTAACATTTTATACCTTTGTAATTATTAGATTTTATATTAAGATTTTACCAATTGTAATACTGAATAAAAATATTATTATTATTATTATTATACGGAGTCCATACGTTTAGTACAGGATGGTCTTAAGGCGACGATAACCGACTTTTAATGATTTTATACTGAAGATCACGTCTAAACGAGTAGTGTTAAAGATTTGAAAAATATATAATGTTAAATTAGAGCATTTTCTCAATAACTAAATATGTGAATATTTTAAATTGTGTTTATATTACATAGTGAAATTAATTTGTAAAGTTATGACTAACGCGGATAAGGAACTGAGAATGGCGCAAAATCTACCAAGCGTATTTTTCTGAAACCTTCACCAATTTAAAGATAATTTAATTATTTATCTTTTAATATACGCGTTTTATTAAAATATTTTTTGGTTTGTGTATAATAAATAAATAATGCGTCAAATTGGGGACAGCGGTCCTTGATGGGCGAGTCCTATTACTGGCTGAACGTACGACGCGTTGCGTGAGCTCAGTACAGAACACGCAAGCTAACCAAGGTCACTGGCATATTTTTCCGTCTTAAATCTAGTTTATTTGGTTTTCCATATCGTTCTAAGTTTGCCGTTACCCTACTTAATATAACCCTATCCCAGTATTTCAAATCAGTCAACCTTATTATCTTTGCTTTATAATAAATTACAATACACAGACTACATTCTGAACCATCCACATTTAATTTCATAAATTCCTCTCTCTCCAATGCTTTTATATAGCGCTGACCGGAGCCGAACTCATTGACCTGTGCGACTCCCTCGATTTATTTGATGTAATAAATGCTGACTGAGGAGGTTCGGAGTCTGAACTATTACGTATTTGACTTAAATTTTATGTCTTTTGATTTCGCTCTTGGTATTTAATATATTTATATTTTTGGATAATGGATCGTGATTATTTTAAAATGTACAGTTGTCTCAGTCTGATTGAAACTAGACATAAACATTGAAATCTATTATTACTTAATTTTTGAGCCGTTGATTTTTAATATATTTTTGTGTTTGTATTGTCGAATGTCGATTGAGATTATTTTTAAAATATATAGTGGTCTTAGTCTGTTTGAAAGTAGACTAAGTTGTAAGATTCAGATTGATTTTCAAAATATACTTCAGATGTTCTCGTCAATGGTGTTCTTTAAACAAAAGATTTGTATTTTTTCGCAATTTCAGGCTTGGTACATAACTATGAGTACAATTACGACTTTTCAGGCTCAGAGTAAAATAAAAAAAACTAATGTTTTTAGGGTTCCATACCCATAGGGTAAAACGGGAACCATATTACTAAGGCTCCACCGTCTGTCTGTCCGTCTGTCACCAGGCTGTATCTCATGAACCGTGATAGTTAGACAGTTGAAATTTTCACAGATTATGTATTTCTGTTGCCGCTATAACATCAAATACTAAAAAACAGAATAAAATAAATATTTAAGGGGGCTCCCATACAACAAACGTGATTTTTTTTTGCTCGTTTTTGCTCTATATTTATAACGGCAACAGGTAGACGCTTTAAATATTCACAGAATATTTAGTTATAAATTCACTTTATATATAAATAATTAAATTAAAATAAAACAAATATTTAAGGGGGGCTACCATACAACAAACGTGGTTTTTTGCCATTTTTATAGATAATGGTACGGAACCCTTCGTGCTTGAGTCCGACTCGCACTTGGCCGGTTTTTTTTTATTATTTAGTTTGATAAAAGGAAATTAAAGCCTTTGTGAAGCGACGCAATTCTGTTAGAAAAAATCCATAAATTTTTCATATTTATTGTTCTACTAGAGCCGCATTGCGTTGTCACGTCGCGCCTGTCTGCGAGAGCCTCAACATGATCATCTTGAAAATATGGTTTAGAAAAAAATTGCGTAATATTTACACAAACCAGCCATAGCTGAACATACTACTATGGGACATGCTAAAACGACTACAAGAGCGGTCGTTCAAAAAAAATCAAATTGTAATCCTTTCCAGCCTTTACTGGAAAAAATCCAATTTGGGTTATAGCTATTAATTTGGCCTATTCACCCACTAACGACCGCTAAATGAATGCCCAGCCCTCTCCACGATGCACCCATTACCAAGCAATTATTATGAATATATAACCGCATCACTGGTTTACAAGGGTATTAATTAGGTTTTAATTAAATATGGTGACATGTTGGTAATTAGTTGTAGGCTATTGTTTGTTGAATATAGTGTGTTTTGTTGTACCTGAAGATATTCATCAATGATTTTGTGTTAACTAAGTACTTAACTGTGCTATAAGAGAGCCAAAAGGACTTTATTTGAAAACTAAAAGTAATTAGGTAGATGTTCTTGAGATATGTATAATACTTATATGCAAAAATAAGTCACCAAATGTTCGAGTTATCCCATGTAGTGCACAGCAAAAGAGTGTAACTCTCTACCTGCGTCTGTGTTTCCGAACGCATATTTACATACCATGTCTTCAATAATTAATGTTATTTCACCCTTTTTAGCAATTGTTTTTAATTCTTGTATTGCATCTGGTGTATTTCCTGATCTGATGAAACTTAGCAAAGTGATTCCTCTGTTCAAATCTGGCAGCACAACTGATCCTACGAATTTTCGGCCTATTTCGATATTACCTACATTGAGCAAAATCTTTGAAAAATTAATTTTGAAACAAATGTTAGGACATTTTAATAAACATAATCTACTACATCTGAAACAGTTTGGTTTTACTAAGGGTCGTTCAACTACAGACGCGGGCGTGGAATTACTGAAGAGCATATTCGAGGCCTGGGAGGAGTCGCGGGATGCTCTTGGCATTTTCTGCGACTTGTCTAAGGCCTTCGATTGCGTTCATCATGATACACTCATCAGAAAACTGCACCATTATGGTTTGAGGGACAGTGCTCTCGACCTTCTGACTTCTTATCTGAACAACAGAATTCAGAGGGTTGATGGTAATGGCAAGAGATCTGCAGGATCTGCGGTCACTATGGGCGTTCCGCAGGGTTCAATTCTAGGTCCATTCTTGTTTCTAATTTATATAAATGACTTACCTTTTCACATAAGGGATAATCACAAGATTGTATTATTTGCAGATGACACTTCACTCATTTTTAAAATCAAACGTCAGCTAGTCAATTTTGAACATGTTAACGATGCACTCTCTAAAGTTGTCCATTGGTTTAATGTAAATAATCTTCTCCTGAACGAGAAAAAGACTAAACTCATTAAATTTTCAATGCCAAATGTCAGGCAGCTAACTACTAATGTTCAACTTAATGGAATAGAGTTGGACCCTGTTGAGTCGACAATTTTTCTTGGAATAACTATTGACGGTAAATTACAATGGGGCCCACACGTAGAAAAATTGTCAGGAAGGCTTAGTTCGGCCGCTTATGCTGTTAAAAAAATTAGACAGATTACTGATGTAGATACTGCCAGAATTGTTTATTTTAGTTATTTTCATAGTCTTATGTCGTATGGGATCCTTCTCTGGGGAACATGTGCGGACATTAATAATATCTTTATTTTACAGAAAAGGGCTGTTCGAGCCATTTATAATCTAGGTCCAAGAGATTCACTTCGTGAAATATTCAAAGAAATAGATATTCTGACTGTAGCCTCTCAATATATACTTGAAAATCTATTATATGTACACAAAAATAAATCAAATTTTAAGAAAATGTCCGATATTCATAGTTTAAATACCAGGAATAAACACAATCTTGCTGTACATCGCACTCGCCTCCACAGAGTAGGCAACTCTTTCATGGGTCAATGTATACGCTTTTACAACCAACTTCCTACTGACATTCGGAACTTACCCATTAAACGATTTAAAATCTGTATTAAAACTAAACTTTGTAAAAAAGGGTACTATAAGATTTCTGATTATTTAGAGGACAAAAAAGCTTGGGATTGAGCTGCTCGCTCTGCTAGCCTTGTGATAAAACTTGACATTTTAATTATTATGCATGATTTTATATACATATTGACATTGCAGAATATTGTATACAATTTTACATGAATGTTTACTTTGAAAAGTATTATATTTACTGCTTTAATTTATTGTGAATGTGAGCACTATGTGGGTCATTTTTTTTTTTTCTTTAAATGTTTTCCTTTCTTTTCTCAGTTAAGTTTTAATGATGGTCTGACATTTTGAGCGCTTTATGCGGCCTACCCAAATGTCCTTTTTTTTGGTACTGTTCGTCGAGTCGTTGAGCTCCTTAAGTTTTGAGTTGAGCTGCACGATTACTGACAAATGCTTACACTGATTGGTCAGGTCCGCTCAAATTTGCGTGGTTCTTTCCTCAAAAGACCATTTCAGACACGGATCTACATGGTCCTCACATGATCTGACCAAGATTATGTCTGGTCTTTAAAAGAGACTTTGACCCCTGAGTTTGTTTCGCCATTTCTTCTCAGGGGTAGTCAGATAGGAAATGTCGGCTACATCTAGATTTTTTTTTTTTTTATATGACGTGTAAAAGTGATTTTAATATCCTATTTACAGAATAAACGATTTCATATCATTTCATTTCATTTCATACAACCCTAATCTCTTCAAAGTCCATCTCTCGTCTCCATCGTCGACTTTGTCTCTGTCACCTCTGCCCTAGAGTAAGGTCAAGAGCAAACCCATCCTAAATGAAAAAGTTCAAATTTGTAAAAAAATTATAGGCCCATTTTGACATTTAACTTGAATCGATTTATCGTGACTATCGAGTACCGAGTCGAATGGTTACTTCACTAGTTACGTCACGATGGTCAATTGTCTATTGTTTTTGACAAGTATAACATGTAGACAGTACCATATAAAGATGGGCACAATGAACCTGACATAAATCAATCTGCCAGCCTTTTCCCAACTGTTGGGGTCGGCTGCCAGTCTAACCAGATGCAGCTAAATACCAGTATTCTACATGGAGCGACTGCCTGTCTGACCTCCACAACCCAATAACTAGGTGATACGATACCCCTTGGTAAGACTTGTCAGAGTTTAGGGCTTCTGACGACCCGTAACGACTGCCAAAGATAAACAAATGACAGCCGGGACCAACGGCTTAGCGTGCTTTTTGAGGCACGGAGGAGTCTCGGTAGATAAATATGGTCTCCCATCCACGGATCAACCCCGGCAAGCGTAGCTTAACCTGCTGGATCGACCCATGCGGGTGTTATACTTAGCCACGAGCTCCTCAACAATGAACCTGACAAAAATGTCGAAACAGGCTGAGCCAGTGGAATAAAAAATCAGCATGGTTTAGATTCAAGTCCCCTAAACGCAGAAAAATGAATACCTGACAGAAAATTTCTAGTGACCGATATTATCTAATCGCCAGAAGATAGAAACTAATAACCACACACCAACAACAACAACAAACAAACACACACCACAAAAACAACAAACAGCAACAACACACAACACAAACAACAATAATAAACAGGTATATATATACAACTGAAACAATGTTTGTGATGGAGAAGAAGATGATTTCGATGAATTTTGAATAATATACATTCATGTAAATGGGGGTGTGTGGGTGTCGTAAGAGGCGACTAAGGGACTTACTAGAGAATGGGCAGCAGCGTTCTCTATGCATTTTTAAAACCATACTCCGATCGCCAACCCGCCTGCCAAGCGTGGCGATTGTGGCAAATCCCCCCACCTTTTTGGGGAGGCCTATGTCCAGCTGTGGACGTCTTTCGGCTGAAATGATGATGATGACATTCATTCTTACCTTCACATGTCTTCCATGAGCTGAGAAAAACCTGCTATCAGCACTGTACGTGACCAGACCAACTGACAGTAACGAGTAGTCTTTTCTTCTTATCCAAGTCACCTGCAAGAAAACATTAAGCTTAAAATGGTATTTCAGAATTGTATTAAGAGGCCGGCGGCGTAGCATGCGTAGTTCATATATACAAACGTAATACCAAAATAATTTGTAAATCAAACATATTCTTTTGGTAGTGTGTATATATTTCGATTGGATTACAGAATATCTATGTTCCCAAATATATATTTTGAAAGGACAATGATATAAAGACGAGATATGAGAAATTTAAAATTTCTATAGAAAACTTATTCTTCTCATAACTCTTGTTTAAATCAGTGTCTATCTAGTCTAGTCTAACAGGATGCGTCATCAGAATACCTAATTACTTTTCTAATAAAAGTTTTGAATTTAGTGATAATAATTGGATTACAGGTTATCTAGTTAAACTTGATTGTTCTGTAATTTTGTAAGTATTGCAGTCTGAACATTTTAACGATGCTAAATTCATAGTTTATTATTCAATGATCGCGCATAAGTTCAAAACTCATTACAAACACTTTATATGATCAGCAAGAACAATACATAACAGTAGAGCCAAAAAAACATTTTCGGAAACCCACGCAACAATTTCGAAAGCCCATTCGTAACAATTATGATATAAAACGTGTCGACTACCCACCCACATGTGTTTATACGAGTTATGAATTTAGCTAAACAAATTTTTGTAATTTTCGCCCTAAACGAAACAACAAACATTCTGGTTGGAGTTTTGGAAGTCATTCAAGAGTTTACAAAGTTACAGCCGCAGTTCTATGCGTGTTTATAAACTCGGTTTTGTTAGGAACTTTTTGAAGAATTTCGTTTTGATTGTCACAGTATATTGTACGTTGGAACAGAATTCTGTGGGAACTCGTTTAATAAAACACAAGATTTCAATTTTCAGTTTCGATTATCTTTGGTTTAACTGAATTTTCGGTGGGTTTATATGTGATAGCCTAGTTAGAATGGATGAAAAGCTTGGTATCAATTTCGTGGAGGTTGTCGGACCCTCCACGAAAATTGATGCTAAGTTTTGTCACGTCAAGAATTTTTAGAATAGGTTTTAGAAATAACAGACACAACTATATATGAATGCCGTCTGAAATATTATTTGGAATCGACGAAACAAAAAAGGTTTTGTTTTTTTTGCCATTTTTTTTTATCTTCATCCTTGAATTAAAAAACAATGTTTCAACTTACCGTATTCTCGGTGATATCACTAACTTCACAATGCAATATCGCTGTAGTTCCTATTTGAGCTATAACTGTTGTACAGTTTTCAGTCAAAAATATACCAGCTTTTCCTCCCTTCCCACTTAATTTATTAACGGTCGAACCCGCAGTATCTCTGTACATTTTCTTAACTTTATTCATAGACTTAGATAGCGAAGTTTCATCTAATTCTTGTATAATTTCTTTATCTGTTATTCTATCATGTTTAGTGTGTCTCCCTCTACCTAATGTAACTTCATCTATAATGTTATCTATATTATGTACATCATCATTATATTCATTATCTAATAGTAAGGAGAGGCGAAGTGGTTTGGGTAGCTTTGGATATGTTGTTAGAACATATTCTGTTGTTGTATATACTTCTGTGGGTTCTTCTCCGTTTATTGTTGAAAAGGTAACTGTTGATGGGGATGGTGATGTTGTTGTTGTTCTTCTTCTGTGACCTGTGAAAGAAAACAACACATTAATATTCGTTTTAATTCCCGTATGCCACGTAGTAAGGTAATACTTTTACGAGCTTCGTAAAACCCTAAAATGTGAAATGGAAATACGAGAAATAATGTTGAAAATTACAACAATGCTTGAGTGGCAGGTCGTTAGTGGTGCTTACATTAACGGTATGATAATTTGTTCCGAAGCATGTACTACACATTTTATTTTAAAGAACAGTTTAAATAAATATTTAGTTTTTTTTGCATTTTGACATAGTTTAGTGTGATTTTTTCTCCCTTATTCATGGTTTTTAATTTACTTGTTAAATTACTTGCCAACTATTTTCTTTCAAAATCTTTTTAATTGTGATACTACGTTTTCTTTAAGTTGGTTTTCGGATTTAATCTTTTGAGTATCGCCTTGGATTTCAATTATTTCTTGTTCATATACTATCTAAGCCCCTGCCATTTAATTATCGCTCCACACATCCGAGCGTTGAGAAAATAATTGGATACAATATAATTGGATAATTGGTTGGATTGGATTTGGAATGAAAATCTGCTGAAATTTTTAAGAACTATAATTATACCTACTGTATCACTTGATTTATAATCGTTTTAGCAAATGAAAAAACATTTTTGTTTATCAATTTTCAAAGCTTATCGGTGCTTAAAAAAATATTCGTTTTTATAATCAAGCCTTTAAAGCTCCAATTTTCAAGTTATCTTCTAAAAAGGCTTGTTCGTAAAATTATATTAAAGCATTCCATCTCCTACAGACTAATCAATCGAAAATTACTTTGTATTTATACCACGATTCTATAGTTTAGTTTATTTACTTTGTTAATACTATAATGGCTTAATAGAGGGACTCACAGCATATAAATAAATTATCTTCGCTCAAATAGCAGTGTATAACACTTTTAACGTAGCCCTAATCTTGTACGGTAGGTCGCACGTCATTGTTAAAAAAAAACAGTATATGCTGGCTTGTGTCTTTTATTTTATTGAAACTCCGTACTATACTAGGCCAGCTCAAGGTCAAATTACTACTAACGTGCTGCTTTCCTTACCCAAACTATCTCAAAAACAGCATATATCTCCAAAAACTACTAATTTCAAACAACATTGTCAATGCGAGCATGGTCGAAAAGGTTGTTGTTACATCCAGTGCAAGTGAGAACTACTACCAAGCAAGTGAGAACGCGATAACATTGAACGAAAAATAGTGTGCGGATGTATCATATAACTTGTTCCAGGAAAAATACGTGTTTTTGAGTAAGCCCTACAAGTTCGTGAAATAAATGATTGTCATTTAGAATCTCTATTACATATGAAAGGTTTCTATGATAATGTTTTCTTTAGTTTTACTGTTCATGAGTACATTATGAACGGCCAAACTCCAGGTAAAAATTGTGAAAAAATGCAGAATTTTGCAGGCTTTGGCTTGTTTAGCCATGTTCCGGGTGTTGATGGGGCTGCCGCGTTTTTGTAGCGCGTCTGGCATGTTTGCCGACGCGGATGTGGATAGTTTTTCGGCCGTCATGCGCAAGAGGTGCGCATCTCTGCTACGCCGTGTTCGCGGCAGCCCCAAAACCATTCTCAGAACGTTGGCTGATAGTTGGGACTCTCCGATATTCGGGTGGTGGGTACGACTGCATGCAGTCAAGTAGGCATTCTCCAGGATCGGCGTGCCTCACGCAGCTTAGAAATATTGTACTAACACTAGTTTTACAAGTTTACACTGTTACTAACATACATATATGGAGCAGGGCTCTGAAATTAACGATATATTGTATTATATTATTATTATTATACTTTTGTTTCTACAAATTTTTATTTTTTGCGTTCATAGAAATCAAGTTAAAGTGCGTGAGATACCTATAATTAAAAAAAAATCAAAGAATCATGTTGTGTTACAACGCCATAATCACGTACGAGCGTTTGTATTACAAGTATGATGGGTTGGCCGCTCTTAACATGCTCTCTAAGACTAAACACACACAATTTTTTACCCCGAATGACCTCTATAAAAGACGTCATCCCAGTAATATCACAGTATTCATGGCCTAATAGCATAACAGTAATACAAAGGCAGCTCCCAGGTAATCCCGTCGGCAATCAGCCCGGATTAGTAGGGTAAACGACGACCGATGTTACCGTGACCGATGGGTATTTGTTGGACGATGGATTATGACATCCTGAGGCTTTTGGTAAATCGGTATGATTTTGACGGTGGAAATTGTATGATTTCGCTTTTTACAAACGGCGTCGTCCGTTTAAAAATACTCGCAGTTATGAAATATGCCAAAGGAAAAATGTAAATTGCCTTTGCACTATACAAAAAAACTACAAAAATGTATTTATTGACATAAAACAAGTTTTACAATTCATAATAGAATTATTTGACTCCGACCCTAGTTATAACTTTGTTGCAGGAGCCAGTGTCCTCGCATAATAAAAGACACAAATTTTGTTGTTTTAAGACAATGAATGAATAAATGAAATACACCGACCACGGCGTGGTTGTTCCAGACTCGATTGCTCCAATGAACCCAAAGATTCACCCTAGCCTTACCCTAGCCCCTGAAGCCTCATGTTACATGAGACTCACAAATTTTGTTATTGAATGACAAGGCAAAAAAAAATATCAGCTACTGCATTTGATGGAAAATTCAAACACCGTTTAAAAAATGCCGCGGTAAATTGTAGTATTTAGTTATATGTCTTAGAATAAAGTTATATGTATTCGTTTGGCTCGCGTGCGGTTGGTCACAGTTCTAACATTTTTTTTTTTTGTTCTTGGTTTGGAAAATCATGGATGTCCTCCGCCCTAGGGCGGGCATAGGGGTCTGTCAGACTCTTACTGGCTAAAAACCACCCCAGTGTTCCCTTCCCACACATGCACCGGGGATCTTGGGATCTGTTATTACTTCCGCAATCCCCGGCTAGCGCCGGCCTCTGCGGGCCACCTCAAGTCTGGGGTGACGGGGTGAGGTGTTTGACCCCCATCGCGACGTCTAAAAGGGGCGCGCGGAACACTACGCGCCACCACCTCGTGTCCAGTGTGATAGGGGGCGGCGGACGTCCCCAAGTCCGCTGTCCCTGGACCCATTTAGGGGGGCTGGAAGAGGGCATTGTCTACCCGCCGCCGACGCCCAGTGCGCCTTCTGCGGGCCGGGTGAGCGGACGAGATCTCCCGCTCCCTTTCCGCAGCCTCCTTCTGCGACACGACTGTTTCGCAGAAGGATACCACCGCGTCCCAGGACTCCTCGCTGCTCAATTCTAAACTGACCTAACCTAACTAATTTGATCGGGGTGCCCTGGCTTAGTTACTGCGACCAATTCAGCTCGCGATTGGCTGGTCACAGTTCCAACCGAACCTACAATAACAATCAATGTCGAAATTATAACAATTGAACGAGTTGCCAACTTGCCTCGGGCATATCATAACTGCGGGCATTTGTAAACATACAATCTACCTGCGACAGATACATACCCCCCCCCCATTTATGAACGTTTTTTTAAAGTTAGGACAAGCGCAGACGATAGTCATAAAATCGAATCAATTTATTTATTTTTGCAGAAAATACTGTTCAATCAATGATATTATATTATATTAAACAGATATGTTGTGAGCGCGCAATCGTGAAGACTCGAAAATGTCCTAATCAGGACGTATTTTACTTGTAGTGGAATGTAAAATGAATGAAAAGTGAGGGTGTGTTAAATGTACATGTTTCAAGTGATTGGTAGAATCACTTGAAACATGTACATTTAACACACCCTAAGGTAAGGCTTGCAGAATGAAATAATTTAAGCAACATAATGTAACTAAGGGTCCTTTCTTTTATAGGGCTAGGCAGGAACTAGGATAAAGATATTTTTTTTTTGTTCAAACATGTGTAACATGATACATGAATATGCACTTATAGCTGATGGAAACATAATTTTACCGGACCAGTATGTAAAAACTGAAAAAAAAAATACAAATAAAAAACAGGGTTAAATAACAGTGCATAATAAATCTTGCTTTTTCTATTGCGGTAGACCACTATCTCAATATCTCTATCTTCGGATGGTAAGCAATGATGCGGTCGAAGATGCGATGATGTAGAAGGAAGTAACTTGTTCATTAAAGAGTTGAAGAGAGATGTGGAAAATGCGGAATTCGGCAGAGGCTTTCACGGTATGCACGATGAATTTATTTTAGAAGAACGGTATATAATATTAGACTCCTCCATGCCTTGTTTACGGCTGCCATTCGTGGATCTTTGACAGTCGTTACGGGTCGTCAGAAGCCCGTAACCCCCTGGCCACAGCCAAGAGCGTCGCGAGCGTGAGGCGCGGCAAGCGATGAGCGGCGAAAACAAATGGTAGACAACCTAAGACGCAGATATATGCCAGTGACCTTGAGTGGTTAGCTTGCGTGTTCTGTACTGAGCTCACGCAACGCGTCGTACGTTCAGCCAGTAATAGGACTCGCCCATCAAGGAGCGCTGTCCCCAATTTGACGCATTATTAATGTATTATACACAAAACAAAAGGTATTTTAATAAACGCGTATACTAAAAGATCAATAATTAAATTATCTTTAAATTGGTGAAAGTTTTAGAAAAATACGCTTGGTAGATACTGCGCTATTCTCATTTTTTTAACCGCGTTAGACACAACTTTACAAATTAATTTCACTATATGATATAAACATTATCTTAATATTCACATATTAAGTTATTGAGTAAATGCTCTAATTTATCACATCTTTTTTTCAAATAATTAACGCTACTCGTTTAGACGTGATCTTCAGTATAAAATCATTAAAAGTCCGTTATCGTCCCCTTAAGGCTGACAACCAGTCTTGCCAAGGGGTATCGTGTTACCCAGCAACTGGGTTGTGGAGTTCAGATAGGCAGTCGCTCCATGTAAAATACTGGTATTCAGCTGCATCCGGTTAGACTGTAAGCTGACCCAACTTAATTGGGACAGATAAGATATTCTTTATAACTCTGAGCTATATAACATTATGTTCGTATTCTTCTATAGTTTACATTAAATTGTAAAAAGATGAGCCAAAAGGTTACAATATTGCCACAATTACAGATATATTTTAAATGATTATCATCACGCTATACCTTTACGGAGCTAAGCATTTAATCATGACATATTTATGAACGGCTATTTTGATCAACTTTCAACAAAGCCGATAGCTTAGTGGTCCGACGACTGCTTGGTAAACCTGTGGTACGAGTACACTTCCACGCGTACGAAGTTGCGGGCAGAAGCAAGTTAATTAATAAACATACCTACCTACTCTCACAAACTTCAAAGTTTCAAATTACTTACGCTATATTGGCATACCCTCTGAGAGTAGAGCAGTGACGCCTTCACATCGTTGTACAACTCAAACACTATAATGGCTTGAAGTTTACTTAGAGTACTCTATAGAAGTAGATACCTACTGTACTGCCACCGTAAGTAAAAAGGACGTTTCTACAGAAATATTGAAATGGAGAAATTTTGTTTTTTTACTTTTTAACCGACTTCCAAAAAGGAGGAAGTTCTCAATTCGGCGGTATGTTTGTTTATATATTTTTTTGTATGTTTGTTACGCAATCTAATCATTCGTTCATTCTAATCTTAAGACTATAAAATGCACCATATTCTGACAAATAAATAATTATGATGATTATGATGAGGGGATCCCATGGAAATCGCAGAAAACCCTCAAATTTTATAGGTAAACCTATAGCGATTTGAGTATTTTTTATAGAAACTCGTGCATTTGCTCTTGGAAAGCATCATTTGGTGAAGTGGAACTGATGATGGAGACCACAGATGGCCACCAGAAAAATAAAATGATGAGTAAGTGTACCTATTTAACGGGTTGCGATTCGATTAGGTACTTTAATGTGGTTGCTAAGCAATTTAAGCTCGTCACTATGCATATGGTGAGTGGCAGTTCGCCTGGTTCTTACCAGGAGAACTCCTCAACAATCCACGTCCCAGCATCGGGAAAAGCAATATTTTGTAAAAGGTGATGAGCAGTTAACATTAGGCTATTGTAACTTAGGTAAATTCAAAACTGACCCACTAAACAAGTGAAAAATAATAAACTTTTTACAAAAAAATAATAACCGACTCAAAAACAGATCCAATGACACCAACTTCCGGAATTAGTTATTTTTCACTTTATAGTGTTACATTTGGAAGTCGGTTATTATTTTTTTGTAAAAAGTTTTATTTTAATAAAAAATTCGCTGTGCGAAGGAAAATAATATCAATAATAACTTTGTAGTGCGAAAGTGTGGATTTCAGTTTTATCTATCGAAATAACGATGCAAATATTAATTAAATATAAGTAATATCATAAATAAATAACATTTTGTTTTTCTTTTTAGTAAAAAAATACAATAAAATACGTGATACTGCAATGAAAAGATGTATCTGGCTACATGCGTCCTTTCAACTTAGTAATTAACAAAAATTGACTTTCGTACTAAGTGATAACATGTTAACGCTTCTACATACTGGCGCAACTTGTCGCGCGACGCGACACCGGTAAAACAATTTCCTTGTATTTTTCATAGAAATTGTTCTACCGGTGTCACGTCAAGCGACATGTTGCGCCAGTATGTAGAAGCCTTTAGCAGGTCCTAGCTACCTAAATAGAAAAGACGTTTTTAGCCATTTGCTGTTAGTACAGTTGTCAACCGGGCGACATCTTGGGTGCACTTGCATAGTGCGATTGGCTAATCATGCATCACAATACGACACGATAGCGGTAAATCCAAGTTAAGGAGCAATCTTATGATATACTTAATAAACCCAATAATACAATTTTAATCAATTCAAGGTTGAGCCAATAACACATTCCACCACTTTCCTAATTAGTTCCATCCCAACTCAGCCCGTATCTATACTATATACTAGCTGTCCCGTGCCCACTCCGTTGGGCGGTAAACATTTTTAATATATGACACTCACAAATAACGTGGCTTTCTATGGGTAATAGAATACCTACCCTACCTGCCTACCCTACCTACCTACTCTACCTACCTACCCTACCTACCTACCCTACCTACCTACCCTATCTACCTACCCTACCTACCTACCCTACCTACCTACCCTACCTACCTACCCTACCTACCTACCCTACCTACCTACCCTACCTACCTACCCTACCTACCTACCCTACCTACCTACCCTACCTACCTACCCTACCTACCTACCCTACCTACCTACCTACCTACCCTACCTACCTACCCTACCTACCTACCCTACCTACCTACCCTACCTACCTACCCTACCTACCTACCCTACCTACCTACCCTACCTACCTACCCTACCTACCTACCCTACCTACCTACCCTACCTACCTACCCTACCTACCTACCCTACCTACCTACCCTACCTACCTACCCTACCTACCTACCCTACCTACCTACCCTACCTACCTACCCTACCTACCTACCCTACCTACCTACCCTACCTACCTACCCTACCTACCTACCCTACCTACCTACCCTACCTACCTACCCTACCTACCTACCCTACCTACCTACCCTACCTACCTACCCTACCTACCTACCCTACCTACCTAATTGAATTATACGGTATTTCGTTCACTACAAAATAAATTTAATTAATTTTATAGCGTCAACAACACGTGGTAATTATGCTGTTAAAATGTAGCTTATATGACACGTTCGTAGATTTACCATAGCAGCGCCATCTATTGATTACTTACTCAACCCAGTCGAAAGGTATCGACATCTGTTAGAATCATTTGGAGTTAACAGATAAATGTGACTGTCAAATAATAACAGACAAATAATTAGCAATAAATTAAAATTGCGACTATAATTTGAGATTTAAACTATCCTATCTCTCAAGTTGGATCAAACTGCACATGGTGTGCGAATTTTATTATAATCGGTTAAGTGGTTTAGGAGTCCATTGAGGACAAACATTGTGACACGAGATTTATATATATTAGATAAGATTATTATAATTATGTATTATTTATAATCTAGATTATTTTATTATTACAAATACATTAAAATAATTTTACACAATATCTCACGCAACTAATTATTTACACTAGGTATTGAATTAAATTACTATTTTATAATAATAATCAGCCTATAATGTTCCCACTGCTGAGACTCAGGCCTTCTCTCTGTGAGAGGGAATGGGCCGTAATGCACCACGCGGGCCTAGTGCGGGTTGGCATGATAATAACAATATAGTAATAAATTCATCATCATCATCATCATTTCACCCGAAAGACGTCCACTGCTGGACATAGACCTCCCCCAAAAAGGGGAGGGGGGTTTGCCATAATCGCCACGCTTGGCAGGCGAGTAGCAATCGCAGTATGATTTTAAAAATGCATAGAGAACGCTACTGCCCATTCTCTAGTAAGTCTCTTAGTAAATTATATTATAATAATATATTATTATAAAGTATTTATAATAATATTATCGCTCTCCGCACTCTGAACCTCATAGCTAATGTGACACGGACCTATTCTGTTGTTCTCTGAGTGAATTCACAAAGAATGCATTATTAGTTAAAAAAAAAAAAAAATTTAATAAGTTAATAATTCGTTAGGATAAGACTTTAGATAAGTACATTATCGCATCAGGTTAATGTAATGATAGATGTAAATTGAAAAATAAATAAATAAATTATAATAAAGCTGCAGAGTTTGTTTATTTGAACGTGCTGGGCTCTGTAATTACCGTCGGATTTAAAAAAACCTTTTGACGTATGATAGGCTCATTCTTGAGAAAAGCTATAGGGTACATACGCTAAACTAACTATTAACATCACGCTATAAATCTTAGGAGCCGCGCAAAAAAAAATACAGAAAGGACGCTAAGCGATTCAAACGAAGTGAAGCGATCAAAATTCACGCGGACGAAGTCTCGGGCACAAACATACAGCATGGTATACTGTGTCACTAGGTTGCATCGTTTCCGTTAGAAATAGACCACAGTCTCAATGCACGAGGGAGTCGTGGTAAGCGATTAACGGAATCTATTACACGAATAGATTGCGGCATTCAGTTCTGTGCTGATAACATCAGAATTTGTTACAACCAAGTTGGAATTTATTTCTTTAGGTAAAGAGTTAATCATGTTGTTCTTGAAAAAGGCTATAATTACAGGCCGTCAGCGCAATGGGATTTTCCATCGGAAAAAATTATGAACTTGCTGACAGCTCCAGCTCCGACACAGGCCGGTGGCGCGCGGCGCTTGAGTCGTTGCCAACGTTACGGAATGTTGCCATTCTAGATTTTATATTTATATATCCATTTAGAACGAAATATTTTATTTCTTATTTTGTTATTTTTATCTCATTAAATGCTGCACCGGTTGCCGTCATCACGTTAACGCCGGCTGTCGCTGAAAACAAGCGCTGGGGCTCTGTCTCGCATAGGGTCGCAGCATTATGCTGAGCGATGGCCGTTTTGCGTGAATTTGACGCATATTTTCCCCCAACTTATTCTTTCGTGTTTGAGTTTTTTTTCTTTACGTTATGTTTACCGCAAGCTAACGTATTTTCTTCTTTCTTTCTTTCTAACTTCCATACAAACTTTATGTATGGAAATTAGAAACGGTATGGCACCCCTAAGGGCGAGAAATTTTTAAAAATCCTGCTCTCGTTGTATAAGGAACTCTTGTGTATTTCATGTCTTTGGATATTATTTAGTTTATGCTGTGCGTCGTCTGTAAGTGAATGAATGAATGAATTTAAGATTTGTATTAATCATCATTATCATCTACGGTACTAACAATTCAAGAAAATTAATTTGTTTTGCTAGACAATTAAAGAAGTTACTCCATTTAAAATCAATTAAATTTAAATTCAAAATATTTTATTTCACATAAACATAAATGGGCACATAAGAAACGTCAGAAGCTAGGTGCGTCTTGTTCTGGTCGTTTCCTATGGAGAAGATACGGCAAGAAACTATTAAATTTAAAAACTTATTAGTTTTTACAATGTTTTCAAATTACACTGTTAATAATAACATGTATAGGAAGACAGTTCCCGGGACCTATAGAATGTCCCAAATATTACAATGATCGAAATGAAGTCAATCTGCAGTTAACATAAACTTAAAATCAATCAAAATCATCAAAATAAAAATATGTTATTTCACATAAACCTACATGGGCACTTCTGAAACGGCAGAAACTAGGTCCAATCGGTTGTTTACTATGGAGAAGAGCCGGCAAGAAACTCCACGGTTACTCTTTTAAAAAGAATGGGCTTTTACAATGTTTTCAAGTTACTGTGTTAGTAGGTATCGGAGGACAGTGTAGGCCCATCAATAAGTACCAAGTATTTAACAAAATAGAAAATGGTTTACAAAGCTACAGTCTATTAATCCTACAATGTTCTCACATTCACAAATTAAACAATTAATCTGTATAAAATATTACTAAAATAATAAAAATAAAAACCTATTAAAACCAAATGACAAGATTACCACACGTAACACGTTTCTTTATTTTCATTTTTATGTCCCAAAAATCAGATTACAGTCAAAAAGCAAGCTCTATCACAGTTTCCCGAATATTCTTTTATCCCAGTTTCATTTCAAATAACTCCCGGTTCTAACGTCGGCGTCGCATCGTTCGCAGAGCTCAAAATGTCCATTCTTATGACGTATAATATAGATAAGCGCCGCTGCGTCAGCTTCGATAGAATCTTTCACAGAATTTCCTGCAATTCTCGGATTTAAGCTACAAATTTCAAAATAAAATAATATGGGAAAGAATGTTAGTTCCCAGATTTTTCCAGGAACTTCGTTTGCGTACACACTTTGGATAATGGGGCCAGAATTTTTTCCAAGTATCTTTCCTCAGTCAGTGCACTAATGAAGCATTTCATCATCATCATCATCATTTCAGCCAAAAGACCCCTAAAGGGGGGGGGGGTTGCCATAATCGCCACGCTTGGTAAGCGGGTGAGAACGCTGCTGCCCATTCTCTAGTATGTCTCTTAGTCGCCTTGGATGGTGCTACTCTTTACGTCCGGCACCACATATAACTATATTACAAGGAATAATATTGAATGTCTAAACATTTGTACCCGGTTGCGCGACGCAAAGGAGGGTAATAATGTGTTTATCAGCCTTTAAATTTATATATGTATATTTGTTCATTTGTGGCGCTCTAGAGACCAAACGCGTGGGCTAATTTTGATGATTCTTACTTAATAGGGTGATGCTATTCTTTACGGCTTTTGCGGAACATGAAGCATAATTTAAACTTATTTCTTTGTATCACCATTTTTCCAATGTTAGTGCCATAAGGGCAACCGTCATCTTTGTCAGGCTACTATGCGAAAACGATGCACATGCACCCTGGTGCGCAGGGGGATCAGGCTTGCTCCAGCGGTGATTGAGGGCATTCGCGCAGAGGTTCGATTGTCAGTACCTGGACCACCTGATACCTGCCAGGGTTGCGAGGCGATTATAGCAAACCCCCCCTTTGGGAGAGTCCTATCCAGCAGTGGACATCTTTCGGCTGAAATGATGATGTTTAATATTTGTAATTTTTCTAATTTTGATGATATTTTCTAATTTTGATGCCTTAAGGTAAAAATCTTACATTTTTGTAGTGACTTCTTGGTACAATCAATAAATATTAGTATTTAATTGAATATTGTCTTTCTTTATTCACATAATATCCATGAAAGAAAGTAAACACTCACTTTTATATTAATCAGTTTTGGAATAAACATATATTATACTGGGTCCAGCGCACCTGGTAGCGAGTATGTGTGTTACAAATTAAGGTGCGAGTCCCTAAGTGTTAAGTCCCATGTAACAAGGGGCGAGCCTATTGCTGTCAACCGGGCACGAATCCAGTTTCCGGGTGCTACTGAGAAATTCCTGACGGAACAACCCAATAACACATTACCCAATCTGGGAATCGAACCTAAGACCTGCTCAGCAGTAACGCGACCACTAGACCAACGTGGCATGATCAAAGTTAAATACAAATTAGAAGCCTTGAGGTATTTAATTACTTACTTGTTAAAATATTTTCTATTTGTACCAACGACGCAAAATAGGTATACAAGCTGAAGGCTTCTAAAACTAATATCTGTCATTAGCTGAAATACCAAGACATAACACTTTCAAAGGAGACTAGATAAATACTAGAATTAACAGTCAATTTCGTAGGCGTTAATGTTTCAAGGCCTTAGCTAGTTCGTTATTTAAGCTTAAACCTATAATTAACTGCCTAGGGCTAATTTAAAATGTTTTATGAGCAGGTAACAGTGATATTGGTTTTCTAGGATGTTTAGAGGCATTAGGAACAGGGTGTAAAGTTCACTCATCCTATTAAAAAAAGGGAGGATCTTCCGACCAGACGAGTATTGTGTCTGGTGGGCAACTGCCCAACTGTTGATGTCGTGATGCCCCCCACACTAGGAATTTCTCCAACATTTAAATTCACATACACAAACAGTCAGACCCGGAACAACTACTTGTAGGTCATACAAATATTTGTTCCGTGCGGGAATCGAACCCGCGACACGCAGCGCAGCAGTCAATCGCTTAACTAACTGCGCCAACCGTGCAGTCAGTTTTATACATATATGCTAGTTGCGCGGTAAACTCTGCTTGCGCGATGCAGGATTTTGTGTGACGTCAGTATGACGCGTAGTTCGCATGTGGCGATGTTGATGCCGCTACATCCGACCAGGAGAAAAAAATGAAAACGAATGAAATGGAGTGGTATTCTAAGTCTTATTTTAAGTTTCAAGAAGTGTGTCAGATAGGCAGCCGCTCCATTTGAAATACTGATTTTCAGCTATATCCAGTTAGACTAGAAGCCGACCTCAACAGTTGGGAAAGGGCTAGGCAGATGTCACTTTTACGCGTTCGAAACATGATTTGCCATCCGTAAAGAGAAAAGCTCAGCGAGCTATGGAACGGGCTATGCTTGGAGTCACTCTGAGGGATCGAATCTGGAACGAGGTGATCCGGCAGAGAATCAAAGTTGTCGACATAGCCCACAGAGTGAGCAAGCTGAAGTGGCAATAGGCCCGTCATATTAGCCGTAGAACCGATGACCGTTGGGGTAGACGTGTTCTTGAGTGGAAACCGCGAATCGGCAAACGTAAGGTAGGACGCCCTCAGGCTAGTTGGAGCAACGATCTTCGCAGGGTGGCTGGTGGCAGCTGGATGAGAGTTGATGAGAATCGAGCTGAATGGCGTGCAATTGGAGAGACCTATGTTCAGCAGTGGACTGCTATGGGCTGATGATGAAAGAGAAAAGATGAGAGATATTCCGTGTGGTGCCGGACGTAAAGAATAGCACCATACTATTTCATCTCGTGGGTGTCGTTAAAGGCGACTAAGGGACTTACTCAAGAATGGGCAGCAGCGTTCTCTATGCATTTAACACCATACTGCGTTCGCCAACCCACCTGCCAAGCGTGGCGATTATAGCAAATCGGCCCTTTTGGGTGAGGCCTATGTCCAGCAGTGGACGTTTTTTGGCTAAAATGATTATGAAAGAGAAAAGGCTATCTTTCCACATTTCACCAAAAGTAGAACATTGAAGTGATAAAACACTACTATAAAACTACACTAGATTGCCTTTGTAAGGTTACAGGTCAAAATGATTAAAAATCGTAAAACATCGACTAGGTTCAAAAATGTACTTCCTCAAAAACTGGTTCATATCGCACTACCATTAGGTTCACAATGCAATGTACTTCACACGCGTGCGATTTTTTATTTTTCAACACGTGTGCGGGAATAAAAAAATACACAAATAACTTATACCTATACTTAGTCCAAATTGGTTCAATGCCTCTATCCACACCGTCTCGCGCCAGAGACGATCCTCTCTATTCAGAGGTGTTTTTATTTTATCTCTGCAAAGATGCGTCTTTACGGCGCGGCGTTAATATTTTTGGAGCAGTGGTGGCCCAGTGGTAACGGCCCCGACTAGGAGCAGTGGTGGCCCAGTGGTAACGGCCCCGACTTACGAGTCATAGGTCGTGGGTTCGAACCCAGGCAGGCGCTTTACTTTGTGTAAATAATTTTATCACCACTGCTCTCAAAACGGTGAAGGAAAACATCGTGAGGAAACCGGCATGTCCTAGAACCAACAATTCAAAGACATGTGACATCTACCAACCCGCACTAGGCCCGCGTGGTAGATTACAGCCCAGTCCCTCTCGATAAGAGGAGGCCTTTGTCCCAGCAGTGGGAACATTATAGGCTGATTATGTTAATATTTTTGATATATTTAAATATTTTTTATATAAATAGAATACCATGATTATTACAATAAAAAAAAAACATAAAGTAACAAATTAACATATAATTGTGTTGTAAACTTAAAAATATTAGAATTTTCTAGTTTTCCTATTATGCTATTTATCGCACGTATCTGCACGAAAAAAAAGAAAATTAAATCATAGTTTCCTAATAATTCATGACACAAATATTTTTCGTTATTTTATTTTATTTCTTCAAAAATGTATTGAAAAACGTCGTTTGATACACGTGGACATTTTTTATTGCAGTTTTCGGCTCAAAAACAACCTCGCCTACGGCTCGGGTGTTAATTCCGCCTCGAATGCAATAACAAACATTCTCCACTTGTATCAAAATGTACTATTGTCAGCATATAATAGTAGATAGTTATACAAGGGGCTAAAATTACTCATTATATACGAGATAGAGCGAGGGAGTAAATAGAACCGAGTAATAATGGGTTTTAGCGCGGTGTGTTTCACTCTGCTTTTCATTACGATTGCCACGACCAACACTACGATTGGTGCCTTAGGCGCTCCACACCTCCTCCATCCGTGCTCTGGAGTGCTCAAATGCATCAAATCTCATCCAATTCATTACCTGACGGAGAACCGAGGCTTCGAAATGACCTCGTTTGTATGAAAATGTTGCCCTGGGTAAGTACCCACTTATACACGATTGTGTCCACTACACTTACCGTCAAAACTACTTAGTTTTGACGGTAAGTGTAGTGGACACAATCGGTGCAAGCGCATTTCGTATCGCAACCCGCGAGGGATTTGCTTCAGTTTGACCGGAGCTTTATTTCCATGTACCTACTATACTCCATTTATACATTCCCACACACTCCATTTACACTCCACACACATGTACACTCCATTTTTTTGCATTAAAAAAATAACGGCAAAATCACAACAGATATCCTAAATAATAATATAAATGCAAAAGTAAGTTGTTTGTTTGTTACCTTTTCACGCCTAAACCACTAAACCGATCATGCTGAAATTTTGCATAAATTGGCAGGTGTACAGAAACGGACATAGGGTACCATTCATCCCGAAAAAAAGTACTGTTCCTGAGGAAAGCAACAATAACGTTCTTATGATAATAGATGGCGCCACGTGTCTTTCGAATCATGATTGAATTATATTATTATAGACACTTGAATAATGATTTATGTGTTTTTTGCCGCCAAATACCAAACAACAAGCAGATTTTGAAGAATTGATTGTCAAATTCTAAATTAACGCGAGCAAAGCCGCGGGCAAAAGCTAGTTGCGTTATATTGTTGAAATTAATGCACTTTACAGTTATTATTTTAATATAATGGTAAATAGATTACACTGCTTTGTATTTATCGTGAATTAGCAGAGTTTATTAGACGTTTATATCAAAATAACGAGAGGGTGATAACCGTTATTTTTATAATGCCATAATAAATGGAGTTATGTAATGTTAAGAAGTCTTACCTTTCTTGTGATGCCTCGTAAAATTCCCAAAAACGCTCCCAAGCCTTTGTTGATTTCTTGTCGTACAAAGCTCCAACGATTTCAAATCGTCTGCGTTCTGCGCGACCAAAATGGAAGACCTCTTCGATTCCATAGCACCTGTGTTCACTAGCAACTCGGCTTCAAGTAATAGAACAATAGTAGCGTAGAGTAGTTTGAGTTCTCTACAGCAAAGCATTGTTTTGGCACTGTATTGTGGTCACATCGGTAGCACTTCACATGTTAAACTTAAATTAATAGTCATTTTAGGTACTGCTATCTTCTTTTGTTCGGGGCTGGATGTGGTGGGTGATGGCGCATTCTGGAAAGACAGAAATAAATGTTTGTTAGATTTTATCCTCTCAATTCCTGGTGAGGAAACCGGCATGACCTAAAACCAAAAATTCTATGAAATCTTACATCCCCGCACTGGGCCCGTTAGGTGGATTACGGCCCACTTCGTCTTCTCGCTAGGTGGATTACGGCCCACTCCGTCCCACCGCTAGGTGGATTGCGGCCCACTCACTCTCACTGCTGGGTGGATTACGGCCCACTCCATTTCATCGCTAGGTGGATTACGGCCCACTCCCTCTCACAGAGAGGAGGCTTGTGTCCCAGCAGTGGGAATACTATAGGCTGATTAATGATTATTCTATTTGCATAATAATTATGCTTTATTGATAAACACATTCAAAGCAATTTTTTGGTGATCCATTATATGATCGTGTTTTCATTACTTTGCAAAGTATGCATTATTAATGACATGGTATCGGTACAATGAACTGTTGGGTGAATCACTGCTCTCCTAGCTACTAGATCTCTGAGTAATATGTATGTAGGAGATACAGTTTTGACTTTCAATTTGAGTATCATAATAATCATGTTTTTATGCTGCATACAAAAGCAAAAATCTTCATATTAAAATTTCTTAAATAAAAAAAATAAAACATTTAATTCAGGCAAAACCCATAATACCCACAATAAAATAAAATTTCACAATACTGCAACAGAATAGAATAAAATGGCAATACAATTAAAATTAAAGAATTAATAGATACAAATTATAAAGGTCACAGAATGAAAATAAAAATAAAATGTCAAACGCAATTAAAATAAACGCATGAGTAGGTACAAAATATAATGTCACAGAATTGAAATTAAAATAAAATGTCAAATTTGGGTCACAAAATTAAATTTAAACATGGATTTTGTTTTAAACATAAACCGTCTTATTCCAAAACACGATCTAGATTTAGTACTACGATAATTACTAGGTTTGCCACCATGACTAAATAAAACGTTATTATAAAATGAAGTTTATCACTAGTTCATGCTATGGTACTAAAGTTAGTCCGCCGAGACCCCTAGTTTTTCTATGGACTAACTTCGGTACTAATTTATTTGAGGTTAGCGTTTATTGTTATTGTGTGGCTTTTCATTTACAAATCAACTTGATGGATTTGGAAGATTTGGATAATCATGCTGGAGACGTCTCGGCGATCTTACAGACATCGGCATACGTAGTACGACGTAATATTTCCTATAATAATATGAACATTTGCGTTAGGCAGTCGAAATAAGATGATACAAAGCATTGCTTACCTAATATTAATTAAAAATCCATGTTTTGGTCAGTGGGTCGTCTTAGGGTTTTACTAAGTTTATCTTCAACGATTTAACCAGACACAACTAACGAACAAACCACATATTATCAACAGTACCTAATACTAAGATTGATTATTTATGGACGCAACATAAACATTCGTCTCAAATTACGAGTGCCGCGCCGTACATAAGTAATTCACTCCACTTCACGCTAGAGGTGTTAAAAAATATGATAACTTGATTATAAAAAGCACGTCAAAAGTACAAGTTGTGCTTGTTCATTATATTGTAACCTAAACAAAGAACGATTTATGACATATTTTTGTATTGATTAATAATTATTTATGCATTTCAAGTGTTATCAATATTTAGAGAAACGAAACGTTGCTTCAAATAGATGCAGAATGAACGAATGAAAGAATGCCATTTTTGTTTTTATCTGTGGAACCATGAACCTTCTTTGGTACTAACTGATCCTTGAAAAGTCTTCGTTTTGTAATAAGAACACGTTTTGAGCCTGATATTAACTTGAATACCGTAACAAACCTTGTGGTCTTGGTATAAAACAGTACTTAAGCATTATTTTGTAATAAGACGGAAAGAATTTGTTTTAAATGTTTATTTAATTTGGCAATAAAAGTTATCATGAGTAGGTAACTAAAATTTTCTAAGACTCACAGACCATGTAGGTATTGCTTGGCAGCTTGGAAAATTGATATACATAGTGGTGATGAAGTTATCACATTAAATGAACCCACGCGTAGGTACGTGACGTTCTTTGAACATAAAACAAAAATACAACCAGCATTGTGACGGTATTTATTTATTTAAGGATTGCCAACGGCATCTTATTTTCACAAGCGAAACTGTACTTACGGCCTTCTAACGGCTAACAGTTAGAGACAATTTCATTTTCATGAAAATTAAAAAGACCAGAGACAGACGACCCACGGGGGTGAAAAAAAAATCAACCGAAAAATTTACTTACAGTAAACAACGTAAGGCAAGTCCAGTAATTTTATTATTACGAAGTTTCAATACCACAATTTAAAATTCGGCATATTTTCTTTGATAGTAATTTTCTTTTGCATACAATGTGACCTTCAGAACTAAACTGGGCGAGGTTGTGTTCGCTTTGTCTCGTCTATCATACGTATATTTAAATATCTTTGCCTATAATACAATATGTGTATAAAGTATTCTAAATTAATAAAATATATACCTACATAAATAAAAAATTATACCGTATTAAAAAAATAACAATATATCTTAACTTAGGCGACCAAGGGACTTACTAGAGAATGGGCAGTAGCGTTCTCTATGCATTTTAACATCATACTGCGATTGCCAACCCGCCTGTCAAGCGTGGCGATTATGGCAACCCCCCCCCCCCCCATTTGGGAGAGGCCTATGTCCAGCAGTGGACGTCTTTCGGCTGGAATGATGATGATGATGATGATCTTAACATAACTAAAACTATTCACAAACTAAAATATAGCGTCGAAAAATTCATCCACATCGTAGTCGACTGGTAATGTACCCAAGAGACTGGCGGCATTGCCACGTTGTATGGCAATGCTTAGCCTCTGGCCAAGGTAAAAGCCAGCCCTTGGGTCACTGGAACGATCAACCAACCGTTTCGAGATTTCATTAAAAAGATCATAAGCACTCGGACCCCACGGCCCGAGGGTTTTCAACCCCAAAAGGCTCGAAACTATAATTACCAACGAGGTTATTATACTTACGCCGCGCCGCTTGAGGTTTTCCTTTTCCTTAGTTTAGTCAAACTAAGTCAAAAACACTAAATGAAGAAGTCTTTGTCCTAGAAGGTAATTTAAGTTGTTTAAAAAGACACATTAGCACTAATGTTACCTCAGTCCTTTGTTTTGTTACGTGTCTCCTAATCTCCTAATGAAATCGTAAGGGTACCGTCTAGGTTAATGTTACTTTGTTTTTATTACGTTGACAAAATAATTTATTAAAACATTTTACAAAAAACAAAATCCTTCCAAAAATATCACAAAAAATAAGTGAAAAATCACTATAATTTCGGAAGTCGGTGGCCAAAAACGAAAATGCAAAACCAAAGCACCGACGTCCGAATTAAAAGGTTTTATTTTTTTTTAGTTGTGGTACCTACTCCAGGCAAATTCGAATAACACATAGCAGTTAGTGCTATGTATATTAACAGTCATCATTATCATTTCAGCCAAAAGACTTCCACTGCTGGACATAGGCCTCCCCCAAAGGGGAGGTTTGCCATAATCGCCACGCTTGGCAGGCGGTTTGGCGATCGCAGTATGGTGTTAAAATGTATAGAGAACGCTGCTGCCCATTCTCTAGAAAGTCCCTTAGTCGCCTTTTACGACACCCATGGGAAGAAATAGGTGAGTGCTATTCTTTACGTCCGGCACCACACAGGCGCATAATATTATATAACACTGACAGGAAGATATAACATCATCCACGTAGTGGAAAAAATACATATATTATTGAAGCTAACTGGAAAACTACCCAAACAAATTCATATGGTGGTCCCATATAAATTACATAGCTCCGCGCAAGCTTCCTCAACTAAATGAAAAAGAAAGTTACAAAATTGGTCCACAAATGAACCTACATTAAAAAAATACACACGTCGTGGAAGATTATGTCAAGTACCTACCTACATAAAACATCACATAAAAGGCAGAAGAAGCAGAAATATCACAAAACAATTGTATTTTTAACCGACTTCAAAAAAAGAGGAGGTTCTATGTTCGTCTGGGGATGTGTAATTGTGTACTTAAATAACTATACGTACGTAAATGGAGATTTTTTCAGGGTCTCATGAAAATCTATAGGTATAAGTGCTGACCCAAATTTTGATACAGGAAGCATAAGAAAAGATAGTATGTAAACAAATGTTTGGAACGAAATCTCCAATTAGCTGGTTGACACTTCTCATGACCCAAGGGCTGGCTTTTAACCTTGGCCAGAGGCTAAGTATTGCCATACAACGTGGCAATGCCGCCAGTCTCTTGGGTACATTGCCAGTCGACAGCGATGTGGAGGAATTTTTCGAAGCCATAATATAGTTTGTTAGATATTCAACATCATCATTTCAGCCGAAATACGTCCAAAGGGAGAGATATTGTATTATTATAAAATAAAATATGTAATACTTTTATTTAATAAAAAAAAATAAAAATTAGTAGTGTTTGGATAATGAATTCAGAAATAATTAAAATCTGAAATACTTCTCAAATAAAATTAAAAGTTAAAATAGTCTTAATAATTATTAAAAACTTCAATAAGTGCAGAACAAAATCTACTTCAGTTCTGATAGAAGAAATCAAATTAAGTATATAAAAATCACGTAAAGACAACCTACGCACAGCCTATACCGCTAGTTCTATAAAATTGTAGATACAGCAAAAAAGTTTAATAATGAAGGTGAGTGCACTAAGGAAGAACTTTTTAAAAATTGATCTTCTTTAAAATGGGGATGAAATCTTGTATGAAAATTTGTCTTCAAACTTTATATCTATCCCATCAGCCACACAGCTTGTTAGGACATAATGTTAGATCAAACTTACGTTACCCTTTATAGGAAGCTGCTGAGTCAAGACACAAACCATTCCCTTCAATCTTTAGTCTATCTACCGTTTACCGCAGCAAGTCTAATCTCCTTCACGAACATTTACCAACCCCTTACTAACCTAGATTGAAAATCGATTTATCTTTATCGCTTTTACCAAGAAACGATTGTGAAACGTTCATAGTGGTATAACAAACTATACAGGTACAGAAGGCCGGCTCCATACAATGAGCCAAAACACACGCATACATAGACGCGGTTCACTTACAATAAGTGCAAGCGCACTCGCGACTTGCATTTGTTTGAGACCACCGCGCGCCGCACGTACGCGTCTGTGTGTGCGTGCTGTTTTCGCTCGTTAATTGGAGCCGGCCTTCTGTAGTCATCTATTTCGTGGAGGTATCGAGTTTACGAAACCTTCAATCTATTTCAATTTAAATCGATATATTGAACAATCGAGTATTTAGTTATTCAGGCCAATCTTCGTCCATTTGTAATTCTAGTGACGTTTCGATAATTTAAAAAAAAGGTTCTGAGAACTTGGTCTAGGTATGTTAATACTCCGGGGATTGCGGAAGTCGCATTTGATCCCATGATCCCCGATGCAAGTGTGTGAAGGGAACACGGGGGTGGTTTTTAGTCAATAAGAGTCTGACAGACCGCTCCGCCAGCCCCAGGGCGGAGGACATCCATGAGGATTTTCCACCCCGAAAACAAAAAAAAGATATTTTAATACTGGCCAAATTGGTAAAATAGAACACTGATCGTGTTTTGTTATTGTATAATGTAAGTTTCCACCAACCCGCACTGGGCCCGCGTGGTGGGTTACGGACCACTCCCTCTAACAGAAAGAGGAGGCCTGTTTCCCATCAGCAGTGCCGTTGCCATTTTTTTTAAAGACCCTTTAGTTATAAAAAAATGATAATACGATCATAGCTAAATATACAGAATAGACTGATGTAATCATAGGTGTTATATACATTCATCAACATCATCATCATCATTTCAGCCGAAAGACGTCCACTGCTGGACGTAGGCCTCCATCAAGCACCGCCACTTCGACCGGTTCTGTGCTTCCCGCATCCAGGGGATACCTGCAGCCTTCACAAGATCATCGGTCCACCTTGTAGGAGGCCTTCCAACGCTACGTCTTCCGGTACGCGGTCGCCACTCCAGAACCTTTCGGCCCCATCGGCCATCAGTTCTGCGAGCAATGTGCCCTGCCCACTGCTTGGCAAGTTTTGGGCTATATCGGTTACCTTGGTTCGGATCTCTTCATTTCTGATTCGATCACGTAGGGAAACTCCAAGCATAGCCCTCTCCATTGCCCTTTGGGTGACTTTAAGGCCCATTGTGAGCGACCACGTTTCTGTAATGGTACACAAACGTGGTCGCTCACAATGGGCCTCAAGTCATCACTGGCAACACGCACTGGTCAAAGACTTTCGTCTTGAGACACTGCACTTATACAATATGTAACAAAAACCCTGTTGTTCCTTCTACCTACGTTTTAAGAATCGGTATACATACGTAATGAAGCAAGTCAAAAAGTGTTTAAGTTAAAAACTGTTCAACAAAAATAATTAAAATAAATATTTAATTATTAATATTTGTAATGTTTAACTGATTTCTAACCTTTTTAATTCTTTGATTTTGACTTCTCGACTAGCCAATGCTTAATTTTTTTAAATTATAATTCCACCAATGATGTGCTTGTAGGGCAATGTATACGCCCCTAAAAGGAACAACAGGGTTTTTGTTACGTACTGTATACATTAGATATAGTCATTTACTTTTTTGTTTGTAAGAAATAAAAGGCTTTTTTTTTATAAATATTTAAGTAGTATGTACTTAGAAGGTACGTTGTAGTAGTCACGAGACTAAAAAGCAATTTTCTCCTAAAGAGAGAATCGTTTCATGGTGTTACGACCATAGTATTTTCAAAACCAAATTATTACGAAATATATATCGCTGATTTGCGAGAACAACGACGCAACTCAAACTTGTTTGATATTTAGTTAAGTATACAAAACGAACCAAAATCACTGATATATTTTATTGCGAATAATGATTATTACTATTCTATATTATATTTTAATCAGTAAAGATAATCTTACATAAATTATTTACTTTTTGATTATGCTGTGTTATTTGAATGCTTATTTTATTCGATTTTTTATAATTCTATGTTAATTAATGTAATTGGACCTGTGCCGTTTTAATTAACTATACATAAATAAATAAATAAGTATTTATAAATAAATTTAAAAACGTCATAGTGTAAAATCGATGATTTTTAATTACGTCGGTGTTCTCGCAAACCAGCGAATTATTTTCTCAAAGTTGTAATCGTTATTTCACGAAATAATCGCTTTTGAATTTTATGTATTTATGTGTGAGGTATTCATTTATGCTCATGACTGCACGTAATATCTTTCATTGTGTGTCTGTAATTTTATCAACACCTTTTAACAATTCCAAATGAGTTCTGTCAGAATAAATATTTAGATTCCAAACGCAATTTTGTTAGAAACGTGTAAATACGTTTCTTTGCACACAATTATTATTTATTTTGTGTTACAAACCTGCCTTTCTATACGCCTACCAAAATTATGCCGTGTGAATGAGAACGTGCTGTGTTTTTCATTTAAAACACAATGTGTTAGTTCACATCGTATTAACATACAACGGTAGCACGTATCAAACCAAAATTATCTGAGTATTAAAGTCGTCATTTCATTGTTGCTTGTCAATAAGATTCAAACATACTTAAGCTCGGTTCCTATAAACCAAAACGAATAGTTTATCTTATAAGGCGACGATAACTGACTTTTAATGATTTTATACTGAAGATCACGTCTAAACAAGTAGTGTTAATGATTTGAAAAAAATATATGTTAAATTAGAGCATTTTCTCAATAATTTAATATGTAAATAATTTAGAGTATGTTTATTATATCACATAGTGAAATTAATTTGTAAAGTTATGTCTAACGCGGATAAAAAACTAAGAATGGCGCAAAATCTACCAAGCATATTTTTCTGAAACCTTCACCAATTTAAAGATAATTTAACTATTGATCTTTTAGTATACGCGTTTTTTTTAAACACATTGTGTTTTGTGTATAATAAATTAATATTATAATGCGTCAAATTGGGGACAGCGCTCCTTGATGGGCGAGTCCTATTACTGGTTGAACGTACGACGCGTTGCGTGAGCTCAGTAGAGAACACGCAAGCTAACCACTCAAGGTCACTAGCATATATCTGGGTCTTAATAAATATTTTCTCTAACCGTCTCTTTTATTCCTCAAAAACTTTAATTCGCAGGCAGTACGCCAATATAAAGTTCCGTATAAGAGATAGCGATCATATTTCATGCACAAAATGAAATCTGGTGCTGCAACCAAGATTACATACACTTCCTTGTTAAACCATAAGTCCGCAAAGTTTCCTGCTTGCTGTAGCTAGAACAATGGTTATATTACAATGTTATGCTTCAATCCTGTCGCACCAAAGATTATTGGTTAAAACTTGCGTTCAAGGATCTTTGCCATGGAAGATTCTTGCAAAACGTTGTCGTTTCTCTATTTTACTGTGTGTACTTAAATAAATGAACACGTAAACCGACCTGAAAATCGAATCCAGGGGGTCTTCTACTCCAAACATAAATCCGAAGTATCGGCCGAAGGTTCGGCTGTTCGAAAGTTTCCTTTTTTGACTTTGAGTCGTTACCCGACTGCAAGTCACATTTTTGACTTTGAGTCGTTACCCGACTGCAAGTCACATTTTTGACTTTGGCTTAGCTCTTTGACTGTCGTTATTTTTTTTTCTTTTACCGTAGTTAGCCATAGTTAACCGTAGTGAAGAAACGGCCGAACATTCGGCCGATACTTCTGATTTATGTTCGGAGTAGAAGACCCCTGGATTCGATTTTCAGGTCGAGTTACGTGTTCATTTATTTATGTACACACAGTAAAATAGAGAAACGACATAATTAAAATTTGGGTGTGGGTGTGTGTGATTATTATGTGTTATTAGGGTTTTCCATTAGGAATTTCACAATAACTGAAAATTATCAAATAACTTCTCCCGCTTAGGGTGGAGCGGGTACCTATCTGGCTTTTACTGACTAAAACCTACCCATGTTCCTTCAGTTGTCTGTGTGCCAGGGCCACAATATCCCTTTCAGGCAAACCCGCAACCCTAGCAGGCATTGGCCCTACCGGACCCCGTCAGTTTGTGCTGACATCTCTTTGAGGGGCGCGTGAAACACAACGCACCATCGCATCGACCTGTGCCTGGTCCTTATCGAACGGCGAGCTACCCATCACTCACTGTCCGCAACCCGTGCCTACGGTGGCCGGGAATCGGGCTGGGATTCCCGACGCCCAGGTTTGTGATTGATTAAGACGCAGATGCCAGTGACCTTGAGTGTTTAGCTTGCGTGTTCTGTACTGAGTTCACGCAACGCGTCGTACGTTCAGCCAGTAATAGGACTCGTCCAACAAGGAGCGCTGTCCCCAATTTAACGCATTATTAATTTATTATACACAAAAAAAAGGTATTTTAATAAAACGCGTATACTAAAAGATCAATAATTAAATTATCTTTAAATTGGTGAAGGTTTAACAAAAATACGCTTGGTAGATTTTGCTCCATTCTCAGTTTTTTATCCGCGTTAACAACTTTACAAATTAATTTCACTATGTAGTATAAACATAATCTAAAATATTCACATATTATGTTATTGAAAAAATGTTCTAATTTATCATATATTTTTTTCAAATAATTAACGCTACTCGTTTAGACGTGATCTTCAGTATAAAATCATTAAAAGTTGGTTATCGTCCCCTTAATGTAAATAGGGTTGCCCCCTATTAAATGGGACTTAAACAAAAGTAGTGAAATGTGGGTGTACTAAGCACCTCTGCCTAACTCTTAAGGAAGAACACGGCTGATGTCATGTTTTGTTATTTTCAGTGAATGAGTGTAGAGCTACCAAATAATGATAACAATATTAGAAGCAAAACCCATATAAAATAATGACGCTCTTATCCCCACTCTCATTCTTTTCAGAATATTCGTAACAAAACACAATCTCAATTCATTTTCTTTCTCTATTCTATCCCAATAATTTCTACTATTGAAAATCTAATGAGAAAACGTAAAGTGCGAATAGTACCAGCTTATCCTAATGTTCAATTCCCTGTAATGGTTTGTTTCTCGCAGGTGCAATACACAGATGTGACCAGATAAAGAGAACAGTTATTGTATTTTATTTGATGTTCAAGTAAAAATTGTGTATGTATTCAAAAATTCAAAATTCATTTATTAGTTTGGTTTTTGGTACAATGTACATGAGATCTTAATAATAAATAATTAGTTCCTCAAAAATCTACCATAAAGGTGTACACTTTTTCACACAATTAGTAATTATTATAAAAAAGAATAATCAACATAATAAAATAAAATAATTACAATGAAACACAACATACCTTAAGAGAGAGAGAAAAAAAACAAAAAAACAAGCAAAACATTAACAATTGAGTAAAATAGTACATTTTGATACAAGTGGAGAATGTTTGTTATTGCATTCGAGGCGGAATTAACACCCGAGCCGTAGGCGAGGTTGTTTTTTAGCCGCGAACTGCAATAACAAATGTCCACGTGTATCAAACGACGTTTTTCAATACACTTTTGAAGAAATAAAATAAAATAACGAAAAATATTTTTATCATGAAATTATTAGGAAACTATGATTTAATTTTCGTTTTTTTCCGCGCTTTGCTTTCGCCAGGTTGAAGGAGAAGCAAAGGTATAAAGCCAATAATCAGCCTAATAAGGAAAATAGAAAAATCAAATATTTTTGAGTTTAGAACACAATTAAATGTACTTATGAATTTGTTCATAAACGTATCTTTTATTGTAATAATCATGGTATTATATTTATAAACATTATTTAAATATTCCAAAAATATTAACGCCGTAAAGACGCATCGTTACGAGATTTAAAAAAAAAATCTGCTCCGAATAGAGAGCACCGTCTCTGGTGCGAGACGGTGTGCATTGAACTAATTTGGACTAAGTATAGGTATAAGTTATCTGTGGCAATTTTTATTCCCGCACACGTGATGGAAAATAAAAATCACACACGTGTGAAGAAATACATTCCATTGTGAACCTAATCGTAGTGCGATATGAACCAGTTTTCGAGGAAGTGTATTGAAAATAAGGATGTCAAATTGTTGTTCATTGTCAAAAAATTAAATAAATATCAATGTCAAATAACTTACATTTTATCAATATGGAATTCGTCAATAGTATAATAACATTTTGTGTATGTAGTATCTGTGGCAGGTAGATTGTATGATTCGTGACAATACATACGGCGCCATCCGTTTACAAACTCTCGCAGATATGTGATACGAGTATGCCGAAGGTAATTTTATTATGATGTGTGACTATGACATTGATGTAATTTCACGATATTATTAAGCATGTACTAGAAATATTTGCACGACTGATAAACTGATAAGTCGAATATTGTGGGACTAAAATAATTTTACCATTTATTAAGTAAGTACCTATTTATATTCAGATGTATAAATAAATTTAGTTTCACTAGTAATGAATAATTAATTATTGACATCAATATTTCAGTATTTAGCTTTTTAAATTTTGAGGTTAATTTCTGTCAATGCTTTTAGTTGCTTAGGTATTACCAAAGTGAGATGTCAGATGTCACATGACTATTGTAGCAGTAGTCGTATGCGACTACTGCTACAATAGTCGCATATGATGAAAAAAAAACTGGTCATGTGCGAGTCGGATACGCGCACGAATGGTTCATCATCAGGTCATCTATAAAAATGGCAAAAAAATCACGTTTTTTGTATGGAAATCGCATGTTTTTTGTATCCCTTAAATATTTGTTTATATACGTGCAGTCTGTCGGTCAAATTTACGCAGAAGGCAATCAACGCCCTGCGCGTTCAGTACAACAATGCCTTTAAGATGTTGATGCGGCTGCCGAGGCACTGCAGCGCGTCGGGCATGTTTGCCGACGCTCGTATTGATGGCTTCCATGCCATCCTCAGAAAGAGAGCTGCATCGTTGCTAAGTCGTGTCCGCGGCAGTGGCAACAGTATTCTTGGCATTGTGGCTGGCAGATCTGAATGCCCAATATTGTGGCATTGTGTTCAGTTGCAAGTTATAAAAGAACAGAAACTGATAAAATTATATTAATTTTTATTTATTCATTTTTATTCATATTTTGCTGTTTTATGATTTTAGTGAATTTCTTAATTGCATTACTTAATCATATTGACAATGGTCATTTATTTACATTACATTTTAAAATTTCAAGTTTAATGAATTTCAGGATTTTGTTTATATGTGAATTGGTACATCTGTTATTTAATTTAGTTATAATAGTATTATTGTGGTGTTTATTTAAAGCTTGGTTACTAACATAATTCTTAAGTATACTAACAAAAATATGGATCACTTTTGTGTCTGAGTTAAATTAAATTAAATTAAAGTGAATATATAAATAAATATTCTGTGAATATTTCAAGTGTCTACCTGTTCCTGTTATCAATATAGAGCAAAAACGAGCAAAAAAATCACGTTTGTTGTATGGAAGCCTCCTTATATATTCAATTTATTCTATTTTTTAGTATTTGTTGTTATAGCGGCAACAGAAATACATCATCTGTGAAAATTTCAACTGTCTAACTATCACGGTTCATGAGATACAGCCTGGTGACAGACGGACAGACAGACAGACGGCGGAGCCTTAGTAATAGGGTTCCCGTTTTACCCTTTGGGTACGGAACCCTAAAAACGAACGAGCCTTACAGTAAGGCTCGCGTCAGTTGGTGCTGACAACTCATTGAGGCGCGCGTGGAATACAACGCACCGTCGACCCTGGGCCTGGTCCTTATTGGACGGCGAGCTATCCATGCTCACCGTCCGCAGGCCCGCGCCTACGGTGGCCGGAAATCGGCTTGCGATTCTCGACGCCCGGGGCGTCTCCTGCGGCGAGTCGGCGACTAGAGCGCGAGGGCGCGAACCTTGCCTCTCCCTCACGCGTTCCGCTTCCTCCTTCGCAGGCATTACTGCTTCGCAGAAGTAGGTGAAAAAATCTAGCTAGCCTTTTCCCAACTATTTTAGGGATAGCTTCCAGTCTAACCGAATAGGTATAGCTGAATACCAGTAGTTAACATAGAGCGATTGCCTATCTCAAAATCAAAATCAAAATATTTTACTTTACATAAACCTACATGGGCACTTATGAAACGTCAGAAGCTAGGTCTTCTTTTTCTTAGTCATTAACTTCATTTCTGAAGGTCGTGCTTAATCTGAACTTTTGACCACTCGATGCACTATGCTCTTCCAAGTGGTTCTGTCCTTAGCGGTCTTAATAACCTTGGATACTGGTTGGCCAGTGAGCTTTTTTACAAGGTCAGACCATCGGGTAGGTGAGCGCCACCGTGGTCTCTTCCCGTTGACCTGGCCATCTACCAACAGCTTCTGCTGTCAGGGTTTCTCCGAGCGATGTGACCAACATATTTAAGGATTCGCTGAAAACAGGTAGCGAACAGCCTTGTGGTTATTCCGAGCTAGGTGCACTGCAGAAGAGCAGAAGCTAGGTGCACTGTTCCAATTGGTCGTTTCCTATGGAGAAGAGCCGGCAAGAAACTCTTTAGGTTACTCTTTTAAAAATTATGGGCTTTTACAATATTTTCAAATTACAGTGATATTAGGTATGAGAGTACAGCGTAAGCCCGTCATCAAGTACCAGGTACTTAAGAAAATTGAAAATGGTCTACAAATCTACAGTCTATTAAGCCTACAACGTTCTCGCATTCCCAAATTAAAAAAAAAACTTTATAAAATATTACTTAAATAATACAAATAAAAACCTATTTAAATTCAGTCTCGGTGCGCACGCGACGCAGTTCAGACGCGCCAAACCTTTGACCAGTGATTCGGGGACAATGACCTCGGACATTGTCAACTGTGTGAACTGTAATATTGTTATTAATGAAGTATTGGCATTTCTTAACAATGTTCTCGGTTTTATGGATGAACAGAGTATTCATCAACTGTGTACTACTGCTTTTTCACACAATACATTGAAATTGTAGGTATTTAGTGTCAAATCCAAAATCAAAATCTGACATCCACAACCCCAGTTGCTGGCTAACACGATACCCTTCGATAAAACTGGTTGCCAAACTCTTAGGCTCCAGCTGATAATAAAAATAATACATAATTTTATATTTATTTTATTTCAGATCAAGATCCATAAGTTGTTAGTAAAGGTCTTAACCTAAATTTAGTAAAAACAAAAAAAAAAACAAAAAAATGCTAATAAATTACGTAATGCTATAAAAAATTACGCTAAACTGACGTACACCAAATATCTTTGACAATCTAAAAAAGGAAGTATGAAAATTTCATGTTCTGGGACTGTTAAAGAACCAAGATTGTTATCAAGGTCGGAAGCAACATCTTCGTACAAAAAATTGTCCGTTGTAGGGAATATCTTCATGAATAATACATGCTCGGTAGTACGATGAGGAAATATGAGTCAAACATATTCGAGTGCCATTTCGTGCGTGGTACAAGTTGGTTTTGAGTACAGTCAGATGAGAAAATATGAGCGGTGTTATGGTATTTTTTTATTTACAGTGTATACTACCCCAGACCTACTCCGGTTAGACTGGAAGCTGACCCCAACATAGTTGGGAAAAGGCTGGCAGATTGATTACTATGATGCTATGGACTACCCTAGGATGCTATGGATATGGACTACTAGGATGTTATGTTACCGGGTTGTCCATACAAAAACATGCTAACGGCGCCCCCGCACCTCCAGGGTCGTCTTGCGCTCATTAACAATAATTTGGCAGTAGTTACCTAATCGTACGGCGATTGTATTGTAATTAATTAAATGGTGATAACATTTTCCATCACACTTAATATGCTCTGAACAATGTTGTACCACTGAAGTGAAAACAACATTGTTCAGAGCATATTGTACATCTTTCTGCACGAGCAGCCAGTGGGTCTCTTATACGCGCAGACAGTACAACGCCTTGCCGTCCAATATAATAATGCGTTCAGGGTGCTGATGGGGCTGCCCCGATTCTGCAGCGCATCAGGGATGTTCGCCAAATCGCATGTATACTGTTTCTATCCTACTATGCGAAAGCGGTGTACATCCCGGTGCGCAGGGTTCGGGCTAGCTCCAACGGCATCATGAGGGCATTCGCGCAGAGGTTTGATTGCCAGTACCTGAACCATTGCTGTATGGTTCACATACTGAGCAATCAATTTCGGTAATGTGTTTTATGTGGTATGTTTGTGTGTGTTTTTTTTATTATATTTGTAATTTTTAATTTGATAAAACATGTTGTGCATATTATGATCCTTGTTGGTCGAAATAAACGTTTTTTTTATTTTTGGGAAAAAAAAAACATGGTGTAAACATTAGTGAAATGGATTCAGTTCCTTATTCTGAACAAACTATATTCAGGTTTCGCATATACTAAAAATAATGTACCTTATTAGGCAATGAACTAATGATACAGTGTACTTTATATTTATTTTTGTAACATCTGTTTATGCATGCACCTGTATTAATCAAATAAATAATTTGATTTGATTTGATTTGACCCCCATGTACTGTAAAGGCTTGAAATAACCCTGTGAACACCCATCGTGACTGGCAGTTTTGTCTAGAAAAAAAAATGTCTGATGTTGCTTTAACACTTTTCTGAAAGGCATTTGTGTCTTAAATAGAAATACATTCCAACATAGTTGGGAAAAGACTAGGCAGATTGATTGACTACCCCAATTTACTGTAAAGGCTTGAAATAATCCTGTGAACACCCATTGTGACTGGGAGTTTTGTCTAGACAAAAAAAAATGTCTGATGTTGCTTTAACACTTTTCTGAAAGGCGTCTGGTCCTAAATACAAATACATTCCAACATAGTTGGGAAAAGACTAGGCAGATTGATTGACTACTCCAATGTACTGTAAAGGCTTGAAATAACCCTGTGAAAATCCATCGTGACTGGATGTTTTGTCTACACAAAAAAAAATGTCTGATGTTGCTTTAACACTTTTCTGAAAGGCATCTGTGTCTTAAATAGAAATACATTTCAAAAGCAAACTTGTTTCTATACCTTTGATCTATGTGGTTTACAAAAAAATACGAAACCTTTTTTAAGTAATTTTCTAAAATACAAAAGCTTTTATACAATTTCTTGAGATAAATTGGCTCTCTGACCACTATCTCACATCTACATTGTTCAATTCTTTAGAATTCATACTATGTTTTTATGTTACTAAGAAATTCTTAAGAGTCCAAAATACTTCAGCGCCACCTCAATCTTTATCTCGCTCACACACTACTACTCACGGTCACGCGAGCAAGCGAAACAGGGCGGCAGGGAGAAGGCTCCAAGGCGGCGATAGTTTAGGTAATTTCTTTATACGGTGAAAAAAATTGTAATTAAAAACAAAAATACATAGCATCTGCTAAAAATTTAGTTCAGTTATTATGCAAAGTTTCATGATCTAATTTGAAGTATTTTTTTTAATAGTAGCGGTTTATTGTTCGGTTTGGAGGTAACTTTTTTTTATGGAATCGTGTCTTCGTCAAAAATAGTAACATTACCTAACCCTTTACCATAAATATTTATTTCTAAATGAATGCTGCAGTATTTTCAAGGACCATGCAATTTGAGGCATTGTAGTCTTACATTATTAGTCCCGCACTTGTGTTTAAAGACATAAATAAAGCGTTATGTGACGTTGCACTTTAAGATGGACCAACATAAATGGACTTAGAGCATTATATAACAACAAAGAATAGCACTAACCCATTTCTTCCCGTGGGTGTCGTAAAAGGCGACTAAGGGACTAATAAATTACTAGAGAATGGGCACCAGCGTTCTCTATGCATTTTAACACCATACTGCGATCGCCCACCCGCCTGCCAGCAGTGGACGTCTTTCGGTTGAAATGAATGAATGATGATGATGATGATAACAACGTATAACTTCAAATGAGCTTCATAATTTGTATTTTTGTATTTTCTGTACCAATGAAAATGTTTAGATTAAAGACTGGTAATAAAATTGTTCTGAAACTTAATCAATGGGGTTACCAATGCGCCTTTCACTCATATAGCAGCCAACCTATGTGTTCTGTAAAAATCTTACTTTGAAAATTTAGGTGAAGTTTAGGGGTGAAAACTGCCAATTTAGTGTCAATCTGATGGGTTTTGATGGGGGTTTGTAAAAATCTCACCGTGAATTCTTGCATGGAGTGAGCTGTCAGTGTCAGTCCACTGATGGTAGGGATTGACCAAGGATTACATTTACAACAATCTTAGTCGAGATTTTAATAATATTTTTATCCAATTCTATTGATCATTTTATATTATTTCAAAGCTAGTATTTATGTGTCTTTATTACATTACTTATTAAGAGGTTTTTAAATAAAATTGCAAAACAGAAATTTAGTCAAACTCAATTTAATGTAAAAAAACAAAATTGAGTCGCTATTGAAAATCTCGATTATGATTGTAAATGTTATCCTTGGTCCATCCCTAGCATCAGGTGGGATGACACTGACAGTTCACTCCACGCTCACTTCATATCAGGGACCGTACAACCCCGGTTAAGAGTAAAGGCTTTCGAAGGGGTAACCCATTCAATGGGTTACCTTTATCATGATGTAACCCATTGAAAGGGTGTTATACTAGAAACCAAGTGAAAGGGTTACATGATAACCCATTGAATGAGTTTTACTTGAAACCCAGTGAAAGGGTTAGATGATAACCCATTCGATGGGTGCTATACCTACTTGAAACCCAGTTAAATAAAAAAAACATAATAATAAGTAATTTCGATATCCGCCCAGCACGCGTAAAATGACCAATTCTATTTATAGACCCAGAGACCATTTAAGTTACCATTTTAGAAAAACCCTTTCAATGGAAAGGGTTTTCGATAGGGTTTTTAGTATATAGGTTTTTATCGAAAGCCCTTTCAAAGGGTAACCAAAATTTAATTTAAGCCGTTCAAAAGGGTTACCCATATCGTATGGGTTTTTGATTAACAGCTTAGAACAACCCTATCGAAAACCCCTGAAAATGGTCCCTGCTTCATAAATGTTTTCACGGTGAGATGGTTACAGAATAGCACTGCTGATGAAGCGGAATGACAACTCACTTCACTTCAAGTTTTTACGGGGATCTTTTCATAATAGACTGGTATAATTTTCGACAAAAAGTGAAGCGTCATGCTAAGTGTTAAGCGATTTTGTGTTAACTGTGAGCTCGACTTGCTCTGCACTTAAACAGCACTACGAATGATTTTGGTATGAGCCCTGTCGTCTTTTGTATTTTTTGGTTATTACTTTATTTATTTAATTTTGACATTTTTAGTGATTGTACCGACTTCTGATTTTTTAAAATGTATTTGTTTAAAACAAAAAAAAACCTTTTTTATTTGGTATGCCTTTTGACGGGACACAACTCGGATCCTATCCTACCTTCTGTATGTACCCTGTGTTCACGAAATAAATTAATTTGAATTTGAATTCAAACATTAATTTGTATTTTAACTATTTTATTAAAATTCCTATTCTAAATAACATGACGATGAGACGAGACCAGCCAAGCTAAATGGCATTTCAGAAAATGGGAGTAAAATTAAATGAAAACAAAAATTAGGTAACAACAAAGTGTAGGCAGTTAGATATTTTAATCGTGTAATTGTGTGCCCGACGTCGTTTTTCAGGCTAAAAGGATAAGCTTGTACTAAAGAAAGCAATTTGTCTCCAAAACATTTTCATTTCTTTTTATCAAAACAATTTTATTGTTGCTCGTTTTAGTTTTACTTGAGTTTAAACTTGACTTAAAACAACTTAATTTTTTTTTTTTTTTTTCTTTTTCCTTCTGGCTTCGCACGGTTTGTGCATTTAGCCAATGTCAAGTTAGTTCTTGTATAATATTGATGAAATGAATAATAAATGCATGATGATGATATCCCCGCCTACTCCCCTTGAGTTTCAGTAAAGATGTGGCACTTTACTGAGTCCTCACGCGGACTTCTTGAGAGAACTTGAAGCGAAGTTGCACTGTTTTGTTTCATTTGCCTACACTAATGCACGTTCACAAACACTTAATGGTTAATAATCCACCATTATTACACATTAATATTCGGCTAAACACTAATTTTGGAAAATTAAACAAACTGCTGAACATGACGCTTCACTTTCCCGCCAAGAAGTCCACAACTTAAATTGTCCGTATAGAAAAAAACACAACTGTCGTTTTGACAGTAGTATGAAATGGCTATAGCACGGCAAACTGCCGTGGTGAGTGTCCTTTTTAACCGACTTCGAAATAGGAGAAGGTTCTCTGCTCGTCTGTATAGTATTTTTTTCTTGTTTCAATGTATAGTTATAGTTGTCAAAAAATTATATGGTTACTTCACTAGATACGTTGCAATTGGCCATCGCGACGTAGCTAGTGAAGCAACCATACGACTCGGTACTCGATACTCACGATAAATCGATTCAAGTTAAATGTCAAAACGGGCCTATTATTTTTTGACAAGTATAGTAATTTAATTTGGTGCTTAGTGTAAGTAGTTAGTTGTATAATATGATAATCAATTAATTTCCCTGACTACACAGTGTCGATATGAAATAACAACAATCTAACAACGAAAATGGTCTTACACGTTTACTATAATATCTATAGTCTTAAAAAATTAAAAAAAGCTTCGAATTTTTTTAGTAGACAAAGCGTAATATAATGTGACGGATTTTTTAATGGAGAAAGAAATTTCTTGATTAATTACCTACTTTTTATAATGATTACAAATTAGAAAAATATAGACTAAAATACATTTAATTTTTATTTACTTTAATTTGTATTTTAACTGCAGAATAATTGTGTATAAATAACTACTGAAGTAATTGACATTATTTATCTTTAATAATTACTTGCCATCTCTATTGTATTTTTGTACTTTTGCATATTCTCCTTTTGGCTGAATATGGCTGTTGGTAATTATATGTTTTATGTTACCGTGTTTTGTACACACGACTACACATCAAGCTATACATTTCCAGTTTACGCTGAGTTCTCATTGTAAGGAAATCCTATAAAATGCGAGATCAGCTTATACTGGAAATGTATAGCTTGATCTGTAGCCGTGCGTACCCATATTTGCGAAATAAATATCTTGTTTTATCTTATCTTATAAAATTTAAAAAACGCGACCAAAACTACTTAAAAATATTGTTATTTAGTCAATAATCAGAACAAAAGGGATACAATATACACATACACACTTCGCATAGTATCTTTAAGTCTTAATCTTTTGCCTCGCCTTTTCCGAACAATGTCGGGGTCGGCTTCCAGTCTAACCGGATGCAGCTTCTTACCAGTTTTTACATGGAGCGACTGCCTATCTGAGTTCCACAACCCAGTTACTGGGTAACACGGTACCCCTTGGTAAGATTGCTTGTCAGACTTTCGGGCTTCTGACGACCCGTAACGACTATCAAAGATCAACGACGACGAACGATTTTTTATTGAAAAAAAAATCGTCTTCAAAAAGAAATTACTTAACTCAAAATTATGAATTATTATTAGGTACAAAACAAATTAGGGGCCTAAAATGTTTTGAGGTCAGTGCCAGCACTTAGGAAACTTTTTTTTGAAGTCGGTAAAAATGTCAGATATAAATGTAGAAATTTTACAAGGAGTGACACAATAATGAGTGTTCTTATCGCTAAAAGCTGCCTTCGATCGAGTATAAGAAGAGATTAAGGCATCCTGAAAATCTTTGTTCATCTGCCCCGTTGCATAAGACCAAAACCACTTGTTAAAATAAAACAAAAAAAACTCAATAAAAAGAAACTCCGCAAAAAACCGATAACAATATCGGAAATGGCAAGCGAAGTTCGTGCTGACTGTACAAGCAATTTCTGCGCAGGGCGGCAAAAAAGTGTAAGAAGTGGATTACCGAATAAGGAATAATATAATTTTCCGTAACGTTTTCTATTCCACATGGCGCTCGCTATTGAAAAATGGGTGACGTTTGTTATTATACTTTTGGGATGAACTGTATAAGAAATGGTATACTATTTTGATTTTGTATATTTCTGTGGGATTTTATTTTAGAGGATTTGCTTTGGAAAATATTTCTTTATCGATATATGTTTTGTAAAATAATCACTAATAGCAGGTAATTAGCGGAAACCTTATAAGAATAAATAATGATCAGCAATGTTTTAGGTAAGTAATATCAACCTTATGAAAAAAAGAAAGAAAGAAAATAAGTTTATTCGCGGTAAACATGACATAAAGAAAGAACACAGGCAGAATAAAAAACTTTTTACAAAAAAATAATAACCGACTACCAAAAATAACACTACAAAGTGAAAAATAACTTTAATTTCGGGAGTCGGTGTCTTGGATCTGTATTTGAGTTTTTTGCCACCGACTTCCGAAATTAAAGTTATTTTTCAATTTGTAGTGTTATTTTTGGTAGTCGGTTATTATTTTTTTTTTTTAAGTTTTTTATTTTTCACTTTTTAGTGGGTCAGTTTTGAATTTATCTAAGTTACAATAGCCTAATGTTAACTGCTCATCACCTTTTACAAAATATTGCTTTTCCCGATGCTGGGACGATGATTGTTGAGGAGTTCTCCTGGTAAGAACCAGGAGAACTGCCACTCACCATATGCATAATGACGAGCATAAATTGCTTAATCGCAACCCGTTAAATAGGTACTCATTATTATATTGGTCCGGTGGCCATCTGTGGTCTCCATCATCAGTTCCACTTCACCAAATGGTGCTTTCGGAGAGCAAATGCACGAGTTACTATAAAAATTACCCAAATCGCTATAGGTTTGCATATAAAATTTGAGGGTTACCCTCGATTTCCTTGGGATCCCCTTATCAGATTCTGATTTGGTGGCAATGGGACCACCTCGGGAGTATACCCTTTCAAACAAAAAAAGAAGTTTCAAAATCGGTTCATAATTGACGGAGTAATCGCGTAACAAACATACAAAAAAAAAAAAAAAACATACAGCCGAATTGAGAACCTCCTCCTTTTTGGAAGTCGGTTAAAAATAACAAGTTAGGGGAAAGTGCGTCACAGTCATGCAAAACGGCCATCGCTCAGCACAATGCTACGACCTTATACGAGATAGAGCCCTAGCGCCGGTTTTCAGCGACAGCCTGCTTATAATTCTCAGAAATAATAATTGCCAAACCGTTGCAGTTTTTAAAAGAAGAGTCAAAGAACACTATCTTTCCACTTCGTCATAGTTGCATATTATGTATTTATTATTTTATACATTTTAATGATATTTATTTTAGAAGTATGTATGTAAGTATATTCTCTTATTGTGTGTTTATTTTTATTAAATTAGTGATTAGTATAGTAATAATATTAGTATGTTTTTTATTTTGATTTTATGTATTATGTTTTCCCTTTTAATCTTACACACGTTGTCTACATCTCTTCGTCTACTTTCCTTGTCGCAGGTATGCTGGAAGAGATTTCTTTAGAAATAAGCATCACCTTTGTACGTATTTTTCTGTTCCTTTTTTTTCTTGCCTGTATATATGTGTGTACATAAACTGTTAAATAAATAAATAAATAAATAAGATAATATAATTTAGAAATTAAGCCATGTATTTCCCATCGGAAAGAATTAATACTTCCCTACAAATCTCTTGTCTGTGTCTTTTGACTTGTTTGTCTGTAAAAGATCGCTTTTAGCGCCGCCCATCATGTCACCTTATGTAAAATTTCAACATTTATATCTGTAATATTTATGGCGTACATAATAAAGAGTATTCTATTCTATCTCCTCATCATCCTCATCATCATTTCAGCCGAAAGACGTCCACTGCTGGTCATAGGCCTCCCCCAATGGGTGGGAGGGTTGAGTTTGCCATAATCGCTACTCTTGGCAGTCGGGTTGGCGATTGCAGTATGGTGTTAAAATGCATAGAGAACGCGGTTACCCATTCCCTAGTAAATAAATCTCTTATTTAACCCAGTTTTCTAAAATCTTTGCTTTGTGCTCACTTCCGCTATATAAGGAACTCTTGCGCAAAATGTCATGCTTTTAGACCAGGTTTTCGATGCGTGTCATCTGTGTCTGTTAGTGAATGAATGAATTTAAGATTTTTATTAAGGGTCCATATTGAATATCTCAGCGCCACCTCACTCTTTATGTCGCTAGCACACTACTGCTCGCGAGCATGCGAGCAAGCGAGACAGAGTGGCAGGGAGAAGGCTCCAAGGCGCCGATAGTTAAATTCTTTTTACGGTGTAAATAATGGTAATTAAAAAAAAACGTTGTTTCTGCTTTATTTTTATTCCAGTTATTATCCAGAGTTTTATGATCTAATTAGAAGTATTTTTTTATACTATACTCCATTTGAAATAAGATTAGACATTTAAATAAACTTGTTTACATCCCGGTCAACCGATTTTGAGTTCTATTCCCTAGGCATAAGGATGGCATTAAAAGCAAAAACCTGGTTACAATAACAACTATTTATTACAGCTGCCATTTGTCATGCCACCAACGCAATAGAAGTCAAAATCAGTTAAACGGACTGTACAAAAGGTTTATTTAAATGTCTAATCTTATTTCAAATTGAGTATAGTTAGGTTTCTGGTTCGGTTTGAAGGTAACTTTGTATTTTTTTCTGTAGAGAAATTTTTATGGAATCGTGTTTTCGTCAAACATAGTAATTCATATTAATCCTCAACTTTACTTTATGTATATTTATTTCGAAATGAATGCTGCATTATTTTCGAAATAACGGAGGATCATCATTATCATTCCAGCCGAAAGACGTCCACTGTTGGACATAGGCCTCCCCCAAGCACCGCCACTTCAACCGTTTCTGTGCTTCCCGCATCGAGCGAATTCCTGCGGCCTTCACAAGGTCATCGGTCGGAGGATCGTGCTAAGCAACTTGAGGTATTGTAAGCTCTTAAGTAGACATCAGGTTATACGTGAATTGAAAGGATCTAAGAAGACTTAGTTTCATAACAAAGGAAACTGGGTCCGTTGCACTAACAAATACCCAACAATCAGGAAGATATAGGAACCGATATACCAACTATCCCTAATCACGGATGATGGAAAGGCAACAAAGAGATTTAATCAGGTGGATACAGTACAGTAACCTTCAAATTACCTTTCAAGATTCTGGCTGGAAAGCCCAAAAAGGTAGCAAGAAGGTTATAATATAATATAACCCTTCTTGAAGGTATAAAGCTTCAAAATGATGAAGGTCATATGTATAATTTAACCTTAATCAACATATTTCACTGAAATTATATAAGGTTCTTGACAACTTAGGGTGAACAATAATAATTATGATTTGAATTTGGAACAACATTTAGACGTTATTTGTGTATTTTTTGGATTGCCTCTAGGCTTAGTGTAGACATTTTGATGTATTCTTGAACTACAATTATTATTGCAATAGGTTTAATGTTGAAAATGCTCATTAAAAGCCCCTTTTGCCTCCAAGTAAATCAATAATATTGACTATTCTAAGAAATGTTATAAATTTTATTGCGAAAGTGAGTTTGTCTGTTTCTTACACTTTCATGGCTACATGGCTGAACCGATTTTGATTTAATTTGGTATTGGGATACTTTGAACCCTGGGGAAGGACATAGGCTATTTTAATGGACATATAACGCAGGCGAAACTGCGAGCGGATGCTACTTAACTATAAGATGTTCCCGATCATATATTATACGTAAAAATAGAAAGATAGGTTATACACGATCCACAAGTGGCATTTCAAAACTTGCTTGTTAGCCCAGTTTTCATTGTCTTATCTCTGTTTGGCTCCTGATAATTACGACATCCTACTCCCACGTGTTATCTAAGAGACATTGTGCCGTTTGAAGATTGAATGTTGGGTAAGTAACCTATCTTCCTCTTTTTAAACGACTTCCAAAAAGAAGGAGATTATTTTATGTTCGTCTGTATGTTTTTTACTTTGTTCACCGATTACTCCGTCAATTGTGGACTGATATTGAAAATTATTTTATTGTTAGATACTATATGCTCTCGAGGTGGTTCCATTGGCACCACGACAGAATCTGATGAGGGGGGATCCCATGGAAATCGAGGGAAATCCTCAAATTTTATAGGCACACCTATAGCGATTTAAGTATTTTTCATAGTATTTCATGACTCCATTTGGTGAAGTGGAACTGATGATGATGACCACAGACGGCCACCGGAACTAAGTAAGGTACCGTAAGTAAGTATTTCACGGTTGTGATTCGATTAGACACTTTAAAATGGTTGGTAAGCAATTTTCGCTCGTCACAATGCATATGGTGACGTCACCATCAGTTCTAGTTTTCCTGGTTCTTACCAGGAGAACTAATCAACAATTAACGCCCCTGCATCGGGAAAAGCAATATTTTGTAAAAGGTGATGAGCAGTTGACATTACGCTATTGTAACTTAGATAAATTACAAACTGACCCACAAAAAAGTGAAAAATACAAAAAACTTATTACAAAAAAAAAACACTACCAAGTGAAAAATAACTTTAATTTCGGAAGTCGGTGGCACAAAACTAAGATAGATACCTAAAGACACCGAGAATTCCGAAATTAAAGTTATTTTTCACTTTGTAGTGTTTTTTCCGTCCGTATGTCTGTCTGTCCATCTGTCACCAGGCTGTATCTCATGAACCGTGATAGTTAGACATTGAAATTTTCACAAATGTTGTATTTCTGTTGCCGCAACAAATACTAAAAAACAAAATAAATATTTGAGGGAGCTCCCATACAACAAACGTGATTTTTTTGCCGTTTTTATAGATAATGGTACGGAACCCTTCGTGCGCGAGTCCGAATCGCACTCGGCCGGTTTTTATTAAAAAGTTTTTTTTTACTTGTAATGTTGGTTGCTCAGGCGTCTGGTTTATTATACGTTCAAATATACCGTTTATTAAACGTTTACGATTTTTTCATGTGTTTTTCAGCTTTGCCAGCCTAGTTTTAAACCGGCTTACCTTACACATAAGCTTACGCAGCAAGGTCACAATTAAATTTGGGTATACCTAATAAAAAAAACGTTAAAACATACCTACAGTGAGCTTAAAGCCTTACCAAATATGGCACCAATTCTACACGCGTCGTTAAAAAGAATTCGAAAATATATTTTAATTAATGCAAATCCTATAACCCGAATTCCAAATGAACGGGTCATTCTCAAATCACAAATATTATTTATTGAGACTATGTTTTGTTGCTTTTTGCTATCATCATCATTTCAGCCAAAAGTCGTCCACTGCTGGACGTAGGTCTCCCCCGAAGGGGGGGTTTGCCATAATCGCCACGCTTGGCAGGCGGGTTGGCGGTCGCAGTATGGTGTTAAAATGCATAGAGAACGCTGCTGCCCATTCTCTAGTAAGTCCCTTAGTCGCCTTTTACGACACCCACGGGAAGAAATAGGGGAGTGCTATTTCTTACGTACGGCACTACACAACAATAAACCTAACTAGTATTAAAAAAAATACTCCAAGTTTGATCATGAAACTGCATAATAACTGAAATAAAAATAAAGCAGATAAGTACTACGTTTTTTTTTTATAATTACTATTATTTACACTTATGAACTCTTAATAAAAATATTAAATTCATTCATTTACTAACAGACAACGCACAACCTAAACCTGGTCTAAAAGCATGACATTTTGCGCCAAGAGTTCCTCATATAGCGGAAGTGAGCACAAGGCAAAGATTTAAGATTTTAGAACTGGATTAATAGGAGATAATTATAATTACTAGAGAATGGGTATCAGCATTCTCTATAAATTTTAAGACCATACTGCAATCGCCAACCCGCCTGCCAGGCGTCGCGATTATGGTATCACGCCCCCCCCCCCTCCTTGGGGGAGGCCTATGTCCAGCAGTGGACGTTTTTCGGCTGAAATATGATAACATAGTAAATTGACTCAGCTGAGGTGTCAAATTACTTACAATTCATTTTCCTGACTACTGTTTGCACAGACATGTGTTCGCAGTTGCAGCTCCACGCATTAAATACAATATACCTGCAACTTATTTGGCAATTAAACTTCAATCTTCAATACCTCGTTTGACCCATTCATGAAAGGAGCTTCAAAAACTCTTTCTAAGCGCATTTTACTACCCTCTAAAAAACAGCTAGACAGTAGTATTTAGTAGTATTTTTCTTTATTATCTGCAGAACATTTCATGTGAATCTTCCTCAATAATTATATTGTTGCACGGAAACTCCAAGTTTATATTTTACGAATGTTAAAATTAAAAAGAAAATATTTTGCGCCAACTGGGAATGACCCAATAAACGTCCAACGTCCATCGTGTTTTTATTCCCTATTAAAGCCAATGTGATGTGTATCCGAGCAAAAGCCAACCCTAATCCCTAACGGGAAGGGATGTAATAAATCGAAGCTGAGCGAAAAATATGCAGACTTGCGGATCTCAAAGCAGAAATCGTAATCCCTGGCGGTCTTATTCGGAAATCATCTAGGATATAACCAATCTAGGTACGGCAGCACAGAAAATATAGTTACAGAAGGCCCATTCTATACTACGAGCGTGAACATCTGTGGTAACACTTGATCTTTGGGGCTGGTTTCCATTGTAACCGGAAGCCAGAATGATGTCGACTACCAGTATTTTACATGGAGCTACTGCCTATCTGACCTCCATAACGCAGTTACTGGGTAATACGGTATCGTATTACCAAGTAACTGGGTTCCCTTGGCAAGACTGGTTGTTAGACTTTCGTGCTACTGACGACTATCAAAGATCCACGAATGACACTGAACCAACGTGCTTTCCGAGGCACGGAGGGATCTTGGTATGTAAAGATGGTCACCTATCCGTGGACCAACCGCGGCAAGCGTAGTTTTAACCTGATTGATCGACCCATGCGACTTTTACTACTACTGTTATTATTTAGCCACAATCCCCTCAGTGGTGGTAAAATTTGCCTACGAAAATCATCCCTACTGCTATGACATAAAGGCGCTGTCAAATTATTAACACCGATGTGCGGTTGATGTAAGGCAATCTCAAACTGTCTCAAGATTTAGACTAAACGAGCGAGTACACATTCCTTCCTTATTTTACCATATTCTTTTTGTATAGGCTTGAGCATCGTATCGTATGTCTACCCATACTAAAATGTCAAAAAAAATTATCCTATAAAAAATATAATAAAATAAAATAGCAACGTCAAACGAATGCCAGTCGCAAGGGTGCTTGCACTCGCTGTACAGTACGATTCACGAAAGATGACCACAAATGGCGGCCGTCTGCGCTCGCTACACTCATGAAGAAAAGACTTAAGACAAAATAATATTTTAAGGTTGGTTGCGCACCAATGGCGTCGCTCCGGTCTTGACGCATTTCGCCCGCACCTCACCTCGCACCTCCAAAGGGACCTAAATATGCCTTCTGCGCCGTGGTCATCTTTCGTGAATCGTACTGTACGTGAAGCGTTTCTATGTGTACACACGGCTACATATCATTTCCAGTATAAGCTAATCTCTCATTGTATAGGATTTCCGTACAATGAGAGGTCAGCTGTCCGTGTGGTGCCGGACGTAAAGAATAGCACCCTCCCATTTCTTCCCCCGGGTGTCGTAAAAGGCGACTAAGGGACTTACTAGAGAATGGGCAGCAGCGTTCTCTATGCATTTTAACACCATACTGCGATTGCCAACCCGCCTGCCAAGCGTGGCGATTATGTCAACCCCCCTCTCTATTGAGGGAGGCGTATGTCCAACAGTGGACGTCTTTCGGCTGGAATGATGAGAGGTCAGCTTATACTGGAAATGTATAGCTTGATATGTAGCCGTGTGTACATGCGTTTTCGTTAGTTGTATGGAGCCGACCTTCTATACTTATCTATTTTGTGACGAAACTACGAAATATACGTTAAAGAGTCTTCTAAGCCGGTGATTTGGGTTTTTGAATATTGGATTTGAAATCAGCTGGAACTCAGGCTAATAGATCAAACGTCTGAGTTTGCTATATTGGCCTGAGTTCGAACTGATTTGATTCGGCTGTTTATAATTGGCAATTGTGCTGTATTGTGTTTCATAGTGAGGAATAGTTGTCATGTCGACTTTGACTGTTGTAAATGTGCCTTTGACCTTGTTTTTTTGACTCGTGAGTAAAGAGTAACGGTGATCTTTCTTGCCCATTCTTCTCCATACGAAACAACCTTTTGGAATGGGCGACTAGAATCAATTATTATTTTTTTTGTAAATTGTGACATTCAAAAGTGCCTTTTATGTGCTTATTTGAAATACATAATTTAACTTTGACTCGTGTGGGTAGATAAATATGTGGGAGTTATAATCACTTATTGATTTTACACGTGTTTCCGTGTATAATTAAACATTTTAATGAGTGCACCAACAATGTTACTTCTAAAAGACTTTATTGGTTACATTTTTTGTTGTTTGTGATAGTCGGGTGTTAGCTTTCCATATTATATCTTCGCGTGAAGCATTTAAGACGAATTAGCTCTAGTGATTGACTAGTGAGTAAATAAACACTGGTATACATGTTTCAGCCAAAACAAAAGAACCATGTCATACAAATCGATTGGATCTTTCTCTCACTTTGGTGATCTCTAGTAAAGGGAATTTGGGGTACACCGATCTTCGTTATAGCATGCCACTCAGATGTTCACGAACCGAATCCATAAGTATATTTTTATAAGAAAAACAAACAAAACCAAGGCCATTGACATAATTTCTTGGCCATATCTTTCGATAAGCCCAGAATATGGTTGTGCGGGAGTGCTGACAAAAAAATGAGTTCTTACAAAGTCTCGATTCAATTTCTGTATTCATTGGTGCAAAAATTTCTTATTCCGATTCTCGTATCGGAAACTCTCTCGGTAGGTACGAAATTGTATTTTTACAAGAGTTTTAACGGACGCTTAGGATTGAACGTTTGTTGAATATTTCTAGGTCGTTTCCTTCGCTGATTTGTTGAAATATTGGAAATTGCTGAAGAGACATTTGAGGGGTTCCCTTTCTTGGAAATTTACTGTCCTCTAATAATATTTTAGAGCTTTATTTGTCTGAGTAATTTAAAGGTATTTCATTGTAAGCGTTTCACTAGGATTAGTAGCCCCTAGCAAATAATGTTTCATGGCAGGTACAAAGTAAAGTATATTCTAGACATCTTTGATTCATCTACTGATCAGTATTTCGTTTTTTATCTCGCACTATTTTATTTCGATGAAGAAGAAATGCTGCACTTGCGCCCAATTCATTGAGATAAGGGCAAGAGAATGTTGAAGATGACTTTTATATTTTGACTAGCTTTTGCCTGCAGCTTTGCCCACGTGGAGTTCGAGACATTAATAAGAACTATAAACCTGTACTACATTATTTTGTTTTAGTTTTCTACCTTGGGTGACAATATTGCAATTTTCTTACGGGTCCATATTTTTATTGAAAATAAATTATAGCGTTTGTTATTCCGTAATAATGTAGCTATCTATTGGTGAAATATTTTTTTAAATCGGTTCAGTAGATTCTGAGCCTGTTCGTTACAAACATAAAAACAAACAAAAAAATATTTCCTCTTTATAATATTAGTGTAGATAAACAGACTGAGGCTAAAAATAGACATATCTTAAAGAACGTTTCAAGTTCCTTCATGAAGCACATAATACATATCTGAGGCCATTGGAAAACTTGAGACTAGAGATGTCGATGCATTCCACCAGTTTTTATAACAAATCTTTTACTGTTCAAGCAGTAAGTTATGGAATGCCGTGCTCGTGTCGAATCTTTGTCTACTTTTAAAATTCTGGTAAGAAAACACCCCTTCTCTCCTTCAACATCATCATTACATAATATAGTTCCTTGCTCTTGTTTCATGTTTATTACTGTATATATATATATTTATATAGATAAGTATATGCTTTATGTGTGTATGTATGCATTTATTATATATATAAATGGTACACGACGACTACCTGCATATTGTATTGTCTCTCCTTCTCCCTTTAATCCCTCCAAAGGTTGTCTGTAATAGATCGCTTTTAGCGATTAGACCGCCTATTGTGTCACCTTAAGTAAAATTTCAATATATATCTGTAGCTTTTATCGTGTACATAATAAATAGTATTCTATTTGATTATGATATTACTACTTAATAAGTAAGTAATTGATGCTGGAGGAAATATGGAAGATATCATTGAATACAATCTTATATTTCTAAATCAAAGGACTACACTGTACATTAATTACTTTTGATATGAAAAGAAAATCTTTACAGTCAGACGTACAGTCTTTTATTCGTATCCAAAATCAGAAAATGAGAAGCATCCATGGTTTCGATACAGTCAAAGAATCTTTTCGAATTCAGTTTAGCATTCCGTCTATGATGACAGAAACTAGAGATCACGCTTTGAATGTTGATGTTTTGCTTTGAGATGAATCGAATTTCCATTTGGGATTGAAAAAGGAATCTTAGTCGTGTCAGTCTTTATGTCTGTTGCTTGTCAACTATTGCAAGTTCTAAAAAGATAGCGAAAATATATTTAGATGCTTTAATCAATGTGTCACATAAAGCATTATATTATTTTATCATCTATCTGTTAGGTACTTTATGCACATTAGTTTGTATTTGTTTTGTTTTTATTATCTTCTTTTAAAAGATATATATTGTTGATATCAGACTCTCACATTTACGTTAGAAAAAAATGATTTAATTTTAATTGACCTTTAATATAGATACACACTACAATAGGTTACCTAAAAGAATGAAAGGGTTTATGGAAAATAAAGCAAGAAATTTTAAAATGTTTATTATGGTTATAAATTATTATATTAATTTGTATACAGTTAGACTCCTATAGTATAAGTTAAATATTTATATGTAATTGTCAGAGAAACTTCCTAATCAATATAAATGTTTTGATGTTGTACATTATTTTTTTATATTATATATTAAGCTGCCATATTTTATATTAACCTACGTAGAAGTATGTCTTTGTATGTATTTTATATTTGATTTAATTTGAATGACATGTGTATGTATTTTTATTTTATTTTATTTGAATGTTTGAGTATGATTTTATTGTGTACTTAAGTGTGATTTTAATATCAAATTTATATTTTTTTTTTATATAATATATTGAAATTAACTTTTTCTGAATAATATATGAATTATAAGATTAATTCGTTATAAGTTAACTTGTTGCGCCCTCACAGTGTCATGTACTCATTAGTTAAGCCTAATCTTAGTCTGTAACCTCGTGTACACTGTCACACTGTGTGACAACAAATTAATAAATAAAATGAGGGTGCATTTTTCTTCTAGATTCATCAATATCAAAAACCGACCTAGTATGTGTCGGACCACACACAATTACGGGTTCCGTAGTTGGGACGAATTTATCCCAAAACTTAACATTGTAGTTGAAAAACATGTTCTCCCATACATCAATATACGTCACGGTCAATACTTCAATTGCAAATACATATAGGTACATACACATTGGTCGATTATTACTCGTTAACTTGTAATAAAGGCTTCTACATACCGGGGCGACTTGTCGCGCGACGCGACGCGACACAAAGGCACCGCTCGTCCCGCGACACGCGGGGCCTTTGTGCCGTGTCGCGTCGCGCGACAAGTCGCGCTGGTATGTAGAAGCCTTTAAGCCTACTTAGCTGTGATAGTTTTCCTTTTAACTTCGCTAATTAGTATATTAATGACATGATATTTTTTTTTAAATATTCAATAATCTACAATATTCTATCATTCTGACCACGATTATATGTCATGTATTTTACTATGTAAGGAATACTATCTTTATAATGCATAGTATTATCAAAAACTGATTCAATATTCATAACTGCTTTGTTGATCTAGTCGTCACATGCGACACTGCTGATCATGACATCCTGGGTTTGATTCCCAGGTCGTGCAAAGTGTTATTGAGATTTTCCACAAGAAATTTCTCAGTAGCAGCCTGTCGTCTGGATTTGTGTCCGATTGATGGCAATAGGCTCGCCCCCTATTACATAGGACTTAAACATAATTGGTAAAATATGAGTGAAGTCCGACTAACCCATCGGTGATTATAGGCATGATGTTATGTTATTCATAAGTACTAAGCTTCTGTATCAAAAGCTTTACACAAATCCAAAATTATTCTGTCCATGATTACCGAACATCTAAACACAATCTACCATACTTTCATAAACTAAATTTCCATTACCCTTATAGATTTCAACACTATCCATTAGCCATATGATACCGCGTCTACTGTAAGAGTGTAATGTTTGATTCTCCTTCCTCTCATCGAGAACCTTATTGTATGAGTAAGGATATGGATTTCATTTGAGTACTTTTTGCTTAAGAAATATGATATGATCAGTATTTTACATGGAGCGACTGCTTATCTGACCTCCGTTATTACGATACCCCTTGGTAAGACTGATTGTCAGACTTTCAGGGTTCAGGCTTCTGACGACCCATAACGACTCGTCAATGTCAAAGATCTACGAATGATAGTTGGGACCAACGGCTTAACGTGCTTGCCAAGGCACGGAGGGGTCACGGTTGTAAAGATGGTCTATAGCTATACCTACATATAATAAAATTGTTACGAAGTCAAAGCTGTATTCAATATTTTTGTAAACAAGTAATTGCTACGAGTTATGGGAAAAAGTCTGATGGCAAAAATATCGTTTTGAGAATTTTGGTCTGTTTTTCTGTTTACCTGGGTTTATGTTCCGGATTGGCGCAAAAAACAGCTAAACGGATTTAAATAAAATTTGGCACAAAGACAGTTAACCTGAATTAATATGATGGCCACCATGGCCCACGCAAAATGGTCCACAACTCCACATGAAGGACTAAGTGCGGAAACCAAACCCGCTAACATAGAACCTGAATTAATAAATAGGGTACTTTTAATCCCGGTAGTGCCTTTCCGTGGAATGTTTTCTGACTTCCATTCGGGCGAAGTTGCAGGCAAAAGCTAGTTAGCAATATTATTATGGATTTCAGATTTCTAATATTTCCGTGAAGTGTTCACGTCAATATATAGAAATGAATGTGGGATGTTTGTCACGACCTCTGACTTATCCGTGTGCCCATTATCGCCGCTTAAAATTGCATCAATTCTTAACATTTCTGGTTTACTACTTTACTAGAAAATTTGGTACTTTAAACCAAATTTATCGTAAATGACAGTTCCATGTAGGGTTGCCAACATTTTGTATTTCAAACCGTTGCCTGTAAAAAAAAATGTAGGTTCTTTTAAATGCTTATTTTTTGTGAACCTATCTAACAGTTTTTATTAATGTCATAATTATTTTGGCACTCTAAATTAAGGTTACAAAATACCATTAATTCAGCTTTTATAAGATTAATAAAATGTTATTACAACTCTCTTGCGATTGTCTCGCCATTTTATATTGAAATAAATATAATTAAAGTCTGTGTGGTGCCGGACGTAAAGAATAGCACTACCCTATTTCTTCCCGTGGGTGTCGTAGAAGTCGACTAAGGGACTTACTAGAGAATGGGCAGCTGCGTTCTCTATGCACTATGGCAACCCCCCCCCTCTTTGGGGGAGGCCTATGTCCAGCAGTGGACGTCTTATGGCTGAAATGATGATGATGATGATAATTATGAAAGTTTCGCCTACTATGTTTTTTCTTTATAAATATAGTATTTAGGCCTCAAATATTGCTATATTAGAGGCCTAAATACTAAATTTCTAGATTCACTACTACTACTGCTACTACTTTCTAGATTACTAGATTTCTAGAGGATACTATATTATATAGTAGGAATGGCAACCCTAGTCTCATGGTCCTAGCTAGAAATAATCACTGATTACTATAAAAGCTGTACTCGTGACAGGTGTCACTTGACATAGACGTTTGTACGTCTAATATCAAAAACTTATACAAAAGAAAGTCAGAACTTGTCACAACTCTTGTCACAATTCTTGTCAGTGTTTATATAAAAGAAGGTAGTTCCGAACAGTAACATTTTGACAGTAATTACATACGACTTTCCTCAACAAGCAACAAACTAGAATCATGTTACAAGAATAGATGACATATTAAAAAGTTTTGATCTATTAAAACGAACAAGTTTATTTGGAATATACCACTGAAGTTGGTGAGTTGACGAAAGTTTCGGAGTGATAGCGACAAGAATGATTAAAGTTTAATTTAGTGAAAAATTTCCTAGAATCTTTGTATATTCATTTTGCTTTGGGGGAACAAAGTTTTAAGTGGTATTAAGAGTTGTTGAAGTTCCCGGTGAGGTGTACGCTTTTGATGACAAGAACGTAAAGGGTGTAGGGAACCAATTCGCAGAGATTGAGCCAGAACATAAAATTTAAACCTTTTTGGGGATCCTTTCATGGAAGACAATTTGATATATACAGTCCGGCCATGCGAGAGAATGCATACCTACTTACTTGACGCCTTTTAGTTTTGTACCGACGTATATCCTCTCTTTCGCCGAGCGGCCTTAATAAGGCCGATGAGGCCGATTTCAATTATGCGGGATTCGCCAATCGGTCTGATTCAGTCCGACTGATTCAGTTCGTTCGTGGCGCACACCCATTTTCGCGCCAAATAGGCTGGTTCAGAATAGGTTACCCTCTCATCTGTCAATTGACCTACATTAGGCCGATGTCAATTATGCCGGATTCGCCATCCGATCTGGTTCAGACCGACTGATTCAGTTCGTATAGTGGCAAATCCCCATTTCGCGCCAAAAAGCCGACACGAGAGGGGATATGACTATGTTTTGCAAATTTGATCCATAAATTACTAGAAATTGTCCAACTAACAGGAACGCATTCTCTCGACGATCAAACTGTGGTCAGGTTATTTAATTGCCTAGCAAATTGACACCCTACATCACGCTGCCATTTAATACAACTGTCAAAGAATATCAATGGTGATTTGAATATGTGGAAAATTTAAGTCAACAGTCAATTTGCTTAACAATAACCCTGAGTTGACAACGGTACTGCAAGTGCTACTAATAATTTATGCTAGGAACAACAAGACATATATTATATGAATGATTAATTAATAAAGTAACAAATATATCGGTCCTACCGAATCATACAAATATATAACGGACCCAATGGACCGTTATATATTAAAGGAAGGAATGGTGTCTATTGAGATACCATTCATAATACACTAACCAAACTTTCAGTAAACATGAAAAAGGTAATATGAAGAAAGATAAAAAGAAAAATATGTACATATTTTATTTTACGGCAGAATAAATAACCATAAATAAAATATAAGTTTTTCTAGACTAGTTTTACCTTCAAGGACTAGATAAAGCTATAAACAAGGTTTATACGCATAGTAAGAGAATAACATAATATCATGTCGCTGAAAACCAGCGCTGGGGCTCTGTCTTGCATAGGGTCGCAGTATAATGCTGAGCGATAGCCGTTTTGCGTGGATGTGACGCATGTTTCCCCCAACCTTTTCTTATTTTTGTGTTTATGTTCTTTGTTGCGTCATGTTTACCGCAAATAAACGTATTTTCTTTCTTTCATCAAGCCTATTTTCCTCCAAGGACTAGGCAGCGGTGCACATACACTTACCGTGAAAGCTAAGTACCCAGAGCAACATTTTCATACAATTAGGAGGTAATTTCGAAGCCTCGGTTTTCCATCAGGTAACGATTCCGATGAGATCTGATAGCACCTCTCCAGAGTACGAATGAAGGAGGTCTAGAGTACCTAAGGCACCCAACTGATCAAACCGATATTTCATACCGGAGATGTCCATGAAAAAAAACCTCAAAAATTTGCTTAAAAAAGTATAGAGATTTGAACACTCAGAACTTTACACACTCTCTGGTGTAAATGGCTTGTCTGATGATTTGGGTGCCTTAGGCGCTCTAGGCCTTCTCCATCCGTACTCTGGAGAGCTGCATCAGATCTCATTTGAATCGTTACCTGACGGAAAACCGAATCTTCGAAATTACCTCATGTTGCTCTGGGTACTTAGTTGTGACGGTAAATGTACATAGTTCACCCACTATTTGCCAGTTATGTTTAAGACGCAGATATATACCAGTGACCTTGATTGGTTTGCTTGCGTGTTTTGTACTGAGCTCACGCAATGCGTCGTACATTCAGCCAGTAATAGGAATCGCCCATCAAGGAGCGCTATCCCCAATTTGACGAATTATTAATTTATTATACACAAAACAAAAGTTATTTTAATAAAACGCGTATACTAAAAGATCAATAATTACATTATCTTTAAATTGGCGAAGTTTGGTGGCATGATGAACAGGGTGTAAAGTTCACTCATCCACCATAGAAAAGGGAGGATCCTCCGACCAGACGGGTGTTGTGTCTGGTGGGCAACTGCCCGACGGTTGATGTCGGGACGTTGTATATATGCTAGTTGCGTAGTAAACTCTGATTGCGCGATGCAGGATTCGCGTGACGTCAGTGTGCGCGTTGTTCGTATGTGGCGATGTTGATGCCGCTACATCACTCCCCTCCGGAGACCGGAGGTCGATAGTGGGCTGAGTCGTGTATCTTGCGATACTTGCCAGTGCCAGTTGAGGGTTCCAGTGAGTCGGAACCTGGTGCCGCATAGTTCTCGGTGAGTCGGAACTGTCTGCGGTGATTCCCCAGTGAGTCGGGGTGGCGCTGCGGTATGCTCCAGTGCGTCGGATGTAGTACAGCGCCGGGTTGTGGCTGGCTGTGTGACTCGCCGCTCGAAAGCTTGAGGAAGTGATGATGATGATGATGATGACGTCACGCTGAAGTAGTTGCACGAAGGCTGCGCTGACGTTCATACTCGGGGTCACCAGTTTGGTGGCATGATGAACAGGGTGTAAAGTTCACTCATCCACCATAGAAAAGGGAGGATCCTCCGACCAGACGGGTGTTGTGTCTGGTGGGCAACTGCCCGACGGTTGATGTCGGGACGTTGTATATATGCTAGTTGCGTAGTAAACTCTGATTGCGCGATGCAGGATTCGCGTGACGTCAGTGTGCGCGTTGTTCGTATGTGGCGATGTTGATGCCGCTACAGAAGGATTCAGAAAAATACGCTTGTTAGATTTTGCGCCATTCTCAGTTTTTTATCCGCGTTAGACATAACTTTACAAATTAATTTCACTATGTAATATAGACAATCTAAAATATTCACATATTAAATTAATGAAAAAATGCTCTAATTTAACATAGTTTTTTTTTTCAAATCTCTCAAAGTACCTCATGCTTAATAGTGGCGCTTGTGATCACTATACCAACGAAGCAGAGCGAATATTGGTATGAATTTAGGCTGTGGCACGTAATGCAATTATTCCTACGGTTCAGGGTACGTTTCAGCGTACCCATTATTAGTGGACACATAATTATTATAGTAGGTACCGAACCTGGTATGTTGTCCTGATATAGAGGGACTTGTGGTTAAGTAATAATAGCCACACGGGTCGATCGATCATGTTCAGTTACGCTTGCAGCGGTTGATGGGTGACCATCTTGTAAAGGATGTCGTAAGTTTAGTGAGTGGTTGAGTTATCGCTGAAAAGTTATCAATAAACCGACGATACCAGGAACACATTTGCAGAAATGATACTAGCTGTTTTAGGTTTCTCCCGTCACCTCCTTCTGCGAATTAGTAATGCTTGCGAAGGAGGAGGCGGAACGCGTGAGGGAGAGGCAAGGTTCGCGTCCTCGCGTTCCTAGTCGCCGCAGGAGACGCCTAGGGCGTCGGGAGTCGCAAGCCGATTTCCGGCCACCGTAGGCGCGGGCCTGCGGACGGTGAGCGATGGGTAGCTCACCATCCGATAAGGACCAGGCCCGGGTCGACGGCGCGTCGTATTCCACGCGCGCTTCAAAGAGTTGTCAGCACCAACTGACGGGGTCCGCTAGGGCCAATGCCTGCCAGGGTTGCGAGTTTATCCGGAAGGGATATCGTGGCCCTGGCACACAGGCAAATGAAGGAATACGGGTGGGTTTTAGTCAGTAAAAGTCTGACACGCCCTCCCGCTTCGCCCAGAGCGGGAGAAGTTAATTGATAACTTCCCACCCAAAAAAAAAAAAAGGGGTTGGCCTCTCAAGGATGGCTTAGGTTTTTTCTGAATCAGTTTTCAAACCATCGGGCGTTATGATATGCCCCAAGTATTTAACTGACGAGCGCAAAAATTTACACTTCTCTTTGTTTGCCGTCAAGTTGTATTCCCGGATCTGGAGTCTTTCGATTGTTCATTCCACAGCTGTTCCATGGCTCGTGAAATATTTAATAGTTCATCAAACGTATTGAAAGAGTAATGTTGGTCATTTCGAAGAAATCAGCTGTTCCCTACATTTTAACGAATTATGCGATCACATAAATGTAGGGAACAAAAATCAGTGGTTCCCTACATTTATGTGATCGCATAATTCGTTAAAATGTAGGGAACCACTGATTTTTTCGTGATTTCAGTTTTGGTCCCATAGTAAAAGTGGTTCATAATGATGAGTACAATGATCCCTTAAGAGGTTATTGCTGTTTTACCAATAACCCTGTATACCATGACACCTCTGTGGCTCAGAAAGCACGTTAAGCCGTTGGCCCCGGCTGTCTTTCGTGTTTCTTTGACAGTCGTTACTGTTCATCAGAATCCTGAAAGTCTGACAACCAGTCTTACCAAGGGGTAAGTAAAAAAAGAAAAATAAAAAAGAAAGACAAAGAAAGAAAGAAAGAAAAAAAAGAAAAATAAAAAACAAAAGAAAAGAAAAAAAAAAGAAAGAAGAAGAGAAAGAGTATTCTATTCTAAGTATCGTATTACCCAGTTACTGGGTTGTAGAGCTGTGTTCAGCTGCTTCCGGTTAGACTGGAAACTGACCCAAACTTAGTTGGGAAAAGGCTAGGCAGATAATTATGACCTGGAATGTCCAAACAATAGCGCTAGTTTTAATGGGTTTGTTAGCAAATATTTGATAGGAATATCTTCATTCAGTTTAGTGTGAATATCATGGGCATGATTATTATGGGAATTGTTATTACTGAGTATACTCGTATGCGTTGGTATTTTCTTTGTTTGCTAAAATAAATTAAAAGTGTTTGTGATCACATAAAAAATATATAAATCTATTAAACTAAACTGCTGTCGTTTGCCCGCGACTTTGCCCTTGTGGAGGTTGGAAGTTATCCCACGGGAATGTGCTACCGAGATTAAAAGTACTTTATAATTTAATGCAGGTGATGTACTATCAGTGTGCCAAATTTCATTCAAATCCGTTTAGCCGTTTTTGCGCCAATCCAAAACATACATTCGGACAAACGAACAAAGATTCTTCGTTACCATTTTATTATAATAAATATACTGGCTGCCCGGTACGACTTCGTTCACGTGATATCCTACCCTACCCTATTCCTACCTTACCCTACCCACCTTCACGGGTGTATGCAGAAAAACACACCAAATCTTCACCAAAATCGGCCCAGCTCTTTCGGAGTCATTATACGAGTAGGACAATAAAACAACATTTATTTTTATTTATAAATAGAACATGTATAGGTAGTAAAGACTAACATATTGTAGGTAAGTATTCTTATAATCCCATCATCATTATGATAATAATCCCATAATTAAAATGTTTGTAGAAATATAACGTATAAAAAGAAAAACTAAGTAGCTTACCTGCGTAGGTTTAGACTTTACCTATGCACTAAATAGTTTTCATCGCCCAATTCCAGACCACGTTTATATTGACGTCAATACATAGACAATTCTGTTTAATCTTTTATATGTTGCTAGCCTTGACACTTTGACCGAAAAAGAACAACTTAAGAGACAGAGCGACCAAGTCCATCCTATTAGCAATTCAACAAGTCCAAATTCGTGACTTATTTAAAAGTCTGAGAGAGAGCAAAGCGAGGAACACCGCTCGTATTATTTATTTATTTTGAGTTTGTTCAGACATGCGACTTGGAACATACACTTCAGAGAGATGAAAGTCAAGGTTTATTATATAAATAGCTGATTTAAGTTATTCAAAACAGAAAACGAAAACCAAATGAAACTATGATGGATAAATTGCAAAATATAGTCATTTGTCTGGAATGGTTGTGATTACTGAAATCACTGCTCGATTGTATGGAAACACCCACGCTCTGCTGACCTAAATCAAAATTGAAATCAGAGCGATTAAGATTAATCAACCAAGATAGATACTATGGAGAGGCCATAACAAGTAATGTTATAGAAAAATTGTGATCCCATGTCTCAGTGACGCCATCTAGCGTAATATAGCAGAATTTAATATAAGCTAAGTTTGACACGTTACACTTTTAATACCATAGTGCACAATTAGACATCATACTTCGAAAATAATTGAACGGCTTAATTTGGTTTTGATTGGGTTTTTCTAAGTAGTTAATCAAAAGCCCATACGGTGTGGCTACTAAGAAGCCAAGCTTAAATTAATTCTTTAGTACATGATATAATGATCATAGATGTTTGTTTTTAAACTAATAAAACAAAATAGAAATTCAAATATCTCGAAAGCGGTACGGCCTAGGCAAAAAATAACAGAAGTTTAACGCCCCCCCCCCCCCCGTGTGTCAAGCCCCGTGCAAGCACCATGCCAACATCATTTAAGTCAATCATCAGATCATCAGAATTAAATCAGTCATCAAAAAAAAAACAACATTAACTTAAGGAAAAAAATAAAATTTTTTTTCGCTGATCCCATTGAAATGATTTTTGATTGGGTGTTTTTAAGCGGTTAATCAAAAACCCATAAAAGGTAAGGGTTTTTACTGGGTTTTCCTTTTAGTGGGGTTCAAGCAAAAACCCATTCAAAGAGAGACTTCAAGATAAAGGTAACCTTTTATACGGCTTAACTCTTATCCGGGGTTGTGCTGTCCCTGACCACACTAGACTAGCGACTTTTGCCCACTAGGACAAATGTATCGGATTACGACTTTGTTCGATATGCCCCGTCTATGGGCCTTTTGGCATCGTACAGGACTTTGTATTTATTTTCTTTTTGTTTACTTTGTTTTATTTTTGGTTTTGTTCTTTTTGTTTCTATGAGTGCGTTTTATTTTATTTGTGATCTGAACGAATCCTAATAAATGTTTTTTCTTTCTTTCTTTTCTTTATTTTCTATTGTTAAGTAAATAGTTTAATGTCTTTGATCGAAATACAGGCAGGAGGTTGATGTTAAAATTGTTGCAACTTGCAGCAACATTAGTGGCAGTTATCGAGTTCATGCAACCGCAATGCAACCACAACCAGGGTAGGAATGACTAAACCTGTTTTTGAATTTGTGGTTTTCATAAAATCAAATGCACTCGTTTATCTTATACTACACACTGTCATTCAACCATTTTATTTAGTTTTACGCCCGACAAGCATTCAACGTTGTGATACATTTTTGCTCACTTCCCGTAATCTGATTGAGTTAAAATTGTTCACGCTCGTGTAATTCTGAAGGCAATACATGTGGGACGTCAGTCAAATGGAATTAAGTGATGGCCTAGTCGTATCGACCAACTGACGGGTTAAGGTTGCAAACACAGGCCAGCGTTAAATTTACATACTTTGTGCAATTTATTTAATCTTATGGGGACGATAACCGACTTTTAATGATTTTGTACTGAAGATCACATCTAAACGAGCATTGTTAATGATTTGAAAAAAATATATGATAAATAAGAGCATTTCTTCAATAACCTAATATGTGAATATTTTAGATTATATGTATATTACATAGTGAAATTAATTTTTAAAGTTATGTCTAACGCGGATAAAAAACTGAGAATGGCGCAAAATCTACCAAGCGTATTTTTCTGAAACCTTTTTACCACCAATTTAAAGATAATTTAATTATTGATCTTTTAGTATACGCGTTTTATTAAAATACCTTTGTTTTGTGTATAATAAATTAATAATGCGTCAAATTGAGGACAGCGCTCCTTGATGGGCGAGTCCTATTACTGGCTGAACGTACGACGCGTTGCGTGAGCTCAGTACCTACAGAACACGCAAGCTAACCACTCAAGGTCACTGGAATATATCTGCGTCTTAAGACGGTAAAGGAAAATATCGTGTGGCAACCGGTATATCATAGAACCAAAGACATGTGACATTAACCAACCCGCACTGGTTTTGCGTAGTGGAATATGGCCCGCTTCTCACAGGTCGAGGTCCCAGCAGTGGGAATATTATAGGCAGATTATGTAAATGAATTATGTTCGGATATGATGTTCCCTGTGGTGCCGGGCGTTATGAATAGCACCATCCTATTTATTCCGTGGTCGTCGTAAAAGGCGACTAAGGGACTTACTAGAGAATGGGCAGCAGCGTTCTCTATGCATCTTAACACCATACTGCGATCGCCAACCCGCCTACCACGCGTGGCGGTTATGGCAACCCCCCAAACGTTGAGGGAGGCCTATTTATTTATAAAACAATTGCTTGCTACACTTACGGTGAACACCAAAGCGTGCAACAAGCCAACAGTATATCATTACACGTAACAACTGAAAAACTGAATGCAAACATTAATCATATATTTACGACTACACATAAATACGTCAACATCCAGCTCCTGAGCAATCAGGGCGTTCAGCAGATTGATCGCCTGGGCTGTGGGAGCATATCGAGCAGTGAGGGTACGCACTGGCGGAGCCGCGAACAGGCACCGCGGACACAGGCGCGCGACCTCCGCAGCTGGTCCAGAGCAAATAATGAACTGCAAGCTAGTAGAGAGCCTATGTCCAACAGTAGACGTCTTTCGGCGGAAATGGTGAATGATGATGTAAACGAAAGGAAAGAGGATGGTATTGCTAAAATAAATCTACTTATTGTTGTGTCGCTCAAAGCTCCTACATACCTAAATACAGTACATACTCAAGAGCTAACCTACACATTCAATATTATTATTCAAAATCCCACCTGAATTACCATTGTAATACCCATATAATCTCACAATTCCGCCAATACGAGCCTTGGATTTATAAGCAGAGGTTCGGGTAATCTACAATCTTCGTAAGACTGCTCATATTTCGGACCTTCCGTGATACGTGACCGATTTTGGGAGGCTTGTGAAAATTCAAGTGAGCGTGCATTAGGGGGCTTTACTAGCTCGTATGTTTGTCGTTTGTAAATATAAAATTATCGTTAATAGTATGAGGTTTAAGGGTCTTTTTCAAGTTTAGGTCGTAAAGATGTTGCCCTCGTACAGGCTATAACTAGATTTATCTTAGATTTTTTTTAAATCATGTCTATAATCCATTTGAAATAAGATTAGACATTTAAATAAACCTTTTTTACAATCCGTTCAACCGATTTTGGCTTCTATTGCGTTGGTAGCATGACAAATGGCACCTGTAATAAACAGTTGCTATTCTAACCACGTTTTTAATGCCATCCTTATGCCTACGGAATAGAAGTCAAAATCGGATTAACGGACTGTAAAAAAAAAATATATTTCTAATAACATAACACAACATCACGCCTGTAATCCCCGACAGGTTAGGCAGAGGTGTACCTATTAGTACACAATAGTACATAGTTGACGACACACGGTTGGCGCAGTGGTTAAGCGATTGACTGCTGCGCTGCGTGTCGCGGGTTCGATTCCCGCACGGAACAAATATTTGTATGACCTACAAGTAGTTGTTCCGGGTGTGGCTGTTTGCGTATGTTAGTTTAAATGTTTGTAAACGCACCCATAATACAGGAGAATTTTTCCTCTAATTCCTAGTGTGGGGCAACGTTTTTAAAAAAAACAAACCAAACCAACCCACATTTCGCTAGTTATGATTAAGTCCCATGTAATGGGGGCGAGCCTATTGCCATCAACGGGGCACAAATCTAGACTCCGGGCTGCTACTGAGAAATTCCTAATGGAAAATCCCAATAACACTTTGCCCGACCTGGGAATCGAACCCAGGACCTCATGCTCAACAGTCGCGCTTGCGACCACTAGACCGACGAGGATTCAAATGGAGTAAAGTTACTAAGGCCGAGATCTATAAACATTACTTATTATTATTATATTCTTTATTTCGGACTACACATACAAGTACACACATCCATATAGTATTAGTAACAATGACTTAAAAAATAAGTTAGTAAACTTTTACAAACTAAAACGACTAATACCGACGCGACGTGGCGCAACACGCGTTGGCACGTGCCTTGCCCAGTGCCTTACGAAGGGACTATCCATTTTGTCTAGTAATGTTTTCAGGATGTTGTTGGAGCGTCCGCGCAACCTACCCATTATTGACGCTGTTCTTTTTCTCATAATGGCAAACAATCGTCGGCTTCCGCGAATATCATGCGCTGCAGAAGCGCGGAAGCCGCATCAAATAGTCATAATTATAGTCCGCAAGCAAGTACTAGTCACCATTTGAGGTATGTGAGCGGAGAGACGGACAAGGTAGAAAGAAAGAAAAAAAATTGTTTATTCTGCACAAATAAAACGCACATTACAATAAAAGCACACAAACAAAGTAGCCAAAAGCCTCTAAATCAACAATAAAAAGTTTGACAATCTTGTCCATTGCCAGATGTCAGGGTCAGGGACTAAAGACAATTTATATTGCGTAATTATTACTTTGTGTTGCGACACTGGCAAATGACAAGATGACAACAAACAAACAATCAAAACAAAAACAAAATGCTGATACAATGCTGTAGACAATGCTGAAGCTAACTCTGTCTGCCAATCTTGTCAATAGAGTCTTCCCCCGTCTCACCGCCCACATACATCAGGCGGTGACCAGCATTTGCGCGCGGACTATAGCTCGTACTTTTTCTAAGAGTTGTTTCTGTCACTGTCACACAATTGTCAATCTACAGGATGCAAGATAGAGAAGGAACATGTCTAAGCCACAGCACAACTTTGACGGCACGGTTGGCGCAGCGGTTAAGCGATTGACTGCTGCGCTGCGTGTCGCGAGCTCGATTCCCGCACGGAACAAATATTTGTATGACCTACAAGTAGTTTTTCCGGGTCTGGCTGTTTGCGTATGTGAGTTTAAATGTTTGTAAACGCACCCACAATACAGGAGAAATTCCTAGTGTGGGGCAACGTTTTAAAAAAAAACAAAAACAAAACAATGTTAAGCAACGTTTATAGATAAGACAGGCATAATCATCATCTGCCTAGCCTTTTTTGTATTTTTTTTTATTTAGGATGGGTTTGCTCTTGACCTTAGTCTAGGGCAGAGATGACAGAGACAAAGTCGACAATGGAGTGAGCTTACCCAGAAGAAGCCTGTTCACTCTAACTTTGAAGAGATTAGGGTTGTATGCGTTCGGAAACACAGACGCAGGTAGAGAGTTCCACTCTTTTGCTGTGCGCATTACAAAAGACATTTGGAAATGCTTAGTGCGAATTGGTGAATAGCAACAAGGAAGGGATGGTAACCTGCAGTGCGTCTAGATGTCCGATAATAGAAGGGGGCCGGTGGAATGAGGTCGTGGAGTTCTTGAGCACACTCACCGAAGTACAATCTGTAGAAGACCGACAAGCAGGCAACCGTGCGGCGAATTTTTCCAACTATATTGGGGTCGGCTTACAGTCTAACCAGATGTACGTATACTAGTATCTTACATGGAGCAACTGCTTATCTCAAATCAAATCAAAAGTCATTTATTTAAACCAGGCTGAGAATCAGCACTTTACTTTTTCGAACGTCAAAATGACATAAAACAGTCCCCACAAACGCCCGCCCTTCACCACTTCCTAGTGCTTTAGCTGGGAAGAAGAAGTGGCGCAACAAACTCCCCAGCAGGACAACTACTGTTCAGTTAGAAAAACTTGATTCTATACGATAAATCTGATCTCCACAACCCAGTTACTGGGTATTACGATATCGCTTGGTAAGACTGGTTGACAGACTTTTGGGCTTCTGGCAACCTGTATCGACTGTTAAAGATCTACAAATGACAGCTGGGACCAACGGTTTAACGAGGCACGGTGGGGTCTTGGTATGTAAAGATGGTAAGCCATCCACGGACCAACCGCGGCAACCATAGTTTAACTCAGCTTCCATAAGAAAGGCATGTCTTCTGAAATAGTCTCTGAAACCAAATAGAGCTATTTATTTATCTGTTTATAGTAAATTCTTACAAGAACTGTCTGATGTCTGTTTCATCGTTTTTTGTTGCCTGGAACTGATCGCTTTGAGCGATAAGGCTACCCACTATATGTATTTTATTTTATCATGTGCCGGTGTGTAATCCAAACATTGGTTTACTGATGTACAATACAAGATCTAAGCTTAGTTTATATTTACCCTAAACCTGAAAAGGGGTAAATAAATTCCTATGAACAAATTTGACAATGGGACCAATCCTGAAATCGCGAAAAATATATCTGCTATTCTCGACATTTTTCCACATAAATCGACAAAATGTATAGAGCAATACATTTTAGGGATGTCCCTTTTTAGGGTTAAGAAAAATTAAGGTTATTTATTAAGTCTACAGTTCTGTACGATGACGCTGTGCAGAAATATTAAATGACAATCCTCTTTTAATATAATAATAATAAATAAATAAATCAATATTTTATTTCTCTTCCACAAAGGCGCCTTAAAAATATGAATAATATATCCACCAATAATTCCTTTGTGGGAGACTGGTATCAGCACTAGGAAACCCTTTCACACAGATTACCAGCCCCCCCCCCCTAACAGCGTTAGAGTATTATAACTTAAAGATATAACTGTACCCTAAAATTTTAAAGCAAGCTGCCTCTGACCAAAATGTTTTCCTACATGTTTGAAACAGATTATTTTTGTCCACCATTCTCATTAAAATTATTATGAATTAATTATCAACTCTATTTGTACTATAATTATGTTGATACAGCGGCCATATCAGTACTCACTCTTTGAAAATTTCAAATGTCTACCTATAATTACGGTTTGAAAGATACAGCCCTGTGACAGTCGAACTGAAGGACGACAGTGGAGCCTTAGTGATAGGGTCCCGTTGGAACCTTTTAAGCACGGAATCCTAAAAACAGACGACTTGAGAACTTCTTCTTTTTCGAAGTCGGTTATAAAGATGCCTCAAAAAATCTTCAGTTTTTCTTCAAAAGATTCGATTGAAGAGGACATGAGTGAAAACACACCTCTAGAGAAAAATCCAGAACCAAATATTCCAAGACCTGCAGAGTACAGAACTGCAGAAAAGCTTTTATAAAACAACTTTATTTCTGACAATTTTGTTTTAATAATTTTGCATTAATATTATGAATGAAGTTCACTCTTCTGCGGAAAATCTTAACACCACGATTCAGAAAATGACAACATTTGCTCAACAACATCTATCGAATACAGTGGTTAACTCGAAACTCACTCTGCTTATACTGACTTTTTTAATCAAACTGGGTTTTAAAATTAATAAATAATTATCAATCCAATCAAAATCAAATCTAAAATATTTTTATTTCACATAAGCCTACATGGGCACTTATGAAACGTCAAAAGCTAGGTGCACGGTTCCAATTGGTCGTGTCCTATGAAGAAGAGCCGGCAAGAAACTCCACGGTTACTCTTATAAAAAAAAATGGCTTTTACAATGTTTTCAAATCACAGTGTCAATAGGTATGAGAGGACAGCGTAGGCCCGTCAAAAGTACCAAGTACTTAACAAAATAGAAAATGGTCTACAGATCTACAGTTTATTAAGCCTACAACGTCCTCACATTATAAAAACACTGTAACATATGATTAAAACTATCGAACATTGCATTCTCTATCACTCAGAAAATCACAGCAATTATTAACTTACATTATCACCATTTTTTATTTGAAATTATTTTAATGCCACCAATAAACCACCAATGGAAAGCGGTTTTTATAAAATGACAATCATTAATTTGTAAAATTGTATTATTTTACAAATTATTGATTGTCATATACATTCGACACAGTTACCTTTATGACATGTTATTACTAACTTATTTCTAATAATGGACACTATTATGTACTTGTTAGTACCATTTGGCGTCAATAGATGGCGTTCCGTGTGTGTACATTACGTAATGAAAAGTTCTTGAACACTAAAATTAAAGTAAAATACTACATTCAAAATTTCATAGATTGAAGCGATTGCGATGAAACAAGAACTTAATGATACTCCGAGTTATAGATAATATTTTAGTGTAAAAGCAAACCATACTTATTTAAGGTTTCGTACTTTTTACGTGATACTTGTATAACTTAATCCCTCACATCCAAACAGACAACCCGACAAACAGATAAAAATTCAAAAAACGTTAGAAATGCCATCTGTTGGGTATCCTTTATATCGATGTGTATAAAAGTGCACAGCATGGTTTTAATATAGTAAGCCACTGGCTGCAGAAAAATATTCTCACTCTTAATGCAGGTAAAACGCAATATCTTACCTTTTCTATGCGTAACCGTAATTGCCCTCCTTCAAATCTCTCCATAATAGCACACAATTGCTGTAATGATGTAAGCTGTTCTTGCCCTGCCCTGATTAAAGTGGACAAAATAAAATATTTGGGACTGATTATTGATAATAATCTATCTTTTCGACCTCATATAGACATGGTTACTTCTAGGGTAAGAAAACTGATATTTGTTTTCAAAAATCTAAGAAATGCAGCTGAACCTAAATTAATTAAGCAAGTATACCTAGCACTTGGCCAAACAGTTCTGCAATATTGTATTTCTGTATGGGGAGGCACGTCAAAAACTATACTCAAACCATTAGAAGTTGCACAGAGAGCAATACTCAAGGTCAGCACTTTCCGGCCCTATCTGTTTTCAACATACCTTTTGTATCAGTCCTGTGAAGTCCTCACGGTCCGGCAGCTCTTTGTCCTGCACGCAGTCTTGAGACACCATGCTAATACAGAGTATAACAAGTCCTCTTATTTATCTATGCGCAGACGAAAGGTCATTACATACAATGATCCACCGACCTTTAAACACCCATACGTTCGCAAGTACTATTGTTTTCTAGGCTTTTTTCTGTATGAAAGACTAAATAAGCTTGTCGATATACACCCCTTAAATAGGAACAAGTGTAAACTTATGGTAGTAGACTATATTCGCAAGCTAAACTACAATGAGACTGAAAACCTGTTGTCTATAGTTAAGTAGCTTACAATAATACTCACCCTCCTACACACATCCACTCATTTACACTCTACTCACCGGAGGCCGTCACTATACAACTAAGTTAAGATTGTTCTCCTTTTATTTTAATATTATTTTATTTCTATGTTTAATGTGTTATAGATTTGTATAGAGGTCAAATAAAGTTTAATTTCTAGTGTCGCCTACAACAGGGGAAGAGCGCTGATGTCTGAAATACAGATATTTTATATCTAGTTCGGGCACAGATGTTCAATATCACATCATTGAATAAAAGTGTAATGTAATACAGGGTTACTGGTAATTCGACGTATATCCGTCAGGGGCTGATAAGGGGGCCAAAATGCAACAAATTGAACCCCCCATATGTATGGCCGAAATTCAATAGTTTTCGAGATAGTAGAATTTTAAGGGTTTTTCGATATTTACACAAAATTTAACATTTCATTCCAAATAAAAAAAAAACTACATATTTGAATGGGTACCATTAAAAATGATGTTGTAGCTGGCACTTCAATTAAGCTATGGACATCATTAAAACTACTTAATTTAACAAAATAATGAAAATAATGAGCGATATAAGAATAATATCTTACCAATATTTTCATTTTACGCTTCAAAAATGTTGTCTCGTCACAAAAATTTATATGACATTAATCGTACAAATAACTAAAACAACTTGCTTATTCTGTAAGCTTTCCAGAAAGCTATAAAAGTCAATTTTAAAATACATAATTCGTGCCAAGGCATGTGTTTGAATCGGCGCGGGGAGAGAAAGGGTCATTTGTATTTGTATGAAATAAAATGCATAAAAAAATGTACATCAAATTTTATTACAAATTTTACACATCTTGTTCAAAATGAGCCCCTCGATTACGAATGCAGGTTCGAATTCTCTTCCTAACTTCGGTTTTCGTCACTCTTGATGTGAACGTTGTTCTCATCTGTTGCGCCGCGTTTATTATTCGCTGTCGAAGTTCTTCGACTGAATTTATTGGGGTCACATAAACTAATGCCTTCATATGACCCCAAACGTAAAAATCAAGTGGTGTGATATCAGGGCTTCGTGCTGGCCACGGAATTGGCCCTCCCCTCCCAATCCATCGGTTTGGATATCTCTCGTCTAGCCACTGTCGGACAGTAATCCGGTAATGTGCTGGGCAACCATCATGTTGAAACATGAGGTTGTTTTTTATTTCTTCGGGAACATCCGCCAACAAATCGTCTAGGTTGTTTCTCAAAAACTCCTCGTAATTTTCGCCGTCCAAATTTTGGGACAAGAAATGAGGGCCCACCAAATAATTATCAACGACACCCATCCATACGTTCAGGGAAAATCTCACTCTTTCTTTTAGTTTTTTTGGATTCCTGCCTGCTTTAGGTGCCCAAAAATGTAAGTTATGGTAATTCGTTATTCCATCCCGGTCAAACTTTGACTCGTCAGTCCACAAAATATTTCTTAGGAAATGTTCCTGGTCAGCGTCAGCGTTTAACATAAACCGAGAAAATTCGAGTCGCCTGGCAGGATCTCCCTCGTGCAATGTTTGAACAGGTTGATAATGGTACGGGTGTCTACCTGATAGATGTACTACCGACCACACTTTCCACTGGAACATACCGAGCTGTCTTGCAACAATGTTCGTTGAGATGTTTGGGTCATCAATAAAACACTGAAGAATGGTGTCCTCTTCGTCAGCCGTGTACCGTCGAGGTCTGCCAGCGTTGAATTGTGCTCTTTGAACACTGCCAGTTTCAGACAATCGTCGATAGTTGCTCCCGAAAACAGTAACGTGGGGAAGTCGACGATCGGGAAAGCGGCGTTGGTATTCTCGCCGAGCCGCAGCCGCGTTTCCATCGGCAAAACCATAACAAAACATTATGTCTGCGTATTCGTTATTAGGATATGAAGCCATGTTATCCGAAATAACAATGATAACAAAAAGAATAACAAGAGAAACAAGAATTAACAATAATGATCGATAACAAATTAACGGGATGAGAGATTGGTAGCAAGATAACAACACACGTGCTTGCGCGGCGGAGAGTCAAAACTTATTAAGGAAGGCGACGCGAGCGCAGCAGACGCCGTGTACTCCCCCGCCCGCACACCCCGCCCTCACACCCTGCCCGCACACCCCGCCCTCACACCCCGCCCCATCGCAAAGAATTTCGCCAGGAAAATCGGTTGTTTTAGCGAGGATCATAAACTAAAAACACAGATAATTTCACTCCCCGCGCCGCGCGCCGGTTCAAACACATGCCATGCCACGAATTATGTATTTTAAAATTGACTTTTATACCTTTCTGGAAAGCTTACAGAATAAGCAAGTTGTTTTAGTTATTTGTACGATTAATGTCATATAAATTTTTGTGACGAGACAACATTTTTGACGCGTAAAATGAAAATATTGGTAAGATATTATTCTTATATCGCTCATTATTTTCATTATTTTGTTAAATTAAGTAGTTTTAATTATGTCCATAGCTTAATTGAAGTGCCAGCTACAACATCATTTTTAATGGTACCCATTCAAATATGTAGTTTTTTTTTAATTTGGAATGAAATGTCAAATTTTGGGTAAATATCGAAAAACCCTTAAAATTCTAATATCTCGAAAACTATTGAATTTCGGCCATACATATAGGGGGTTCAATTTGTTGCATTTTGGCCCCCTTATCAGCCCCTGCCGGATATACGTCGAATTACCAGTAACCCTGTATATCACTTTAATATTTAAATGTCTGTATGTTTTTGAACAAATAAATTATTCTTATTCTATTCTTATTCTTTAACAACCAAAAATTTTTTTTTTCAATGTTCAGAAACGCCTGGTCTACAGATTTATTATTTCTATTGTCTGTGTGGTGCCGGACGTAAAGAATAGCACTACCCTATTTCTTCCCGTGGGTGTCGTAAAAGGCTACTAAGGGATTAACTACCTAGACAGACATAGACAGGTGGCAGAAGTGTAATAGCATAGAATTAGTAAGTAATTAATAATAGCATGGAATTAGTGTACTCATGGAATAAGTAAGTACTATATAGATTTTAAGTGGAGGGTGTCGAATTTGAAACCTTTGGGCACGGAATCCTAAAAACAGACGAATTGAGAAGTTCTTCCTTTTCAAAGTCAGTTATAAAGCTGACTCAAAAAAAACGAATTTGGACGCGTGGGCGATCACTAGTATGTATGGATATAGAAGATATAGATTTAGGTACTTGTTTCTCAATTGGGTGGTGGTTAACATAAGGGGCTCGTAGCTTTAATGATAACAGCTGCAAGGGATGTCAGCACCAACTGACGGGGTCCGATAGGGCCAATGCGCCTGCCAGGGTTGCAAGTTTGTCCGAAAGGGATATCGTGGCCCTAGCACATAGGCAACGGAAGTAACATGGGTGGGTTTTAGTCAGTAAAAGTCTGACACGCCATCCCAGCTGCGCCCAGAGCAGGAGAAGATATTCGATAATTTCACACCCAAAAAAAAAATGCTTGTGGAAAGCTGGATTTAAAACAAAATACTGGCTGGAATTGAGATACATCCTTTTACAAAACATGCACTCAAATAGACACACACCACTTGAGTTTGAGTTTCACAGTAAAATTATTGTCTGCATTTTGAACAATCTTCACGATTAAAAAAAAAAAAGTAACATGGGTGGGTTTTAGTCAGTAAAAGTCTGACACGCCCTCCCAGCTACGCTCAGAGTAGGAGAAGCTATTCGATAATTTCCAACCCAAAAAAAAAAAAAAACCTTGTGGAAAGCTGGATTTAAAACAAAATACTGGCTGGAATTGAGATACATCCTTTTATGCATGCACTCAAATAGACACACACCACTTGAGTTTGAGTTTCACAGTAAAATTATTGTCTGCATTTTGAACAATCATCACGTTTAAAAAAAAAAAACTTTCCGATTTTTTTTTTGTAAATGCTCTTTCGATTTCAGATTTTGCGTTAACCAGAGTTTGTTTTTTGTTATCTAACACCTCTTTGCCATTCCTGGTTTTCTAATGAGTTTATATACCTACTATGAAAATAATAACCACACGTACTTAAACGACCTTTTGAAAATAAATTCTACATCCATCTTAAATAATACATCAACTGAAGTTTCCTCGACATCTAAAACTTTGCAGAATGACGAGAACCCAGTCCTGTTCTAATTTTAATAAACCTCTGAATTTCAAGCGTTCTGCATAAGCCTTCGTCGATAAATATGTATGAGGATAGAAACAACACGATATGAGCTAGACATGTTTGAAACTAATATAATGTAGTTTGCAACAGTTTGTTCAGTTTAGTCGTGCGCTTGTTTCCTAAAATACTGCGGGTTCTGAACCTATTAAATATTCGATAGCGGCTGATTCTTGCTGTCTGGGACACAGTATTAGACCTTGACCGCGATTTGCTATAATTGATTTTAACTACAATAGATTAGAAGTACTTTTCTCTTTCAAAAGCGAATTGACTTATTTTTAAAGTTGCTCATCATAGATTAGTGAATCACCGATACCAAGGAGTGAGTACCATGGAGCCGTTTATTATGTTATGATGTATGTTGACTTAAAAAAGTTTGGCAGTTAAGAGTATGACATGCTCACTTAAATGTCTCGCTGATGGTGGCGCGTGTGTTGGTTCATTCGGTTCCCTACAAAATGGTTGAGCTGGATGGTGCTGATCCACGCGTCATGCTCGTGAACGGGCGCCGCCAGTTGTGACTGGTCTTCTCCTATCTGCCAGGGCTTATTTGTAATATTTTATATTGTTTTTTAAATAATTTATATTTTTACATTGTTCTCACATATAGAAGAATGAGCATATCTTGATTTAAAAGAGTGTCCTTGCAGTTTCTTGCCTATTCTTCTCCATAGAGATCTACGTTTTGGAATGGGCAAATAGCTTCAACTTTCTGACTAACTGACCGACTCTTTGTCAATTCAAAAGTGCCTGTAACTGGTTTAATTGAAATAAATGCTTTGAGTTTGAGATTGAGTTTGAGTTTGATACCATAGAATTTCTATGTGAGGCTTAGAAAATAACAGGCCTCTCCCAGGCTGCGGCACAACCACCCTGTCCTCCGCCTTCCGCATCCAGTCTAACCCAGCCACCTTCTGAAGGTCGTCGATCCATCTAGCTGGGGGGCGTCCCATACTACGCTTGCCGATACACAATCTCCACTCTAGGACTCGTCGCTCCATCGGCCATCGGTCCTTCGACAAACATGGCCAGCCCACTGCCACTTCAGTTTGCTTACTCTGCAAGCTATGTCGGTAACGTCTTCTATAGCTATAGAGAAAGGTTATGACGTAACCAACCTTGCAGCTTATGCGAAAATTTAATATTACGTTTAAGTTTTTTGACGAATTGAATACAAAAGAATCGAAAATAGAAAGAAAAGTTAGTATGCATTGATACTTAATAATAATAAACTTGACGACGCAGCAAGTTGCGCTTCTACGTTTTGTTAAAAAGTTACTGGAATCACCGAAAAAGTCGGTTATGAGTGACATTGCCTGCAGACAGTCACTTTAACGGAGCGTCGCATCGATGGTTGCGTGGCGGCTGTCTTCTGATGACAGCAGATGATATCAAAAGAGCCGCTGTCGTACCACGTCCACGACGAACTGCTTTATTCCGGCACAATCCTGATGATTATTGAAGCTGCTGAAAACTAATACGATGATCACTTTGGTAAAGTCCATCCTGCGCCGTTAAACTTATACGTACAGATTAAGATAACACCATATATGTAATCTTTTATATTTTGTATTGTTTTTAAATAGTTTATTTTTTTACATTGTTCTCCAATACAGAAGCGACCCAGGATTTTGTAATATCTTGATTGAAAAGCTTGAAGTTTCTTGTCTGTTCTTCTCCATAGAGATCTACGTTTTGGAATGGGCAAATAGTTTCAACTTTCTGACTAACTGACTGCCTCTTAGACAATTCAAAAGTGCCTGTTGGTTTATTTGAAATAAATGCTTTGAGTTTGAGTTCGTACAATAAAAAAAGACACTCCTTTTCCATGTACAAATTCCATTTCATGCAGTCAATTTCAGTATTACTTCCACTCCATCCGTCGTCAAATATGCGACATTGCATTTCCTGAATTGGCCGCTCTTCGGTTCAATTTGTGACAAAATTGAGAACGTTTAAAGCAAGTAGACTTTCGAAATTGTATAGGATCCTATCAGAGACGTCGTTCGTTATAGCTAATTGCAATCAGGGCCAACAGTTCTGATTGGTCAGTAGGAGGTGTATTGAAGTAGGTTTCTCCATTATGCATATGAATAGGTCTATTGATTGGTCTTTGAACTAATTGACTTCGTGTCAAGCAGTAACATTTAAGAAATGTTAGAGAATTAATATGTTGAGATAGTCCATTTATGGAAAAGATAATGAAGGCAGTTCTCACATAAATAAACTTTCGAAGAAAGAAAAAGGTTCAAACGCACATCAAACATAAAATAACACACATCTCCCATCTCTCCATCATCTCTCTCATCTTCTTGTTTTCAACGAAGGATTAAGCAGTAGTGTACCAAATGTACACCCACATTTCGCCAGTTATGTTCAAGTCCAATATAATAGGGGGTGAGCCTATTTATACTAGAAACTAATAAGAACTTCGGATTTGCAATCAGATGGAGTTTTAAAATTTAGAATTTTTTATCAGAAATATCTAACTATTGAGTACGATCTTGGGACAGACTAAAAAAATCTAAATTTAATCAGCATTGATATTAAAATTTAAACTCGCTTCATCAATCCATCGAGCTCGAAATTCCATTTCTCCTTTTTTCAACCATTTCGAATAAAATTCGCTAACAAGAGATCAACTATCCTGAACATGTTTCTATAGCAAACTTTGCATGCATTAAAATCATGACATTTGGCTCGACAACGTCGAATAAGTCATATAATAAGATCTTCTGAGGCAAGTTCGCCAAGTTTCTGCGATATTATTTGAGTTATGTTTTAGATTGAAAATGTTGTGTTCTTAGTTCCTTTTGAATTATGTACATATTTATTGCTTGTACATTTTTGAGCTGGTGTAATAACTTCGATATATCAAATTTATGGATCTCGATTTCGAACTTATAGAAGCGCAGTGCACCGACGGATAAATAAATTCTGTTTCATAAACACCCACCACTAACAATTTCAATGGCCTTAAGCAAATAGCTCACCTATTGTCCTGCTGTTTATGTCCATATACTAGTGCTCTAAACATGATACACATTTTGGAAACATTAAAAACAAAGGTCCACTAATATAAAGTCGTGTACAAGATGCAGAATGCGGAATCATTCTGTAAATCTAAAATATCAAGAAGATAGTCATTAAAAGGTGTCAAAATGATGATAACGATGGACTTATGAAACTCGAAATGGTTGGTGCAAAAGGACGAATATCACGGATCAATCGAAACGTATATATGTAAATATGGTGGAATCAGAAGTCTCCAAAAGGAACGTGCTATGAATTTATTATGAAAAACGAGAGTTCCCTCAGTATGACTCACTTTGCTCTTCGGAACTGGTAATAATTTTATCTTTCCTCATAGTAACTTGTTTGCACGTCTAAAATCACGATGAAGTTAATAAAGCTTAGACTATGCCATTACTTACTACTGTAAAGAATTAGAAATGGATGATCACACATTGTCTCTAAACATTATAAAAGTGGTTTTAATAACAAATAATGATGAAGTTGAAAATGACTAAAAGCTTTCTTCAAGTCGAACCCTTTTGTCCTAAAAATGGACAAAAAATTTATATAAATCAAGAAGATGAAAAAAGCTTCATCTTTTGCGCAGTTGTGTAAAAATATTTTCATTTCCATTCATAACAAAGAATACCTACATCTACAATATTTACAACTAGTTTTTACCCGCGGCTTTGCCCGCGTGGATGTCGGAAAATATCCAACGGGAACGTACTATCGTGATTAAAAGTGCCCTCTGTTTTATAATCCAGGTTATAAACTATCAGTGTGCCAAATGTCATCCAGATCAGTCGATTTGCCGCCAATCCGGAACATACATCCAGACCAAAATTCTTCGTTACTAGTATATTGTATGTATATATCATACTTGATGGTACAAAAATAACATTGTGTAGTGTTTATTGAGCCAAACAACTTGCTTGTGTTTCCAAGGATAGCACAATGTTCTTTGTTAAAGAAAAACAATTGCGATACGTTGGAACACTGTCGGCTTGATTTGTTTGTTTCATTCTGATATGTTACGGCGTAACTTAGATTAGGTATGAATAAGACAAGGTATAAAGGAGAATATTATAAGACAGTGGCAAATGAAAAGAAGAAAATGTATTTTTGGAACCAAAAGTATAGATGTAACTGATACTATTTGATATTTATAGTTTGGAATTATATTTTTGAAGTGGAAACTTCCTTAGGCGCATACAGTGATTTTTGGTAGGGGAAAACCCTATAGGTTCACGTCACCGACATTCCCACGCCGACGTGCTGTATTATCAGTAAGTGAGTTAAATTGAACACGTGGGAAGTTTAATTTGTATATACTGTGCATTGTTTAAATTGTGTTTTAGATAATCATTATTTTATTGAAGTGACAACTTCTTTAGATGCGTTGAGCGATTAGTTTTCAATTCTGTCGGCAATTTCCATGACTGCCGTTTTTTTTTTTTAAGTATCCCAAAGACATCGATTGGATGGATGTTTCTTCGTCATCATTATTCTTTTGCCTTGTTCCAATTCATTGTGTCAATATGTTCGTTCCGTGTGCTGCTAGACGTAAATAATAGCACCATCCTATTTCTTCGCGTGGGTGTCGTAAAAGGCGACTAAGGGACTTACTGGAGAATGGGCAGCTGCGTTCTTTATGCATATTAACAGCATACTGCGATCACCAACCCGCCTGCCAAGTGTGGCTATTATGGCAAAACGCATCCTTTGGGGGAGGCCTATGTCCAGCAGTGGACACCTTTCGGCTGAAATTATAAATGATGATGATGTGTCATCGCAGCGCAGCGCAGCATGTCATCTCATTGCATCTTCTTTCTCGTCACATAATCCTTCACAATTCTCTATCATCTTGACTTATAAACTTTTATGGATTTGAATAGAAACTTTATTTTCAGACACATAGTCCATAAATTACACAACATTACAATATAAAAACACAAAACACATCAAATAAAATAACATGCACGTTAAATAAAATAAACACAAATATAAATAAAATTATTTAAGGCACTGGAATGACGCTCTGTGAGTCGTCATCCAATGCCACATTATGGGGCTGTCCATCCTGCTGGCCACAGTAGCCAAAAGACTGTTAGGACTATCGCGCACTCGCCGCATCAGGGACGCTATACGCAGACGCATCAGCGCGTAAAAATCCGGCACGCCGGTTTCCGCGAACATCCCCGACGCACTGCAAAAGCGCGGTAGTCCCAACATCACCCTGAAGGCATTGTTATATTGGACTCGCAGAGCACTGTACGAGTTTTTTGTATAACTGACCCATAGGGCGCAGAGACTGGCAATATGCCCTAAAGAGTGTAATTTTTACCTCTTCTGTACATCGAGCAAACCTACGGGCCAGCATGTTACATCTAACTGCCAATGCTCTGCGTTCCCTCTCCAAATCCATATCATCGGACAAAGCGTCAGTCACCCAGTGTCCCAGGTACTTGAACCGTGTCACTCTGGTAAGCGGGACGTCCCCTAAGGTGAGCGATGGGACTGTGTCATAACATTTGTTACCCGCCTTAAAGACCAAGAGCTCACTCTTGGTTGCATTGTACCTGAGACCATGGGCCACCGCATAGTCCTCACAGATACGGAGAAGCCTTCTCAGGGCACTGATCGATGGGCTCAGCAACACCATATCGATTTTACCGTTTGTGTAATCCTTTTATCATCACCATACATTTCGACGTATTTCATGAAAACAGTACCAAGTATGAATAATTCTAATCTCTTTTAAACTTGAAGCCAGTTCCCTTTGCTCTGTATCTTCATAGCTTGACTTATTAATACTTTAAAGCGAGAACTCGAGACAAATTGAGTTGGGGATGTAATCCTGCCGCTTTAAGTAGCAGGTAGCACATTAAGTCAGGATGCTGTATCTGGGACATGACTAATTACAGACTTTCGCTTTTGAGGATTAAGAGAGGAGCCTTCATATTAAGTATCGTTGTAATTCAATGTTTTGAAAGATTATACACACGTACTTGAAATATCAGGGCAATTTTTGGTGTGTATCATCTTTCCTCTCGATCTTTGTGGGAGTGATTTTGTGAAAAGGGATGGAGGTGTGTGACAGGAGTGACAGCTTGAGGATGGAAAGTGGTTTTGAATATGGAATTAGTAAGTAATGTATAATAGCATGGAATTTGTGTATTCATGGAATTAGTAAGTACTATATAATTTGTAAGTTATGGGGGTCATTTCTGTGGCTGCACAGTTGCTTATTACCAAGGTGAGATGTCAGATCATAAGTGATACACATCATAAGTACTACTGTAAGGCTCGCTCATTTTTTTTTAATATAACAGCTTATCCATAATTTATTTTAAAACAAGCCTTCACGAGTAGTGATATTCTTAAATGTACGTCTGGGACTTGTCTGTGTTATGCCGGACGTAAAGAATAGCATCACCCTATTTCTTCCCGTATCAGAATCAGAATTAATTTTATTTCTCTAGTTTTAAATATAACATTGTCACTTAAATAAACTTCATTTTACAAAAAGTTTCGTGTTTCATTTTGTCCGCAGAGTGAGCTTTTGAAACCTATTCTGTTAGTTTCCTCGTATGACTTGTGTTTATATAAATCTAGGTGAGGATAACGATAACGCAACGGGGATTAGCCCAGCGGCTAGCCGCTTTTCTTCCCGTAGGTGTCGTAAAAGGCGACACTATACTGCGATCGCCAACCCACCTGCCAAGCGTGGCGATTATGGCAAACCCCCCTTTGAGGTAGGCCTATGTCCAGCAGTGGACGTCTTTCGGCTGCAATGATTCGAGTAGCGGAACATGGCGCGAGCCAGTGGAATTGAACTACTGCGGTTTCGCTGCTATGGTTTCGTGGCGGATGATGAAGACGTCTGGCACAAATTGGATAGTTAGCTGTACTAATTACCATCTGGCTGACTTAATGCTTTTTTCACGACATGGCCTTTTGCCATATTTTAAGTCACAATCTGCCTGCCTTTTTCCAACTATGGTGGGGTCAGCTTCCAGTCTAATCAGATGCTGCTAAATACCAGTATTTTACATGGAGCGACTGCCTATCTGACCTCCACAACCCAGTAACTGGGTAATACGATACAACTTGGTAAGACTGGATGTCAGACTATCGGGATTCTGACGACCCGTAACGACTGTCAAAGATCCACGAATAACAGTGGCTTAACGTGCTTGCTGAGGCATGGAGGGGTGTTGGTATGTAAAGTATACATATCAAGTGAGTAAGTGTCTATTCATGTGCATAGTGAGGCCTGCGGATTAATTGTTATGTTATTTAATAATATTTATTCTTATAATTGGGTGTATAGGCATTATATTATTCTAAGTATTGTTTATTTTATTTTATTTTGTTCCCTATTTACTTATGTACAACTCATCAAACCTGACTCGGGTTCCGTACGTATTTTTCGGGTGACCACTGAACACACTGACAGCATCATGCTGCGAGTGCTGCTGTGAGTGCAAGCCTTCTTGTCATAGTCATGACGTGCAGCTTCCGACTATTTGTTTGTTTGTGATAGTACTGAGATCTGTTTTGTGTAACCTTTGAGTTTATTACATATTATGTTTTCGTACGCAAGTTTTTTCTGTGACAAATAAAATTATTTTTCTTTCTTTCTAAAGATGGTCACCCATCCACGGACCAACCGCGGCAAGCGTAGCTTAACGTGATCGATCGATCCGTGCGGCGGTTATTACTTAACCACAAGCCCAAAGTTAAAGTCAAATTATTTATTGCAAATAGGCACATAAAAGGCACTTTTGAACGTCAACATTTACAAAAAAAATTGAATTGAATAATTCTAAAGTAACCGTCATGAGAAGCTATAAATACATAAAATTGCAAATTATACAACTATCAACTTTAAACTCAAGACATCTAAGTTGATTTATGAATGAAGAAATTATCGCTAAACGTCATAAAATAATTTTAGTTGCAATGGAAACTGAACCATACGCAATTTCAGTTAAAATTTTAAATCCCAAAGTATGAAATTTATCTCGTCTCATGGCGTTGACTTTACTTGCCCTCATTTATGTCATAGTTTAAGTATGAACTGGTAAGGAAGTAGAATATTGGATTTTGATTACAGTATTATGCGACAAGGTCATCGGTCCACCTTGTAGGAGGCCTTCCAACACTACGTCTTCCAGTACGCTGTCGCCACTCCAGAACCTTTCGGTCCCATCGGCCATCAGTTCTGCGAGCAATGTGAAGGCTGCAGGTATCCGCTGGATGCGGGAAGCACAGAACCGGTCAAAGTGGCGGAGCTTGGGGGAGGCCTATGTCTAGCAGTGGACGTATTTCGGCTGAAATGATGATTATGCGAGATGCTGGATACAATGTAAAGGCTCGTACAGACTGGTGCGATATCGCGGGCGCGGCAGGCGTAGGCGCCGACAAAGAAATTGTGCTACTAGTGTCGCATCGCACTCGTGATATCGCGCCGGCCTGTACGAGCCTTTATTCTGATCACATCGAAAAACGATAATAAATGTTTATTAGGTTATTTATGCTTTATTATTACTGCCTTTGTCGTTACAAATGTCTCTGCTATCACAGTTTCACTGACTTTGGTTAGAAATCAATAAACTTAAACCTGAACAAAGTTTAAATTGTTCGATAATTTACGAAGTTCTAAACTTTAGCTAACTTACACTGGAATTGGTGGTTTAAGTTTGGAAAAACTTTGTTCAACTACCTACGTGACAGTTTTCAATGAGTATCTTGTCGATGGTTAATTTATACTCCAGTCGCCAATTTTCGTCAACTTCGAATCGTGACAAAATTGGTTCCATTTTTTTTTTAATGCCTTTTTTCCCTGGAGGCCTAGGCAGTGGTGTTTTTTGGGATTGAGGACAACCCTATTCTCATCAAGCGAGTAAAAATTCAGACTCTAGCCTACTATATGGGTCTCTCGCGTTCGCCCTGGTCCAGGCCATGGTACGGAGCGAGAGTGCATGGGAGACAGTCACCTCCTTTCGCGAAACAGTAATGCTCGCGAAAGAGGAAGCGGAACGCGTGAAGGAGAGGCAAAGGTCACGCTCTCACGTCCCTAGTCGCCACAGGAGACGCTCTGGGCGTCGGGAGTCACCGGCCGATTCCCGGCCACTGTAGGCGCGGGCTTGCGCTCGCCGTCCGATGAAGACCAGGCCCGGATCGACGGCGCGTTGTGTTCCACGCGCGCCTAAAAGAAATGTCAAAACAAACTGATCTTTTGTATTTACATAACGTTTTGCACCACTCTCGTTCTTGCTAGTCCCCCTGTATGAACTGACTGGCCAGAATTCGCGCCTGCGTTTACTAAACCAACGAGGCAGTAACTTAGCAATGTGACTTGTTATAACATTAACCAATCGATTTCTAGATAAAAACGAGACCCTTGCCTATTTATTATTTATTTATTTATAAGACAATTGCTTGCTACACTTACAGTAAACACCAAAGCGTGCAGCAAGCCAACAGTATATCATTACACGTAACAACTAAAAAACATAATGCAAATATTAATCATATATTTACACATAAATACGTCAACATCCGGCTCCTGAGCAATCAGGGCGTTCAGCAGATTGATCGCCTGGGCTGTGGGAGCATATCGAGCAGTAAGGGTAAACACTGGTGGAGCCACGAACAGGTTCCGCGGAGCACCGAACAAACAATAAACTGACTGACAGACTTTAATTAATTCAAAAGTAGATACCTCTTCAAATGTTAACCCCAAACTACATCCGTCAATACATAATTATAAATTAAAGTCACTTTTAGTGTCTGTCTCTTTGATTGTGTTTTTTCGTTAAACTGCGCAACGGGATTTGATGCGGTTATAACCATCATTTAGAGAATGTATTCCGGAACAATAGCGTATTATAATAGACATAATTTTAATACTCGAAATAAAAATAATATAAGTCAATCATTTTTCACATTATGTAAAGTATGTACGTACCCTAATCTATTAAATCTATAAAAAAAAATATGGGGTAATGTGTTAATTAAGTGTTACAACAAAATACCCTGTGATATATTGCAATTAAATGACAGAAAAAATAAAACTCTTATTAAAAGTAAACTTTCTAAACAAGCATATTACAAATTAGAGTATTATATTCAAGATAAGAATACTTGGAAACATGGTCTTGCTCCATAGGACAATCTAGAGTCTCTACAAAATCAAAACAGGTTGTTCATTTATTTGTATAATTTATTATTTCAGTGACTACTTTACTTCACACACTTATGTTTGTAAAAATGTGATCAGCACTATCACATAATTAATTTATGTGTCATTGCTTAATTTTTAATTACTTTTTCTTATTGTGATGTAGCAATTTTATTTTATTCGTCACATAAAAATATATAATTCATGTATACAAAATATTGTAAAACATTTTAAAGGAGTAACGGTGGAGTTTATTGCTCATTCTTCATACGAAACTACATTTTGGAAGGGGCATCTAGAATCGCTTAATTTTTTTTTCTGTACATTTAGACTTTCAAAAATGCGCCCTTTTTTAAGTGCCTATTTGAAATAAATGATTTGATATCTCGACGTTTGTTAAGTCGTAGGAACCGTGCGAAGCAGGAGCGGGTTGTTGGTATTTCCTAAAGGTTACTCAAAGTTAAGACCTAGTGTATGATCATCAATCAAATGTGAACATTCCTAGTGACGAAGATTCTGGAAACATGTCTAGCTTAATTTAAATGCAAAATGATGTATTGGTACGGGTTTTCCGGTACAACTTTGACTTTTATTTGCCGTTCCATCATCGGCGGACGGCGGCCTACATGTGAAGGTAAAAAGGACTTTAGGGTTGGTTCAAGTGACAGAGGATTTTGAAATTATATTTATTTATAAAAAAGTACAGCCACATCATCGCTCCGTGTGGTCCCGGACGTAAAGATTAGCACCATCCTATTTCTTCCCGTGGGTGTTGTAAAAGGCGACAAAGGAACTCACTAGAGGGCAGCTATGGGCAGCAGCGTTTTCTATGCATTTTAACACAATACTGCGATCGCCAACCCGCCTGCCAAGCGTGGCGGTTATGGCAACCCCTACCACCCATTGGAAGAGGCCTATGTCCAGCAGTGCACGTCTTTCGGCTGAAATGATTATGAACGATGACAGCCACATACACATACAATCTTAATAACACCATAAATTGCTGCCTTGAAATTTAATTTTCATTTATCCATAGTAAGTTGTGATCATTAATGTAGAATAAACTGTCTTTCTTGCAGTCATCAGAGTACTTCTATGCACACACTTCGATCTTTAACCCTACTACTACGTATAATTATTATAGATTATTATATTTGCTTGATAAAGTGATTCACTGGCCCTTGTTTGGCAAAGATGTCTTCAGTCAAAAAATGTGCAAGCTAGGTGCAATGACCTGGTTTATGTTACCTTGCTATTCTATCCATAATTTCATAATGATCTATCTATCTTACTATGACTATTTCTTACTGCCATTCTGTATCAAAATAAACTGTCTTACCGTATTCTTTTTCTTTTAAATCGAAGCATGATTAATATTAATGTGAAACAGAATTAAGAATGCAACCAGTAATAAATCTGCAAGAAAAGTTAATTTGGTTCTGCATTCTACTATCGCTCAACCTGCATAACTTGTACCATACCTCCGAGTACGTCCATTTCTCTTCGGTCTAATCAAATAGCCCGAGGCGAGCGTATTTTAAGATTGTTCTTTATTTCCAATGGATGTTTTGTTCACTTTTTATATTCATCTATAATATAATATTTTTAGTAAAAAGAATCTATTCTTTACTACTATTCTTGTTTGTGGAATTGTTTGGCTTAATAATAATGTAAAAGGATTTTTATGGCAACAATACATACACCCACATCAAAGCGCACATTTTTCGGTTTAGATTTATCTTAGCATAGAGCTAATGGAAGAATCCAATTTATTGTATTTATAAGTCATCGCCCACTGGTCAAAATTCGACCCCCTCTACTTACAATCTATATAGTGCTTACTAATTCCATGCTATTAAAAAGTAGGTACTTACTTACAAGCTGTCACTTCTGTCACCTATCTATCTTCAAGTGATTAGGACTAAGAACAAGGAAGTTATTATTCTAAGGATTTGGACCTGGTACCTACTATGTGTGTGTGTCAAACGCATGATAATGTGTAGTGGACAACATTGTCAAACTTTTAACTTTTAAAGTTTTGAATACTAGGCTTTTGGCTATTTTTTTTCTGGATAATATTTACATCATTTAAAACCTGATAATCTTAAAATATGTACTATTGGCTACTTTGTATTAGCGTTACTAATTTTTATTTAATTTTTTATTATTGTAAACTGTGTCTTGTTTGTGCAGAATAAACAATTTTTCTTTCTTTTCTTTTTTAGTGTTTATTTTGTTCATTTAATTTATTTCTAATGAATATTATATAAAAATATTAGCTTTCTGCACTCCTGCGTAATTCTGCATAATTTTCGTAACTTTTTACGAAAATTACGCAAATGGAGTGATACGGTACGAAGTTTTCGCTTCACGTATTATTATAATGATACATATTCAAAAATGTGCATTTTTGTAACTTAATTTAATTTTAGTAGATCTCAAACTAAAACAAAACATTCCCATCACTTACTAACACTTGAATTGGCAAACAACCTACCCAAGGCACGAAACACATCACCTTTTACAGTGTCTCTATAAAAAGTCCATTCTCTTTGAAAATCTCGACGACTCAATTCCGTTTTATGTTGACTTTACACCGAATGCGACGAAGTTCGTCTTAAGTCCGTTTTACACGAACATTAACATAACTTAATATGTACGCTCTGGAACGGGCCTAATAAATTGTAAGCGGCTTCCGCGAGTATAATGTGTGTAAGCTCATTAAGAGATTATACGGCTGTGTTTACGCATTTGTTTAGAACTATATATAGTATATACGTATTTGATTTTGATTATTGCGCAATTTAGTAAATTAAGCCGGTTTTCGGGGGATCGAATTCAGAATTTAAGTGGTGGAATAATCTATTTTCACCAATGAGTAAATTTATTGTATGATTCGTATATGAATATTGATTTAGCAGTTACGCATAGAAAACATAGGTACAAGGGTAAGCAATATGGAAATAAAACAACAAAAAACCGGAAAATCGGGAATACGAGTTCATTTCCTGTTGTTTCCAAAAAAACCTACAGAGGATAACAGCGTTGATCGAAATAAGAAAAGAATTTTCGATTTCCCACAAGCCTTCGACAATCTAAGCAGATTATTAAAGTGTCAGCAGCCCTTGAAGATCGAAAGAGTAATAGTTACCTTGGATACCTAAAACAGATTTAAGACCCATACATAATTGACTTATAAATCTTCAGAAGACCGTAAAAGTTGCGGAGGAAAAGGGTTAAGGTTCTTAGGGGGTAAGGGATGTAATAAAGGCAGAACCTAAGAGCATTATTGTAAACTTAAACCTTAACTAACATGTTTCCGGAGGGTACGTAATCACATCAACCCACGAAGGAATCAATTAAACTAAGTACTTTGTTGTTTCAATGGTGTAACTATTAGTGTTATGCTAACAATGATTGATTTGCGATGGAGCATAATAGGTAGTTCCTTGAGCTTTCTAACTTATAGGAATTCAATCAGCTATCGTGTTGGTTCCTGATTACATTAAAATACATGTGCCTTCGTTCAGATCCTAATGGTTTTCTCATTAACATCAATAGCCGTAACATCATTGTTTTAAGGCAACATTTGTCGCAGCGTCATCGTCAATACGTTAGAATCAAGGTTTTTTATACCTTTACCTGCCTAATTAATAGTTTTACGTATCCTTACGTCTTTAACTACGTTAATTTGCTGCTATGATCCAAACATCATCAACTTGATAAATATCTTTCCTAAAATTTTTTACATCGCCTAAAAGTCCAAGATTTATCAAAATACGCAGCATTGAGGTCTGTATGAACGGTATGAACACACAACGACATAATTTTACCAAGCTGTATATTCCCTTTATAAGCTGACGTGACATTGTATAGATCTTCCGTATAAAGCGAGGTCAGCTAATTTTGTAAATGTGTAACTTTGATATTATGTTGTACCTTATTCTCAGTTTTATCTGTCCCTCTCTTACTTTTAATGAAAATGTCTACCTGTAATATTTCAGAGCACGAGTTTTCTGAAATATTATCCACGTTACGTTACCAGAGGCCCTAAGAACCCGCTACTTTAATGTAACGCGAATTGGAACGATTTCAGAATAAAAAAAAAAACTTCATTTTGGTTAAAAGTTTTACAACAAGCATAATTGTATCACCCATTTTTTTTTTATTGGGTGGGAAATTATCAAATAACTTCTCCGGCTCTGGGCGGAGCGAAAGGGCGTGTCAGACTTTTACTGACTAAAACCCAACCGTATTCCTTCATTCGCCTGTGTGCCAGGGCCACAATATCCCTTTCGGACACACTCGCAACCCTGGCAATTAGTAACACCTATAGGATATGCATAAAGTTTAAAACAAAGTAAACGTTGTGAGCGAAATGAGTATTTGCAATTTTAAAATCATTCAAATTTACGATAAGGTCGTGCGCTCGTGCTAGGCCCACAAGTCCGTCAGATGGCGAATAATGATTGTGTCTTTATAACATGGGCAAGTAGTTTTCAGGTATTTTTTTTGAGTGGCTCACTTGCTATGTGACACACTTGCTTTGTGGTTTCCGGGGAAACTAATGCCTCTTTCCTACTCAAAGGTATCATGAGGAAGGCTGGTTATCCCCTGCCTTACTCATAGTACCCTAAATTCAACCTTCGGACACTATAATAATATTTTCAGAATGCTCTTGAGACTGCCCAGTTTCTGTAGTGCGTCGGAAATGTTTGCACAGAATCGAACCGATGGCTTTAATGCAATCTTTCAAAAAAAAAATCGCATCGTTAGTAACTAAAACACGGGCCAGTAGCAACAGCATTCTGAAAACAGTGTCAGAGAGTTTCTATTCTCCCATTTTGAGGCATTTTGTGGAGAGAATGGTCAGGTGAGAAACTTGTACCCTGCTTGGTCATATTCTGTGCAAAGTGCTTCAAACTCTTATTATAATAATATTACTTTGCTTACTAACACTAACTATAAGGTATTACTAACAATATGGATCTTTGTTGTCTTTATGAATACATTTTTGATTTGATGATTATTCTCTAAGGTTGAATTTAGCACAACTGTATACCTACTGTTATGACAAAAGCGTGTTCATATTCGGCTTTTGATATTTATTACAGAGGTCTATCAGGAGGTTTTGCGATCAACAGGTGTAATTAATGTGTCCATTAAAAGAGCCTTAATGAATGATTATACTTTGGTACAACTGGCATACTTTCAGCAGTCAACCTCGATACGGGCCCTTTTGAAAGATTGTTTGTACCACGGAATGAAGATATGAGGTATTCCACTCAGAGCACTGATTTCAACAGCACTTGACCTGAGCACTTCCACTAACCGCACTGAAACAACATTTTGATAAGTGCGGTTCGGTGGAACAGTTTCGGCCATTCTGAAGGTCGGTATGCAGGACGCTATTCAATTGTGCCATAATCGCCACGCTTGACATGCGGGTTGGCGATCGCAGTATGGTGTGTAATGCATAGAGAACGCTGCTGCCCATTCTCTAGTAAGTCCTTTAGTCGCCTTTTACGACACTCACGGGAAGAAATGGGATGTTGGGACATATACAAGTATTAGTTGGCACATTTCAGTTAGACGAGTAAATTTCGTCCCGTCTCCCGCGTGGAATTTTGCTCAGAGCTTGAATTTTTCTCTTATCGTGCTGATACGACATAATGATCGGAAAATTATAAAAATCTCTTAATTTATCCTTAAATATACCATTGAATGAATCAATATTGATTTTACCATTCAAATTGGAATTGAAAAGAGACCATACAAAGCAAAAATATCGCAGAAAAAATTACCATGTTTGGGTGCCGGTGTTGGATTATCCGGATTTTTCGGATAGTAACACTTTTATATTACAGACCGATAGTTCGGGGTATGCAGTAGGAAGTGTGTTGTGTAATGGGAATGGGAAACCCGTTGCATATGCTAGCAGGTCTTTAGGGAAAAGTGAGTTAAATTATCCTATAATAGAGAAGGAGTTGTTGGCTATAGTTTGGTCAGTTAAGTATTTGAGACCGTATTTGTATGGACGGAGGTTCGTGGTAAAGACGGATCACCGGCCACTGTTGTATTTGTTTAATATGACGGATCCATCGAGTAGGTTAACTAAATTTCGTTTGTGTTTGGAGGAGTATGATTTTGAGGTCGAATATATTAAAGGGAAAGAAAATGTGCTAGCTTATGCGCTTTCCAGGATAGTAATCTCTAGTGATGATTTGAAGACGATGCGTGAAAAGGCGGTATCGGTAATGACGAGGGCGCAGCGTAACAATTGGGGGAACTAAATGATTGTGATAAGAGTTCTGTGGTGTCTAGGACTGATCACCCTAGGATCGTGGAAGTTCTTAAGAAACAAGGATATGAGGATATATTTCAGTGAATGGGAGAAAATGTTACGTAACACTACTAGTAGGAAAATATTTTCAAAGTCGCGCAAAATAATGTATATGCCAGGAAACTCGAGTATTTATATAGGCTATGAATCTTTATCAGCATCATCGCGAGACAAGTTGCCGAAAGACATAGTAACTTTTTGCATTGGAAATGGCATAAAAGAGGTTGTTGTTTTGAAAAATCGTTATAACGATGAATTTATTACAGAAATGGCCAAGTATTTGAAAGAGAATAGTGGTTCGATTTGTGGAGATTTTAAGATGTGCATAGTGAAGAGTGTACGGAGAATAGAAGACAAAGATGAGAAGAAAGTCATTTTGAATGATTTTCATATTTTACCTACGAGTGGTCATTCAGGAATACGCAGGATGGTAAATAATATAAAGAAATATTATTATTGGCCGTCTATTGAGAAAGACGTAGTGGGGTACGTTGGTAAATGTGATAAGTGTAAGAAACAGAAGTATTCGAAGCATGTTAGAGAGCCAATGACAATTACAACAACTGCATCTTCATCTTTTGAGAAGATTTATTTAGATATAGTAGGTCCACTTGATAGGGATGAAAGAGGTAATGTTTACATATTGACTCTACAATGTGAGCTAATGAAATTTGTCGAGGCTTATCCGTTACAGAATAAGTCCACAAATGAAGTAGCAAAAGCTTTGGCAGAGAATTTTGTTTTGAGATATGAAATACCAGGAACAATTGCTTCAGATAGGGGTTCTGAGTTCATTTCAAAAGTGATGGTTAAGCTATGTAATATTTTAAATATCAATAAAACCCTATCAACATCATATCATCATGAGAGTACAGGATCTTTGGAGAATGTTCATAAAACTTTAGGAGCATATTTAAGAATACAAACGGATAACAATCCATCATCGTGGAGTTCATTGATACCGTATTGGTGTTTTTCATATAATACAACAGTTAATACTGTGACAAAATATACTCCTTATGAGTTGGTTTATGGTAAAGTTTGTAGGTTACCAAGTAGTCTTAAAGGTGATAGTGTTGAACCTTTGTATAATTTTGATGATTATCCTTTGGAATTTAAGTACAGGTTACAAAGGGCTCAGAATGATGCAAAAGAAAATTTGATAGCAAGTAAATTAGTAAGGAAAGATTGTTATGATAAGAATCTCAATTAGTAAAAAACGAGATAGGCAATAAATTGGAACGTATTTATAATGGACCATTTCAGGTTGTTAAGGATGAGTCAAACAATAAAGTAGACGTAGTTCATAAAAATAGAACGAAGTTGTATTGTAAAAGTTAAAATGTAAGTTTTAGTGTAATGGGAAGCGCGAAGGAGGAGGCGGAACGCGTGAGGGAGAGGCAAGGTTCGCGCCCTCGCGCCTCTAGTCGCCGCAGGAGACGCCCCGGGCGTCGGGAGTTGCAAGCCGATTTCCAGCCACCGTAGGCGCGGGCTTGCGGACGGCGAGCGATGGGTAGCTCGCCGTCCGATAAGGACCAGGCCCGGGTCGACGGCGCGTTGTGTTCCACGCGCGCCTCAAAGAGATGTCAGCACCAACTGACGGGGTCCGTCAGGACCAATGCCTGCCAGGGTTGCGAGTTTGTCCGAAAGGGATATCGTGGCCCTGGCACACAGGCAAATGAAGGAACACGGGTGGGTTTTAGTCAGTAAGAGTCTGACACGCCCTCCCGCTCTTCCCAGAGCGGGAGAAGTTATTTGATAATTTCCCACCCAAAAAAAAAAAAAAAAAAAAGTGTAATGGGAAAAAAAAACATTGTAAATTAGTTTTTTTTTTTCTCTAAGAAGGGTGATGTGGTGTGGTGTCACGTACGTCATACACGTGCATCACATACATGTACATCAGCACATATGTAGTTTAAGTTAAGATAGATATGTTCATCGAATAAGTAGAAGGACATCACGTACATATTATGTATATAAACTGAACCGTTGAACATTAAATATAGTTCTTACTAGCTGATACACGGACCTCATTGTGTTTGACTAACCCTCTCCATCTCCTCACATCGCAATTTTTTCTGCGATATTTTTGGACACATTTCAAATGAGGTGGTCTTATAGCGTAATTGGATGGTGGCCGAGGTAGTCCAATTAGCTCTAGCTAACTAACTTAAGCTTAACTAAGACAGAGTATGTTTTGTACTAGTTTGAAGCGAATGATGCATGAATACAGTTTAGGCTTATGAAAAGACATCCATCTGTCTTTCAACATGACTATGGTTAATAGTTTACTTGTTTACCGAGAAATAAACTTAAATACATTAGGTTTATAAGCTAACACTAAATTACGAAATAGTATTCGAAAGTATAAAAAAAAATAAGCTCTTCCTCAGAGCTCATTGGGCAAAAAAACCAGGCAGCATTGCCACTATGGGATAGTATTTTGCAATAAGGCGTCTGGCGTCGTTCTGAGGCGAAATAATTAATGTAAATAAAATGATTGAAAAACAGAGGTTTGATGAATGAAAAAAAGTTTGCCCTCGAAGTTTTAAAATATTGTTTTGTTTTTTTTTGTCCACTACTGTGAAGATCTTGACCTACATCTCACTTGATGGTAAGTGATGATAAGGCCGAAGGTGGAAGCGAGCTTCACTCGAAATCCTCAACCACAGAGGAACTAGCTATCTTGTCTAAGTCCGTCGCTCTAACAACAATGTTATCAGCATTGTTTTGTTTCGGAAGTTAGAGGTAAGATAGCCAGGCGGATTTAGAACAAGCCCTACCATCAACTAAACCGAGCAGAAAATTTTGCTCTTGCTGGGTATCGAACCCGGGACCTCTGGATCTGAGACAGGTGGTCTTACCACTAGACCACAGAGTCGGTTAAAGGCGGGTTTTGATCTCACCATGCTTCTAACAGATTAGAGAATTTCCAATTTATGCAACTTTCCACAAACCAGATTTTGCCAGAGCATCTCATGCTACCATTGATGTATTAAATTGGAAGATAGGCCACTCTCTAACATCACGTAAATTTTAAATGGACCCGATGTCGTGCGTCATGTGCTCGACAACCGAAATAGAGAGACATAATATTACACGGGCTATAGCGGGAACGAGATAGCAATAATGTCACTGTTACGTACCCATAACAATTCGGAAACAAACTACGATTCGGTTCGTCCCCGCAAACCGAGAGTAATGTAGGTCGATTGTGTTCTTTCCCCTAATTTATGCGGTCCACGTCAAGGAGCGCGTACCATTCTTCTTATTTAATACATCAATGCATGCTACTGATATAAATGCCATAGTTGGCCAATAAAGCCCAAACAAAAGTGAAGTATGCCAAACTTACTGGACAATGAAAGCAATTTTAATTCTCTTGTAAATAATCATGTTTTGCGATTCGTTTTCTACACAACAATATTTTACTCGGGTCGTATTTCCATCAAAAACCCAAAAATTCAAACAAAAAACTTGTATGAGTTTTGGAGTTATTCATCATAATCAGCCTATAAAATTGTTCCCTTTGCTGGGACACAGTCCTCCTATCTTCGAAAGGGAGTGGGCTGTAATCTACCCCGCGAGCCCGGTGCGGGTTGATAGATGTCACATTTCTTCGAATTTTTGGTTCTAGAACAAGCCCGGTTTCCTCACGATTGTGTAAATAGTTGAGCTGCACGATTACTGACGAATGCTTACACTGATTGGACAGGTCCACTCAAATTTGTGTGGTTCTTTCCTCAAAATACCATTTCATCCGTGTGATCTACATGGTCCTCAAATGATCTGAGCTAGATTATGTCTGGACTTTAAAAGAGGCTTTGACCCCTGAGTTTGTTTCGCCGTTTCTTCTCAGAGGTAGCCAGATAGGAAATGTCGGCTACATCTGGATATTTTTTTTATTTTTTTATATGACGTGTAAAAGTGATTCTAATGTCATATTTACAGAATAAACGATTTCATTTCAATAGGGAAATTTTTACACAAATAAAGCACCTGCTTGGGTTCGGACCCACGTTGGTTCGTTAGTCCCCCGCCATTATCAATGGGCCACCAGTGCTTTCGTGAAGTTATTGAAGGAAATAAACAACCTTAAATTTAATTAAAAATAAACTTTTCATCAATATCCTCCGACAAAGTACACCAACGAACTATTTCAACTCCCAGTCAGCAATTTCCATTTGCCGTAAAACAAATAGCCGTTGTATAAATCCTGGGCATAGGAACCACGACAAAGCGTCGGTCAAGCGGAGGTTTTACGAAAATAAATCGGCCAATTACAGAACTCGTTCGATGCGGGCTCAGCTGCTAATTTTGTCTGATACTTCCTACCTCGCAGTTTGATAGACAGTAAGCTTCATTTTTTTTAAATTTCCAGGTGGGGCAAACTGATATTAGGTTTTGTTATCTGGAATATCTCAGTTATAGCAGCCCGGAGTATGGATTTTTGCTCGATTGATGGAAATATGCTCGCCCCCTATTACATGGGGCAACATTACTAGCGAAATGTGAGTGTACTATAGGTACACCTCTGCTTAACCCTTTGGAGAAACTATGCTCCCGAGGTGGTCCCATTGTCACCAAATCATAATCTGATGATGGTATCCCATGGAAAACGAGAACAATCCTCAAATTTTATAGGCACACCTATATCGATCTCAGTATTTATTATAGTAACTCATGTATTTGCACTCGGAAATCACCATTCGGTGTGAAATGGAACTGATGATGAAGACCACAGATAGCCAACGGAACTACTTAATAATAAGTATTTCACTGTTGCGATTCGATTAGACACTTTAATATGGTTGCTAAGCAATTTATGCTCGTCACAATGCATAATGGTGAAGTCACCATCAGTTCCAGTTCTCCTTGTTCTTACCAGGATAACTCCTCAACTATTAACGCCCCTTCATCGGTAAAAGCAATATTTTGTAAAATGTGATGAGCAGTTGACATAAGGCTATTTTAACTTAGATAAATTGCAAACTGACCCACTGAAAAGTGAAAAATAAAAAACTTTTTTTACAAAAAAAAAAACAACCGAATTCTAAAAAAAACACTAAAAGTGAAAAATAACCTTAATTTCGGAAGTCTGAGGCAAAAAACTAAATTAGATCCAAAGACACCGACCTCCGAAATTAAGGTTATTTTACACTTTGTAGTGTTTTTTTTTTGAAAGTCGGTTGTTTTTTTTTTTTGTAAAAAGTTAATAGTAACCTTTTACATTGGATACGTTTCCTTAGTATAAGTCTCTTGACTTCCAAATCGCCAGATCATCGTCATCATCATCTACCTTTTCCCAACTACATTAGGTAACCAAAGTTGTCGACATAGCTCACAGAATAAGCAAGCTGAAGTGACATTGGGCAGGCCATATTAGCCGTAGAACCGAAGACCGTTGGGGTAGACGTGTTCTTGAGTGGAGACCGCGAATCGGCAAATGTGAGGAGGGCGCCCTCAGGCTAGGTGGAGCGACGATCTTCGCAGGGTGGCTTACCTTATCACCAAATTTCAAGTTCCTATGTTAATTATTATTAATTTATTAATCAGATAACATGATCCATTATGGTTAGTAACAATAGGAGCTTATAAACTATGTTAGTAGTAAAGAATTTAAATATAATTATCGATTAAAATATTCTATTTTACCGTCCCAACCACAATGCCATTACCCAGAGCGAGTGTATTGGAAACTGATATTTACCCGACACATCATTTCTTAGCTGCCACGGCTTATTTTAACTTAGGTATTTTAATTTTTTGGTATTTTAAATGTTTTTTTTTTTGTTTTTTTATATTTTTATTACGGACGCTTTTAACGTGCACGTCTTTCTACATTGTTCTCACATGTATAATTTCTGCATAAATGATCTAACCAATACAATGTTACAATATTTTGATTTAAAAGCGTGTTCGTAGAGTTTCTTGCCTGTTCTTCTTCATAGGAACTTACTACGCTTTGGAATGGGCAACTAGGTTCATCTCTCTGACTGACCGACCCTTTGACAATTCAAAAGTGCCTGTAGTAGGTTTATTTGAAAGTTTGACACAATCTTCAGAACGCCGTTGCCTCTGCCGTTGTACTCTGCCCATCAGTGACGACACACGCTTAAAAGCTTGCTTAAAAGGGGTGTGTAACGGTTGATATAATAACAAAAAATCTAACGTTCACTTGACCAAATTTCAGTTAATATACTTTTGTTTAATATAACGATCAGTTGAGATAATGAATTGTTGATATAATTTCATTTTATCTAATTTCTTATGATATAATAAACATTTCCTATAATGCACATTTGACATAATATTCATGTAGTATAATTATTCATTTACTATAATATTCATAATCTCTAATAACTTTTAATATAATTTAGAAAATCTGATACGATTTTAAACGCCTGCTAGTATGGTGCTAGCAAAAATGCATCGCATAAGCATACCGCTACAACAGCATAACGTTGTTTGATATAACCTTTATGTAATCGAAAATCATTAGGCCTATCGTTTAAAATATATAATACTGCGATTGATTTGATTGAGCGTGCTGCGGGAGCGGCGTGACAGAAACGAATCGCTGCAAAACAGACTCCACGTAGTCTTGTCTGCCCTACCCCTAGAGTGTTATTTAAAATCGCGTAGGTGCGTAGGGGCGAGGCGGGCATGAGGAAAGCTTGCATGGGACCCCTGTAGCCCTGCAGCACCGGAGCCGTGACAGAAAACATACCTGTTGCATGTTGCAAGCTTGCTGCATGCTTGCTTGCATGTTTTATTATATTAGACTAATTAGAGTTCTAGTTAGTTTAGAACTGTGACCATTAAACATGAAAATTAGGTCAAAAGAACATTAGGTCAAATGAATGTTATATAAAAAGAATATTATACATATTGAAAATTATATAAAATGAACGTTATACTAAATGTTTTATATTAAATGAAAATTATATAATATAAAACATTAGGTCATATGAAATTAGGTTATATGATTTTATAGCATATGAAAATTATATTATATGAACGTTATTTCAAGTGAAATTAGAGCATTTGTTATTATATCATACATTACACACCCGCCTAAAAGTCATCCGTACGCGCTTCGGCAAACATAGCGGACGCACTGCAGAACCGTGGCAACCGCAACAACATCCTGAAGACGTTATTGTATTGCACCCGCAGTGCGCTGTAAGCCTTTTGCGTATAATTAACCCACAAGCTGCTCGTGTAAAAAGATTGGCAATATGCTTTGAATAGCGCTAACTTGACTTCAGCTGAGCAACGAGCAAACCTGCGAGCCAACATATTACCCCGGACCGCCAGCGCTCTGCGTTCACGTTCAATGTCCTCGTTGTCCCTTAGATCATCGGTGACAATGTGCCCTAAAATATATATTTAACCTTAATCCAAAAGAAGGAAGTAAAAAAAAATCTTTGGAATAAAATTTCCTAAAAAAGCTGACTTTGGTGGCTTCTCATTCCTTTGTTTTCCAATATTTTTTTAATACAAAAAATGCAGTATTTATCTACTCAAACAATGATACTCCACTCGATGAAGTAGGTAATGTTTTTTTTTCGCGCCTCTCTTTTATTAACCAATCAATCAATCAATCAACTCAGCTTAGAGCAGTCCACTGCTGGACATAGGCCTCTCCCAGGCTGCGCCACAACACCCTGTCCTCCATCTTCCGCATCCAGTCTGTCCCAGCCACCTTTTTAAGGTCCTCGGTCCATCTAGCTGGGGGGCGTCCCACACTCTTTTTTAGTTTTTTTTTTTGAGATTTTATTAAATTTTATGGCTTTGAGTCAACAAGATGCAACTGTGAAGAAGACTAGCTCCAACCATTTGGCTGTAAAATCTGTGTGCCAGACGACGGACACGTGAGTGACAGCAATAGGGTTCCGTTTAGACACGGGTATAAACCTTAAAAATAGTCAAACCTAAGAGGAACGAAACAAATACTAATCAAAGTTAGTATTTTTATTTACCCTACTTGCAATATGATACCTGAAGATTTACTTCCCACTTTGTAAAATACAAGTCTTGTTAGATAGTTCAACAAGGTTCAAGAATAATATAAAGTTTTGTTTTATAGTTTACTGCTTGAAGCACTGCCAGCTCTGTTATATAACATCGGTTCGTCTAAGGGAAGATAATTATAACAGCGCTTGAGCTAAAATATACACATAGGGGCTGATTTTACCAGCGCTAGATACTATTTGACAGCGCATCAAGTGGCGCCGCCAAGTTTTGATACGAAGTTACTAGAATCACCGAAAAGGTCGAATAAGAATGACACCTACTCGTGTCAGTCAATCTGGCAGAGCGTCGCATCGATAGTTGCGTGGCGGCTGTCTTCTGATGACAGAGATGATGTCAGTGGAGCTACTGTCATACCACGTCCACGACGAACTGCTATATTCCGGCACAATCCTGATGATATTGTAGCTGCTGAACCACTAATACTATGATCACTTCTGATAAAGACTATCCTGTGCCGTTATATTATTTAATTATTTTTTACATTTATATAATTGCTTTACTCAGTAAAGCAATTCAGTAATTTTGTATACTGGGTTATTTTTAAAACATCAATAACCTCTTAAGGGGTCATTTTCCTCATCATTATGAACAACTTTTACTATGGGATGAAACCTGAAATCGCGACAAAAAATCAGCTGTTCCCTACTAGAGATGGGTCGTCGACGTATTTATCGTCGACGAAACTAGACCGTTCATTGTCGTTCGTCAACTAGTTGATTTCGTCGACTAGTTGACGTGTGTAACTGTGGACGTTGTGTCAATTTTTAAACTGACCGTTTCGTTTCGTCGCGACTAGAGAGACGGCGTTGATTGAACTGACTAGTCGAATCAAGGTCGACGGTACGTACGATTTGCGAATAGTTGCTTTATATAAATTTCGCGAATTGTATTAGTAAGCTTGGTGCCATCCTATTTTTTTTTTACGTATTTGTCGGTTCTATTAAAATCTTCTCGTCATACTTTTCCTTCCAGGCTTAGGACTGGCTGACAATGGCTGAATAAAATAAATAAATTCTATTTTTGGCATCCTTCTAGATTTATTAACAAATTATTAAGTTTAATATCTCTCGTGACTCGTTATCGTGCTCATTCAAATATCAACGCTCTATCATAATACTTAAAGTTCAAATTACAACTTCAACGAGTCGCCTACAACCTTGAAATATGAACGAACGAACGAAGATTTGTATAGTACGACTATGTTTATGAGTCGTCGCCACGTTGCGCGTTGATATGAACTATGAACGTTTCTTGTATAGCCGTCTACGAATTCGACTAGTCGATCGAAGTATGGTGAACCGTTGAAGCGTCGACGGTTGATTTAACTAGTCCGTTCATTCAACGCCCATCGCTATTCCCTACATTTTAACGAATTATTCGAACATAAATGTAGGGAACAGCTGGCTTTTTTTTTGGCGATTTCAGTTTTGGTCCCATAGTAAAAGTTGTTCATAATGATGAGTACAATTACCCCTTAAGAGGTTATTAACGTTTTAAAAATAACCCTGTATATTATAAATTAAATATTTATTATATATTTAATTACTACATTTATATATAATTTCGCATGGTGTTAAAGAGTATTCAATTCTATTTGATCTGAGGAAAAATGTTTATTACAATTTCGCGAGCTACATTAAAGGAATCACCGTACTTACGTTGTACTAAAGTAGAGTTTAATAAGTTCTCAATTACAAATTCTCAATTTAGAAAACTGGTGCTAACACCCATACATACTAATACTCAGTAAAGCAAGCCGAACCTTCCAAACATAACCATACTTACGGGCACTGCCACAGTCGGGTGAACAGAAGGGCTTTAAAATTGTCTTTGAAATGCAAACCCTTGGATATTCTGCAAAATGTCCACATCTACAAACGCTTTGTGAAGATCATCTGCTGTCCTTCTCTTTTACTGTCAGTAAAATGAGACGGCAGAATACTATTTACGACTTCAAGTTTGTATAAGATGTTAATGAAAAGGTAAGGCTTCGTCTTTCTCTTTAGATTTTTCTTCAGAATCTCAACGTTCCATCTTTGGAAAGGTAGGTTTTTTGCTTGTACTTTACCTGGTTTAAAGGCACAAAAGTCTTTTGCATAAAAACAGGAATAATTTCTGCCTATTATAATACATATAATGAAGCTAAAGAACAAATGCATCCAAATGCCCAAACAACTATAGCAACGAATAAAACTTGCCACTTTAATCCCATTTCATAAAACCCTATTTTCACACAGAAATTAAAAATGCAAACACAAAATATAAAAACAGTTACCTGTAAATGTTTTCGGTTTTATTAAAAAACCCTGTGACAATAACGAGCTTATCGCCGCCAATCACAATCATATCGGAATTTATAATCAAAGTGCTACAGCGTTTAACGAAATTTTAGAGGCATGAGGAACAGGGTGTAAAGTTCACTCATCCTCTATAGAAAATGGAGGATGCTCCGACCAGACGAGTGTCGTGTCTGGTGGGCAACTGCCCAACGGTGAATGTCGGGACGTTGTACACATGCTAGTTTTGCGGTAAACTTTGCTTGCGCGATGCAGGATTTGCGTGACGTCAGTGTGACGCATAGTTCGCCTGTGGCGATGTTAATGCCGCTACAAAATATTAAACAATTCTACAAACTACATACTTACATAAATTAATGCCTTTCTTCCATGAAGATAAGGAGGAGCTCGTGGCTAAGTAATAACAGCCACACAGGTTAAACTACGCTTGCTGGGGTTGGTCCATGGATAGGTGACCAAGACTCCTCCGTGCCTCGGAAAACACTTTAAGCCGTTGGTCCCGGCTGTTATACGTTGATCTCTGACAGTCGTTACGGGTCGTCAGAAGCCCGAAAGCCTGTCAGACTCGCTAACTTTGTGGCATCAATTCGGAAACATGAAGATTATCGAAGCCAATTATTTTCTTTAGAAAGCTGTACTTTTAATCAATCATAATATTTTCATAACCAATGAAGCATACATTTTCGGGTTAATAACTCAACTTAATGACTGTCAATGGCTGATATAATTTAAAGTCATTAATCAAATGACTAATAAATATTTCAATACTGAAAATAAGCCAACAATAAATTTAACTGCATTGAAATGAAAATCGAAGTTAGCAGAGTGGGTACTTTACAACTCGTTCAGCGAGCTATTTATCAAAAACTTTGCTGGAACATTGTAGGCAAGATGCCCAAATTAATTTGTAATATCACCTCTTCTTTGCACAAAAGGTGGAGACAATGCCGAAGAGGGACTTAATCCCAATTTGTTAACTTTACTTTTACTGACAAACTTACTTAAAGCTTTCATTTTGAAACTTGTCCTGTCATTATCTTGCTATAATTCAACAGTTCTTTACATTTTAAACTTTGATGTCTTGATAAATTACTTACTCTTCATTTTCATCTTTTGTAAAATATTGTTACATTTTCATTATAATTAAAAATGCTATATCAGAAGAGCTCATTAAAGTTTTAATTTTTGCATGAATTAATTTTGCAATAACCTCACATTGCTTTCAAATTCATAATTTTAACTCCATTACTGTTAAAGCCAATTATTTTAATTAAATTCGTTTCAATCTTCACAAAATATCATCATTCAAATTTTATCGTTGACATTTTCCATTAAAACAGGTATTCAAAAGTAACCTTACGTGACATAAATTCCATCTAACTAGTTATTAAACCATTCAAAACTGTTAAATGTCGGCACACAATCAATTAACACAAAATAAATTGAAATACCTTAAGACACTTGAAACTGACCTTTACAGCAATAATTCAGCCCTAAACGTCATTGACCGACTGTGGAAACATTCTAGATCCTTTGAAGCTATAAATTTGGGAGAGCCAGTACAAAAGAAAGCCAGGGAAACTAAAATATTTACTTCAAACGTAAACCATATATCAGTTACAAGGCTCGCATTGATTCTGTGACAGGCTCGGCGAATATTTTTTATACGGCACGTGTTTCGAACATCTGAGGCTATTCTCGGTATGTGAGAGGGATTAAGGTAGTTCTACATTGCTGGCGAATGAATGGCATCGTTTGGCTTTAGGCAGTTTTTATGATTGTTAAATAGTAAAGTTACTATTGTTAAATAGTAAAATTATTATTGTTAAATAGTAAAGTTTATATTTACTATTAATAGATTTCAAGAGTTTTCGTGACAACTTTGAAATCACGATTTTTATAGTCCATTGCATTTTTTATTTTAGTTTTAGCTCTTTGCATTTAGAAGTTGCATACATAAAAGTTACTTGCCTCAATTTGTTGTTGTCAAACAAACAAAAAGTTTTAAAGGAATCTAGAGTACCAACCCAAAATTGCAGTAGGTAAATAAAAAAGATGAAAAGAGAAAAGGGAGGCATTTGTCCCGCAGTGAGACAACATTGGCTCTCTATAAACTCTCTGGCAATGCTGCCAGCCTTTTGGGCTCTTTTTCTGTTGACAGCGATGCGGACGAGTTTTTTGATGCCCTTTAATTATGTCCCCTCTTTTTTATAAACATTTACATATTATTATTATTTTAAATCTGTTACCGTATACTTATGTAAATATTATTATTATTTTAAAATAAATAGTTTTAATCATATCCTCTCAATATTAGTTTTAATTTATTTATTTCGCCTTGTTACACAATTTGAAAAAGTACCTACGGTTCCAAACACACTGTTTCACCTGAAAAATGTACGATGATCCTTGTTCTTTCAATTCTACAATTGAAAGAACAAGGATAATCGTTCATTTTTGTCTACATACTTCTACTACATTACTTAATCAAACCGGGGTACTATATCAAACTCAGTTCAGTGTGGTAGCACCTTAACTCAGCTGAGGCATGTTCTACGTGTCATTCCGTTTCTCTTGTATTTGTACACAGTTTTTTGCTCACAAATAATTTACTTTTCGTGTAGGAATGTTTTTCTGGAGCCTGAGCTCGAATGCCTATAAAAATACTAAAACACTTACGGGGTTAAGAGAATGTAGGTTCTCTTTATTGTTAAATTCGATCAGATATTTCCGATCGAGTTTAACAATAAAGAGAACCTACATTCTCAGTTACTAGGTTGCGGAGGTCACGTAGGCAGTCGCTCCATGTAAAATACTGCTGTAAATCCCCTAATTGTAATGTACAAATTAGAAAGTTAGGTGACAGCAATCACGCTGGACGTGGTGGTAAGTGAGCTAACGTTAATCCACCAGGAAATGGTGATCAGGTAGGTTGTACTTGTTATAAGTCCTGGCATAAGGTAACCGGAATAATACCAATCGTGAGACCAGAGAATTACGATGACGTGGCTTATTGAAGAGGTAGAATTTTCGAGATACTTTCAGAATGAAATCCTTTACAGGTGGAAACTTGATGTCATTATGTAGTTGTGTAAGGTTTGTGTAGAGTGGTGTGTTGAATTCTAGTTTGAGTGTTTTTTCTGAACGACCTGTAGTTTTTTGTAGTTAGTGTCACTAGTACTACTCCAGACAGTGTATGCGTATGTCATACAAGGACGAACCAGTGTGGAATAAATGCGTAATTTGGTTTGAGGACTCAAATTAGATTTACGATTAAGGATTGGTTTTAAGCTGTTAAGAGACAAAAAAAACGGCCCTATGCCCGAAAACCAAGTAATATGGAGAACAAATAAACAAAACAATAAGTCGTAGAATAACTTAGGTAATCCTGTAAACTATAAACCTATAAACCCGACAACATCAAGAACAACTTTAAAAAAAATACAGAAATTCCTTTGATAAGTTTAACCATCAACAACAAAGGAAAACATTAAAAAAAAAACTGAAAGAGGAGAAGACCAACAGAGTTATTTATTAAAAAAACATAAGATATCTTGTTCCAATGGATGGCGATTAAATCATAAAAGAGTACTTAATTAATTAGAAAACATGAAAGTTTAAAAAGTTTTCGGGAAAAGGAGGCATTATTATAATTATCTGTTACGTGGCTGGGTCACGCATTGTTGGCTGTTGATCCGTTCCCTTTTAGAATAATATTCTTCGGTTCAACGTTAAAGGGTTTTAGTGTTATCGCATTAGTATCGCCATCCTTTTTTTTTATTTTGGGTGGGAAATTATCAAATAACTTAGAGAATATGGGTGGGTTTTAGTAATAACTTCTCCCGCTCTGGGCGAGCGGCATATTTCTTCATTTGCCTGTGTGCCAGGGCCACGATATCCCTTTCGGACAAACTCGCAACCCTGGCAACTTGCGGGGGAATTGCGTAACAAACATCATCTAAAATGCCAATCGATCGTAATGCTTTTCATTTTGACTGTTCCGCACTTCAGCCACGTTCATTGTTTTTTTTTTTATGGCTTCTTGCGATTAGCACATTTAGCCAGTGTCAAGTAAAATTATGTAACAAGAACAAAGTTTGTTTAAATAATGATGAAATGAATTATATTCAATGCATGATAGGTGATATCCCCGCCCGCCCGCTACCCTTGAGTTTCCTCAAAGACAAGTTTTGAGTTTCCTCAAAGGACTTTACTGAGACCTCACGCGGACTTCTTGAAGGGACTTGAAGTGATGTTGCACTGTTTTATTTCATTTGTCTACACTAATGCACGTTCACGAACACTAAATGGAAAATAATCCACCATTAATACACATTAATAGTCAGCTAAACACATTTAGAAAATAAAAAAAACTGCTAAACATGACGCTTCACTTTCCCGCCAAGACATTGTGTTATTTACGTTGTTGAGCAGACAAATTTGTCAAACATATGAAATAATTGATTAGGAACTTCCTTCAAACCTTCGGACTGTGTTTGAAACTGTGTAATTAGGGTGCTGGTTTAAGCAATATTAGAAGACTGTTAGCAATATTTTTTGTCCTAATAAACCTAAGCTTATTTTCTCCTTAAAATTCTTTGACATCAATTTCTTTTTCATAAACAGAAATAGCGTGTTCTGTTTCAATTTTGTGATTGTACATTATTATAGACTTTTCTGACTTACTGAAAGCTAATTCCCTATAACAGCTGTTGTAGTCACGTTTTTAGCCTCCTAGAATATTTGTACTAGTTTAAATGTAATACTAGCAACTGTCCACAATTTTCTAAAGATAAAATCAGGTCGTAGAATGATAGGAGTCGGGTTTAACTTTTTTTTTAAGGTAGTGGGCACCGTTCCAATTTCAAGATAATAAAAGTTTTCTTGCCAAAAAAACTTAATTACTCCGGCTATCTCGATTTGGGGAACTTATAAAGTTTCTCAGAAGGGATATCGTTATGAATAATTGCTTATTAGCTGTAGATAGTCGTTTTTAGGGTTCCGTACCTCTAAAGGAAAAAAATGTAACCCTTATAGGATCACCTGTGTGTCTGTCTGTCAGTCCATCTGTCACAGCCAATTTTCTCCGAGTCTACTGGACCGATTAAGTTTAAATTTGGTACACATATGAATTTCTGTGACCGAGAAAGTTTTGCAAACTTTACCTGTGTCTATCACATTAAAGGGCTTTTTTTAAGGATTTCAGATCCTTCAGAAATAAAAGCAATTTTATCAAAAAAAATCTTGAAATGTGACACAACTTTCTATACATAAGGTTTGAGATGGCTATAAGAGTAGGGGAAGACCAAAGACCCGAAGGATAGGTTGTGTGAAAGAGGATATGGCTAGAAAAAAGATGACTACTGAGATGACTACTGAACTGACTAATGAGATGGCTACTAAAATGTCTACTGAGATGGCACGAGATTGCTATTGATATGACTACTGAGATGACTACGAGATGGCTACTGATATGACTACTGAGTTGACTACTGAGATGACTACTAAGATGGCTACTGAGATGACTACTGAGATGACCACTAAGATGACTACTGAGATGGCTACTGATATGACTACTGAGATGACTACTGAGATCACTACTGAGATTTCTACTGAGATGACTACTATGATGACTACTGAGATTACTACTGATATGACTACTGAGATAACTACCGAGATGACTACTGAGACGACTACCAAGATGACTACCGAGATGACTACTAAGATGACTACTGATATAACTACTGAGATGACTACTGAGATGACTACGAGATGGCTACTGATATGACTACAGTTACTGAGATGGCTACTGATATGACTACTGGGTTGACTACTGAGATGACTACTTAGATGTTTACTGAGATGACTACTGAGATGAATACTGAGATGACTACTGAGATGAATACTGAGATGACTACTGAGATGACTACTGAGATGACCACTGAGATGACAACTGGTAGAGATGAAATATGCAAGAAGAAAACAATGCTGCGTCGACCCCTAATACATTAGCATAAGGGCAAAAGATGATGGTTTGAAGATGCCTTATGAATTGCAACTTTCTTACGAGAGTACCTATTAATTTTAAGTACCCAAATAACTAGAAAACCTGGGTTCACCATCGTGGTGAAGAGATTGGTTAGCTAGACTCTGCATTATCGGGTGCTAGCTGTCCAGGGTACGCCAGGCGTTTGGAATCGCAGTAAGATTTATGTTAACGTTGCTCGAGGAGGCTCCTTTCAAGCAGCCCAGGTCAAGTCTTCATCTTTCCGAGAAGAAGAAGACCTGAAAATATGTCCTTGACAGTGTTTTATTAATGCCAATCAGATCAACACGTATAAATACTATCTCCTTCATCTTTTTTCTATATGTCACAAACAAACCCTTACCGTCACCATGGCAACGTATCCGCCATTATATTTTTATCAAACGCAAACAAACGCGACATATCTTTTTTTTCTCACTGAAATCCCCTATATTTCACTTTCGAGGAATCGTAAGATGTTTTAAGTATTATCGGTAGCAGTTTCTTTATCTTACAGAACTCTGTATGAATAATTTGCGATAGAGAGACTCATAACTCGATTATCGAGTCTGCAAACAGTTCTTTGCATAATACAATCTTCTCTTAAAAGTGTATTTCTGTCCCATTTATGAGTGGCCAGTGACCTCCTTTGCTTTATGGCCTTTATTTGACAAAAGATAGCGATTTTTTTATTACATACAAACATACATAAACTTACACCTTCTTCCCATGGGGGTAAGCAGAAACTATAGACCGCCACCTGCTACGCTCCTCACATACTCCTTTTGCTTCGTTTAAGTTCATACATCTGGTAATATACGCACGCCGATGCTAGTACTACGAACCTGACCTTTCCTAAGAACATCACCAACTAGGTCACTATAATGTCCTCATAAGGCGTCTACTCCCGGCGTTTCCACTCAGATCTGCGTTTTAAATACCTTTATATGTAAGGTAAATATTAATGTCTGGCGTGACTATGAATGGTAGGCTAAGGAACGATGTGATGAAGCAACGTTGCAGTTTAAAAGAAGATGTAGTGACAAACAATTTAAAAGAGTATGTTTATATGGTCTGGTCGTGTTGACAGGATGAGTGAGAGGCGACAAACAAAAGGTATTTCCAAAGCAGAGGTGAGTGGAATCGCCGAAAGGAGACGCCCTTGGAGGACATATAGAGACCTAATTGGTGATGTTCTTCAGAGAGGTTAGGTGCGTAGTGCTCGGAGCAGGCGTGCGTGTATGACCAGATGTGTGACCGTAAACGAAGCATGTAAGGAGCGTAGCAGGTGGCGTTCTATAGTTTCTGCCTACCCCATGGGAAGAAGGCGTGAGTTTATGTAAATATTAATGAATTATACACATAGAAGTAACTCACAGCTCAAGTAATGGAAATGTTTGAAAATCCTTTATTTGTAGTTTTATCATATTTTTATTTTTGCGATTACAAACTTACATTAATTGCAGTTGGAGTATTGACCGTGACGTATATCGGTTTAAGGGAGAACATGTTTTTCAACTACAAAGTCAAGTTTGTTTTTATGGATAAATTCATACCAACTACGGAACCCTTCATTGTGCGTGGTCCGACAGGCACTTGGCTTTTTTTTTAATATGTTTAATTTAAAAGCACGGAAACTGATTTAGAGTTTCATGTTCCATGCCACGCTGAAAAGACTAAAAAAATAAATAAATAATACATACAATTTATTTTTTTTGTCTGCAACAGCAAGGCTTTAACGAAATACTGGAAACTATGTATATCATCATCAACTAACTAAATTCTAAAAATTCATTTCTAACAGTAAACTGTTAGAAATTAGTTTCAGAATTTAATATTTGAGTTTTTATTAAACTTTTCATTTCAATTAAATTAATTCCAGTTAGGAACTTCAGTATTTCCCCCACGTCCAAAGGTAAAATTTTAAAGGTTACCTGATACTATGACCTTCAATGTTTGATAATAAACACTTGGCAGTACATTTGTTTTCAAATATTCATAATTATGGTCTCTTAAGGCGCTGACAAGAGGCAAATGATCTAAGTAGGCATGTCAAACTCAAAAAGACAAAAAAAAAATGCCAAATCTATATAGTTTGTGGCAGCGGAAAAAATATAAGTATGTTATTCTTGAACTATTTATCAGAATTTGGTTGTTACCGAAACACGTTTTGAAAACAAAATCTAGATACAAATTAACGGTAAAATAACCTTCTTCTTAGAGTTCCAATCCAAAATATTTACATTATTAACGTACGGTTTTTATTAAATTTATAACTTTTTTTTTGGTACTGTTCGTCGAGTCGTTGAGTTCCTTAAGTTTTGAGTTGAGCTGCACGATTACTGACAAATGCTTACACTGATTGGACAGGTCCGCTCAAATTTGCGTGGTTCTTTCCTCAAAAGACCATTTCAGACACGGATCTACATGGTCCTCACATGATCTGACCAAGATTATGTCTGGACTTTAAAAGAGACTTTGACCCCTGAGTTTGTGTCGCCATTTCTTCTCAGGGGTAGTCAGATAGGAAATGTCGGCTACATCTAGATTTTTTTTTTTTATATGACGTGTAAAAGTGATTTTAATATCCTATTTACAGAATAAACGATTTCATTTCATTTCATTTCAAGACCATCTTATTTTAATGCAGAACTTGGTTGTTTTTTATTTTCGATTAATCAACTCATTTTTGTATAAATAGATAATTCCTTCATATTTTGCAATAAATTACAAGCGTTATGTCATCGCGCTTCTTTTTCTTTTGTATGCAGTCTGACAGTGACCGCGCTTTAGCTGTTAAGTTGAGAATATAATAATAATAATACCAGCCTATTATGGTCCCACTGCTGGGCAAAAGCCTCTTCTCATACACAAAAGGCATGAGCATTGATCTTAACTACAGGGCCAAATTAAATTAGTTAGCGAAACTCCGCAGGCGTGATGAGTATTGATATATAAACATGAGAAATATCTGTTTTTTTTTTGTGTATACTTCACAGACGTGATGGGTATCTAAACATGATAAAATAAAATAAAAAAAAATTTCTCAACTCATACTTTCAAGTAACAAACTAACAGCGGTCCGTTAACCAAAAAAAAAACATCAAATCTGTTTTTTATTTTATTTTGTCGTGTTTAGATATCGATACTGATCACGACCGCGGAGTTTCGCTAGCTAATTTAATTTGACCCTGTATATACGTCTGGGTTTTCTCACGATGTTTTTTTTAAACAATGTCAGTAATGTCCAAGTTAAATTCAGAAAGTAGGTCCATCTGAATTGAAAAAAGCACATTGGTACCTGCCCGGATTTGAACCCACAACCTCGTGCATGAGGCGAGGCCTTTTAAATCACGACAATAATAAATGATAACTCATAATAGATTATGAATTATGATATAACATAAATATACAAAAACTGTTTTTGTTTCAATAAAAAAAAAACCTTTGAAAATAAACATCATAATATTGCAATACAAAAATTAAATCCTTCACGAAATCAAAGCTTGCAGCAGTTAAAAACAATACAAAACGCTAAATACAGGGACATATTAAGGAAATAAACCATCCTAAAATAAACAATAATAAAAGTAGGGCTAAACCCTACTTTTATTATATTCGGATAGAAAGAAGCTTCAATACACGAGTGTGTCCATCCGAATGGGCCTAGATTATTTTTTTTTTTCATGAAGCAATAAATTTACAATTTTCGGTTCGACTCTGGCCCCAATGAATGAATGTATTGGAGCGTGCAAAATTGCGGTGTCGTTTATGTAATTTCATTGTATCGATATTTCCGCAGTAATTTTAAACTTTTATGACAATTTAGATCTGATCAAAATATTATAATCAAATCAAATCAAATCATTTATTTCAGATAAATATCCATATTTACATTTTTCATGTCTTAATACAAAATAAAATAAATTAAAATAAAATCACAAACGTATAGAATTAAAATCAAAATTAAAAACAAAATAAAAATTAATATCAAAATTAAAATTAAAATTAAAAATAATGCAATAGATGAAATTCGTAGTTTTTAAGAGTTTACAATACCTCAAATGGCTTAACACGATCCTCCGTTTTATCGGAAATACTATTTTGATTCATTAGGGCATTAATTTTGAAATATATATATTTGGTAAAGATGTAGATTAATGTAAAGTACTATGTTTGGCGAAAACACGATTCCAATAAAATTTTCTCGACAGAAAAATTGCAAAGTTTCGTCCAAACCGAACAATAAACCATTAAAAAAATACTTCAAATTAGATCACGAAACTTTGCATGTAACTGAACTTAATCTATAGCTGGTATCATGTTTTTGTTATTTTTTTAATTATTATTTTCACCGTAAAAAGAAATGACCTAAACTATCGGCACCTTGGAGCCTTCTCTCTGACGCCCTATCTCACTTGATCGCGTGAACGCGAGCAGTAGTGTGCGAGCGAGATAAAGAGTGAAGTGGCGCTGAGGTATTATAGACTCTCAGCATCAGACAAAAAATGAGTATGATAAACTTGGAATTTGCTCTCATATTATGGAATAAGGACTGGGTTGTGGAGGTCAGACAGCAGTCGCCCCAAGTAAAATACAGCTATTCAGCTGCATTCGGTTAGTCTGGAAGCTGACCACGACATAGTTGGGAAAAAGCTAGACAGATTTATTGAGTATGGAATAAGTACTAACAAAACAGACGACACAAATTTAAAAAAGGGATTATCCAAATCCTTCGTCAAACCCCGGAAACTCAGCTAACTTAGCAGTGCCAGTTTTAGTTATACATACACAGGTATACACACACATTTACAGCACCTACACTACACAGTTACACGCACACACACAAACTTGAAATATTAATAATTATGTCACTTCTTATTTTTGTGTACTTCGTAATTGGCGTAATGTTTCGAATAATCAAAATGTCATACTTACTGTCAGCTGTGAAGCTACCTTTTATTAAATAAATAGACGATAATAAGGGAATAGACAATAATAAAAGAGAAAAGACAAAAATTGCACTGACAAGAACTAAGCTTTTAAATTGAGGAAGGCTCACACAGGTCACAGTTATGCAAATGTCACGTCAACGCCGGCTGTCACTGAAAACCAGCGCTGGGGCTCTGTCTGGCCGTGAATGTGACGCATATTTTCCCCCCAAGTTATTCTTTCGTGTTTGTGTTTTTTTTTCCTTTTCGTTATATTTACCGCAAATAAACGTATTTTCTTTCTTTGCCCTGTCCACAAGTTCGACGTTCGAATTTGACGGAAGATCCGTCGCGTATCGTCGGTAGCGTAACGTTAGAAAGGACAAGTAGATAAAACATCCAACCTAAAGCTGGGTACTCACTTAGCAGTGTAGCATGTAATGTATTAGATACGGTATCAAGTGAGTACGTAGGCACGAGCCCGCTGCGAGCCGCTCGCGCGTGGAGCACTGTAAGCTCGCAGTGACCCGCCGAGTGGCGGTTTTGCGAACACAAAGGCGGCTCGCAGTGAGCTCGTGGATGGCGATACGACCGCTTGTGTAGTGAGCACTAGGCGCGAGCTTCAAACGAACATACGTATTCATTATGGAGTGGACTGAAGAAAAAATATTAAATCTAATTGAGGTTACATGCAACACTGCTAAGTGAGTACCCAGCTTTACAAACTCAACCGATGATGTGAACGTCGAGCGTACTAACGAAGTTACGCCCGACGCATCTTCCGTCAGATGTGCGACCACCGAGTTTTTTATTCTAGAAATAAAGGACAAACAATCCAATTCTTTTCCTCTTATAAAAATTACAAAGATATTTCCAACCATTGATGTATTAAATAGGAAGATAGGGCACTCTCTAACATCACGTAAATATTTAAATAGACCCGATGTCGTGCGTTATGTGCTCGACAACCGAAATAGAGAGACATTACGCGGACTATAGCGAGAACGAGATAGCAATAATTGTCACTTTTACCTACCCGTACCAACTCGGAAACAAACTACGATTCGGGTATTCCCCGCAAACCGAGAGTAATGTAGGTCGATTGTGTCCTTTCCCCTAATTTATGCGGTCCACGCCGAGGAGCGCGTACCATATCTTCCTATTTAATACATCAAGTTCCTTTAAAGTATATTTGCTGTGTCGAACTGAGGTATTTTTGAATATTTAACCGTGTTTGGTCGTTATGACCCGCACTGTGAGAGCGAGTGTCTCAGTAAACGGGTTAAGGTTCTCGGGGTGCCTCATTTTCCGGTGTCCGCTACAGTAGTTGTAGAATGGGTAGTCTTAAGTTTAATGTACTAGAGTGTTGTGTCTTTTAACCTCTCTGGGGATGTGAGACATTTATATTAGCGCAGACATTACTTATACTACTTAAAAAGAACTAGAACATGGTGGAATAACTTAAATTTTCAATAAAAATATGCAAAAAAGATCACTCAGCCGTCATTCTCTTTGTACCCAAAAATTTGCGTCACCAGATAAACAAAAACCGGTCAAGAGCGAGTTGGACTCGCGCACCAAGGGTTCCGTAAGTATATAATTTGATGTTGACGATTTCTGAAAAACTGTGCTATTTAGAGACATAGTTTTATTTTTCCCGTAATCTTTATATAAACTTCTATCACATATAATAATTTCAGTTTTTCGGAGATCGCAACTATTGTTTTTGGCCTGTCTTGACAAGCCCTGACACTGACATCAAGCAATTGACAACATTGTCAAACTTTTAACTTTTAAGGTTTTGAATACTAAGCTTTTAGCAATTATTTTTTTTTTCTTATTTTTATTTCTGGTTAATAAATAAACTTCATAGTCTTAAAATATCATTGCAATACTTTGTATTAGAGTATGTATTTTGTCAATTTTTATTTAATTTTTGTAATTTGTGTGTCTTGTTTGTGCAGAATAAACAATTTTTCTTTCTTTCTTTAGATAAGGTAAGGGGGGACGGTATTTTTTCTTACATTTTTCATCAAAAGTCGGAAACAATGCTGCCTAACAAAAAATGTTTGAGAATGTGCAAACAGCGCTCTTTCATATGATATCCCACATGCCCTAGTAGCCCCACTTCAAATTTTTAAGACCCCCTATGAGTCCCTTTTGCAATAAAGATTTTTTATTTTTTATTTCTTTCTTGTTTGCAAAATAGCTGAGCAAACGTCATATAAAACTATTCTAAATTTCAAGTTGATAGCATTAGTGAGTAGTTCCTGAAATATCCAGGTGTGACAGACAGACAGACAGACTTAGTCTCACTATAAGGGTTCCTTTTTACCATTTTGGTACAGAACCCTAAAAACGATATTCTTTCGGGAAAAGGCATCCTGACTTTTTTAACATGAAAAGTCTACCATTACCACTAGGCTGCTATTTGTTTTGTGGACAAAAAAATACGTGTGCGGTCGAGAAAGTGTAAATTAGACGAAGAAAGTCGCAAGACTAAGTATGAACGCTTTTTCGCGTGACGATTTCTGCAAGTGTACTCCTACCGCAAGCCGCGTTAAAGCACTTCGTACCAAAAAGATTTTGGGTATTTTCAAACTCAACCTAAGTTCCTTTTTACCGAAACACTTTTGGCGTAATTCTATCTCTAGAGCTGGAATTGTGAATCCGCTAAGCAACAATGAAAAGCCTTGGTGTTTGGATTGTAGAAACTTTAGTCTATCTCTTGGGACACAAAACTGAAACTCATTAGCCGAGCTCTGTTAACAATAATTGCTAATGTGCGAGATCTTGCCACACAATACCACTTTGTAACTGTCCCAATGAGTACAAGAAGTACGGCCTCTGCATAATACATGATGTTTTTGGAGCGCTTTTGCTTTAGTATTTTTCTCCACAATACGGATTTTTCTGTGACAAAGTACTGGACGTCTTTCATAGATATAATATTATCACTTGAAAAATAACAGCAGTGATTTTCTAGTGGTGTGACCGTCAGACTGCCAAGTCTCCTCTGACTTTTCGTATTCATGTGCGTATTGTATTATTATCCCTTGTTTAATAAACGGTGAAGGAAACATCGCGAGGAACGTGCTTGAGAGATATTTCTCGACGGCATGTGAAGCCATGTCAAAGGGCGGCTAAAAGACTGACACCAGACCCAAGACCCAATCTAAACCAAGACATGAAAAATACCGATATTAGTCTCATGAGAGTCCATCTTGGTCCTACTATTATAATTTGTACAGTAGATATCAAGGTAATAGTTGACAGTTGCAGCGCACATGGTACAAAATCATATTACACTCCACAGAATACTTTACTTTTCATATCATTTGACCTATTGCGTGATTTAAACTGAGACAGTCCAAACCAAGACAAAATTTGTGAAGTGAGTGACAAAAGACGTTACTGTCATTCCATTCGATCCCAGCAGAACTACGAACACCGGTGTCGATAAGGACGAGCAAACGTATAATTATCTGTTCCTGTTAGACAATTATCAAGATTGGAAACGTGCCCAATTGATACCGGAACCAGGTTTCCAACCTCTGTCTACGGAGAACAACGGTTAAGATAGACATATTATGTTGGGTTTTTATTTGGTCGGTTGGTAGGGTGTCAAATTACATTTATAATTAAAATGGGTAGGTGGTTGGGTGGTGGGTTCTTATTTTTATTTCTGGTTATTCATAGTCTTAAATATGATTGCAATTTGGCTACTTGTATTAGTGTGTTTTTTTTTTTTTTTCGTCAATTTGTATTTTATTTTTGTAATGTGTGTTTTGTTTGTGCAGAATAAACAATTTTTCTTTCTTTTCTTTTTTTTTTCTTTAAAAATGAATGTAACCAAGTATAGGTAATTAAAAATAAATATGACTCGCGGTACAATATCATAAACTGATAATTATGGTTTGTAACTGCGGCACTCAGAGAAGAGAAGTCATTTAACAACATAATCAAAAGTCATTAACTGTTACAGACAAGTTAAAGTTAGTTTTTACGGTTCCGTACCTCAAAAGGAAAAAGGAACCCTTATAGGATCACTCGTGTGTCTGTCTGTCTGTCTGTCCGTCTGTCACAGCTGATTTGCTCCGAATCTACAAGACCGATTAAGTTGAAGTTTGGCACACATATGAACTTCTGTGACCCAAACACGTGTTACGTAAATAAATTAATTTTGAATATGGTGGTCACTTTTGGGGGCCAAACTAGAAAATAAAAAATAGTTTTGCTGACTGTACCGTGTGACATATCAAATGAAAGGGCTTGTTTTAAGGATTTTATATATATATTTTTTGTAATTGTAAAATACATACTTTTGAAATTATTTAAGAATACCTCCCCCTTCTTATCCCCGAAACTACAAAGCCTAAAATTTTGATAAAAATACGGAAAATAGTTCTTTACTTATAGATTACAGGAAAACCTATAAAAAGTCTGTGATCTTAAAATAACATGGTAAATCACTCAATATTGTGCGTACAAACTTACATTTGCAGTTGGAATGTATGGGGATCATGTTTTTCAACTAAAATGTTATGTTTGTTTGGATAAATTCATCCCAACTACGGAACCCTTCACTGTGCGTGGTCCGACACGCACTTGGCCGGTTTTGTTTTTTGTTTTGACAATAATATTTATAGATTGAGAACATTTTAGCTTTGTCGACATGTGGAAGTCAATCAAAGTTAATGATCGATGGTTTTTAAAATATATTCTAAAATTAACCCGTACTTGGAAGTACGGGTTAATTTTAGAATAATCTCTTAATAAAAAACAAGAGCGAGTCGGACTCGCGCACCGAGGGTTCCGTACGTATATATGTTCATCGTTTTATTTTTCCTGTAATCTCTACATAAACTTCTATCACATAGAATAATTTCAGATTGTTATCTATGCAAACTTCGGAGATATGGGGTGGGCGGTATTATTTTTACATTTTTCATCAAAAGTTGGAAACTATGCTACCTAAAAAAAATATGTTTGAGAATGTGCAAACAGCGTTCTTTCATATGATACCCCACATGCCCTAGTAGCCCCACTTAAAATTTTTAAGACCGTCCCTTTTGCAAAAAATATATATTTTATTAATTTATTTCTTGTTTGCAAAATAGTTGAGCAAACGTCATCTAAAACTGTTCTAAATTTCAAGTTGATAGCATTAGTAGTTCTTGAGATATCCAGGTGTGACAGACAGACTTTTCTCACCACAAAGGAACCCTTCCTTTTTACCATTTTGCTACGGAACCTTAAAAAGCAATGAATCTCAATGAAAACTGTTGGGATTAATCCAATTTATTCCAATAGGAAAAAATATTTGGTCCTCTGCCAAGCAACAGCTTATATCACAAATAACTCGAGCAAACACTACATTCCGTACTTAATTTGTCCAGATTGGTCACTACACAGAATTTATATCAAGGAAATTCCGAATTTCGTTCCTAAAGACGAATATATTCTTGATTGTATTACTTTTTTCGGCCCACGCTGCCAAATCGTAGCGTTTATGAGTTTTAGCCTTCCAAGCTTTGCGATTAATGTCTGCTAGACTGACTAACCTAGTGACTTAGGCTCTGCTGTTGTGAACGCCGTATATTAGACTCTTAAGTGACAGATGATTAAGGGTCGGGTAATGCCCGTTGACCTTGGCCGTACAAATGCGCGTCGGGTTTACGCAGTGCCGCCGCCGCGCCGCCGCCGTTCGGTTTCATAGTGAATATTTATTTCTAGTAACGAAAATATGAATATTTGAAAAAATCACAGATAGAATCGTAGATAATAAAATAGTCTGTTCATACAAAAAAAAAAACGTGAAAATAGCTTAAGTAGTTTCAAAGTAATGTCGTATTTTATGGTTTGGGTAGACATTACTTCGATAATTCTTATAATGCGAGTCACCTTCTACTGAATATGTATAGCTCGTCATGTGTTGTCTAGAATTGGTACTTGTAAAGAGTATATATCTATAGTTACCCAATTAACCCACTAAAGAATACCAAGTAACGTGGCTAAGAATACCAATTTGACTATAATGACAGTTGTGCTTATGTCATAATAACCAAGTTAATTCGTTACAGCTACCGATTAAATTCGTTTATAATAGTAGACTAGATTGGTTGTAGCTACTGAGTTAATTTGCTAAATCCAACAAATTTGCTTGGTTATAGTTAACCAAGTCACTCGGTTAATAATACAATTAGGTTTGTTAAGTTTACAGAGTGAATAGCTTAAAAATAACCAACATAGGTTATCTATTTTTTAATAAATTAACTGATTTAACGTTACCAATTTACGTTAACCAAGTTTACTTGTTCAATTCTAGCAAAAAACTTTACAGGCTCCTTCCGAACCAAGTCGTTCTGTTGTAAATAGCAACAACTTGTTTATTTCTAGTCGTTGGGTATTTTCCGTGTGAAAACTCATTCCTATTTAATTTGATCGATGTCGTGTGAACGAGGATTGAAACAAATATATGAACATTCAGTCGAGCTAACCATTCAGGCTAATTCACGCGAGTGTAGCATCTGATATCAGATTTAATGATAATTTCTTGTTTATTTTTTGTATAAATACAATTTATTGTAGGTATCGATAGGTCTTAAGCTGAATAAAAAAAAATAGGTACATGCACACTGTTTGCAAGTTAGTGCGATTTGCTTTTATGTAAAAGCAAATCGCACTAACTTGCAAACCAGGAACAGGGTGTATTTTTTTCTGTCTGTAATGTAAAAAAACATTACCTAATATTAATATTAAAAAATATTAAAACATTTATATTAAATTAAACATTAATATCTTAGACCCCTTTTGATAATTATTATCTAAAGAGGTTTAAGATATTAATGTTTACGTCGAAAGTAAACGATGTAGTATATTCTTTGAGGGATGGCACAAGGTATTATTCTCAAGCTCTCAATCAAGCTATTGAATTGAAATAATTTTTAAAAAAATCGTATCTCTCGGAATATTGAAAACTGCGATCGTGGTCACAGCAGACTGGCGAGGAGCCATCTGCATACGCCATCGTTGTACGATAAAAAAAAACCGGACAAGTGCAAGTTGAACTCGTGAGGTGAGGGTTCCGTACAATAAATATGTTATCTACCATGTTTTTATCACAAGATATATCCCAAGAACAAACTTAACATTGTAGTTGAAAACATGTTCTCCCGTACATTCCAACTGCAAATGTAAGTTTGCACGCACAATATTGAGAGATTTACTATGTTATTTTAGCACCATAGATTTCATATAGGTTTTCCAGTAATCTTTATTCTTTATTTTAAAAAAAAATGGCTCAGTAGTTTCGGAGATAAGGTCAATAAAATTAATGGTATATTTTTAGCTATTTTCTTAAATAACATTCAAACTATTTATTTTTAAATTATATATTTAAAACCCTCACAACGAGCCCTTTCATTTCATATGTCACATATCAAAGTTTATCTATGTTTAGTTTATCTATATTTAGTTTATCTTTATTTTTTTTTATTATCAGTTTGCACCAACTCGCACTGGGCCCGCGTGGTGGATTATGGCCCACTCCCTCTCACAGAAAGGAGGCCTGTATCTCAGCAGTGGGAACATTATAGGCTGATTATGTATGTTATGTTATGTACAGTTTGCAAAACTTCTTTTATTTTTCATTATCTATTTTGCCGCCCAAAAGTGACCCTCATTATTCAAAATTCATATTGTATTTACGTTACACGTCCGTGTTTCGATCACAGAAATTCATATGTGTACTAAATTTCAACTTAATCGGTCCAGTAAATTCGGAGCAAATCGGCTGTCAGACCGACAGACACACTAGTGATCCTATATGGTTCCATATTTTCCTTTTGATGTGTGAACCCTAAAAACCAGCACCAGAAGCGAAGAAAAAGAACCGATTGGACTGGGGATACACGGACTATTGGAAAATATTGAAAATTCAAGAAATATGGTAAAATGAGAGCTGAGTTTGGGAATTGGGATAGCAATTGCAAGTGACGCCAATTCATTAGTATTAAAATAAATACAGTGTTTTAAATGGCAACAATCTGTCGGTTCAGCTGTCGGGAAGTCGTCATATGCCACCTAAACAAAAAAATACTTACTAAGTTGTAATTTTTTTTATTTTAGAAATTATTTCCAAATTGCGGGTGCATGCTAGCAAAGCTGCAAGCAGCAGCTAACAATATTTATATACACAGCATTATTTTTAGTATATGCAAAATCTGAATACAGTTTGTTCAGAATAAGGAACTGAATTGATTTCAATAATTTTTACACTATGTTATATTTTGTCCCAAAAATATTTAAGTGTGATGGAAAATGTTATCACCATTCAATTATTTACAATACAATCGCCGTACGGTTAGGTTCCTACTGCTAATTATTATCAATGAGCGCAAGACGACCCTGGAGGCGCGGGGGCGCCGTTAGCTTGTTTTTGTAAGGACAACCCGGTAACATAACAACCTTATAACTTTTTGAGTTTTCATGATACAGTTTTGAAATTTTGTACATAAATTCTTTAAACAAAATAGACACATTTTTCGGGTTTGGCATATACTAAAACTAATATTGTATATATTTGAAATGTGCTAATTAAGCCCTTTCATTTGATACCCAGCACGGCATATTTTTTTTAAATTCATGACTATGTTCTCTAAAGGACGCCGTATATAATTTCATGTGACGTCACATAGCCTTTAAGCAGCGGACAAGTTAAGGAGTTTAGAAGTTATAGGGAGAACAGATGAACTTACATACATACCTACATATCCACATACAATTATAACTCTTGTTTTTGCTTCGGCGTAGTCGGGTAAAAAGGAAGTCATGCAACTGTTCGCGCCAGTTCGACCACCTCAACACAAGTTAGCTGATACAATCAGCGCGAGCGAATTTCATCCCGGATCGGATTGACCTCAGTTAGATCAGAGGGCCTAGACAAATGGCATTCACTTCGGAGCGATTCTATTTCTACAATCGTTATCGTTATTTGACTTATTGACAAGCGTTTGCGCTAGTTTTCGATTCGAATTCCTTCATACGAATCGAAAACTAGCGATAACGCTTGTCAAAGTTCCACTTTGCTACGCATCTCTATGGAAGTTATCGTTCGACGCTGTCGATTAGTTTCATGGAATCGAATGATTATAACATTATCTAGCAAATTTCATCCAGCGCGTTATGGAGCGGGCTATGCTTGGAGTCTCTTTGAAGGATAAAATCGGGAATAAAATTATCCGGAGAAGAACCGGAGTTACCGACATAGCTTGCAGAGTAAGCAAACTGAAGTGGCAGTGGGCTGGCCATGTTTGTCGAAGGACCGATGGCCGATGGAGCAGACGAGTCCTGGAGTGGAGACCGCGTATCGGCAAGCGTAGTGTGGGACGCCCCCCAGCTAGATGGACCGACAACCTTAAGAAGATGGCTGGGTCAGACTGGATGCGGAAGGCGGAGGACAGGGTGTTGTGGCGCAGCCTGAGAGAGGCCTATGTCCAGCAGTGGACTGCGATAGGCTGAGTTGTAGCTAATTTCTATTCGTTGACCTATAATCACGTGACATTTCGATAGCTTATGTCAACCCCATACATGTTGTGGCTTTTGTACTAGTGTTATCGCTAATAGAATGTTACTTTGTCTAAGCAGTGCTGTATCTATGAAAGCGCGAATAAAAATATCATTGGACAGTTAAATAAATACTGCAGACACATTTTGTTTTTTCGAGCTGCCAGGTATACATGGACAGCAATAATTTTATTCAAAAGAATGCATAGAGCGAGCCAGGTATGTAAAACAGGACTTGTTTTGCTTTGTACTGCACTCTGTGCTCCAATTTACGCATACCATTCTTTGTTTGCTTGGCAAATTGTTGAGCGTGACGCTTTTATAGCAATAACGTGTTGTGGCGTTATTAACAATAGCGTTGTCGTTATTAATGGCGTAAGAATAAAAGTAACCACTTTATGTGGAGCGAAATTATCCGTGAGGCTTTTTGTGTATGACAATTTTGGGATGGCACTGTTATTAATTGGGCTTGGATGTAAGCACACACTTTAACACTTACAATGACACCAATCAAGCACGCACACACAAACACAAAAACATATAAACGCGTACTCGCAACAACACTCACAAGTACAAACTAATATGCTATAATAATTATTATTTTCGCCACGACATTCACGTTGACACGATCTCCCTGTAAAGCCTCGTATTCATGGTAAATATTTGTTTAGCAACAGTTGATCAACGTTGTTGATGAACGGCGAGAATGCTGCTGGAAACTTTGTTTAAATCAATATGGGTTGTCCACACACGCTAGTCTGCGTTAAAATGTTGCGTTTTGCGTTAAATTCTATTAATTGCATAATTTTATCGTTGCTCCACACTATTGCCTTGTTTATAAACAGTTGCAACACGTCCACACACGTCAACATTTGTTGATAAACTGATGTTTTCGCTCACCGGGCGCCAACTTTGCAAAATGGCGTGATCAACTCCGCAACACAAGTGTTGCCCGCAATATGTTGACAGCAACTCGGCAACATGTTTATGCAACCATGTTGCTAAACAAATGTTTACCATGAATACGAGGCTTAATGCTCCACGTTTGCGGACTGACTCCTAAAATATAAGCCCTAGTTTAGTTTAACAGGTAACAGTTGGTAACAGTTTCAGCACCTAAAGTAAAAATAAATAAATACTGTCTATATTTTAACAAATTCATGTGAATGCTCTCATTTCTGACAATAACATTTTTACTTTAATTTACTTTACTTTATGTTTTGCTAAGAATATATAGATCTGGATTTGTGCCCGATTGATAACAATAAGCTCGCCCCTTTAGAGATATGAGGAGCAGGGTGTAAAGTTAACTCACCCTCCATAGAAAAGGGAGAATCCTCCGACCAGACGGGTATTGTGTATGGTGGGCAACTGCCCGACGGTTGATGTCGAGATGTTGTATTTATGGTAGTCGCGCGGTAAATTTTGCTTGCGCGATGCAGGGTTTTTCGTGACCTTAGTGTGATGCGTAGTTCGCTTGTGGTGATGTAGATGCCGCCACACCACTAATACATGGACTTAAAAATAACTGACGAAATGTTGGTGTACTGTAACAGTACTATAGGTTCACCTCTGCCTAACCCTTCGGGTATTACAGCTGTTATGTTATGTTAAGAATATAAAGGTAGGTCAATATTTTAGAAATGTTAGTGATAATAAACGGAATAAGAAGGAGGTTGATTAAGGAAAGTAAGAAAAGAAATGGACTGAAATGGAACGAAATTATTTCATACCGAGGTAAAAACAGGGAAAATATTTAACTGACCTTTTAAAAACTTATTGACCTCCTAATTATCTACACTTTTTTAAAGGCCGAGTGCGCGTCTTTTTTTTAAGGAAATTTGTCAGCCGACTGACCGACACTTCACGTGACCAGAGGGCTGGCTCGTTCTTTGGCCAAAGAATTAACATTGCCATTCAACGTGGCAATGCTGCCAGTCTTCTGGGCACGTTTCCGGATGACAGCGATGCGGACGAGTACTTCGACGCGTATGTGTCTTTTTTATGTTTTAATTCTTTTTTTGTTGTTAGTACTTTTTTAGTGTAAATAATTAGCTGTGTGATCTTTGAGAAAATATGTCCATATAAATTGTAAAAGTAAAGAAACCAAGAAACTTTTTAAATGAATGAACCTCTAGAAAACTTTTTAGGCTTCTAACGATGCAGTTTAAAAAAAGAGATTTGAAACTCAACACTCCAAAGTCTGAGTCTCTTATTCCTTTGGCAAAATATACTGCGGAAACATAAATCGGAACGGAATGTCAAGTTTGCCATTGTGTCTCCGAAACCGAATCCTTCAATTCGCTCTAAAATACCATGAAAATTGGTCCTCCAAGAACGTTGTTCCTGCCAGACTTCCGAAATCGAAGTAAAGCGGTCTCATGTTCAATTGTAAGCCACGTGCCAAAGCAGTCACGTGGTCAAACGACGGTCGCACGATAATTGCGCGGCCGTCGCCGTCGTGACGATCGTTAAGCTGATTGGTGTCGCTTCAGGCATCATAAATTTTGCCCCTGCATTTTTTTTTGCAGCGTCCCCTGCCGAAATAAGAGGAGGGGGGAACATTACGTAAAATGTTCGTGTTTTAAATGTATAAAATTAACTTCACGCTTGCCGCCCTAGTAAATTAAGCGAAGGACCATTTTAAATTAAAGCCAATAATGATGGGAATGTTATAATTATTTATATGTTCGAAAAAGAAAACAGCTTGATAAAATTATAATCATGTATATAGCTATCATCGAGATATAAGTACCAACGTACTAGAGAAGCTACGTCAAATAACTGAATTGTCCTATTCTTCGTAATTTGAATCTTTAATTCGCGCAGCGCTAAAATAATAACAATTCGTCTAAACAGTAACTAATTTACCACAGCACTAGATTTGCTGCGGAAGTGTATTTATTCTATATAATTTATTATTGTCGGAAGTACTAGGCGCGAAAGAGCTAGAGAGTGACTGAGTGAGGTGCGGCGCGATCGCCGCATTTGAACGAGACAAAGTAGGAATTTACGGTGTCTTCTCTAGTACGTTAGTACTTATATCTCGATGCTATCATTATAACTTTTTATCATTATCATTTATGTCCGTTTGGTGCCGGACGTAAAGAATAGCACCATCCCATTTCTTCCCGTGGGTGTCGTAAAAGGCGACTAAGGGACTAAAAGCTTCTACATACCGGCGCAACTTGTCGCGCGACGCGACGCGGCACAAAGGCCTGCGTGTCGCAGGACGAGCGGTGCCTTTGTGTCGCGTCGCGTCGCGCGACAAGACAATGTAGAAGCCTTTACTAGAGAATGGGCAGCAGCGTTTTCTATGCATTTTAACACCATACTGCGATCGCCAACCCGCCTGCCAAGCATGACGATTATGGCAAACCCCCCCTTTAGGGTAGGCCTATGTCCAGCAGTAGACGTCTTTCGGCTAAAATGATGATCATCATCATTCAACCTTCCTTTCCCAACTGTTGGGGTCAGCTTCCAGTCTAACCGGACGCAGCTGCATACCAGAATTTTATATGGAGCGATTGCCTATCTGATCTCCACAACCCAGTGACCGGGGTCAGACATTTAAAAACAGTCTCCTTATTTTCTGTCTTTTAAATTATTTCATAATTTTATTATGAACTTTGAATATGTATGAACGTAGGCGAAGCAAAAGGAGTATGTAAGGAGCGTAGCAGGTGGCGTTCTATAGTTTCTGCCTACCCCCATGGGAAGAAGGCGTGAGTTGTGAGTTTATGTATGTATGTATGAACTTTGGCAGCAATATTTAAGAAGCGTCATGAATAATGAAATGAAATGAGGTCGTGAAGCAGAGTTTTAAGTAAAAAAAACGGCCAAGTGCGTGTCCACACACAATGAAGGGTTTCGTAGTTCGGATGAATTTATCCCAAAAACAAACTTAACATTGTAGTTGAAAAACATGTTCTCCCATACATCATCGATATACGTCACGGTCAATTCTTCAACTGCAAATGTAAGTTGGTCAACTATTACTCGTTAATTTGTAAAGCCTACTTAGCTGTGATAGTTTTAAGATTTAATTTTACCACTTTGTCGGCGTGATTAATATGTAAACCCATGCCAAGTTACAGCTTTCTAGTACTCCGAGTCTCTGAGTTCAGCCGGAGACATATAAACAGACAGACGAACATGGCTATAAGGATTCTTTGTTGACTTCGAAACCCTAAAAGGTAAACCCTTTTGACACTTAAGTTTATATCATTTATTCTCATAAAAGACAAAAAACGCCACTTACATGAGAACAGACAAGAAACATTCAGTAAACTTATATTAGGTAACCGTCACCAAAGTATATGTAGTTATAGTATTATAATTATATATTATTCTATGCTCATTCAGCAGTTCAACTCTCAACGAAAAACATTGGAGGAAAACATTGGATAAAGAACATTGGAGGTCTTTAGTCAAGGCCGTTTTCAGTTATGTGTTTAGATAGCCGAGACTTAAAACTGCTGAGAGAGCCAACACTTTTTATATAAGTGGGTAAATTATTAAATAGTTTTGCTCCTTCATAAGTGATATTTTTTCTAGCGTAATTAGTGCGTATTCTTGGCAAAACAAGTAGACTTGGTCGACGAAGACTGCGTTTCTTCTGGATGAACTAAGTCATTCTGTTGCATTTTGATCAAAGGAACAGATTCATTAAACAAAGCAATTCACTGGCGTTAAGATAAAAAAAACCGCCCAAGTGCATGTCGAACCACACACAATGAAGGGTTCCGTAGTTAGGATGAATAAATCCCAAAAAAAAGCTTATCATTGTATTTGAAAAACATGATCCCTCATACATTCCAACTGCAAATGTAAGTCTGTACGCACAATATTGAGTCATTTACCATGTTATTTTAAGATCACAGACTGCTTATAGGTTTTTCTGTAATCTATAAGTAAAGAACTATTTTCTGTATCTCTTGTTCTGTATCTTGTTTATAAAAAAAGTAGGTTCAGTAGTTTCGGAGATAAGGGGAATTGTCATTTTTCATCTATTTTCTTAAATCATTTCAAAAGTATGTATTTTAAAATTATAAAATAATATATATATTTTTTTTAAGACAAGCCCTTTCATTTGATATGTTACACGGCACATTCAGCAAAACTTTCTTTTTTAATTTGTAATTTGCCCCCCAAAAGACAAGTTTCAAAATTTTTTTTTTTCATAACACGTCCGTGTTTGGGTCACAGAAGTTAGTTCATAAATGTGTACCAAATTTCAACTTAATGGGTTCAGTAGAATCGGAGCAAATCAGCTGTGACAGACGGACGGGCAGACAGACAGACACACGAGTGATCCTATAAGGGTTCCTTTTTTCCTTTTGAGGTACGGAACCCTAAAAACCATCTCCTGTATAATAAAATGATAACCTAAATGGATACCTAAGGTATCGACTACGCAACAGACTAGATCTTCAAATTGATTATTTTTTCGTGAAATCCTTATCAAAAAAAATGTGCGTGAGAACAAGTGCCAATTTATAAGAATTAGTGTGCGATAATCATAATTTAGTTCACGTCGTTGAACTAAAAGGCTTGGCATAACCTTTTAGTTCAATTATACATTCTTTTTTATAACAGCGATATAAAACATAAAACCTTAAGATGGGTGTAATCACATCGTACATTCACAAACTTTATTTTGTTCAACATGAAATTGTATTAATTTTGCAAATTGTTTCGCGTTTATGTTGTTTAGTTTGGTATTTAGATTTTGGTTTTCACGTCATTTTGATTAATTTATATTTTTCATGCACGAGTCATTTCGTGTAGGAATTGTAATTTCTACTTTATTTTACGGGGAAAGTCTATGGAACTGCACTGAAATTAGGTAGAATACCTTTAGGTTATATTGTCACGCTAAGTAAAATTGGAATATAATTGCCACATTATAATAATTAATTGTCCGTTTGGTGCCGGACGTAAAGAATAGCACCATCCCATTTCTTCCCGTGGGTGTCGTAAAAGGCAACTAAGGGACTTACTAGAGAATGAGCAGCAGCGTTCTCTATGCATTTTAACACCATACTGCGATCGCCAACCCGCCTGCCAAGCGTGGCGAATATGGCAAACCCACCCCTTTAGGGGAGGCCTATGTTCAGCAGTTAACGTCTTTCTTTCGGCTGAAATAATGATGATGATGATTACAATAAAATAATCTTTGATTTAATATAAAAACAGATGATACAAAGATATTTGAAACCCATGACTTGATTTCTGAGCTTGGTTAAACCTATGTTACAGAATTCAGTGTCTTCTATCAGTAATGTTGGTAAGTTTTGCGCTCAACACATTTAGCCATTAATTTTTATTTCTATAGAATAAAAATTAATGGCTAAATGTGTTGAGCGCAAAACTCGAGAACGGCTGGACTAATTCGGCATTTTTTTTTCTATTGTTTGTTCAAGTCCGAGGAAGGTTCATTATGAAAAAAAAATTGAAAATTTGTCGGGAAAAAATTAAAATTCGGGAAACTGAAAGACCATATTCGATAGAAATTATTTCTGTGGGGTTAGGTAGTATGTAACTTTAAAAAGCATGCATACAATATAGCGATAGGTATGAATTAATGTTATTTCAATGATAGGTACCTCGTTCTTTTATTTTTTGTATACTTAATTACTTGTAAAGTAAAAGTAAAAAAAAGTAAAAGTGTTTGTACAAACCTACTTACAGAAATAAAATCATTTATCATTTATCATTTATCACTTACCATAAACCAAAAAGCCAAAATACTTACATTATCAATCGCGAGGGGTCTGACAGACCCCGATTTCTGATAACTAATAAAACACTGTATTCTAGAAAAATCTGCTTTTACCAAAATATTATAATAAGAACAACAAAGAAATTTAAATATTAAAAGGCGGCAGACGTTAGAATCTCAGAAATATGAATACTTATATACCAAGCGGGGTCTGTCAGACTCCGTGCGAGTAATTAAGGGTTAATTAAACATTCTCTAGCCGCATGAGGGTATACCTCGGGTGCAACTACTTTTCAAAAGTTAATCGAGATTATTAGGTATATTATCTATGTATGTAACCAAATATAACGAGCGTAATGTGGGTGTCTCCAACTAGCTTATTTTATTTTATACTAGGTTTTGCCCGCGGCTTCGCTCGCGTGGAGGTTGGAAATCAAAATCAAAAGTCATTTATTAAAACTAGGCTGAGAATCAGCACTTTGTGAACGTCAAAATTACATGAGCTACAGTCCCCCAAAAACGCCCGCCCTTCACCACTTCCTAGTGCTGTAGCTGGGAAGAAGAAGTGGCGCAACGAACTCCCCGGCAGCATCCTATCAAATTAAGTATCCCACGAGAATACACTACCGGGATATACCTAAAAAAAACCGGCCAAGTGCGTGTTGGACCACGCTTAATTCCGTTCCGTAGTTAGGATGAATTTATCCTAAAAACAAACTTAAAATAGTAATCGAAAAACATGTTCTCCCATACATCGATATACGTCACAGTCAATTCTCCAACTGCAAATATAAGTTTGTAATCGCAAAAAACTATTTTTTATGTGATAAAACTACAAATTTACAATTATTGGACTTTTTCCTTTACTTGTTCTCTGAGACCTTTCTTCTTGCCAAATTTCATGATTCTAGGTCAACGGATAGTACCCTGTAGGTTTTGATTTATTTGCGAATATCGAAATATGTCGCAATAATGTCGCATAAATTGCCATATTTTTTATTGCATTAACTTAGAAGCTTGATTTTTTTAAAGCTTCAAGGGACTATGGACTTACGTATTTGATATTAATTTCAACTTGATACCTATACGCGTTCCTGAGAAAAAGGGTCTTGACAGACTGACAGACAGACAGACAGACGGAAACGAAGTGATCCTATAAGGGTTCCGTTTTTTCCTCTTGAGGTACGGAACCCTAAAAACAAGAATACATAATCAGCCTATAATGTTCCCACTGCTGGAACACAGGCCGCCTCTTTCTGTGAGAGGGAATGGGCCGTAAACCACCCCGCGGGCCCAGTGCGGGTTGGTAGATGTCACATGTCTTCAAATTTGTAGGTCCTCCTTCACCGTTTTGAGAGCAGTGGTGATGAATTTACACAAAGTAAGCTAGCTAGTAAAGAATATTTTTATGACATCCACACTGAACTTTTACTGCATGACTTGTCCGTATAATAAATAGTCCTCCACAAGAATTTCGGCCATGGTGATCAATCTCAGCGGAGACTAGTGGGAGATATTATAGTGCACAAGTGTGAAATTTTCCGTGTGGTGCCGGAAAGACTGCAATATTTTTAGTTAATTACAAAGACTCGTAAAAGCTGTTAGTAAATCTTAATTTTTTTTTGAGTTGTGAAAATAAATACTAAAGGCTCCAGACGCCTCGCGACTCTAGTAGAACAATTTCTATGAAAACTTAAACTGGAAATTGTTCTACTGAATCGCGTCACACCGTCGAGTCGCGCCTTTCCGAGGGAGCTTTAAAGTGATACCACGAACCCAGCCAATTACTCGTAGGTATATTGAATACCTAACCATTAATGGTTCCGTTTGGTGCCGGACGTAAAGAATAGCACCATCCCATTTCTTCCCGTGGGTGTCGTAAAAGGCGACTAAGGGATTTACTAGAGAATGGGCAGCAGCATTTTCTATGCATTTTAACACCTTACTGCGATCGCCAACCCGCCTGCCAAGCGTGGCGATTATGGCAACCCCCCTTTTCTTGGGGGAGGCCAATGTCCAGCAGTGGACGTCATTCGGGTGAAATAATTATGATGATGAAGTGTGAGTGCAGACACAGGTGCACTCTCTCTTACCTCACCCTCATAGTCAGATGGGACGGTAATCCGACACGACCTGAGGGAGATCAGGCGCAGGGCCAACGGCTTAAGACGCTGACAACAGGTAAACCGCTGTCACTGTCAGACTGTATACAAAAGAAAGAGAAGCGCGATGACACAACGCTTGTAATTTATTGCAAAATATGAAGCAATTACTTATTAACTAAAAAATTAGACGAGTAATCGAAAATAAAAAGCAACCAAGTTCTGCATGCAAATAGGACGTTCTTGTTATTGATTAAGTACCAACCGTACGTTGATATTTAATACAGATATTTTGGATTGAAACTCAAAGTAATGGGTTAGTTTACCATTAATTTGTATCGAGTTTTTTTTTTATCTAAACGTTTTTTTGGTAACAACCAAGTTCTGAGAAATATATGTTCAAGAATAACAAATATTTTTTCTGTTACCCCAAACTATATAGATTTAGCATTTTTTTTGTTTAAAAGGCAAGCCTACTTTTATCGTTTGCCTCTTGTCAGCGCCTTAACGTGCTTTCCGTGGCACCCCCGTGCCAAACTCCTGGCTGTTACTAAGGAATTCCTAATGGAAAGACCGAATAACACTTTGCCTGACCCTGGAATCGAACACAAGACCCTACGCTCAGCAGTCGCACTTGGGACCACGAGACCTACCATATATCCACCGTATGAACACCCACGCGGCGCTCACATAAACAATATTCTTATAAACCTTCTTAATAAAAATATCCTGTCTAAATTAAATTACCTCCATTCTAAAAGCATTAAGACAAATTAATGGCCCAACCAAAGATAAATATTTATCTAGATAGACAGTCAAAGCTGTGAACTCGACGAAAAAAATGGCGCCCAACTATTGGCCGCAAAATGCACGCACACTAGAAGAACACAATGCCAAAGTTTAAAAAAAAACACGTAACTGTCACACACACGCATTTCAAAGTTGACATATAAATAATCAAAGGAACCAACCTATAATATTTATTTTTAAGACCAGGGGGCCTAAAATGGACAATTTGGCAAAATCATAATATGATCTGCGTACAATTTATACATCCCGCAATTCATCTGTTTGACAGCTGCTATTTGACATTAGACTTCACTAAAGCAATTCATAATTTGTGGATCATTTTACGAAACTCCATACCAAAATGTCAAACAGATGAATTGCGGGATATGAATTGTACGCAGATCATATTATGATTCTGCCAAAGCGTCCATTTTAGGCCCCCAGAGCACGTCTACGTCTGGTTTGGGCTCAAAGCCGTTAAGAAATACCACATAATTCTATTCGGTGCCCTGAATTTCTCCTAGGCATAACCTACTGGACTTGACCTCGACGTTATTGCCACATAAAACTGTAATGCCGCCACATTTATACCTACTGCTTGAAATTTTGCCCTGTTCTATATGTACATATTATTATACATTCAATTCACTTTTCGTGACTGTTTGTGTGAGCACGTTGTTCTTCATAACTGCGCAACGGATATTGATGCGGTTTTCACCATCATTTAGAGAATTAAGACGCTGACAACAGCTAAAGCGCGGTCACTGTAAGACTGCATACAAAAGAAAGAGAAGCGCGATGACACAAGGCTAGTAATTTATTGCAAAATGAAAGTATTATCTATTTACTCAAAAATATGTTGAGTAATCGAAAATAAAAAACAACCAAGTTCTGCATTCAAATAAGACGTTCTTGTTTTCAATACTACCAACCGTACGTTGATATTTAATACAGATATTTTGGATTGGAACTCAACTCAACTAAAGGTTAGTTTACCGTTAATTTACTAAAAATTAACACACAGGGAATCCTAGTGTGGGGTTCAGGGAATTTGTAAAAATCTAGCACGTATGGCTCTTATGTAACCTATTACAATTTGTTTTTTATTATTTACCGTGTTGTTTTGTACTGAATAAGGATTTTATTTATTTGTACCGAGATTTTTTTTCTAAACGTATTTTAGTAACAATCAAATACTGGAAAATATGTTCTAGAACAACATAGTTATATTTTTTCCGCTACCACAAACTACATTGATTTGGTTTTTTTCTTGTTTAAGACCTAAGCCTACTTAGGTCATTTGCCTCTTGTCAACGCCTTAAAGGCTTCTACATACCGGCGCGACATGTCGCGCGACGCGACGCGGCACAAAGGCCCCGCGTGACGCGGGACGAGCGGTCCCTTTGTGTCGCGTCGCGTCGCGCGACAAGTCGCGCCGGTATATAGAAGCCTTAATAGTCAACTTACATGTAATTTGGAAAACTAGATGTTTTTTCAAGTCGTAAAAACCGTGTAAGCAGGGGCGGGTCCCTAGTCTTTGTATAAATAATAAGTTATACTAAAGCCGAGACGAGATAAATTTTATGCTTTGGGATTATAAAATTTAACGAAATTGCGTATGGTTCAGTTTTCATTCCAACAATTTTTTATGATGTTTAGCGTTAGTTTTTTCATTCAAAAATCTACTTAGATTATTACGTCTTATTACAAAACAAGGTTTATCTTCAGACCCAGGTTTAAACCATGGAGCCATTATTGAATTTCGAACATCTTTTCGTCTATTCTATGGTAAAGTTCCTAATACAAAAGTGACAACTTAGTACCGATCTAAGTTTTCAGTTTTGTATAAAGAACGGTATTTCAATCACATATATATACGTTCTTTATACAAAAACTGTCTCCATCTATGATATTATATTAAACAAATATGTTATACACTCACAAAACAACCGAAAAAAGTGTTCCGCGCAACAGCGGCAGTACACATACCCACTTTTCATTAATTTTACATTTCACTACAAGTAAAAATGATGGTTTTATAAAAACAACAAGAAAAAAAGAGACGGCTAGTGTTGTCAATTGCGCGTGATTATAAACAAACATTATTCTGGCCACCAATCACCGAATGTTGGCATCACAGACTAACAAATACGTCCCAATTAGGACGTTTTCGAGTCTTCACGATTGCGCGCTCATAACATATCTGTTTACTATTGATCTCCATGGTTTAAAAAAAAAAAAAATATTCATAAAGACAACTGAGATCCATATTGTTAGTGTTATATCTTGATTTCGTATGTGTAATTAATTAATACACTCGTTATTGTCTGATCAACACAGATTTTATATCTTTATTAAAGAACCAGAGAAAATACAATCCACTGACGTTTCACACCGAACACCTCCGGGCAGTCAGTGTTGCCCCGTCGCTAAATGTAATGTTACAATACTCTTCCCCACTTTACTGGAAAGAATTAAAACTTAACTAGAACATTTATTTATCTATATAATAAAGAAACACAGCTAATGAGTACTTGATTGAATTACATCTTATAATAAAACTTATTCTAAACATTGGCTACATTCCAGAAGTTGATTGGCATGTCGTTTCCACTGAAGACCATCCATTTCTACCATGTAGGTTACACCTGGTACTAAAATCTCATGAATTTTTCCTAATGACCAATTCTTTTTATTTTTTCGTGCGTCTTTTACCATCACCTTTTCTCCCACTGTAAATGATTTATAATTGTCTTTACTATTTATTGTTAATTTTACTTGTTCAAAGCTTACTTTGTCTTTTACTGGGTTTGGTCTTAGTAATGAGAAACGACATCTCAATTCTCTTCCTAGCATCAATTTTGCTGGACTGTAGCCTGTGGTTTTGTGTACAGTACATCTATAATCAAATAGAAATAAATTACATGCATACTCTAGTTTTTGTCCACTCTCTACAATTTTTATGACATGTGACTTGAATGATTCTACAAAACGTTCGGCCAGCCCGTTTGTTGATGGGTAGTATGGTGGGCTGAATGTCTGTTTAATTCCCACCATTTTACAAAATCTCTTAAATTCCTCACTTGTCCACGTTGGTCCATTGTCAGTGACCAAATGTAATGGATATCCATACCGAACAAATATACTTTTAAATACCTCAATTGTTTTTTGTGCGGTTATATTACTCATAACAAATGCCTCTGGCCATTTTGAATAGGCATCCACTATAACTATAAACATTTTTGAATATAATGGACCCAAGAAGTCGGCATGTAATCTATGCCAAACTGTGGGGGGTTGAGGCTACAATGTTAGCTTTGTTTTTTCAGGATTTTTATGGTTTTGTAAACAATGAATAAAATTTTTTGTTATGTTCTCTATTTCATTATCCATACCTGGCCACCAAAAGTATGATCTTGCTATTTCTTTCATGCGTGTTACACCTAAATGACTAGCATGTAACTCACACATTACATTGTCTCTGAGCTTCATTGGTATGATAACTCTGTAACCCCATAACAGACATTCTTTTTCTGCACTTATTTCATTTTTTCTTCTGAAATATGGTTCATAATCTTCACCCAAATCATTTTTAACTGGCCAACCATCTCTACAATTACGTATGACATTACATAATATTTTATCTTTTTGTGTTTCATTTTGAACAGTTTTCCAATTTAATGTTTTTAAATCTGATTTAATAATATAGTTAATAGTATTACATTCGAAACTTTTATCAATCATCTCAGTATTTTTGAAATTGTCTTTACAACTGATGGCTACTCGTGATAAATAGTCTGCTGGATTATTTTTGGATTTTATGTGCTGAACTTCATAAGTAAACCCATTCAAAAATTTTAGGTATGCCATATTTTGGCCTCATTATCCGTTTGCAGGATGAATTTATGGCCAAATAAAAATTCATAAAATTTACTGACTCCAAAAATAATTGCATAAGCCTCTTTTTCTAAAATTGGGTATTTCATTTGAGTATTATTTAATTTTTTACTTGCAAATGCTACTGGCCTTATGATATTATTATTGTTTTTCACAGATAGTACAGCAGCTACCCCAGTGTCTGCTGAATCACAAGTTAAAATAATTGTAGAATTATGATCAAAATGTGATAGTGGGGTTGTGTTTGCTAGAGCTGTTTTTATGTCTTGCAAAGATTTATCACATGCCTCTGTCCACTGAAACTTATCCTTCTGTAAGCAATCATATAATGGCTTTAATATTATTGCCATGTTTTGTAAAAATCGGTTATAATAGTTAACTTTTCCTAGGAATGATCTAAGCATTTTTACATTGTTTGGCCGAGGCAATGACATTATGGGTTCTATTTTGTGTTTTATAATTTTTACTCCCGTTTTGTTTACTTCAAATCCAAATATATCCAATTTTTCATCGAAAAATGTACACTTGTTCATTTTTAATTTTAATCCTGACTCCACAAGCCTTTGCAGTACTTGTTTCAATTTTTCATATGTCTCTAATAATATTTTTCCATATACATTATCTATATAAACAATTACATCTAATCCACTTAGTTTTTGTGTAATTAATCTCTGAAATGAGCCGGGTCCAGTACTAACACCAAAAGGTAAGTATAAGTATTTGTAGATGCCCTCCTCAGTTACTATTGTGACTAATTCCTGAGAATCTTTGTCTAATGGAGCTTGTAAATATGCCTCCTGCAAATCTAATTCACAAAAATAATTATTGCCTTGCATTTTCATCAATATTTTATTAATAGTAGGTAAAGGGTAGTGATCAATCTGCAAATACTTATTTATTGTGATTCGAAAATCACCACACAAACGAACTGCTCCATCTGGTTTCAAAACAGGTACCACTGGAGTACCACAATTTGAGTACTCTACTGGTTCAATTCGTTTATTTTTGACTAATCTTTCAATTTCTTGTTTAACTTTGTCCTTTAATGCAAATGGAACAGTTCTTACTGGCATGAATATTGGCTTTACATCTGGGTCAATGGACAAATGTATTGGTTCTCTCTTAAAATCCCCCATACCTGGTTCAAATAAGGTGCTGTATTCCCTTTTTATACTGTTTATCAATTTATCTTTAGTATTTTTTTCACAATATTTTTGGTCAAATCTTGGCGGCCATAATTGCAATAAAGAGAGCCAATCTTTACCTATTATCTTAGGAAGTCCATCTTTTACCACAAACAATCTTTGATTATTTACTTTTACAGACTCATAGCTTATATTTAAGTTTTCAATAACCCCTATTGGTGTTGTGGTAGACTGATCAAAGTTGGTGAATATCACATTACGTTGTTTAACTTCTAAATCTGGAAAATACTGTTGTTTATCACCTAGGGTAATAGTACTTACATCTGCTCCAGTATCAACCTCAAAGTCCACCAGTTTTCCATTTACATTAACCTGCAATGTCGCTGACGGTATTTTGTTTTTATTGCTAAAATTAAAAATATCAAATATTTCTGTTTCCACTTCTATGCTTTTATTTTCTTCAACATCTTTGTCATCTTCATCTGTAGTTTTAACCAAATTCATATTTTTGACCTTAAATGACTTGTTTTTACCACAAACTTTGTAGATATGTCCCTTGCCACCGCACTCTCTACAGAATTTCTCTCGTAGATAGCATTCTGCTTTCAAATGGCCAATCTTTCCGCAGGAGAAACATGACCCATCTTGTTTACTCATGGGTGTTTTTGAGCGATAACCACTGTTTTTGTTTTTATTGCTACTTTTTCCTTTTAATTGGAACATCTGTGGCTGTTCCTGTTCCTTTTCTTGGTTAAATGCTAGTTTATATGCTATTTCTGCTGTTTTTCCAATATTAGTCAACTTTTCCAACGATTGATCAGCTTGCTTCAATAATTCAAACTTTATTGAATCACAGAAAGTACCATTCAACAATCTTTCCTTTATTTCATCATCTAAGTTCTTGAAGTTGCAGTTTTTAGACAATTTTTTTAGTTCAATTATGTATTGTTCAATGGATTCATTTTGTTTTGACATCGTTTCCGGAATTCTGCTTGATGTAACGCATTATTTTTTACTGGGTGATAGTACTTTGTTAGCTTCTCACATAAGTTGTCATAGCTTTCGTTTAATGGTGTTTCTGGTATGCACAATGTTGTTAACAACTCGTAGACCTTTGTACTTCATTTTGTTATTAATAATGGCACTTTTTTATCATGCTTTATTTCGTTCAATAATAAGAAACATTCGAATTGTTGTTTATATGCGCTCTAGTTTTCACCGGTAAATACTTCTAAACTGGAGATCGCGTTCATGATGATGCCACGGGGATAGTCTTTTGTTTTTATTCTGTCTATGTATTCACGTAAATATTTCCTAATTTCCTCAATAGAATGCGTTTCCACAAATAGAATTTTCTGTGATAGTTTATGTGCAATCTCTAATAATTCTGCTTTAGTTTTTTCTTGTATCCAACCTTTTTTACCTTGTTTTATTTGTTGTTCGACTAACTCCATTAATTTTACCAAACCAACACTTTTTAACCTCAAACTGTTTCTTTTTATTGATGTTGTGGTTACAAAATTTGGTTCGTTTCTCGCTCGTCGCCAATGTTATATCTTGATTTCGTAGGTGTAATTAATTAATACACTCGTCTGATCAACACAGATTTTATATCTTTATTAAAGAACCAGACAAAATACAATCCACTGACGTTTCACACCGAACACCTCCGGGCAGTCAGTGTTGCCCCGTCGCTAAATGTAATGTTACAACAGTTAGTATACCTTATAGCTAGTGTTAGTAAGCAAAGTAATATTATTATTATTAGAGTTTGAAGCACTTTGCACAGAAGATGACCAAGCAGGGTACAAGTTTCTCACCTGGCCATCCTCTCCACAAAATGCCTCAAAATGGGAGAATAGAAACACTCTGACACTGTTTTCAGAATGCTGTTGCTACTGGCCCGTGTTCTAGTTACTAGCGATGCGATTTTTTTTCGAAAGATCGCATGAAAGCCATCGGTTCGATACTGTGCAAACGTTTCCGACGCACTACAGAAACGGGGCAGTCTCAAGAGCATTCTGAAAATATTATTATATTGGACGCGCAAGACATCTAGCGAGCTTTTGGTGTTGCTGACCCATAGACCTCCCGTGTACAGACCCTGACAATAAGCCTTGAAAAGCGTTATCGCGTTCTTGTTAAGCCATGTCAAAATATAAATCCTGTTTGAGTTTAAAGTTGATATTTGTATAATGTTGCAATTTTATCGAATCTATCGAGAAGTCATCATCATCAGCCTAGCCATTTCCCAATTATGTTTTGGGTTGGGTTCTAGTCTTAACTGGATGCAGCTGACTAGGTACCAGTTTTTTGGCATGGTTTTCTATCTGACCTCCACAACCCAGTTAGCGGGTAATACGATACTCCTTGGTAAGACTTGTTCTACCCTTAAAAACAGTTCAAATTAGGGACGGGTCGCTGGACTTTTTATAAATAATAAGTGACGTATCTAGAAGTCTAAGTAGCATCTAGGCTTGAAGCTTATTATTTATACAGAGTAATGTGTCAGTTTCGGAGTACGCCAGTCAGTGTCATCTACGAATAAATTATATCAAGTAGGTCGATCGTCAGCCGCAAACGTGATTACACTTTCATTGTACTGTGGTCGTAAATAACTCGTGTGTGATATAGATAGTCTACAAATTTACAAATCCTTTCAAAAGATTTAATTTGTTCTTTAAAACACAGTCTTATTACAAACCAAGATTCATATTTTGACATGGCTTAAACCATGGAGCCAGTTTTTTTAATAAGAACGTAACTGTGATTAAAATACCGTTCTTTATACAAAACAGAGAACTTCGTTCGTCACTAAGTGTTTGTATTAGGAACTTTACCATAGAATATACTTAGTTTGAAATTCAAAAATGGCTCCGTGGTTTAAACCTGGGTCTGAAGATAAACCTTGTTTTTTAATAAGACGGCTAGAGTCACACTGGGAGTTCTAAAAAAGTCTACATGCACAAGCACATCACAAACACTCAGACCTGGAACAATAATTATTTCGTACAGTACCCGAATTGAATAACACTATCAAGTACACACTCACGTAACAATCACAATTCAAGGGATTTTGAAGGAAATTACTAATCCATTGCTTGCATATTTGAAAAAATTGTCTGTTCGACAACCTAAATGACGCAGTGAATGTTGTTTTAAATTGTCAATATGAAAGGCATTGACATTTTATGTGTGTTATACAATCACCCCGCTGTTAAATCTTATTTCCACTGATGCGAATCAAATAGCTTAGCCACTGCATCATCCAAGATGAGAGAGAAAGAGATGATTATATTACTTTAGTCAACTAAATCACCCAAACTTTGTAAAACTTACAGAAAAAATGTTTCCGTCTAAAGTTGTCAAAAAATAAAAGGCCTGTTTTGACATTTAACTTGAATTGATCGCGATTGACCATCGCGACGTAACTAGTGAAGTAACCATACGACTCAATACTCACGATAAATCGATTCAAGTTAAACGTCAAAACGGGCCTATTATTTTTTGACAATTTTAATTGGGAATCTCCTTCTTTTTTTAAGTTGGTCAAAATCGGATCATACTCCGCAGTAACAGTATTACTGTATCTAATTATGATGAATACTAGAGAACGAAACAAAATACAAATGCACTAAAATCATCTATTATTCTAGAATAATACATACTGAACGAAGCCATCATTATGCTCACCAATAAACTGGCAACTAATTATTAGGTATTGTTTGATACTGAAAATGTTGGGTTCAATTCATAAATAATTTAAACGTCCGTTATTAATTACAAGTCATACGTCGCTAAAGGAAAAGAGGCCCGTAAAAACTATGTCGTAAAAATATTTATTTATAGCCTTTGACTAAAAATTAAAAACGACGGATATATAATAAATATAATATATCCCGTGCATGACAGATATATTAGTAAAACGGCTAACTTAGTTAAATAATAAATAAATGACAAATGATTTATTTTCTGTAAGTAGGTTTGTACAAACACTTTTACACGTCAATCATATTAAAAAAAAAACTAGATGAGGTCGGCGTTTCGTATCTGACTACTCTGAGAAGAAAGGCCGAGACAAACTCAGACGTCACAGTCTCTTTTAAAGTCCAGACATAATCTTGGTCAGATTATGTGAAGACCATGTTGATTGGTGCCTGAAATGATCTTTTGATTGTTGTTGAACAAGCAAGAACAGAAAATTTTAAAGTCAATGAGTTAGATTTCCATTCTAAAATTATGAACCTCGATAAACTAGTAACTATTAACAATAACATCAAAGACGAAAATTATCTTGGTGTTTCAGTTGATAGAATCCCGAAACCAACTATTACGAATCTGACGGCAAATAGTCAATCACAAAACGATCTAGTAGAGGTATTGACAACCCTATATTTCGATATCAGTCCATGACTATGAATAAGTTTCATATAACAAATAAACAGAAACTTCTAAAAGATATAGTCTTTCTGTACACAAAAAAATACACCTCTCCTTTCTTGGAAATTTTCTTTTGCCCAAGACTACTGTTTAATATACGTGCCGACGAAATTAGAGCCAGTATTCTATCTGACTTTCAAATGAAGTCTAATTTTTATAAACAGAATTGAAGCCTTTATGCCGCCATGTTAAATATCAAAGTTAGATTCTAAATCGGGGATGAAACGAAATTACGGGCTAAACATATTCGTAATAAACATGATCAAAATTAGTCTGGTTAGGTAGATCTCAAGTGACGTTTGAGAGACCTGCTACTGAATGTGAATTGAAATTAATGATAATGGTGCGAGTTGTAATATTAATGTTAACTTTAAAAACACAGTACTTAAAATATACATTCTATAATGTTTAGCACCATTGCACATGCACAACACCCTAGATTGTGCTAACCACGAACATAAATCCAAAAATTTAAATACCTTTTAAGGATTCGCCCATTCTCGTTTTAAAATGCATATTATTATGTTAAGTGCTAGCAATACTTAAAGAAACAAAACAACACATCTCCAATTAGAATCCATTTAGCTCTTTCCTGATAACGGCACGTCTAAAAAAGCAGGTAATGTGTTTAACGTGCCGTGCCAAAGTTAATTAGTTCCAGTCTGGGACCGAAAGTCCTAAGCCAATTACTGCAGATAGAGTATCTGGATGAATCTGAACATCAGATACCGCAATGGAATTGGATAAAAGGCAAACTGTAAGGCTAGAAGAAAAATCGTGGCTAGAGAAAATTACAGAGGTGCAATTCTCATATTTTTAAGAACGTTTGCCTTCTAAACTCAGCCCCTATCTGTCAAAAATAGGTAACCTAATTTTTTTTTCGACTTGTGATGAGATAGTTTTTAATTACCGGAAGTAGACTTCAGGTAGGTATAAGAAGAAAATATATACATATAAATATATATGTATATATTTTCTTCTTATATAGACAGGAGATAAAGACAGGAGAATGGTTATTGGTAAATAAAGGCTTCTACATACTGGCTCGACAAGTCGCGCCAGTATGTAGAAGCTTTAAACAATGAATAGACATTGAAGTCCTAAGTTTACTAAAAAAGTAGCTAATTAGCTGAGTAATTCAAATCACGTCAATGGTAATGATAATACTTTAAGTAATATTTAAGTTCCAAGTTTCATATAAGTTCGTTCAAATCAAGTCCCAGATAAATCTCACTAGGTAATAAATTCAAGCTTCCAAGTTTTCTAAACAAAATAAGTAGTTAATTTGAGCGATTCAAATGATACGATGAAAGGTAAGGATAATTTCAGGAATGATAAATACATTTAACTAAAGTCCCACTATTGATAGGATCCGTCAAAATAATTTCGGTTGATGAAAATTCCATCAGAATTTAGTTCGCTAACTTGACGGAAACATCGTTCATTGTTCGTTGGGTAAAATGAAGACACTCAATGGAAATCCAATTAATTTTAAAGTAACCATAATTACCGTAACTTGAGCTAAAATAGGATAAAAAGATGAATTTTAATAGCTTTTCCTTCCGCAAGCCTACTTAATGAAGAAAATTATTCATTCATTTTTAGAAAGCCTTTCTATCAAACAAACTCAAAATTTTTTTTGTTTTTATTTTCTCAAAAATATAATTATTTTAATATTACATGAAAATATTTTATAAAGTCACCATAAATCATATTTTTAATAATTTTAAATCCTCGTAACACTGTAGAAAATAAATGTCTACACCGGTTGTTACCAATAAAATATTTTTATAATTTTAAAAGTTATCGAATTATTAAAAAAAAAACACTATTAAAATGGATAGGTAAAATTCAAGATAAGGGGAGGCCGAAAATACTGCATCTGCGGAAAACAGTTGGATCTCCAAAATAATTAAGAAATTATTTTAAAAAAAATCTTCTACGGTTCCAGCAAATACTTTGGTGACAGTAGAGCAAATATAAATATTAATGTTAAACTTTGATTTACGGACAATATATTAAAATTCTAAAAAATATTAATAATAATGAAATAATATTTACCTCTTAAAAATCCACTACAAAAATATTTTTTCACTTTACTCACTATCCTCTGTCACTTCAATTCTATTTACACTAAATAATTCGAAATCAAGTTCCCAATTTAATTAATTTCACGCTTCACGATTCAATAAAACATTTTATTCAAACATCACAATTGTTCCGAACGAATTGAATCGCGTCGGCTTAGATCTAAAAATTTAATCGCGATCTCCCACAATTCGGGATATCGGCCATTAGCGACCGCCCGCAACGAGGTACGAAAACGCACTGGGGTGTCTTTACGTGCGAGCGTGCGACAGAGACAACGATACTAAGGCAGGAGGGGTAGCCAGTGAAATCTATATGGAGCTTATAAACTGGCCACGAAAATGCTACGGAAGTCTCAGGCCATTCAGCGTGGACGTCAATAGGGTCTTAAGAATATTTGGCCAACATCAAGTGCTAATGGTTTTCAGCATTATATAACGCTCTTCCATGACTCATGAGTTTAACTAATGGTGGTTTTATTCATTTTTAAGCGTTTAGTGCATTCGAAATGCACAAATCCCGCTTAGTTTTTTTTACTAAATTCAATTCGCTGACTTATAAAAAAAGTTAAAAACTCGGGAAATGTCTGTTTGGATGTTCAAAGCCCAAATCGTTGAGCCGATCGGATGAAATTTCATATTGGAGGATATTCTGCAGAAATCTCGAATGGCATTTTTTTTTATTTTCCTTTAATAAAGGTTTGTGACGTTTTACTTTAATCAATTTGTATCTGGATTGAGGAAAATTCTTTGTATCCTTTAATATCTTTGACCAACAGCTCCGTGCACGATAAAAACCCTTTTTTGTCAATTTCTCCTACATTTTTGTCAAAATCTAGTGTGTTTTAAGAGTAACATTAAAAGTACTACAGTTTTTGTGGTGCTAAACCATTCGTGTCAGTCACACAGCACCTGTTAATAGTTTCATCACTTTTGCGCACTCGAAAATATAGTTTATTTCGCCTTGATGAGTTATGATGTTTTTTTTTTGTTTTTTGAGCGCTTTTTGACCATAAAGAATTTTAATGATAAAATATTGTTTTTTAGACTACACGTAAAGTGGGGATGGACGATATTTTTCGTTTTATTTTCTCGTCTTACCCATAGTGTGGGGTATCGTTGGATAGGCCGTTCAAAAATATTGCGGGTCTGTGAGAACCATTTTTTTTGAATCAGGGATCCATTTCCGTAATATTACGCTTTAAAGTTCTATTTTTTGTTAGAGCCAAGTGTCCCCCTGCCAACTAAATGGTTGTTTCTGGATATCTGAAAAAAATCATGGCAGTGTATATATATACAACAAAATTAAAAGGAAACCTATCACAGCTAAGCAGGCTTTACAAGTTAATGATTAATAGTCGACCAACTTATTGAAAATTGACTGAGACGTATAACTATATCTATTTTTGGGAGAACATGTTTTTCAACTACAATGTTAAGTTTGTTTTTGGGATAAATTGATCCCAAATACAGAACCCTTCATTGTGCGTGGTCCGACTCACACTTGGCCGGTTTTCTCAACATTATTTTCTGCTATATTTTGTATTGAAGTTGAAAAAAGCGGTTCAGCCACATGCAAGTAGACCTGTAGCGGCATCAACATCGCCACATGCGAACTACGCATCACACTGACGTCACGCAAATCCTGCATCGCGCAAGCAGAGTTTACCGCGCAACTAGCATGTAGACAACGTCCCGACATCAACCGTCGGGCAGTTGCCCACCAGACACAACACCCGTCTGGTCGGAGGATCCTCCCTTTTCTATGGAGGATGAGTGAACTTTACACCCTGTTCCTCATACCTCTAATCTGGTGACCCCGAGTATGAACGTCAGCGCAGCCTTCGTGCAACTACTTCAGCGTGACGTCATCATCATTATCACTTCCTCAAGCTTTCGAGCGGCGAGTCACACTATAATGATGTTGATGATATTTTTCAATGTTCAAAATCAAAATTAGTAAAAAGATGATCAAACGGCAGTCAGTCTCGCGTCATTTTTCGGAAAACTTGGTACGAATATTAGTGATTTTCCATGAATACTTAATTTATTTGAAAAATCCCTGCCAGCCACATGCAAAACAAAAAAACACGACTTATCAAATCACAAATAATTTTGTTTAAATTATTTGTCTCTTTCTCACAACCAATGAACAAAATTGACCGAAGTCAGCCGATTTCGTGCACGGAACACGGAACGTTAAAGCAGTGCACTTAGAGATTGTCGCGAAACACTTTCATCCTTTGATCAAAGTCACAGGCTTAGAAGAAAGTGCGCTCAACTTCGAAGACGGAACTTAATGCAGTTAGCTGTAGACGTGTACTTAGGTTAACCTTCCAATTCCAATTTTAAAATAATGGCTCCATCGTTTTACCGATGATTCTGCCAATGTCAAGGTTGAAGGAAACAAAGTGTATTCATTAAAGTTGACCGGTTGTATTGCCTATCTAATTTAATTAATTCTGGATCCGATTGAGTAGCCTGTAAGAACAACACAAAATATTTGTTAGTACATATTGTTAGTAAGCAGACAACACAAATTAACTTTATTATGAGACGAACATTAAGAACCACAAATATGAGTTGATATGTTAAAGTTTGATGTTATTCAATAAAATAATTTTTTGGAGTGTTTTAACTAATTAGGTTAACCTTTTTAAGGCAACACAGGTGTTGAGTGCTTTGACAGTAGAAGCGTTTGAAATTTATAGTTTGTTGGCAGTCGTTGCTTCTGTTGCATTAGATTTTATATACATGTGTATTTTTTTTTATTTTGTTTGACACGTCTACTGCTGAAGCAATTCATCAGAAATCATCAGATTTTTACCATACTCAAAATTATCTTCTTTTCTTTCGGAATATTTTGTCTTTAATTGTCCATATGGCCAAGACGTTTTATCAGCGATAACGGTGATGGAAAAGTAAAAAAATGGATAGAACTAACATAAGGATTAAGTAAAGTGAAAGAGATATAATAAAGAAAAAAAAAACCGGCCAAGTGCGTGTCGGACCACGCACAATGAAGGGTTCCGTAGTTAGGATGAATTTATCCTAAAAACAAACTTAACATTGTAGTTGAAAACATGTTCTCCCATACATCGATATACGTCACAGTCAATTCTCCAACTGCAAATATAAGTTTGTAATCGCAAAAAAACAATTTTTGTATGTGATAAAACTACAAATTTACAATTTTCGGACGTTTTCCTATATTTGTGCTGTGAGACCTTGCTTCTTGCCAATTTCATGATTCTAGGTCAACGGAAAGTACCCTATAGGTTTTGATTTATTTGCGAGTATCGAAATATGTCGCAATAATGTCGCTTAAATCACCGTATTTTTTTATTGCGTTAACTTAGAAGCTTGATTTTTTTAGAGCGTCACGGAACCATAGACCTACGCATTTGATATTAATTTCAACTTGATATCTACACGCGTTCCTGAGAAAAAGGGTCTTGACAGACTGACAGACAGACAGACAGACAGACGGACAACGAAGTGATCCTATAAGGGTTCCGTTTTTTCCTCTTGAGGTGCGGAACCCTAAAAATAATAGAAACAAAAGGATAGAGAGAAAAAGAAAAGACAAAATAATAGAGAGAAAGAGAGAAAAAAAAGAAAGAAGAAAGAGAGAGATAAGAAAAGAGAAAAGAAAAGAAGAGAAGAGAGATTTTTACTTGTGCATAAAGTTTTAATAAATAAATAAATAATAAAAGAGTAAATTTGTGGTATACCACACATTTACTTATAGTCATACCCTACTACAATAAAAAAAAAAACTTTATTACGGAAAACACAAAGTTAACATAGAAGTTATCTTTTTGTTTACTAACCAACATGGATGTTGCTTATCTGAAATAAAGATTTTTAATTTTTTTATATGCTACCGAAAACTTGCCGACCGTTACCGAAAAAAAGCAATTGCAACTTGTCTGGGCAAGTTTCAATTGCTTAATACGCTCTTAATGTAATATGACATAGAAATATAACAAAGATATCACGCCTGTAATCCCTGAAGGGTGAGGCAGAGATTTATGTACCTATAGTACAACCACATTTCACCAGTTGTGTTTTTAGTCCCATGTAATTGGAGCCTATTGCCATCAACCTGGCACAAATCCAGTATAATACTACTCCGGGCTGCTACTAAGAAATTACAGATGGAAAATCCCAAAGACACGTTGGCCAACCTGGGAATGGGACCTAGGACCTCTAGATCAGCAGTAGCGTTTGTGACCACAAGACCAACGAGCCAGTCAATACAAAATAACGATCAGTTACATCCATGGAAAGTCTACGGTTTGGCAGTATAGTAGTCGCGTTTTAGCATGACAATAACGGTCATTGCCCTTTTCCTAATATCTACCCGATGTAACCCAAACAATAAACTATGTGTGGCGGCATCAACATCGCCACATGCGAACTACGCGTCACACTGACGTCACGCAAAATCCTGAATCACGCAAGCAAAGTTTACCGCGCGACTATTATATATACAACGTCCCGACATCAATCGTCGGGGGTCTCCCCCGTCCGCCCCATCCCTTGCCCCGCCCGCCCGCGCGGAGCAAGTAGCATTATTAAATGTCCCTAATAATAATAAAGAGATACTACTAGCCCCCTCTTGTACAGTAGTCAGTAGCGCCCTAAGGATAGGTTCGAATCCCACTATGGGATGCCCTTAGCTATTCTACTTAACTTATTTCTTTAACCCGGCGAGAAGCCCTTCTGGCCCCGCCAAAGCTCGGTTAAGCAGTAGAGGCACTTCGGAGCCAACTACTATAGGTCCTTATAAAAAAAAAATACGAGTGTGCTTTAGACCACACGACTGAAGTAAAACTTACAAATAGTAATACTAATTATACTTTCGTAACGCTCTCGTCACTTCCGTAACGCTCTCGTCATGCATTCACCAGCTTACTCCCCAAGTCAAGCGTGCCTAAAGAAGTTTTACTTAAAAAAAAAACAATCTTCGGGCAGTTGCCCACCCGTCTGATCGGAGGATCCATCCCGTTCTATGGAGAATGAGTGAACTTAATTACACCCTGTTCCTCCCTCATACCTCTATACATGAATGGATTTTGGTTACTGGGAACACGTTGAAGATGACGATAGGTAATGATTCAGGACGATAACGGAATTTATTAGTTTTTTTAATTTAAAAAAATGCTAGAAAATGTGGGTGGGTCAATGACCGCTATGGTCACGCGACAGTTACCTAGTGATTTCATCATCATCATTCCAGCCGAAAGACGTCCACTGCTGGACATAGGCCTCCCCCAAAAGGGGTCCGGGGTGGGGGGGGGGGTTGCCATAATCACCAAGCTTAGCAGGCGGGTTGGCGATCGCAGTAAAGTGTTAACATTGTTGTTTAACTTAATAATATTATTGCAAACTTTATCTTATTGTTTTGGCTACCCTGGCTATATTTATTTATTCTACTAATGCCTCTCTTCCGTCATTTAATTCTAAATGATGGTGTTTATTCTATTGGGAGGTTAAGAGGGTGGGTTGGAGGCGAAAAACTTCCTAGCTATTTATTGGAAGTCAAAGTTTTATTATGTCCTGTTTATGTTGACGGTATTAGTATAATATAGGAATTTAACGGAATTAATGCTTCGTAAAAATAAGTGATGATTATGGTTTGATACTAGACGCCTCGCTTCTCCGCGTGAACGTCGGAATTATTTCATAGGAACGTACTACCGAAATAATGTATCTTATGTAGTAACCCTTTTTTTTTAAGAGAAATCTTCTTTAGGCACGTTCAGCATCAGTTAGTTAAAGTCTAACCCCCTTATTACAAAACAAAGGTTATCTTCAGACCCAGGTTTAAAACATGGAGCCATTATTGAATTTAGAACTTTATTCCGACTAAGGTAAAGTTCCTAAATACAAAACTGACAACTTAGTTCCGAACTAAGTTCTCAGTTTTGTATAAACAACGGTATTTCAATCACTGTTACGTTCTTATTACAAAAACTGGCTCCATGGTTTAAGCCATGTCAAAATATAAATCTTGATTTGTAATAAGGCCGAGTCTTTAGGATTGTTAATAAATAAATAAGTACTCCAAAGTAAGTTAGGTACAAGTATATATAGTAAGTAGATGAAATTAACAAGAAATCGATCTTGATAATGACTTTGTATCGAATAATCATTACAAAAAGTAGTGAAGAAGTCAAAACTGTATTCATAATGAATATTTAAAACAAAAAAAAGTATTTGCTACAAGATGTGGAAAGTTTCTGATGCCAAAAATAATATAGTTTTAATATAGTTTTAGAATTTATTTCCGTTTATTTGGATGTATGTTCCGTATTGGCGCAAAACGCGGCCATCCATTATTTATTAGATGCAGAATAATATGACGAACAAAAGTTAGGGCGAATTTCACCAATGAAAACTGAACGCGATCAGCACATAAACTACGTTTAAGAGCTGTCACTGTCATTATTTTCTTTGTAATATTGACACTGACAGCTCTTGAACTCGGTTTAGATGTGCTGATTGCGCGTTCAGTTTGATTGGTGAAATTGGCACTTAGGTAACTTAACCTAACATCAGTCTGAACCGAGTTATTTAAATAACAAATAAAAATGTACTTATTTATCATCTAAAAGCAGTTTGTACAGCTTAGAGCTTATTTTTTATATAAAAATTCAAGTTCAAATATATCATCTCGGACTGCATTTGTAGAAAAATCGTGTATCAATTAATTTTTGTGATACGTTTTTCCAATTAAGACTAAGGTTTCAACGATAGCCGCGATAAAAAAACCAATGCATAACTTCCCATAGTGATTTGGTCATTGTCCTTTGGCACATAAATAGTGTATAACTGGATTAACACATAGGGTACTTTTAATCCCCGTAGGATAATTTCCGACATCCACATGGACGAAGCCACAGGGAAAAGCTAGTGATATCCTAAAACCAAACCCGACCTTGACTAATTCCACAAAGTCACATCAAAAAAGCCTTCTCAAATGACTGTATTAAAGAATTACATAAACATATTTTTATCTCCGACTCTGGAAAGGGCATGGTTCATTAGACCCTTTAAGAAAATCTCCAACAAAAGGATCCTTCACGAATTTTTTCCTGGCCGCGCTCCGGAACTCAAAAAAGCTCTCGTACCTACCTACAATTACGAATGGAGGTCTTTTTTGATACAATTACGTTTTTTAGGGTTCTGTACCTCAAAAGGAAAAAAACTGAACCCTTATAGGATTACTCGTGTGTCTGTCTGTCTGTACGTCTGTCACAGCTGATTTTCCGAATCTACTGAACCTACTAAGTTCTGTGTAACTTTTGTGACCCAAATACGGACGTGTAATTTTGAATATGGGGCTCACTTGGGGTGAAAATTCGAAAATTAAAAAAAGAAGTTTTGCAGACTGTAGCCTGTAACATATTTTTTAAATATAATTTTAAAATTAATGCTACGTTGCCCCCCGTCCTTATCTCCAGAACAACTGAGCCATTTTTTTTAATATATAGAAAACAGTATTTACTTATAGATTACATGAAAACTTATAAGAAGTCAATGATCATAAAATAACATGGTAAATCTGTCAATATTGTGCGTACAAACTTACATTTATAGTTGAAATGTAAGAGGGATTTTTTTTTTCAACTACACTGTTAAGTTTGTTCTTAGAATAAATTAATCCCCACTACGGAACCCTTCATTGTGCGTGGTTTGACACGCACTTGTTCGGTTTTTTTATTGTATGGCGAAAAGAGAATGTTTTTATGACTTGTTCTGTCCAATCTCTTGAAATAATTTTGCTTGGAATTTTGTGTACTTAGTACGGGAATTTAATAATCTAGACTACTTTCATTCACCAATCACCAAGTTCAAGAACTTCTTTAGGGCGTTATGCGATTTTTGGTAGGAAAAAAGTTATGGGTTCACGTCACCGATATGCCTGCGACGACATGCTGTAGTAGCAGCAAGTGAAGTTAAATTGACCACGTGAAAAGTTTAATTTGTGTAAACTGTGCATTGTTAAAGTTGTGTTTTAGATAATCATTATTTTATTGAAGTGAAATATAACCTTCTGTTGCTATACATAGTTTTAAGTATTCACGTCTGTCTGTAGTCCCAATGACTGCCTATTTATTTTTGAAGTACAACTTCTTTACGCACGCTTGACTTGGGGAGTAAGCTGGTGAATGCGAGACGAGAGCGTTACGGAAACTGATTGGCGAGGCGAACGGAAGTTGTTTAAATATTAAACATGGAACATAGCGCGTCACCGCCACGGGCCGTCCCGCTTAAGGCGACGATAACCGACTTTTAATGATTTTATACTGAAGATCACGTCTAAACGCGTAGTGTTAATGATTTGAAAAAAATATTTATGATAAATTAGAGCATTTTCTCAATAACTTAATATGTGAATATTTTAGATTATGTTTATATTACATAGTGAAAATAATTTGTAAAGTTATGTCTAACGCGGATAAAAAACTGAGAATGGCGCAAAATCTACGAAGCGTATTTTTTCTGAAACCTTCACCAATTTAAAGATAATTTAATTATTGATCTTTTAATAATGCGTCAAATTGGGGACAGCGCTTCTTGATGGGCGAGTCCTATTACTGGCTGAAAGTACGACGCGTTGCGTGAGTTCAGTACAGAACATGCAAGCTGACCACTCAAGGTCACTGGCATATATCTCCGTCTTAAGAGGGCCCTTCTCAGTCCGTCTATCATCAACGCGAGCATGGTCTAAAAGCTTGTTGTTTCATGCAGCGCAAGTGAGAACTACTAACAAGCGAGTGAGATCGTCGACATTGAACGAAAAATAGTGTGCGGAAATTTTATAAAACTTGTTCCAGGAAATACGTGTTTTGGAGTAGTCCTTACAAGTTTGTGAAATAAATGTTGATCATTTAGAATCTCCATTACATGTGCTTTCTATGTAATTTCTATCATAATTTTTTCCTTACATTTACAATTTATGAGTACATTATGAATGGCTAAATTTCATGTAAAATTTGTCCAAAAAAGCAGATTTTTGCAGGCTTATACTGAATTTATTTCTCCAATTTTATAAAATTTTTGCTTGCATAGAAACCTAGATAAAGTGCACAAGATATCTATTGGTTAAAAAAATCTAAGAAAAATGTGTTACAACGCCATAATCACGTACGATCGTTTGTGTGATAAGTATGACGGGTTGGCCGCTATTAATAGGTATTTTTTTTAATTCACACTGGCTGTTTATATACTTCGGTTTTACTTCAGTCGTGTGGTCTAAAGCACTCTCGTTTTTTGTTATTTGCTTCAAATAAAAAAAAACCTGCCTGTGTAATACCTAGTAATATACAATCAAATTACAAAATACGTCTTACGTTCAAGAATACTTATCATTTCATCATAAGAAACATAATCAGCTTATAATGTTCCCACTGCTGGGACACAGGCCTCCTCTCTGTGAGATCCCGAGTAAGCCGTGATCCCCCAGGGCTAGTGTTTCATGATTATAAGCTGAACATAAAGTTTACATGGCAACATGTTAGTCCGATGTTTATTTTACTAAGTACTACTACGTATTTTATTTACAAATAAAAAATGAAACAAGTAACGTTTATGAACATGGAAACAGTCTGTTTTTCTTTCAACGAGAAATATAATGTTTATCATAAATAAAAGTTTCCCAGAATTATTTATTAACACAACTGGCAGGCGAAGTAAGTAAAATATACATCCATATGAACTAAGTACAGTCTGCCCAAAAAATCTAACAAAATAACAAGCAAGAGCCGTTTTCTTTGAGCGAATTGTTAGCGAAGTTTCAAAACTTCTTTATTGCCTTTCACGAATAACTTTTGTCGCGTTTTTATTTTTCTTTAGCTTCAGTAAATATTGATAAGCTGATTGATTGAATCCGGAACGGTTTCGATTAATTATTGTGGGGATGGATTTTTTTATTGAAGCGATCGGATTTCTTGGTTACTTTGGGGATTATTTAGATAAAAGTTTTAAAGCATTTTCAAAACAAGATGGACCAATGGACATTGAAGACCGCAGAAATCCGCTGGATGCGAGAAGCACGGAACCGGTCGAAGTGACGGTGCTTGGGGGAGGCCTATGTCCAACAGTGGACGTCTTTCGTCTGAATTGATGATGATTTTCAAAACATGAAGAAGTGTAAAACAGAATGCGATTTTTTGCAATTTCGAACAGTTTTATAGTTTTGGTAATTTTGTCGATAGATAACAATAAAATTATAACATTAGTACTGAAACAGAATTATGGTGTCCGTATGGATTGAGGAGCCATGTCTCTTAATTAAACGCGGGTACTACCAAATATTTAGTAATAAATAAGCCGATTTTCTAGGTCCAGTCCTGGAGTTTGTACTTAAAATTTTACAGGACGTTTAAGATGGCTCCTTAGAACTCGAAAACTAACCGTCGAATATTTTTGAAAATTTGGTAGGATTTAGTAATATTTATGCGTAATCTAGGAAAAAAAATGGGTTTTGTACGGCTGAAATTGAGATAGCTACATTGCTTTGATTTATCATAAAAAACCATATATTTTAATTTGACTTTTTGAGAAAATTGCCACCGGCTGCGTCCTATTCAAATCGATCCTCGCGCGAATGGCGATCGCGTATTCGCTCGATGTCAAAATGTGTGTCCAAATATAAGCGATCGTCGAGGACGACATTTCACAATGTACGTTAGAACCACGCAGTTTTTATTTTCGGGCATTATAATTTACCTTGCTGAGCTAAAGAGTTTTTACTTTTGTTTCCCACAAAAAAGAGCCTCTAGCCTCTGTGACATTTGCGCAAATGTCATTTAAGCCACCTGTTTGATATCAGTATATTCGATCGCGCAATTGTACGAACTAAGTTCGCGCGAATACACCGCGTGAATGTCAATTAGGACACAAGTGCGCCTAGACAAAGTAACATTCGTTTAGCGATAATGAATGTTACTTTGTTGCGTTGCCCTACACTAGGAATTTCTCCTGTATTGTGGGTGCGTTTACAAACATTTAAATTCACATACACAAACAGCCAGACCTGGAACAACTACTTGTAGGTCATACAAATATTTCTACCGTGCGGGAATAAAACCCACGATACGCAGCGCAGCAGTCAATCGCTTAACCACTGTGCCAACCGTGCCGTCAAATGTATGGGGTTGACATAAGCTATCGAAATATCACGTGGTAATAGGTCAACGAATAGAAATTAGCTAGACAATGTTATTATCATTCGATTCCATGAAACGAATCGACAGCGTCGAACGACAACTTCCTTATAATGCGTAGCCAAGTGGCACTTTTGGACAAGCGTTATCGCTAGTTTTCGATTCGTATGAAGGAATTGGAACGAAAACTAGCGATAACGCTTGTCAAAATGGTAGCAATTGTAGAAATAGAATCGATCCGAAGCGAATACCATTTGTCTAGGCCCTCAGTTCGACTACGGTACGTTTGATCGCTAGTTCGTAAACAACGTTCGTGCAAACTTGCGATGGTCGCGTAGTCGCTTTCTATTAGGACGCGCGGTCACAGTAACAGTCTTTATAGGTATATAATATTATTTTCTTTAGCCTCGCAAAAAGAGTAGCGCAATTTTTTAACACATTTTCACAAAATATTTTTCCCCAATAAACCTCGTTTCTCGGAGAACACACGATAACTTTTCCGCTGACAGCTGTCATGTGAATTTCTTGCTACGCACACACATTAGAGAACCCGGTTTCTGCTAAAAACTGTTAAGAGAAAAACATTAGAGCTACTAACAGGTTCTGTTTGAAAATTATCAATTTGCAAGTACATAAAACAAATACTGGCTGAAGTGTTTTTTTTTTTTTTTTGAGTTTAAGGGTAAGCACACTCGTGTGTGCTATAGCCAACGTTGGTTTTGGCCGCTGGTTTGTACTAGTGGCCAAAACCAACGTTGGCTATCGCTTCTTGCTGCGGTGTTGAATACTGCTGTAGCGGGGGGCCGCCACCGGTCACACGTGTACGACGAATCCATACACAACGTATGAAAATGAATGTGAACTACTCGTCGCTGGGCTACATGTGGATGTGGCCGGTGGCCCTTTTGCACCTAGCCTAATCCATAATTTCTTACGATTTGATTTGACTGCGTCCTCACATAAATAAATGGAGAAGGGATTAAACCATTCGATATTTAAAAAATTGGGTTAGCGAGAAATATCAGCAACTAAGTCATCATCATCTGCCTGCCTTTTCCAACTATTTTGGGGTCAGCTTCTAGTCTTGCCAGATGCAGCTGAATACCAGTCTTTTACATGGATTGACTGCCTATCTGATCTCCAGAACCTAGCTACTGGGTAACACGATATCCCTTGATAAAACTGGTTGCCAGACTTTTGGGCTCCTGACGATACGTAAAGACTGTCAAAGATCCACGAATGACATCCGGCACCAACGGCATAACCTTTCCAAGGCACGGAGGAATCTCAGTATGTAAAGATGGTCACCCATCCACGGACCAACACCGGCAAGCGTAACCAAAAAAAAAACACACTTGCCGATCCGCGTGGCACCATCCGCGAAGTGGCGCCGCAGGTGCGCCACTTCCGCGAAGGATGGCCGCCACCGTTTAAGGGATTATTTTGTCTGGCTATTTTTCTAACATCGTGCAACTTCAAGAATCAAAAAGATAAAATCGATTCTATTATAAAATCTAATAGTCTCAATAGCAAGTCAATAAAGTTTTTTGTTAATGCACCCAATTTAGCTCGCAAGGTCGCACGTGCCGCATTTGACCGCAAATTCAATTTAATGCAAATGCAATTACTAATGTTCCCAAGTTCTAAGATCCATTTGCACTAAAATCAGAGTAGTTATATAAACGTAGTGTTATCACTCTCTTGGGAATGTAAACTCTATCATAAATTAATTGAGAAGTTTCATATAAACTTTATGAGAATTTTGCACAGTCATACATCACTTTAGATTTATAATTAGTCGTTTGACGAGACGGTTTCGTGTTGAGTGCTCTAAATGGTTGTGCTTTACGTATTAACAATCGTTTATTTATTTGAATACCTTAAATCTATAATTACTTGTTGCACTTATGCGATACTTAAGTTCACATAATTGTTATTTATCATAAAACTTACGTATGCGCGTAATTTATGATACATCTTGTAGATAACTAGATTAGCTAATCATAATTAGCTAATCTAGTTATCTACAAGATGTATCATAAATTACTCGCAACCTCTTAAGTGGTCACATTGACCACTTAAGAGGTTGTGCGTCGCGATTTCAGATTTCGTCCCATTGTTAAAGTTGTTCATAATGATGAGTACTATGACCCCTTAAGAGGTGGTGCGTTATTTATGTTACATCTTGTAAACAACATAAACAAAAATTGAAGTGTCTGTCTGTAATGTCAAAATAACAGCTTTTCACTAAATGCTCATGAAATTGTATACAGTACTTAAAACAAAAAAATATCTTCAATATAATATGTTCTTCTCTGTATGTTTATTCCGGCTAATCTCCGATATGGCGGAACCGATTTTGACGGAACTTTCACTGGCAGATAGCTGATGTTCTCATAATGATCAGCTTATTTTAGAAAATGTAACGTGGGTGAGTAGTATTGATTAGTAGTGTAAGCCCAAAGCAGCAGCTAGTAAGGGATAATATAAGGAAATTAAAATTATTTAAAAAAATGGTCCTTAAATAATTTCAGAACGTACAAATACTTTTTAGAAAATTTCACAGATGAATCGAGGTACTTTTTTTTTCGATATATCGAAATTGATACAATTTTTTTTTCAAATACAATATGTCCCAGAATTAACGCACAATCTCTTAAGGGGTCATTATACTCATAGTTATAAACAACTTTTACTATGGGACCAAACCTGAAATTGCGAAAAAAAGTCAGCTGTTCCCTACATTTATGTTCGAATATCTAGTCAAAATGTAGGGAACAGCTGATTTTTTTTTCGCGATTTCAGGTTGGTCCCATAGTAAACAAGTTGTTCTTAGTTGATGAGTACAATGACCCCTTAAGAGGTTGTGCGTTAATTCTGGGACATGTTGTATTTGCAAAAAAAATTGTTAAAGAGAAAAAAGTTATTATGTATATACATAATAACTTTTTTCTCTTTTTTCTCTTTAACTTTTTTATTTCTGGCAGATAGCTGATGTTCTCATGATGATCAGCTTATTTTAGAAAATGTAACGTGGGTGAGTAGTATTGATTAGTAGTGTAAGCCCAAGGCAGCAGCTAGTAAGGGATAATATAAGGAAATTAAAATTATTTAATAAAATGGTCCTTAAATAATTTCAGAACGTACAAATACTTTTTAGAAAATTTTACTATGGGACCAAGCCTGAAATTGCGAAAAAAAATCAGCTGTTCCCTACATTTATGTTCGAATATTTAGTCAAAATGTAGGGAACAGCTGATTTTTTTTTCGCGATTTCAGGTTTGATCCCATAGTAAACAAGTTGTTCTTAGTTGATGAGTACAATGACCCCTTAAGAGGTTGTGCGTTAATTCTGGGACATGTTGTATTTGCAAAAAAAAATAGTTAAAGAGAAAAAAGTTATATATATGTATAAACATACATTTTGGCACTTCTTGCATCCCTAGTCCAGGATCATATCACACGGCACCTGAAGATGGGCGTCGTCACAGAGGAAGGCCTAAGAAACACAGGCGTGACGATTTGGACTCGTTCCTGACCGATTGACCGGAGAAGGCAAAACATAAAGAAAACTGTTAAAGTATAGGGGAGACCTTTGCCCAACAGTGGGACAACTTAGGTTAACTTTAAAAAATGCCTGTAACAGTACAAGGTCTCAATATACGTCGTTCCATGGCTTTGTATTGGGCAAAGTTCCAAACTGAATCTCAACCCGTTGAGATTTTTAATTACAGCAAAACAGTCGTTTAATAATGCATAAGAATTCGAACTTCATCAAATGAAGTTATATTTCTTGTCTAGTTGTTTTTTTTTCTCGGGCGTTATTCTATTTCTTTTGTAAACATAATTTCACACACATAAACTCACGCCTGCACGCGTAGTGTTCAAAAGACTTGAGTCATTTAGGCCCGTATTTATAGAACGTTACTCAGTACTCAAGCATTACTTAAGACTGGATTCAAGTCATTGGATTGGTTGAATTTAGTCTTAAGTAATGCTTGAGTACTGAGTAACGTTCTCTAAATACGGGCCTTAGTCTTCATTTCGAGACTCAAGTCTTTTTAGGACTAATAGTCTCACGAGTCACGAGTTTTTTGAGTCCTTTGAGTTCTTGTGAGTATTTTGAGGCCAATGAGTTCTTTGAGTCTTTTGAGTCCTTGTGAGTCTTTCGAGTCCTATGAGTTCTTTGAGTATTTTAAGTGCTATGAGTTCTTTGAGTCTTTTGAGTATTATGGGTTCTTTGAGTCTTTTGAGTGATATGAGTTCTTCGAATCTTTTGTCCTATGAGTTCTTTGAGGTGAACTGACTCATAAGCTTTAAAGTTGGAGTGTTATGCTTTGAATATTTAAGGTGTAAAATTAGAAACTCTGTTCAAAAGGATGTACTCAATCACATAGGTAGACTGTAGCCGATCTCATTAATTTATGTACAACATCTTATACCTGTACCTACGTTCATAGCAAATAAAGTACTGATTCTGATTCTGATAATTATGAACAGACTGCTGTCATTAAACAAAATGTATACCATGTTTATTTAATTGATTTAAACTTAAAATCATTTGCTAATAAACATGGCTAATAATTTTTTTTGTAATTTTTACTCCATTCTCTTCGCGCAAGACTCGTGTCTCAAGTTCTTTTAGAAAAAAAACAACTGAGTCTTCAAAAACAACTGAGTCCTCAAAGAGAAGTCCAGTCTTATTATTGTAAGACTCAAGTTTTTTACAACACTGCACGCGTGCAGTACCCCAAGTATAAGTTTGCAAGAGAGTAAACGTAACTATTTCGTTTGCGTTAAAATTTGACCGATAGATCATAATGCTAAGAGTATAAGAGTGAGAATAAAAATCTTAACGCAAACGCGCTAGTTACTTTTACTCTCTTGCAAACTTACACTTGGGGTACAGATATTGTATGAATAATCAGGCAAAAGGAGTATTATAAGGATCATGCAGGAGGCGTTCTGTAGCGTCTGCTTCGAAGGCGTAATTTTTGTAATCATATTTATCTGTGCCAAAGAGCTTATCTAGCATGATAACGTAAATATAGACGTAATAATAATAAATGTCAACAACCTTTTATTCATATACGTTTGAATAATCACAATAAACCAGTGAAGTACCCATATGTGAATGAAGAAGGTTATGAAAATATAAGATATGACGCGGGAGAATATTATCCTTGGTCCTGATTCACAGCCTTTACCCTTGAACGAACTTGGATTAGGGTAAATAAATCGCTTTACCAAATGAGTGGATACGGGGAATTATAATCTACACAAATAAATAAAATTCAAGTGTCTGTTTGTAATGAAAAAACAACAGTTTTCTACTAAATGTATATGAAAGGTACTTACAACAAAAAAAAAAAAGCTGTCTGTTTGTTCCGGCTAATCTTCAAAACGGCTGGACCGATTTTGACGGGACTTTCACTGGCAGACAGCTGATGTTATAAGGAGTACTTTTATTTCGGAAAAGTCACAAGGGCGAAGCTACGGGCAGCAGCTAGTAGTACCTAATGTTGTGGAAACTAAATGGAAATAAATAATAACTAGCTTCTTTCGCGTGGTAGTTGGAAGATTCACAATATACAACATGTCCCAGAATTAACGCACAACCTCTTAAGGTGTCAGTGTACTCATCATTATGAACAACTTTTACTATGGGACCAAACCTGAAATCGCAAAAAAAAAACCAGCTATTCCCTACATTTACTGTTCTCATAACTCGTCAAAATGTAGGGAACAGGTGATTTTCGTTAATTCTGGGACATGTTGTTTAAACAACTGATTCTGGGCTATTGATTGAAATATATTTTTTTCTAATCCATTTGGTAGTTCCAGAGATTAGCGCATTCAAACCAACAAAACTCTTCAGCTTTATTATATTAGTATAGATAGATAGTATGTATTATTATGGGCACTCAACGGAAATATGAATATTATGATAGTCGCAATATCTGTAGACCATTAAACAGTGTGAGTCTTCAGAGCTCCCAAATATCGATGTTTTTTTTATTTTATTTTATCTTCTTTTACAATCTTCACTGACATAATGTTTTTCTTATTTGAAATTATTATACCTACAATTTTAATTTCAACAAGTTTCTAACTTTTATTATTTTAATCATATTTTATATTGTTTTTTTTTGTTAATATGAGGTCGTTGTAGGCTTAATAGGCTGTAGATCTGTAGACCATTTTCTATTTTGTTAAGTACCTGGGACTTTTGACGGGCCTACGCTGTTCTCTCATGCCTATTAACACTGTAATAAGAAAACATTGTAAAAGCTATTTTTTTTTAAAAGAGTAACCGTGGAATTTCTTGCCGGCTCTTCTCCATAGGAAACGACTAATTGGAACCGTGTACGTCTTCTGACGTTTCATAAGTGCCCATGTAGGCTTATGTGAAATAAAATATTTTTGACTTTGATTTAATGTGCACATATTACCTATTATCAAAATGGAAGAAAGTAAGCTTATTATTTTCGACAGAAACAATATTTATAAAATATAAAAAATCAATTCTATTATTAATAGCATAACATAATTTATTGAGAAATTTTACAATAATTGTAAAATTTCCCAATAAAAGCCCCGATTATCTACCCATTTTTATTACTTTAAATTATTTTCCATCGCATCTGCTTTCTAAAAGTAAAAATACCATGTATATAATTCAATTACGTTTTCTATCAACCTGTTAAAGAAACCTTGCACTCGGCTATGTACCATACTTTAGTAGGTACAGATCCTTTTTTGTGAATTATTTTAAATGCACGTGGGTTGGGGTGCGGGGAGGCAGGGTAAGCCAAAAGACAATATTGTTTCATCGTGATAGATCGTTTAGTTTAAAAGTTATATCGATTTGTTTACACAGGGGTCACAGCAGCGAACAAGAGTTTACATGATATAACTTTTTTTTAGATATAGTTTTTTTTCCGTCGATAAAATGGAAGCTTAGTTTCTCTCATTTTGATATGTGCACTTTATGATAACTCACACTTTATTATACAGGGTGTTTGGAGCATCGTGTGCCAAATTGAAATGGTCGACTGAAGGGATCACCTGCTAGCCTTTCAGACCCCTTAACACCCCTCATGCCCTGTGGATTTATTTATCGACTTTTTATTGTTTTACTAAAAAAAAACCCAAATTTTACATTCAAAAACAAATTGTACACACTAAAAAAAAATTAACAATACACTTTGTAGTGTTTTTTTGGAAGTCACGACAAAAAGTTTTTTATTTTTCACTTTTTAGTGGGTCAGTTTTTAATTTATCTAAGTTACTATAGCCTAAATCAACTTCTCATCACCTTTTACAAAATATTGCTTTTCCCGATTCTGGGACGTTAATTTTTGAGGAGTTCTCCTGGTAAGAACCAGGAGAACAGCCACTCACCATATGCATTGTGATGAGCATTAATTGCTTAGCAACCATAGTAAAGTACCTAATCGAATCGCAACCCGTTAAATACTTATTATTATGTTGTTCCCGTGGCCATCTGTGGTCTCCATCATCAGTTCCACTTCACCAAATGGTAATTTTCGGGAGCAAATGCACGAGTTAGGCCTAGGCATAGGCTTCCCCCAAATGGATCGCCACGCTTGGCAGGCGGGTTGGCGATCACAGTATGGTTTTAAAATGCATAGAGAACGCTTCTACCCATTCTCTAGTAAGTCCCTTAGTCGCCTTTTACGACACCCACGGGAAGAAATAAGATGGTGCTATTCTTTACGTCCGGCACCAAACGGAACCTTTTATGGTTAGGTATTTAATATATCTACGAGTAATTGGCTGGGTTCGTGGTATGTATCGCTTTAAAGCTCCCTCGGAAAGGCGCGACTCGACGGTGTGACGCGATTCGGTAGAACAATTTCCAGTTTAAGTTTTCATAGAAATTGTTCTAATAGAGTCGCGTCGCGCCTGTGTAGCCTTTAATATTTATTTTCACAACTCAAAAAAGTTAGGGGTTTGTATCCTCCTCTGTGTAAGTTTTTTTTAAGATTTACTTACAGCATTTTACATTTTACGAGTCTTTTGCAATTATCTAAAAATATTAAAAAAACAATTTATTGACACACACAAGTTAGGAAACATTTGTAAGCAGGAACAATGTTAATTGAAGGAGTGCATAAGTAGAAATAGCCGTGGGCCCTAAACTAGGCACAGCCTGTATCTTGGTGGCCCATTAAAGATAGAAAAGGCAGATTGATTTAATGACTATTCCGCGTGACACAGCACAGCAAGACACAAATAATAATTAATTATGAAAATATGAATTAAAATCATTCAGAACTCAAAATAAAATAATAGTAACAATCAATAAAATAAAAATAACAAAACAAAGAAGTTATTATCAACATGCGTAATTAGAGACTTAAGTAAGATACGTAAGTAAATGCAGTTAATTATGTAGACTTTTACAATGGAATAATTATAACTCGATACCTATTTCTTCCTGTTCACAAAATCCTATAAACTCCTTTTACGACACCCGCAAAAAGACATGTGCTAGCCAAACCATTAAATCCCAAAATATCGCCAAGCACTTCTCAAAATCAACGTTTACGTCCATTAAAGGTATTTTTCCTAATAATTACTACAATCGTTAGCACTAATCTCTTCGAGATTTAAGAGAAAACATCCTGCACAGCTGTCGTATGTTCTAAAGAGATATTTGAGTGAAGATTAGGAATATTTATGTGTCCCCGCGACAATCTTGATTGTGTGGCTTTAAGATTGGCGGGGACGGCGTGAGAGGAGGATTTGGAATAATCTTCTTTTGAATGTATTTGGATTGCGATGTTGAGTTGATTGCTTTCTTTGTATTTGTGAGTATGTTGCGTTCCTTGTTGGTGTCATAGGTACCAGGTTAGTCAATCTAATAGGCTATTTGGTTATGTTTGTTCCGTGTGGTGCCGGACGTAAAGAATAGCACCATCCTATTTCTTCCCGTGGGTGTCGTAAAAGGCGACTAAGGGTCTTACTAGAGAATGGGCAGCAATTTTTTCTATGCATTTTAACACCATACTGCGATCGCCAACCCGGCTGCTAAGCGTAGTGATTATAGCAACCCACCCCCCCAAATTTTATGTCCAGCAATGGACATCTTTCGGCTCAAATGACGATGATGTGAAATGACAATGATATTATCATAAGTAAAAAGAGGTAGATAGTTTATACACGCTCGGCAAGTGGCACGTCCAAATATGGCTAACTAGCCATATTTTCTTCGTCTTGTCCCTTCTTCGCTCCCGGTAATTACGAAATGTCGTCCTACTTCCACGTGTCATCTAATAGTTCGACATTGTGCGGTTTTTGAAGATCGAATGTTGAGAAGGTAACCTAAGATAACGTCTTTTTTCTTTTATTATCATTAGTCACGGTTATATTAATTATAATTTTAGTCCATTTATGATAAAGTGTGTAATAATGTTGTTATTTTAAAGTTTTAATATTATTAGCTTGTATATTTATTACAATAATATTTTATGATCAAACATCAAATAGATAATTTATAATTGAAATTAAGTATTGTATTTTATTTTAAAAATTCCGCGAAATTTTAATGAATTAAAGAACAGGACTTTAAGAGGCATGCGTAGTTCATACAAACGTAATACCACAATAATTTGTAAATCATACATAAATATTCTTAAGGTAGTTTGTCTTTATTCCGATTGAAATACAGAATATCTTTAAAAACACAAGAGTTATGAGAAAAATAAGTTTTCTATAGAAATTTTAAATTCCTCATATCGCGTCTTTGTATCATTGTCCTTTCAAAATATATATTTGGGAACATAGATATTCTGTAATCCAGTCGAAATAAATACACACTACCTTAAGAATATGTTTGATTTACAAATTATTTTGGTATTACGTTTGTATGAACTACGCATGCTACGCCAGCCCCTTAAGTGATTCATCATAATGAATACTTTTATACCTTTTGATCAACCCCCAAACCAATTTTTGTTTTCACAATATTATAAAAACAATTTAATATAAATACAGTACAGTCAAAATATACTAAAATTATATGTTATTTCAATCCGCTCGTCTTAAAGCCGCAACTGACACACGCTTCGTGTAAACTGTAAAAAGTAAACGCATCTTTAGTTATACTTTTTTATTACTTTTGACCAAAAATCGTAAATTCTCTTTATGGTTCTTTAAATCCTTATTTTGTTCACATGTTCCGAATTATTTTATTTATATTACATTCTGTGTTTAAATTGTTTAATTTATTGTACGACAGCAAAGTTTAGGCTGATATTAGAATTTTCGTTTAATCATCTACAATTACCAAAAAATAAAAAGCTTGAACATACAAAGGTTGCGTTCGAACTCAATACAATAATATTCGGTCAGTCATTAAAAAATATGTATTTTATTTTATTTGAAATAAAAAACATATTTTAAAAAAACCTTCGGGAAACTTACAGCTAACTTATACAATGTTCTTAAACAATATTAATTGTACAATATAGTTTTTTTTTTTTTTTAATACTGCCCCACACTAGGAATTTCTCCTGTATCGTGGGTGCGCTTACAAACATTTAAACTCACATACACAAACAGGCAGACCCGGAACAACTACTTGTAGGTCATACAAATATTAATTTGTTCCGTGCGGGAATCGAACCAGCGATACGCAGCGCAGCAGTCAATCGCTTAACCACTGCGCGAACCGTGCCGTCCAATAGTAGAAGTAACTGCTTCGTTGGTCTAGTGGTCGCAAGCACGACTGCTGAGCATGAGGTCCTGGGTTCGATTTCTAGGTCGGGCAAAGTGTTATTGGGATTTTGCATTAGGAATTTCTCAGTAGCAGCCCCGAGTCTGGATTTGTGCCCGGTTGATGGCAATAGGCTCGCCCTCTATTACATGGGACTTAAACAAAACTGGCGAAATGTGGGTGTACTATACTAGGTACACCTCTGCCTAACCCTTTGGGGATTGCAGGCGTAATGTTATGTTATATTAGTAAGTGGGTATACTTAGTTCAATTTCTCATAACGCCTAAATGAATGGAGAAATGAACGTTTTTAGTATTTCTATAATCATCACCAATTTTATTCTATCTAAGCTTACAACGACAATATTTCAAAATTCTCACACGAAAAAGTTCAAATATCAAATCTCCTTAACCACACACAAATTCTTGTGGCAAACTCAAATAATATTGGTACACGTATGTGGGAAAATATAAAGAGGGAATAAATTCTCCTCACAGATGGTTGTAGGCATAATCGAATATCGCCCACTATTGCCATCCCAAACATAAGTAAGGAAAGATGAATAGCAGATGCGACTCTAATTTGATGGATGTCGAAATTTGTCGTGGCGTTATGTTTCCCAAACTGAATGGATGGCACAACATGGGCACCGCCAAGATTAAGCCCCGTTGTGTTGGTATTGGTAATATGTGTCGTTTGCGTGGGTGGTTTTATTTACTGAGTTAGTCACGGCCATGAATGAATATGTAGGCATTTAAGGCGACGATAACCGACTTTTAAAGGCTTCTACATACCAGCGCGACACGGCACAAAGGCCCCGCGTGTCGCGGGACGAGCGGTGCCTTTGTGTCGCGTCGCGTCGCGCGACAAGTCGCCCCGGTATGTAGAAGCCTTAATGATCTTATACTGAAGATCACGTCTAAACGAGTCGTGTTAATGATTTGAAAAAAAAAATGTGTTGAATTAAAGCATTTTCTCAATAACTTACTATGTGAATATTTTAGAATTATATTTATATTACATAGTGAAATTAATTTGTAAATTTATGTAAAAACTGAGAATGGCGCAAAATCTACCAAGCGTATTTTTCTGAAACCTTCACCAATTTAAAGATAATTTAATTATTGGTCGTTTAGTATACGCGTTTTATTAAAATTAAAATACCTTTTGTTTTTTGTATAATAAATTAATAATGCGTCAAATTGGGGACAGAGCTCCTTGATGGGCGAGTCCTATTACTGGCTAAACGTACGACGCGTTGCGTGAGCTCAGTGTACTGAGCTCACGCAACGCGTCGTACGTTTAGCCACAGAACACGCAAGCAGCCCACTCAAGGTCGCTGGCATAAATCTGAGTCTTAAGGGATCTTATCAGGTTTGATATGTCTTCCTACATAAGTAATAGTATCGTCCAATCTTACCAAGGGTTATTGCGTTACCCAGTAACTGCGGATGTAAATAATAGCACCACCCTATTTCTTGCCGTGGGTGTCGTAAAAGGCGAATAGAAAATGGGCAGCAGCGTTCTCTATGCATTTTAACACCATAAAGTTGATCGCCAACCCATCTGCCAAGCCCGGCGATTATGGCAAACCCCCCCTTTGGGGGAGGCCTATGTCCAGCAGTGGACGTCTTTCGGCTGAAATGTTGTAACAGAAGATGCAACTTTCAAAATTGCAACAGACGATTATGTTTTATTGTGTTTTACCTGAAGAATATCGTGCATCAAGGGATGTTTGAAGTGTAACTGAGCTTGCTGGAAGCACAAAATGACCAAAAAAGAAAAATAGGTGAACAGAAACAAGTGCACACTAAAATATAATAATAATTAACTCGAGTAATAAGAAAAATAAAAACCAAACAAAATAGATCTATAACCACAAGCACGAAACAGAAATAAAGGTTTCTACAGACCACCACGACTCGCGACGCGACACAAAGGCACCGCTCGTCGCGCGACACGTGGGGCCTTTGTGTCGCGCTAGTATGCAGAAGCCTTAATTGCATGCTGTTCTACAAATTAAAACTACCTCATGCCTACCTAGGAAGAACAGCACAATTCCTAGACAGTAAATCAGAAACCCAAGATTCTAATAACTTCTGTGAGTAAGATATCGGTATTGGGAAATATTGGTTTATACAGACAGATCAAATGGCAGTCGTTTCATGTAAATATTGATTATTAGCTGCGTCTAGTAGACTGGAAATAGATTTCAATATTGTTGGAAATTGATGATCGACAGTCAAGTTTATAGAGATCATTTTGGTTTGTATAAGTTCTACGAGTATCATCCACAACGCAACTAATCACAAACTAGTTAATAACGCGATATTAAATCGCATCGTGTACTGACTACCATTCAATTAAAATACTGCATTCTAGCTACACATCAGTGGGTTCCGTACCAAAATGGTAAAAAGGAACCCTTATGGTGAGACTAAGTCTGTCTGTCACACCTGGATATCTCAAGAACTATGAATGCTATCAACTTGAAATTTAGAATAGTTTTAGATAACGTTTGTCCAATTATTTTGCAAACAAGAAAGAAATAAAAAAATATATCTTTTTTGCAAAAGGGACTCAAAGGGGGTCTTAAAAATTTGAAGTGAGGCTACTAGGGCATGTGGGGTATCATATGAAAGAGCGCTGTTTGCACATTTTCAAACATTTTTTTTAGGGATCATTGTTTCCTAAAAAATTGTTTGATGAAAAATGTAAAAAAAAACCGTCCCCCCCCCCTTATCTCCGAAGTTTGCATAGATAAAAATCTGAAATTATTCGATGTGATAGAAGTATATGTAAAGATTACAGGAAAAATAAAACGATATCTCTAAATAGCACAGTTTTTCGGAAATCATCAACATCAATATATACGTACGGAACCCTCGGTGTGCGAGTCCAACTAGCTCTTGGCCGGTTTTTAAGTCTGTGATTGGTTACTTTTAGCAGCGTCGTGGACAATGGGCCGTATAGGTCATTGTTTCCATCAGCAAATAGCTGAAAACGCTTATCGTATATAGCAGCTTTAAAACAAAAAGAGATCGGATAGGAATCCAATCATGCTGAGTGTTAACCACTCGTACGACCGCTTTCAAATTTCCCCAGCTCTTTCCCTCTTTAAAACTATGAAATATTTCATAGGAATCGCTCCCACCTTTGGTTATATATTGTGAGTTCAAAGCCGGATATTTTATAGCGGCTTTCTGTTCGATTCGTCGTTAGTGAAAAGTATTCTTGTTTGATTTGAAAATGGAAGGTTTGGCAGAGGTGTTTCGTACACTCACATTTTGGCAGTGAGTGTTTAAGTCTTATGTCATAGGAGTGAACCTATTACCGTAAACCGAGCACAGTTCCAGATTCCAGGCCGCTGAGAAATTGCGGATCCAAAAATCCCAATAACACTTTGCCTGACCTGGGAAGGGCATCCAGTACCTACCTTACGCTCAGCAATCGCACAACGAGGCAACGAGAAGGAGTGATTTGCAAAAGAGTGGCAACATTTTGGGTTGGCACTACCGAAATCGCGAGGGAATCAAAATGCAATAAATCATATTACTGTCACTTCTGCTTTCCCCTCAATATTATGTTTCATGCCATGGAGGGTTGGCTTTTGTGACTACGTTCGTTAATGTTCTTTACTGATCGTCTCGATGAGATATTTTAATAAACTTTAATTTAAAGCATAACGTGGCGCTTTGGTAGCGACATTAATTTAACACATTTATACGGACTCGCCTTAACATTTTATGAAGGTATTTTAATTTAGATAAACGTTATTATTTATTGATTTATATACAATTTTCTAAAATAGCATCTTGACGCAACCTGTACTTTTAAGAACTTTTTTTTATATTTTTATTTCACATAAGCCTACATGGGCACTTATGAAACGTCAGAAGCTAGGTGCACGGTTCCATTTGGTCGTTTCCTATGGAGAAGAGCCAGCAAGAAACTCCACGGTCACTCTTTTAAAAAAATAAATAGGCTTTTACAATGTTTTCAAATTACAGTGTTAATAGGTATGAGAGGACAGCGTAGGCCCGTCAAAAGTACCAGGTACTTAACAAAATAGAAAATGGTATAGAGATCTACAGTCTAATAAGCCTACAACGTCCTCACATTGACAAAAAAAAAACAATATAAGATATGATTAAAACTGTAGCGTAGATGTCATTTGCCGGGGTCATGGATGAAATTAAAGCGAATGACTTGCAAGGAGTAGGCTGAATTGAAGGAAGGAGAGAGCTTTATAATTTAGTTTGTTAAAAAAAAAAAAAAACAATTTATAATTATTTTATCTTATTATATTTTTTATGATTACTGACCATTAGCCGTAGCCATGTGCTGAATTAATGCCGCCATTATGGCGGCACGTTGTATACTATAATAGTCTTCAAGCTAAGCTATATGGGGTGTTTAAAATGATTTTAATATAACTATCAGATTTTCCTAATTGTTCGATAATGGGTAAGCATTACCTGGAGCTTTTTGCATCTGTAATTAAAACAAGAGCCAATGACAACAACAATATTAAGGATTAAATCGACTTTTCCATATAACGTGTTTATTGAATTGTTTGTACTGGACTCTCGAAGCCAATTTTTTCCTGTTAATAATAAGTCTTTAAACACACGTGAGTAATATACTCCTTGCATCGCTCAATTTATTTTTAAACTACGAAACAGATCGGAATGGTTCGGATCCAGGGACGCCACATTATCGTGACTAATTGACGATGTGGTCACGTTCAATGAGGCAGCGCCTGCGATGCAATTGGGGCGTGACCTTGGGTTGTATTTGGAATAAAACATGGACAAACCTGGATGCTATTTCAATTTAAAAGTAAGTTCTGTTGAGTATACGACAACTAAAGGCAACGGTAGTGATAATAATGATGAATATGAATGATTTTTTGGTTGAGGACTTCTGGCTATTTGTTCTATTTATATGTTATGAAATTAGACGGGTCTTTTCTGTTTTTTTATGGGTTAATTAATATATAATTTATCAACCAAAACCTATCAAATAAGATAGTGCTTGTCTTGGCTATCTTATTAAAATAAATCTATTTATTTTATTGCTGTTTCTCCGTTTCAATCATCTCCCAACACTTGGCGACCGTGACAGGACACAAACCTGCAATCTTTGGATAATGAAGAAAACTTTCCCATAAAGCAGCTGAGTATTCTAATTGAGCGAGTTTAAATAAAAATAAAAAATAAAAATCGTTTAATTCAGGTATTAAACCCATAGTAAAATTACAAAAATAAAACAAAATTACAATCCATTATAAATTTAAATTAAATTACATGCACAAAATTAAATTAAATTACAATAGATATTGAAAATTAAATGAATTACATTAAATTAAAATACAGCGTCTTAGCATGTACACACAGCGAAGTGTTGTAGACACTATTTGATTCGTACATGCACATAGTCGAGTCAGGAGGGATGCCTTGAGTTTCCTCAAGAGCCCGTAAAAAACGGTAACTCGGTTCTCAACGAACATGCCAGACGCACTACACCGCCAAGGCAGCTTTAATATAGCTCTAAAGGCGTTATTATATTGTACACGAAGAGTGTTATAAGCACTCTTCGTGTACGTGTACCAGAGCTGACTGGTGTAGAACGACTGACAGTAAGCCTTGAACAGAGTTATTTTAGCTTGGTTGGAGCAGTGAGAAAAGCGTCTAGCCAACATGTTGCTTCGACATGCGATATTACGCCTCTGTCGTTCCAGATCAGCATCATCTGCTAAATCATCCCTAATTATGTGTCCAAGATATTTAAACTTACTAACAATGTTTAGGGCAATTCCACACAACTTGATCGGTAAAATATGATCAGGACCTTTACCGTATTTAAATATCATAACCTCCGATTTCTTAACATTATAGGTGAGATAATGTTCAGCTGCATATTTCTCGCAAATCGCTACAAGTCTCCTTAGGCCGTTGGCTGAGGTACTGAGCAGCACCATGTCATCCATAATAATGTCGTCAGTTCTTTAAAAGTTTTGTCCGCCCTGCAGGCTTAGCACGACAACCGTAGAGAAGCGCTTTGTCGACGGAAGAGTAGACAAAAATGCCGTTTCCGTGTAGACAGTACAGCATTTTCGGTAGACAAGCGATTTCTATTCTACAGTAGAGTAGATATAGAAAGCGTTATGCTAAGCCTGCTGATAGTATTACGTTTCAGATATCCCATAGTTTTTTCTTGTAGGAAATTAGGATACGGGTGTGAATTAAAAAGCAGTACTTTGAATTTAAATAAAGTTAATTAAATTTGACGTTTCATAGGGAATGAATCATGTTTGTGTATCGCAACAAATATAGAAATTATTAAAAAAAAACAATAACTCGATAGGTTTTTTTTTTTTTCTTCTAGCTTCGCACGGTTTGTGCATTTAGCCAATGTCACGTTTTAGTTCTTGTATAGTATTGATGAAATGAATTATAAATGCATGATGATGATATCCCCGCCCACTCCCCTTGAGTTTCAGTAAAGATGTGGCACTTTACTGAGACCTCACGCGGACTTCTTGAGAGAACTTGAAGCGAAGTTGCACTGTTTTGTTTCATTTGCCTACACTAATGGACGTTCACAAACACTTAATGGTTAATAATCCACCATTATTACACATTAATATTCGGCTAAACACAAATTTTGGAAAATTAAACTAACTGCTGAACATGACGCTTCACTTTCCCGCCAAGAAGTTCAACTCGATAGGTTTGAAAAATATATTTTTTTTCGACTACACACCTTTTGGCGCCAAAAATCCGCCATTTTGATTTTCAATCATTTTAATATACCGTATCACACTCGCGCAATAAAGACAAATCTAACGACATATTATTCATCAAAATCGGTTCGGCCGTTTAGTAGTTACGAGGGAACATAGGGACAGACATACATACAGATCAAACACATAACCCTTCTTTTTTGGCTTCGCCGCAGTCGGGTAAAAAGGAAAAAACTGAGGGCACTTGTCAATTGTATATTGTAGTGACAGTGTTGCCATTATCAGAAAGTAAGAATCGATTCATTTTTGTACATTCAAATCGACTAAATACCAACATTTATTTCATTAAAGTCTGCTATGAATGACATAACATGCACATTGCACATCCCACATCCATATTCATGTTATGCCTATCTCTACCGACTCTAAACTTCTAAAGACAAAGCACGATCGATCTTCCATGACCCAAATAAACTGACAAACTACATCGGAACTAGCTCATAGATTCGTGAAACATCAGAAAGTTTGACACCGGGATGTGTCAACGTAAAATATACTTAATTAGTTTGTTTATTACTTCGACATGTTCCAGCATCAACTTTGTAGTGCTACGTCCGTAATTTAATGTGCAGAAGGCCCTAGCACGAACGAGCGACATAATTCATCGTTTCAGCCGAAAGACGTCCACTGTTGGACATAGCCCTCCCCTGATCTTTTTTTTTGGATTGGAAATTATGACGATTATGATAACCCAGGGGGGGTTATCATAATCGTCATAATTTCCAATCCAAAAAAAAAAAGATCAGGATCCCATGTGCCAAATTTCATCTTAATCTGTTCACGCGTTTTAGCGTGAAAGCGTAACAAACAAACTCAGCTGCGCCCCGCGGTTTAAGAATATCGGGATGAAAAGTATCCTATTTGGGCCACCAAGATACAGGCTGTGCCTAGTTTGGGGCCCACGGCTACTTTTAATTCCAATCCTCCAATCCAATCTTCCTTCCAATTTTAATATTTATTCTTAAAATTGGTTGTATAGGCATTATATTCTAAGTATTTCAATTCATTTCTTCCCGTGAGTGTCGTAAAAGGCGACTAAGGGAATTACTAGAGAATGGGCAGCAGCGTTCTCTATGCGTTTTTAAAACCATACTGCGATCGCCTACCCGCCTGCCAAGCGTGACAATTATGGCAAATCCCCCTTCTTGGGGGAGGCTTATGTCCAGCAGTGGAACTCTTTCGGCTGGAATGATGATGATGACATTTGCTTATTATTTTTAAGGTTACATAAAACATTTTAGATTAATCAAAATTGGACTAACGCCTTAACCGTTGGTAGGCCAAATTATGACCTACGCTTTATTACAATTAGGTCGACGATAGGCTACTTTTAATCCTGAATCGCAAACGAAGACGTGAGAAACCGCTAGTTGACTATAAGTCCAGGGACTTACGATTTTTCCTACACTGATTTCAGTAATGTCCAAGATTAACGAAGAAAGTACATAATTATGAATATTGAAAAAGTCACATTGGTCCTTGCCCGGATTCAAACTCACAACCTCCTACATGAGAGGCGAGGTCTTAGCTACTGTACCATCACGACATTGAGCGACGTAGATCTAAGGTTTTTCTCTACTCGAACTTGATCTTTGATTCGATTTGTTTAGGTATTAATATCACCTTTTATTAAGAATATGAATGGTCTGAAAACCAGAGGGCTGGCCTATTTTTAGCCCAAAGAATCAGCATTGCCATCCAACGTAGCAATGCTGCCAGCCTTTTGGGCACTTTTCCCATTGACAGCGATGCGGACGAATTTTTTGATGCCCAATGAGCCCTCCCCCCCCCCCCGCCCATTTTTATTATTTTATTTAAACTAGTACATACTATATTCAATATTTTAGTGTTACCATGTATATTTTAATTAAGGTTTAAATTATAATTTACATAGTTTATCAAAATATGAATTGTATAATAGAATATAAAAAGTCTTAAAACTGAGTAAATAATAATACTTATGTGTGAAACGAATATTTTCAACTTTAAAATTGTTCGCATTTAAGTGACCTACGTTCACTCCGAGCGTTTACGCATTACGTTCTTATGTGAGGGCCAACATTTTAGAGATTTTTTTTGAATACATGAAAAATGAATGCTGCTTTTGTTTTTAGATTTATTCGGATTGTGTTTAAAATCCTGTCAGTACAGCAGTCTTTGTTGTAAAGATTTAATCATGTTTCCGGGAATGTCTTATATTGTCCTTACTTTATAATTTCACGCTCAATAACATGGTTTTGAGAATTCGAAACATCGTTACTTTTAATAATTTCCTCATTGGTGAAGATTTACTGAATTGTAATGATTTTGTAAAAAAATAACTAAGAATAAGACTTTTTCCAAAAGCGACAGATGGCGCTCACGAACTTTGTACATCCGTTTTAGGTATTCACTTGTAGAATATCGGTATAAGTACATTTGTTTTGTATAAATAATAAATCATTATTATTGAAATTATTTAAGTTTATTTACAGTTATATATATAAGCCATAATGTATTTTAGTTAGTCAAGTAATTGTCTGTACTGTTTACTCTGCTCTGATTGGTCGTATAACCGACTTCCGTTTAAAGTGGGGAACATTCAGTTTGTAACTGATTTGCTTGGACAGAGTCAGTCTATTTCGAGGCGCTGAACCGCAAGCATATCTGACGGATCCGTGCTACTTTTGTAATAATATTCTTAATTATTAATAAGTGATTGTTAATAACCTGATTGTGTTTCCAAGTGAAGAAACATTATTAATACTGAAGTTGAGGTGTATGATTTCTTTACAGAATGTTATGTCATATAATGTGTATCCTCAATACTGGTATTCAGCTGCTTCCGGTTAAATTGTCTGGCAAATGATGATATTGTGTATTTTTTTATTGAGATAATCTTTCCGGGTTTTGTGCAAATGACACAAAAGTAAATCAAATTCAAATATTCTATTTCACATTAACCTTCATAGGCTTATGAAACGTTAGAAGCTAGGTGCACGGTTCCAATTAATCATTTCCTTTGAAGATGAGCTGGAAAGAAATTCCCCGGTTACTCTTTGAAAAATAATTAAATTCTCTCTCTCTCTCTAACCATATTCATTCCCTTCCACCATTTTTCATACTACACCTTCAATTAAGACGCAGATATATGCCAGTGACCTTGAGTGGTTATAGCTTGCGTGTTCTGTACTGAACTCACGCAACGCGTCGTACGTTCAGCCAGTAATAGGACTCGCCCACCAATTTGACGCATTATTAATTTATTATACACAAAACAAAAGATGTTTTAATAAAACGCGAATACTGAAAGATTAATAATTAAATTATCTTTAAATTGGTAAAGGTTTCAGAAAAATACGCTTGGTAGATTTTGCGCCATTCTCAGTTTTTTATCCGCGTTAGACAGAACTTAACAAATTAATTTCATTATGTAATAAAAACATAATCGAAAATATTCACATATTAAATTATTGAAAAAATGCTCTTATTTAACATATATTTTTTTCAAATCTTTAACACTACTCGTTTAGACGTAAACTTCATTATAAAATCATTAAAAGTTGGTTATCGTTAAACCCTTAAATGAAAATTACCAGAAAAACATCCGCCATTTTCCATAACACGTACGATGATAAAAATTCTTCCACCTTTTCAATATGGCTGTGAAAAGATGCAGTGATGACTTAAGCATCGCCGTTATTGCTCGCTTGAAGTAAGTGAGGAGCTCAGAACTTAGTGTGAGCTGCATATTCAATAGGTTCTTCCAACTCCCCTAGAACGGCATAAGAATACTAATATTCCTTTCATAAGGTCCGATATTGATCATCTTAGAATTTCTCTAGAAAGGTATTTTGCCAGCTGCTGTTACTTAGGTAGGCAATGATATCGTAGATAGAAACGCGAACATTCAACCTTCAAAAACGGCACACTGTCGCACTATTAGATGACACGTGGAAGTAGGATGGCATGTCGTAATTATCGGAAGCGAAAAAGAGACAAGTCGAAGAAAATGTGGCTAAATAAATTAGCCATATTTTGACGTACCACTGGCGGAACATTTATATACATATCTACCTCTTTTTACTTATGTTATTGTAGGTAGGTGCTGCTGTAGCATAATCAACACACACATAACATACATAATCAGCCTATGATCTTCCCACTGCTAGGACACAGGCCTCCTCTCTCTGTAAGAGGTAAGTGGGCCGTAATCCACCACGCGGGCCCAGTTGGTGGATATACCTATTAATATTCTTAAATTCATTAATTTACTGACAGACAACGCACATCAACTGTTGGGTCTGGGCACGCCACAATTGTGGCGATAAGTCCCCACTTTGAGGAGTGGCTAGAGAAGCGCTACGGCGTCCTCACCTTCCGCCTGACGCACCGGACACGGTTGTTTCGGGAGGTTCCTGTTCAGGATAAAGCGGGAGGAAACGCCCGGGTTTCACCACTGTGTGAATCGCCCGGAGGACACGTAAGAGCATACGGTGGAGGTCTGCCTGATTTGGGCGGAACACCGCCGTGTCCTCGGAGGTGATTGGCGGTGGCGATCTCTCGCGTCCGGCCCTGGTTCGGAGCGAGAGTGCATAGGAGGCCGTCACCTCCTTCTGCGAAGCAGTAATACTCGTGGAAGAGGAGGCGGAACGCATGAGGGAGAGACAAGGTTCGCGCCCTCGCGCCCCATGTCGCCGCGAGAGACGTCCCGGGCGTCAGGATTCGCAGGCTGGGAATTACAGGATGCAGCGTGACCTCTGCGGTTTCAACCTATTAATTTTTTTATTAGTTCGTTTATCTGGTCATCAAATTTTTATACTTATTTTTTTAATTTTGTATTAGGTTGTAAACAAGGGTGTTATTTTTTTATTGGAAAACTTCAGTTGCTGAAAAATATGAATTTAATCCAGTCGATTTTTAGAAATTTTCGACATTTTATATTGAGCCAAGTAAATTTTATTAATTATACTTTACCTTAATTCCTAATCAAGTTTCTGTTATCTGAAGTCAACCAATTTATATTTTTGAGTTCTGCACAAATGGTCTAAAATATTCTTCTAATTTTGTACGTACCTATTTTCCCTTATTTGCTCTCTCTGCGGAAGTTTGAGCCTTATCTTTGATGTAATATCCTATTTATTTGTCGTAGGTGTAGAACCAGTTAAAAAGGGCTGCTTCCGGCCATTTTCGGGTACCGGACTATTCACTAGGCTTGCGTGCATTTGGGTTGCTTTTACCAGCCGCATAGAATCCTTTTAGTTCGAGACCGGTAAGTCGGTTTTGTTATTTACACCATCAAATTCAAATGAATTAATTTAGCTAACACAAAGTTCTTATGGTATGAAATTCTCACTAACAGAAGACTTAGACAGATTTAAAGAGCGTATCCCAAACTAGGCACAGCCTGTATCTTGGTAACCCAATATCACACTTAACTATTATAGTTATTAGTACTTTCAGGGGTAAAATTTGAATACTAATGGGTCTTTAACCAAGATTGTTTATATGAAGATAGCTCAGGTTCATCTCTATAGGATAATCCATTTGAAAGTTTACATAAGGAAGTGGTCACGAACCTAAAACCGATTGCAATCGATTCCCTAGTTTGGAAACTAAATGCATTACAAAGATTTACCATCCAATCAATTACCAATTGTATGCTGAATTAAGGTTTATTTCTCACTTACTGAGAAACAATAATATGTAAAACTAAGATTAATAATATTTAGAGCGCACAGATGTGGGTTAACAGATAACATAAACTTTTGTAAACAGATAAGATAAAAATTAAAAGACAACATTCAAACATAGCAATGCAATTATAAATTCTCTGTCTATTTCTCGTATCGCTACGAACTGTTTATTAAGAGTAGCTAGATAATCTACACTGGATATTTAAACAACATTATTTTTAGTTTATGCGAAACTTGAATATAATTTGTTCAGAATAAGGAACTGAATCGTTTTTAATAATTATTAGACCATTTTATATTTTGTCCCAAAAATATTTAAGTGTAATGGAAAATTTCATCATTATCACCATTTAATTACTTACAATACAATGGCCGTACGGTTAGGTACCTACTGCCAAATTATTATCAATGAGCGCAAGACGACCCTGGAGGCGCGGGGGCGCCGTTAGCATGTTTTTGTACGGACAACCCGGTACCTTATTACTTTGTGATTTTTCATGATACAGTTTTGAAATTTTGTACATAGATTCTTTACATAAAAATACTAGACACGTGTTACGGGTTTCGCATAGGTATACTAAAAATAATATTGTACATCTGGACATTTTTCAAATCGTTTATAACGTGCGAAGAATCGTATAGAGAGTTATACCTATTAGCCAAATAGCCAGTTACCAAGGTGGGTAGCAAGGCTGACTGCTCAAAGTACGTCCGACGCTGGTTAAGTTAAGAAAATGAATTGACCAAATTGTCTAATGTCCGCTTATTCAAATCACAAATCTCTTGACATGTTGACAATTCTTTGACAGTTTTATGAAATGCAAGCACGGTGAATTCACTGTGTGTGTCTATTTGATAAACAATTAATATTCCCGAATGTACATTTATGTGAGTATCGCCTACTCGTGGAGGCAATTTAAAGCTCCACAATTTATTAATGTATTTAAAAAGATACAATCATTTTTTTGGTAATTAGTTGGCCTGCGATTGAATCCCCACCTGACTGACTTGGCACGATACCAAGTAAGGTAAAGGTACACTGAAGTATTCTTCGATTTTCAGTTAATAGCTTTCTTCAAATTAAGAAGTCTACTGTTGTTCGCGCTTCTTGGGGTCGATGAACCTTTATTTATTGCTTCGAGCCACTGCAGTAAATACCTCTTGAAGGCTCAAAGCCTTTGATAAATTATTGAAATGTTTAATGATTTTTAAACGCTGTGCGTTTAGTGGTAGGCTTTTTGACGGCTACAATATTAATAGCGTAGAGTCATCTCAATTACCTCCTTTTCTTGAATTTGTATGTATTATATTTATATATATAATATAGGGATATGTTATAGTAAATATGTACGTATGTATATGTATTATAAGTTTATAATCTATTTATGTACTTGAGCACCTATTTTATTAATAGTAATATAAATAGGTTAGAATTTAATATTTTTTTAATATTATTATTTTCTCTCCATCAGAGCACCCGCCATCTTATCTCTTCACCACCCTTGGTTGACTGGTAGAGAATGCCTAAGGCATTAAGTCCGCCTTTGTACCTTATTGTGTGCGAGAAGTTTAAATAAATAAATATTAATTATAGTTTTAATAATGCTTGTTAAACGAGTTTAAGCTTTAAGAACACAAAACCTATTAATATATTATCGGCTTTTGATTGTGCCATTAGTAGTAAGACCTCTTCTATAAAGCAGGAATGAATATTAATCACTACAGCTTGCTCAGTGCTTTTGCCCAAATTATATTTTTTTAAAAGTCCCTGATTTATATTTTTTTTCTTCTTCGATACTAAACAGCGAAATGACGATCCCGTATGTTAGAATTTAGTTGAAATAAGATATGCTATGGATTTTTGAAGTGTAATCTTTTAGTTATTTTTGAGTGGGTATGATGACAGACATTTTTACGTTGGATATGACTGTCATCCTATACCACTAGATGGCGTTACTTTTGGTATGGTTAGGTTACTCATAATTATGAACAACTTTTTCTATGTGACCAAACCCGAAATCGCAAAAAAAAAGTCAGCTGTTCCCTACATTTTGACGAGTTATTCGAACATAAATATAAGGAACAGCTGATTTTTTTAAGTAAAACTTCTTTACGCACGCTTGACTTGGAGAGTAAGCTGGTGAATGCGTGACGAGAGCGTTACGGAAAGAGGCGAACGGAAGTTGTTTAAATTTTAAACATGGAATACACCACGTCACCGCCGCGGGCCGAACCGCTTAATAGTTATTTTTTTAAATTAATTCTAGCTGTTTATACACTCACAAGACCTCAGCTTTTTTGAAGTAAAATTTCTTTTGCTAGCGAACGGTGATTTCTGTTTTACTTCAGTCGTGTGGTCTAAACAACCACTAGGGTCGCCCACTGGTCGAAATTCAACCCTCTCTACTTACAATCTATATAGTACTTACTAATTCCATGAGTACACTAATTCCATGGTATTATATAAAGTATTTACTAATTCCATGCTATTAAAAAAAATTGAGCTATCATGGGACACCTGGCAGATGTGAAACATCGAAATTATTTACACACTACTACATAAAGACTGTATAGTAGTGACGTGTCGCCACGCGGCATGCGTCGCCTCGCCATCAATTTTTTTTTTTTTTAAAACGTTGCCTCACTCCAGGAATTTCTCCTGTACCGTGGGTGCGTTTACAAACATTTAAACCCACATACACAAACAGCCAGACCCAGAACATATACTTGTAGGTCATACAAATATTTGTTCCGTGCGGGAATCGAACCCGTGACACGCAGCGCAGCAGTCAATCGCTTAACCACTGCGCCTACCGTGCCGCCGATTTGACGTCGATCTGCAATCGATTTTACGTGCGGCTAATGTTTCATATCAAAAGTACTTACATATTCCGTGCTCAAGCTGAAATCGAGAGAAAACATGTTACACATCAAAAATAATTCTACTTTTAAAAAGCAGCTAGTTTAACATTATGGGTATGAGGTATTCTACTCAGAGCACTGATTTCAACAGCACTTGTCCGAACGGCACCTGAGCACTTCCACTAACCGCACTGAAACAAAATTTTGTTAATTGCGGTTTGGTGGAACAGTTTATTGGTATTATTTTCAGTCCCTGAACGGCAACTGCTTATAGTTTGTAGTGATGGGACGTATGTATTCTTTGCTCAGGACATTACCAACTATAACATATCGATACGGTAAGCGCATGTCGAACCACGCACAGTAAAGGGCTCCGTTGTCTTACGTAATGCGGTCAATGTTTACGTATGCAATTTGTTCAACTCACCTAAATGTCGCCTGGGTGAATAAGAAAGGCAACTGTCAAAATAGCGCTGTCGTAGCTAGTTCTCAAAATAAGCTAATAGTACAAGGCGAGAGGTGGTTTTATTTTATTCGTGCGAAAATGACTCGTTGTTAAATAGTCCTAAACTGGAGTCCACAATTTTCCGAAATACCTTTAACATTATTAGATTGTGGCCTAGAGCAATTCCTGGAGTTTTTTTTAGATTAAATTCTGTTCTCAAAGCAAATAAAATTTCATGGTGATAGTTCACCATGAAATTTTACTTACTACATTATTAATTAATGTATCAGTGTTGTTGTTTATTGATTAATGAAAAACGAAAATCGATATTGACAAATTGACAATGTTATGAGAATTGCATTTTGGACTTTTGGAATAAATAATGCGATTTTGGAATATAAGTATTATGAATTTGAATTTCATGTTTCAGTTTTCCACATGAACCCGTTTGTAAAGAAAAATGGATTGAAGCGACGGGTAAAATAGACTGGTTTCATTCACAATATAGTAAAATTTGGTCTATACATTTTAATAATGATGATTTTGTAATAGCCAAAAAGTGCAGACGATTATGTGAAACAGCATAGCGGACAATTCTCTTTATTATTATTTTTCAGCATATCCCTTGTTTTAGGATCAGACTTCATCATCGCTTACCTTGCTTGACTATCTTCCCTTTTCGCAGTTAATATTTTTTGTACTTTTCCTCATAAATATCTAAATCATAAGAATGTAAGCAGCTATCTAAAAGCTTCTACAGACCGGCGCGACACGCGACGCGACACAAAGGCCCCGCGTGTCGCGCGACGAGCGGTGCCTTTGTGTCGCGTCGTGAGTAAATAAAACAAACTACAATGACAGAGGCATGAAAATACAAAAGTAATAATTTAAACTTATTACTTTTGAATTCTCATGCCTCTGTCATCGTAGTTTTTTGTTTGTTGAGTTTGTATGAAGGATTAGATAAGAAATTAAACTATCCCGAAAAGAACCGAAGTTACCGCCATAGCTTGCAGACTATGCATGCTGAAGTAGTCGGTGGAGTAGACGAGTCATGGTATAAATATCGCGTATCAGCTAGATGGTCCGACGACCATAGAAAGGCGACTGGGAAAAAAGCTACCGCGGTCCTCGGCGGTGGTGTGTAACCGGCTTTACATATTCGATTGTCCTTTGAAATAGTTTTTTGGACAGAGGTGGCTTTACAAATTAAAGAAGGATATTTGTTGAGACGTTCGTTAATGCTTAAGGTTCCCTTGATCTTGTAGTAGACCGATAATTTGAATTATGAGACAAACACGTTATTTAAATTAAAATAGGAACCTTATGACAGCGTAGCTTTTGTCTAAGATTTTTTGTACGAGACGACATTATATAATAGTATTAATTATATATATATATATATACATTATTATTAGTATAAAGTCACAACACACAAACAACCTTTTCCCTTTTGAAGCTATGACAGTAATAGCAGAATAAAGCAGAATATTGCATAGAAAAGTATAAATAAATAAAAACGAATGAAATAAAAAAACTACTAGGTACTATAATAAATGAATGAAATCATGACATTGGGGAACAAAGCTTACTTAGAGAGATGTATTAATGATTCTTATGATTATGATAATGATTTTGTTAGGCTACATCCCTTACATAATTATAAAGTGGGGATGATATATTTTTTTCTCGTCTATCCCATAATGTGGGGTATCACTGGATAGGCCGTTGAAAAATATTGCAGGTCTGTCGAAACCATTTTTCGATTCAGGGATCCGTTTGCGTAATATTAAGCTTTAAAGTGCAATTATTTGTTAGAGTCCAATGTTTTTTTAAAATAATCGCTTGAACAAAAATATACACCCCATCACTAAAAAAATATTTTACATAGGTGCCGTTCGGAGACTGAAAATAATATTAATGAACTATTCCACCGAATCGCACTTATCAACATTTTGTTTCAGTACGGTTAGTGGAAGTGCTCAGGTGCGGTTCGATCAAGTGCTGTTGAAATCAGTGCTCTGAGTGGAATACCTCATGGGTATCATCATCGGCCTCCCCCAAAGGGGGGTTCTGCCATAATCGCCACGCTTGGCAGTCGGGTTGGCGATCGTAGTATGGTGTCAAAACGCATAGAGAATGCTGCTGCCCATTCCCTAGTAAGTCCCTTAGTCGTCTTTTACGACACCCACGGGAAGAAATAGGGTAGGTATACGTAATACTTATTTATTAATCCTATTTACCTTTGTCACTTTTAGTTTTATCCGTTGACCTATTTCAATACTTATAAAATAAACTGATTGAGAGCGTTTACACCTTACAGCATTTCATATAAACTTTCAAGCCCTTGTTTTTCGAAATGACTGAACTGATTTTAATGAAACTTCATACGCATAAGCAAGATATAAAAATCTAAAAATTTAGTTAAGATCATTTAAGAAATGTCTTATTCAAAAACAGATAACTGGCAATCTCTGTTTCTATGGAAAATTTAAAATCGGTATAATTTGGCTGTAACACAATTTTTCCAAACTAACTTTTTAGATCTTTGTATCCTCTGCTTATGCGTATGAAGTTTCATTAGAATCGGTTCGAAATTTCGAAAAACAAGGGCTTGAAAGTTTGTATGAAATGCCGTAAGGTGTAAACGCTCTTAAAGAACGAATTTTATATCCGAAATCCAGTTTACGGTGGTATTATAAAGGTATTATTTTCATTTTATGAAGTAACTGACTGCTAATGATCTTTTAATTGCCCTTTAAAATCTGGAGTGTATGGACGAATATTCATCCTGAATGTTAGCTATTCTTCTGCAAAGACAACAATAGTAATGCATTTAATAACCTTTTATCTAACATGCTTAGGATTCGAGCATTTTTTTGACAAACTTGTTGAAGTTAAATTGAAAATGCTGTAGGTACTACTCGTCAAATACATGCGAACAGTGGCCGGCAACGTTAGTATGAAAATCCATACATGTCGTGTTTACCGGCCAAATAAATTTCTAGGAAAACTGGTAGCTGTCGTGTAATTTAAAAATGGAACGAGCTTTTTTACTTTGACATAATTATGGCAAACTAGGAGGTAACCTAACAAAGATTAATTTATTCAAATTTAGAACTGGGTTGCAAATAGAGCTATTTAGTAAAAAAAGGAACAAATGAACTTATTGGCCAGAAAAGTGAATGATTGTTGTTTGTCATTGATTTTGGAATTTATAATTAAGTTAATTAGTTGGATTTTTTAGTTTGAAAGTGCTACACAAGGCTTGGACGCAACCAGGCATTGATGGACTAACGTTTGTGTGCCTCGGCTTCGCCTCGGCCAACATTTTCAATTTTGCAGACCGCTGCAGTAATGTACTATATTCCCTTAGGTATGTCGTGCTCCGTGTGGTGCCGGACGTAAAGAATAGCATCATCCCATTTCTTCCCGTGGGTGTCGTAAAAGGCGACTAAGGAACTTACTAGAGAATGGGCAGCAGCATTCTCTATGCATTTTAACACCATATTGCGATCGCCAACCCGCCTGCCAAGCGTGGTGATTATGGCAACCCCCCCCCCCTTTTAGGGGAGGCCTATGTCCGGCAGTGGACGTCTTTCGGCTGGAATGATGATGATGTCGTGACATTAAAATTAAGTTAACACTGTTTTAGATTGTAGCCTAGAAAAACAATCCTACAGCGCATCACAGATATTTTCGCTACTCAACAAGACTATTTAATGCACCCTGCATTAAAATAGTCTTATTGAGTGATGATATTAAAATTACTTCCGGCCACTCTGGGCAGTCAGCCCTGCTAACACCTTGGTGACTAGCAATTTTTTATTTACTACTGCATTAGCTATTCCTTAACAGTACGTGCCGATACAGTAGAAGACTTCATTGAAGAAAAAACTGCATAACAAAAATTAAAATGCAAGAAGCCTTTCTATAAAATCTGCTTCCCCACAATTTTCAATAAAATGTTCATCATGCCCGTTATAATTGAATGCAAATATAGCATCTTCATCTTCCAAGACAATGTTTGGAAGACGTTATCGATTCCCAATAATATTATTACTAGTTCCTAGCATGACAGTATGCACGATCTACTTTAGTATGCATTTCTGAACGACAACGTCAAAGCAAGCGCGCGCAGTGCATTAAAATCTTATCGTGGTGCGCTGTGTTACTATTATTATAATAGAATTTGACATATTGGAGTAATCGGTGTTTTGGAAACAGTAGAAAAGTAAACAGTAAGCGATGAAATTTTTGTTTTGTTTGCATCGCTAGTTAGTTTGATGTCTCTGGTTTTAGAAAAAAGTTTAAGAAAAAAAAATTGTTCTTTAATTTATTTATTTATTTAAAACATGGAGGACTTACAGCTAATAAAAACAGACAAAAATAAGGAAACCTTAGTCACTAGAAAGCCAATTACAAATCCTCACTTACAGACGACGTCTAATTGTTATCTTTATCTTTGATAATATAGTTCTCGCACTTAGTTGTTAAAACATGTGTCACTGACTGAACGCGAAAATTCAAGAACACTGCAAAACAATGAAAATCTATTCAGACTGATCCACTTGTTTAAGGCGACGATAACCGACTTTTATGATTTTATTCTGAAGATCACGTCTAAACGATTTGAAAATTTTGACGTGTTAATGATTTGAAAAAAAAAAATATGCTGAATTAGAGCATTTTCTCAATAATATAATATGTGAATATTTTAGATTATGTTTCTATTACATAGTGAAATTAATTTGTAAAGTTATGTCTAACGCAGATAAAAAACTGAGAATGGCGCAAAATCTACAAAGCGTATTTTTCTAAAACCTTCACGAATTTAAAGATAATTTAAATATTGATTTTTTGAATATACGCGTTTTAATAAAATACCTTTTATTTTGTGTATAATATATTAATAATGCGTCAAATTGGGGACAGCGCTCCTTGATGGGCGAGTCCTATTACTGGCTGAACGTACGACGCGTTGCGTGAGCTCAGTACAGAACACGCAAGCTAACTACTCAAGGTCACTGGCATATATCTCTGTCTTAAGACATAGACCTCAGAATGTAAATATAAAAGCAATGGCCAATAAAATATTTAAAACAAAAAAATATTTGAATAAGTTTATTCAGTAATCCACAAGTGAGTCTTTAAAACTAATAATTTAACCGAACATATTGCCACACATGAAAATAATTTCACAAACGAACTTACAAAAACAAAGTTCAACTATCAAACCAATGATTGTAATTAATACTTCAGTGTTAATTCTAACATATCAGTTTGCTTGACGTAGAATTGAATTTGTAATTCGTAACCTAGCTCATCTATTGGTGTAGACTTGGTAATTTTGTGTCTACAATTTTACATGCTCATGAGTACTGATCTGTTTGACTTCGGGAATCACATGAAAACTTGATGGACTTGTTAGTAGGTACCTAAAGGGAAGTGACTGATAGATAGACGTTGATGTTAGTTATGTATGTTATTGTAACGAGGCGATAGGGTAGGGTAACCTAACAAATTTTTAATTCTTATTACAATTTGCAATTTGCACCTACTATAAGTGCAAATTGCTCTATAATAAGAATGAAAAAATAGTAAGGTGTTTGTTTTATGAATTATGAAAATAGCCATAATACAATTGGCCAGTTTTTAATAATTATTGTCTCTGCTAAATATTTAGAAAAGTACGATAACATGTGTTATATGTGTATCCTAGAAGTACATATTTCCGAGTACGTAAGTCCTGAGCGTAACTGGGTAAGCTGGATATGAAGAAAGTGGGGCAGTTCATGGCTTGCCCAGTTCAGCTTGAAGAAGACACGCTTATTATAAACTAAACAACGTTGTTTTAATGATGTCAGAAAATGTAAACAACACGTCATTATACAAATACATCAGGAACAGAATAATTGAATAGCGATACCCAATACCCATAATAGCTGTAACAAGTTTACAAAAAGGTTTCTTGTTTGCATTCCCCCGAGACACGACATAGACAGAGATGGGAAAGAAATTGTCTAAACTTTATATGGGCTAAGAGGTCGCGAATGTTCCACAAGAATGTTTGTTTTATGTATAAAGGTGTGTTATATTCTTCATTGAATAAATATAATTATTATAACATTACCATCTTCTATTTTATTGTTTTGATATTTTAATAAATAATGTAGTGTATGTAAAGTGTTTGTAGAATAATGTAATAAAATCATCGATATACCAATAACATGCGTAGGAGTATCATGTTACCTGGGTTGTGAAGGTCAGCTAGGCAGTAGCTCCATGTAAAGTACTGGTATACAGCTGCATCAGGTGAGACAACCCCAACATAACAGGGACATGTTTTGTTGCTAGGCAGATGATGACGTATTACTAGCGTTTTGTCATCAAATGATTTGCCAAGATTATTGTTTCGAGTAATTTGAATGCGTGAATGCTAGCTGGGGTGATTCAAAATATTAGAAAAGAAGATTGCTACTATCCATCCCAAAGACATTATAGATGGAGAATTGAACCCACAACGGAAACATTTCATACCAAACTTCAAATGAACATTCAAAAACCCAGCGTCTCTCATTCCAAAGTACTTTTAGAAACAATAAAAACTCTACTAAGCTTCAGAATTCTCCGAAGTGCGATCGATGGCAACATTACAATGAATTATGATCGTAACCTTCTTCCCGTCTGTCATAATAACCACAAAATGGCGCGTTTATTATGCACAGACAATAAAACAATAAGGTGTGACCATTACTATAAGTGCGCCGTCTCCATTGGCTAATAACTGGGGAAATGGATTTTACTTAAGCGTTTGATAAAGTTGAGTGACCCAGTTTTGGTAGAATTGGCGCTGTTAAAAGTATTGGGAAATAAAATTGAATGGTTGCAGTTTTTTAGGGGTAGAATTTAAAGGGTGCTGGCATTTGAGGGGTTGGGAGGTACCTAAAAGAAAATCTCAGTTGGTCTTGAGGTATTTTGAATAGAGCTACTAACATGCGAAGCTTAACAGCTGTTTACTACACCGTATGATGGAAGTAAAGGGATTCCAGAATTGTACTTATACATACACTAGTCTGCATTTTGAGGATCTATTCTGCTCATCACGCTGAAGATCCTTATCAAATCTTCACCAAATTTCTATGAGACCAACTTAAAGTTATTATTAAAAAAAAAAAAAACATTGAAATCGGATCTCATATGGCGGAGACATTCAGTACTGTTTTGCCCCTTTTTGGATAAATTACCCCACCAATCGAAAATCTCTGACGACAAAATATATATATATAGTCGTATACCAAGTTTCCTCCAGATCGGTTGTTAAATACGAACTGTAGAGGAGAGACAGAGAGAGGACAAACTGACAGAAGAAAGTAATTTTTTTAGGCTTGAAGCAGAGACGCTTTGCTCGCTCGGTCAATAAGTGCTTATTAAAAACATGTATTTTAATCACGAGCATAAAAAGGTAGTAGTGACTAGATTTTTATCTTCAGGCTCTACTATTTCACTTCAACATTATTAATACTTTTAGTTTTATGTAGGTTCCTATGGAGAAAACAGGCAAGAAACTCCTCGGACTTTCTTTGAAATTAAAATATTGTTACAATATATTAGTTACATCATTTATATTGAAATTATACATGTGAGAATAATGTAGAAAGACGTGTACGTTAAAAACATCAGTTTAAAAAATATAAAACAACAAAAAGCAATGGAAAAATGTAAATAAATTAAAAGATATTATAGTTTATAGATACACGTAAGCTGATTTTCAGTATAAATTAATTACACAGAATTGTAGCCGAAACAAGCAGCAAATTAAAGTTTTAAATATGATTTTAGCAGGTATTCACGTACTCCGACAGGTTGCTTAAATGATGATATCCGCTTGACCTAAATGTTCAAGTCTGCTAACATTTTATGAGTGCGTCGATTTATACTTGGGTGGTCTGTGATTTTTGATACCGAGTAAATAAATTGTGTAAGTAGTTAATGCTATTAATCCAGAAACAATAATATAAGAACACGCGCGGAGCACAGTCAAATCAAAATAAAAATTGATACGGAAAGTGTTATAATTCAAGTACATCTGCGGCCTTGTGTATGGCATAACCCCATGAATTATATAAAAACAGATGCCTGGAAATATGGCGTGATGAAATCCGCACGATTTAAAAACACCCTTAGTATAGTTTAATAAAGGAGCATTTCTCAAATTTTTTGACCATAGCCATAATGTCGATATAAAAAAAAACATACAAGTTTTTCTAGTCGTCGCAAGCGCTACTGCGGAGCATGAGTTATGGGTTCGATTCCCAGGCCAGGCAAAGCGTTATTGGATCTCTCCATTTGGAATTTCTCAGTAGCGCCCTGGAGCAATGATGACCACCACCGTGACTAACGGGTTGTACAGTCATAAGCACTAATATGTAAACGCTTAGCAGAATTCAAAACCGACTTTTTCGTAGAAAAATTATTGCAACTTTGAGAAAAGATCTATTTCATAACAGTTTGGGTTCCAAAATACTATGTGCGTAGGAAAATAAAATTTCAATCAATATAGTTGAAGGAAATCACTTTTAAAAGTTGCTGAGTGTATACATATTGGTGCTCGTGACTGTACTTGTAGGTCGTAGATTCAAACCCAGAAAAGCACTTTGTGTAAATTATTTCATCACCACTGCTCTCAAAACGGCGAAGGAAAACATCGTGAGGAATCCAGCATGTCCTAGAACTATGAATCCGAAGACATGTGACACCTACCAACCTTTTGAGTTTGAGTTTGATAGGTACATATTATATTAAAAAGTCGTTGTTCTTTTCACGGATTTTGACGTGGTTTTCAACATTAATCTAGAGAATTTATTCCGTAAAGTTTATGTGTATAATACATTAATATTAAACTTAGGTAACCTATAAAAAATCAAAATCAAAATATTTTATTTCACTTAAGCCTGCCGGTGCACGGTTCCAATGGGTCGTTTCCTATGGAGAAGAGAAGAGCCGGCAGGAAATTCCACGGTAAACAGCGACATAGCAGTAAACAGCGACATAGCAGTAAACAGCGACATAGCAATGAAAACAATAATTGGAATTGTTTGCGTGATAAATGTTTCATGCAAAATATTATTGCAGGTATCAGTTCGAAAAACAAGAAAAAAAATTTAATACCCCAATTCCGAATATCGAAACGATATGAACACGAAACGGGAAAAATTCAAGGCGCTTTATTACATTCCGGAACCGTGCCGTATCTAATCTTTACCCCTCCTCGAACTTCCTTATCTGTTTTGTTAGAGTACTTACATGCCTACTTCGTTAACATCTGCATTACCGAATTCCTTTTTTACCGAGTCCTTTTTTTAACAAAGGACTTGTCCCAAATATCCTTTGGACCAAAGCCCAGTTTATTATTCGGAAATCGTAAATATAAAACGCAGTTGCGTCGTAAATCGGGACGATTAACTGCCGGATCAATTTTCGGTCAACGAAATGAAAAATATTTTACACAGAGTCAGAGTATCGGATTATTCAAATTAACTTTATTATTGATGGAAGTCGGCGTTATAATGGGAAAGTCAATGATATCCTTTTTTGACATAAAGTGATGTACTTACCTCATTTCATGCTTTTTATTCAGTGATGCCCGGAAAATTGCAGGTCATGAATTTTAAGTCTGCATGAATTTTTTCCTCCTAATGTTGTTAATTTTTATGTAAGTGGTGTTTTATGCAGTGTAGATAATGAAGGTAATATCTTGAAAGAACAATAGCAGTGGCGTTTGAACGGCCATATTGGATGTCAATGATGGTGAAGCTAAAAATGTATGATGATAGCGCGAAGCTTAAACTTTATGTACCTTATTAATATAAACGTTATTCAAGTTAAGTAGTGATTAGCGTCTGTTAGCAATATATAGCATCCCGGGTCATCGGCGCGTTGTGTTCCACACGCGCCTCAAAGAGATGTCAGCACCAACTGATAGAGTCCAATAGGGCCAATGCCTGCCAGGGTTGCGAGTTAGTCCGAAAGGGATATCGTGGCCCTGGCACACAGGCATCTGAAAGAACACTGGTGGGTTTTATTCAGTAAAAGTCTGACACCCCTCCCGCTCCGCCCAGAGCGGGAGAAGTTATTTGATAATTTCACAACCAAAAATAAAAACCATATTATATCATTGACTTTACAACGTCTGTTATCTTTAAGCAACGTTTACAAATAAGAGGGTTAGTTATTAGCCAATTATATAAGCCAATTACGTCAAAAAACTATTCACAGTACGCATGTCCCGCATAAGAAAATAAAACATCTGAAACAACTTTAAAAATTACCGAAAAATGGAACGAACGACCAGTGCTTTCAATCATCCCAACTCCCGGAAAAACATGGCCACAAATTGACTATCGTAATTGGCATTGTTTCCTAGCCTATTTATTGATTCTATTGGAGAAGCTTCGGTATACCGAAACAGGAATAGATTCGGGTGATCGTTGTCCAATCGGACGTGCCTTGGGTGACTGATAAATGCTGGACTGGGTTTGGCAGGGAATAACTTAGATCCCGTTGATCGATTTTCGTGTGCTGTTACCGGGATTTCGAGACAAGTGCAGTGACTGCAAATGGTATTGTTGCGTTGGTGGGATAAAATGTTCAACACAAATAAAAAGATACTTGTTCATAGCAATCACTTGTTTCTAAAAACATCAACAACATATAATACATCTAAATAGGGATTGTTAATGGCACACGGACAATTGATGGCAAATCCTTGAATTTCGTGAGATACTTAGAACAACTAACATCATACTGCGATCGCCAAACCGCCCGCCAAGCGTGGCGATTATGGCAAACCGGGGGGGGCTATGTCCAACAGTGGACGTCTTTCGGCTGAAATGATGATAACGATGATGATTTAGAACAAAAGCGACATCACTATAATCCCTAACATGTTTGATTTGTTTCTTCGATTTATTTTTGTACTAGCTTTTGCCCGCGGCTTCTCTCGAGTTAATTTAGAATTTGACAATCATTTCGGGTTGTAATTTGATTTAATGTGCTATTAAATACATCCCATAATCGAAAGACACGTGGCGCCATCTATTATCATAAGAAAGTTATTGTTGTTTTCCTCGGGAACAGTACTTTTGTTCGGGATGAAAGGTACCTTATGTCCGTTTCTGTACACCTGACAACGTATATGCCAAATTTCAGGATGATCGGTTTAGTGGTTTAGGCGTGAAAAGGTAACAAACAAACAAACAAACTTACTTTCGCATTTATAATATTAGTTATTATTAGGATTAGTGTAACGACCCTAAAAGGAAAAATCCTTGTCAGTCATTTCGGATGTCGCAGGAGTAGATCAAATAATCAAAAGCATGCAAACACGATTACTTAAGGCCGGCGCTCACTGCCGGCACGGCACGGGATGGCATGGCAAAGGATTTTATTACCAATCAATTTATTTTGAATCTTATTTTAATGAGTTTAGAGTTCATGTTACTTTATTTCAATACCACGATTCCACGACGTGCCGCGGGATGCTGTGGCATGACGCGACCCGCCCCGGCATGCCGCGGGATGCTGCGGTATGACGAGTCATGCCGTTTCATTCCACGGGTTGCTGCGGCACACCATTGCATCTCGCGAGACGTATTGTGGTCACTTTGTGTCGAGGAATTATGATTGCTAAGCTAGCAGAGTGGCTGGGCTTTCAGCAGAATACCACGGGATGCCACGGCACGCCGCGGCATGCCGGATCACAACCTGCCATGCCACGGCATGCTACGGAACGCCGCGGGATGCCGCAGCAAAATATGTCGTGCCATGCCGGCAGTTAGTGCTAAAAGTGTTAGTGCCCTTAGGAGTAAACAAATGAAGACAGTAGCTTACTGTTCTGCATATTTGATGACGTCGAATTTATTAAAATAATGATAAAACTTTAATTATCGTTTCACCTTCAAATGTATGCGCTTAGAGCTCTTAATAAACACGAACTTATAATGAAAGCAGCTAGCAACGACATTGTATTAGCACACGTTCAGCTAACTAAGTTCTAGGCAGCCACGTTAGCTACTTGCCAACCTATTTCAGTAATATTAACTTCATGTATTAGTTCCCTTGGCGGGGAATATAATTAAAATATTATAATTAATACCACCGTGTGTTCTCGGTTACGAATATAATTATCCCTTTCGTTAGTTGGTCCAGGGGGGTAATAGCGTAACACACTATCCGTAACACACTATCAGTAACAGTGGGTTTCACTTTGACAGTACAACAATATTCATTGTTTTATTAACTTTGTTGAGCAGACTTAAATTATTGTAGTATTAGTTATAATAGCATGTATAATATCTGTATTTCTATAGCAGGACGGTTAGCACGTTTACTCACAGGCGCACCAGTAGTTCTCGGTACACTTCACGTCTAGCTTCCCGCCATTCTCGTCTGAGTGACAGTTGACATAAGTGACAGCTTCCTGACACTTGTATGTGAGACAGTGTTTACATAATATCTATTAAATAGATTTGTAAAGAGGTTTGTAAAGATTGTTTTTTCATGTGTATTCTGTGGAAAATGTTGTTGGCTACACATTTGGCCGCATATTTTTTGTATTTTTTCCTACAAAATGTGTTTGGTATCACTGTTTGTTTTCCCTAATAAATAAAATATTATATAATAATTTTTTCGAACTTATGATGCAATGGATTAGCAATATACTTAAAAAAAACAGATTGTGATTAATAGTGTATGTAATTATGGTACAGGGGGCAGCGGTGTTTTGTGTGTGATCTGATCAGTTACCACGTAGTTGGGTATTTTTAGGATTCTATCGACTTTACGCACTACTATTTGCTGTCGTTTTATTAATGACAACGAATTGCAAAATTATGTTATTTGTTGTTTTTTAATAACATAAAAGAAAGAAAGAGAAACTGTTTATTCTGCACAATCAAAACGCTCATTCCAAAAATATTAACATAGTTGCCAAAAGCCTCGTATTCAAACAATGAAAGTTTTACAATCTTGTCCACTGCTTGATGTCAGGGCCAGGGACCAAAGACAATTTACATTGCGTGATTACTATGTGTTGCGACCGGGGACTTCTTGGCGGGAAAGTGAAGCGTCATGTTCAGCAGTTTGTTTAATTTTCCAAAAGGACGATGGGAACTGTACCCTAATTGCGTAACACAGTTTGAATCGGAATCGGAATGAGTTTGAAGTATATTGCTAATCCATTGCTTCTTAAGTTAGAAAATTCTGTCTGCTCAACAACTTAAATAACGCAATGAATTTTGTTGAACTGTCAAATTGAAACCGATTCCTACTGATAGTGTGTTACGCAATTAGGGCGCTGGCGTCCCCAAAATTGAAACTTAGTCAACAGACTTGAGACATATTTCATTTAAAAGGGCTTGGCTTACTGATTATTCTTTACTATGGCGACGACTATCAAAAGCATGGGGTTCCCAGGGAAAAGAAGGAAATGTAATGGTACTACTGTAGAACAAAATATGTTTGATTATGAAAAAATAAGTGAAAATCGTATTGGTTTTTACTTAAGATACTTCATATTGTATTTATTTTCCATGACAACATATTAACGCTTTTATACCCCATAGGTGTAGGTAGATAATGTGTACCTACCCAGCGTAGCTACAACACGATATCAAAACTTAGTCAACATACTTGAGACGTATCTCGTTTAAAAGGTCCTGGCTTACTAATCATTCTTTACTATGGCGACGACCATCAAAAGCATGGGGCTTCCAGGGAAAAGAAGGAAATGTAATGGTACTACTGTAGTACAAAATATGTTTGATTATGAAAAAATATGTGAAAATCGTATTGGTTTTTACTTAAGATACTTCATATTGTATTTATTTTCCATGACAACATATTAACGCTTTTATACCCCTTAGGTGTAGGTAGATAATGTGTACCTACCCAGCGTAGCTACAACACGATATCAAAACTTAGTCAACATACTTGAGACGTATCTCGTTTAAAAGGTCCTGGCTTACTAATCATTCTTTACTATGGCGACGACCATCAAAAGCATGGGGCTTCCAGGGAAAAGAAGGAAATGTAATGGTACTACTGTAGTACAAAATATGTTTGATTATGAAAAAATATGTGAAAATCGTATTGGTTTTTACTTAAGATACTTCATATTGTATTTATTTTCCATGACAACATATTAACGCTTTTATACCCCTTAGGTGTAGGTAGATAATGTGTACCTACCCAGCGTAGCTACAACACGATATCAAAACTTAGTCAACATACTTGAGACGTATCTCGTTTAAAAGGTCCTGGCTTACTAATCATTCTTTACTATGGCGACGACCATCAAAAGCATGGGGCTTCCAGGGAAAAGAAGGAAATGTAATGGTACTACTGTAGTACAAAATATGTTTGATTATGAAAAAATAAGTGAAAATCGTATTGGTTTTTACTTAAGATACTTCATATTGTATTTATTTTCCATGACAACATATTAACGCTTTTATACCCCTTAGGTGTAGGTAGATAATGTGTACCTACCCAGCGTAGCTACAACACGATATCAAAACTTAGTCAACATACTTGAGACGTATCTCGTTTAAAAGGTCCTGGCTTACTAATCATTCTTTACTATGGCGACGACCATCAAAAGCATGGGGCTTCCAGGGAAAAGGAGATGTAATGGTACTACTGTAGTACAAAATATGTTTGATTATGAAAAAATAAGTGAAAATCGTATTGGTTTTTACTGATACTTCATATTGTATTTATTTTCCATGACAACATATTAACGCTTTTATACCCCTTAGGTGTAGGTAGATAATGTGTACCTACCCAGCGTAGCTACAACACGATATCAAAACTTAGTCAACATACTTGAGACGTATCTCGTTTAAATGGTCCTGGCTTACTGATCATTTTTTACTATAGTGACGACCGTCTATTGTATGGGGATTTAAAGGAAAATAATAAAATGTGGTCATATTCTGTAGTAAGTAGTTCAATTTTTTATAATCACACAATAAGTGTGATTATAAAAAATTGAAAATCGAATCTTATTTTACTTTATTTCATAATATGAAGTTTATTTAACATGACATAACAATACATCTCTGCCTACACTTGCGAGGAATACAGGCGCTATTAAGTCCACTTTGAATAAATTCAAATCAAATCAAATCAAAAATATTTTTATTTCACATAACATGGGCACTTATGAAACCGCCAATTCATTCCAATTAGTTGTTTCCTATGGAGAAGAGCCGGCAAGAAGCTCCACGGTTACTCTTTAAAAAAAAAAAAATGTCTTCGCGTGTATTGTCATGTTGTGTGTTTTGTGTGTGTTTGTCTTGATGTATTTTACAATGTTTTCAAATTACAGTGTTAATAGGTATGAGAGGACAGCGTAGGCCCGTTAAAAGTACCAGGTACTTAACAAAATAGAAAATGGTCTACATATCTACAGTCTATTAAATAAATATAGTTATATCTCCCTATTACATGGGACTAGAACATAACTGGCAAAATGTGGGTGTACTATAGGTTCACCTCTGGCTATCTCTTGGGAAAAAAAGGCGTGATGTTATGTTGTGTGTGCGTTATAAGTATGATGTCACTGGTGAAATATGAATTTTCTTTTTCAATAGCAGAATAAGTTTGTTTGTTGTCCTATAAAATAGAGCCGTACCTCTGTCTACCACTAAGTGGATATAGGCGTTATGTTATGTATGACTAAACTTAATATCACTAATAAATATAAGTTGAGACTTTTCGGATATCTCTTCCATTGTGAAGGAAAATAAAAGCAAGTATACTTATAATTATAGCCTAGAAGTGTACTTTTGCCTACCCCTCGGGGCAATACTGGTGTGATGTTTTATATTTCATGTCTATGCGGGGGAGAATCATTAAATATCTAACTTGCGAAAAGTCTGATTGTCATATACATCTCTGTCCATCCGTTAGAGAATTACAGGCGTAATAATGTTATGTTTTAAGTTTCATATATTGGTTACCAATCATTTAGTTAGACTTCCTTCATTTTTACGAGAAATTAAAAGCAGTACCGACCTATGTAATTATGTCGCTTACTACTTACATAGAGGTGTACTTACCTCTGCCTACCCCTCCGGGCAACAACGGTGTGACGTAATATCGGTGTGATGTTATGTATTCCACCTCTATGTGGGAAACCATTAAACACCTATCTTGCGATAAGTCTGGCTGTCATATACCCTTCCGTTAGAAGATTACGAGCGTAATGATAATGTTATGTTTTAAGTTTAATATAATATAATATTAAACTTAAAACATAACATATCATTACGCTAAAAACACCTAACATGGCGCTGCGGAACCGCCTTTAGTTAGCAAGCAATGTGTTTGATTTCTTTCATTTTGACGAAAAATACTATACAGTACCAGTACCTACATATATTATGTAGCTACCTAATAGAGAAGTGCACCCGTGCCTACCCCTACGAGAAATAATATTGTGATGTCATGTAAGTAAAATGATCATCGCGACATATAACATAAATTGCGATATGTGGATGTTCCACGCACTTCAGCCTACTCCTTCGTGAAATATAGGCGTGATGTTTTATTGTTTTATGTTCCATATTATATAAGTCGGCAATTATTATGCTTTATCTCTATTATTGCGATGAAAAATAGAAAACAATCATCTATATTTTCGTTAGATAAATGAAACTGATAGATGATTTTTTCGGGAAACCCCATATATTTAAGTCTTGAAACAAATGGTTTATTATTTTATAGGCCGTAACAAAAAATATGAGACAAAAATCAAGTCTGTTGGATCAAAAAAAAAGTGGGGACGGAGTCTATAGTAGATTGCCCATCGTCCTTTGTGTTTAGCCGAATATTAATGTGTAATAATGGTGGATTATTAACCATTAAGTGTTTGTGAACGTGCATTAGTGTAGGCAAATGAAACAAAACAGTGCAACTTCGCTTCAAGTTCTCTCAAGAAGTCCGCGTGAGGTCTCAGTAAAGTGCCACATCTTTACTGAAACTCAAGGGGAGTGAGCGGGGATATCATCATCATCCATTTATAATCCATTTCATCAATACTATACAAGAACTAAAACGTGACATTGGCTAAATGCACAAACCGTGCGAAGCCAGAAGGAATAAAAAAAAAAAAAAATGTGTTGCGACCAATAATATTTTTAATAAAATATCATTGGTTGCGACACTGACAAATGACAACAAACAAACAATCTAAACAAAAACAAAATGCTGATTGCAGAGGGCAAAGTATCTACTTTTTTTACTCGCTGAGGGTCGACCCCGGGACCTCTGGGTTAAAACGGGAACCCTATTACTACGGTTCCGCCGTCTGTCTGTCTGTCTGTTGATCTGTTTGTCTGTCTGTCTGTCCGTCTGTCACCAGGCTGTATCTCATGAACCATGCTAGTTAAACAGTTAAAATTTTCACAGATGCTGTATTGCTGTTGCCGCTATAGCAACAAATACTATAAACCAGAATAAAATAAATATTTAAGGGGACTCCCATACAACAAACGTGATTTTTTTGCCGTTTTTATAGATAATGGTACGGAACCCTTCGTGCGCGAGTCCGACTCGCACTTGGCCGGTTAATTCTTTATAAGCTAAGCTGTTTTTTCTTTCAGGTACAAATTTGCTGAAATGTCACGTGAATATAACATAAATAAACCTTTCTTTAACTTGTCAAAATATAACAGGCCCATTTTGACATATAACTGGAATCGATTTATCGTGAGTATCAAGTACCGAGTCGGTACTCGCACTTTACAAAACTGTTTCGACAAATGGGCGTCGAAGCGAAAATGGTCCAGTTCTCGGCATTTAGTTTCCTAGATACGAGTAGACGCAGTTTTGTAATGTTGGGTAAAAAAATTGCATTTCACGATTTTAGTTAATTATTAATTAATGTTCACATAACTACAAGTTCATAAAGTAAATGACTTTAAATGATGTTTCTAAGTACCAGAAATTTTAAGAGAACATTTACTAAAAAGGTGTTCAAACTTTGAAAATCAATCAATCAATCAACTCAGCCTATAGCAGTCCACTGCTGGACTGCCTCTCCCAGGCTGCGCCACAACACCCTGTCCTCCGCCTTCCGCATCCAGTCTGTCCCAGCCACATTTTTAAGGTCGTCGGTCCATCTAGCTGGGGGGCGTCCCACACTACGCCACTTCTAACATAGAAAATGGTTATTCTCAAATCAAGCTTTTTCAACGTCTCAAAATCAAAGGTCTGATAAAAAAAAAATGCGTTTTTGAATATTTTTTTAATCCTTATTAACAATTGACTAATGAATTAATTATTACTATTCGCAACTACTACTCGACCCTTTTAGCTTGGACGCCCACATTAATGTACCTAGGTAAATTTATTTCAACGTGTGTTAGACTTTACCTGAATAAAGACAAAAGAAAACTGTCAACCAATCATAAAATATGTCACTCCAATTTACGTTAATTCAGCGATTAAATAGTACCAGGACTACAGGAGTGCACAGGTGTAGCCCGTAGTTTTTACAGGCATTAACGACAACGTTTTAATGTTATGTCATTCGACCTACGTCAACTCGGGGATTATATTTTGGCAGCCTGTCGACCTACCGTGGGCTGACGTAATCCACGTTCCATTCGTGGGCATAGATTTTTAAGCCGATCCGAGTCTGCGTAGATATCTTTTTTGGTGAAGATACCTATGTAGAAATCCCCCTCATATAATTTTTCTACATGAATAATAATATATATCGTCTTTGTATCGCGTCACGTGTCGCGCCGGTATGTAGAAGCCTTTAGGGTTCCGTACGTCCTGATAAAAACCAGAACCCATATAGGCTCACTCGTCTGTCCATCCGTCTGTCACAGCCAATTGGCTCCGAATCTCCATTAGATCGATTATGTTCTTTGGTATGTATATATGAATTTCTGTGACCCAAACACGGATGTGTAACTTAATGAATTTTTAATATAGGGGTCACTTTGGGGGAAAAAAAAGCATGGTCGCGCCCGCGATATCACGCGAGTCAGTACGAGCGTTTCATGGCTCTCCACCCTCACCACGGGAGTTCAACTCACAATTGTCCGTTTTTTAGGGTTCCGTACCAAAATGGTAAAAAGGAACCCTTATGGTGAGACTAAGTCTGTCTGTCTGTCACACCTCAATATCTCAAGAACTACTAATGCTATCAACTTGAAATTTAGAATAATTTTAGATGACGTTTGCCCAACTATTTTGCAAACAAGAAAGAAATTAAAAAAATATATCTTTTTTGCAAAAGGGACTGAAAGGGGGTCTAAAAATTTTAAGTGAGGCTACTAAGGCATGTGGGGTATCATATGAAAGAACGCTGTTTGAACATTCCCAAACATTTTTTATTTTTGGCAGCATAGTTTCCGACTTTTGATGAAAAATATAAAAAAAAATACCGTTATCTCCGAAGTTTGCAGAGATAAAAATCTGAAATAATTCTATGTGATAGAAGTGTGTGTAAAGATTACAGGAAAAATAAAACAATGTCTCTAAATAGCACAGTTTTTCAGAAATCATCAACATCATAAATATATACGTATCGGAACCCTCGGTGCGCGAGTCCGACTCGCGCTTGACCGGTTTTTTTAGTCTAGCTTTTGCCCGCGGCTTCCCCCACATGGAGGACGTAAAGTATCCCACGGAAATGTACTACCGGGATAATAAATATCCTAAATATGTATCTTATCACATCTAGGAGTAACCCAGCAGGGTAGTTGCGTAACAGACATAATATATGATGCCAACTAAACGCATTGCCTTTTATTTGGACAGTTCAGCTATATTAATTGCGTTATTTACGTTGAAGACCAGACGATTTTTTAACCGACTGCGGTGAAACCAAAAAAGGAGGGTTATGTGTTTGACCTGTGTGTATGTGGGTATGTCCGTCCCTATGTTCCCTCGTAACTAATAAACGGTTGAAGCGATTTTAAGGAATGATATGTCGTTAGATTCGTCTTTATTGTGCAAGTGACACTGGGTATATTAAAATAAACTATAATTTTAATATACCCAGTCAGATCTTCTTAAATTTAACAATAAAAACCCCTCTGACTGAATGAAATTGTTTATATCCTTAAGCTGTATTTGATACGTAATCATTGCTTTAACGATGTTAATAATTATGTGAACGCATAATTATTAACATCGTTAAAGCAATGAAGCGGTTTTAATGCAGCAAAAATATTTTACATCAGTAAATCTAAATAGACATTATTTAATTAAACGTAGTTTTCTGTTCGAACAAATAAACGCAACAAAGACTTTTGAAAGACAAAAATTATTTTCAACTAAATATCGAAATATTCTAGCGATATTTCAAAAACTTTTGTTTGCAATTCCTAAGCTATCGAATTAGATAATGCAAATGCCATTGACAGAACTTAAACACAAAATATTAGAACTAAATCAAAATTTCTATCTATCTTAAATACAATCAGCAGTCAAGCAGAAACGATTCATCAAATCGAGTTCCAGACTAATCGATCCTTCGTCCATAATCGATATAATGGGCAAAATTCTATCGTTCACGCCAACATCTTAATTCTCGACAATGGATGGACGAACAAAAGATTCCAATGTGAAATATCGTCCAGGCCTATTGTCCGATAGCTTGATATATCGACTCCTATCCGATTCGACGGTCGGCAGACACCAGTTTTACATAGGGATGACTTATGGTTCGTTCACAGCTAACGCCTCTGTGGCTTGATGTTTAAGCACCTCTACTGATACTTTTTGACCTACTTCGGAAGATTTGATTGATAGATGTTCTGATTTGATTACTGGAGCCGATTTTGATATCTTTATTGATTGATACTGAAATAGATTAAAGATGGAACGTCTGCTGAAGTAATGAATCGATTATTTTATTATTCTTTGTGGAAAACGATGGAAGTAAGGAGGAATTTTATGAATTTGGAAATAGATATAGAGTAATTAAGCAAGGCGTTTTAGTATAATATTACTCTTTGTTTCCAGATTAATGCATGAAGCATTTCCGAGCATGAAGAATTTGGTTAAGGTGAAAACTGAAAGAGTAGAAGTGCAAAATAATTATTGTCGAAGCAAAAAAAATACTTAACCTTTCGTTTCAATCTGTCACAAAATAAATATTGTCAATTAATTCCATACATACAAAATTCATACAAAAGAACAACAAAATTTTGTGCAAAAAATTGTGTATCATAAACTTTTTTTACGAAAAATTTCAATAATTTCGTTTGCGAAGAACGATCATGTTATCACGATTATTATAGGTAATTATAATGTTGCTAAAAAAAAGGTATGTTGGTACACACAGCTACACATCAAGCTATACACTTCAAGTATACGCTGACCTCTCATTGTACGGAAATCTTATACAATGCGAGATCAGCTTATACTGGAAATTTATTGCTTGATGTGTAATCGTCTGTACCACGCAAATAATATCGAATATCATAATTGATTTTGGAATGTCTAAAAGTCTTACAAATGCCTGCGTATATTAAGTTACAAAAGTACTCTAAGTACCAATTTTATTTTATTTAGACGCTTAGTTCAGAAATATGTTTAATAACTTGAGTTTTCTGTATTACTCGTATCTACCGTGATTCTTTATTAAGGTTATTTGAGATCTTATTATATCACTTTCTTCAACCTTTCTCTTTGTATATTATTTTCAGTAATTGTTTTCTTTATTCCAAGAATAAAAACAAACAATTCTATTTTCAGCCCGTTGCCTATTTTTCTGTTACTTCGATCAGTTATTATTATTAAAAGTATGTTTGTAGATAACAATGCTTTACGAATGCAAAAGGTAAGGCTTTCCTAAAACATATTACACCATTTAGTAACTATGTTCTTCGGATACTAATGCGCACAAGTTTATACAGTAGCCATTGTTATTCCATCTTCCCACCTCTTTAACATCAACACCAAATTGTATTAAGACCTTGAGTAGTTAGCTTGCGTGTTCGATACTGAGCTCACGCAACGCGTCGTACGTTCAGCCAGTAATAGGACTCGCCCATCAAGGAGCGCTGTCCCCAATTTGACGAATTATTAATTTATTATACACAAAACAAGAGCTATTTTTATAAAACGCGTATACTAAACGATCAATAATTAAATTATCTTTAAATTGGTGAAGGTTTTAGAAAAATACGCTTGGTAGATTTTGCGCCATTCTCAGTTTTTTATCCGCGTTAGACATAACTTTACAAATTAATTTCACTATGTAATATAAACATAATCTGAAATATTCACATATTAAGTTATTGAAAAAATGCTCTAATTTATCATATATTTTCTTCAAATCATTAACACTATTCGGTTAGACGTGATCTTCAGTATAAAATCATTAAAAGTCGGTTATCGTCCCCTTAATAACTCAGCTTTGAGATCTTCGTTCCGGGCACACTCCACCATGATGTGAAGAACGTCTTCCAGTTTTCCACACTCTGTACAGTTGGGGGAAGGAACTTTTTTCATTAAAGATGCGAACTTGTTTAAGGGGATATGTCCAGAACGAAGTCTGAGAGCTGTCACAATTTCTGTTCTGCCCATAAAACTTGAATCGAACCATGGCGATTTCCATGGTTGTCCTTGTATGGTTTTATACCACTCACCCTTCTCCACAGACCTCCGATCAAAGTGTTCCCTCCACTTTAAAAAACAAAGTTATGTGCACTACTTATAAATACTTAAAACAAGAAACACGTAAAGAAGATGGGTAAGTAATATTTGATATAATTACAAAATCTCTAATATTTACAAGATATAACAACTGAATCTATATTTTTTTTTGATATCCCATAACTCTAGGGTATGATTGAGGCCATATCAAAGAATCAACTGGCATAATTATGAGTTATGTTCCAATCCTTCGTTATTTTTTTTTTTCATTTTTCATACAAAATAATTCGGCAAAGTCACGATTATTAATGTAAAACACCCTTACGTGAAATATGACAACGTCGACAAGGTTGCTTTCCCTTCACTAGCTGCCGCCGGGAAGCCCCGATACCAACATACCTACATATTTTTACACTACTGCGAAGTTTGGCAACCTCGCAAAAGTAAAGATTCGTCATACTGGTGACAATTTTTGACCTAATTTAATTATGATTGATGATATCTCCGAAACGATGCATTTTTGGACCACCTATTCTAGGAGTTTTAGTATTATTTTTACCTACAGAATATAACCCTAGAGTTATGGGATATCAAAAAAAACAGGTTGTATAATAAACGATTGATATAATTTTAAAGCAACTAATTTTTATAAGCATATCATACATTGAATATGAAATCGTTTGATATACCACTCAAAAGACATAAAACCTTCTAATATGATAAAACGTGCAAGCAAGCATGCAGCAAGCATGCAACATGCTGCAGGCATGTTTTCTCTCACGGCTCCAGCGCTGCAGGGCTCCAGCGGTCCCATGCGAGCTTATCGTCACAGATGTGTTTCACGATCACCACCGAGGCTTCGGCTTGCGTTGAAACCACCTGCTCCTCACCTCGCGGGCCGCCTCACCCCTACGAGCCTACGCGATTTTAAATAACACTCTAGGGGTAGGGTAGACAAGACTACGTGGAGTCGGTTTTGCTGCAATTCGTTTCTGTCACGCCGCTCCCGCAGCACGCTCAATCAAATTAATCGCAATATTATATATTTTAAACGATAGGCCTAATGATTTTCTATTAAATAAACGTTATATCCAATAACGATAAACGAAATAAGTTTTAGAATAAATAAATGTTATATCCAAAGAAATTATATCAACAGTTGGTATAACTCACGTTGATTATATCTTATGAACGATAATAAAATGAAATTAGACCAAATGAGTTTATACGTTATGAGACGCACCCAAAGAAGATTATCATGGAAAAAGAGCAATCAAATTCGTACATTACTTACCATATACTTCTTACATTACTGGATGACAAGCCATTATATTTTTATTGCCAACAGATATTTTTCGAGGTTTTTCTTTTATTTCCTGATCAGCATAAAAATCGCTTTTATTACGTGAATAAAATTAGGTCAAAGGACGTTTTTAGGGTTTCGTATCTCAAAAGAAAAAAAACAGAACCCATACGGGATCACTTCCTTGTTCGTCTGTCTGTCAGTCTGTCAAGGCCCTTTTTCTCAAGAACGCATGGAGGAGGTATCAAGTTGAAATTAATATCAGATATGGATATTATGATATATCCCTTGGAGCTCTAAAAAAATCAAGCTTCTGAATCAACGTAATAAAAAAAACATGCGGGGCAGTCTTTGGGGACTGCCGATAGAAGTGCAAACAGTACCTATACATATATATCTCATGGAAAGCGTTCGGTGACGATGACGCGAGTTCCATGATTTTTGTTCACCCAAAAAGAGCTCAAGACGCCTAAAGAAGTGTTCACTTCAAAAATACGGTGATTTTTGCGACATATTTTGATACTCGGAAGTAAATCAAAACTTATAGGGTACTTCCCGTTGACTTAGAATCTTGAAATTTGCCAAGAAGCAAAGTCTTACAGCACAAGTAAAGGAAAATGTCCGAAAATGGTTAATATTGTAGTTTTGTCACATAATAAAAAATGTGATCACAAAGTTACATTTTAAGTTGTAAAAGTGACCGTCGCGTACGTATAAAGATGTATGGGAGAACATTTTTTTTATTTTTTATTTGGGAAATTATCAAATTACTTCTCCCGCTCTGGGTGGAGCGGGAAGGCGTCAGACTTTTACTGACTAAAACCCATCCGTGTTCCTTCCGTTGCCTGTGTGCCAGGGCCACGATATCCCTTTCGGACAAACTCGCAAACCTGGCAATGTATGGGAGAACATGTGTTTCAACTACAATTATTTTAAGTTTTTTTTGGGATAAATTCATTCCCACTACGGAACCCTTCATTGTGCATGGTCCCACACGCACTTAGCCAGTTTTTTGTTTCAGTTATTTTCGAAATCTTATTCATGAAATCCTTTTAAATCCATTGCTCTAAAAAACTGTCTTACTCAGAAATGTCACTTAAAACTATCAAAAATAAACCATAATTCATCCTCATAATCTTTGCACAGAACATAACATCACGCTTGTAGTCCCCGAGGGGTTAGGCAGAGGTGCACCTATAGTGCAGCTACGGGCGAGCCTATTGCCATCAACCGGGCACAAATCCAGACTCTGGGCTGCTACTGACAAAGTTCTGGTGGAAAAACCCAATAACACTTTGCCCGACCCGGGAATCAAACCCCGGACCTCGTGCTCTGCAGTAGCGCTTGCGACCACTAGACCAACGAGGCAGTAATCTTTGCATTGTCAATACAATTAAAATGTTTTCAATCAGCGTTCTAATTTCATGAGTCTTAAATTTTTTAAAGATGGTTGTACGAGCCAATTCCATTAGAACATCTTAATGCGGATATACTATTGACAAGTTCCAATATTTACTCCATACACTTCCTCGATTTTATGCCCTCCCATCTGTGTGTGTTTTATCTACGTGATCCTCAATGCCGAGTTTAAGTGTCATAACACTGTTACTACATTCGAAGTCACGAACTGTTTTTGCTGAATTCTTAAGTAAATAGAAGCGGCCTTGTTTGCTTGCAATATTACCCCTACTAAGGAGATGAGGGTCTTTGTCTAAAATTATGTCTTTGACGTGTATTCTGGCTTAAGTGTCATAATAATGATTGAAGATAGGACTATCATTATTTAATTTTATGACAGCGTCATGAAAAATAATACTATTTTAAATCCCGTCTGTCGTGATTTTAACAATAAATTCTCTAAGTAAATTCACTTCTGCAATTTGTAGTTGGTACAGTTTCTCATCATTTTGACATGGAACGCTAAAACTGACACCCAGCTAAAGCCTAGCTCAGACAGATTTGAAATAAAAAGCTCAATTTTATTCAACAAACTTTTTACCAAATTGATCCCATAATGCAAGCACAGGCAGAAATATAAAGATATTAAGTCCACATTTCAGCCCAGGATTTAATGAAATACATAAATCATTCCCGGTTACAGAAAGTTATTTTTCATTTCGCGATATATTTTACATTATAGAACAAATAGTAGGAACAGAAGGCAGTTTGAAAACTGGTTCAAAGGGTTGTTTACAAAATGGAGATAGGTACAAAGAAAATATTTGATTTCGCGTTGGCTCTGCGTTGGTACGGGGCTGAAGGGCTCGATGGATTATGCATTACTTTACGTTCACGCGATAACTTTTTCAACTGACTTTTGTAGTAAAATGTCAAGGACAGAATATGAAGAGGAGAAATTTATGGGATAGTGTCTTTTCTTCGGATGTGATAGTTTATTGAAAATAGTTTGTCTATGACCGTCTTCTTTGCTTTTAAGGTAGATAGATAAAACATTTATTCAGGGCACACAAAATACATAGCACAACACACAATAGCACAAAAAAATAATAGATATCAACTTAAAAGAATTAAAAAAAGAAGAAGAACATACTTAAATAAATAGTGACACTATGACATTAATCAATATTATTAGGTGCGGTGTGCGTCTCAAGGTTGCACCAAATGGGAGTCCAGCTCAGCATGTGTCAGGTAGATATACCTGACGCTGATATTCTGCTGGATCCCTGATCGGCAGTGACATACGGACGTTGAGCAGACGAGATAAATTGGTGTTGTGACAAAGTGTTATGCGCGGAGTGAAATTAAGTAATTATACCCGCAACTTAAAATAAGTAATATACAGTACAGTTTTGCATTGGGAAACTTTCTTGTTCGTTAATGTGTTGATTGTGTTTTGATTATTTATAAAGTTATCTATGTATAATGTATAGGTGAACAATCTTATAATAATGGTGTAAGTGTGAATACAAATAAAATATTTAGCCAGTCTAAAATATGTTTACAATAAATAGATATAGGTAAATAGCCTGTGTATTACAACCATTATCACATAAAAGACAAGATAAAAAATCCACTAACTATTAAATTATTAAGTATTGCCCTGTTCACAGGTTTGCAATCACGAGTTACGCGCCAAGTAGTCAGAATTACACGGGAAGAACTCGCTTTTAGGTTCCGTCGTGCCGATTCTCGATCGAAACTTCGCCAGATACAAGGTGTAGTCAGTGGTAGCGTAGAGGTCGCTATGGCTGCATTTATTGAGACACAGAGGGCAGGATGAAAACGGTGAAGGAAAACATCGTAAGGAAACCGGCATGTCCTTGAAACAAAAATTCGAAGACATGTGACCTCTACCAATCCGCACTGGGCCCACGTGGTGGATTATGGTCCACTTCCGCTTGAACGGAGGAGGCCCGTGTTCCAGCAGTGGGAACATGATAGGCTGATTATGCTAGAGGGCAGGATAGCAAATGGGACATGAAATGACTGGATCATCGCAAAATGTGATCTTGATTGACTGATACGAGTACATCATTAGCCTAGATTTTTCCCAATTGTGTTGAGTTCGGCTTCCAGTCTAACCGCGTGTAGCTTAGTATCAGTATTTTACGGCTTAACGTGCTTTCCGAGGCACGAAAGGGTTCTTGATATGTAAAGATGGTCGCACTAAACAAGCACTTCCACACAATAGGCATAACGGACAGCCCTCTGTGCAGGGCTTGCATGGAGGCTGAAGAAACCGTTGCGCACGTGCTCTTTGAATGCATAGGCGTCACCCAGATCAGAACAGAAACCCTCGGGTCACCCAGATCCTTCACAGATATCTTAAGTAGACCAGGAGACCTAATCAGCTTCTGGAGGGAGGTGGGCTGGTTGCAATAAAGGCTTCTACATACCGGCGCGACATGACACAAAGGCCCCGCGTGTCTCGCGACGAGCGGTGCCTTTGAGTCGCGTCGCGTCGCGCGACATGTCGCGCTGGTATGTAGAAGCCTTAACCAATGACGGCCGCCATGGTCCACGCACAATGGTCCACATGAAGTACGGAAACCAAACCGCTAATATAGAACATATAAAGATGGTCACCCATCCACAGACCAACCGCGGCAAGCGTAGCATAACCTGATCGATCGACCCATGCGTCTGTTATTACTTAGTCACAAGCCCCACTTTTGATTGATTGATACATTAAAGGAAAACAATTTAATTATTTGCTTTCAGATTAATGTAATCTTGTTTAAATTAGTGGATCTTATTAGCCCAATTTGAAAGCCTCGTTCAACTTAATCTGTTGTCCCGTCAAATCTTGTGTCAAGTGATTTAATTGGTGTTGTTATTTGTGCCAACTAATTATAACAGCAACCCCCCCCCCCCTCCTTTTGGGGGAGGCCTATGTCCAGCGGTGGATGTCTTTCGGCTGGAATAATGATGATAATGAATTATAACAGTAAACGCTAAATGACATTTGACAGCAGAGTTACTGGTCAGAATCTTGGTCAGACTTTTGGAAAAAGGTGACAGTTTAAAAGGAATTTGAGGAGTATAAGGTATAGTATATCTATATATACAACGTATTTTTTTTGATATCCCATAACTCTAGGGTATGATTGAGGCCATATCAAAGAATCAACTGGCATATGAGTTATGTTCCAATCCTTCGTTATTTTTTTTTTTCATTTTTCATACAAAATTATTCGGCAAAGTCACGATTATTAATGTAAAATACCCTTACGTGAAATATTACATGTCGACAAGGTAGCTTTCCCTTCACTAGCTGCCGCCGGGAAGCCCCGATACCAACATACCTACATATTTTATTTTACTATTTATTTTACTACACTACTGCGAAGTTTGGCAACCTCGCAAAAGTAAAGATTCGTCATACTGGTGACAATTTTTGACCTAATTTAATTATGATTGATGATATCTCCGAAACGATGCATTTTTGGACCACCTATTCTAGGAGTTTTAGTATTATTTTTACCTACAAAATATAACCCTAGAGTTATGGGATATAAAAAAAAACAGGTTGTATATATATTATATCTGTTCAGGATTTAGTTGATAATACAGAGTGTTAGGTTAAATGAGAGACGTACCTATTTAAAGGCAGTACAAAAATATTAACAACTTTAATATGGGACGAAAAAAATCCATTGTTCGCACAAGGTGAAATATCTACAATAGCAAAAGTTGGTCCCATAGCAAAAGTTGTTTTGCCCTGTTGGTCTCGTGGTCGCAAGCGCGACTGCTGAGCGTGGGGTTCAGGGTTCGATTCTAAGGCCGGGCAAAGAGTTATCGGATTTTTCATTAGAGATTGCTCAGTAGCAGCCTGAAGTTGGACAGTTGGCGGTATGATACCCCCTTGCCTCGGAAAGCACGTAAAGCCGTCGGTCCTGCATCTTATATCTCCCCGATCATGTCGGATTGGCGCCACATTGGACTATGATAGTAAAGGAACAGAGAGTACACCTGTCGTTACATTCACACTTGTGCACTATACTATCTCCTACGTACCTGGCTAATATCCTTTGAAATTGGCCATCGTCACCGCAATCGGTCGGGAGGATTATTATTAAAAGCTGTTCATTTTCAAGAGTACCTTCAAGACTCAGATATATGCCAGTGACCTTGAGTGGTTAGCTTGCGTGTTCTGTACTGAGCTCACGCAACGCGTCGTACGTTCAGCCAGTAATAGGACTCGCCCATCAAGGAGCGCTGTCCCCAATTTGACGCATTATTAATATATTATACACAAAATAAAAGGTATTTTATTAAAACGCGTATATTAAAAAATCAATATTTAAATTATCTTTAAATTCGTGAAGGTTTCAGAAAAATACGCTTAGTAGATTTTGCGCCATTCTCAGTTTTTTATCCGCGTTAGTTATAACTTTACAATGTAATTTTTAACTTTGAATGTAAATGATGTAAAAAATGTAACTTTACAAATTATGTAATTTAAAAGTAATCTAAAATATTCTCATATTAAATTATTTAGAAAACGCTCTAATTTAACATATGTTTTTTTTTAATCATTAACACTACTCGTTTAGACGTGATTCTTCACTATAAAATCATTAAAAGTCGGTTATCATCGCCTTAAGTATGTCCCTCGTTTAATCTGACACTCTGTATAATCAATCACCCCTTAAAGTAAGTCCTCCGTTTAACCTAAACCTACATAAATGCTGAGACTAAAATAGACTTAGAGGTAAAGAAAATTGATTGTCATATTGAAACGCTATTTGTCATGTAGTTACCATGAGTAGGGTCACCATAAGAAAATGGATTACTGTCTTTATTGTGAATTTAGGCAATGAATAACCAACCTGTCAGTATTTATGAGCATCTCGTTTTACGCCTGTGGCTAAACTCGCTCGGACAAAATTGACCGTCCAAGAGACTGTGGCTTTATTTTTATAACTAAAGAAAAATATCCATTTCGGTTCTATACAAATAGAAAATGCCCATGAAGACCAAAATAACAATGGACTAAAACAAATAAGAGAAAATCTTTTGAGAAAAATACTTAAGTAACTTCAGTCGAAAACTAACTTAAGTCCATATAAAAGATTATAGTACCTGCCTCAAAACTAAGCATTGCCCAAATTGAAAATGGATGCTTAACTTGAACAACAAGTTTTAGCTTCTGTACGTCTTTAGGGGTTTATAAAATAAGTTCAAATTCAGGTCGAAAAGACAGAACATGATAAAACACTAAAGATTATGTAAGTAATAAGTACGACTACTTTCAATAAGCAAGTTATTACTTTTAGAACCTGCAACAAAAACAGAAGTTTGAAATCTCGATTTATCTGTTCAACGTCGTCATTCTGCTCCCTAATCCACGACATAATATATTTAATTCATACATTAGTAATAAATACTTTTTACTGTAAAAAAAGAAAAGAAAAATCTAGCAGTAAAATAACGTTCAAGAGCCCACTATGGGCCTAGAAAAAAGAATAACACTCTATTCAAAGTAATCCTTTCTTATCCTTAATAGCCCTCTGGCCTGAAGTACAGCCATAGAGTAAGAAAACTATACAGAAGCGAAATTCATGTGTCACGAAAGCATCCTTCAGGCCTGTTCACGGCCTCGTGCCATACGACTTGCGTGCGACGCGACCTGCACGCGCTCGCGGCCTTTTGGGTCTACTCCGAAGATTTTTTTTTTTTTTTAAATTTAATGATTCACAAATCGGGCAATACAATATTACTTAGATATACAAGACAAATTTAAAGAGACACATCACAATGCATGCCCTAAAATAGTGAACACAGCATCGCCTCAAAGAGACGTCAGCACCAATTGACGGGGTCCGAAAGGACCAATGCCTGCCAGGGTTACGAGTCTGTCCGAAAGGGATATCGTGGCTCTGGCACACAGGAATTTGAAGGAACACGGTGGGTTTTAGTCAGTAAAAGTCTGACACTCCTTCTCGCTCCGCCCAGAGCGGGAAAAGTTATTTGATGATTTCCCACCCAAAAAAAAAAAAAAAGCATGCGCAATGTATGAGCTAGTTCAAAGTAAATAACTATAAATAAGCTTATAAATAATATGCAGCCAATGCCATTGGACTAATTATTATTAGTCGAATGGTTGCACAGGCTCACCCTTATTTTAATAAAAAAAAAAAAAAAAAAAAAGGAAATGAGAAGTATCGGAAATTGTTCGGCCGTTTCCTGACTACGGCTAAGTAAGTCTGCAACAAACGACCGTCAAATAGATAAGTTAATGCCAAAAATGTCACTTGAAGTTAGTTCAGGATTCAGAGTCAACAAACGTAGCTTTGAAAGTGTAAAAACGGCCGAAAATTCGGCCGATACTTCGTATTATCGCTTCGGAGTAGTTTCCATCCGTTGTGCCGCAAGTCACGTTGCGCTGACTCGTGGCATACTCTAAACAAGTTCTTTCATTTGTGTCCTCCGCAGTCGCTGTCACAAGGCGCCTGTCGCTCGTGGCCACGGAGTTAATGCCTCAATGTTCGTGGCATTAACATAACTACAATATTATTTACATCAACAAAACTAACTTCAGTTACGTCTCAGCTCTAAAACATTCGCGTATGCCTACGGAATGTTCGTACGTTACTAATACGTAGCCCACACGCAACCAGCAGTTTGTCTGACCACTACTGAAGGGGCTGTTTTGTCCGTGTCACCAATCTGCTTTCCTTGTTCGGACGGTTTTTTTTTTTTAAACGTTGCCCCACACTAGGAATTTCTCCTCCCGGGTGTCACCACTGTGTGGATCGCCCGGAGGACACGGTGGAGCATCGGTGGAGGTCTGCCCGGCTTGGGCGGATCACCGCCGTGTCCTCACGGAGGCGATCGGCGGCGGTGATCTCTCGCGTCCGGCCCTGGTTCAGGCCATGGTTCGGAGCGAGAGTGCATGGGAGGCCGTCACCTCCTTCTGCGAAGCAGTAATGCTTGCGAAGGAGGAGGCGGAACGTGTGAGGGAGAGGCAAGGTTCGCGCCCTCGCGCCCCTAGTCGCCGCAGGAGACGCCCCGGGCGTCGGGAGTCGCAAGCCGATTTCCGGCCACCGTAGGCACGGGTCTGCGGACGGTGAGCGATGGGTAGCTCACCGTCCGATAAGGACCAGGCCCGGGTCGACGGTGCGTCGCATTCTACGCGCACCTCAAAGAGATGTCAGCACCAACTGACGGGGTCCGATAGGGCCAATGCCTGCCAGGGTTGCGAGTTTGTCCGAAAGGGATATCGTGGCCCTGGCACAAAGGCAAATGAAGGAATACGGGTGGGTTTTAGTCAGTAAAAGTCTGACACGCCCTCCCGCTCCGCCCAGAGCGGGAGAAGTTATTTGATAATTTCCCACCCCAAAAAAAAAAAAAAAAAAAGGAATTTCTCCTGTATCGTGGGCGCGTTTACAAACATTTAAACTCGCATACATAAACAGCCAGACCCGAAACAACTACTTGTAGGTCATACAAATATTTGTTCCGTGCGTGAATCGAACCCGCGACACGCAGCGCAGCAGTCAATCGCTTAACCACTGCGCCAACCGTGCCGTGCAGGTCGATCTGACGATGACTTCAGTAGCTCAGATTGGCCTCTGCATGTATGTTTTAAGAAACGTTCAAATCAATCAGGATTATATTATTATCGCTTTCACTGCACGAGAGCAGTATTTCTACAACATCGGCTCACGCACTAAGGAAAGAGTGTCGCTTCTTTCTTATTCTATGGCACGACACAAAGCCTATGGTTCTTGTATTCTGAGTTAAAGTTGTAACCTACTCTTGTTTTTCTCGTCTTTTTCATATAGTATATTAGAACTTATTAGCCATAATAATATGATGAATGTGATACAACGATTTACATGAAAATTCCTTTGCATATTAAAATATGTTGTAGCTAATATTCTTTGACTGTAATGCCTTTAAAATGTCAGGTTTCATTGCTTTAGGCTATGCGTGGCTGATAAACAAATGGATTATTGTTTTTGGTTCAATTAGTCAAACAGAGAAGAATTCTGTCAAAAAAAGGGAGGATCCTCCGTGTGCGAAAAGGGGTCATCATACTCATCATTTTGAACAACTTTTTCTATGGGACCAACCTTGCAATCACGAAAATAAAATCAACTGTTCCATACATTTTGTCGATTTAAGTGAACACAAATGTATGGAACAGCTGATTTTGTTTTCGCGATTTAAAGGTTGGTCCCATAGAAAAAATTGTTTAAAATGATTTAGTATAAATAAAAACTAATGTTGTATAATAATATGCTAGTTGCACGGTAAACTCTGCTTGTACGATGCAGGATTTTGCGTTACGTTAGTGTGACGCGTAGCGGCGATGTTGACGCTGCTACATGTTTAAGGAAAGAGATAGTGAGGAAAGAGATAGTCAAGCTGGTCAAGAAAATACTACCGCTAGTACTCTGTCTGAAGGCTAACCCTTACGGCTCGCGTACATGTAATCCGTCACTGACCCGAACTCGGGTGATCAAACCAAACATTTAGAAGAAAGAGAGTCATCGGATGATGTTGAAGATGAGGTTGAAGTAGTGTAGGGATTCACTTGCTTTTACATAATTATGTTAGGTTCGATCGGCTGAGTTCGGCTGACAACGTACGAGCATAGTTAGCCGACGACGGATTAGGTGTAAGTGTATTCGAGCCGTGACAGTATCTGTATCAATGGCAGCCAGTCCCCCTGGCCACAGACAACCTATGAAGTATGTCACAGCTACCGGCGACGCGGACGGCGCGGGCGGGGCGGCGCGACTTGCGGCGCGGTGAGCGTCGCGCGGTACGTGGCGGCGACGGACTGAGCGGTGTGCGCGTGAAACAAATATACTAGCGAGTATTGAGGCGGCCACAGCTCAGAGCGGCGCGCGCTGCGGCATCGGTGGACGTCTTCAGGCACCGCACGACTGAAACAAATAATTATATCTAATATTTACCTTCACGGCCTGCCCACAGTCTATGGTGGTTAACAGAGACTGTGGCCAGGCCGTAAAGGTAAATTAAAGTTGATTTTCAAATTGTTAAAAAAATATATAATTTACAGTGGAATCGAAATAGTCCTACTTATACTCCATTTGAAATAAGATTAGACATTTAAATAAATTTGTTTACAGTCCGTTCAATTGATTTTGACGTCTATTCCGTAGGCATAAGGATGACATTAAAAGCAAAAACGTGGTTACAATACCAACTGTTTATTATAGCTGCCATTTGTCATGCCACCAACGCAATAGAAGTCAAAATCGGTTGAACGGACTGTAAAAAAGGTTATTTAAAATGTCTAATCTTATTTCAAATGGAGTATAGATCATTTTAACGATAAACTCTATTAACAATCGCGTCAAAAATAAAGTCAATTTCAGAAAACCATGTCTTCAGGGGAATGCAGATATGATAACAATTTTATGTTTTTTTATTTGACTAGTATTCAATTCGCCAACAATTTTGCTATCAAACCTCAATTATTCGACAGTGTATATGATCCAACAATCATATTGAAACGTCAGAGGGTATTCAGTTTTGAAATTGATATTTGAAGCAAAAAGCATTCTGCATATCTATTGTGTGGGTGCTATCGTTGCAAAATTCTATTGAAATGGAACAGTCTGTTATACACAAAATGATGGGCTCGATTTCAAAATGGAAAAAAGCAAGCAAGCCTTACTGTAATCGCATAATTATTATTACCTTGGTAATAAGCATCTGAGCAATGACAGAAATGACCCCCTCTACTTACAATCTATATAATTACTTACTAATTCCGTGAGTCATTCATCATCATCATTTCAGCCGAAAGACGTCCACTGCTGGACATAGGCCTCCCCCAAAAGAAGAAGAGGGGGGGGTTGCCATACTCGTACGCTTGGCAGACGGGTTGGCGATCGCAAAATGGTGTTAAAATGCATATAGATCGCTGCTGCCCATTCTCTAGTAATATTAGTCGCCTTTTACGACACTTACGAAAAGAAATAGGATAGTGCTATTCTTTACGTCCGGCACCACACGGAACCTTTGGATTCCATAAGTACACTAATTATTTATTTATTAAGGCACTCCAACGACTAATTCACAAAAACACAGAGAACTTAATCTTATTTTAAAATGACTACAGTGAACTTATCACCTAAAGGTGTGCACAGCAATGCAATTGCAACAGCAATTACTGCAGCGGTAGAACGTCACCGTTCGTTAATAATAATAATTGTTATAACATTTATAGTGTATAAGAATTTTGTGGCCGTACACTGTTTCCCAAAATACAGGTTATAACCTAGGTTGAGAGGCAGGGTGTTAAAAGCTTTTGAACAGATTTTACAACAAAAATAATTATATGTTTAACTTTCTACCCATGATTGTTTTTGTAACTATCTGTATGTTTTTTTTTTTGATGAATAAACAAACAATTTCAATTTCAATGTTTATAAGTATGTGAACCTTTGTTAAGAGAGAAAAATAAAGATTACAAATAAAGATTACAGCACTTACATAAATTGCCTATCAGACATAAAGATGCATTCCACTAGCTTTTATAACAAGTCGCGCTCGCGCATTTAAAGGTAGTAAGCGAGTGCGACGGCAATACAATTGAGCGCGAGCGATAGAGTTATGTAATGAGGGGTCATTGTACAAAATTATTTCTGTTTCGCGACCGGACTTTAACAGTTATAGTGAACAAATTCTTGGTAAAATTTTCTCCTCTACAATATTCTTTGCTGGTACGCTTCCTACTTCAAATGGTTTTCTTGACGTCTGTCACTCGCCGGTATCTTGTTAGTCAGTGAAAGGATGAACTGCATGCAGATGAACTTTAACGTACAAATATAATATTTGCATTAAAAAAAATATGAATCCTATGTAATCCTAACTAATATTATAAATGCGAAAGTGAGTTTGTTTGTTTATTTGTTACGGTTTCACGCTAAAATGGCTCAACGGATATGGGTGAAATTTGGCACATGGGTAGACCATGACCTGGAAAAGGACATAAGCTACTTTTCATCCTGGATTGCAGACGAAGTCATGGGCAACAGCTAGTATTAATTACTTATTTATTTTCTTAAGCATTATTTACCCATAAGCAACCAAAGGTGGTGATGAGATTAGATGGCAGTTAATAATAATTAAATTTATTTATTCTTATTAGAATACATGATTTTAAACTTCAAAATAATATTTTTTTATTTCAGGATAACACTTTTTTTTACGGTTCACAAAACAATTTGCAAAGTAAAAATAGAAAATTCCAGAAATAAGGGTATCGTTGGTGTCTGTACTAATGAAAAAAATCATTGTATCACAAACACCAGCGGCAGCACCTTCCAAACTAGGTTACATTAAAAACAAACATTTTCGAACGTGCTACATGGTGAACTTGTAAAAAATATATAATACTTATAAAATAAACGGTAGAAGTAATGTAAAAAAAATAAGAAACAATAAAAAACAAATTCTATGAACTACGATTAAGCCTTATTATTTACATATAATTAATTATATTGAAATATTTGTGTGTGCACGAAAATGAGGAGCTCTGTTTGAAAGGAGATCATAATAAAAAATAAAAAAAAGATAACATAATAAATTATAAATAAAATTGATACACAAGTACATAAATAGGTTATAAAGAAAAGCATTTATTGGGACTCACAAAGATCACAAATTAAAATAAAACACTCATAGAAACATAAAAACAAAACAAAAAAAAAACAGTAAAAACGAAAATAAAAACAGAAAGTCCACGTCCAATCCAAGTTATAAACTTATGATACACACACATACTGACAATAGTATATTCCTATATTAATATAATATTGCCTTCTATAAAGCCTGCATTACTTTATTTCCACACAATTTAGTTCAAATGGGCTTTGAGATTATGTTTGGGCTCATTTTCTTTTAGATTGTTATAATAAACTTAATGGCACGTATTTGTGTCCAGACTTACTATTGCATAGAACGTAATAGTTTAGAATAACGAAAGGCTACTGACTTACGTTACTTAAAGCGATAACCGACTTTTAATGATTTTATACTGAAGATCACGTCTAAACGAGTAGTGTTAATAATTTGGAAAATATATATATCAAATTAGAGCATTTTCTCAATAACTAAATATGTAAATATTTTAGATAATATTTATATTAAATAATTAAATTAATTTTTAAAGTTATATCTAACGCGGATAAAAAACTGAGAATGGCGCAAAATCTACCAAGCGTGTTTTTCTGAAACCTTCACCAATTTAAAAGTAATTTAATTATTGATCTTTTAGTATACGCGTTTTATTAAAATAACTTTTGTTTTGTCTATAATAAATTAATAATGCGTCAAATTGCGGACAGCGCTCCTTGATGGGCGAGTCCTATTACTGGCTGAACGTACGACGCGTTGCGTGAGCACAGTACAGAACACGCAAACTAACCACTCAAGGTCACTGGCATATCTGCGCCTTAATAGTATCACCTAATTCGGTATACCTATTCGGTAGTGTCTTCTGAATCTACATTAATAATATAAGGATAAGATTTACTTCAGTACCTAGTAGACATTGAATTTGGATGTTAACAACAAACCAAATTGCCTTATTGACAATGTTCTATTATAATGTTTAAGGGTCGGGTAATCGATGTTGACATTGGCCAAACAAATGCGGGTCGATCTCATGCCGCACTGCCGCGCCGCCGCGCCTTTCGGTTTCATGTGGAATATATAAATTAGAATATTTGAAAAAAAAAACACAAATAGAAATTATAGATAACAAAATAGTCTGTTCATACAAAACATGATAAATCTTAAGTAGTTTAAAAGTGATATCGTTTTTTTATGCTTTGGGTAGACATTACTTCCTGAATTTATTTCATATAGTATTTTACTGCAATAGGTACTTAAATATTCACATAAAGAATTGATGTGTATACGTTCTAGTTTAATATTTTTTTTTTTGCATAACGTACTTGCAATAAAAGAAGGTGTCATAACAGGTTTAAAAGTCACTAAAATCATATATCTGCGCCTTAAGTGGTAACAATATAAACGTTACAATACTAAATACTAATAATAAATGTTCTGACCTATTCAGGTCTAGACGTGAATCTGCCGATCCTTATCATGTTAAATATTGATAACCAAAATGCTCACAAAACTACCTAAGATCATATATATATAAAGTGACAGAAAACAAGAAAATTCAACAGTAACTTAGTAATAAAACATGATTAAATGGAGTCACAATACAGTGAGATAAGAATTGTTTAATGGAATAGAATAATGTTAGCTTAAAGATATTACCCAATTAATTCAGACTAAAGTGATTATATTAATTTAAAATGGTGATATTACTTCTGCTAACCTTATTTCGTGGAATTTTACCCCAGATTCTTAACTTACCTCGTATTTTGTTGAGACATTCGATATTGTTCTTGTCGTACAAGGAATGCAGACTTTCTAAGTATCATTCATTAGTTTACAAATCAATACTGCGCTAGACAAATGGCATTCGCTTCTGAGCGATTCTATTTCTACAGTCGTTATCGTTATGACTCTTTTTGAAAAGCGCCATCGCTAGTTTTCGATTCGAATTCCTCCATACGAATCAACAACTAGCGATAACGCATGTCAAAACGTGCCACTTGGCTACGAATCTCTATGGAAGTTATCGTTCGACGTTGTCGATTCGTTTCATGGAATCAAATGATGATACAACAATGTCTAGCTAATTTCTATTCGTGACCTATGATCACGTGACTTTTCGATAGCTTATGTCAACCCCACACGTTTTGTGACTTTTCTACTATCGATAACGCTAATCGAATGATACTTTGTTTAGACCCTCAGGAACTTTTGGAATTAATTGTACAGTTTACCGTACGTCGCGTCTGTGGTAACACTTTGACTTTGAATGGCGGACTAATTGCGTAACATACTATTAGTAGCAATGGGTTTCATTTTGACAGTCCAACAACATTCATTGCGTTATATACGTTGCTAAGCAGACACATTTATCGAACATATAAAGCAATGGATTAGCAATATACTACAAAATCATTCAGATTGTGATTGATAGTGTGTTCCGCAATTAGGCAGCTTTAATTTATACTAGTTTAGTTACCACTGTTGTACATACGGTCTATTGTACTGACTTAGTTAAATACCTACGGGCATTTAAGACACTAACAACAGCTAAACCGCAGTCACTGTAGACAGCATACAAAAGAAAGAGAAGCGCGATGACACAACGCTTGTAATTTATTGCAAAATATGAAGCAAATATCTTTTTACTCAAGAATGAGTTGAGTAATCAAAAATAAAACAAAAACAAGTTCTGCATATAAATAAAGGTTTCTACAGACCGGCGCGACACGCGACGCGACACAAAGGCCCCTTGCGTTGCGCGACGAGCGGTGCCTTTGTGTCGCGTCGTGAGTCGCGCCAGTATGTAGAAGCTTTAAGATGTTCTTGTTATTAATTAAATACTACTTGTTATTCAAAATATATTTAATACAGATATTTTGGATTGAAACTCAAAGTAAAGGGTTAGTTTACCGTTCATTTGTATCAAGATTTCTTTTTCTAAACGTGTTTTGGTAACAACCAAGTTCTGAGAAATATGTTCAAGAATAACATATATTTTTTCCGCTACCACAAACTATAATAGATTTGGCAATTTTTTTCTTTAAGACAAGCCTACTTTTATCATTTGCCACTTGTCAGCGCCTTAAGTACGACTTTTTAACTGCTTCAATCGATATCAATATTTCCCCTTTATGTTATCTCTCTCTTTGTACCGTCAAACTAGTACCTTGATAATAAAATGACGAACAATTTATAGCACTTTCTTTTAAAGGCCACCCTAAAAACCTAGTTCCTTAACAAATTTTTGCATAGGTCACCTTTTAATTATTCACAACTTCATTCTCATACAAAGGGTTCCATTCTACCTTTTCTAACGAATGGTGTTAAGTGCTATCATCATTAACATCATCTACACCTGGATCTACCCACTGCTAAGTACTAGTCCTTTTGCCTCCGTCACTTCTATTCGCGTGTACCTATATTTTACCCTCTTTACGTGTATTTGCCTCGCAAGGGTCGACTCAGTTAACCGCAATACGGGTCGAGCCAATTCAAGTCTACGATACTGCCATTATTTGTGTAGTAACCGACTTAAAAAGTAACACACGCCACACTACGCCTGTATTTTCTGCAGGGTTCACAGAGTAGTAAGCTAAAATGTTTTAGATGTGTAACAGACACAAAAATTATTTCTTAAATGAAACTATACGATGCTGTTGTTCTAATATAATGCGATTATCGACGGTTATGTATCAATATAAATTAATTACGAAACAACGATTTTACAGGAGGCGAAAAAACGTTTCATTTCTGTAGTTTTGATCGTTTGGATCACTGAAATTCTTACTTCACAAAATAAGAAGGAATATCGCTATTTATATCCATCATATACTCGTACTGCTATCTTATAGCTATGCGAAGAAGGACTGCTACCCACCAAAAGACACCATAGAAATCAACGAAAAAGAATTCCTTAGTTTGTATTTATTCCTTATTATATGAGTATTAATTTACATACTATTTTCATATTCAAAGCGATATGTAACTTCATAAAATAACATCAAAGATTTGAAAGATCACCTACCGAAAATTCAAAATTTCCAAAGCTTGCTCATGCAAAGCGGCACCGAAAGGCACAAGAATTGTATGTCATCTTGATCGCCGTGTATGGTGCAATAGCTCATGTGAGTACCAGCCCTATTCAGTTAAAAAAAAAACACATTAAGTGTTTTCTCCCATACAAAAAAAAACTCACTCATGGAGCTACTGATACCCTTCATACTATATTAGTAAAACAAAAGGAAGTATACTCGTACTCGTACTAAACACAAAACATATTTTTATTTATTAATTTCTGACATTTCTGAAGTTTCTATGAGTATGGAGCTTGAATTTCAGAGCATTGTGCGTCGCGTCGATAGAACTGTCAGTTTTTAGTGTGATTTTGACAGTTTGGATAGAAAACTTTCTTCTAAAATAGTCTACATAAACAAAGACCTAGACAAAGATCGTTAGAAACGAAAGACAAAATGACAGACTAAAGAAGGATTTCTACGGTGCGATGTCAAAAATGGAGAAACTAAATGTCACTTTGTATAGAAAGAGCTGTGTCTATTCTTCATAGAAATAGAAAGCGACATGCTAAGCCTGATGGTGATAGTGATTTTAATCAAACATTTCAGGTAAGGGATATCAAATGTAGATTAGAAGTTATTGTTTCTTTTTGTTTTTGTAGTTATTATAATATGTATTGGTAAGTAACCGTCGTTATGCGATCATCGCGCGAGTGTCCATTATGATAATTAAGGCTACCCATTCGATACCTGCCGATCTGTTCAGTCAAAATCTCGCCGTGGAAACGTAGGTGAAGTGAGTTCGAAGTGACCTGTCAACAATGCCAGTCTGTCATCGCACCACATCGTATCGGGTGGAATGACACCTCACTTCAAATATCGAGTCGTACGAATAAATTCGCGTGAACTTGTGATGGTTGAGTAATTGCTTGCTGTTAGGACATCGCCTTTTTAATTGTTAGGTCTGAAATGAATAAAATTAATGAATTATATAATACATATAATATAATGCAGGTAGATATTACAGTAAATATGTATGTAGGTATATGTGTTATAATTTTTTAACTAAATTAATGTACTTGTGTACACCTATTTTATTTATAAATAATTATTTATTATTTATTTAACAGTTTATGTACACACATCTATACAGACAAAAAGAAAGGAACAGAAAAATACGTACAAAGGTGATGCTTATTTCTAAAGAGATCTCTTCCAGCATACCTGCGATAGGAAAGTAGACAAAGATATGTAGACAACGTGTGTAAGAGTAGAAAAGAAAACAAAATACATACAATTAATAATAAATAAATTAAAATTATTTATAAATCATAATATTTTTTAATATTATTATTTTCTCTCCATCAGAGCATCCGCCATCTTATCTCTTCACCACCCTTGGTTGACTTGTAGAGAATGCCTAAGGCATTAAGTCCGCCTTTGTACCTTTTTGTGTGCAAGAAATTTTAATAAATAAAAAAATAAAAAATAAATCTTTTAATATTTTTTATTATTATTAATTACCTGCTCTCAAAAACGCTCCTGCCATCTTATCTATTCATCAGCTTTGGTTAACTGGTAGAGAATGCCTAAGGCTTTAAATCCGCCTTTATACCTTATTGTGTACGAGAAGTTTAATAAATAAATAAATTAAACTCCTGGAAACATAATAATACAGTATCGACTTCTTCCCATATCTCTATGCCCATAAAAAAGCTCCATTGCCGACACCCAGAACAACAAAGCCATGTATCTCCCTCCAAATTTGACGAGACCAACTTATATCAATTTTGATAGATTGCATTGCTTCCTCCGACCATATTTCAAGATATATGTATAACCATCTTGTATCGGATTGCTAACGCGTTATGTCGATGTTGTAAGGCCCTTGCCTCTGCAGTGTGGATTATATAAGTAGGGGGTGCAGACAAAAGATTTTTATGTGCGATTTGTCGCAATCGTGTCTTGAATAGTTCTGTTATATTTTTGTTGTTTTTGGTATGAAGGAAACGGCAATTATTTTGTGAAGTTGTAGTTTGGGCTTGTAGCATAGTTTTTTCGTTGCGAAATTATGTCAATCATGTCTTAGTCACAAATCGTTCTTTATTGTGTTCGGTATTAATAGCTAATTTCGTTTATTAAGTAAGGGACCCATTTTGTTAAGCAATCGTTTTAGTCCTTTAACTCACACCTTGTTTAAGGCGACGATAACCGACTTTTAATGATTTTATACTGAAGATCAGTCTACACGAGTAGTGTTAATGATTTGAAAAAAATATATGTTAAATTAGAGCGTTTTCTTAATAATTAAATATGTGAATATTTCAGATTATGTTTATATTACATAGTGAAATTAATTTGTAAAGTTATGTCTAACGCGGATAAAAAACTGAGAATGACGCAAAATCTACCAAGCGTATTTTTCTAAAACCTTCACCAATTTAAAGGTAATTTAATTATTGATCTTTTAGTATACGCGTTTTATTAAAATACCGTTTGTTTTGTGTATAATAAATTAATAATGCGTCAAATTGCGGACAGCGCTCCTTGATGGGCGAGTCCTATTACTTGCTGAACGTACGACGCGTTGCGTGAGCTCAGTACAAGAACACGCAAGCTAACCACTCAAGGTCACTGGCTTATATCTGAGTCTTAAGTAGTAGTTTGAGCATTTATAATTACATCATCATCCAAGCTTTCTCCACTCACTACAGAGCATAAAACTCCTTTCAAACACCATTATCCAAAATTCAATGCCAATCTTAATACAATACTACTGATCAGACCATTTCCTACCCAGTCGAAATCATTCACAATCAGCCTACACCTTTCTATCGCAAACCAATTAATTGCAGTAGCCCGTGTACTACAGATCAGGATTCAATAACGATCACATTGATAAATGGGAAGGGAAACCATTACAATTTATGGTCTGCTTTATCTACCGCCGAATGAAAGTGACGTTACTTGATAGTTATCGTGTGAGATAATTTTGTTCTTGTGGTAACTTATTGTACCCGGAGTACCGCCGTGTTCTCACGGAGGCGATCTGCGGTGGCGATCTCTCGCGACCGGCCCTGGTTCAGGCCATGGTTCGGAGCGGGAGTGCATGCACGGAGGCGATCTGCGGTGGCGATCTCTCGCGACCGGCCCTGGTTCAGGCCATGGTTCGGAGCGGGAGTGCATGGGAGGCCGTCACCTCCTTCTGCGAAGCAGTAATGCTCACGAAGGAGGAGGCGGAACGCGTGAGGGTGAGGCAGGGTTCGCGCCCTCACGCCCATAGTCGCCGCAGGAGACGCTCCGGGCGTCGGGAATCGCAGGCCGATTCCCGGCCACCGTAGGCACGGGTTTGCGGACGGTCAGCGATGGGTAATTCACCGTCCGATAACGACCAGGCCCGGGTCAACGGCGCGTTGTTTTCCACGCGCGCCTCAAAGAGATGTCAGCACCAATTGACGGGGTCCGAAAGGGCCAATGTCTGCCAGGGTTACGAGTTTGTCCGAAAGGCAGTGATCAGCATTACCTGACCCCTCTTCGATTCTTCTTGTTTGTAAGAGGGGTAAGTTGATGCAGGTAACTGACTGTATTATTCTTTGTCAAGGGTCTCATGGCTACATGATAACAGCCGCACGGGTCGAAGATTAAGCTACAATTGCTGCGGTCGGTTAGTGGATGGGTGACCATTCGTTACATATCGAGACCCCTCCGTGCCTCGGAAAGCTCGTTAAGCCGTTGGTCCCGGCTGTCATTCGTAGAACTTTGACAGTCGTTACGGGTAGTCAGTAACCCAAAAGTCTTACCAAGGGGTATCGTGTTCAGACTAGAAGCCAACCCTTCATACCATGTAAAGATGAATAAAATAAACGCAAGCTATAAAAAACCTTGGTTATTTTTATTTTATTACTTAAATTGGGTTCGAAAAAGGGAGGTAATAGAAAGACCATATTATTATTATGATATTTATAGGTAACCTAAAATCCAATGAAGTTATAAATAGACACGACTATCAAAGAAAAATAATCAGGTAAGTACCTACGTACCTATTCAATATCAATTTCTGCCGCCTACACACCGATTAGCTAATTAAAATGTAAATCTTATATTCATTAAGTATATTAAGAAAATATAACAGAGAGGTATTAAGGAGACGATAACTGACTTTTAATGATTTTATACTAAAGATCACGTTTAAACGAGTAGCGTTAATGATTTGAAAAAAATATAATATGATAAATTTGTGCATTTTCTCAATAACTTAATATATTAATATTTTAGATTATGTTTATATTACATAGTGAAATAGCTTGTACAGTTATGTCTAACGCGATTAAAAAAACTGAGAATGGCGCAAAATTTACCAAGCGTATTTTTCTGAAACCTACACCAATTTAAAGATAATTTAATTATTGAACTTTTAGTATACCGGTCATTCTCAGACGGCTCTAATACGCGTGTCCAGGTCGAAATCTAGTACGAAATGGATAACTAACAACTTGAAATTTATTTCTTTAACATGTACGACCAAAATATTAGGAGGGGCCTGTGTTGTTTTTTAAATAAATTAAATATAAGGTAGTTTAAAAAAATTAAAACCTCCAAAATATTTACCTCCATGCCGCGTCCGGCCCCGTTTGGCGGCGGAAATAATTTTTTATCTTTTTTTTTACAATACATGGCGCTATTTTGTATGTGTTCACAAATAACTAGGTAGTTATTAACTCAATTTATAATATTTCTAAGCCATAATAGGCCTTAGTAGACGAGTTACAACTGGTTGTCTTCACGTCCGACGTTTAGAATTGATATCCGTGGCGCGTACCAATCCGTTCATAAATCCTTTATTTTAGTGACTGCGAGAATAGTTGTTCGAGTAACACAAACTGTCAGCCGTGCTGCATCGGAGGTAAGCATATAGGCTTCTACATACCGGGGCGACTAGCCGCGCGACGCGACGCGACACAAAGGCACCGCTCGTCCCGCGACACGCGGGGCCTTTGTGCCGTGTCGCGTCGCGCGACAAGTCGCGCTGGTATGTAGAAGCCTTAACACGTCTGTGCGTCTCCGTTCCACTCTTTTATTAAGGTACGTAATCGTTTTCGGTGGCTTGGTATACCCTTAAATTGATTTCGGTGAATCCATTTTATCCACAAATAAGAAAATTAATATTTTTAAATTATAATAAAAGTATGTCTTCTAAGTATTCGATTTCAATAAAAGAGAATAGTATTAAAAATTCGGGTTACTTTTGAAAATATCTAGGATTTTGCATATTATTTTGATTTCAGTGGCATTGATTTCGGTGTTTTCGGTGGAAATAGGTGCACCGAAATCAATTTTAAAGTCACCGAAATCAATCAATAGTCATTTATTTACGTTTTAATATCGTTTATTTAACTTTCTCATCACTTCTCATTTTGTTTCAGTATTGTGATTATGGCAGATTCAAAAGAAGATCGATTGGTTTAAAAGGCATTGGCTGAACGACGTCGGAAAGCTCGCATCAAGAGTGATCCAGAGCTGGAAGGAGAAAGATAGGCAACGCTATTATAAAAGGAAGAATTGAAGAGGATTTAATAGTCGTACACTCGTACCAGAGGTAACCAACGAAGCTGACCATCCTTTGGTGACTTCACTGACTGATTTTTGAGTGATTTTTGTCGTGTTCTTTTATCAATAAGTAAATTGTCTGTGATTATGATTAAGCTAGATCTCAACTAAGATTTCTGTTTTTTTTTAAGTTCCTATATTGTTAGTTTAAGACTACCTACTATTTTTAATTACATTTAATGTAATAATTGAACGAAAGTCGATTTTTGTACATTTTCCTTTAATTAATTAATGGGACATAAGTGACATAAGTATTGATAAAATAAAATGTTTTATTGTAAAATTTTCCTGAAATTTCTTACAGGCCATTTATGTCCATAATACGAGTATTACTTAGGCAGCTAATATATATAAAAAACAGTGTTTGAAATATAAATTATTTGATAAATTTGATTTCGGTGGTAAGAATATTGAATTCGGTGCACACCATTTAAAAAAAATTCAATCCCTTCATATCCATTCGGTCTATACGATTCCCTCTACTACTAATATGTTTTAAATTTACTCTAGTCTTGATATTTCATGTTAGTAATGCCTAAATAATAAAAAAAAAATTGGCACCGAAGTCAACCAAATAATGAGTCTCCTGATAATGACCCATACGCGTTTTATTAAAATACCTTTTGTTTTGTGTATAATAAATGAATAATGCGTCAAATTGGGGACAGCGCTCCTTGATGGGCGAGTTATTACTGGCTGAACGTACGACGCGTTGCGTGAGCTCAGTACAGAACACGCAAACTAACCACTCAAGGTCACTGGCATATATCTGCGTCTTAAACAGGGCCCACAAGACGCGAATCTAGGTACTGCGTAAAATTTTGTTAACAACAATTTTCAATCTTCTATGGCTCAAGTATAAAAATATTTCCTTTCAGAACTATATTAGCAAGGCCATTCATATCTACAAGATGTCCAAACCCTTTTAGATCCTTACACAGATTCACAATAAAACCTATTTAGAAAGGAATATCAATAAAAACTTGCACGTACATACTCGCCCTCATATCATAGAAGGGGAGGACTAATACAAAACGACATCAAGGGGTGGCAAGCCGATCATCTCCCTACAGGATTCGACTAGCATATATTGCTACTTACATTGACAAACATAACTGGACCCCTACTTATCAAAACAGATACATGAAAGGTAGGTCTAAAGTTTCTGGTCATCTACCCCATCTTAGATTCAGTGAATATTATATTACTTATTGGAATAACTAAGAATCACGAATGTAGATTTTTGGCGAATACGTTTACGCTTTCAATATGGTTTTAGGGGACTTAGAGAATATCTACGTAGTATTTTAGTGAAAGAAATAGATGAGATTTCCTAAATATTTCTATTGACCATATTTGTATCAAGATAGGGATTTCTTTTTGTACGAGTATTGAGAACAATTCATTCTTTCTAGAACAAGGGATTTATTGTGTGACTTCTCTCAGAAATCCATTTAGTTTTATGACTTTTATGAAAATAACATCACAACAAACATTATAACATTTACGACATGTATATTATATTGTATATTATTTACGAGGCTGTTTACAAATACACGCATACTAATATAGGTTGTGAGTTCTATTACTTTATATGTTGCATTTTCATAAAAGCATCCACAGTACCGTTCCTTAATCAAAATCTATAATTCTATTATTCATACTCAAACTCAAAGCATTTCTTTCTATTAATTAAACCAATTACAGGCACTTTTGCATTGTCAAAGAGTCAGTCAGTTAGTCAGAAAGTTGAAGCTATTTGCCCATTCCAAAACGTAGATCTCTATGGAGAAGAACAGACAAGAAACTCCAAGGAATTACAAAATCCTGGGTACATTATTCTTGTCACTTAAAACAATATTAAAAAAAATAGACATTGCAAAATATAAGAAATGAGCCCTGGCAGTTAAGAGATGACCAGTCTCAACTGACGGCGTCCGTTCACGAGCATGACGCGTCATCAAACAATCTTCAATATTGTTTATCTCCATTTCTGTTTTAACCTTCATCGTTTTCGCCATCACCTCATAGCAGCCCACTAATGGATCGAAATGGGGCTCTCCATCTCTCTTCTTATCCCAGGAAATTCTATTACTCGAGACGCAAAGGCGTTACAACCTCGTCAAGTGCTACTGCTAATACTCCAAAAATAACCCTTCTAACGACAACTGCTCCAAAAATCCTCGTATTCGTATTCGACCCAACAACAATACCTCTATTTATAGCCAACACGACACGGTCAAACCATCAAAAGTCCAATCTAAAATCTTTTAGCCCGCTATCTAGATTTTACCATCAAAAAAGCCCGGGAGCCGTAGATTGTGGCATACAATCTATGTATAAAGCGAGTCGTGTCGCATCATTCATCACTCGGATCGCAATATGACATGTATTCGGGCTTTGGGCACAAAAACTTGCGAACGTTTCTGTACGCTTTGCCAGACGTTGGTTCTTCTTTTCTTTAAACTGTTCTAGTATTGTAGCTGTGTGTGTTTTGTTAAAGGTTTGTTTTGTCGCCACATTCCTTTTTTAAAACATGTTTGTTTCGATCTAGAATATGGTTTTTTTTAGCAAGAATTGCAAAGGCAGCATTAAAACCTCCTTGTCCTACTTTATTCGTAAATAACTCGTTCGAGTTTCCTCCCATTTCTTTCTTACCAACTTCCATGAAAGGACCTTCACAAGACAAAGACCTTAAATTTCTGCGGAAACCGAAATTCGCGCAAAATCTAAACATACCCTTCAACGATAAGCAAAAACGCAAGCAAATAAAAATAAACATGAAAAAGTGAAACGAAAAGAAACCGTTTTCTCCAGGACCCTTAAAGTACGTACAATCCTGGGTTCCGGTTGTTTCGTAATAAATCCCTTTGCACATGTTGCCTCATGCGTATGATAGATCGACATAATATGACGTTAAGAAAAACCCATTTGTTGGGCCAATGTTCCAAGTGTTCCAACAACCAATATTGAAAACAGTATGTCTCGATGAAAGATACTGATCTTTGCATTTTAATTGGCATTTTGTGTGTGCTATCAAACCTAATTTACAATAATATTGTCAAGGTCGGGTGATTTGATGTATAAGTTTACACTCGATACTCAATCAACATTAATATTTATAACCTATAGAACAGTTTTACTAATTGCTATTGATCATTTGTCACTAAGTATTAGGCAGTCCCTATTCACAAATTAAGCGATGTCATTTGATCCAACCTTGATGTTAAAGTCATTAGGATTATCCAAGTCGAGCCAACATTAAACAGTGGTGGCAAATATTGGCCAGTGTTTGCCTTTCTTACTTTTTCATAGGGCTCTTAAGAATTTGGGTCGAGAAAATGTACTGTTTTCGTGACGTTTACAGTCTGTTACACTCTGATAAATAACAAGCTGAATTCTGAAAAGCCTGACCTCTAAGAGAGAGATTGCCGTATTACCTTTTATTAGTAGACTTACAATTGATAGATTTAGTAGAATTATTATATAGTTTCTTTGTATCTTATTTTTTTACGTGAACCTTATTTTTAAATTTTAGAATTAAAATTAAGTTTTTCTTTTAAATTACTTTCATACAGCTGCCACCAATAAAACTAAAATTATTTTAAAATAATGTATAGGTACTGCATGTTGATTATTATTTACAATCATTAACCAAATAGTTTGCAAGACCGCTGACAATGTTTAAAAAAATAGGATATGCTGAAACAAATTTACTGTAACACCAAGTGGTACCCATATTCTAGCAAATAAATATTTTTGATATGATTTGATTTGATTTATTCCGTTCTAGTACCAATAACTAATACCACTGGTTTTTGTTTCAACTCATAAAACTATTTTCTATTCCGAACGGATACCATTGTTTTAACTAATACCAAAACAAATTCAAAGGTAGGAAAGGTGGTACAGTCAGTAAAAATGCTTTGTATGTAATAAAAGGTCTTATAGACCTTTAATTGTAAATAAATCAGTTAAATCATCAAAATACATAAAAATATCAGAAAACAAATTTAATTTGACTAGTTTTGACTGAGCTGACTGCACCAAATTCAAGTTGTTAGTATTCATTCGCACATTACATTTAATTATATATAGAGTGGTATCCGTTCGGAATAGAAAATAAATATGAGTTGAAACAAATACCAGTGGTATTAGTTAATGGTATTAGAACGGAATAAATCTTTGATTTGATCTAAACTTCGATTATAATTCTTCTGTGAATCAAAAAAGGTGTTAAGTACCTACTTACCTCTTTGAATTATGCTTAATCCAATGGTTTTTCGACACAATGGAATGTTCGCTTTTATAATTACTTACGAGACAATATTATCGTGACCGTCCACCCACGACCTCGTCACGGCATGCGGCATTACGAAAGCACAGGGAAATAAAATACGTATGGAAATATAAATGAAGACGCTTTTAAATTTTCGCCCACGATAACGTATTTCCACATTGGGTCTTTAGTTCCATAGTTAATGACTCATTTTGAGTCGATATATCAAAAAACCGGCAAAGTGTATGTCGGACCACGCACAGTGAAGGGTTCCGTAGTCGGGATGAATTTATCCCAGTACAAACTTAACATAGTAGTTGAAAGACATTTTCCCTAGTACATTCCAACTGCAAATGTAAGTTTTTAGGCACAATATTCAGTGATTTACCATGTTTTCTTATAGGTTTTTCTGTAATCTATAAGTGTAGAACTATTCTCTGTATTTTTTCCAAAATTTTAGGTTTAGTCGTTTCGGAGATAGGGGTGAATGTTCAATTTCCATCGATTTTCTTGAATAACTTTATAATTATTTATTTTAAAATTATTTAAACAAAATACCTACAATCCTTATAACAAGCCCTGTCATATGATATGTCATAGGCTACCGTTTGCTAAATTTTTTTTTTAGTTTTTAATTTGTCCCTCAAAACTGACCTCCATATTCTAAATGCACTTATTTACATTACACGTCCGTGCTTGGGTCACAGAAATTTATATGTGTACCCAGTTTCAACTTAATCGGTCCAGTAGATTCGGAGCAAATCGGCTATGACAGACAGACAGATAGACAGACACACGAGTGATCCTTAAGGGTTCCATTTTTTCCTTTTGAGGCACGGAACCGAAAGATTAACTTAGTTACTTCTTGTAAGTACTTGAAACAGTTGGAACTAATAAAAACCTAACCTCGATTCTCAGCAAAATGTTTTGAAAAATGTAGCTAAAAACATAGATTTCATAACAAGAGGATTTGTTTCATATTGTTTGACATATCGAAGGCTTATCCTTTTGACATGAAACGTTCATATCCCATTGTTCTAAACTGATGAACAATATATATTGGCATAACAAAAGGTAATGGAGCAATTTTTATAACAAAGCCGTTTTTAGAATAGTAAACTGACGATTGGTTTCATGTTTTATGCAAAAGAAAAAAAGACATGAAACAAGTGGGAGTCGGACTCGCAGACGAAGGGTTCCATACAACCGTACAATATTATTAAATACTCATTATTGTTGGAGTATCGCAGCAGGGCTGGTTCTTGCAGGTAATCGATGGTGTGGAAGCAGAAATAAAAGACAAGCTTTGGCGATACGTGAACGGAAGCGATTTTTATTGCCGACCGAGCCAGTGACAATAGGTTTGACATACGGCACATGAAATTAAATATAGATTGTTGGAGCCAAGAATCATTTCAGCCCAAAGATGTTCACACCCGGACATAGGCCACCCCAAACCAGTTTGCCATAATCACCACGCTTGGCAGTCGGGTAAGCGATCGCAGTATGATGTTAAAAATGTCAAAATGCATAAAGAACGCTGCTGCCCATTCTCTAATAAGTCCCTAGTCGCCTTTTACGACACCCACGCACCACGGGAAGAAATAGGATGGCGCTATTCTTTACGTCTGGTGGTCACTCTACTCGTACATTTTATTAGTACTTCGTAATACTTTAGTTAAAATAACACGTTTCATGTATGGCGACCACCTTTAAGGGTGCTATCACAAAAAAAATTGTTCGTCAATTTCTTGTCTAATTGTGAAAAAGCTTGAAATAATTATTATAAATATTTATTATTATTTCCTTTATTTAGTGATTTACATATAAATTATATTTTAAAATATTAGAATATCAAAAAAGTATATAAAAACATTTAAAAATATAAAAAATAGTTGTCCGCCGGTAGCGGGAGCAGGGTCCAAGCTACCGGTGGTTAGGGCCCCAGAGATAGGAACCTCCTCACGATGCGAGCCCGTATCGAGGAGTACTGCCTTCTGAATCAGGCCCTTGATCCAACCACCTAACGAGAGCCTCGAGAGATGTTGATCGAGGCTCTCGGCCATCAGGCCATTGGCCGAGACGACAATCGGCACAATGATAGCCGAGCTCACATTCCACATGTCAACAACCTTTATTATTATTATTATTCCTTTATTTCATTAAATATACATATAAATTATATTTTTAAATATAATAATATAAACAAAATATAAAAACATTTAAAAATATAAAAAATAGTAACCCACCGGTATCGGGAACAAGGTCCAAGCTACCGGCGGTCAGGGCTCCAGAGAGAGGAACCTCCTAACAATGCGAGCCATGTCCAGAAGTACCGCTCTCTGAATCAGGCCCTTAATCCAGCTGCCCAACGAGAGCCTCTTTAGGTGTTGGTCGAGGCTCTTGGCAATTAAGCCATTGGCTGATACAACTATCGGCACAATGATTGCTGAGTCCACATCCCACATGTCGACAACCTCGCGAGCCAAGTCAAGATACTTGATTTCTTTATCTTTCTCGGCTTTCACGAGGTTCCCGTCATGAGGGACCGTTATGTCAATAATCATTGTGCGCCGCTCTATTCGATCCACCACCACTATATCAGGCTTATTGGCAACAATAGTCCTGTCAGTGATGATGGATCGGTCCCAGTACAATGTGATATTTCCACTCTCGAGAACTGGGTCGGGCACATACCTGAAGTACGGCACCTCCGATTCCACAAGGTTGTATTTCAGAGCAAGTTGCTGATGGATAATCCTGGCTACAAGGTTGTGTCTATGCAAGTACTCTTCGTTAGCTAGACGAGAACACCTGGAGATAATGTGTCGGATTGATTCTCCCGGACGGTGGCATGCCCGACACACGTCAACCGTGCCGTCCTTCACAATAAATCTCCGATAATTCTTAGTCATGATAACTTCGTCCATAATTGCACAGACAAAGCCTTCGATTTCCCCAAAGAGATCACCGAAACGCAGCCAGGCTACGGACGCTAAAAAGTCTACTTCGGGTTCATGTAGGGCCCGGAAAAAGCGTCCGTGAAGCTCCTTACTTTGCCATACCTCCCTGCGATCATTAGTGTCAAGCACTACAGGTTTGCGCCAGTTCTCTGTAGCCAAGGAGAGCGGGGTGAGGCCCTTGTCCACCACGACCACATCTCGATGCATCCCCACGTCGGCTTCTAGGAAATATTCCCTGAGACTGCATATCTCGCGATTGTGGAGTGTCTTAGCGTTTAAAAAGCCACGACCTCGACACTTTCGCGGTATATACAGTCTCATTACCGAGGACCGTGGGTGATGCATTCGATATGCAGTCAGCAGCGTACGAACCCTCCTATCCAGGGCGTCAAGTTCGATCTGAGTCCATTTGAGTATGCCGAAAGAGTACATCAAAACCGGCATGACCCAACCGTTGAAGGCGCGCACTTTGTTCCCGCCTGATAGAAGACTATTAAATACTTTCTTCAGGCGGGCAAAGAAGCGCTCCTTCAACGATTGCTTCATGTCAGTAACATTGATGCCCAACGCTTCCGACATACCCAAATATTTATAGGTTTCGGATGCGGAGAGGGCTCTAAGGTTTATGGAATCCGAAAGTTGGGTTCCCATGGATTCCACAATCTTCCCTCGCTTCACATGCATGACCGCACATTTGTCCACACCAAATTCCATCCTGATGGCACTACGGAAAGTTTCAGTTACTTTCAGTAGCTCCATCAGATGCAAATTGTTGGGGGCAAAGAGTTTTAGGTCATCCATGTAGAGGAGGTGAGATATAACCTGACCACCTCTCCTCAACCGATAGCCTAGACCTGAATCCTCCAGCAGTGTGCTTAGAGGATTCAAGGCTAAGCAGAACCAAAGCGGACTCAAACTATCGCCCTGAAATATGCCTCGCTCGATCCTTATCGGTTCGCTATTCCTCTGGATATTTCGACATCCTGGATAGCGAAGGACTGTCCTCCATTGCCTCATACATGACATCAGGAAGGTGCGCAGAGTTGGATCTACTTTATACAGCTCCAGCACCCTCATGAGCCATGTATGTGGCACCGAGTCATAGGCCTTCTTATAATCTATCCAACATGTCGACAGATCCTTTCGGGAACGTCGAACCTGTTGGCTAATGGCCATATCAATGAGGAGTAACTCCTTAGTACCGCGAGACCCGTTCCTACATCCATTTTGAGAGGCAGACATGATGGAGTTAGTGTCTATATGTTTGTTAATTTTAGCTCTCAAAATGGATGTAAGAACTTTATAGACCGTCGGTAAACACGTGATCGGTCTATAATTTTTGGGTTCCGCGGTGCTACCTGATTTATGGAGCAGGTGGGTTATTCCTGTCGTTAGGAACTGGGGTAGTGAACCAGACTTCAAAGAAGTCTGGTACTGAGCCGCCAAGCGAGCGTGCGACCCAACAAACCATTTGATCCAGAAGTTGTGCAGTCCGTCCGGTCCTGGAGACTTCCAGTTAGGCAACGGACGGACCGCACGAGCTACATCTTGGGGGCAGATGGTAATAGCACCCATTTCTGGTATTGGATCGCAGGCTCGCTCAACTTTTCGAGTCCAATCACCTTCAGTGTGACCGACAGGCACCGACCAGATACTGTGCCAGAAAGAAGACATAGCATCATTATCCGGCAGGTGCGTGTCAGTCACACCTTGATTCGGTCGCTCCCAAGCCCTATAAACCCACCTTTCATTGCTCTGGAAGGTGCGATTCTGAGTGTATCGGTCCACACGCCGCTTATACCTACGAATATGGTTTGCCCAAGCATACACTTTCTGCTTCAGGAAGTCTATGCGCTCTGTGACACGAGATAAATAGTCCTCAGGGCTGGTATCAGTCCCTGAGAACGCCCGCCTCACAAAGCGCATAACTCTTGGGCGAGTATTGCCCTCCCTGAAGCAGATTAGTTTACCGATGAGCGCTCTGGCCCCACTAATACGACGCTCAATTCTGAACTGCCAGGCTGGTACGGCTGGTTTCGGTCGTGTAGCTATAAAGTCATTTTGAAATTTTACGTGAGCTACACGACATGCCGCTACAGCCGCGCAGTACAGAATCGAATGAGTATCAGTGAGGTCTTCGCAGTCATCAAAATAGTTTGACAACAGCGAATCCAGAGCTGCCACCAGCGCCCTATTTTTGTTATGCATGGGCAAACGAGGTAAGCGTGGTCTAAGTTCGGGTGACATAAACCGATATTCCCGAATCGCACCCTCCAAAGCACTCCTCAATTTCTCATTGCACTGGGTACTTACGTTTGTAGCCCTGTCATCATTCCCCTCGTCAGTTTGGACTGTGTGGGACTGCGGTGGTACCACAACAGTCTGCGACAGGGGGGCGATGACATGGCTATTCCGCATTTCAGTTCGCAGGCGATCAAGTACAGTGTCATCCAACATATGATTACGTTGGATAATCCGCACCTGATCCGATAGTCGTGCCGAAACGTTGACAGCTGGTTCAAGCACCTGAAAAAGAGAGAGCATCCGAACACGGTACGCGGTCAGATTGTTTCCCCCCTCTGTAGCCCCATAGTATGAGCGCATGACGTTCTCATTGATGGTTCGTGTCCATCTCATGCGCTGCACACTTCCCCCGGGGAGCTGGGACCCTATCAGAGGCCGGTGGGCCTCGAGGTCCTAAACCATCCGGCGGCCGGCGTCCTCCCCGTCGACGAGCAGGTGGTGGCGTCATGGGCGTGGAGAAATACTCGTCGCTCGAGCTCGACGCAACTACCGCGGGCGGTGTCGTCACAGGGGGGCTGGGTACCGGCGGCGGCGAGGCGGAGCTGAGCGAAGAGTCCGGAGGTGGTGGGCGTGCACTTCTTACGGCTGATCTCGTCAACATCTCGATAAAATTTTCATTATTATTTTCTGTTTTTCAGTGGCATGGTATGACAGATGTAGGGTTTGCAATTCGAATATTCGAATATTCATTTTATTCGAATATCCGGTACAATTTCAAATTCGAATAATTCATTAAAATTATCTGAATATTCGAATAGTTAATAAAGTAATAAAGGCCCTTATATTGTTTTGATTCTAAGTCCAACCCTGCCCTTGAGTCCCACCCTGTTGTGTCCTTGTACTCAATCGTTCACTCAGTCATCAGTCGTCCCTCGCCCACCGCCAAGGACAGTGTGCATGCGCGAACGCATAATTATTTGAGAGTTGTGTTGTGTTACTGTTATTACCTGCGCGTGGCGACATTCACGTAAGTATTTCAGACAAACCTAATTAATGCCACAAACTATTATTAAGTAGTGTAGAAACAGGAATTTTGGCTCAATAGTAGGTAGGTATACCGACCTAAAACTTGAAAGTCGAGGTCATTACTACGAAAAAGCACTATTGAATTAAAATTTAAATATTTTAGAATACTTACTGTCTTTTTTGCTAAAGGTTAGGTTAGTAGATTATAGTATAGACTAATCTAACCTAACTACTGAGCCGAAACTCCTGTTTCTACACTCCTACACTAAGGTTGAGATAAATAAACGTTACTAAGCAAGTGCTTTGGCTTAGCCATTCTCTGTCTCTCTCAAGCACTTTGTAGTTTGCCCGTTGCGTGACAGTGACAACCGATGCTAAGCCAAAGCAAGTGCTTAGTAGCGTTTATTTATCTCGGCCTAAGTGTTTTACTTTGCAACGGGTTTCTGCATTCCTCTGACGTAGCGTACGTATTAAATCCCTCCTTACGCTACTTACTGATTTGGTTGGTTACGCGAGCCGGTGTATGATGTGATCAGTTACGATTTTAAAAATATTAGATTGTTGTGTGACATTTTAAACTACTTAAACTTACATACAGTAGGTATAATATTTATAATAATCGTATCTAATATAAATTTGTTCTGATTTCAGTTCCTGCATTGAAAGCTGTCTATCTAAGACAAAATAAATCTTAGTGATGGCGAGTGGAAGTGTTGACAAAGTTGAATTCAAAGAGTACACCAAACGATCTAAAGACAAAAAATCTGTGTGGCAACACTTTTTACGTGCTGAAGGTGGTTCACAAGCAAAATGCAAAATCTGCAAAGTAGTATTGTCAAACTCTATGTCAACGACTCCTTTGGACATACATCTTCAAAAAAAGCATTCCATATTTGTAAAAGGACAGATCAATAATTCTGATGAGGTTACAGTTACTGCAAGTGGAAGCAAAGAAAATTCCAATGAAGTACAGAAGAAGAAAAGGCGACTCACAGATTATTTCAAATCTGAAGATAGCTCCGAAGACATGATCTCCATGTTGGCAGCTTTAGATGGTCTGTCGTTTTTTCGTATATGTACATCCAAAACGATACGTAAGTTATTCAATAAAAGCGGATATAAGTTACCTGAGTCTCCCCACACAATAAAGAAAATTGTCATCACCAGAAGCAACCAACTTAAGGCAGAACTAACTGAGGAATTAAACCTTCTGAAATCTTCAGGGATAAAATTCACCATCACCCTCGATGAGTGGACGTCGTCTCAAAATGTACGGTATATGAATGTCAACATTCATTCACCAAAATTAAAACGTAAATCGTTCAGCAACCTGGGTTTAGCTAAACTGACAGGAAAGGGCACAGCAGATAACTGTCTCAACATTCTGAAAAGAAAAATTGCTGAATATAATCTGTCATTAGATGATGATATAATTTGCCTGGCATCTGATGGAGCGAGCGTTATGTGTGCCCTAGGTCGAAAGACCAATGCATTTCATCAACTATGCTTAGCGCATGGTATTCAACTGGCAGTAATTGATGTTCTTTACAAGAAGAATAAAGCCATTCCTGAAGTTTCAGTTATTCCTGATCCTGAGTCAGAAGACAGCGATAAGACTGACACTGATACTGATGAGACTAACACTGACCAAGCAAGCGACAATGATGATGAACTGGACAGAGCTGGATTTGATGTGACCATTGAATATGCCAGCACTTCAACGGTCAGCCTTGCGCTTGCGCGAAGCTTCAAAGATGTTATAAACAAAGTGCGAAAAGCTGTGATTTTTTTTCGTTCATCTCCTACTCGAGCAGAAACCTTATACAAATATGCTTCGGAGGAAGGAAAGAAAGACTTGCGTCTAATACTTGATTGCAAGACACGTTGGAGCAGCCTTGCTGACATGTTGTCCCGGTTTCTAACACTGAAAGTTGTAGTCCAGAAAACGTTGATTGATTATGACAACCATATCACATTTTCAGAAGAAGAGATGAGGCGACTCGAAGAACTCTCCAACACAATGAATGTGATCAAAGCTACTGTTGAAGTTCTGTGTGAAGAAAATGCCAACCTGATAATGACAGAAACAGCGTTGAAGTTTATGATTGAGAAACTGGGTGAAATTCATAATGACGTGAGCCGTGATCTCTTAGTATCACTGCAACAAAGAATTGGAGAACGACGACTACCAGAGCTAAGCGGCACTCTCAAATACCTGGATAATTCCGCAAAATTTTACAATGAAGGGAAGTCTTCATATCCATTTGAAAATCCCTATAATATGATGGTTAAAAACATAATCGTGAAATTGAACAGCTACTTCGAGTCATCAACAGACTCTGAAGACCGTAGCCGCAGCAGCCCACAAGTACAAACAGAGACAGAAAGCAATGATGAGAACAGTATGTCTATGAAAGATCAACTGCGCCGTAAACTACAAAATGACGCAGCCGAATCTTTACAGCTACGACAGTCCGGAGATGAGGTCTTGGATCTTGGCACTAAAATCCAAGTGGAGATGGGTTTCTTTGACGGCGGTGGACAACGTGGTACACATTTAACCCGAGCATATAATTTACTGCTCTCCATTCCACCCTCCAGTGTCGAAGCTGAGAGGGTGTTTTCTTCGGCGAGTTACTTGTGCAACCGCTTAAGAACGAAAATGAATGCCGATACTTTGGACGCCCTAAGCTTTTTGCGCTCATATTATCAAAGTTTGAATTGATTGATTTGTTTTATTGATTTGTGGATTGTTAATTTGTAATGTTAATTAATGTTTGTTTGAGTCTAAAAGAAATACGATTTTGTTTTGATTATAAAACTTAACTGAAAGTTATGTAAAATGTAACCAAAGTTCCTATTCTAGTTCTACTTTCTAGTAAAGATAAGTATGATATATATTTGTACTTGTACTAATTGTTGACTGTTAAGTTTTTTTTATTTTTTATCCTAAGCGTCATCACTCATCAGTGTCATGTCATCATATCCCTAAGTTAAGACTTACCTATGTTTACTCTGTGAAACGATAATTAATGTGGTTTTTTTTATTAAAAAACAATAAAACTAATTATAATACTTGATTTTATTTGAATAGAATTATGCGGCAATCAAACTAAACCCCCGTATTGCTGCTCACACATGTTTGTGTTGAATTGATATTGTATTATTTTCAATAAATGTAAAAAAAATATTCGAATACCCGAATATTCGAATATTTAGCTCTAGAAGTATTCATTTTATTCGAACAGTAAAATTAAACGAATAGTGCAAACCCTAGACAGATGTCATCTCTTAATCGGCAGTTTTTTATTCATGTCTTAAATAAAATATGGTGTTTTTTTGGGATAATTTTTTTTAAAGCACATATAAACTATAATATTGAGTCGAAAATTATTAAAACTGCTAAAAAATATGAATATTATAAGATCCAGTTTGGAGACGTTTGTTGACGTTGGTGTTGCCAGCTATTTTAGATATATTTTTTTTTTTTTTTTATTATTATTATTATTAGTAATTGAAACATTAAGTCTGTGTAACTATAAAAGTACAGTTTTCGTGGTGATAAACCATTCGTGTCAGTCTCAGCACCTGTTAATAGTTTCATCACTTTTGCGCCCTCGAAAATATAGCTTAGTTCACCGTTGATTTACTTAATGAAGATATTGTACACTCTTATAATAAAATTTTGATTTTATCTCACAGATAGCTGAAGCCAAGTGTGTGAGTTTTAAATTTCTTGATAAGTTTTGTTAAATAATAGGAAAAAAAACATTACCGACAGTGTTTTTAAAATAAAATAGGTTTTTTCAACATTATTTTCTGAGACTATTTGTAACATTTTGATAAACTCAAACTCAAAACATTTATTTCAATTAAACCTATTACAGGCACTTTTGAATTGTCAAAGAGTCGGTCAGTTAGTCAGAAAGTTGAAGCTATTTGCCCATTCCAAAACGTAGATCTCTATGGAGAAAAATAGGCAAGAAACTCCAAGGACACTCTTAAAGCAAGATATTACAAAATCCTGGCTACATTATTCTTGTTGCTTCTATATGTGAGAACAATGTAAAAAAAAAAAATGTTTATTTCAAAAACAATTCAAAATGTGATTAAAAGATTACAAATAAGCCCTGGCAGTTAAGAGTAGACAAGTCTCAACTGACAGTTCTCTTTGCTACTTTTTTGAGTTAAACATGTCTGCTTACATACAATATTTTTAAAAACTAAATTTATGTTACTATATTGAAGAACAATGTTCCTAAATTCAACACGATATCGTCAATTTTGTGTGAAGAGGCAACGGAAATTATTTTTAACATTTTCAAATAAAAAATTGCTACTATTTGGAGATGAAGGAGTAATATATATCTATGGCAATTATTAGTTACATTAGGTTTAGTTTAAGTTTGCCGCAAAATGTACCGAAAAACTGCTAATTTTAATCAAATTTGCGAATGCGTCCTTAATTTTTAGCTTTATTTTATTTTTATTATGTGTGTCATAGCGGCCATAGTACGGTCAATGCTCTGCATTACCTGACCCCTCTTACAAAGAAGAAGAGGGAAAAAGGGATCGGTTTATGCATGTCATTGACTGTACTACACACTCTGTGAAATTTTCAAGTATCTTCCCATTACGGTTCAAAAGATACAGCCCTGTGACAGACGGACTGAGGGACGGATAGACGGACAGCGAAACCATAGAAATAGGGTCCCATTGGCACCCTTTGGGTACGGAACCCTAAAAAGAAAATCATATCAGTTCGCAGATTTTAATGTTATTGGAGGCCTATACCAAAATACTCCCAGTCTGAATATTTTTTTTGGTTTTGTTTTATTAAACAGTGGTCGGTTTGCAGCTTACCGTTAGAAATTATTCAAATTCAGTCCATTTGAGACTCAGATATATGCCAGTGACCTTGAGTGGTTAGCTTGTGTGTTCTGTACAGCACACCTCAACAAGTCTGCTATTACAATAGTGTCAGAATGGTCGATCATTGATTTCATAATTGTTGTGTTTGACAAGTTTGGTAATCTACTATTATAATGGAGTCATTATGACTTTCCAATGGTCGGCCACTGACACTACATTGAAAGAAATTGCATTTATTGGTAATCTCAAATGAATGACATTTCTATTAATGGGTTTTATATTAATAGCAATACGACAATGCCATTATAAGTAACACAATTCTAATACGAGAACAGCGACCGACCAATGATCGACCATTATGAATTTAGCAGATTACGAACTTTCATTTTTGTTCAGATTTTTCTGTTCCTTTCTTCTTGTTAGTTTATTTAAATGTGTGTACATAAATGGTTAAATAAACTTTTAACAAAATGACAATGGGATCGTGTTGGAATGACTGAATTTATAAAAATAGCAGACTTGGGGCCCTGGACTCACGCAACGCGTCGTACGTTCAGCTAGTAGTATTATGACTCGCCCAGCAAGGAGCGCTGTCCCCAATTTGACGCATTTTAATTTAATAGACACAAAACAAATGGTATTTTAATAAAACGCATAAACTATAAGATCAATAATTAAATTATCTTTAAATTGGTGAAGGTTTTAGAAAAATACGCTTGGTATATTTTGCGCCATTCTCAGTTTTTTGTCCGCGTTAAACATATTTTTACAAATTAATTTCACTATGTAGTATAAACATAATCTAAAATATTCACATATTAAGTTATTGAGAAAATGCTCTAATTAAAATACATTTTTTCAAATAATTAAGACTACTCGTTTAGACGTGATCTTCAGTATAAAATCATTAAAAGTCAGTTATTGTCGTCTTAAGATTCGTTTATCGCCGTTTTTTTAAGGTCAGATAGTCAGTCGCTCCTTGTAAAATAGCATACATAACACAGTTGGGTAAAGGCTAAGCAAATAATGTTGATGTCGCAGTTTTTGATAGAAGAGTTCCCTATAGAGGCATTCTTCTATAATATTATTATGTTTTTCTATGACCGAGTAAAGAAGCATGAGGAACAGGGTGTATAGTTCACTCATCCTCCATAGAAAGGGGAGGATCCTCCGACCAGTTGGGTGTTGTGTCTGGTAGTCAACTGCCCGACGATTGATGTCAGGACGTTGTATTTAAGCTAGTCGCGCGGTAAACTCTGCTTGCGCGATGCAGGGTTTTGCGTGACGTCAGTGTGACGAGTAGTTCGCAAGTGGCGATGTTGATGCCGCCACAATTCCACCAGCTGTTCGTAGTGGTACTGATCACTACATAGTCCTTTCTCAAGTTCTACCTTGCCTAGTTTCCAGTCTCTTACGATTACATCAATAATTTTCTTCAGATTGTGCATAGGTTTACCTCTGTATCGATTCTTAGAGTACGGTAAATACTATCTTGGTTCTATTATAAAGTTCCATTCAAATTTAATGAATTGGTTGATTAATTTAATACGGGAAGGTATATTCAAACAATAAAAGCTACAACAAAACCTGTCTTCCAAATACAACTACAGTATAATCTTTACTAAATCAAAACAATTGTTAGATATAAATCGTGTTGAATGCTTCACAATTGTCTGAGATCAAGACAGATCGCTTTGTCGCCCAAATCTAGATTAACTATGTAGCGACGTTGAGTCAGTGGGTTCGGTTTCATTATTCCGTCTCCATTGTTTGTTCAGAATGCCCTTTATGGCGTTAATTTTTCAAAATTAAAAGGGTCTTTAATTAGTAATGATAAAAGAGGTTTTGGTGAAGGTAATCATAATCAGTGATGAATGAAGTTGGAGTGAATGGTAATTATATGTAGGAGAACGAAATATATTTCCACGCTAACAAAAAATATAGGTAGTTTTGTTTCGTCCACGTACCTAACATCATGACGTACGCACAACATTTTCAAGTAGGTAATTTACCCATATAATCGGTGTGAACAGGGCATCCACTCCCTAAATTTCAACCGATTCCATCAAAATGCTCAAACTATTCAAAAATACACATTTAAAAACTTCATAACTGGCAACCAAAGAGATTTGAGATAGATACTATAAAGATGCTATTAAAAGTAATGTCATAGAAAATTTTTGATCCATGTCTCAGCGAAAAAACCGTGGTTAAGTCGTCTATAGTTGTCAAAAAATAAAAGGCCCGTTTTGACATTTAACTTGAATCAATCGCGACGTAACCAGTGAAGTAACCATACGACTTGGTACTCGATACTCACGATATATCAAACTATAATGATACAGAAAACATCCCACACTATCACACACTCGCAAACACTCACACACCCACACATCACCCACTCTACACATCTACTAACATTCGTATCGCATACTTAGATACCTATTAATCATATTACCTATATAAAACTATAAAATGTCGTTCCTTACTACATTCAGTCAGCGCGCTTAGTACGTACATAATTTATAAAATGAAAAATGTAAAGGGGTGGGATCCTGGTGTCCTGAAACACAGGCCACGAGCCTAGCTTAGGCACCAGTCTCCCACAATAATATATACTTACCTGAATTGCGTATCATTGTCGAATCTGACCAATGTAAAATAACTATGTATATTGTGGTGAGAAAAATAAAAGTTGATTGATTGATATCGATTCAAGTTAAATGTTAAAATGGGCCTATTATTTTTTGACAAGTAAATTCGTTTTATTACTACGAGATTTGCAATACCATATTGTACTCACGGCTACACATCAAGCTATACATTTCCAGTATAAGCTGATCTCGCATTGTATAAGATTTCCGTGCAATGAGAGGTCAGCTGATATTGGAAATATATAGCTTGATGTGTAGCCGTGTGTACAATCATACTTCGAAAATAATTTTCTTTTAGTGGACATGAATGCGAATTGTGACTTCACATGCAGGCGTACCATACTACACTGAGCTGACTGAGCGGCTTTTGCCAACTAGGACAAATGTATTGGATTACGATTTTGTTCGCTATGACCCGTCTATTGTTAAGTAAATAATTTAATGTCTTTGCTGGCAACGGAAACAATACCTACATTGGCGTTAAAACCAGAAGATCGTTCACTTATGAAGGCTGGCGGGTGGCAGCCATCAAGAGTGAACTATCTTCTAGGTACGCTCGTTCTGTCGTTTTAGCAACTTACCATGCATTCTAAAGTTGCAGACTCAAAGTATTTTTATGATGATGATTTGTTTAGAGTCCGGTTGTTTGTTTGTATAGTATTTTTATCTGCGACGCGCGCTTTACTTGTGGTAGCCAATAAGTGTACAAACACGCTGTGAATGTATCCGTGAAGACGAGTAGCGTCAGCAAATAACATACACACGCACCCACACACATACACACTTCCGACTTCGCCACTGTCTCGGACGGTGCTGGGAGCTCCTGCGCTTACACACTTGGTCATTTCATTCATCATTTCAGCCGAAATACGTACACTGCTGGTTACAGGCCTCCCCAAAAGGGGGGGGTTTGCCATAATCGCCACGCTTGGCAGGCGGGTTGGCGATCGCAGTATAATGTTAAAATGCATAGAGAACGCTGCTGCCCATTCTCTAGTAAGCCCCTTAGTCGCCTTTTACGACACACGTGGGAAAAAATAGGATGGTGCTTCTTTACGTCCGGCATCATACGGACCTCTACACACTTGGTAACCACAAATAAAGCGGCCCCAAAAACGACACACTAATTATGACGTCAGTTATAATGTACACACGGCTACACATCAAGCTATACATATCGACGGCGAAGTGCCAATAACTTCTAACTGTCAAAGTCAACACGAGTCCCATGGAATTTGGGAGGTAATGCCCTACACTCGGTGGTTTAGCTAAAAGGTATTTCAACATCTTGATTTATGCTATTGAAATACCTGCAATTAAAAATGTAGGTTAGACATTTTGCTAGAACATGCAAATAAGACTTGATTCGCAACCATAAAAAGTTTTCGCAAAAATTTTCGCATAGGAGGTATTGACACTTCGCCGTCGATATCCAGTTTAGGCTGATCTCGCATTGTATAGGATTTTCGTAAAATGAGAGGCCAGCTTAAACTGGAAATGTATAGTTTGATGTGTAGCCGTCTGTACCTACTAAAGCAAATCTGGAACAGTGTCAAGGTGAACTCTCTTGAGTCCTTTATCGCTCCATTTCTTTAACCTACAAATTAAACTGAATTATGATAGACATCATCTCTTGAATTTGTATTGTTCCCTAAAGGTAGTTCCGTAATCAGTGTTCTGGAAAGGAAAACTCCATTTCAGGAACTTTTGAGGTCAAGGTCATAAATAGTACCTAATTATGTTCGTTCAATAATTTGATGGGTGTGAAGGATAATACATAGTATTTTTTGGATTTTCCTATTTTAAACAACATGCAGTGTACAGCAACAGTGGACCATTGTTATCGGCCGCGACTTACGAGTTGCAGGTCGTGGGTTTGAACCCAAGCTTGTTGAGCTGCACGATTACGATACTGACAAATGCTTGCACTGATTGGACAGGTCCACTCAAATTTGTGTGGTTCTTTCTCAAAAGACCATTTCAGACACGGATCTACACATGTCTCACATGATCTGACCAAGATTATGTCTGGACTTTAAAAGAGACTTTGACCCCTGAGTTTGTTTCGCCATTTCTTCTCAGGGGTAGTCAGATAGGAAATGTCAGCTTAATCTATTTTTCGTACCACTTGCTCAAAAAAGTGACATTCTATGCCACAAAAAGCGAACATAACAATAGTCATTTTTAATCTGTTAAAAACAGGGAAAGAAATTTCATTCATCCTCTAGGGGGAGAATGTGATTTAAATTTGGAATACTTACCGAAATTTTTATTGAACTACATCTGTGTTTACACCATTGAGTTTGTATATAAAGCATTAGACGTCTTTTTGAAAAAGGAATACGCATTTATTATGCAGTTATGATTATTAAATAAAATTACGAAAACCGACGAGGCCGTATGAGCTTGATGCCTTTGCTTTTCCGACAAAAAAATATTAGTCTAGGAATTTGCCGCGTTTTTGTTTTCTTCAAATACATAAACCTTAAGTTTATTTTAATTTATTTTTATAAATAAGTTAATGTTCTAAAATGCTTATCTGATATTATTATTGTGTTAATTTTTTCGCAAATGGTACGAAAAGTAGAGTATTTTCCTCGGTGATAAAGCTGTCTTAGTCTTGGGTGAACTTAAATCCCTCGCTACACTCAGGACTCGTCTTAAATCACGAGCGAAGCGAGGGATTTAAGTTTTTAACACCCTCGCTACGCTCGGGAGTAAACCTCGAGTCCTTCGTTACGCTCGCGATTTAAATCGTCATCCGCGACAGAAGACACTGCTTTATCCCCTTGGTTAATAATCTACAATTTTTTTTATATGACGTGTTAATAAACGATTTAATTTGACGAGTTATTTGTTTGTTACAAAAGTAGTTATTTTTCCACTCGACAATCAGCATTTTGTTTTTGTTTTGATTGTTTGTTTGTTGTCATCTTGTCATTTGTGGCAACACAGAGTAATAATTACTCAATTTATATTGTCTTTGGTCCCTGGCTCTGACATCTGGCAATGGACAAGATTGTCAAAAAATTTTATTGGTGAATATGAGGCTTTTGGCTACTATGTTTGTGTGCAATTTATGTTACATAATTCATTGTAATGTGCGTTTTGTTTGTGCAGAGTAAACAAATTTTCTTTCTTTCTTTCTTTCTTTTTCTTCTTATTTCATTTCATTTGCAGGCCCTTTACTTTGTGTAAATTATTTCATGACCACTTCTCTCGAAACGGTGAAGGGAAACATCGTGAGGAAACTGGCATGTCTTAGAACCAACAAGACGAACACATGTGACATCTACCAACCCGCACTGGGCCCGCGTGGTGGATTACGGCCTACTTCCTCTCAATGAGAGGAGGCCTGTGTCCCAGCAGTGGGAACATTATAAGCTGATTATGCTGGACTATAAAACCCGCGACTGATAGCGCTATCATAACTACTACGTTCTGATAACTTATTATCTTATCACTTATCACCAATGGATGATAACACCATATTAAGGTAATGTTGGTATCTCTCAATAATTTTCCCAATCAACCTTGAACCTTATGATGTAGGGATACAGTTGAAAATCTATTAAAGAAATTTGACAGATTGTAGTAGCTTGATGTGCTGGCGTCTGTACCTATACGCCATTGGTGTATATAGTTTAAATGAAGGTAAACAAATCATAAAAAAAATATAGATGACACCTGGATGACACTTTCTTGTTTAAAAATACGTTGTAACTTTGTTACCAAATTAAATTTATTTTTGATTTTTACGATAGTTTCCTCTTTTATTACTGTATTATCATATATTTTTAAACTACTATTCGTAGATGTAGCTGCTTCAGCACAATTTTTTTGTGAGATTATTTTAAATAAAAAATAAATAAAAAAATAAATATTTATTTCCAAAATAGGTTACAGACTTAAATAACTTGGTTAACAAAAGGGTATATTATATATGTATTAACAGCTAGTGGTAGGTAGTAAGTACAGAGCAAATAATAAACCATGCTGCAGAAATCTGTAGACAATATAATTCGTGAGCCCTGCCTCTTAAACTAGGGTTACTTGTATCTTAAGAGACAGAATTTTATAACAATACTATATACTATATTTTATAATCTGTCTATTGTAGAGAGCCCAAAAATACCAGTTCTCTAAACGTCATAGAAATAAAACGTTACTAAATTGAAGAGTACAACTGTGTCGTAGCATGACAACTGAAGTGGCAGGTATTACGTTTAGTCGGTTACTTGACTGCTCTCTCGTCACGTGGTTTTTTTTGTTTACCTTTATTTAACTACCTAAACCAATCGAGTATAAGAACTTAGTTTTTAGGGTTCCGTGCCCGAAGGGTGGCAAACGGAATCCTATTAAGTAATAAGCCTCCGCTGTCTGTCCGTCTGTCCGTCCGTCTCGTCTGTCAGCGGGCTATTATCAAGAACCGTAATAGGTAAACAATTGACATTTTCGCAGATTGTGTGTTTCTATACTTTCTATTTCCGCTATAACAACAAATAATAAAAATAAAATAAAGTTAAAAATTAAGAAGATTCTCATACAATAAACGTGTTTTCTGTTAAAAAATATGTAGTGTTAAATATTGTACGGTGGGACGGAGCCCTTTGTGTGCGAGTCCGACTCACACTTCGCCAATTTTTTAATAAAAGGTGCACACTGCACAAACCAAAAAATGTTGTAGGTAAGTACAGGTATTTATAAAAAAATAAGTAGGTAAGTACAGGTATTTATAAAAAATTAAGTAGGTAAGTACAGGTATTTATAAAAAATTAAGTAGGTAAGTACAGGTATTTATAAAAAATAGCACCAGAAACCGACTGGTAGGAAGAAGGTACTGAAGGTTGAATTTACATTTTATTCCAAAAATCTGTTTTAATTCTGTTTTTATTCTATCTGATTCGTCTGGAATGCATAAAATGATGCGATTCTGGAATGTATAAATGTATTTATTGTTATGGTAAATGTGATTAATTGAAAATTATTAATAATTTTCCATAATTATTACCTAATAATTACCGCATGATTTAAGTAAATCACACTTCACAATCATTTATAAAGGCGAAAGTTTGTGAGTGTGTGTGTATGTTTGATACTTCTTCACGCTCAAACGGCTGGACTAATTTTGTTAAAATTTTAAGCTACTTTTTATCCCGATATTCCCACGGGATCGAGACTTCCGCGGGTAAAACCGCGGGGCGCAGCTAGTATGAATATAACATTCATCACTTTTAGCAGTTATTATTAATAATTTACTACTCTCGTCTGTAAAAATCATAAAATAAAATAGACTCGACTTATTTGTACACTCAGCACAATCAGTTGTTAGTTTTGTTTCATCGAGTTTTTGTTTTGGTAACTGATTTCACCAACAAAAACAATAGATCCCAGGATCCCCTCCTGGCAATCGGCGGCCGCTACCGCGGCACGCTCGTGTCGCGCGCTCGCCTACGCCTTCGCGCGTCTCTAACCTTACCTAACCCAAATCTTTATTTTTTATTAATTGTGTCGCTGATAAGCTCTGTCGGCGAAGAATTTTCAAAAATAACGTACACTAGGCGTGCATATATTTATCGGTATTAAGGTTACATTATTAATAATCACCGGTAAATGTGATTAATTTCTTACTCTTATCTCGACTTTCGGTAATTATTTTTTTCAATTTTCAATTAATCACACTTACCGTAACATAATTATATACGGAATTGCCCCGAAAACGGTTTTGCCAACATTGACTAAACAGAAAAGATTTTTGATTTTCTGTTTGTTTTTTTTCACAATAAAACGCGTTTAAACGGATTTAGATTAAATTTTGCACATGGCTAGCCCATGACCTAGGTTAGGAAATTCACTTTTTATCCCAATATTTCCACGGGATCGAAACTTATGCGGGTGAAACTGCAGGAGGCAACTAGTAAAAAAAAATCTTAACTTTGAATGACGTAGGTAACTCGTCCGCCGCGGACGGCTAAACATGCGTGCGCTGTTGCCACACCGCATTCAATCCGATCTGGCAACAGCGCAAGTCGCGCGCTGGCGCTGGCAAATAGCAGAACCGCATGACGTATAGACCGTCACACACTCAGTCATCCGCGCCCCGCGCCGCGCACCGCACGGACGCCCCGCGTACATCTCTCCTCCAATCGGTCTGTGACGGACTCCGACGCGGTTCAAAGCCGCCATGATGTTATTCCGACTTATGAGTACTGAGATAGTGATAAATGAAGTACGATCACGTCAATGTTTATGGAATCCTCGTAATGTGTACTACAAAAATAAAATGGACAAAAACAAGGCGTGGGAAGAAGTTTCTGCAGCGGTTTTACCCAAATACACGACGTGTTCCGAAGATGAAAAAAGACGAATAGGTGAGTTTTGTAACATAATGGCTGACTACGACTATTCATTTTATTATTAAAACGCTTTTATCCAGTACGGACCTATATAAAGGTTGATTAATTTTTGAAACGAAAGAGATTTATACAGAAATGGAATTTGAATAAAAATAACAAAGTATTGAGCGACATTATAAATAAATTTTTAATGGTAGGTGTTAGAAAAAGATAATATTGAATAATCTTTAAGACTTTGACAACAGCTAAACCGCGGTCACTTTCAGACTGCATGCAAAAGAAAGAGAAGCGCGATAACACAACGCTTGTAATTTATTGCAAAATACGAAGCAATTATCTATTTACTCAAAAATTAGTTGAGTAATCGAAAATAAAAAACAACCAAGTTCCGCATACCGTTATGACATTCTTGTTATTAATGAAATACCAACCGTAACTTGATATTTAATACAGATATTTTGGATTGAAACTCAAAGTAAAAGGGTTAGTTTACCGCTAATGGGTTACATCATGATAAAGGTAACCCATTGAATGTGTTACCCCTTCGAAAGGCTTAACTCTTAACCGGGGTTGTACGGTCCCTGCCTTTGTATCGAAATTTTATTTTCTAAACGTGTTTTGGTAACCACCAAGTTTTGAAAAATATGTTCAAGAATAACAAATATTTTTTTTCCGCTACCATATATTTTGATTTGGCAATGTTTTTGTTTAAGACAAGCCTACTTTTATCATTTGCCTCTTGTCAGCGCCTTAATAAACATATTTAATTTTATTAGCTATAACTACAGTAAGCATATAAACTTTATTACATTTACACCGCATAATAATGATAACAACAATACGCAGCCGATTAGCTTCGTAGAAACGTATAGCCAGCTGCGCACTGCGGGCATCTCGCTCGCGACAAGGTCGGGTGCGAGCGAGAGATTAATATGCCTTGCGGATTGTTGTTACCTGTTTGTGGCGCGGGATCTAAGAACATGGGATGCGCTGCCATTGCCAGTCGCAGTAAAAATATTAGGGATGCCTCGATACGCCTTTTTGCCGATACTCTTATAAATATATCGGCGATACCGATACACTTATTGAATTAAATAATGAAGGTAAAATAAATAAAACACAAGTCAGGTTATTTTTTTTAATTATTACTAGTATAAAAAATATAGACAGGTTGAGATTAGTTATTAGTTTTAGTAATTAAAATTAACATTGATTAGATTTTTGTTAAAAAAAACGAAAGTATTCAAAACTTAAGATTACTTTGTTAGAGAAAAAAGGCAATTTCGTAAATCTGTTTGAATAAGACCTGCGGTGGAAAATAGTCACTCAGATGCGACAGAACTCATTTGGATACTAAAGTACTTTGCGCGATTTTTTTCAAGTTTGGGTCTAAGATCGTAAGACGTCATTGCGCCCGAAAACGAAAGGATCTGCGTTTCTCGATATTTTAGGAGACCTTAGGTATCTCGCGAAGTCTCGACTAGACGAGACAACATGTGCGCTTACATTATATTTTTAAAGCGAGAAATTTGAAAAGTATCGTTCAATCGGCCATAAAAATATCGGCGATGCCGATATATCGGAGTATCGCCGATATATCGGTATCGGATGCATCCCTAAAAAATATATGATGAATGAATGTAAGTAATAAAAATAGTGTCGTTCTACAGAACTATACTCCATTAGTTTAGGTAGTTAAATAAAGGTAAACAAATCGTAAAAAAGGTTTTTATAGATGACACTTTCTTGTTTAAAAACACGTTGTAACTTTTATCCAAATTAAATGGATTTTTGATTTTTACGATAGTTTCGTCTTTTTATTCATAAACTACTCTTCGTTGATGTAACTGCTTGAGCACAATTTTTTAATGAGATTAATAATAATACTATAATATTTTGTAATCTGCCTATTGTAAAGAGCCTAAAAATACAGGTTCTCAAAACTTTAATGAATTATAACGTTGCTAAATTGAAGAGCATAACTGTGAAATAGCATGACAACTGAAGAGTGACAGATATTACGTTTAGTCGGTTACTTCACAGCTGTCTCGTCACGTGGTTTTTTTTTGTTTACCTTTATTTAACTACCTAAACCAACGGAATATAGGTATGAGTTTTTTTACAAAATTTTCAGATTACTATTTACATTAATTGCAATCTTCGAAAAACGAAGTAAATAACAATTTTTATAACGTATTGTGGACACTTATTTTAATGCTTGGAACTGAGTTCGTAAATAAACTCAAATCTAACATAAATACAAACATGTATACACATAGATACAACTTACATATATATAGATACAAATTATTTAAGCGTAAAAACATTCTAAAACATTTCATGAAATTATATAAAAAATAAAATAAAATAAGCAATAATATAACTTACTAGCCGCTGCCTGTGGCTTCGACCGCGTGGCTTTTTCTGTTGTTATTTTGACATTACAAACAGACTTCAATTTTATTCACATATTTACATTTTTTTTTCTTACCTCCTCCACTGTTCCACGAAGGCTCCCACATACAGGCGTGACGCGACTCTAATATAAGAATTTCTATGAAAACTTCATGGAACTTGTTCTATGCGTCGCGTCTTCATTGTATTTTCTTGTTCTTTTCTTGAACATTATTTCGACTCCATCCGACGAATGTGTTTAAAAATGATTATAGCGAGAAGTCATAGTATTGTCTAATGAAACTTACTGCGTAATTGTTTACATTACAATAATAGTTGTGTAATTCTTGTTGGTTTAACTTGCCCTGTTAAGTATGCTTATTTTCACTAACACTGGGCGACACCCAAATTAATTCCTTAATATTATTGCACTTTTGGAATGAACTCCCGGCGCTAGGCCGAGCGTTGAAAATCAACTTGCGTTTTGGGTACACAATAAAAAAAAAGTGTTTATTCAGAGAAATATTTTAAAGACATGAGGAGTTTGTTGGTAGACGTAGCTCCTTTTTTTGTAAGTATTGTATTTATAATGGTTTTTATAGTGCAAATTTTCACATAAATTATATGTTAAAACTAGGTATATTGCATTCCAATGTATAAACATACAAACAATTGTTTTTTTTTTTCGTTTTAAGTATTCTCTGCAGCGAGGCTTTCACAAAATATATCAAAGAGGTACTTATGTAAGTATCGTCCAGTGTTAGTGCATTATTAGTCTACCTACTAGAAAATAAATAGAAAATATATAGAAATATCATAGTGACCTCTGCGCTGCCACCATAGATGCCGTTGAAGTGGCACAGTCAACAAAACATAATTAATAAAAATATATAAATACAATAATAAAAAATAATAATAATTTATAATATTTATATTATTAATTAATTAATAATTCAATGTCGTGCCATCGACACAATGAAGAAAAAGAAGAAGAATAATACATAATATCTACTTTATCTTTATCCATCTAAAATACTTTATTTTCTTTACAGTAAGAGCTGTGCAATCAAGATGGAAGACAGCCCGTGATGCTTACATGAAGTGTAGACTAACAGAAGTAAAGAAACCGACGTACAAAGCAAAACAACATAGATACATTTATCTGGACAAACTAAGATTCCTGGAACAAATAAAAGATATAGATGAAGGCGTCAATAACAAAGTTAGAGACGACGAGGAATGCTCGAACAGCTTTGTCGGTGACTACTCTGCAAGTCAATCCACTTTCGGAGTTTCTGTAGAAGACGTCGGAGAAGCAGGCGATGATGTTATAGATTTTGATATTGATATTCACGACGATTTTAAAGACAAGATTAAAGATTTTGTGGCCGATATCGAAGACGTTAACGACAAAACCGTCAACGATGACAACGAGGATGAATGTCAACCTGGAACATCGTCACAGAATAATAATTATCAAAAGGATCCATTGGCCACTGCAGATGTCACTAAACCACCAAGAATGAGGCCTGGCAATACTCGAACGAGAAAGTTAAAAAGTAGTAATATGACAGAATTTGAGACAAAACTCTTGAGACTCATGCGTTTGAAAAATAGTACAAGTGCAAACACTTCCACCCTTCAAATTGATGATCAGTTCTTTTTCAACTCTATAGCACCTTTAATTAATAATTTTGATACACATCAGAAACTCAAGTTTAGATCTAAGATTCTGGAAGTAGTTATGGAAATAGGAAACATCGGTCCAGGAAGTATAAAACAGGAGAGAGAGAGTTATGTTTTTGGGGAGTTAGAAGAATCTAAAAATTAGCCTCGTAACGATACGTTTTAGATTACACAAAGATCGATCATTCTGTTTCAATCATTAAACACCATCATCTGCCTAGCTTTTTCCCAACTATAAGACTAGGTACAGTCATGAGCACTAATATGTAAACGCTTAGCAGAATTCAAAACCGATTTTCTCGTGGAATAACGATTGCAACTTTGAGAAAAGATCTATTTCATAATATTTTGGGTTACAAAATACTATGTTCGTAGTAAAATAATATTTCAATCAATATAGTTGTAGGAAATCACTTATAAAAGTTGTTGAGTGTATACATATTGGTGTTCGTGACTGTACTGGCAACGTGTGTTGTTGTTTAAGTAGTATTTCTGGTTTAGCCCCTTCAACTAAGATGGATTTTACGAATGAAACTAAACGCGACCAGAGAGCCTAGACAAATGGCATTCACTTCCGAGCGATTCTATTTCTACAATCGCTATTGTTATTTCACTTTTTGACAAGCGTTATCGCTAGTTTTCGATTCGAATTCCGCCATACGAATCGAAAACTAGCGATAACGCTTGTCAAAAAGTGCCACTAGGCTACGCATCTATAGAAGTTATCGTTCGACGCTGTCGATTCGTTTCATGGAATCGAATGATGATAACATTGTCTAGCTAATTTATATTCGTTGACCTATGATCACGTGAGATTTCGATAGCTTAAGGCAACCCCATACATTTTGTCGCTTTTCTACTAGCGTTATCGCTAATCGAATGTTACTTTGTCTAGGCCCTCAGTATCTCTGGAATCTTGACACTGACAGCTCTAGATCGTGGATATGATGAACTGTTCACGTTTGCCCTCGGCCCAGTGCTCACGTACGTATAAACACATCACTGAGTGCTTGGCTGAGCGCTCGGTTGAGTTAAAGGGTAAGACAGTCGCTCGGACCCTGTCATATTTATGAGACCGACTGCCCACCCCCTCGGGTGTAAACATCTACTCGGTGCGGACTCGCCAGTCGGCACACTCACATTGCTCGCAACACGCTAACGTATAATTTTTAGGGTTCAAGGGGCTTTATAGTTTCGCCATGTCCGTCTGTATGTCTGTCACCGGCTTAGCTCAGAGATTCTTAGTACTAGAAAGCTGTAATTTGGCATGGGTATACATAAACCGAAAATGTGGTAAAATAAAATCCTGTTTTTTTTTTCAAGTTTTCGTCACCATGACGATCTTGGCCGGTTTTTAATGATCTTTTTCGATTCATTGTGCATTGTCTCGCTATTATGCAGCGTCGAAAATGAACTGACTGGCTTGCTCGGTGCTAAGTTAAAAAATTACCTGTAAACATCTAGTCGTCTACGCAACTCTCTCGGTCTAGTCAGTATCATTTTCCTGTCTCGCCTATCTAGTCGGTACGTGATCAAGGCATTGCCGTTGAATATAGTAGATAGAATCTTACGCGTGTTATAAGATTTGAATATTTTTTAACGAAATTCATTCATGTATCAAAAAAGATATTACTTACACTGTATCTACATGGATTTTTTGTAAAAAACATAGGTACTGATGAATCAATGAATGAAATGCTACCGACGCGACCCCAGCGTGTTTAACACGTTTCCTGTCCCAATACAAAAATGCACAATTGACCGACAAGTCCAATAGGATTTTTTTAATAATTTCCCCGAGTTGCCTGGATTTATTTAATTGTCTCGGCGTTTTTCTTTACTTTATGATCGTACCAGCACGTCCAATGCAGCAACAGTACAGTTCCAGCACGTCCAGTGGAATTATTCGCTTTAGAACTTGTATATGTCTCCTGACGCACATATAGCTCAGGAGCGTATAAGTGCTTTTCAAGCGCGCGTTTCATGAACCATAGGTGGCTCTGTGGACAGTGAAAGTGTTAAGCCAGACTCGAATGAACCCAAAGATTCACAATAGACCCTGGAGCCTCAGGTTTCATGGGACTTCAGAGACTATGGCATATCAAAGTGTCGACCGGGGGGCGCGATAACGCTGATATCCATAAATTAGACACCCAAAAAACTAGAATTAAAAAAGCAATAATCTTAAATATAGGGAATATTATTTTCCATCATAACTGACAGAAGCAGAGCAATTAATCATAGCTTATCAAAAATATTCATAATAGAAAAGCTTAAAAGGGCTGGTTTTAAGTAACACTGGCTGACTTGGTAAAAAAATACTTCGTACAACGAAGTATTTATAAAGTTATCATCATAAATTACATCCGTATCTTCATGCTTGTTAACTTTGCAGGGTATGTCAGAGGTACACTGCTCCTGACAGGAGCGCGCGCTTGGCAGGCGGGTTGGCGATCGCAGTATGGTGTTAAAATGCATAGAGAACGCTGCTGCCCATTCTCTGAAGTAAGTCCCTTAGTCACCTTTTACGACACCCACGGGAAGAAATGGGATGGTGCTATTCTTTACGTCCGGCACCACACCGTAATTAATAATAATGTAAATATATTAAATTACAGTAGGTGGTCAAAATGACTTACCCTTACTCTCAAACCCAACTGGCTCACGCCAAATGATATATACGAATAAAAAACAACCGACTTCCAAAAAAAACACTACAAGGTGAAAAATAGGTTTAATTTCTGAAGTCGGTGACTTTGGATCTTTATTTTGCTTTTTGCCACTGATTTCCGAGATTATAAAGTAATTTTTTACTTTGTATTTTTTTCTTAATTTTTTTACTTTGTTTTTAAGTCGGGTTACTTTTTTTTAGGTTTAGACATTTAGACATTAGTAAACGAAAACTATGCTTGTTACCTGTAATACCTATGACTAGGTACTCACAAACTCACTAAGAACACCTTCACCGAAAAAATAAAGAGACGTTTCCACCCTATTTTCCCTATCATAATTAAGAAATTATCGATAAATTCCCGTCAGTAATCGAACCTCTATTTATGTGTCAGTAATTACAAGCTACAAAGTTATTATACGTCATTAAAGATACTGTCATTTGTAAATATTACGTCCCTAGGAAGTGTTGTAATGACAGTATGCGCTAAACCCGTTATTTTGAAACCCCCTTTAGTTGCAAAGCCCCTTTACATGTGACGATTTAAAGGGATGCAGTAATCATAATTATAGTGTAAGGAAAAGAGTCGTTTGACTTTGATGTTGACGAAAGACTATTATTTTACGAAAAATAATTTGTGACGATTTTCTAAAGGTTTTTCTGCTCCAAATGTCATATTTCTCAGCTGGGCTGGGCATGACTGTACCTACCAATACAAGTTTATCCACAAGGGACTGTCTCGTACCATCAGCTTATATTTTCATCAAGTGGGAGGTTGGTAGCTGTTGTTTCTAAACAAAGTACCTATTACGATTATTTTTTGGTTATAATTAATAATGTATATACAGGATGTTAAAGTGTGTACTGTGTGCCATAGCTTAGGGGTAGGTTCAGTATCGATAAAGGAACTCAGGAAAAAAAACCGTACATAAACAAAAATTTAATAAACAAAAAAAATACAAAATAAGTCTACGGGCTTAGGACCATCAAATAAAATAATTTTAATTCTAAACGATCGCTATTTTAAGTTAGTAGGTACTAAACAAGGTTGATCTTGCAATATTTTTTTTGTGTTTACATTTTTGTTTTTATTTTTTATTTATTTTTCTTAGGACCCTTTATTGAAACCTATCCATAAGCTATGGCACGCAGTTACTTTAACACCCTGCCTGACCGAACGCCGCCCCAAGGCGGCAATGTATAATAAGTATGTAAATTATTGTTATAATTGGAACCATTAGACAAATTCTCATCTCCAACTTAGGGCGAATACCACAAATGAAAGTGAACCGCGTTTAGGAGCCGTCGCGTGTACTGTGTGTGTTTGTGGGGGTGTGTGTGTGTAAAGACACTGGCTCCTGCAACACAGTTATAACGCAGGAGCAAACTACAAACAAAATAATTGCAGCGCAGGAGTCAGAGAATTATATTATTTGTTGTAGTCCAGCACATCAAGTTACCACAAATGGTCAATTTTTCTCATTAGATTTTGAACTTAACCATCTTCATTTTAAGGTTTAAAATCATTTGGAGAAATTTGACAGTTTGGTATAACCTGATGTGCTGGCGACTGTACAACTTGTTTTATGTCATTAGATATTTTTTTAATTTGGTTAGTGTTTATATTCTACAACAATTATGACACTGACAGCTCTAGAAAATAGTTTAGATGTGCTTATCGCGATATAATATATATACTATATCGGATAAAAAGTTGAGCATAGATAGAGAAAAAGATAACCAAAACTATATACAGTATGAAACAAAAACCCTGTTGTTCCTTTTAGGGACGTATACATTATCCTACAAGCACAACATTGGTTGGAATTATAATTAAAAAAAAATAAGAATTGGCTAAAAAAGTAAAAATCAAAGAACTAAAGAGGTAAGAAATCAGTTAAACATTACAAATATTAATAATTAAATATTTATTTTAATTATTTTTGTTGAACAGTTTTCATAAATGACTTGCTTTATTACGTATGTATACCGATTCTTAAAACGTAGGTAGAAGGAACAACAGGGTTTTATTACATATTGTATACAGGGTCAAATTAAATTAGTTAGCGAAACTCAGCAGAAGTGATGGGTAAGTATCGATATCTAAACATGACAAAACAAAATAAAAATAAATCGGCCAAGTGCGAGTCAGACTCGCGCACGAAGGGTTCCGTACCATTTTCTATAAAAATGGCAAAAAACACGTTTGTTGTATGCGAGCCCCCCTTAAATATTTATTTTTATTTTTTGTTAATTATTTATGTTTAAAGTCAATATATATCTACATATTCTGTGAATATTTCAAGCGTCTACCTGTTGCCGTTATCAATATAGAGCAAAAACGAGCAAAAAAGTCACGTTTGTTGTATCGGAGCCCCCTTAAATATTTATTTTATTCTAATTTTTCGTAATTGTTGTTATAGCGGCAATAGAAATACATCATCTGTGAAAATTTCAACTGTCTAGCTATCACGGTTCGTGAGATACAGCCTGCAAATTGCAAAAAACGTAATAAAATTTGAATTTCGCGGGCTACCTTAGCGTATAAGGCCCGGCGCCCATTATCGGCATCGGTACGACTGAGGATTTTAGGTGGCAAATAGCAATATACTATAACATAATGGCAATAAAGTAGAAATTTCCGTGATATGTGGTCGTAATAACAAAAATACCGCTTCGGTATGCTTGAGGCTGGTGTATCGGCAGCCTTGAGAATGCTTCGGGATGCTTCGTCATCCTTCGGCAACCTTCGGTACGCCGCCGGCGCCGAGGCAACACTCGGGGGATAGTTTGCCCTGCATCCTTAAGGACGCTTCGTCATCCCTAAGAACGTTGCAGCATGCCAAAGCATAATTGCCGATAGTGTGCGCTTGCATGTAGGATGCCGAAGGATCCTTTTCTTTGCCGATGCCGATAATGGGCGCCGGGCCTTAATGTTATTTTTTTTTAACTTAAATTCATGTTGGAATGGTGCTTGCGCGAGGGGTGTTAGTAAGGGGGGGGGGGGGGGGGGGGTTAAACTTCTGTTATTTTTTTCCTAGGGCGCACCGTTTTCGAGATATTTAAATTTCAATAATTTTTTATTACTTTAAATAAAAAAAACATCTATGATCATTATTGCAAGTACAAAAGAGTTCATTTTAGGTTGGCTACTTTACGGTTATCCCTGCAATTCGGGGAATAGCCAAATCTGCCATCTGTAGTACGAGTACTGTGATGTCAAACAAATCGTATATTGGGACGCATACTTTGGCGTTTTCATACAATGAGATATCAATCCCCTAAGTGGAAGTTTGCAAGAGAGTAAACGTAACTATTTCGTTTGCGTTAAAATAGAATAGAATTAATAAATATAAGAGTGAGAATAAAAATCTTAACGCAAACGCGCTAGTTACGTTTACTCACTTGTAAACTTACACTCGGGGTACTGTTGTAGGCGATACACCCTCCCATCAGTAGATAACGTGGGCCGGTATGATTCCTTAATGTCTCATAGATTATTGGGACGTTAAAACCATCGATAGATATGTTTTTATATCTCCAGTAGGCCGAAACTGGTGATATATATGTTAATGGGTTCGGCTGTAAAGGCACACAATATAATTTATGTACAGCAGATAAAAATAAAAAAAACAAGTAAATAGTGTAAAGTGTGACGTATGCGTTTATCATGTTTAGATATCGGTACCCATCACGTGTGTGAAGTATACACAAAAAAAAACAGCGACTACAATAACTACGGCTGAAGAACCCAACAAAAAAACTCTTCATATTAATTTCTTTTTTGTTTGATCGTATTTAGATATCGATACACACCACGTCTGCGGAGTTTCGCTAGCTAATTTAAGTTAACCCTGTATATTAACCAACTAATCCCCAATCGTATATCATAAATGTCTCCCCTTAGAAATTGCCAGTAATTGGCCAGAACTACGCCATACCGTCGTAGAATCACAAGTCACGCCGCGTGTTTCATTATAGCTCTCCCATATGTCCGTGTAGGGGCTGCCTTAATTAAAGGGCTCCTACAAGGCGTAAATATAGTAAATTTTTAATACAAATGTCGGAGATTGTGGTGTGGTATCAGTGATTGTATTGATGGCTTCTAATTTATTAGTTATGCTTCATAATGGAAAGGTGAGGGAATTATTATGGGTTATATTATGATTTCATGAAGTTTTTCAGTGTTGTTGTTTTTTAGTGTTGTCTGTGTGGTGCCGGACGTTAAGAATAGCACTTCCCTATTTCTACCCGTGGGTGTCATAAAAGACGACTAAGGGACTTACTAGAGAATGGGCAGCAGCGTTTTCTATGCATTTTAACACCATACTGCGATGCCAACCCGCCTGCCAAGCGTGGCAATTCTGGCAAACCCCCCCTTTGGGGGAGGCCTATGTCCAGCAGTGGACGTCTTTCGGCTGCAATGATGTTGATGATGGGCCTCGGCTAGCGTAGCTTGAGTTGATCAATCAACCCGTGCCGCCGTTACTACTTAGCCACGAGTCCCGAACCTAGTCCAGGGGCTGCAGTCTCAATATACAACATGTCCCAGAATTAACGCCCAACCTCTTCCCCTCATTGTACTCATCATTGTGAACAACTTTTACTATGAGACCAAAGCTGAAATCGCGAAACAAAAATCAGCTGTTCCCTACGTCAAAATGTAGGGGACTGCTGTTTGTATTTTTTTTTTCGCGATTTGAGGTGAAATGACGCCTTAAGAGGTTGTGCGTTAATTCCGGGACATGTTTTAGATAGCGATCGCTTTACGATCGAATTCGGTCGCAATGTCCTTATGTCTTCAGACGGTCAAAATTGCTTGACAAAATTGTGATTTTTTCGTGCTTGTCAAGCAATTTTGACTATCTAGGGACCCCATTAGGACTTGCGAATTCCCCATAGGAATACGGTCGTAAAGCGATCGCTATTTATGTCGAAACTGCAGGCCCTGGGGGTCTTGAATCTAGTCTCCGAAGATAAATCCGAATGTTCAGCCGTTTCCTGGGGTCTATTCCGAACATAAATCCGAAGTAACGGCCGAATGCTCGGCCGTTGCTTGACTACGGCTAACTATGGCTATCTACGGCGAAAAAAAAAAAGACAGTCAAAGAGATAAGCTAAAGTAAAAAATGTGACAATGTGATTCAAAGTCAATAAAGGAAACTATGGAAGTTATAAATCGGCCGAATATTCAGCCGATACTTCGGATTAACGCTTCGGAGTTAAGTAGACCCCCTGACTACGGCTGACTATGGCTGACCACGGCGAAGAAAAACTCCCCCTCAGTTCCTGACCTAAACGAACATACCAACTACAGCGGGGCGAGCACGGCCTACTGTGACATGACTTGAGTCACACATTTTATCACAGTTTGACCGATAAAACTGTTTTGTCATAAAATGCTAGCACAAATTGACATGACATAATTTATCATGTCTTGTCACAAACGTCTTGGGCAGCCCGTGCTCGGCCCACAGTACACCATAACTGACAAATGCGCTCTCTGACTGAACAGGCTCACAGAAATCTGTGTGGTTCTTTCCTTTAAAGACCATTTCAGACACTAATAATCTACATGCTCCTCTCGTTATCTGACCAAGATTAAAAGAGGACTTTATAAGATCCTTTCCGCCTTATTACAAAACAAGATTTATATTTTGACATGGCTTAAACCATGGAGCCAGTTTGTGTAATAAGAACGTAACAGTGATTGAAATACTGTTCTTTATACAAAACTGAAAACATAGTTCGGTACTAAGTTGTCAGTTTTGTGTTTAGGAACATTACCTTAGTCGGAATAAAGTTCGAAATTCAATAATGGCTCCAATGTTTTAAACCTGGGTCTGAAGATAAACCTTGTTTTGTAATAAGGGGGTTTGAGTTTGTTTCAGTGTTTCTTCTCAGAGTGGTCGAATAGGATACAGCGACCTCATCGTTTTTATCCAATATTAATGACGTGTAAAAGTGTTTGTATAAACCTAGTTACAGAAAGAAAATTATGCATAATAATAAATATAATTATAATAATCTTTATTTATCGAAAAAACAAACAGAGTTTAAATTGAATTTACAGTTTGATATTTCGTTTGTATGTTGCAAAATCTGTACAAGAATTCCTGTATTTTTACGGTCAGTAATCAACAAAAAAACTTATCTCAAGTGGACTGTGTCATTCTACTGTATGGTAAACAAGAGTGGAATTGTATGTTGTCTGTTTGTGTGTGTGAGTGGTGTGTGTGTAGGGGTGGGTGTAGGTGTGTGTGAGTGTATTATACATGATAGGTGAGTAAATACTCCGTATAAGAGTAATCCTTAAGGAGCAGCCATTCTGTTACTTTAGATTTTAGTGCATGCATCATTTAACAGTAAACAGCTAAATGAAACTAAAAACAATAAATTCAATTCTGCAGTGTACCTAAATGTTATTGTTTTAGGTAATAAAACAATAACATTTAGGTACAGACTCTTAATAAATTGAACACTACCAAAATTAATTGATATTTTATCTCCAAAATGCCATCTGCTTGCCCTGCTCTTTTGAACTTAGTCAAGTTAACTAAATAAGTAAACTAAAATCACACAAAAGCGATCGCGTGGAAGATGACATTTAAGTGCTAAAAGTCAGATAGCAGCTGCTCTCATTGAAAACGTCAAGTGTCGAAATAGCTGGAGATAAAGTAGAGCTATTGATCGTAGTTTGTAGACAAAGGTGTAGAAATACTTGTTTAATGTGTTATACATAACGAACCAGTTAAACTGTCATTGTTTTTTTTTTAGTTATTTTAATCATGGTCTGGCAGTTTGAGTAATTTATGCGGCCTACCCAAATGTCCTTTCTTTGGTATTGTACGTCGCGCGTCGCATCGTTGAGCTCCTGGCGCTGACAAGAGGCAAAAAATTGCCAAATCTATATAGTTTTTGGTAGCGAAAAAATATTATGTTATTCTTGAACATACAGAACTTGGTTGTTACCAAAACACGTTTAGAAATAAAAATCTCAATACAAATGAACGGTAAACTAACCTTTTACTTTGAGTTCCAATCCAAAAGTAATATCACCGTACGGTTGGTATTTAATTAATAACAAGAACGTCTTATTTCAATGCAGAACTTGGTTGTTTATTTATTTTCAATTACTCAACTCATTTTTGAGTAAATAGATAATTCCTTCATATTTTGCAATAAATTGCAAGCGTGGTGTCATTGTGCTTCTCTTTTTTTTGTTTTTTGTATGCAGTTCGACAGTATCTTATCTAGTTCTGAGTTGAGCTGCACGATTACTGGCAAATGCGTGCACTGAACAGACAGGTCCACTCAATCTGTCTGGTTCTTTCCTCAAAAGACCATTTCAGACACCAATCTACATGGCCTTCACATGATCTGATCAAGATTATGTCTGGACTTTAAAATGCCTCGTTGCACAGCTGTGTGCAAAGTATGGGGACCCATGTATTTGCCAAAGATGTTAAAAGACGAAAACTGTAGAAGAAAGCTCTCGGAAAACGGAAACCCGATATTTTGTCGAGACTATGTGCTATCCTTTTGAAACCTGAAGACTTAAGGGAGAAATTCTTATACAGGTGATGCTCCCAAAAAAACCATGTCTGTTTCCTTTACCTGCAGGCATTTGTGACGTGGTATTATGCAAATGTGCATGTGTGTTTTGTATTATCATAAATTCATAATAAATCAGTGCTAGAATTAACATCTCTGAAGTTTTTTAGTCAGGAAAATCGTCCTCGAGTTGGTTTTAAACTCTGATCAAGTTATTTCTATCGTTCGCCTCCAGTCTTCAACAAAAAAAGAACTTAAAGTCAACAACCAAAATAACCTATAAATTATAAAACATTCATAATATATTGACTTTTCACTACAGCTGCTTTTTTACCAGCGGCAGACGCTTCCCGTTCCTTAGCTTGTCTTTTAACAGTGATACATTCCAAGTCGCCTATAATATTTAAGTACCTAAGTATCTATACTCAATAAGCTGCTGCTCTGCAATAAGATTAGACATTTAAATAAACCTTTTTTACAGTCCCTTCAAGCGATTTTGACTTCTATTGCGTTAGTGGCATGACAAAAGGCAGCTGTAATAACCAGTTGGGATTGTAACCACGTTTTTTCTTTTAATGCCGTCGTTGTGCCTACAGAATAGAAGTCAAAATCGGTTGAACGGACTGTAAAGAAGTTTATTTTTTTAAATCTTATTTCAAATGGAGTATAGTTTTCGTTTAATTTGTGATCGACACAAAAGTAAACAAACAAAATAATGGCGGTTTGTCGTCGGACGCCTGTGCTGCCACCTATGACGAGATTTCAGTTTTTAACCCCATTACTGGGTACGGGCTATGGGTATATTTGACTCTATTTTGATTCCATCCTTCTTCATGTCTAAGATAAATTTTATTATGGTTTTGTGGTTCTCAAACATAAAAATAACCGACTTCCAAAAAAACACTACAAAGTGAAAAATAACTGTTAATTTCGGAAGTCAGTGTCTTTGGATCTGTATTATAGTTTTTTGCCACCGACTTCCGAAATTAAAAGTTATTTTTCACTTTGTAGTGTTTTTTTGGAAGTCGGTTATTTTTTTTTTACAAAAAGTTTTTTATTCTTCACTTTTTAGTGGGTCGGTTTTTAATTTATCTAAGTTACAATAGCCTAAAGTCAACTGCTCATCGCCTTTAACAAAATATTGCTTTTCCCGATGCTGGGACGTTAATTGTTGAGAAGTTCTCCTGGTAAGAACCAGGAGATCTGCCACTCACCCTATGCATTGTGACGAGAATAAATTGCTTAGTAACCATATTAAATTACCTAATCGAATCGCAATTCATAAATATCATCATGTTGTGCCGGTGGCCATCTGTGGTCTCCATCATCAGTTCCACTTCACCAAATGGTGATTTTCGGGAGCAAATGCACGAGTTACTATAAAAAATACCCAAATCGCTATAGGTTTGCCTATAAAATTCGAGGGTTGCCCTCGATTTCCATGAGATCCCCTCATCAGATTCTGATTTGGTGGCAATGGGTGGTCCCATTGCCACCAAATCCGATTTTGACCGATTTTGAAAATATTTTTTTTGTTTGAAAGGGTATGCTCACGAGGAGGTCCTCGTGAGCATACCCTTTAAAACAAAAAAAATATTTTCAAAATCGGTCCATAATTGACGGAGATATCTGTGAACAAAGATAAAAAAAAAAAAAAAAAACATACATCCGACCATATAACTCCTCCTTTTTAGAAGTCGGTTAAAAATAGATGCATTTAAATATTTCCTACGGATAACACATTTATTTACCTATGTTAAAATTAGAATAAGGTGATTTTCTTGGAGCTGGCGCGGCGTAGCCTGCGTAGTTCATACAAACGTAATACCAAAATAATTTGTAAATCAAACATAATTATTAAGGTAGTGTGTATTTAGTTCGATTGGATTACAGAGTATCTATGTTTCCTAATACAACCTGTTTTTTTTGATATCCCATAACTCTAGGGTTATATTCTGTAGGTAAAAATAATACTAAAACTCCTAGAATAGGTGGTCCAAAAATGCATCGTTTCGGAGATATCATCAATCATAATTAAATTAGGTCAAAAATTGTCACCAGTATGACGAATCTTTACTTTTGCGAGGTTGCCAAACTTCGCAGTAGTGTAGTAAAATAAAATATGTAGGTATGTTGGTATCGGGGCTTCCCGGCGGCAGCTTGTGAAGGGAAAGCTACCTTGTCGACGTTGTAATATTTCACGTACATTAATAATCGTGACTTTGCCGAATTATTTTGTATGAAAAATGAAAAAAAAAATAACGAAGGATTGGAACATAACTCATATGCCAGTTGATTCTTTGATAGGGCCTCAATCATACCCTAGAGTTATGGGATATCAAAAAAAACACGTTGTATATATTTTGAAAGGACAAAGATATTAAGACGAGATATGAGAAATTTAAAATTTCTAAAGAAAACTTATTTTTCTCATAACTCTTGTTTAAATCAGTGTCCATTCAAAATATATATTTGGGAACCTAGATATTCTGTATTCCAATCGGAATAAAAACACACTACCTTATGAATATGTTTGATTTACAAATTATTTTGTATTACGTTTGTATGAACTACGCATCCATCGCCGCGCCTCTTAAAGTATTAACTAAATACACTTAGTTAATTGCACCTATTTAATCATTTTAAAACAGCCCAACATTAATTAATGACCAAACTGCATGTTTATTCTGAACAAAACCGTCTTTTGTTTCAAGCGTAACGAATCTCGAAAGAGAACTAAAATCTTGAGAGTTTGATACATTACTAAGAACATAACTCACTTCAACTTAAAATACTTACTTAGATTAATACATCACATGTTTTATTGTTATGATTAATCGTAGCATGCGCTACTGTTTTTTACAAAGAATATGTAAGTACAGAAGGCCACCATACAACGAGCTCCGGCTCGAGCCACTTGCGGCTGCCATTTGGCGGAGAATACCAAGATCGCCATACACACGCATCTAAAGTCTATTCAAATCCTTGTTTACTTGTTTATAAATTGATGTTATTTCCACTTAAACGAATATCAACTTAATATAAGGGGACTTCTTGGCGGGAAAGTGAAGCGTCATGTTCAGCAGTTTGTTTAATTTTCCAAAATTTATGTTCAGCCGAACATTAATGTGTAATAATGGTGGATTATTAACCATTAAGTGTTTGTGAACGTGCATTAGTATAGGCAAATGAAACAAAACGGTGCAAATTCGCTTCAAGTTCTCTCAAGAAGTCCGCGTGAGGTCTCAGTAAAGTGCCACATCTTTACTGAAACTCAAGGGGAGCGGGCGGGGATATCATCATCATGCATGGAATATAATTCATTTTATCAATATTAAACAAGTTTTGTAACTAAATAAAGACTTGGCTAAAAGGTCCCAGCAACCAGGGCATTAAAATAAAAAAAAAACGTAATGTATAGGTGAATTAAGGTGATTTCAGAATTACAAGTAGTATTTAGATAATAATAAAATAATAAAAAGTATTTATTCCACAAAAACATAGCACTTTGCACTGTATAGTGTATAGGTACATTGATATTTCAGTATCATCAAAACGTTAGTGTTTTCTTATTGTTGGTCTTATTTGTATAAGTACAGACGCTAGCACATCAAGCTACTACAATCTGTGAAATTTATTTAATAGATTTTCAACTTTATCCCTAAAGGATAAGGTTCAAGGTTGATTGGGTAAATTTGCCAGTTTCGGGTAGCTTGACCTGCTGGCGTCTGTACATTCATGTATTTATGTGTGCTTATATTTATTTTTTATATTATAATTAGGTATATAAATTATGTTCATAGTTTTAATATTGAAATAAATATTTATTCCAAAATTTTCGTTATTGCTGTTTGTCTCTGCATCAACCAAAGGTTGACTTGTACAAAATGCCTATGGCATTAAGTCCGCCTCTGTATAATTGTGTGCTTAAAGTATTAAATAAATAAATATAGGTACTTAATTATATATTCAATGAAGTTATGAAATGTTTGTTTCAATTTATAACGCTAACTGAACTTTTGTGTGATTAATAAGGATGTTTTTCCAAAAACATAATTATATTTGCTTGCATGTTGGGAAACTAAATCGCGAACGCAGTATATGATTGTGTGCGTGTGCCTATTTTCACCTATTGTGTGGAACTAACCCTCTGTAATATTCTGTGGTATTTTATTTTAATGACAGTATTTGTCTCAACCGTTGAAATTGTTTTCGTCCGTGAAACATCAGCAGTATATGCTTCATATGATTTATTAGTGTTTTGTGTGTTATTAATGGTTTTCAGTTCATGTTTTAAGCTGGTCATGCACCTCTAAATCGGTCTGAATGTTGAGGTTTGTGAGTGATTTATTTAATTCTAAAAACGGTCTGGAAAATGTCTTTACAAAAAAGAAAATATTCTAAAGATGGTTTATAGTATACCTGTTGCAGCATTACTTCCTTTTTGCGTCTAAAGCGGCCAACTACTTTTTATTCGTAATTTTTTTGTTTATTCAAATAATTATGATAGTTTTCTAAACAACGCTAGCAAATTTTTTATAAGATTACATTTTTTTTATATGTTGTGAAATGTCATTTAAAAACGTTTAAAATTCCACTTATCGATGTAAGTACTACAAGTTTTTCTCCAAATCTCTTTATTATTTTTAACAACTTAATTACTTCCCTATGACACGACAACAAATAAATCGCTTTTTTTTTATTCAGTTTTTTTTTATTTTCGTGTATGTTTATAAATCAAAAATAATACACGTGATTTATGTAAAGAAATTAGTTTCATTACATTGTGTACCTATACTGTTTACAATATATTGGACTAGCATTTTTTTTTTAGGTTGGAAATTATCAAATAATTTCTCCCGCTGGGCTAGCATGGATATACCAACAGTCTCAAGGCTTCTACATATACCGGGGCGACTTGTCGCGCGACGCGACGCGACACAAAGGCGCCGCCCGTCCCGCGACGCGCGGGGCCTTTGTGCCGTGTCGCGTGGCGCGACAAGTCGCGCTGGTATGTAGAAGCCTTCATGTCAAGCTCTCATCTGAAAACCTACCAAGGTTTTTTTTCAAATTCAAATATTTTATTTGTAGAACATAGGTAAAACAAAGTACCTACAGATGACTGTCAATATTAATAAAATGAGCGCTAGGTATGTCTTGCCGTCAACGGCGTACAAATATTCTAATTATAATTTGTTATGACTAATTGGTAAAAAATAATAAAAACAATCAAATTTTTATTAATTTTTTTGGTTCATTTAAGTACTCAAGATTTTTCCAAACAATATTTTGCAATTCCAAGTATTCGCTTATCCAACACAAACACAATTGAAAAGACTGCGCCACCGCTGCGGCGCTGCAGCGCTGCGTCTTTCAAGCTAAGCGAAGCAACTTAATCCCTTGGTGAAATCTGTATGTCTCTCAGTAGTAATATTGCAACAACGCACCGGTGCCACGCATTGTGGCGACAGTAGCGCTTGACAGGCAAATTGGAATCTTCCCAAGCATTCACCACTTCTATATACAGTCTGTAATGTTTGCTTATTCGGTGCAGAATGCGTTAAATATTGCGTTGTGTTGTGGCAGCGTATTGTGTGTTTATGGATTGTGTGTAGGTGTGTTGTTTGGTATTGTAAATAATAGCAGGCTCAATTATTGGACCAAAAATGAACGGCAAACTATGATGCAGACGAAAGGATTGGTATCGGCAATCCTTAGGAGACTAACGAAAAATATAAGTAGACTATCTTCAACTGAAGGAAACACCTACGTGATCCTTTCGCGAATCATAAAAGATAAGTCTATTGTTATATAATTTATAAAAAAAAAAACTATGCTTATGTACAGTAGTCGCACATGATGTACACAAGACCCTATAAACAATATGTAACAAAAACCCTGTTGTTCCTTCTATCTACGTTTTAAGAATCCGTATATATACGTAATAATTATAATAAAGCAATTCATTTATAAAAAATGTTCACAAAAATAATTATAATAAATATTTAATTATTAATGTTTGTACCTAATGTTTAAGTACCTAACTGATTTCTAACCTCTTTCATTATTTGATTTTGACCTCTCGACTAGCCAATACCTAATTTTTTTTTATTATAATTCCACCAATGTTGTGCTTGTAGGTAAATGTATACGTCCCTAAAAGGAACAATAGGGTTTTTGTTACTTACATACTTTATAATCTATGCACAAGAAAACTACTAGGCGACTACTGTAAGGACAGTTTTTTAGTTATATTTCTTTCGTACTTTTAATAAACGCGCGACCAAACTGTTGTCAGCATCAATAATAATAAACAATGAAATTATTAACTTCGAATGACGTAACCCGTCAGCCGCGGGCGCCTAAACTTGCTTGCGCTGCCGCGCTGTTGCCACACCGCATTCAATCCGACCTGGCAACAGCGGAAGCCGCGCGCCGGCGCTGGAAAATAACGGAACCGCATGACGCGTCGCGCCGTCACTGTCACTGTCATTCGCGCCCCGCGCCGCGCGTCGGACGGGCGTCCTGCGTGCTCAGTCCTTCTCTCCTCCAACCGGTACTGCGACGAGTTTCAAAGCCGCCATTATGTTATTCCAACTTAGCGACACTGAAGTATTGATTAATCCAGTAGTGATAAATCAAGTGCAACCGCGCGAATGTTTATGGAATCCTCGAAATGTGCACTACAATAATGAAACGGAAAAATACAAGGCGTGGGAAGAAGTTTGTGTAGCGATTTTACCCAAATATACGACGTCTTCCGAAGATGATAAGAAACGAATCGGTAAGTTTCGTAACATAGTATTTAGTAGTGCTGTATCTATCTATCTACGTCTACACTTTGTAGTATTAACACCGCGTAATAATGATAACAGCAATCGGCTACGTACGCTGGCTATAGTTAGCCAGGTAGCCAGCTGCGTACTTAGCATCTCGCTCGCCCCCTACCTCGTGCGAGCGAGAGATAAAATATGCCATGCGGATTGTATTATTTGTATTGTTTGTCTGCTACGTGTTTGTGCACGGGGTATAGTAAGCATGTCTTCAGTCTTGTTTGCTGTAAGTCGCGGTAAATATATGATGATGAATGAATGTAATAAATAAAATAGTTATGTCCTAAAGAACTTATGCATTTGTTGTGCTGTTTTTTTATGACAACATTAATGGTTCGAAGTTCTATAACGCGGCATGCGGTAGAAGTACACTGGCAGAAATCGTCACGCAGAAAAGCGTTCATACTTGCGACTTATTCTAATTCACACTTTCTCTGTCACTCTAAAGAGAGTTTCTCTGTAGAGAGAGTGGGATTTAAGGCTTCTACATACCGGGGCGACTTGGCGCGTGATGCGACGCGACACAAAGGCACCGCTCGTCCCGCGACACGCGGGGCCTTTGTGCTGTGTCGCGTCGCGCGACAAGTCGCGCTGGTATGTAGAAGCCTTTAAGTGTGATTGTAGTCAAAACTAAAATCCAAGATGGCGCCTGAGAAAATTTTCGTGTTTTTCGTCATGGGTGGCTTTTTCTTAGTTTTCGAAGGTGCTAAAGCCGATAGTGAGGTCAAAATGAAAATCCAAGATGGTGGTCGCGAAAATTTTCTATTTTTTCTTCACGGGTATCGTTTGTTTAGTTTTCGAGGGTGCTTAGGTCGGCAGTGAGGTCAAAATGTAAATCAAAGATGGCGGCTGCGAAAATTTTGAGTAAACTTCTTTCCTGACGAGGTCCTCTGACCGCACCGGTTTTTTAAATTTTAATAATGAAAAATAGGATAGGTAATAATTTTGTAATCAAACGCACATCAGTAGTTTTGTTTTTCTGTACTTAAGTATGTATATTTGTACAAACACTTTTACACATCAATCACATTTTTTTTTAAATCGGCCAAGTGCGAGAAAAGAGACTCGAAGGGTTCCGTATCATTATCCATAAAAAAACTACTTACAAGGTCTCGTTCAAACCAATAATTTTCGGTGGAAGTTTACAAGGTAATGTACATCATATTTTTTTTTGTTTTATCATTCTCTTATTTTAGAAGTTACAGGGGGGGGGGACACATTTTACCACTTTGGAAGTGTCTCTCGCGCAAACTATTCAGTTTAGAAAAAAATTATATTAGAAACCTCAATATCATTTTTGAAGACCTATCCATAGATACCCCACACGTACAGGTTTGATAAAAAAAATGAGTTTCAGTTCTAAGTATGGGGAACCCCCAAAATTTATTGTTTTTTTTCTATTTTTGTGTGAAAATCTTAATGCGGTTCACAGAATACATCTACTTACCTAGTTTCAACAGTATAGTTCTTATAGTTTCGGAAAAAAGTGTCTGTACGGACGGACGGACAAACAGACAGACATGACAAATCCATAAGGGTTCCGTTTTTTGCCATTTGGCTACGGAACCCTAACTACTACTAGATGAGGTTTCCTACTCTGAGAAGAAAGACCGAAACAAACTCAGATATCAGTCTCTTTTAAAGTCCGGACATAATCTTGGTCAGATCATGTTCCTCCCCGATACCTGTAAAACTTTCAAGGACTTTTTGGTAGTTTATTTATTTTCGACTTTTTACCGACACAGGCAAGGTTGATGTTTATTTTTCCAGGAAAAACCGCGGCAATGTTGATATTATTTTGGCAATAGCACGCGTCACACTGCATTTAATTTTGCAAGATGTAGTGTTGAGTGTAACTTTAAACGTTGGGTTATTGGCGCTAGTTTTAGTTCTCGAAAATAAATAATTTAAAACTATATTTTGGTGATGAAAATAATGTAATACTTAATCGGTAATAATGTTATACCTACTAATTCCACAAAGAACGCCCGAACTGCCCATTATATTGTCTAGAACAATAATTGTATTCCTTCATAGTATAGATATGTCGTTAAAACATGATTTTAGCGATAAGAACATAATTAGGTATTCATAAGTCTGCCTAATGTTCTTACTACTGCATATTTATTTACAATAATAGTATGTTCCTCTTTGTATTTTTCACCAGTTTGTTTTAGCCATTTTCACTTACACTAGGCACCACCCACATGAATGCCTAAATATTATTGCACTGTTGGAATTTTGATTCTCGGCGCTAAGCTGGGCGTTAATCCAACAACAAATTTATTTGGGTATTCCTATAAAGTATCGCAAAGTGTTAGTGCATTAGTCGCCTAGAACATAAATAGGTAAATCCAATCTACTATATATTTATCCAAGTAAAATATTTTTTTTCTTTACAGTGAAAGCTGTGCAATCAAGATGGAAGACAGCCCACGACGCTTACATGAAGTGTAGGCTAAGTGAACTAAAGAAACCGACAAGCAAAGCAAGACAACACAGTTACATTTATCAGAAACTAAGATTCTTGGAACAAGTCAAAGATACAGATGAAAGCGTCAACAACAGTGTCGGAGACGACGAGGTAGGCTCGATCAGCTTTGTTAGTGACAACTCTGCAAATCAATCGAATACCACATTTTATGATTATGATGTCGATGAAGTAAGCGGTGAAGTTGTGGGTTTCGTCATGGATGTACACGACGATTTTAAAGAGAAAACTAAAGATTTTGATACCGCTCTCGACGTCGTTGAAGTCCGCTACGATAACAATGAGCAGGAATGTCTACCCGGAACATCTACACCGAATAATCATCAAAAGCATCCATTGGCCACTGCAGATGTCACTAAACCACCAAAAAAGAGGCCTCGCAATGCTGATGTCATTAAACCACCAAAAAAGAGGCCTCGCAATGCTGATGTCACTAAACCACCAAGAAAGAGCCCTCGCAATGCTGATGTCACTAAACCACCAAGAAAGAGCCCTCGCAATGCTGATGTCACTAAACCACCAAGAAAGAGGCCTGGCAATGCTGATGTCACTAAACCACCAAGAAAGAAACCTCGCAATGCTCGAGCGATAAAGTTAAAAAGGAAGAAGACAGCATTTGAGATAAAACTTATAAAGAGAATCATGCGTTTGAAAAAAAGTGCAAATAATTCCGCCCTTCAAACTGATGATCAATTATTTTTCAACTCTTTAGCACCTTCAATTGGTAATTTGGATATCCATCAGAAACTTAAGTTTAGATCTAAGATAATGGAAACACTTAAAGAAGTATCGGTCTAGCAAATATAAAACAGGAGACAGATACGTATGTTTTGGGGAGTTGGAAGAATCTAAAAATTTGCTTTGTAAACGTGATCTCATAACATTTTTGATTATTTAATATAATAAGATTTAAAATTTTGTTTTATTCATTAATTAGCTTTTCCCGGCCCGGCTACGCACGGGTAGCGCTAAGTATCTACCCTACCTGCCTACCCTACCCAACCTACCTACCCTACCTGCCTACCCTACCTACCTACATACCCTACCTACCCTACCTACCTAACCTACCTACCTACCCTACCTACCTACCCGACCTACCTACCCTACCTACCTACCCTACCTACCTACCTACCTACCTACCCTACCTAAATACCCTGCCTACCTACCTACCTAAAAAAAAAACCACATAAACCATCTACTAAATAGTCGAACAAAGCCTAAACATTTGGTTTGGATAGGTGAGCCAGTTTTTGAGTTATAAAATTACAACGAAAAGTGGCATTGATTTTTATAGATATAGATACCAACAGCTAGAAAAAAATCATTTAACATTCACTTAAAATATAGTAAAGGGCAAAAGATAATAAATACGTGTGTCGTTAATGATTCAAAACCACTACTACTCGTAATAATCTAGAAAATAAATAAGTAATTAAGGCACATTGGTATTTGAACCAACATATCCCGAAGAATCGCCAAACTTAAGTAGCCAGTAGGCAGGGCTAATTGCTGGCAGAACAGATGGCCAATGGGGCTGAAAGGTTCTGGAGTGGCGACCGCGCACCGGAAGACGTAGTCTTGGAAGGCCTCCCACAATGTGGACCGATGACCTTGTGAAGGCCGCAGGAATCCGCTGGATGCGGGAAGCACAGAACCGGTTGAAGTGGCGGTGCTTGGGGATGCCTATATCCAGCAGTGGACGTCTATCGGCTGAAACGATGATGATGATTGGTATTTAAAAAGAAGAGGAAGGTATTTCCCTGCAGTGGGACAAAATAGGCAAAAGTGGGGTAAAAAAAACAAAACTTCTCTGATTTGAATGTACTGAGCTCACGCAACGCGTCGTACGTTCAGCCAGTAATAAGACTCGTCCATCAAGGCTCGCTCTCTCCAATTTGACGCATTATTAATTTATTATACACAAACCAAAAGGTATTTTAATAAAACGGTATACTAAAAGATCAATAATTAGATTACCTTTAAATTGGTGAAGGTTTAAAAAAAATAGGCTTGGTAGATTCGCGCCATTCTCAGTTTTTTATCCGCGTTCGACTTAACTTTACAAATTAATTTCACTATGTAATTTAAACATAATCTAAAATATTCACATAATACGTTATTGAGAAAATGCTCTAATTTAACATAATTATATTTTTTTCAAATCATTAACACTGCTCGTTTAGACGTGATATTCAGTATAAAATCATTAAAAGTCTGTTATCGTCGCTTTAAATGATGCATTTCCCTTTACCTCTAGGTCATCATGACATTAGTTGTGATGTAAGATTTTTAAAAGGCAACACAAAATCGTCAATGTCACACAAACCGGATGAAACCCGAATAAGTAGCAGCGGTGGCCCAATGTTAACGTGCCCAACTTGCGTGTCGTAGGTCATGGGTTCGAAGCCAGCCGCTCTATTCTACATTTTGCTGCCGTGAGCTGCATTCCTGATGCTAAGGATTGTCCAATTTACTTTATATTGACTCGGTATCTGAGCTCACTTTAATATCACTTCTAAGTTTTTCGGATGGGATTTTTGTAGAATAAATCGGCAGGCGATCTACTTTGTGTAATTTATTTCATCACCTCTGCTTTCAAAACGGTGAGGAAACCTAGAAACAAAAATTCTAAAACAGTCATGTCACATCTACCAACCCGCTCTGAGCCCGCGTGGTAGATTACGGTCCACTTCCTCTCACAGAGAGGAGGTCTGTGTCCCAGCAGTGGGAACATTAAAGGCTGATTATGCTTAAGCTAAGACAATCAATCTGCCTAGCCTTTTCCCAACCATGTTGGGGTCAGCTTCCACTCTACTAGTCGCCGCAGGAGACGCCCCGGGCGTCGGGAGTCGCAAGCCGATGTCCGGCCACCGTAGGCGCGGGCCTGCGGACGGTGAGCGATGGGTAGCTCACCATCCGATAATTGTCAAATAACTTCTCCCGCTCTGGGCGGAGCGGTAGGGCGTGTCAGACTTTTACTTACTAAAACCTACCCGTGTTTCGGACAAACTATAGGGCCAATGCCTGCCAGGAGGCATTGGCCCTATCGAACCGCGTCAATTGGTGCTGACCTCCCTTGCGGCTGTTAACATTAAAGTTTTGTAATTATTGTACGTCTTGCACCCAAACCAATATCGTTTCGACTGTTTCACGTAAATCATCTTGCGTGTATCGTGCTTGTAAACTGTGACGTCGGCCATAGGCCCAGCAATGTATCAAGTTGAGTCAATATATCAAATGGTAGATATGTTAAGTAAACACAAACAGGCCTGATACAATCGATTTGTTTCCTTAGTAAGTGGTTTTAATGCTATGTGAATAATGTTTTATTTTAATAATGGACATGTTAGTTTGACAAATTATCGAAATAATATGTAAATATGGATGTGTGATTAACTGATTAGCTACTGTGTCGGGAATACAGACATGACGCTTACACTGAAAACTGAAGGGGTAGAAGTGTTTATTAGATAGAATAGAATAGAATACTCTTTATTATCTATGTACCTACACCATAAAGTTACAGATAAGGGCCCACGAGCGATTTTATCGGCGATTTTTGTCAGAAAGATATACATTCACACAAAAATCGCTCGTGGGCGCCCGCACCTTAAAAATGTTGAAATTTGGTATTTTTTTTTTGTTTTTGGCTGTAGGCATTTTGACAGGTAGGTTTCAGCCCCTTATAGGCTTATGCAGCTCGATTCAAACTTGATGACGGCTCTGAAGCGCATATTTTCTGCGCAGTACTGCACCCCTCTGACACGTGAATTTCGTATTTCACAGCGACTCTCCTCGTGTTCAGAGCCGCTATAAAGTTTGAATGTGACGGTAATTATGCTTATTACCGTCAATATAACAACAATCGATAGTCCAGGCTGCTACAAAAATACTCCTATTGGAAAAAACCCAATAAAACTTTTTTATAACCGTGGGATTAACCACCATTGCCATCAACCACCAACTATACCACCATACTTAGGGGTACCATTCAAGTACGAGATAGATATACATGATGTTGTCAGAGTTGGCTGAGCGATAGTGCCGTCATCATCTCAATTCGATGGTACGGAATGCATAGTGCTGGTTTAGGTACAACCAAACACGATGATATAGCAAATCAGTTAGTATTTATACTTTCGCAATAATTAATACAGTACAATAGGTACTAATATTGTTACGCACTACTTTCTAAGTTCGGGCAAACCGACAGTTTCGCATAGGAGAAGTGGAGGTCTGCATCCGTTCGTTGCCCTCACAAGACTGACTGACTTGTCTTGCAGTCACTTCCCCTACCACGACTCTGCCCACGTGCCGCCCCCTCTAGCGGGCGCGTCACGGCATTCACCCTCACCGTAGTACTACAATAATCAATTGAGAGACTATTTATTATCACTCAACTTTTAAAATCTGCGACATACAATTATACGAGTACTTAGGTATTTTAATTTGAGAATAGAATAGCATATATCTTTGTTTTGCAAAGAATATGGTATAAAACGGCTGTTAGTACATAAATGTACCTACCACCGTTTATGTACTGCTGTAAATGGTACATAACATTTAACAGTACATAATTATACACCTAGCTTTTTGATTAAGCACATTGACACTACAAACACTATCCCCAATTAATCAACAACTGTTACAAATTCATAAACTATGAAGTAGGGAGTCTGTTTGTCCCCAAATATTGGCTTTCCCAAATGAAAGTAAGTTGCAAACTGCTAACTCAACGGTTTGTTTAGGTAGTGAGCTAATTGTGAGACCTTCTACACGTTTTGTGAAGATGAGTCGGTTAGAAATTTCTAGCATTATTTTAATAAGAAATGTTTATCAATCAACTTGGCCTATAGCAGTCCACTGCTGGACATAGGCCTCTCCCAGGCTGCGCCACAACACCCTGTCCTCCGCCTTCCGCATCCAGTCTGTCCCAGCTACCTTTTTAAGGTCGTCGGTCCATCGAGCTGGGGGGCGTCCCACACTACGCTTGCTGATACGCGGTCTCCACTCCAGGACTCGTCTGCTCCACCGGCCATCGGTCCTTCGACAAACATGGCCAGCCCACTGCCACTTCAACTTACTTAATCTGCAGGCTATGCCGGTAACTCCGGTTCTCTTCCGGATAACTTCATTTCTGATCTTATCCTTCAGAGAAACGCCGAGCATAGAAAATAGAAATGTTTATGGATTTAGATAATTAATTTGTCAGACTTCCTCGTTGGTCTGTTGGTCGCAAGCACTACAGCATGAGGTCCTGGGTGCGATTCCCGGGTCGGGCAAAGTGTTATTGGTTTTTCTATACGGAATTTCTCAGTAGCAGCCCGAAGTTTGGATTTGTGCCCAGTTGATGACACTAGCCTCGCCCTGTTACATGGGACTTAAACGTAACTGGCAAAATGTGGGGGGACTATTATAGTCCCCCCACATTTTGCCAGTTAACATTAACACCGAGGAGATAGGCAGAGGGGTACCTATTATAGGTACCCCTCTGCCTATCTCCTCGGTGAATACGGGCGTAATGTTATCGTGATACGTGCACTCCGCACTCTCAACCTAATAACTAATGATAGGGACCTTTAAGGCTTCTACAGGCCAGATCGACTCGCGACGCGACACAAAGGCACCGCTCGTGGCGTGACGTGACACGCGGGGCCTCTGTGTCGCGTCGCGTGTCGCGCCAGTATGTAGAAGCCTATATTCTGTTGTTCTCTGAGTGAGAAGTTGAGAACGCATTACACACAAAAAATGCAATTATTGTTTGTAATAAATTACAAAATGTAATTAATATTAATAGGTAAGTTAAGATAAGACTTTAGGTAAGTACCTACACTATTTCAATAGGTTACCCTGTAACGAAAGATGTAACTTGGAAAATAAATAAATGTAGTTCATGCATAAGCTTGTCGATTCGTGTCGCGAAATCGAATTTCAATCTCATTTACGTAAATAATAGCACCATCCTATTTCTTCCCGTGGGTGTCGTAAAAGGCGACTAAGGGACTTACTAGAGAATGGGCAGCAGTGTTTAACATCATACTGCGATCGCCAATCCGCCTGCCAAGCGTGGCGATTATGACAAATCCGTTGGATGCGCGAAGCACAGAACCGGTTGAAGTGGCGGTGCTAGGGGGAGGCCATGTCCAGCAGTGGACGTCTTTCGGCTGAAATGATTAATTTAATTGTTTTTTAGTACAACCACACGTCTGTGGTATTAGTTTGACATTAAAGGCTTCGACACACCGGCGCGACTCGCGACGCGACACAAAGGAACCGCTCTTCACGCGACACGTGGGGCCTTTGTGTCGCGTTGCGTCGCGCCGGTCTGTAGAAGCCTTGATAGCTTTTTTATGGCAGTAAGTGCGGTTTTCATAGTGTTACTAATCTTGTGCAGCTGATCGTAGACACGGCTATATATCAAGCTATTGTTACGTTGTATTTTTTGTACCTACCACTGGTTGGTATTTCACAGCAGCGAACCCAATCATATAAAGAAACGTTTACCTGAAATTATACGTAGTAGAATATGATGCTTCCAACTAAAATGTTTCATTGTAGTCTGTACAATGGACTTTAACCTGAAATTGATAGAAGGATTCATTCCTTCAACTGTATTCCATCACTAGACTCTTTGGTAACACTTTCTGACGATAACTCACTTGTATTTACAGGTTTACACAATAAAGTAAATAAAAATCTTTTAATTAAGTTTCCAGTGTTTACATTTCAATTGTCATATAGTGAACGTCACATTTGACAGCTGGGAGCGACGGTTGCGACACCTGATGGCAACCGAGTCACAGTTTAGAGTTTTAATCGATATTAGTTCATTTTGTCTACTTTGCTTTGCTATTGATTGGAAACCATCGAAATAATATCGTATGGACCAATCCTTAATAATTTTCAGCTTTTGGTAAAAAATCATAATAAACATTTAACACTATTTAGTCCAAAGCGGAAGTAAAATATTTTTTTCAATATGGAGAATCTTCTAGAAAGATCGATGTAAACTCAATCCATATTTTATCTGTGGCACGGTGTTGTAAGAGACACATTTAGTACTTGCCGAATTAATGTTCTAGGTTAATTACCCCATTATTGATTTCAATCACCAAATTTCGATATTACCGATTGTAAATAACTAGTTATTGTGATAATAGGTTATTGTCTTGGCGTTACATATTTTTTGCAGATCTTGTTCTATCTATCCTTATTTTTGTCTTACCTCGAACTAACAAGATAAGTAGCTGCTAAAAAATGTCACTAAAACGAAGAGATAAGTAAAAATAACTAAAAATAACTGTTTTTAGGGTACCGTACCTACCTCAAAAGAAAAAAAACCGGAACCCTATGGTCACTTCGTTGTCCGTCTGTCTGTCTGTCAATACCCTTTTTCTCAGAAATGCGTGAAGCTATCAAGTTAAAATTAATATCACATACGTACGTACGTCTACGGTCCCTTCCCTTGAAGCATTAAAAACCAAGCTACGAAGTCAACGCAATAAAAAAAATACGGCGATGTATGCTACAAAGGAGAATGGCAGAAGTTCATAGAATGCTGGCATTAAACTTTTTTAGTTTCTACAGAAATAAAAGTGGCATGGTTTGATAGGGAATGTTACGGGCTATTATTAAAAAATAAAATAAAAAATATTACCAATGGGGTTAAAGAGAAATCTCAATTTTTGTAAAAGTGAGGTTAAGTGCATCATGTTATTACTTTATTAGGTTCCTCTATTACTATTTTAACGCATAAATGTTTAGTGTATGCATAACATATTACTAATTATGCTTTATAATGACTAGAAAAATGATAAATACTTGTTGAAGTTTGTTTAGTTCAATGATTTACCGACTGATCATAAACCTAATGACAGTTTAAGTGTACTCTGGCAATTTTAATTAAGCTCAGCAGTCACAGAAGACTCAGGAGACTTTAGACACTCACATAACGGAATCTAAGCATATAATAATATTAAGGATAATTACCTAAGGATGACAGGATTATTATAGGTACAATATAAAACCAGTATTTAATCATAATATTTTATTCATGCTCATCATCATATATTACCAATATATTATCTAAGATAGGTGCAGGGGCAGACAATCTTGATGCCGTGCCCATGCCAAGTACCAGATAATTGATATGATATGGGCACAGCATCCTCCAGTTCTTCGTCCAACAATGCAATTGCAACAGTATTTCTTTATAGCTTCCCGGCCAATATGGGAGCTGTCAATCAAAATATAAACAAAGTATAACTTTCTTCCTACATGTCTAGACAAGGGAAATGCTCTAAGGCCGCCCGCGAAATTCAAATTGTCCGTGAATCATATTTAGATCAATATACAACCTGACACAGACCTGCGAATTGCAAAAAACTTAAGAAAAACTGAATTTCGCGGGCTACCTTAGCGCATCCTCTTGAATTTGTGAAGAATAAGATAGTGAAATGTCGTCTAGACTAGAGTCATATTTATGAGCTTTAGTGTTGCCAATAAAAATAAAATCAGAACAATTAGGTTGAAAAAAAAATCCATTCTATTTCTTAGCTTGATCCAGTCCTCGTAAACTGAATATATATATAATTTTGTATGATTTTGTTTTATTAGTTATACACTAACAATTAAAACATTATGTAAATTAATTTATTAATAATTTATTTTATTTTATTGATTTTACAGTGAACACACTATCACACAGTTATGACACGGCCAAAAAGCCTTGTATCCATGGCCTTAGAAACAAAGACTCGTCCGCTCTGTGTTAAATCCAATCCAGTTACTTTATAAATCGTAATGTATAGTTTTTTTTTTCAATTATATACCTACTTACATTTGTTGTTGGAAAATTAACCGTGGCGTAAATCGATATACCTACCTGTGTATGTGAGAACATGTTTTTCAAATAGGTGTAATGTTAAGTTTGTCTTTAGGAATAAATCTTCCCAACTACGGAACCCTTCATTAATCATGGTCCGACACGCACTTGGGTGATTTTTTTTATTTTTGGCAAACAGTCAAATTTTTTTAATGAATGATCCCCACGCCTGAAACAGCTGCAACCCTAAATAGCCAAGAAACCAATACATCATACCTAAACCAAAGAATTCAATTTAGAAACTTAACGAGGCAAGCCAGGTCATCAATTTAAGGGAATGACACTCGGAATGGAAATTATATGAATATTCGGATGATTCACCGGGGTTGTTGACACCACGTGCTGTAGTTAATCATAGCATTGTCATATGGATGCTGGGACGTTCTCTAATAGTCTTAGCATATCTCGGCTTTTTACTGGCATGAAACATAGTCTTCAGAGGCCCTAGCACGAACGCGCGACGTAAGGCGACGATAACCGACTTTTAATGATTTTATTATACTGAAGATCACGTCTAAACGCGTAGTGTTAATGATTTGAAAAAAATATATGTTAAATTAGAGCATTTTCTCAATAATTTAATATGTGAATACTTTAGATAATGTTTATATTACATAGAGAAATTAATTTGTAAAGTTATCTCTAACGCGGATGAAAAACTGAGAATGGCGCCCAATAATATACAAATAATCACCAATTTAAAAATAATTTAATTATTGGTGTTTTAGTATACGCGTTTTATTAAAATACGTTTTGGTTTGTGTATAATAAATTAATAATGCGTCAAATTGGGGACAGCGCTCCATGATGGGCGAGTCCTATTACTGGCTGAACGTACGACGCGTTGCGTGAGCTCAGTACAGAACACGCAAGCTAAACACTCAAGGTCACTGGCATATTATCTGAGTCTTAAACGTTACGTTAATTTGAACGATTTTTGAATCGATAAAAATAAGGAAATAAAGAAATAAAAAATGCAACTAGGTATAGTTGGGGCTTGGCCGGTTTAAATATATTTTTTTAAACCGTCCAAGTGCACGTCGGACCACGCACAAAGAAGGGTTCCGTATAGTTGGGATGAATTTATCCCAAAAATAAACTTAACTTTGTAGTTGAAAAACATGTTCTCCCATACATCGATATACGCCACGCTCACTTTTCCAACTGCAAATGTAAGTTTGTAATCGCAAAAAAAATATATTATATAAAACTACAAATGAACGATTTTCGGATTTTCTCCTTTACTTGTGCTGTGAGACCTTGACCTTGACCTTTTTTTAACCGACTTCCAAAAAGGAGTAGGTTTTTTTTTTTTTGTTTGTTCACCTATATCTCCGTCAATTATGGTCCGATTTTGAAAATTAGTTTTTTCTTTGAAAGGGTATGCTCCCGAGGTGGTCCCATTGCCACGAAATCGGAATCTGATGAAGGGATTTCATGGAAATCGAGGGGAACCCTCGAATTTTATAGGCAAACCTATAGCGATTTGGGTATTTTTTATAGTAACTCGTGCATTTGCCCCCGAAAATCACCATTTGGTGAAGTGGAACTGATGATGGAGACCACAGATGGCCACCGGAACAACATAATAATAAGTATTTAATGGGTTGCGATTCGATTAGGTACTTTAATAATATGGTTGCTAAGCAATTTATGCTCGTCACAATGCATATGGTGAGTGGCAGTTATCCTGGTTCCTACCAGGAGAACTCCTCAACAATTAACGTCCCAGCATCGGGAAAAGCAACATTTTGTAAAAGGTGATGAGCAGTTGACTTTAGGCTATTGTAACTTAGATAAATTAAAAACTGACCACTAAAAAGTGAAAAATAAAAAACCTTTTGTAAAAAAAAATAACCGACTTCCAAAAAAACACTACAAATTGAAAAATAACTTCCGAAATTAAAGTTATTTTTCAATTTGTAGTGTTTTTTTGGAAGTCAGTTATTTTTTTTTTACAAAAAGTTTTTGTGATATTACTATTCTACCTTATAATTTATATCCATAAAGAAGATGTTAGACTGAGATGACTTTAAGAAATCGTATTTCCGAAAGTACATATTCCATAGTTTTAAGGCTCGTACAGACTGACGCGATATCGCGGGCGCGACGCACACTATTAGCACAATTTCTTGGTCGCTGCCTGTCTCGCACCAGTCTGTACGAGCCTTCATGAGAATCTAATGTTCCGTTTTAAAAGCCCTATCCAACGGTATATCAAATGTTACTATTGAAGGGTGGTCCCAGACCCCATACATTTGTTTACCATTTTATCGAGAAACTAAATGTATTTCATTGACGGCACGGTTGGCGCAGTCGATAAGCGATTGACTGCTGCGCTGCGTGTCACGGGTTCGATTCCCGCATGGAACAAATATTTGTATGACCTACAAGTAGTTGTTCCGGGTCTGGCTGTGTGTGTATGTGAGTTTAAGTGTTTGTAAACGCACCCACAATATAGGAGAAATTCCTAGTGTGGGGCAACATAAAAAAAAACAGATTAAATTTTCATAATATTTAACATACCTACATAAAATCTATTTTGAAATACTTTTTACACAGATACATAAACCTTCTTCCCATGGGGATAAGCAGAAACTACAGAACGGCACCTTTTGCTTCGTTTACATCTGAGGGGCAATTCTACTAATTTTAAGAACGTTCACAGTCTGATCTCAGTCTCAATCTGTCAAAAATACCTCTTATTTCCCTACATTTTGACAGTTTTTTGACGTTTGTTTGTTGCCAAGATGAGATTGCGACTAGATTTTGAACGTTTTAAATTACGAGAATTGGCCTTCTGATATCAACTTATCATACATCTGCATAGCTATTCAAAAAGGTACGATACGGTTTCGTGCCGTATCGAACGTCAGTGTTATCGACGAAATCCTATAAACGCTATTCACAAATCCGAAACCGTACAATTTTGACAGTTCAAATACGGTATGAACACATCGATTCTTCCGACAGGGATTTGCTGTCGGAAGTGATATGGAACAATGAATATTGTTTAAAAAAAAATAATTTAGTCACTACCTGAAGTAAGTACCTATACATAATGTAGGTTCATAAAGTTTTCTTATTGTTTTGACCGCTGAATAGATCCAAGCTAAATTATAACACTTTAGATTTTTAATGATAAAAATATTTTGATTCATATTTACTTACTAGATTTATTTGAAATCATGCTTTTACTCATATTTGATTTATAATAATAATATTTCAAAGATAATACAATTTTAGGTGGTTACATGCGTCCGTAACATGGGGGGATGCGCTAAGGTAGCCCGCAAAATTCAAATTTTCTTACGTTTTTTTGCAATTTGCAGGTCAGTAACAGGTTGTATGTTGATTAAATGTGATTCGCGGCCATAAAAAATATGGATTTACTCAATTACAATTATTAGAATCAGCATTACAACTCTCTAAGTTAAAAAAATCCTACTGAATGATTATTTCAGAAATGATCATTCAGTAGTATAATATAATCCCCATAAAATGCCCTTGCAAGAATACAATGAGCACCTGCCGCTGCTCCCCTGACAATCTTGTCTGCAAATATGCATTTCCTCTCAGGCCCTGGCCTGTTAAACCTGATACAGTCTGATAGAGTGCTCCCCCTTATTGTCAACCCCGTTGACAGGTGACAGTTGACAGTTGCTTTGACATTTATACATGCTGTCCTGTCGTATCAATAGAACAATGTTATGATAAAACGATGTTTCAATTTCAAAATAAAAAATTTGTACCAAGATTCCTCAAAAAAAAAAAACAAAAACCGCTATATCTTGTGAAGGAAGCGAGAGCAAAAATAACACTTTTTGGGGGCTTCTTAAAGGGGTTTCACTAATCAAGACACATCGATCGAGAGGTTCGCAAACCTGAAAAACCTATTTCATATTTTTAAATCACATCATCGATAACATCTATCGATACGAGTGGACAGAATTTAGTTACGTCAAGTCAACTGCCAACTGTCAGTTTCGTCAACTGACAGCTGTCAACGGCACTTTCCGTTAAGGGTGAGCGTTTTTTCGGGAAACTACTTCCGGCACCTTTTAGGTGCCAGTAGGGCCTCACCGGTTAACTACGTTTTAGAACTTGAAAATGAGCAATTAACAAGAAATAGTAATTGTTACATACTGTTATAATACCCACACCCATTTTAATAAACTAGTCAGAGTATTTTTGTTCAAAGTTATTCAAATACCAAAATTAACTCAAAGTGTGAAGTTTACAAAGCAAGTTCAATAGAAATCAGGTAAATTTTATTTAAGTTAAAATAATTGTTTTCTGTTTTTTTTTTGGTTAATAGTTACTCGATGCATATCTATAGTTGCACTTAATGAAATACGCAATAAAAATCATTTATGTACAACTTTACATTTTCTACCACAACTTTCTATTTACTATCATTTTCTACCGTTCCTCATAAACACACCTACCTACAATTGGTTTTCAAAAAATCGTTCCCACATGGATCTGTGAATAGCGTTTTGCCAGTCCTTCGGTTCAGAAATCAGGTTATCGAACAAGTGGCGTTGTCGATACGGTAGCGAATCGTTCCGTTGTGAATAGCTATGCTGGTCAAACACGCAAGCCGGTTGCGATTACGCGCCTGATCTTTCTGAAGAACATCATCCATAAGGTACTGTATTACGTCCTTCCAGGGCCCCAAGTCTGCTATTTTTATAAATTCAGTCATTCCAACACGATCCCATTGTCATTTTGCTAAAACTTCGTAATCTGCTAAATTCATAATGGTCGATCATTGGTCGGTCAATATTCTCGTAATAGAATTATGTTACTTATAATGTCATTGTCGTATTGCCATTATTATAAAACCCATTAGTAGAAATGTATTTTAATTTGTCATTATGTACGAGATTACCAATAAATGCAATTTCTTTAAATGTAGTGTCAGTGGCCGACCATTGGAAAGTCAAAATGACGCCATTATAACAGTAGATTACCAAACTTGTCAAAATCAACAATTATGAAATTAATGATCGACCATTCTGACACTATTGTAATGGCAGACTTGAGGCCCAGGCCGTCCCCTCCCGGTGTTTCCATCCACATCTGCCTTGTAAATACTCTTCGTTAGTCCTTTCATTCATCCTTTCTACCAACTAACTTTTACTCCACACTTACAAAAAAAACAAAATAATTTCATGAAAAATCTGTTGACTTTTCCTTCCGGAGTAAGTTTCATATTTCCTAAAACGCCACAAACTCCTCGGTAGTAACTTTCAGCAGTGTGACTTGGCTGGAAGCCAAAGTTATGGCTTTCATACATTTTAAATGCGTTTTGATAAGGTCGTGGCCAGACTTAGCTCACGATTTGAAGCAATGCAAGTAGATGAACTCTGAGCTTGCTTAAGCCGCTTCTACTAAGTAGGATTGATAAAAGTCGTTTTAAAAGATCAATAGTACAAAAATCAATCTGCCTAGAGTGCCTAGCCTTTTCCCAACCATGATGGGGTTGGCTTCCAGTCTAACCGGATGCAGCAGAATTTTACATGGAGCGACTGCCTTATCTGACCTCCACAACCCAGTTGCTGGGAACACGATGTCTATCTCTTGGTAAGACTGCAGGTTGTGTATAATTGGTCGTCGGGGTTGTGTGTTGTCGTTTGGACTTCTGGCTATCCGTAACTTGTATCCGTACTGTGCGACAATAGGTTAAATTATGATGTTTATTTTTTTTTTGTTATTTTTTATAAATTCAAATGGTTAACTTGACCAAAAATTAAAATAAAATGTTGTACGCTATAAATTGCAAAACATGTAGACTGTAACTGTTTCCGAATTTTATTTTAAGACCATGTAATTCTATTGTATGTACAGACTGTAATTCTACTGACATATACACATGTCAAGCTACCCGAAACTGTAAATTTTTCCCAATTAACCTTGAACCTTATCGTCTGGCTCTCGATATAATGGATATATACCCATCCATGAACCAACCGCGGCAAGCGTAGCTCAACCTTCGATCGACCAGTGGCTGTTATTATTTTGCCACGAGCCCTCTTTTCCCTCTTCCTTCCCTCTGTAAAGACCAATTTTTTTTTTTTTTTGGTTGGAAATGATCAAATAAGTTTTTCCGCCCTGGACGGAGCGGGAGGGCGTGTCAGACTTTTACTGACTAAAACCCACCCGTGTTCCTTCAGACGCCTGTGTGCCAGGGCCACGATATCCCTTTCGGACAAACTCGCAACCCTGACAGGCATTGGCCCTATCGGACCCCGTCAGTTAGTGCTCACATCTCTTTGAGGCGCGCGTGGAACACAACGCGCCGTCGACCATGTGGGTGAACTTGGCAGATCATTTTCCAGCAGAGTATAATAAAACGTGAGTTCTGTTCGCATGCGGCAGAGTTCTAGAGTTCCTGATACTTAAAAAAAATAGTTCTGGCTTTTTTTCCTGAAAAAAAAAGCGAATGAAAATATGCTCTGCTAACTTCCGTTAGCAGATCATTTCTTCCAAAATTAAAATTTTAAAATTGATTTAGGCGCACAGTGGTGAGTTCTATAGTTCCTCATACTTATCCGAAAGAGTTCTGCTGACCTAAACCAATAAAAAAATTAAATAACAATATTGACCTATTTCTAGAAAAAGACAATCATTTTGATAAAACAGCCGTGAATGACATAATTTGTGGGTTTTAGTAGATTCTTCGAGCCACGATTAGTCAACAAAACCTTAGTAACCGAAAAAAGGTAAATGAAAGAAGAAGTCTCAAAAAAGTATCAGCAGAGCCTTATGAAAATGAAGGGTTAGAAGGCATCGATAATTCATACAGTGATTCAGTAAGAAGGATGCGAAAAAAAATTCAGTGAGCTTTAGGAGACGGAACTCAAACATTGTAAAACATATACTTTTACAATGTTTGTAAATATGTGAGCACCATGTAACTATCTCATGATTAAGTTATGTTTCATTGTTTAATTTTTTTTTTTTTTTTACCTAATATGGTGTAGTATTTTTTTTTTCTAGGTACATCGTCTTCACATAATTAAACATATAATTATTGTACTCAAACAAAATATTGTAAAACATTTTTAAAAGAGTAACAATGGAGTTTCTTGCCCATTCTTCTCCATACGAAACTACCTTTTAGAAGGGGCAACTAGAATCAATTATACTTTTTTTGTAAAGTTTGACGTTCAAAAGTGCCTCATAGGTGCCTATTTGAAATAAATAATTTGACTTTGACATTGCAGGGCGTGTCAGTGGCGGATGCTGCAGCAGGTTTATGTGAAATAAAGTCGTTTCATAAGTATGAAACGTCAGAAGTTAGGTGCATGATTCCAATAGGAGAAGAACCGGCAAGAAACTCCGCGGTTACTCTTTTAAAAATAATTAGCTATTATTATTATTATTTTCAAATTACTGTGTTAGTAAGTATGGGAGGACAGTGTAGGCTCGTCAACCAGTACCAGGTACTTAACAAAATAGAAAATGGTCTACAAATCTACTATCTCTATCTCTAGCCTTCATAAAATATTAAAAAATAAATACTTATTTAATTATTATAAAATATAATTTAAATAAGGCATGTATTTAACGCGGCGACAAATTAATCTGAATATGGGATTAAAAAATAATTAAAGCCGGTAGCAAAAATAATAGGTTGGCAGCTACAGCGAAGTATAATTTTAAGTGGAAAGTAGCAGCTTAATAATCAGTTGATAGCTTTGTTTTAATTTAAACTGGCATCGATTTTTGGTTTTGGTAACTGAATTTACCAACAATAGAGGCAAATGGTCACTGTTCTAACCTAACCTAACCCAAATGATTCAATAACAGTATTATGCTGTATGGATAATTACTATATTGATTGTGTGAACTAAATAAAACATTACTTACATAACTTTTGTTGATATAAATTTAAAAATAATATTAAATAATATTTATTCGCTGCCAAGTTTTTTTTTTTTGTTACAAATGGTTAGTCGCCCTTTAAGTTGTTAGTCGACTGGAAAATAATTTGCCTTTAAATAATAAAAGTAAAAACCGTTGTTCAAGTTAAAACTGTAGGATACATGCTGTATAGGTATTAAAATAACATCACATTCAGGATATTTTATAAACATTTTGTGGCTATAAAACGCGAGACCTGGGGGCCTAAAATGGACGCTTTCGCAGAATCATATTATGATCTGCGTACAATTCATATCCCGCAATTCATCTGTTTGACAGTTGTGTATGGAGTTTCGTAAAATATTCCACAAATTAAGAATTAATATAGTGAAGTCTAATTTAAATAGCAGCTGTCAAACAGATGAATTGCGGGCTGTATGAATTGCACGCATGATTCTGCCAAAGCGTCCATTTTAGGCTCCCTGTACGACCACAGCCTGACCGAGGCTTAGTGCAAACAGTTAATTTTACACCAAATAACCCTTAATTTAATTTAATGCTAATTCCGATCCGATTTGTAAAATAAATTGGTTTTATGTTAGTAAAATCGCATTTAGTTAATGCTCGAATGGCTGAAAAGTAAATAGCGTAAACACTGATTGGTTTAAATATTAATTGTATTTATTATGACAAGTTATTGCACTAAATTATTTGTTAGTCGTTAAATGTGCTAGCGGTTTGCGTTCATTTACAGATACTGAGGCAAATAATTTTACAATTGCAAAATTTACAGAGGAACATAATTTTAACGTTGATTTAAATTGGAATCGTATTCTTGCCGGGACTCCAACTCACTTTCAATCACAGTCCAAAACAGCGGGATAATTGCGTAACACACTATCAGTAAGAATCGGTTTCAATTTGACAGTTTAACAACATTCATTGCGTTATTTACGTTGTTGAGAAGACAAATTTTTCTAACACATGAAGCAATGGATTAGCAATATACTTCAAAATCATTCCGATTGCGATTCAAACTGTGTTACGTAATTAGGGTGCTGTTGGAAGGAAATTGCTAATCCATCGCTTTATCTTAAAAAAAACTTGTCTGCTCAACAACGTAAATAACGTTTTTTTTTTTTTAAACGTTGCCCCACGCTGTCGAAACGAAAAGCATTGCAATTGTTAATATTTTACGCAACTACCCCCCGCTGATGATCAATCGTTGCCTATTTCAAAGAATAAAGTTTGAATTTCGGGGGATTATGATCGACCTCGTAAATTCTTTACCACAATCAATCTGCCTAGCCTTTTCGCGACTGCTTATCTGACCTCCACAATCCAGTAACTGTACAGTAACGGTAATACGATACCCCTTGGTAAGACTGGTTGTCAGACTTTTGGACTTCTGACTAATCGTAACGACTGTGAAAGATCCATGAATGACAGCCTAGATCAACGGCTTAACGTGCTTTCCGAAGCACAGTGGAGTCTCGGTATGTAAAGATGGTCACCCATCCACAGACCAACCCAGGCAAACGTAGCTTAACCTGATGGATTGACCCATGCGGCTGTTCTAACTCAGCCACGAGCTCCTCAGTTTAAGACTACCACATTTCCCAGTGTTAAGTACCGTTCTCTTTTTGAATTTTAGGATTGTTTTTTCACCCCACAACTAGTTATTAAGCTTTTATGTGTAATTGCTGCTTCAATGAAGCACTCGGCTTCTCATTAGTCCACTTGCTCAGCGATCGGATTGGCCTGCTGATGGGAACACTAGCGCCGACCCCGTGCACTTTCACATTGTATCAACGTGTCAAATTCTCCCGACAAACATTTTTCTGAAAAGAAATGGTCCTTCAATGATTTAATATTACAATCCCCGCAAGACACTACAAATTAGCATAACCAGCACCTGTGGACAATATGTGTAGTGTGGTTTAACCTGGATTCAGACCTAGCCACCGATCCCAAGAAGCGTGAAGCAGTGGGCCGGAGATAGCAGGTAAGCTTCACGAATTTACTACACACCCAGTAAATTTAAACTTCATTAAGTTTAAAAATTCTAACTGTTACTAACCAGGAATGGGCATATCCTCCATAGTGGACTATGTTATAAGGTTTATAAAAACTTTTTGTAAAAAAAAATAACCGACTTCCATAACAACACTACAAAGCGAAAAATAACTTTAATTTCGGAAGTCGGTGTCTTTGGATCTGTATTTTAGTTTTTTGCCACCGACCGTTTTTGTAGGGTTTTTTTGGAAGTCGGTTATTTTTTTTTACAAAAAGGTTTTAAGTTTCAATCAACGTGGCTAAATTTAGGTATCACTCATTTTATTAATCTTTATTTTTTGTGACATTTTATAATTTATTTATTTTACTGACTTATCAATATTTATTACCGACTATTGTGTTCTTGAAATGAAAAGTCCCTTTTTTATTTTGTAATGAAGCTCTGTATTTTTTTTTGTAAATTTTATAAATTTGTACGCCTGATGGGTGAAACATGTACTTACGTACTTAAATATTAATTTTGTGACATAATGCATGCTGAATTTGCATGTATACGCATGTTTTTACAAATAAAATGATCTTTACCTTTATCTAAACTGTCAAAATGTAAGACATTGCGATCAATTGCCATTTTACGCGTGTTACGCAATTACCACTCTGAGGCCCTAGACCTCAGATTATAGAAAAAAGCAGATAGAGCGCGCGGAACAATAAAGTGAGGCCCGTTTGTAGACATAGTGTGCGTTACAGCCACGTGACAGCACTATAAGAACAGGTGCCTCTATGTGTGTGTACGGTTGCCAGGATAATGAAAAAATTTGCCATAATAATTTAATCAAAAAAAAATTACATCATTTTTTTTTCTTAAATCAGTTGTTTTTATTAACAGTATAGGTACGTCAAATTAACACTACCCTTAAAAACGATACATTTGCGATATATTTTTATTTTGAGACACCATCATTTTATTGTTTTTGGTAGCTATATTTACTTTATGGTGACGTCATATAACGCATGATATAGCAAATGGACTGATGTAATAAGTATTATAAAATCCATTAACTAGTTACACTTACGAAAATACAAACATACTTATTTATTTATAAACATACCAACCAGAAAAGGCGATAAATAAAACACTTTTATCTAGTTTATATATAAAGTAATAAATATTTTTGTAAATCGATACTCCTGTATCCTATACTTATTTCCTAACTTAGGGGTAAAAATGTTACAATATAAACTAGCAACACCGAATGATTTTTGTTAAGGTTTTGTGTTTCAAGATGTCACTAACAATAAACACGTAAAAAAAATCCAAATAGACAAATAATCAATATTTTACCTATGAAAGATACTCCATCTTATTTCTTTGTTTTTGGGAACAGTTTTTACAATGTTTAAAAATACTTGACGGCATTATTCTGAAATTATCTGTTAGAGCCCGTGACGTACTAACGATGCGACCGACGCTTCGTGCTGTACTGAATCGAGATTATATTCGCTTTTGAATTTGTATTTGCTTTGTTGGCCGCACTCTCGGTGTTCCGCGCGTCCTATCTGCTTCTTTCTATAATCTGAGGCCTAAACAAAGTAACATTCGATTAGCGATGACGCTAGTAGAAAAGCAACAAAATGTATGGGGTTGACATAAGCTATCAAAATGTCACGTGATCATAGGTCGACGAATAGAAATCAGCTAGACAATGTTATCATCATTCGATTCCATGAAACGAATCGCAACCGTCGAACGATAACTTCCATAGAGATGCGTAGCCAAGTCGCACTTTTGAACAAGCACTATCACTATTACATTTCAACTTGTATGAAGGAATTCTAATAAAAAAAAACCGGTCAAGAGCGAGTCGGACTCACGCACCGAGGGTTCCGTACGTATATATGATGTTGATGATTTCTGAAAAACTGTGCTATTTAGAGACATCGTTTTATTTTTCCTGTAATCTTTACATAAACTTCTATCACGTAGAATAATTTCAGATTTTTATCTATGAAAACTTCGGAGATAAAGGGGGGGGGGGGGGGACAGTATTTTTTTTTACATTTTTCATCAAAAGTTGGCAACTGTGCTACCTACAAAAAAATAAAAAATGATTGAAAATGTGCAAACAGCGTTCTTTTATATGATACCCTACATGCCGCAGTCCCTTTTGCAAAAAAATGTATTTTTTTTTAATTTCTTTCTTATTTGCAAAGTAGTTGGGCTAACGTCATCTAAATTTATTCTTAATTTCAAGTTGATAGCATTAGTAGTTCTCGAGATATTCAGGTGTGACAGACAGACAGACAAACAGACAGACATAGTCTCACCATAAGGGTTCCTTTTTACCATTTTGGTACGAAACCCTAACTAGTGATGACGCTTGTCAAAAAGTGAAATAACGATAGCTATTAATAGTACAAATAGAATCGCTCCGAAGCGAATGCCATTTGTCTAGGCCCTCTGTTCCTTTTATGACGTGCAAGTGACATTCAACCTTACGGCGATTAAGCAATTAGGTACGAGTTTGATTAAACAGGCCTGCTATGTTAATAATAATAAAAAAATCCCAAAAAAAAAACAATCAAAAGGATTTTAAAAAATCTTTTTGTATCACTTAATCTATTTCTTCATAGGTTTACAAAATTCGTCTGTTCAACAACGTCAATAACGCATCAACGTGGCTGAATTTTCAAGCATTGAAAGGCATTGCCACTGTAATTGTATAACGCCATTACCCCGCAGGATTGAAAAACAAATCTTTTATCGAAGTCGATCTAGATAAACTTCCTATTTTTCAATCCTAAAAATAAATCCAAGAGTGCACCAGTTGCGAGAAATCTCGCTTTAGGTTCAATATATTGAAGCAACTTCGCTAAAAACAATACAAACATCCAGCTTCCCTGTCTAACAAGGAACAAGAACAATACAGCTGCTAGCACATTATAAACAACGCTAAGTCCACTATCCTCTTTGCACTCAATTTCCCAATTAAGAATATCTTAGCAGAAAGACTATTTAATTAAATTTTGCTCACACAATGTAATCAACACAGAGCTTTAATGCTTAAATTCTGAAATGAATTACACATTTAATTCCTGTGAGAACAATGCACTATTTTGTTCCACTACATTGCAGGCGAATGAATCTCCTACAATTTAATACATCCACCCTCATTTCTATACCAGCTACGTTGGCCATGAATCAATGTCAAATACAGGACGCGTTCCAACACAACTGTCAAATAAGTTATGCGTAATTTCACGTGAAATATAATTTGGTATAGATGTAATCTAGGGCTGGTGTAATTTTGCCAAACTTTATTCGGCATTCATTTTGACGCTAACTCCTAGTACTCCGCTACTTCTTTGTAATGAAAATTTAATGTGGTTGAGTATTTATTCGAGAAAAGATATGAAGGTCGGGTTGGGTATTGCGGTATAATTTTTGGGTCTCTAACCTCTTTTTTAGACGAATCACTCACGATTATTTTTGCATACATTCAACGAGTTAAAATTCATTTACATGAAAGGTAGAGGAATGATAATTTTGTGTATGATTTTATACGTTGTCTGTACGACTGTCGATTTATAGACCATTTTCTATTTTGTTAAGTGCCTGGTACTTGTTGACTGGCCTACAGTGCCCTCCCATAAAAGCCAATTACTTTTATAAGAGTAACCGTGGTGTTTCTTGCTGACTCTTCTCCATGGGAAACGACCAATTGGAACCGTGAACCTAGTTTGTAACGTTTCATAAGTGCCCATGTAGGTTTATGTGTAATAAAATATTTTGATTTTGATTTAGTGCATTCTGCTTTACCTATGAATATTATCATGTACTTACTAATAATAGAAATTCTATTATTAGTAAGTACATGATAATATTACTTACTATAACGTCCCAACCTCTGCCCAGTCCTTCGGGGAAACAAGGCGTGATGTTGATGCTAAGTTTGTGTAGAAGAACTTACAGTGGAACCGAGTAATGATTGTATTGATTTTTAGCAGTGAAAACCTAAAAATTTCAGTAATCACAAACAAAAGACAGTTTATTCTACAGAAAAATGAATATAAAAATAAATATACAAAAGTTACTTCGCAATCCCTATTCGCCTACAAATTCACTATCCGTAATTAATCCCACAGGGACATTCATTTGGACAATAGCTTTGTGGTCATCCTACAAATTTAATACCCCACTGTCCGTAACAGAATTGATTCAGAATACAAGGGTGACAATAATCTAACGTATAGCGACATGGCCATTATAAATTGATCCATCCATTCAGAACCGGAATTTCATTTCAATGGTTTACAGCTGCGACACTAAAGGGGCGGGGATCAATTTATGGTGGTTTAAATTATGATTTTGACGTTTGATAGACCACAAATTGTTAGTGCTTTTCATTAATTATTATTTTGATGAAACTTATGATTAGTCATTATTTTATATTAATTGTTTGTTGTTTGGTTTTCATATTGAATGAGCTATAGACCATTCATAGTTCTGCGGAATTCATAATTGATTTCAATACAGAAATATTTTGTTGTTTAAAAGCTGTTTCTTTTAGTAGTACCTACTGAGCGATTGTAGTGCGCTAATAGTTATTTAAGCAACTGTTGTATATTCATCATTACAGCCGAAAGACGTCCACTCCTGGATGTAGGCCTCCCCCAAAAGGGGGTGGGGGGGTTGCCATAATCGCCACGCTTGGCTGGCGGGTTGGCAATCACAGTATGGTGTTAAAATGCATAGAGAACGCTGCTGCCCATTCTCTAGTAAGTCCCTTAGTCGGTTTTTACGACACCCACGGGAAGAAATGGGTTGTATATTATGTTGAATTAAAACACGAAAGTGGGTTTGATAATAGTATCACATGAGTGTTTTAATACCTAATTATGTACAGTTGGATACAAGACTTAATCTGCACCCATGACATGAATCCTCTATAAAAGGTTCTGAAACCATAGACTGTGGCAGTGAAACGCACGTGCATGACAATATTCTTTTTTTGAAATTCATAAAGATACATACTACATACTACGAATAGAGTAGTGAGAATTTGGCTGTTTGATGACTAAGCAAAGACGCAGATATATGCCAGTGACCTTGAGTGGTTAGCTTGCGTATTCTGTACTGAGCTCACACAACGCGTCGTACGTTCAGCCAGTAATAGGACTCGCCCATCAAGGAGCGCTGTCCCCAATTTGACGCATTATTAATTTATTATGCACAAAATAAAAGGTATTTTAATAAAACGCGTATATTTAAAGATCAACAATTAAATTATCTTTAAATTGGTGAAGGTTTCAGAAAAATACGGTGGGTAGATTTTGCGCCATTCTCAGTTTCTTATCCGCTTTAGACATAATTTTACAAATTAATTACACTATGTAATATAAACATAGTCTAAAATATTCACATAATAAGTTATTGAGAAAATGCTCTCATTTAAAATATATTTTTTTCAAATCATTAACACTACCTACTCGTTTAGACGTGATCTTCAGTATAAAATCATTAAAAGTCGGTTATCGTCGCCTTAAGTGGTCTACACCACTTAAGGCGACGATAACCGACTTTTACCGATTTTTTGAGAAAAAAAAAAAAACTAACATCCAAGAACAAATTGGCGCAAAATTGTAGTACTCGACGTTTGGTGATCATGATCACACTGATCAGTAATCACATTATGATATTATTGTTATTTTTATTTTGTTCAAATAAAACTATTACTAAAAACTCTCATCAGTCACATAGGACATAAATGATTTACAATTAAACGTAGGCTGACACTTGAAATTAAAAATAAAATATAAGTACGTTATTTATCAAAATAATAAGATATTCACATAGAAGGTTTTGCTAAATAAGGGTATTCAAATTGCTTTTCAAATATCTGCAAAACTCATTTCCCACAAAAATGTCACAAAGGAGATTTTGCAGCCACAATATTATGTTCATCGATATTTTCATCAATTGTGGACTGATTTTGCAAACTCTTTTGGTAGAGGAAGCTTGCGCGGTGGTCTCATGTTTGGGTACTTTTTGAATTACGTTGAATAATACGTATTTTTTAAATAAGATTAGACATTTAAATAAACCTTTTTTACAGTCCGTTCAATCGATTTTGACTTCTATTGCGTTGGTGGCATGACCAATGACAGCTGTAATAAACAGTTGGTATTGTAACCACGTTTTTGCTTTTAATGCCATCCTTATGACTACGGAATAGAAGTCAAAATCGGTTGAACGGACTGTAAACAATTTTATTTAAATGTCTAATCTTATTTCAAATGGAGTATAGCTAATTTAGCTATGTGGATGATGGACGATATAATAACTCCCTGTCACTGTTTTTACTACATAGCAGGTAGTGGTATTCCAATTCGGGATAGGCACCACTACTAAAAAGTAAAAAAAAAACTATTTCCAAAAAAAAACACTACCGACTTCCAAAAAAAAACACTACAAAGTGTTAAATTACTTTAATTTCGGAAGTCGGTGTCTTTGGTTTTTTATTTTCGTCTTTTGCCGCCGAATTTTGAAATTAAAGTTATTTCAATAGTATAGTAATATCGAGCCTGAAAAGGAAGAACATCGTTAGCGACATAATGTAGGTATTTCACTTTTTCAATAAATAATTAAATAAAATCAATAAAGTAATCAATAAAAAACCTCTCCTGTAAATTTTAATTTATGTCGCTTACGATGTTCTTCCTTTTAAGGCTCGATATAGTTTTTGATTTAATAGCAAATGATAAAGATAAGGAAGCTGCTTTTTTTTTTTTTTTGGGTGGGAAATTGTCAAATAACATCTCCCGCTCTGGGCGGAGCGGGAGGGCGTGTCAGACTTTTACTGACTAAAACTCACCCGTGTTCCTTCCGTTGCCTGTGTGCCACGGCCACGATGGCGACAAACTCGCAACCCTGGCAGGCATTGGCCCTAACGGACCCCGTCAGTTGGTGCTGAGACGCTGCTGACGCTGAGGACGCTGCTGACGCATGTACAAAAATGCATGTGCGTTAGCAATAAACCAATAAGATAATCCTGGGGGGATTTCGACTTCAGCAGGCTTAGCACGCAACCGTAGGCGTTTTGTCGACGGAAAAGTAGACAAAAATGACGTTTCCGTGTAGACATTTGACAGTTTCCTACCGAAAAGGGTAGACAAGCAATTTCTATTCGACACTGTAGAAAATAGAAAACGTCATTCTAAGCCTGTTGGATGGAATATGTAAATTCGACTAAAACTGCTAATAAATCAAGCAATTTATTTATGTATGTTAATTTTATACTGTAAGAAAAAAAGCAGCCAAGTGTGAGTCGAACTCGCACAGGAAGGGTTCCGTACCACCGTACAATATTTAATGAAATTATTGCCTTTATTAAGAACCAGCAAAAAACGCCGTCAAACACGTTTTTTTCTATGGATTTTTATTATTTTGTTGTTATAGTAGTACAGACGCCAGCCGGTCAACCTACCCGAAACTGTCAAATTTACTCAATCAACCTTGAACCTTATGCTTTTAAGATAAAGTTGAAAATCTTTTAAAGAAATTTGACAAATTGTAGTAGCTTGATGTGCTGGCGTCTGGACATAATACACTCCTCACTTTTCCGTGTGGTGCCGGACGTAAAGAATAGCACCATCCTATTTATTCCCGTGGGTGTTAGAAAAGGCGACTAAGGGAATTACTAGAGAATGGGCAGCAGCGTTCTCTATGCATTTTAACACCATACTGCGATCGCCAACCCGTCCGCCAAGCGTGGTGATTATGGACCCCCCTCCTCCTTTTGGGGGAGGCCTATGTCCAGTAGTGGACGTCATGAAATGATGATGAATGACAACACACTCTGTGAAAATTTCAAATTGAAGCGTGTGGCTATTACGGTTATATAAAAAAATACAGCCCTGTGTCAGACGGACGGACAGACAGCGGAGCCTTAGTAATAGGGTCTCCCGTTGGCACACTTTGAGTACGGAACTCTAAAAAACTAATATTATAATTCTCTAAAAGTGCACGTCACTGGATTATACAGTTTAAGGGTCCATTTTATGCCTTTATGAGCCCAACATGACAAGCTATAAAATTAATCCTTGATAAATTATTAAACTATCCCTATTTATTCTTTACACCTCACATCGTACCTGCCGTGCAATAACGCACTTTATTTTCTTTTCAATAGAGTCTTAAATTGCATCAGCTGTGTCTTGAATACATTAGTGTGTGCTGCCTGAATGAAGAATCCGAATTTAGGGTCGAATCTACATTAATACATTAATAGATGTAACATGTTAGTCCCCGTATTGTTGCAAGAAACGAGGGGAGTGGCTTATTTTAATTTTAAATCAGCCTTAAGTTATGCAAATGGTAAAAGGCATTTTGTGGGGAATTGGATACAACTGGCGTATCGGAAAATCTGGTTTGTGTGCATTTAATTTCATGTACGAGGTTGTGTTTTGCGCTATTTAATGATAAGATTTAGTGGTTGATAATAAAAGTGCCTTGGAAAGCACGTACAGCCGTTGGTACCGGTTGTTATTCGTAGATCACAGACAGTTTTTACTGGTAGTCAGAAGCAAAATGTTAGAGATTAACTACTCCGGCCCGCCCGCGCCCCTCCAAAATTCAAAACGTTAGAAAGTATTTGTACGCATGTGTGCGTAATGAGACGGCCGTCAAACAAAAACCAATCACGGATTTGTTGCTCGACCAGTGGCGTCATTAATCGCTCATTATTATTAGTATGGTGCTGCACTGACGTGTCGTTTTCATAGAGTACCTATGAAAACGACACGTGCGTTGTCTTGCGCGATCGGCTAGTTATTATTAGTTGACCAACAAATTTGGTAATAAGTGAGATATTACGAGTACCTACTTACAACTACATACAAACTTTTCGTAAGGATGTGACTACACACATTGAAACAGTAATTTGAAGGGGCGGGCCATGTTATCGTAGTGCATCTCTAGCCAGTAACTGGATTGTAAGTGGTTGATAGTAAAATTGGAATTACAACAGCTTCAATAAAATAGGTATACCTACATTTATTTTACGGCTCATAAAGAAAAAACTGAAATGAAAACTTTAAATCGAGATGAAGAGAACTTACGACGAATGAATATAAATGAGTTAAAAGATCAAGTTTAAGATGGCACATGTTTTCAGAATAGAAAATTTAAGTTATGACGGTATTTCAAAATTGACCAAAAATAATGCAGAACACCGATCAAAGTAAAATTCAGATGGCACATAACCTAACTGACATAAAGCAAAAGTCAAACTAAAACCTTTTTCCAACAATTTACAGAATGTCGGTTTTTTCAAAATAAGAAGCGATTTCCATAAATCTCATAAAACGGTTACTGCTGCAGAAAAATTCTGCAACAGTAACCGTTGTATGGAGTATGTCAAAATATCATAAATAATTAGTTCTATAACCATCTGTAGGGATACTACGGTTTTTCTTGTAGTTTCAGACATAATCAGATTGTTCATACTATTTTTTTTTTTTTTTTAATTATAATTAATTATTTCGTTTTTGTGCAGAGTTAACTCGGATGACATTTTTGTGTATAGTACCTAATAGCTAATAGAAGCAATATCCGGCAAAAAAAAACGACACTTAAAAATTAAATACCTACCCTAAGCCCATGAAAGTAGATTTTCAGCCCACCGCCACCGCCACCGTGAGGCGCCACCTTATTTTTCAATACAATTTATTAAATAATTTATTTATTTATTTTTATTTACATGTACATATTATTATTTTAAGTCTGTTAGCGTATATATTATGTAAATACTATTTTAATAAAAAAACTAACAATAATTATTAAATAAATTTTAATTTTGTTTACCAACAACGTCTCATTTGTCCTTCAAGCCATAAAAGATCCTAGCACTGTAGTTGTATAGTTCTTCTACCAAACGAATGCCAGTCGCGAACTCACGAGTGCACTTGCACTCGCTGTACGTGGAGCGTGTCTATGTGTACGTGGAGCGTGTCTATGTGTACGTGCATTCTGCTCGTTGTATGGAGCCGGCCTTCTGTCCCTAACAATTTTATGGTGAAGTGACACAACATCACAACTTTACTCGTTCGGAATTAGTTGAATACATCTCTAATGAATGTGCTTGTTTATCTTGTTTCACGGACGATTGCGGCTGAGGGTAGTAATTAAATTATGTTGGTAAACTGTGATAATTTAGTTGTTGAATTTCATTCAAATTTTTGTTTTGTTATTATGAGACTGCGGTAGTTTTAAGAACTGTTCCAGTCAAGTAGTCTTCGAAAGTGTCAAAATAATTTGGAAGGTCAGAAAATTGCCAAAAAAACAACGATTTAAAGAAACCAAAATACCAGAATATTTATACAGGGTCAAATTCAATTAGCTAGCGAAACTCCGCAGACTTGAAGGGTGTCGATATCTAAACATCATCATTCATCATTTCAGCCGAAAGACGTCCGCTGCTGGATATAGGCCTCCCCTAAAAAGGGGGGCCATAATCGCCACGCTTGGCATGCGGGTTGGCGATCGCAGTATGGTTTTAAAAATGCATAGAGAACGCTGCTGCCCATTCTCTAGTAAGTCCCTTAGTCGCCTTTTACGACACCCACGGGAAGAAATGGGATGGTGCTATTCTTTACGTCCGGCACCAAACGGAACGTATTTAACTAAACATGATAAGACAAAAAATAAATTAATTTGATGAGTTTTTTTTTGGGTCATCAACAGAACTGTAGTCACTTGAAATATCAGTTTAAAAATTTTTTTATTTTTTTGTGAATATTTCACAAAAGTGTCGCGTATCGATAACTAAACACGATAAAATAAACAAGATTTTCTCAACTCATACATCAGGAGACGTTGACCCCAATTTTTTTTTTTTTTGTGTTTAGATATCGATACCCATCGCGTCTGCGGAGTTTCACTAGCTAATTTAATTTGACCCTGTATATAAGCCAACTGCTAGACAATGGATGTAAATTCTTTCAAATTTCTCGTCTATCATTTTATTCTAAAACCGGCCATGTGCGTGTCGGACCACGCACAATGAAGGGTTCCGTAGTTAGGATGTGGTTATCCCAAAAACAAACTTAACATTGTAGTTGAAAAACATGCTCTCCCATACATCGATATACGTTACGTTCAACTCTTCAACTGCAAATTTAAGTTGGTCGACTATTACTCGTTAACTTGTAAACCCTACTTGGCTGTGATAGTTTTCCTTTTAATTTCGTTATATATACTACTGCCATGAATTTTTTCACATATCCAAAACCAAACATTTAGCTGGCAGGGGGGGGAGGGGACATTTGACTCTAACAAAAAATAGCAATTAAAAGCTTAATATTACGCAAACGGATCTCAGAATTGAAAAATGACTTACACAGACCCACGATATTTTTAAACGGCCTATCCAACGATACCCCACACCATGTATTAAACGAGAAAAAAAAATATCATCCCCGTTTTACGTGCAAGGGAGGTACCCTAAAAAAATGTTTATCATGGTTTTATTTTACGAATTTTTCGGCGTGATTAATATGTACATCCATGCCAAATTACAGCTTTCTAGGATTAAGCGTCTCTGAGCTAAGCCGGGGGGACAGACGGACGGACGGACAGACAGACAGACAGACAGACAGACAGACGGACATAGCGAAACTATAAGGCTTCCTTGTTTACTACGGAACCCTAAAAAAGGTAGTTTGTAATAAAATTTAAATTATACATTAATGTATGGGTACTTGAGTCAATTATTTCTTATAATTTCCAACAGAGGAGGTCATGGCTAAGTAATAATAATAAACTAATAACAGCAACACGAGTCGATCCATCAGGTTAAGTTATGCTTGCCGGGGTTGGTCCATGGATGGGTGACCATCTTTACATACCGAGACTCTTCTGTGCCTCGGAAAGCACGTTAAGCCGTTGATCCCGGCTGTCATTTTTCTTAAATATTTTTGAGACAAAATATAACATGGTGTAAAAATTATTGAAATCGATTCAGTTCCTTATTCTGAACTCTGAACATCTGAACAAACTATATTCAGGTTTCACATAAAGGTACTAAAAATAATGTTGTAGATATACTGTCTAGAACTCTAGATATTGTCACGCTGCAAAAGAAGATAAAATGAGATAAAGATAAATTTATTTGTTCAAACATGTGTAACATGATACAAACAGACCAGCGTTGTTATGCTGGTGTGCGTGACAGCTATGTATTACGCTCTCGTCACGTCATTGTGCTGTCATTATGTTGTTCTAGTGTACGTGCATTTTGCGGCCAACTGTTGGACGCAATTTTTTTCAATGAGGATCACAACTTTGTCAACCTAGAATACTCTTTATTGTGTACACCATAAAAGTTACAGATATAAATGTTTAAATTTTACATAGGGTGTCACAATGGGCGGGAACCTAGACATATTTATATCTTTCATAATTATGTATAAACAGATAGTAGGTTTATTATTTTAAATTACAGTATAAGGGTGCTCGCCCACGAGAGATTTTTCGGCGATTTTCTCGGCGATTTTGTCAGAAAGAAATACATTCACACAAAAATCGCAGAAAAAATCGCTCGTGGGCAGCACCCTCAAAGAACTCATAAACTTCTACAGCTGAATTAACTCCCAAATTCCCACAGACTATTATGCAAAACCAGTATAACAATGCTTAGCGGAACTAATCCGGCAACACTGTTCTTTTGTGACTGTGACCGCCGACAGTTGTTCACGTATTGTACGCAGTATGCACAAATGGTCCAATATTAAAGCTTTGCTGCCCAATAATTCGATTAGCTAATTGTTGCTACGTGTTCGCACATTTTCGAATGTTTTGGCGCTGGCGATTTAGATTTTGGAATGGTTTTTGTTATGCTGTGTGTAGAATACGGTATTATTGTAGGAATTTCTTAGGCCCCAATATATACAGAATACATAGGATAGTTTTAGTCCGTTTGTCTCTTTGTCTGGTTGTATGTTCGGGGTTGGCTCAAAAACGACTGAACGGATTTGCATGCAATTTGTCACACGGATAGTTTATAACCTGGATCAACACATAGGATACTTTTAATCCCGATAGTACGTTCCCGTGAGATATTTTCCGACGTGCACGCGAGCAAAGCCGTAGGCTGAAGCTAGTACACACATAAAGAAAGACAGAACTTCTATGATTTTTTCAAAAAATCCAGGACGTGGTTGAGAAGTTTTGTGGCTTAAACTGAAACCCAGTAGATGCCACAAACCATGTAAATGTTCCATATTTTTAATTACTTACCATCACATTACCCTAAAATCACAAAGCGCTTTCTCAGTAAATATCAGCGCTTTTCATCGTATTGGAACCGTTGTTGTCCTCAGGTCTTATGCAAATCCAGCTTAAATCGCTGCAAGCCGCTGCAAATCTTCATTGTTAGGAGTGCACAGTTGTGTTAGTATTCGCGTCTTTGTTTAAGTGTGTACGTAATGTCACGAGGGTTTTAATACCATGTAGGAGATTGTATGTGTGTTTAGATAGATCGTGAGTAATATAGAAATCATCATTCTGTATTTTCCTAACTATATCGAGGTTAGCGCCCAGTCTCAATCAACTCAGCTTATCACAGTCCACTGCTGGACTTAGGCCTCTCCCAGGCTGCGCCACAACACCCTGTCCTCCGCCTTCCGCATCCAGTCTATCCCAGCCACCTTCTTAAGGTCGTCGGTCCATCTAGCTGGGGGGCGTCCCACACTATGCTTGCCGATACGCAGTCTCCACTCCAGGACTCGGCTGCTCCATCGGCCATCGGTCCTTCGACAAACATGGCCAGCCCACTGCCACTTCAGTTTGCTTACTCTGCAAGCTATGTCGGTAACTCCGGTTTTTTTCGGATTATTTTAGCGCCCAGTCTAACCGGGCTGGATTTTCATTCATCATTTCAGCCGAAAGATGTCCACTACTGGACAGAGGCCTCTCCCAAAGGATTGCCATAATCGTACGTCATGGATTGTACATTTACCCAATTCCAGTGTAATCTTAGATGTAATATACAAATGTATAATTGTTTGTTTTCCCTAACAAAATATTACATTTTAGCCCAAAGACGTCTACTGCTGGACATAGACCTCCCCAAACCAATTTCCCATAATCGCCGCACTTGACAGACAAGTTGGCGATCGCAGTATGGTGTTAAAATGCATAGAGAACGCTGCTGCCCATTCTCTTGTAAGTCCCTTAGTCGCCTTTTACGACACCCACGGGAAGAAATAGGATGGTGCTATTCTTTACGTCCGACACCACACGGAATAACCCGGCTGAATACTTACCAGTATTTAACATGGCCCCTTTTCTTCCCGTTGGTGTCGTAAAAGGCGACTAAAGGACTTACTAGAGAATGGGCAGCAACATTCTGTATTAATTTTAACACCATACTGCGATCGCCAACCCGCCTGCCAAGCGTGGCGATTATGGCAACCCCCCAGCCTTTTGGGGGAGACCTATGTCCAACAGTGGACGTCTTTCGGCTAAAATGATGAAATGAAATGAAATGAAATGAAATGAAATCGTTTATTCTGTAAATAGGATATTAAAATCACTTTTACACGTCATATAAAATAAAAAAAAATCTAGATGTAGCCGACATTTCCTATCTGACTACCCCTGAGAAGAAATGGCGAAACAAACTCAGGGGTCAAAGTCTCTTTTAAAGTCCAGACATAATCTTGGTCAGATCATGTGAGGACCATGTAGATCCGTGTCTGAAATGGTCTTTTGAGGAAAGAACCACGCAAATTTGAGCGGACCTGACCAATCAGTGTAAGCATTTGTCAGTAATCGTGCAGCTCAACTCAAAACTTAAGGAGCTCAACGACTCGACGAACAGTACCAAAAAAAGGACATTTGGGTAGGCCGCATAAAGCGCTCAAAATGTCAGACCATCATTAAAACTTAACTGAGAAAAGAAAGGAAAACATTTAAAGAAAAAAAAAAAAATGACCCACATAGTGCTCACATTCACAATGATGATGATGATGATGATTTATCATGGAGCGACTGCTATCTAATCACAATAATCCAAAAACTTGGTAACACGATAACTCTTGACAGACTAGTTGTCAGACTATCGGGCTTCTGACTATCCGTAACAACTGTCAAAGATCTACAAATCACAGCCGGGACCAACGGCTGAACGTGCTTTCCGAGGCACGGACGGGTCGTGGTATGTAACGGATGGTCGGTAACCCATCCACGGACCGACCTCGACAAGCGTTGCTGAACCTTGAAGATCGACCCATGCGGCTGTTAGTATTAAGGCTCTTACAGACTGGAACGATATCACGGGTGCGACAGGCACCTCCAAAGAAATTGTGCTACTAGTGTCGAGGAGCGCCCGCGATATCGCACCAGTTTGTACGAGCCATGAGCCCCTCATCGGTTGTAATGCAAATTGATATTTAAATGATAGATAAATAGTGATTTAGCGATTGTAATAGTTGTAATGTTGTTTTAGGGAGATTGCTTGAGCAGGATCTCGGAGTTTCATAATTGCAGTTTTAAATGGAACGGTTTTTTACGTTGTGGCGTTGTTCTAAGAATACAATTTCTGAAATATTTTCTTACGAGTTTTTGGAATTACTACCTACTGACTGGTCTACCGGCCTACTTTTCAATATCTGCCGAAAAAGTTAAAATGCCAGATTTTTTTTTACAAATTATCAAGTAAAAACTAAAACACTGTTTATCCACTGCACGTGCACGTCAACGAGAATAGGGGGTCTACGCTCTTAGTACGTAAACGAAGATACGGGCCTTTATTTTATATATGGGCCTTTATCTTTATTTTTTATATGCCTTAAATTCTTTGGCTAAATTCTTTGGCCAAAAAATAGGCCAGCCTTGTGGTCACGTGAAGAGTCGACCAACCGCTTGGCGATATCTCGAAAAACTAAGTGGGCACTCGGACCTTTATCCTTAAGCCGCTCGTCCACCGCACCGTTAACGGAATGACATCGAGAACGAGATGTGTATGATGTGCGTTGTATGGTAATTCAGCATTGCCATACAACGTCGCAATGCTGCCTTTTGGGTATTTTACCTGTAGACAGCGATGCGGACGAATTTGTTGTATGATTCAGTCCTCTCCCTTTTTATACACTACTCGTACTTACTTGTATATATTATTATTATTATAATATGACTGTCAGTTTTTACTCAACTAGGTACTACTACTAAATAAGCTCAAGCTCTTGCAAGCCAGAATTAAGTTTTAGACTATCAAAACTATTAAATAGATGACCAATTTTGCCTCGCACAAGCCTACCATTAAAATACTACAAAAAAATAAAAAATAAACACTATCGCTACCCCAAACCAACCACACTATAAATAATCGAAAAACTGCGACACTCCTCGCGTTCTACAAACAATGGGTTCAACCCTCAAACGCTTTGTGACCAAATGTGACACGTGACGAAAGTGTGTCGACAAAACTGTGACCAAAGATAGTTAGTAATAAATTATGTTCAGCTGCCGTGTGCACATTGAGAAGCTTTTTTGCCGATGTTTGACGATGATAGCCGAAGTAATAATAAAGATGGTGTTGTGAATTTGTTCTACGGGTACGTTCTAAGGGTTGATTCATAATAGCGCAGAGGCGAAGCGTCAATCTATTACACAACATAGCAAATTCACCCTTATATTTACAACGTAATGCACATATTTTTATAGAGATAAAAAAAAGACGCGTGAATTCGTGCGCATTCTACGGAATACGCGCGTCTGCGAGCGACGAGCGCTGACTGGTGCGCGCGGGTTACGTTTTAGAGATAAGGGGGTTTGCCTTGTTATCAAAAGATTAACGCTTCGCTGCGCTTTGACTCTGCGCTAGTATAAATCGATCCTAACTAATTAATACTAGCAGTGTCTTCAGCAGTGTTTTACTTTTAATTGAGAGTGCCCGTGTAGTTTTTTGCCCGTTTTTCTCCATAAGAACCAGATTCCTATAATTACTTCGGCTATCATCGTCAACCATCGGCAAAGCTTCTCAATAAACAATTGTGCACACGGCAGCTGAATATAGGACGCTTTGGAATAGGAAACTCTCTATATTTCAGACTGACCGACCCCTTGACAATTCAAAAGTACTTACGAGTACTAGTATTGTACGTATTTTTTTTTTTAATAAATGCTTTGTTTGAATTATTTGTAGGATTGATATTTGTAGTAAGTAGATGGATTAGATAAATATACCTATCTATCTATTTTTATTTAAATATTTACGTACACTATAAAATTGATGTAAATGATAAATGATTTATTTTCTGTAAGTAGGTTTGTACACACGGCTACATATCAAGCTATACATATCCAGTTTAGGCTGATGTCGCATTGTATAGGATTTCTGTATAATGAGAGGTCAGCTTATACTGGAAATGTATAGCTTGATGTGTAGCCGTGTGTACACACTTTTACACGTCAATCATATTTAAAACAAAAACTAGATGAGGTCGGCGTTTCGTAACTGACTACTCTGAGAAGAAAGGCCGAAACAAACTCAAAGGTCTCAGTCTCTTTTAAAGTCCAGGCATAATCTTAGTCAGATCATGTGAAGACCATGTAGATTGGTGCCTGAACTGATCTTTTGATGAAAGAATCACACAGATTGAGGGAACCTGTCCAGTCAGTGCACGCATTTGTCAGTAGTCGTGCAGCTCAACTCAGAACTTGAGGAGCTCAACGATTCAACGAACAATGCCACAGAAAGGACATTTGGGTAGGCCGCATAAATTACTCAATCTGCCAGACAACGATAAAAACTAAATAAGTAAAAAGAAAAGTATATCCGTAAGACGTCCTCGTAACATAAGGTCCAGTTAAAAACCAGCGTCACTAGTTGTCTGGCATTTATCCTGAACGGGCCTATTTGGTGCAGCCGTGAGGCACACAAGCAATTTCTGTTTTTTGTGAATATTGTGTGCCTTTAACCTGGGTCAAATAAATTTATTTTCGTTCCTTTCTTTCATATAAAGGTACCCCAGCTGATTTTCCGCTCAAAGGTTTTATTAATACCTAAACTTTTTACATATTATTTGCGAGTTGTGATGAAATTCTCTAAGATGGATGGTCATCGTATAGGCTTCTACAGACCGGCACGTCACGCGACGCGACACAAAGGCCCCACGTGTCGCGCGACGAGCGGTGCTTTTGTGTCGCATCGTGAGTCGCGCCGTTCTGTACTATTATTCGCACATGTTGGTGTATTGAAGGGCGATATCAAGCTTCTGAAGGATGCTTCAAAGGCGATAAATATTTCTTATCTCTCTCAGAATAACGACATTGCGTAACAATTCTATAGACAGGGGCTCGTGGGTAGTCAGAAACCAATAAGTCTGACTACCAGCCTTACCAAGGGGTATCGTGTTACCCAGTAACTGGGTTATGGAGGTCAGATAGACAGTCATCATTCATCATCATCATCATTTTAGCCGAAAGACGTCCACTGCTGGACATAGGTCTCCCCCAAAGGGGGAGGGTTTGCCATAATCGCCACGCTTGGCAGGTGGGTTGGCGATCGCAGTATGGTGTTAAAATGAATAGAATTCGCTAGTAATTAGTTCCTTAGTCGCCTTTTACGACACCCACGGGAAGAAATGGGTTAGTGCTATTCTTTACGTCCGGCACCACACGGACCCTAGATAGGCAGAGATAGGCAGTCACTCTATGTAAAATACTGTTATCCAGAAGCATTTGATTAGAATGGAAAATAGTTGGGAAAAGGCTAGGAAGATTGATTCTCTGGTGGTCTACATGTTAACCTCTACTTGATGGTTATTTTCAAGAGTTTATTATTTAAGAGGTTTGGGGCTGATAGCCGAAATACAGGCTTTTGCCTAGTTCGGCTACAGATGTCTAATGCATTTGTAACAAGACAATATAGCATATTTATGACATAATTATGTGTTATTATAATGTCAAAGTCAAATGATTTATTTCAAATAAATGGCACTTTTGAACGTCGAAATTTACAAAAAAAATAGAATTGATTCTAGTCGCCCCTTCCAAAAGGTAGCTTCGTATGAAGAAGAATGGGCAAGAAACTTCACCGTTACTCTTTTTAAATGTTTTACAATATTTTATATAGGTACACACGGCTACACATCAAGCTATAAATTTCCAGTTTACGCTGAGCTCGCACTGTACGGAAATCCTATACAAAGCGAGATCAGCTTATACTGGATATGTATAGCTTGATGTGTAGCCGTGTGTACATCAATTATATAATTAAATGAGAAGACGATGCACCTAGAATAAACTTACTATACTACAATAGGTGAAAAGAATTAATAATGAAGCAATGACAGATAAATTAATTATGTGATAGATACATGGTGCTCACATAATTACAAACATTGTAAAATAAAAAAAAATAAACGTTTTCCTAAAATTATATGTGTGTGAGTTAAGGTAATCACAGAATTTAAAATGAATGTCATAAAAATAATAAATTATATAATTAAAATAGCAACCAGTTTGATTTTGTCTAGACTATAGATTTTCCTATGGAGCTGTATAAATAATATAAACAATTATTCCCCGTGGATGACGTAAAAAGCGACTAAGGGACTTACTAGAGAATGGGCAGCAGCGTTCTCCATGGATTTTAATATCATACTGCGATCGCCAACCCGCCTGCCAAGCGTGGCGATTAAGGCAACTCCCCCCTTTTGGGGGAGGCCTATGTCCAGCAGAGGCCGGCTTTCGGCTGAAATAATGACGATGATAAACAATTATTGAAATAAACTTATTACTAATTACTATTGGCTGATCCTACAGATAAGGCAGGTACTCTATTAGTCTATTATTACCCAACTGTGGCGAAGCCAAAAAAGTAGGGTTATGTGTTTGACCTGTATGTATGTATGTATGTATGTCTGTCCCTATGTTCCCTCGTAACTACGAAACGGCTGAACCTATTTTGATGAAATAGATGTCGTCAGATACGTCTTTATTGCGCGAGTGTCATAGGGTATATGAAAATTATTAAAAATCAAAATGGCGGATTTTTGGAGCTAAAAGGTTTATTTTCGAAAAAAAAAATATCTCCCAAGCCTATCGAGTGGGGCATCAAAATGAAGGGTTTTAAAAGGTGGTTAAAAATATATACTTATTAAATGTTTAAAAGTAATGAGAAATGATAAAAAAATATCCCGAACTTTTGGAGTGAGTGAGTAAGGGGTCGTTATCAACCGATTATAAGTGAGTTACCTAGAGTTCACCTAATTTACCGTCTTATAATTCTAACTAAAAAGTATAAAGGTGCCTAAGTCATTAAGTCCGCCTTTGTACCTTATTGTGTGCGAGAAGTTTAAATAAATAAATAAAATAAAAAAAGTTAATTAAAAAACAAAAAACCCGACTGCAAAAACAGGAACTGAAAAGATGGAAACAAGACGTACCAAAAATAAATAAATGCAGTCGGAGGCAAATTTTAAGGCGTTCATTACATCTTAGATGCCTCCGACTGCATTTATTTATTTTTGATACTCGTACTTAAAGGATACTCGTTTTCTTTTCGTCTTGTTTCCATCTTTTCAGTTTATGTTTTTGCAGTCGGGATTTTTTGTTTTTTAATTAACTTTTTTTTTATCATGCTCTTTTCAAAATTAAAAATTTTAACTATACAACATAGCTGCTTTAGCCCAAAAGGTGATAAAGATTCTCCACAACTATGGTCTTTATTGGTATTTGCAATTCACCCAAATAAATGGAACAGCTGATCTAAGAACTCAATAAGCAATCGACTTATTCGCAGTATAAATCGGCTTTAAAGACTTTATCGGTGGGTTTCAGTAATAAAATAGTTAAAAACTGTCGTTTTCAGAAGGGTGTGTTAAGGCACGTGCAAACCGGCGAGACTTGTCGCGCGACGCGACACCAATAGAACAATTCCATGATTTTTTAATAAAAATTGTTCTATGGGTGTCTCTCGCGTCGCGCGACACGTCGCGACGGTCTGTACGAGCCTTTAAATGAATGTAAAGAGAGACAGTTGGAACTAAGGAAAAGGCATAGGCCGAAGTCAGTCCGTGGATGGGTCATTCGTTACATATCGAGACTCCTCCGTGCCTGGGAAAGCACGTCAAGCATTTGGTCCTGGCTGCTATTTGTAGATCTTTGACAGTCATTACGGGTCGTCAGAAGCACGATGGAGCTATGCTCCCATGCTATGGTGTTATAGAGCGAGCTATGCTCGGAGTTTCTCTGAAGGATAAGATCAGAAATTAAGTTATCCGGAAGAGAACCGGAGTTACCGACATAGCCTGCAGAGTAAGCAAGCTGAAGTGGCAGGGGGCTGGCCATGTTTGTCGAAGGACCGATGGCCGTTGGAGCAGACGAGTCCTGGAGTGGAGACCGCGTATCGGCAAGCGTAGTTTGGGACGCCCCCCAGCTAGATGGACCGACGACCTTAAAAAGGTGGCTGGGACAAACTGGATGCGGAAGGCGGAGGACAGGGTGTTGTGGCGCCGCCTGGGAGAGGCCTATGTCCAGCAGTGGACTGCTATAGGATGAGTTGAGAAGCACGATAGTCTGACAACAAACTAGGTGATAGAGGTCAGATAAGCAGTCGCTCCAAGTAAAATGCTGGTATTCAGTAGCGTCCTGTTAGACTGGAACCCAAGTCCAACATAGGACAAGGCTAGGCAGATGAGGAGGTATACCTAAAAGGAATCCTTTTTCGACTATGGAACCCTAAGGCGGTTTCCACACGACACCCCATACCGCCACGGTGGGCGGAGGTGGTAAAGAGGCGGCGAGCGCGGATGGGCATCTAACGGTGCGCCACGTAGACAGAAAAAAAAAACGAATGTGCTTAGGCCACACGATTGAAGTGAAACAGAAATCACCGTTCGCATAACGCTAGCAAAAGAAATTTTACGTTAAAAAAGCTGCGGTCTTGTCAGTGTATAAACAGCCAGTGTGAATTCAAAAAAATACCTATTAAACGGGACGGCCCGCGGCGGTGACGCGGTGTGTTCCATGTTTAAAATTTAAACAACTGCCGTTCGCCTCGCCCGTTTTCCGCACAGTTTCCGTAATGCTCTCGTCATGCATTAACCAGCTTACTCCCCAAGTCAAGCGTGCGTAAAGAAGTTTTACTTCAAAAAGTGAAACACTCCCTTATCCCACAGTGATCCGCGCCATAGTATAGGTCAATATTTACAGTATGGAATTTAGGCCTAATTGTTGCGATAATAACCTAGGGACACTCCATTGGAACGTTAGGCGCGGCACCCACTCCTCTCAGCACGGCAACCACGGCTGACATCACCACGGCATTCGGTTTGGGGTCTCGCTAATGAGCGCGTCTGTGTGAGTGTGCCGAATTGAATGTTTCCTACGTAGTTTCTGTACTGTTCTTATTTATACTGTGTCCGCGCTGAAATGCGGTGTCTCGTGTGCCAAGCACCGCTCTACCACGTGGAGGGGTGGAGGCGTTGCTAGCGCCGCTCGTCCGTACGGTCGGGCGGCGTAAGTGAGTTAGGCATCAACGGATTACATGTACAAGCCAATGCGACGTGAGATCCACTTCACCGCCTGCCGCGTTGGTGCTCGGCGTCATGTGAGGGTCACCTAATAATCAGAAGAAAATGAAAACCAAGAAATCCCCTCAACTACTGACTCAACAAGAAAACTTATAACAGTGTCAGAGGCAAGCTTACAGAATATTCTGCAAGCAACCGACTTGTATATACTAAAACTAAACAGTACCCCAAGTGTAAGTTTGCAAGAGAGTAAACGTAACTATTTTGTTTGCGTTAAAATTTGACCGATAGATCATAATGCTAAGAGTATAAGAGTGAGAATAAAAATCTTAACGCAAACGCGCTAGTTACGTTTACTCACTTGCAAACTTACACTCGGGGTACAGAGGTAACATTTGAAAGTTTTTATGTCGCAAATTTCTTTCGGAACTACTGATGTGATTCTGATAATATTTCACTACCTAATACAGTATACCGCTACAATATTACCGAGTTTCATAGGATTTTTAAAGTTAAAACAATAATAATAAATAAATAAACATTTTATTTTTCTTCCACAAAGGCGTCTTAAAAATATGAATAATATATCCTCCAATAATTCCTTTGTGGGAGACTGGTATCTGCACTAGGAAACCCTGTCACACAGATTACCAGCCCCCCCCCCCCCCAAAACAGCATTTGAGTATTATAACTTATAGATAATATTAACAAAATATTTTAACCTGTGGTAGAAGAATTAAAAATAAAGAAGGAAAATAAAAAAAAATTATACAAAGTTAAAAGTTATTGTTGAAGATTGTGGGTGAAGTGTGGTGGTATAGTGTAGTGAGATGTGGTGTGGTGTGGTGGGATATGGTGTAGTGTGGTGCAGTGTAGTGTAGTGGGCGTGGTGCGGTGTGATATGGTGTAGTGTAGTGCGGTGTGGTGTGGTGTGATGTGATGTGGTGTGGTGTAGTGTGGTGTGACACTTGCATGACACAGGCTAAAACACATCTATCTTCAAAACAATTAGGAGGCTTTCAGTGCTATCGTAATCAAGGTTCAGTAGATAGGTGATGAGAACTTGCTTGCACTTTGCTTTAGTACATTTCAAGCGGGTGATTTGGCGGCTAGTTTGCAATATAAAGGCGCCGTACCTCTAATCAGTCTTCAATCTTGCTACTAGTTGCAACATTCACCTACCCTAAATCGATTTCCATGAGTTTAACGGTGGTTTTGCGGTAACAAGGCAGTTAGGGGTTACAGAATAAACGCAAGTCCTGTAAGTAGTTTGTTCAGAATCGACTTGGAAATTGATTTAGTGTTAAATTTGATAAAAAAATCATTTCCTTGCTATTTTTGCAAGATTATCGAAAAGTTTAAGAATAACTCTTATAATTAGTTTCACTAAGAGAATTACATATTTTATTTAATAAATTTACAATATCTAACTAAAACTATTAACAAACTAAAATATCATCATCATCATTCATCATTTCAGCCGAAAGACGTCCACTGCTGGACATAGGCCTCCCCCAAAGGAAGGGTTTGCCATCATCGCCACGCTTGGCAGGCGGGTTGGCGATCGCAGTATGGTGTTAAAATGCATTGAGAGCGCTGTTGCCCATTCTCTAGTAAGTCCCTTAGTCGCCTTTTACGACACCCATGGGAAGAAATAGGAAGGTGCTATTCTTTACGTTCGGCAACATACGGAATGAACTAAAATATAGCGTCGAAAAATTTCCCCGCATCGGTGCCGACTGGTAATGTACCCAAGAGACTGGCGCGTTGCCACGTTGTATGGCAATGCTTAGCCTCTGGCCAAGGTAAAAGCCAGCCCTTGGGTCACGGGAAGTATCAACCAGAATAACATATCAGTCTTTTGATTAAAGCTAAAATTACATTACGAAATGAGTGACTTAAAATTGGTTTCATGGCATTAATTTCATTAACAATTTCACGAGTGTCTTCTTATTTCATGATGCTTGCATTAATTTCATGAAATCAAAATACTTTAGTGCCAAGCGCGATGTAACAGTAATGTCACGCAACTAATTTCACGATCAAACGCTACGTGGAACTGTGACGCCAAAGCACATTTTGTACTTTATCCCCCTTATTACAAAACAAGGTTTATCTTCAGACCCAGGTTTAAAACATGGAGCCATTATTGAATTTCTAACTTTATTCCGAGTACGGTAAAGTTTCGAAACACAAAACTGTCAACTTAGTACCGAACTAAGTTGTCAGTTTTCTATAAAGAACGGTATTTCAATCACAGTAACGTTCTTATTACAAAAACTGGCTCCATGGTTTAAGTCATGTCAAAATATAAATCTTGTTTTGTAATATGGCGGTATGAGACTAACCACACTTATTCAGCTCTGTGCAGCTTTTGTCCATGTATAACAACGTTTTTGTATGAAGATGCGTACGCATCCGTTCAGCTTTCCGCATCTCCGTACTATACATATACTCGTGAGATCCGAAAGACTAACAAAATAAACAAATGATCAATATCCAATTAGTCCGATAGGATAATAGTGGTCTATTGTCCATTAAGGCGACGATAACCGACTTTTAATGATTGTATACTGAAGATCACGTCTAAACGAGTAGTGTTAATTGATTTGAAAAAAAAAAATGTTAAATTAGAGCATTTTCTCAATAACTTAGTGTACGAATATTTTAGATCATGTTTATATTACATAGTGAAATTAATTTGTAAAGTTATGTCTAACGCGGACAAAAAACTGAGAATGGCGCAAAATCTACTAAGCGTATTATTCTTAAACCTTCACCAATTTAAAGATAATTTAATTATTGGTCTTTTAGTCATCATTTCAGCCGAAAGACGTCCACTGCTGGACATAGGCCTCCCCCAAGCACCGCCACTTCGACCGGTTCTGTGCTTCCCGCATCCAGCGGATACCTGCGGCCTTCACAAAGTCATCGGTCCACCTTGTAGGAGGCCTTCCAACGCTACGTCTTCCGGTACCGGTCTTTTAGTATACGCGTTTTATTAAAATACCTTTTGGTTTGTGTATAATAAATTAATAATGCGTCAAATTGGGGACAGCGCTCCTTGATGGCCGAGTCCTAATACTGGCTGAACGTACGACGCGTTGCGTGAGCTCAGTACAGAACACGCAAGCTAACCACTCAAGGTCACTGGCATATATCTCCGTCTTAAATCGATTATTTCAAAGTCTAAATGTCCCATGGTAGAAAATGTGGTACTTTATTTATTAGATTATATATATATCTCTTTATTTATTTGATAAAATGTATGTACACACACTCAGTAAAATTCAAAGAGATACGACTAATTATAATTTTAGTACAAAGGTACCGCTTATTTTTTTTTTAATTTCTTCCAGCACACCTGCGAAAGGAGAAATGAAATAGAAATGTAAACAATAGTGTGTGAGAACAAGAAGAGAAGAATATCAATATCCGAAGTCTTAAACTAAAATGTTAAATAGGTATACTTACACGTACATACTTAAATAAATACTTAAAGCATATAAAACATAATTATATAAATACTCACAATTGAGAGGAAAGGTAATGCTCTTTTACTCTCTTTATTTAATTTTGATACATACTGTTAACATTTATAAATATTTTCAAATTAAAAAAAAAAAAAATTGTTGTCCAATGGCATCAGAAAAAAGGGTCCAAGCTGCCGGTGGTCAGTGCTCCTGAGAGAGGAACCCCTACCGATACACGCCGTTTCCAGAAGTACCGCGTTCTGGAACAAACCCTGATCCAGCTCCGTAGCGAGAGCCTGTGGTGTTGGTCGAGGCTCTTGGCTTTAATGCCATTGGCCGTGACGACTATCGGCACAATGATTGCTCCATCCATATCCCACAAATCGACCACCTCACGAGCCAGGTCAAAATAATTAATTTGATTTTCTTTCTCAACTTTCACAAGGTTCTCGCCATTATTACGTTAGATATCAAAGGACCACATTTCATTATCGTTACTTATGGTTTTCTCTAAGGTAAAATAATATTCAATTTAAAATTCCTTCAGAAACATATCTGAAAACAAAAGATATCCAAACTTCATTGTTTTTCTTCGCGGCTAAAATATATCTTTTCATAAATAATGCTCCGCTTGCAATCAATCAAAGCCGTTTTCATTATTTAATGTACATTTATACACGCTTACACAGATTTCAGGATTCATTAATTTAATCAAATCACGCACGCATCATTTTATATCAAGTTTTGTTAAAAATGCTGTTAACATGGTATGCATAAGTATATACAATGCAAGAAGAAGCTTAATTGCAATGCAATTAAGCTTCTGTAAGCTAAGTTTCTGTAAAAATTTCAAGCAAATTTAATGCAGTAAGTAATAATATTATAAGTTTTTAATATTAACCAAATTAAAAAAAAAATATTTCACGTAAGCCTACATGGGCACTTATGAATCGTCAGAGGCTAGGTGCACGATTCCAATTGGTCGTTTCCTATGGAGAAGAGCCGGCATGAAACTCCACGGTTACTCTTTTAAAAAAAATTGGCTTTTACTTTGTTTTCAAACTACAGTGTTAATAGGTATGAGAGGACAGCGTAGGCCCGTCAAAACTACCAGGTACTTAACAAAATAGAAAATGGTCTTCAGATCTACAGTCTACTAAGCCTACAACGTCTTCACATTAACAAAAAAAAAAACAATATAAAATATGATTAAAATAATAAAAGTTAGAACCTTGTTGAAATTAAAATTGCAGGCATAATAATGTCAAATAAGAAAAACATTATGTCATCAAGTTTGTAAAAAAAGATAAAATATATTAATAATATTTTTTTATAATTATTTTTATTTTCTATTAACAAATGTGGGTACAACTCATCTTTCCCAAATAAAAACACAATCTACAGAGTTTTGAGTACTTTAGAGATATGAGTTAATGACGATGTCTGTGCTAGTATTAAATGTGTGACAGACACGCCGCCTTGCTCCTACAACCTAAGTAACAATCTAAACCGTGACATAATTTATTTATTTATTCTAGTATTACCACATACATTTGTTTTTACAGATAGGAACCCTGAACAATGTAGTCATAATCTCCACACTCAGAGCCGTCACCCAAAAAAACTAATTAAACACCACCAAAATGAACTCTTTTTAAACTGACTGACAATGACAACTAACTGATATTGATTTGATATAGTAATAATATAGTCATACAAATAATAAACACATTCCCCCTTATTACAAAACAAGGTTTATCTTCAGACCCAGGTTTAAAACATGGAGCCATTATTGAATTTAGAACTTTATTCCGACTAAGGTAAAGTTCCTAAACACAAAACTGACAACTCAGTACCGAACTAAGTTTTCAGTTTTGTATAAAGAACGGTATTTCAATCACTGTTACGTTCTTATTACACAAACTAGCTCCATGGTTTAAGCCATGTCAAAATATAAATCTTGTTTTGTAATAAGGCGGATCAAGTTCTGAGTGTTTCTGGTACAAATCAAGTTACGCTTATTTAATTTAATTAAAATAATAAAAAATAATTTAATTGAATATAATACGATTGAAAATAATGTATATTATTTATTGTTATTTTAAGGCATGCAGGAAATACGTGAATGTGTGTGCGAGTGTGAAGTGTGTGTGTTTAAGCGCTTATTATTTATGATTTCCCATTTTGTGGGGGGCTCGTGACTAAGTAATAACAGCCGCACGTATCGATCAATCAGGGTAAGCTACGCTTGCCGAGGTCAGACCGTGGATGGGTAACCATCTATTTCATACCAAACCCCATACGTGGCTCGGAAAGCACGTTAAACCGTTGGTCCCTAGATCTTTAGCAGTCGTTACGGGTAGACAGAAGCCAGAAAGTCTGACAACGTGTGTCAAGGGTTGTCAAGTTACCAAGTTTCTGGATTATGGAGGTCAGATAAGGCAGTCGCTTACCGTAAAATACTGGTATTCAACTGCATCCGGTCCGACTGTAACAGACCCTAACTAAGTTGGAAAAAGCCTTGGCAGATGTAATATGGAAGTTTGTAGGAAAGAATGTGACAGGAAAAGAAAGAAAAGAAAAATACAGAAAAAAATACAGTAAAAAAATACAGAAAAAGACAGGAAAAGAAAAATACCACACCGCTATCTTGAATATACTTCTGTACCAAAATAAAAATCAGAACTCATTTAAATTTTCAAAGAACAGCACTTTTCGAACGTCACAATTACAGAAGGCAGTCCCCTAAAAACGCCCACCTTTCACCACTTCCTTGTACTTTAGCTTGGAAGAAGAAATGACGCAATAAACTCTCCAGGAGCACAGCTGTCTGTTCATTGAGAACATTACACAACAAAAAACATTAAATTAAATTATTTGCCATCTACGAGTATGTCAGCTAGCACACACACGCCACTTTACTAACAAAAAACATTGAAAACTATACTCAAGCAGAAATAAAAAAAAATAAACTAAAAATGTAAACAGAACTTAATACTCGTACCTACCTAAATAAAAGCCTTTAGGGATAAAGGTCGTGCCTTTTTTTTTTTTTGGGTGGGAAATTATCAAATAACTTCTCCAGCTCTGGGCGGAGCGGGAGCGCGTGTCAGACTTTTACTGACTAAAACTTTGGTGGTATGAGAAACAGGGTGTAAAGTTCACTCATCCACCATAGAAAAGAGAGGATCCTCCGACCAGACGGGTGTCGCGTCTGGTGGGCAACTGCCCGACGGTTGATGTCGGGATGTTGTATATATGCTAGGTGCGTGGTAAACTCTGCTTGCGCGATACAGGATTCGCGTGACGTCAGTGTGACGCGTAGTTCGTATGTGGCGATGTTGATGCCGCTACATCACTCGCCTCCGGAGACCGGAGGTCGATAGTGGGCTGAGTCGTGTATCTTGCGATGTTTGCCAGTGCCAGTCGAGGGGTTCCAGTGTGTTGGAACCGGTTGCCGCATAGTTCTCGGTGAGTCGGAACTGTCTGCGGTGATTCCCCAGTGAGTCGGGGTGGCGCTGCGTTATGCTCCAGTGCGTCGGATGTAGTACAGCGCCGGGTTGTGGCTGACTGCTGGCGTCGACCAGGAGAGGTATCATGTTCTCTGCTTGTGGACCGGCCGAAAGTGCAGTGTGCTGTGCCAAGGTTGCTGATGAGGCTGTGGCTGATGACCAGGAATGCGCGTCCGCTGCATGCTGGTGGTCAGAATACCCGTTGAAGCCGTGGGTGCTGGCTGGCTGTGTGAATCGCCGCTCGAAAGCTTGAGGAAGTGATGATGATGATGACGTCACGCTTAAGTAGTTACACGAAGGCTGCGCTGACGTTCATACTCGGGGTCATCAGTTTGGTGGTATGAGGAACAGGGTGTAAAGTTCACTCATCCACCATAGAAAAGGGAGGATCCTCCGAACAGACGGGTGTCGTGTCTGGCGGGCAACTGCCCGACGGTTGATGTCGGGATGTTGTATATATGCTAGTTGCGTGGTAAACTCTGCTTGCGCAATGCAGGATTCGCGTGACGTCAGTGTGACGCGTAGTTCGTATGTGGCGATGTTGATGCCGCTACAAAACCCACCCGTATTCCTTCATTTGCCTGTGTGCCAGGGCCACGATATCCCTTTCAGGCAAACTCGCAACCCTGGCAGGCATTGGCCCTAACGGACCCCGTCAGTTGGTGCTGACAACTCTTAGAGGCGCGCGTGGAATACAACGCGCCGTCGACCTGGGCCTGGTGCTTATCGGACGGCGAGCTACCCATCGCTCACAGTCAGCAGGCCCGCGGCCTCGAAAGGGCGTGCCTCGAAGTCACAAATTATCATTTTACTCCAATGGTGCTAGTTTATCAACTAGCACCATTGAAGTAAAATAAATAACAAAACAATGAATTACATAAAACAATAAAAAAACTGTTTTGCGAACGTTTTTACTCAATTCACGAGTTTTTTGTAAAAATGTCCCAGTATTTTTTTTCTCTTGATCTGGCATCAAAAAACTGGCATTAATAATTATTTAAGCTAATATTAGTGATACCATGTCAAACTTATTGTTTTATTTAATGACATGGTAAAACCAGAAGAGTGTGTGGTAGGTATAATACTACACAATAATTTAAATATTGTTTAAAAACTTAAAATTAATTTATAATGTAGCTATATACCGTTAAAACGGTGAGACATGTTAATAATTATAATAATTGAAATAATATTTTAATATTAATAATTATAATGTAAACTGAAAATTAATGCACTTCAGTCCTTTTACACGTGTAGTCTATGGGTCAACTACACGCAGCGAGTGTACGGGTCTCTGCGTGTACAATACAACCACGCGTTTAGGGTGTTGTTTGGGCTGCCTCGTTTTTGCAGCGCGTCGACTATGTTTGCTGAGGCGCACACTGATTGCTTTTATGCTATCATCCGTAAGCGAAGCGCTTTGCTTCTCAGACGCGTGCGTGGCACTGCAAACAGCATCCTGGAGGCGTTGGCAAACAGGTGGGATTCTCCACTGTTGAGCAGTGGATGAGGGCTCATGCGATGGGCACTCATGGACCGGCCGAAAGTGCAATGTGCTGTGCCAAGGTTGCTGATGAGGCTGTGAGTGATGACCAGGAATGCGCGTCCGCTGCATGCTGGTGGTCAGAATACCCGTTGAAGCCGTGGGTGCTGGCTGGCTGTGTGAATCGCCGCTCGAAAGCTTGAGGAAGTGATGATGATGATGACGTCACGCTGAAGTAGTTGCACGAAGGCTGCAGCCCGGCGCATGCTTAAATTAAATAGCATAAATAAACTGTACTAACACTAGGCTAAGTTTATTGTTACTAACACCTATGGATATCTTTTGAATCCGAAATAAATATATTTGATTTGATTTGATTTGACTTCAATGATTGTATTTAATAATAATTGTAAATTGATTTTGCATACCGTTAAAATGGTGAGTGTGTGTGCCATGTAGCACAATGCAATGATACGAACACCTTTGTAAACACCATGTTTCTGGCAAATAAATATTCAATTCTATATTATTCCATTCTATAAAACCATGTTCAGCAAGATGACCAGTCACCCCCATCGCCATATTTAAGGGAAGGAGGCAACCTGACCCCCGACGCTACCGCAAGCACTGACATCTGATGATGAACTTGCTGCCGGTTGCTCATGCAAGAATAATAATTATGATCAATAACATTGTATGTATTTACGAATCTAGTTAAAAAGTTTTTCCGAGAGTTGCGCCTTGAAGGACCAGGGCGAGACAAAGGCAAAAATAGATACATTACGTCAATGGTATGGAAACAAATACAAGACTCTCATTCTATTGAAACTCCGTACTATGCTAGGCCAGCTCAAGGTCAAAGTGTAGCCAACGACTTGCGGTTGACTGTACCCATAAACAGTGATGGGCCGAGAGAATTTTAAAGCAAGTAAATCATAAAGTTTGTTTTAGTACAGAAATCCCAATTTAATATGTCCAATACCATACGAAAAAGAAAATGTATGAGATTTTTCATGGATTCTCGAGAATGTCCTCGCTAACTAAAAATTTACTGAGAATTGAAGTTGGGGTGGATTATTTTGACGTCAACTTCGTAAAAGGTTTAGATACCGTCAAAAATACTATAACAAAAATAAGTCAATAAAATAGACACATACAATTTTTAAAATCTCGTTAATTCTCTTTCTAAGAATATTCTTGAGAACTTAACAGCAAAGTTCTCGCTAGGAGAACATTCTCGGAAATTTACCATCACTACCAGTAATGGTAGCCAGACACGGTGCTTGCGCAAGTTTAGACTTGCACAAGTCTGCGTGACACGGATAGATTTTTATTTCTGTAAGGTTTGTACAAACTTTTGCTTCGAATACTGAATGGCTTGGATACTTGTGCTAATTCATCCCACACACGTTAATGTGCACTTGTGCAAGTCCAATTTCGTGCAAGTATATCGTAACGTGTGTGGCCTGCATAAGAGTCGAATAACCCTGAAAGACCCTTTTACTGTCTCATAGTCCCATTAGCATAAGCATAGCATAGCATAATCAGCCTATAATGTTCCCACTGCTGGGACACAGGCCTCCTCTTTTTCGAGAGGGAGTGGGCAATAATCTACCACGCTCGCCCAGTGCGGGTTGGTAGATGTCACATGTCTTCGAATTCTTGGTTCTAGGACATGCCGGTTTCCTCACGATGTTTTCCTTCACCGTTTTGAGAGCAGTGGTGATGAAATTATTTACACAAAGTAAAGCGCCTGGCTGGGTTTGAACTCACGACCATCAACTCGTAAGCCGGGGGCCGTTACCACTGGGCCACCACTGCTCTCATAGTCCCATTACCACGGGATAATCATTTTTTATCGGTCAATTCAGAATCGTACTCTACAACTGCCGAATTGTGTTAAATCATAATGTAATTATTAAAATTTAATTACGGTCATTTGTCATTGGTCATTATTATCATTGGAACAGCTACGTATTGTGAATGATCATCATTTCTACTCATCATTATGAACTTTTACTATGGGACTGAAGCTGAAATCACGAAAAAAAATCGGCGATTTCCTCGGCGATTTTTGTCAGAACGAAATACATTCACACAAAAATCGCCGAGAAAATCACTGAAAAAACGCTCGTGGGCGAGCACCCTTATGAGACCATAAATGTAGGGAACACCTGGTTTTTTTTTCCGATTTGAAATTTGGTTCCTTAATTAAAGTTGTTTATGATGATGAGTACAATAACCATATAACAGATAACGTGTTTAAATATAATAGATACACCATCAATATAATACTCGTATAATAAAATATACATAACATAAAATATATTTAATTTGCTAAAATAATTAGTATTTTTAGGAGTTTTGTTTTATTCGATAAGATAGGTAGGTATCTAGTACAAGCACAACACTAAGATTTTGTCATAAATAAAAGGTGTAGTAAAACTAGCGATGTGACGACGAGGAAAAAAATACTCGCCGTCACACTGATATGACAAGCTGGTGTGACGAGGAGTCGGGAATGTTTTTTTGCGCATGAAAAGTTTCTTTGATTGCCTAAGTTTTATCTGAAATTAAATCAGATTAATATCTGATTTTACACCAATCATTCTTCTTATCTTCATGACTTCATTCACGCGCGGAGACGCTACACTCGAAGTTGTGGACGAGTATGTTTACCTCGGACAAACTGTCCAGTTAGGTAGGTCCAACTTCGAGAAAGAGGTCAATCGCCGAATCCGACTCGGCTGGGCAGCGTCCGGGAAGCTACGCAATATCTTCTCGTCCCACATACCACAGTGTCTCAAGACGAAAGTTTTTGACCAGTGCGTGTTGCCAGTGATGACCTATGGCACCGAAACGTGGTCACTCACAAATTCACAATGGGCCTTATCAGAAGGCTAAAAGTCACCCAAAGGGCAGTGACTGGAGTTTCCCTACGTGATTGAATCAGAAATGAAGAGATCTGCAGAAGAACCTAGGTAACCGACATAGCCCAAAGAATTGCCAAGCATAAGTGGCAGTGGGCAGAACGTGGTTGCAGAACTGATGGTCGATAGAGGCGAAAGGTTCTGGAGTGGCGGAAGACGTAGTGTTGGAAGGCTGGACCGATGACCTTGTGCAGGCCGCAGGTATCCGCTGGATGCGGGAGGTACAGAACCGGTCGAAGTGGCGGTGCTTGGGGGAGGCCTTTGTCCAGCAGTGGGCTTTTTTCATTCATCATATTAAAAAAAAAACTCCACGTATTTGTAACGTGGAACTTAAACATAACTGGCGAAATGAGGGTGTACTAGGTACACCTCTGCCTAACCCTTCGGGGATTACAGGCGTGATGATATGTTATGTTCAAAATCAAAAAACAAAAATCAAAATATTTTATTTTACTTATGCCTACATGGGCACTTATGAAACGTCAGAAGCTAGGTGCACGGTTCCAATTTTGGTCGTTTCCTATGGAGAAGAGCCGGCAAGAAACTCCACGGTTACTGTTTTAAAAATAATGGGCTTTTACAATGTTTTCAAGTTACAGTGTTAATAGTTACGGAAGGACAGTGTGTTGATTTATTCAAATATATAATCTATTTTAATTTTAACGCAACTGCGTTCAGGATTTTAATATAAATGTTCGTTCATCATTCATCATTTCAGCCCAAAAGACGTCCTCTGCTGGACATATGCCTCCCCTAAGGGGAGGGGGGGGGGTTGCCACAATCGCCATACTTGGCAGGCGGGTATAATAAGATGGTGGTGGATAAATAGGATGGTGCTATTCTTTCCGTCCAGCACCACACGGAATAACCGGGCTGAATACTTACCAGTATTTAACATGGCCCGTTTTCTTCCCGTGGGTGTCGTAAAAGGCGACTAAGGGACCCTCCAGCATCCTCCTTTGTGTTGAAAATACGGGTAAAGTACAGGATTAATTAATGTTAAGTACTATGTTTGACGAAAACACGATTCCATAAAATTTCACAACAGAAAAAATTACAAAGTCACATCCATACCAAACAATAAACCGCTAGTATTCAAAAAATATTTCAAATTGGATCATGAAACTTTGCATAATAACTGACTGTTTATTTTTTTTATTACTTACCATTATTTTCATCATTAAAAGAAATAACTTAAACTATCGGCGCCTTGGATCCTTCTCCCTGGGGCCCAAGTCTGCTATTTTTATAAATTCATTCCAACACGATCCCATTGTCATGCCATTGTCATTTTGCTAAAAGTTCGTAATCTGCTAAAATCATAATGGTCGATCATTGGTCGGTCAATGTTCTCGTAATACGTGTTTGCGTAATATTGTGTTATTATAATGGCATTGTTGTATTGCCATTATTATAAAACCCATTAGTAGAAATGTCATTCATTTGTCATTATGTACGAGATTACCAATAAATGCAATTTCTTTCAATGTAGTGTCAGTGGCCGACCATTGGGTAGTCATAATTACGCCATTATAATAGTAGATTACCAAACTTGTCAAAATCAACAATTATGAAATCAATGATCGACCATTCTGACACTATTGTAATAGAAGACTTAGGCCCTGACGCCACGTCTCACTTGCTCGCGTGACTGCGAACAGTAGTGTGCGAGTGAGATAGAGAGGAAGGTGGCACTGAAGTATTATGGACTCTTACCTTCATTACAGTAGGCGTAATTATGTAACATCCATACTAGTAGCTCTTCTAGATTGAGAGTAGTAGAGTAGAGTATAGGAGTAGTGAACGCACAACCTCTTAAGGGCTGATTGTACTCATCATTATGAACAACTGCTACAGCTGTCCCCTACATTTTGACAGCAGATTATTTTTTCGCGATTTCAGGATTGGTTAAAACTTGGTCATATTGATTAGTATAATGACCCCTTAAGAGGATGTGCGTTAATTCCGGGACATGATGTAAAAATCATGATTTAAACACATTAGGTAGTTTAATTACTTTAACGAAAGCGAAGCAAAAGGAGTATGTAGGAGCGTAGCAGGTGGCGTTCTAAAATTTTGTGTGGAGCGTCTATAATTTGACATCCACAATTAAGCTATCATGATCCAAAAGATAGGCCAGTTGATAGTCTTTGTGCGTTTTATTAAACTTATGTAGGTATTTATTTATTTAGGTTAACCCACAATAGTTTAGACAAAACATTTACCTACAGTAAATTTCTTAATAATACGTTTACAAGTGCAACAATTACGTACAGGCTTTTTTTTTTGGGTGGGAAATTATCAAATATCTTCTCCCGCTCTGGGCAGAGTGGGAGGGCGTGTCAGACTTTTACTGACTAAAACCCACCCGTATTGTTTCATTTGCCTGTGTGCCAGGGCCACGATATCCCTTTCGGACAAACTCGCAACCCTGGCAGGCATTGGCTCTAACGGACCCCGTCAGTTGGTGCTGACAACTCTTTGAGGTGCGCGTGGAATACAACGCGCAGTCGACCCGGGCCTGGTCCTTATCGGACGGTGAGCTCACCGTCCGCAGGCCCGCGCCGACGGTGGCCGGAAATCGGCTTGTGACTCCAGACGCCCCGGGCACCTCCTGCGGCGACAAAGGGCGCGAGGGCACGAACCTTGCCTCTCCCTCACGCGTTCCGCCTCGTCCTTCGCAAGCATTACTGCTTCGCAGATGGAGGTGATGGCTTTCCCATGCACTCTCGCCCCGAACCAGGGCGGGTCGCGAGAGATCGCCGCCGCTGGTCGCCTCCGTGAGGACACGGCGGTGCTCTACCCAAGCCGGGCAGACCTCCACCGTATGCTCTACCGTGTCCTCCGGGCCATCCACACAGTGGTGACACCCGGGCGTTTCTTCCCGCTTTATCCTGAACAGGAACCTCCCGAAGTTACGTACATGCATCATTTATGTTACTACATCATTAATTCATAATGTAAAACTATAAAGAATATTTATATTTAAAATATTATTAGTTAGTATTGTCAAAAATATTCTGATGATTTGGTAGAGTATATACCAACAAATCATCATTATGATGTTTTGCTTTCGACTCGTATTTAATAAATTGAATTGCATTTAAGATTATTGGGCCGATTTGGGCCCTTTGATAATCGTTCAACTATTAATGCCACAGACGATGCAATGAGCTTTGCATACGAGATACGGACGATACAACGGGTTCTGCATACCCTAGAACCATTAGAGTTTCGTGTGTAGCGTAATTCAAATCGACCTCATTAGTAATATTGAGTTATGCTGTCGTAAAACAAATGGCCAGAAGCATTAAGTTGATGGAGGGTCATTGCACACAAGCTAATGCTTCGAAATAGTCTCATTCATGGTTTCGGAAAATTGTTGTGGTATATTTTTTGTAGAGGATTTTTGGAGAGGATATCGACTAAACCATTTACGTGATTAATTCTGCTAAAGATAAAATATTTCACCTTCCATTTTAAAAAGATTAAGAACTCTTGATAACATAAGCACTGATATTCCATAATTTATCTGAAGTCTAAATTCGCCTTGTACCAACGTCCTATCGCATTTTGAACCCTATTCTGTATACAATAAAACACCATTTTGTGAGAATATACTGTAGCTGTAGACTCAGAAATGACAATATTAATACAGCTTAAATCTCAAGGGAGACATAGATTTCAGGAATTCATTAAGCGGTGATTGTAACGTGACTTAGCAACTGTTCTTATTTGATGCTTCGTGAGATGAGATAAAGATTTAGATGGCATTGTTAGCAGACTTATAAGGACTTATAAGAGGCTCGTGGCCAACAGCTGCACGGGTCGATCTTCAGGGCTAAATAATAATCATCCATTTATTTCAGGCGATGCAGGCCCATATATAAAATACATATTTTTAATATAATTAAAATATAAATAAAATAAAAAGTTTTAATTATTTCTCATACATGTTCCACAGCACAAATTTAGGCAGCCCCGGTAATTTATAAGGATACTTGTGACGGGGTTACCTCGCAACTTCCCATTGGTTACTACCTATACACTCATACAGGGTCAAATTGAATTAGCTAGCGAAACTCCGTGGACGTGTTGGGTATCGAAAAAAGTAACTACTTCAAGTAACTTCACTGCCTGACACCAGAAAAAAACATCAAATCTCTCTTTTTTTCATTTTATCGTATTTAGATATCGATGCCCAATACGTCTGCGGAGTTTTGCTAGCTAATTTAATTTGACCCTGTATACAATGTTGAGACATAATTAGAAAGAAAAGAAAAAGTTTAGGTTCTAGGATGTTACAAAATTGTTGTAGCATATTCAGGTATGTGGAGTGTTCGTGTTTGTGTGTGTGTGAATGTGGGGGGGGGGTATAATTACATTAAATGATTGTACACGAAGTGATGACTGTGTCGGCGTCATGTTGCGCTGCGTGGTGTCGCGTAACTTTCCACGAAAACGTCGGTACGCCACACCTTTCGGCCAAAACTCTTCATTCATGAAGGTTTCTAGGAACTGAGTTGGAACCCGCACCACAAACGACTTGAAGTTTATATTAGTGCGCAACTCCAACATCTTTAATCTCAAGTCAAAGTCAAATTATTTATTTCAAATAGGCACATAAATGGCACTTTTAAACATCAACATTTACCAGAAAATAGAATTGATTCTAGTGGCCCGTCCAAAAGGTAGCTCCGTATGGAGAAGAATGGACAAGAAACTCCACCGTTACTCTATTAAAATGTTTTACAATATTTTGTACAGATATATAAAATATATTATTTTATAATTATTATGTGAAGACGATGCACCTCGAATAAAATTACTATACCACAATAGGTAGAAAGAATTAAGAATGAAGCAATGACAGATAAATTAATTATGTGATAGATACATGGTGCTCACATACATTATTTAAAAACATTTTAAAAAAAATACGTTTCCCTAAAAAAAAAAATATCTGTAGTAATCACAGAATGTAAAATAAATGTCATAAAAAAAATATACAATTAAAATAGCAACCAGTGTAGTTTTGTCTAGACTCTAGATTGTCCTATGAAGCTGGACCAGCATGTTTCCAAGCTTTCTTATCTTGGATATAATCCTTTATCGTCTCAAGGTCCACTTGGTCTTGATTCTGATGTATTCCACGATGTCTACAGTAATCAAAGTTATACAACAAATAAATAGAATTCTCTGACTCCTGCGGTAGTTATAACTGTGTTGCAGAAGCCGCAGCAAAATTTTATGTATATGAGAACACAAAAAAGGAAACACAATGACAAAATGTATGCTAGGAGAGGGTGGATATAAATAATATTCTAATCCAAGACATTCTAACGACACTTGATCACATTGTTTTTACGAAGCAGGAATACAATTTTGTTTATAATTTAATTTTTATTTTTATTTTGGCAAATTCTGATACAATTGCTTTTAATGATTATATTATTTTATTGTATCGAACCACTTTTTTATATCTAGATAATGTTAGCATATCTACTTGATGGCTATTTTTAAATGTTAATAATTATTTGAGGGGTTTGGCGCTGATAGCCGAAATACAAGTTTTTGCCTAGTTCGGCTACAGATGTCTAATTAATTTGTAACAGGAAACTAGTATAGCCTATATACATGTATCATTGTAAACAATTATCGAAATAAACTTTTATTTATTTAATATAACTGCACAAAACTGCATGCATAGCTTGTGAGATTTCTTGCCTCGCCGTAACAAGGCAGTAAATACACTGAAAGTTCTGATGACGTTCATTGACAACAGCTGTTGAAATGTTGTTGTTGAGAGTAAGTTTTCATAGAAAAGCGGCCAAGTGCGTGTCGTACTCGCACACAAAGGGTTCCGTACCATCGTTCAAAATATGGCATATCTTTATTTTTTTCTTTTTGTAAAATTATTTTGAATTGTTTTCTTAAGATATTAAGATTCAAAATTGTTGGTACACCACGTAACTTTAAGCTTCTGAAGAGCGAAGTGTCCTAACACAGGCATTTTTTGTCTAAAAGGTCACTTCAACCATTAGATGTAGTACATACATAACTTGTGAAAGAAAAAAAAATGTATTTGTACAATATTTATTATTCTATTTATATTTACGTGTGGTGCCAGACGTAATGAATAGCACCATCCTATTTTTTCCCATGGGTGTGGTGAAAGGTGACTAAGGGACTTACTAGAGAATGGGCAGCAGTGTTCTCTATGCATTTAAACACCATACTGCGATCGCCAACCCAACTGCCAAGCGTGGCGATTATGGCAACCCCCTTTTGGGGAGGCCTATGTACAGCAGTGGACGTCTTTTGGCTAAAATGATGATGATGATAATGATTTATTATTCTTAGGGTTTCGTACCTCAAAAGGAAAAAAATGGATCCCATAATTGTGTTATCTTTGTTTCTTGATTTTTGTTGTATCATAGCGGCTGTAGTACACACACTCTGTGAAAATTTTCAAGTGTCTACCTACCGGTTCAAAAGATCAGCCCTGTGACAGACGGATGGACGGACAGCGGAGCTGAGTAATAGAGTCCCGTTAGCACTCTTTGGGTACGGAACCCTAAAAAGCAATTATTTGGTACAAACTTTGGATTCCCAGTATCCAGATAAACGTTCACTTTCACGAACCAGTCTTATACAGATACTAATTAATTCTCCCTTTGACCGGAAAATTTTCAGCAGAACACAAATTATAAAATCATACAACAATGCAGAATTCGCAGTAAAGCAGGGTTTACACTAGCGACTTACTGAACGCGATTTGACGTATACTATAGAGTAGCTGGAACGTAAAGCCGGATATCAAACAATAAGCTGGACTTAATAACGCGTAATCCCAACAGTTGAGTCCTAGATTTAGTCTTAAGAACTGAACTCCCTGTCGAGACGTTGCCTTAATAGAGCTTCTCGTGGTTCGTTTACCTACTGTCTAGTATCTTTGTGTAGCATAATATCCTTTCAATAATGAACAAAGGCTAAAGGCTTCTACATACCGGTGCGACTTGTCGCGCGACGCGACACGGCACAAAGGCCCCGCGTGTCGTGGGACGAGCGGTGCCTTTAAGTCACGTCGCGTCGCGCGACAAGTCGCCCCGGTATGTAGAAGCCTTAAAGGAGGACACATCATATTTTTGTGCGTAATAGAATAGAATAGAATTATCTTTATTCAAGTATCTTGACTCAAAAATGATTAGTAAGACTTACAACTATGTTAGTAAGAACTGGCACTTCACAAAACAAACAAATGGAAGTGGATCTCCGTTGTGGCAACCCATATGAGATGGCACAACGGCAAATAAAAAACAAAAAAAAAACAGAAAAATAAAAGAATAAAAATAAAAAAACATAAATGGAATGTTTTTAAAATTTAAAAACAATCTTTGTTAAAGTTCACGAACGTAGATGATTTTTGAAAATGGTTAATAAGTTTCTTCCTTTAACTATTAATTGTTTGAGAAAATTTGGTTACTTACATCGAAAGGTTTGTTAAAGTATTAGGTACCCAATGGAATGGCAATGCCACCCAATTCAATTTGAGAGTTTAGAGAAAAGCTATATTTAGTGAGAAAATCTGGGAATTTAAAAAAAAAACTTAAAAAGTGGGTTTTCTCGTATCCCATTAACTTTCGCCTAGGCTTTATGGGGTGCTTAATTATTGTAAATGGGTCACAATATCACGTTCTGCAGGCTAAGCATGACGCTTCCTATTTCTACTCTACTGTAGAATAGAAATCGCTTGTCTACCGATTATGTTCTACCTGTCTACACGGATACGTCATTTTTAGGGTTCCGTACCCAAAGGGTAAAACGGGAACCCTATTACTAAGGCTCCGCCGTCTGTCTGTCTGTCCGTCTGTCACCAGGCTGTATCTCATGAACCGTGATAGCTAGACAGTTGATTTTCACAGATGATGTATTTCTGTTGCCGCTATAACAACAAATACTAAAAAATATAATAAAATTAATACTTCCTTACAACAAACGTGATTTTTTTTACTCGTTTTTGCTCTTTATTGATAACGGCAACAGGTAGACCCTTGAAATATTCACAGAATATGTAGATATTATTGACTTTAAAAATAAATAATTAAATTAAAATAAAACAAATATTTAAGGGGGGCTCCCATACAACAACCGTGTTTTTTTTGCCATTTTTATAGATAATGTTACGGAACCCATCGTTCGCGAGTCCGACTCGCACTTGGCCGGTTTTTTTGTCTAATCTTCCGTCGACAAAACGCTTCTGTACGGTTCTCGCCTGCAAGAAGGAATACCTCAAATTACAAGTCACCTGTATATACATTTCTCTATGACATTTTTGTTCACAATGCTTTTCACAAAAAAAAAAAATAAACACAGGTTGTGTTTTTTTTTTTTTTACTATTATTTTATTTTCAACTAGCTTTATCCCGCGGCTTCGCTCGCGTTCATTTAGAATTTGACAATCAATTCGGGTTGTACACTGCTTGTTGTTTGGCGTTTGCTGGCACAAAAGTCATCACACACTATTAAAGTTTCTACAATAATATAATCAATCATGATTCGAAATACACGTGGCGCCATCTATTATTATATGAACGTTATTGTTGTTTTACTCGGGAACAGTACTTTTTTTCGGAATGAAAGGTACCTTAAGTCCATTTCTGTACACCTGACAACATATATGCAAAATTTCAGGATGATCGGTTCAGTGGTTTAGGCGTGAAAAGGTTACCGTAACAAACAAACAAACTTACTTTCGCATTTATATTAGTTAGGATGTCTTTTTTTATTCTTCGAACGTTATGTATTCCTATAATTTGTGTATACGTTAGAAGTACTAATTCCTAAGTTCTGTTTTATAACCAATGTTATATGTATGACGGCAGAGCAATTTGCGCCGTCTATTTTTGTTATGAAGTTACTGGAATCATCGAAAAGGTCAGATACGAGTGACACTGGCTGCTGACAGTCACTCTAGCAAAGCGTCGCATTGATGGTTGCTTGCTTAGCGGCTGTCTTCTGATGACAGAGAGGATGTCAGGGGAGCCGCTGTCGTACCACGTCTACGACGAACTGCCCATGTCATTCCCAATGACGTATTATAAATAGACGCGTCATACACGAACATTAGTGCACTCAAAAACAGAGTAAGCCAGGGTTGTAGCTACATACTTGCATACAATCATACAGCGCGTGAAGAAAAAGAAAGACCTCTATCGATATCTGTTGTTAGAAACAGACGAACATACATATTTAGTTACATCACTAGCTGCTGCATGTTCATTGGCGCGTAAGTAAAATAATAATTATTATTATTCTAAATGTCAGGCAATTGCCTGGCATTTACTTTGCCATTATTGAGCGCAGGTTACGCATCTAAAGGTAATTCATCATTGTTTATTCCTGCTTTATTTCTGCTGAACCACTAATACGATGATCCCTGTTTGTGTACTTATTGAATAAACAAATAAAGAAAATGGGAAAAAAGCTGATGTTAGGAACCGCCATAAAGAAAATATTCGTTCCTCCTCATTCCTATGAAAAAGCATTTACGTAAACATCTTGCGGTACTTTTATGCTCTTTGGTACCTTTTTGTGACCGTTTCCCAACCATTTCTTTTCTGTTATACCCCATTTATTCTCAATAGAGACTTCAGAGCTGGTATTCTCAGTTTTATGTAAGCATTTAAAGCATAAAATGTAGTTTCAAGTTACGGGCTATTTAGATAAGTTTCTCGAATGTATATAGTCTTTTGATTCGTATCACAGAAAACATACCAGCTGTTGGGAAGTATTCTATCTACATCTATGTGGAAATCGATTAACCTCAAGCATGTCATTGTAGATGAAGTAGTTGAAAATAAAGCTTTGAACTAATACTCGTGATTATGAAGCAACTGAACAATAATTGATTCCTATATCCTCTCTCGTGTCGGCTTTTTGGCGCGAAATGGGGATTTGCCACTATACGAACTGAATCAGTCGGTCTGAACAAGATCGGATGGCATAATTGACATCGGCCTAATGTAGGTCAATTGACAGATGAGACGGTAACTTCTTCTGAACCAGCCTATTTGGCGCGAAAATGGGTGTGCGCCACGAACGAACTGAATCAGTCGGACTGAATCAGACCGATTGGCGAATCCCGCATAATTGACATCGGCCTCATCGGCCTTATTAAGACCGCTAGGCGAAAGAGAGGATAACTTGACACTTCTCACATACACATTACCTATCTCACATAAAACTACAAACGCTACACCTACACAATTCAACTAACACTTACGCACACAACACACAGTCAAATCCACTTTCGAAAGTTTGAATTGTGTATGTTGTTTTAATTGCAATAAGTTGTTTTGTATTATTTATTTTTTACTTTCTTATATTGTAAATTCTCTTCTGTTTCATAAAACCATCCAATGTAAGCTTGTACATTATGAAGCGTCGTGGGGTCCTGGTGACTTGTACCACAGGCGTTGCTTGCAATGCCTATTTCAAGCACAAGTCTTTCACAAATGTAAACTTGTCCTTAAGCAATTTTTAAGCAATACTAACTGTAAATTTGTGAAGAGAAAATAAATATACTTATACTCGTCTTAATTAGTCCAATTTCTGTGCCAACCGAAAGTGAAACTTAATACACTAAACAACAGCTATGAGCACTGAGCAGCTTTTTAGATGTGTCATTCGATAGATATAAATTTAGCTTTCAAGAATTTAAAATCATCATCATCATTATCATCTACAGCCCGACTTCATCTACGGATTAGCATATATCTCTCTTTATTTATGCCAATCAACATGTTCCTTTCTTTACTTTTTCTTTTGTTTTCGGGGTGGGCAGAGGGGTCTGTCAGACTCTTACTGACTAAAAACCACCCCAGTGTTCCCTTCACACACTTGCACCGGGAATCTTGGGATCTGTTATTACTTCCGCGATCCCCGGCTAGTGCCGGCCCGCCTCTGCGGGCCACCTCATGTCTGGGGGTTGAGGTGTTTGACCCCGCACGCGATGTCTGAAAGGGGCCCACGTGGAACACTACACGCCGCCACCTCGGGTCCAGTGTGATAGGGGTCGGCGGATGTACCAAAGTCCACCGTCCCTGGACCCATTTAGGGGGGCCGGAAGAGGGCACTATCTGCCCTCTGCCGACGATTAGTGCGCTTGCTGCGGGCCGGGTGAGCGGAAGACGTCTCCCGCTCCCTTTCCGCAGCCTCCTTCTGCGACACGACTGTTTCGCAGAAGGATACCACCGCGTCCCAGGAATCAACAAGTTCCTGTGCCATCCTCATCCAGTTAGAACCTGGATTCTAAAAGGGATGATATAAATGTGAAATCTTCCTCCAGTCATCCAAAAGCCACTGTATCTCCAACCTTTAAAAATCTGCCCAGGCTTTTCCCAACTATTTTGGGGTCGGCTCCCAGTTTAACCGGATGTAGCTGAATAATTGTATATGGAGTGACGTCTATATGATCTCCACAACCCAGTTCCATGTAACATGATACCTTTTGATAAGACTGGTTGTCAGACTTTTGGGCTTCTGACTACCCGTAACGACTGTCAAAGATCTACTTATAACAATCGGGACCAACGGCTTAACGTACTTTCCGAAGCACGGCGGGATCTCGATATGTAATTGCAGGAAATTAGTTTACAGACGTGAATTAAAAAGCAGTACTTTGAATTAAAAAGCAGTATTTTGAATTAAAAAGCAGTACTTTGAATTAAAAAGCAGTACTTTGAATTAAAATGCAGTACTTTGAGTTAAAAAGCAGTATTTTGAATTTAAATAACGTTCATTATAATTATTTGACGTTTCACAGGGAAGGTTTTATGTCTGTCTGCAATCGCAGCAAATATAAAAAGAGGAACTGACTGAGGACAGTTGTCGGTTTTATATTAAACATTGAGTGACAGTGTTGCCATTATCAGAAAGTAAGAATCGATTCATTTTTGTACATTCAATTCGTCTAAATACCAACAGTAATGTATGGTCACCCATCCACCAACCGACCGCGGCAAGTGTAGCAAAACCCTTCGATCGACTCGTGTGGCTGTTAACATTTAACCACGAGCCCCTCTCTATCTCCATCCGTTAACACCCTAAAAATTGTAGCAGTAAATACGTCAAGGGACACGACAACTAATCAATCATCATATAAGCGTCCGCAGAGCGTGAAGTTTCGATTAATTATGATTTATGGACGTCCACACGTCAGTCTTCGTTCCTGTTGTGTTGGTATATATGGGGGCGCGGGCGTACGTGACAGAATTATTGCTTCTAATTTTATCTGATTTTGGAGGTTGCGTCAAGGAGGGTTTTTTTTTTAATAATTTTCACTAGGTGGCAGCACTGAGACGTCTGGTCCGGACACCTGTCAAAAGTTTTTTTTTTTTTTGAGACAGAGTGCATGTCTGTGTACTGTGTTACAGACGCAGGCGCCTTCCTCTTACAGTTCATTGCCAATAGGCTATATTTTGATATAGTGGTAGTGACCACTGGACCACCACTACTCCAATACGAATGCAAGGTGTCAAATGGTAAATACACTGACATGTAAATTTGTAGACAATCTACAACTACTACTACAACGACAACTACTCCAACAATACGTGAGAAATCAATCATCAGCCTTATAGCAGTCAACTGCTGGACAAAGCCTCTCGTACGCCATTCATTTTGATTCTCGACGGTTCACGGTTGGCGCAGTGGTTAAGCGATTGACTGCTGCGCTGCGTGTCGCGGGTTCGATTCGCGCACGGAACAAATATTTGTATGACCTACAAGTAGTTGTTCCGGGTCTGGCTGTTTGTGTATGTGAGTTTAAATGTTTGTAAACGCACCCACGATACAGGAGAAATTCCTAGTGGGGCAACGTTTAAAAAAAAAAAAAAAAATAACTCTCACCCAGCAAAAGACAAAAATAAAAATGAAAAAGTAACAGACTATAAAAATAGAAACATCGCTGCATCCTTGTAAAGCGTGGTTAACACTGTGTCACCACACAACATACATCATTACACTGCAGTTCAAGCTTATGTACCACGCAGTGTACCGCATTTATTACGAGCATCTCTGTGCCTTCCATTTTTCCAGAGAGTGCAGCGAAACAAATGGCAACACAAGGTCTGAAGTTTCCTGCAGTTCTATAGCAAAATAAATGTAGAAGAAGTTGAGAGGGTTAATTCACAGTGTACGTTTGATAAAAGGAGGAAACATATAATTTATTTGTGACACGCACAGGAATTACAATAATAAAAAGATCATTAAATCTAACAAAATCATTAAAACAATAAAAAGAACATTAAAAATAACAAAATAGTGAAATCAAAAAGAAGACAAGCGAGGGCAAAAAGATGCTGCGATATTTAAAAATAAAACAAAAGCACGGTGCAGGTATTCTGATAGGGTCCGCAGTGATGCCACGGACACACCTGCGGACATAAAATAAATGATGATGAAGCAATTAGTAATCATTTCCTGGAATTAAACATAGTTACTCAACCAAAAGGGGCAATATTTGCTTACATATAGACTCAAAGAGGAATGCTCAAACAGAAATAGATGATACATCCAAACATTCCTTTCCGACACAGAAACATCGATGACAAATGTCGACAATATTCATAACCGTAGTTAACATACCAAGAACATGCAGCAAAATGATATTATACACTCAAATGTCCCTAAATAAATTAATAAATACGGAACATCAAAGCAAGGGAACATCAAAAAACACTTTTATGTTTGTAAAACGCCCAAAAAGTAGCCATAAACAGTCACCGCTAATGGCTTCAAATAATACTTTAAATAGCTTAAGTGCCAAACGATTTTTCAAGTCATAAATTCGTTTGCGGGGAGTCAATGAATCGTTTTAATTTTCAGCAGCAATGTAAATTAAACTTTAGACGCTTTTTCTTAAGTCCATATTTGTATGGCAATTTCATGTTTTGTATTTTTATTTATTTTGTTAGAAACATGTTGACATTAAACGATCTAGTTTGTAACACATGGGGCTGCCAACTAGATGCTGGTTTTAGTACATGCAGTCTGCTGTATATCATCCCGTGAAACGTGTCTACTTAACTTTGAAATACAGTATCTTGGACAATGTTGAAATATAGCGAAGACGTTATTTTGTTTCGTCTTCATTATGAGCCTTTTAAGTCAAAGGAATAGATTGAAGATGCTTTTCGTGGAACCGGAAGACAAATAAAAAAACGAGTGAGCCTTACAGTAGTCCCATATGATGTGTAACATCTGACATCTCACCATGGTAATAAGCAACTGAGCAGCGGCAGAAATTAACATCAAAATTAAAAAAAAAACGAAATACTCAAATATTTATTCGAATAATTATATTATTATTCATTACTAGTGGTCGCCCACTAATCGAAATTGGACTCCCTTTACTTACAATCTATATAGTACTTACTAATTCCATGAGTACAATAATTCCATGCTATTAAAAAGTACTTACTTATTCCATGCTCTGCAGTCATTTCCTGTTACACACTTCCGTCCCTTTTCACGAAATCACTCCTAATAGAGAAAGCGTGAGAAAGGATTTTACACATAAAAAATACCAATACATTAATTCTTAATGAGCGTGCTACCGGTCAATTCCAGAAAGGTTTATGTATGACGGCACAGCCAGTTTCGCCGTCTAGGTCTATAAAGGTACTGGAACCACCGAAAAGGTCGGATAAGAGTGACACTGGTTGGTGACAGTCACTCTAGCAGAGCGAGCGTCGTATCAATGGTTGCGTGGTGGCTGTCTCCTGATGGCAGATGATATCATCATCATACGCGATGGCCGTTTTGCGTGAATGTGACGCATATTTTCCCTCAACTCTTTGCGTTATGTTTACCGCAAATAAACGTATTTTCTTTCTTTCTTTTCTTTATATCAGGGTTGGCCGCTGTCGTACCACGTCCATGACGAACTGCTGTGTTCCGGCACAATCCTGATGATATTGAAGCGGCTGAATCTAGTGATTATACAATTACCACTTCTGTTATAGGCTATCCTGTGCCGTTATGTACATTCAATTAAAGAAGTGGTATTTTATAGCAGTTCCTGATATCAACTAACAAAAATAATACGACACTACATTGAAACTAAATCAACCGTTCTTGAAATATAAAGACCATTAGCGACAGAGATGGATTGAACGCTTCTAGTGCAGTGGAAATATATCGTCCAAATATAACCAGCCAATATTTTACCAGCTGTGGGGCTCGCGGCCAAATGTAACAGCCACACGAGCCGAAGTTAAGCTACATTTCCCGCGGTCGGTTCGTGGATGGGTCATCCATTATACAACATTTCTCGGAATTAACGCACAACTTCTTAAGGGGTCATTGTACTCATCATTAAGAACAACTTTTACTATAGGACCAAACCTGAAATCGCGAAAAAAAATCAGCTGTTTCCTACATTTATGTTCGAATAACTCGTCAAAATGTAGGGAACAGCAGTTTTTTATTTCGCGATTTCAGGTTTGGACCTATAGTAAAAGTTGTTCACAATGATGAGTACCTTAAGAAGTTGTGCGTTAATTCCGGGACATATTGTATATTGGTGATGTACGCTTATGTCTAGATATGCGGCGCGACAACGCAGCCATTCTAAGAGAAACCAATACAATACAACATTTCTCTAAACTCGATATAAAAAACGCATTCCATCAAATAGATTTACACCCAGATTCAAGATATTTGACGACTTTTATATCACCTAACGGCCTTTATAGATAAAAAAGAGTTATGATCGGAGTTACATGTGCTCCAGAACTATTTCAAAAAATCATGGAGAAAACGTTAATAAAGTGCGAAGAAGCTACTAATTTTATCGATGACATATTTATCTGGAGGAGCAACGAGAGAGATTGAGAATTCCTTGCCTTGGAGAGTACGTTAAGCGATGCCTCAGCTGCCATTCGTAGATTTTTGACAGTCGTTACGGGTAGTCAGAAGCCCGCAAAGTCTGACAATCAGTTTTACCAAAGGGTATCGTGTAACCCAATAACTGGGTTGTGGAGGTAAGATAGCCAGTCGTTCTATGTAAAATAATTTCATTCAACTACATCCGGTAAGACTGAAAACCGACCCCAACATAGTCAGGAAAAGGCTAGGCAGATTGAAAAGCTGTGTACAACATTTTGAACCAGAGGAATGTAAATATTAAAAGGTATTTCTGTTTTTTATTGACCAAAGTGTTCTTAGAAGTTCGGGAAGTTTATCAATATTAAAATATCTTAATAATGAGATACAGAACAGTGAACTTTATTATTGTTTAACATTCTTGGGCCTTGGAATTAATAAACTATTCGGATTTCAGATTCTTTACTTTAATATTATTTTATAACAATCAAATTGTTTTCCTTTTAGACGTCATCTATTATACTAATAACAGATTTTACGGCCTTATACAGTATTTTAAATAATTTTGTCTCTCTGTCTGTCTTGTTGTACCGGCTAATCTCTGAAACGGCTCCGGCTGGACCGATTTTCACAGGACTTTCACTAGCAGATAGCTGATGTTATAGGAAGTAATTTAGGCTACTTTTATTTTAGATAAATCTTGCAAGAAAATTTGCCCCTAAAAGTGACCCCCATAATCAGTATTCATTTATTTAAGTTAGACAACTGTGTTTGGGTTACAGAAGTTAAGAGCGTTTACTACGTACGGCATTTCATACAAACTTTCAAGCCCTTGTTTTTCGAAATGACTGAACCGATTTTACTGAAACTTCATACGCATAAGCAGGATACTAAGGTCTAAAAAGTTAGTTAAGAACATTTTCGAAAGGTCTTTTTTTAAAACAGATAATAATAATCTTCTTTATTACATAGGAAAGTGGTTACAAATTTTGTGAAGTCCCTGACACTTGTGCTAGGTGGTTAACCTGTATCCGCAGGCCCCAAAGGGCCATTGCACTGCGGGTGGCGAGGGCCTACCGGTCGGTGGGATTCTCGGCGGCGTGCGCTCTGGCCGGCACCCCTCCTTGGGAGCTCGAGGCATGGGTGCTGACCAGGGTGTACGAGTGGACGGCGTGGCGTAGGGCGCTCGGGGAGCTCCCCGCCACAGAAGAGCGGGAGGCCGTGCGGCAGGAGGCGAAGGAGGCAATCGTCCATCACTGGACGGAGGACCTCGCCTCTGCCGCCTTCGGCCGCCGGACGCTGGACGCGCTCGGGCCAGTCTTGAAGGATTGGCTCGAGCGGTCCCACGGTTTCCTCTCTTTCCGTCTGGTGCAGGTGTTGTCTGGCCATGGGTGCTTCGGATCACACCTGCACCGGATCCAAAGGGAGGAGACCCCGTCGTGCCACGTGTGCGGCGCGGCGGAGGACACGGCACAGCACACCCTAGAGGTGTGCCCGGCCTGGTCCGAGCTGCGCCGTAGTCTGGTCGCAGTGGTCGAGCCGAACCTCTCGCTTCCCAGCGTCGTCAACTCGATGCTGGAAAGCGAGGAGGTCTGGGCAACAGTCGCCTCCTTCTGTGAGGAAGTAATGTCACAGAAGGAGGACGCGGAGCGCGCGCGGGAGGACGAACCTCTCGCGGCACCGCTCCGCAGGCGGAGGAGGGGTCGAAGAAGACGTCAGTATGAAAGTCATCTTCGACTCCTCCCAGGTGGAGGCCAGCAGGCAACGGATGCGGGGGCACCCTTGCCTGTATTGCACAGGCCTGTACCAGTGTCGGATGGGAATGACCAGGTGTTCCCGGTCATTCCCATAGCCCCCCAGTAAACTGGGGGGCATGCGGGGCCCGCCAACTAGGCGGGCATGCGCCGGGAGGGTTTTAAATGTAAAAGCTGCGCCGGTTTCCCATGCCCTCCCATCACGGCGTTGCGGGAACACCGCTGAGTTTTAGTGGGTATACTGTATGTCTAACAGGAGTCCCACATACCCCGTCTCGTCTCCCACGAGCGGGGACGCGTAACGCATTTCTCAGCGTAAAAAAAAAAGGTGGTTAACCTGTGTTGCAAAAGCCAGTGCCCTCTCCCCGAGGAAATACTATTGAATACTTATGCAATAAGATTAACAAATGAGAAATAAAAAAGACTACAAGTAAAACAAATTATAAATTAAAAATTTTAAAACAGGGTTAGAAAAAGCCTGTAATGGTGATTGTGTGTATGGGTGTAGTGTGTGTGTGTGTTTGTGTGAATGGATGATTGGGATCGCGAATAAGTGGTGAAGTTGTGAGGTTGAGTGCCTCTCATACGGTAGAATTGTAGTTACGAAAGTGTTATAAGGATTTTCTCTGTTTCGTCGTAATTTATGGACATGGCTTAAGACTTTGCTTGACGTTATGGAGGGCAAATTTATAAATTGATAGGTTCTTATTTATTTTATTGCAAATTTGGGAGCTTTGGGCACGATAGTGATACACCGATTGGATAGATTTATATCTAGCGGCATCGTGGAGTGTCGACGCAAGACAGTGCGGAGGACATAGAGTTACCTCACCGTGAGTACTTGGGCTTCGGAGTACAAATGGGCCGTGGGGTAAACCCTTTTACGGAAATGATAACTGAGATAACTGGAATCTCTGTTTCTATGGAAAGTTTAAAATGTGTCTAATTTGTCTGAAACACTATTTTTCGAAAATGTTCTTAACTAGCGTTTTAGACCTTTGTATCCTGCTTATGCGTATGAAGTTTCATTAAAACCAGTTCAGTCATTTCGAATAACAAGGGCTTGAAAGTTTGTATGAAATGCCGTACGTCGTAAACGCTCACCAAATTTCAACATCGGTCCAGTAGATTCGGAGCAAATCGGCTGTGACAGACGGGCAGACAGACAGACACACGTGTGATCCTATAAAGGTACCGTTTTTTCCTTTTGGGGTACGGAACCATAAAAAGGAATCTCGATGTTTGGTAAGTCATACCGTGTAAAGTAGAAGCTGGTGGATAGTTACTTCATAACAATGAAACATTTTTCTTTCTGTACGTTATTATAATAGGCTTACAAATCATGTTCTATATCGGTGATTTTGAGTTCCATCTTGGTTTTATAGCAGTCGTAGAGGAAATCCTGCTTGTGATATCTTTTTTGGGCTTGAACCAATATGAACTTACCTATCTATTTAATTTGTCGTTTTCTGGTCTCGAGAATTTTGTTAACATCACGCGTGTAATCCCCGAAGGATTAAGCAGAGGTGTTCCCATAGTACACCCATGTTTCGCCAGTTATGTTAAAGTCCCATGTAATAGGCGCAAGCCTATTGCCATCAACCAGGCAATCGTGCTCAGCAGTAATGCTTGCGACCACTAGACCAACGAGGCAGTCAGAATTTGTTAAAGGTGCTAAGTTTACTATTTTCGATGATGGGTCATTATGAAAACCAGACCACGCCATTACCACTGAGCCAAAAGTTCATAATCTCTTTAATTCAAAATGGCGTGACAGTGATAAATGATTTTATTTCTGTAACTAGGTTTGTACAAACACTTTTACACGTCAAACATATTTTTTTAAAAGTAGTACCTAGTACATATTTAAAATATTGCTGTGCCCGACAGGGTCCATGATTGTTTCTATTTAACCCAACTTTTTATTTAGGCTAACTCTTATTTTTATAAAACAAAACAATGAGAGATACAGCCGTCTCATATCTTAATAATTAACAAAAAAAATAAAATAACGCACTATGCAAGACAAATGATTAAGGAGTTTAGATCGGAACCGACCAAGTGAGTTCTTAGGTAGATCACTGCACTCGTTCATGAGCCTACACATTCTTGGCAGTGGGGAATTTGCTCCGTAAGTCTTCGGCGTGGGGGATATAAAGGGGTGATACGAATGCGGGGATATCTAGCTATGACCCCACATAGTCTTCACATTTACAATAATTAAAAAACTTTTTACAAAAAAATAATAACCGACTACCAAAAATAACACTACAAAGTGAAAAATAACTTTAATTTCGGAAGTCGGTGTCTTTGGATCTGTATTTGAATTTTTTGCCACCGACTTTCGAAATTAAAGTTATTATTCACTTTGTAGTGTTATTTTTGGTAGTCGGTTATTATTTTTTTGTAAAAAGATTTTTATTTTTCACTTTTTAGTGGGTCAGTTTTGAATTTATCTAAGTTACAATAGCCTAATGTTAACTGCTGATCACCTTTTACAAAATATTGCTTTTCCCGATGCTGGGACGTTGATTGTTGAGGAGTTCTCCGGGTAAGAACCAGGAAAACTGCCACTCACCATATGCATAGTGACGAGCATAAATTGCTTAATCGCAACCGTTAAATAGGTACTCATTATTATATTGTTTCGGTGGCCACCTGTGGTCTTCGTCATCAGTTCCACTTCACCAAATGGTGCTTTCGGAGAGCAAATGCACGAGTTACTATAAAAAATACCTAAATCGCTATAGGTTTGCATATAACATTTGAGGGTTTCCCTCGATTTCCATGGGATCATCAGATTCTGATTTAGTGGCAATGGGACCACCTCGGGAGTATACCCTTTCAAACAAAAAAATAATTTTCAAAATCGGTTCATAATTGACGGAGTAATCGCGTAACAAACATACAAAAAACAAAAAAAAAAACATACAGCCGAATTGAGAACCTCCTCCTTTTTGGAAGTCGGTTAAAAAGTGGTCAAAAGAACATCATCATTCATCATTATTATTTTCCTGCGCATAACCCAATTCATTTGGTCGGCGCAACATGTCCATTTCTTCCATATTACTTCTCTATTAGTCGTCATCTCGGTAGTATAGCTTCAAGTTTTTTATGCGAACAGACAGCTGTGCTGCTGGGGAGTTTGTTGCGCCACTTCTTCTTCCCAGCTAAAGCACTAGGAAGTGGTGAAGGGTGGGCGTTTTTGGGGGACTGTCTCATGTAATTTTTGACGTTCAAAAAGTGCTGATTCTCAGCCTAGTTTGAATAAATGACTTTTGATTTTTGATTTTGATTTTAGTCACTCCCTTTTCTAGCCATATCATCTTTCACACAGTCCATCCATCGTTTCTTTGGTCTTCCTCTACTCGTATAGCCATCCGCACTCATACTCAAAACTTTCCAGGCGACATTTCTCTCATTCCTTCGCATCACATGCCTTTATCATTTTTTTTTTTTTTTTTTTTCCTTATTAGTAAGAACCAAGTTCTTACTAGTTAATTGCAATCTAGCCTAAGAAGACTAATAAACAATTTAAATCTAACTTATTATGCTACGTTATAAATTATGTTAATGCTAAGAATAGTGTCCATAATTAGGTATGCACTTTTACACACGTTCGTAACACTTCCTTAGAGTCTGGTAAAATTGATAAAACACTTTGTTCATGTGTTATATAAATAGCACAACATTGTTACTATTATTGATTCACTTACACTACACTAATTCAAATGGTTTAGTTCTCTTTAGTCTACGCACTATGCCTGTGTTGTCTAACAGCTGGATTGCCTCAACATTCACGTGTCGATGGAGTCTGTGTTCGTGGGCTTCAGCAAATTTTTGTGTGATGGTGGTGACGAATTCCATGTCGAGGTCACGGTGGAGGTCATCGTTTCTTATGTACCAGGGTGCATTTACAGCAGCCCTGAGTACTTTATTTTGGAACTGTTGAATTATTTTGACGTTGGTTGGCTTAGTACAGCCCCAAAGTTGGATACCATACGTCCAAATTGGCATCAGAATATGCTTGTATATTATCAGCTTATTATGTATTGATAAACAGGATTTCCTTCCCAGTAACCAATGCAAACGTTTATAACGAATATCGAGTTCCTGTTTTTTCTTTTTGATATGGGCTTTCCAACGCAGCTTGGCGTCGAGAGTTATGCCAAGGTATTTGGCTGTATTAGCATAAGGTATTTGCATACCATTTATGTAGAGTGGGTGGTAGTCACTGTGTTTTTTTGTGAAGTTAATGTGAACTGATTTTGACTCATTCAGATTGATCTTCCACTTTTGTGTCCAGTCGTAAACTTTGTTCACAGCTAGTTGAACTTTCTCTACTGCTTCTCTGTGGCTTGATCCGGTGGCCATAATAGCAGTATCATCTGCAAAGGTCGCTATGGTGCTGTTTTCCAGCTCTGGAATGTCACAAGTGTATAACAAGTACAAAATTGGGCCAAGCACACTTCCTTGAGGCACCCCAGCTTTTATGGTTTTTAGCTCGGAATATGCGTCCTCTTGGCGTATTCTAAACATTCTGTTAGTTAAATACGACTCTAGGATATCTACAAATTCTGGTAGCATGCGTCTGAGCTTAAATATGAGACCCTCATGCCAAACTTTGTCAAAAGCTTGCGCGACGTCTAAGAACACGGTAGCACAGACTTCTTTATTTTCTAGCGTTTTTTCAATAACATTAGTTATTCTATGTACCTGGTCTAACGTTGAGTGTTTTTCTCTGAAGCCAAACTGGTGATCTGGAACTAGGTTTTTATCTTCTATTACTGGTTTTATCCGTTTTAATAACAGTTTTTCAAATAACTTTGATAGTACGGGTAACAGAGAAATGGGTCTGTATGATGATGCTTCGTGGGGAGGTTTCCCAGGCTTCGCAATCATAATGACTTCAGCAACCTTCCATGGCTCAGGTACATATTTTAAGATAAATGAAGCATTTATTAGTTTGGTCAGCTAGTAAAGCTGACCAAACTTTACTAGCTGGCTTTGCGTGGGAGGCGTTTTAGAATTTCCCCTGTGATGAGGTCGTAACCGGGAGACTTTTTTGAGCTAATGTTGTTTTGAATTTCTCTCATTACTTCCTTAGGAGTCACAAGCTTGATTCTTTGGTTTTGTGATAAATTTACACTCTCATGTATTTCTACAGAGCTTTCGTTGGGTTGAAAGGTTTCTTCTAAATGTTGAGCAAATCGGAACGCCTTTTGGTCATTGCTTATTGCCCATTTTCCGTTGCTATCTCTGATGGGCGGTATTTGTATAATCTGCCTTTTTAGATTTCTCGTTGCTTTCCAAAGTGAGTAATCCGTTGATTTGTCATTGGTAAGCTGAAGAAGGTTGGTATTCAGAGATTCATCCTCAAATTGTAGAATTTTTCTCTTTAGTCGTTTAGTTAGGTTTTTTAGTGTTGTTTTATGACGCGGGAACCTTGTTTGCTGCCACAACTTCCTTTGTTTTCTTTTCTCTGATAGTAAATCCACAATTTCTTTAGGATGGATAAATCCCTTATATTTGCGTTTTAGCTGAGGTGTATTGCTCCACGCACATTGTTGAATATTAATAATAAATTTGTTTACTTCTGAGTCAAGCTGATCTTGCGATTTTATCGGAGTTTTAAGGTCGATAATATTATCTAGATCAAGAGCAAAACTGTCCCAATCTGTGGACTTATTAACCAAGGTTAGGTGGCTTTCTTTTAATAGGATTTTTTGACTTAGCATTAGTATAATCGGAGAATGGTCAGAGTTCATAGTAAAACTTTCCTCCAAACTGATGTAATTGGTGGATATATTTTTGCAGATGAAAAAATCTATAAGATCCGGTATTTTCTGGTGGTCAGTGGGCCAGTATGTAGGTTTGCCTGTACTCATTACTTCACAATGTGTTTCTTTAACTGCACTTAAGAGCTGTCTTCCTTTAGTTGTAGTAAGTCTTGAACCCCAATGCGTATGCTTAGCATTAAAATCGCCGCCTAGGATAAATCGCTGGCCTAATAATTCAAAAAGATGTAAGTATCGCTCTTTTCTTATCATGTGCCTAGGAGGCGAGTATATGGCTGCAATGGACACTTGACAAAACTTAGTTTTAACAGATACTGCCACTGCTTGAATGTCTTCTTCTTCATATTTACACTGCACGTAGTGACTAATGTTTTCTTTAATTATAACCGCACTACCCCCCCTGGCAGAGTTGCTAGGGTGGAGGGAATTATATATCATGTATCCTCTAAATTTGATAAAAGATTGCTTTGTGAAATGCGTTTCGGAGATTAAACACACGTCTATATTTTCTGTATCTAGGACCGCCTGCAACTCATGCTGATGTTTGAGGAGTCCATTGGAGTTCCACGCCATTATTTTGAGTGTGTTATTCATTTTTGATTATTCAAGACAGCTGTTTTAGTGCTGGATTCTAGCTTCTCTAATCTCTTATCAAATGAGGTAATGCACTTCAAGATCTGGTTAATCTTATCCTCTAAGTTCAGAGGTTGAGATCCTTGTTTTGCAGCTTGTGCGTAAGTACCAATGTTGGTTACTTGCATGGCTGGTTGTTTTGCAGTTGACTGGACACTTGCTTTCTGCGCCTGTTTACCAGGGTGTGTTATAGGAGGAAACTGTTGGGTATTAGGCACCGTAGGTTTCTTTTTTAAAACTTTATTTTTCATAATTTGCATCTGTTTGGCTACTTCACACCCTCTATAATTGGCAGGGTGAGGTAGGCCGCAGTGGATACATTTTGGTTTCTCTTGCGGAGATTTGGTACAATTGGCTGTAAGATGCTTGCCAGTGCATTTCACACACCTTGGCTCTTTTTGACAATATTTATGTGTATGCCCATAAGCTTGGCATCTCTTGCATTGGGGAATGAGTGCTGGATTTTTGAGTGGATGTATTTCAATTTTACACCCTAATATGTACTTAATGCCGTAGATTTTGTTGACATCTTCATCGTTATAAAATGATAAAACGAACATGTTGAGTGGTTCTTTGGTCTTCCAGCTCAATTTACTATCTACCTTTTCTATTTTTAGGCCTTGGGTTGTTAAATCTTCCTTTATTCGATCTGGTTGGCAAGAAGAGTGCAGTTTCTTTACCACAACTCTAATTGGTCTAGCCTGCTTGTTTTCGTATGAATGCCAGTGGTAGTCTTTTTCAGACAAGAACCTGGCAATTACTCTATATGAGTCTTCTGATTTGGCGTTAACCTTCACACAATCCCCATTCATCATTTTTGCTGTAAATGATTCCGCTGGTTGGCTTTCAATTAACGAATCGTAGAACGTTTGATAGTTCTTGATTCCGTCTATTATGATTGGCGGTGGTAAGGGCACTTTTTTGACCGAAGTCACTTTCTCATTTTTTTGTTGATTGTCTTGTTGGGCGCTTCCGGGTTGTTGTTTTGGAGAGAGGGAGGTGTTAAGCTTCCTTTTCTTCCTGCTCTTGGCCCTAATCCACTCAGTCTCTTTAGCAAGGTCATCCTCGTCTGTACAGTATTCCACGTCGTTTTTTGTAGTCTGAGCAGGTTCTGTAGTCCCTTTTGTTTCTTTGATGCAATTCTCCTTGAAGTGTCTGAACTTGTTCCTGCAGGGCATCAATTTGTACATTCAATTTACGTACCATGACTTGCAGGTTTTCTCTATCTGTTTTCTCTTGGAGATAACAGTCATATAACTGCCTTTCTAGGTCAGTTTTAATAGTAATAGACTTTTTTGTAGCCATTATTAAGTTGTAGGGCGAGTTTAACACCTATACAATAAGTTATTGTAAACACTTCATGATTTCCGCACTTGTAACTAGGTCATGACACTGACCCCGATATATTGACGTAGGTACGCCGCGACGCGACGTTGTTGTGATCCGTCAGCAGAAAACTCTCGCGAAAGAGCTCGCGCGCGCGATCGTACGTCCGTGCACTATACTAGGTAGACAACAACTGAATTTACTGACTGACTTTATCATGACATCCTTTTTCCACACAACTTTTCAAATTATAATTTATTTATACAGAGTGCTTAAGGATAGGTTCAGTATCGATAAAGGAATCCAAGAAAAAAAAAATATTTATACATATATCAACCTAATTTAGTACCTACTAACTTAAAACAGCAATCGTTTAGAATTAAAATGATTTTATTTGGCGGTCCTAAGCCCGTTAAAGTACGAAGAGACTTATTGTTATTTATTTTTTGTTTAATATTTTTTTTTGTTTTTTAATTTTTTTTTTCCTGGGTTCCTTTATCGATACTTACTAAACCTACCCCTAAGCTATGGCACGCAGTTACTTTAACGCCCTGTATATATAAATTATAATTTGAAAAGTTGTGTGTATTTATATTATTATATATTATAATTCATATTTTTTAATTATAAGTATCACTAGCATCGAAAACAATTAAACAAAGAAAAAAACTTTTCTACAAAAAAAACAACCGACTTCCAACAAAAACACTAAAAGGTGCAAAATAACTTTAATTTCGGAAGCACATAACATAATCACGCCTTGTTTCCTTCCTCTTGTTGGGCAGAGGTGTACCTGTAGTATACCCACATTTAATATTATATTTAATTTAATTTCGGAAGTCGGTGTCTTTGGTTTTGTATTTTCGTTTTTATGGCCATGGTCGAGCTGTAAATCTGTAATGTATATGAGACCGCGCAAGCTTCCGCTACCAAATAAAAGAATTATAAAAAACAGTTCATAAACAAATAAGTTATGCCTGAACATATACAGGGTGTTTGGTGCATCGTGTGCCAAATTAAAATGGTCGACTGAAGGGGTCATCCGCTAGCCTTTCAGACCCTTTAACACCCCTCATGCTCTGTGGATTTTTTTTATCGACTTTTTATTGTTTTCCAAAAAAAGACCCAAATTTTACATTCAAATACAGATTTAAAAAAAAAATATAAGGCGTAGACTCTGAATTTTAATTTTATTTCGATGTGTATTGTTTAAGAATACTTTTAAATACAAAATTAGTGATATTAGTCACCTAGTTCTTTTTTAATTCACTCGCAAAGGTAAAACTTAAATTAAAGCTGTACATGTTACAGCTATTTATAAGGCTACAAAAAAAAAAACCAAAAGCGACCGGGATCATCTAACTCCCTCATTAATTTTCCAGTCTATCCTCTTTCTAATGATGTGCCACATGCCATAAAAGTATTTTAACAACTTTGTGAATTCGCTAGAATTGTGAATCAAGTCACATAAAACTACATTCCAAATTCTAATGAAAAAATATTTATTGCGGAACTGTTACTTGAGAAAGAGGTAAAATTTATTTTCTCACTCTTTCACAGTAAAATCTATCTTCTATCTCTTTCTTGCATACCTTAAATCGGTTTGAACAAATCGCGCCGCCCGACCCGCCATTTTTTTAGTCGAGACATGACTGCCTCTGCTACCTAACGTGTGTGCTAGTTCACCATACTCCGCGATTCTTTTATTACTTTGTTATCGTTAAGTTTTGCTGGTTCTTGTTACATTTGTTTAATTTTTGTTGTTATTGTTAAACTTTGAGTTTTTTGTTATTGCAATGGCGACATTCTCTAACGAAGAATATGCGGACATCATGATGGCTTACGGAGCCGCTAATGGCGTCGCTCGTGCAGCGCAACGACTTTACCAGGAACGCTTTCCTGGTAGACGATTACCTGGCCGCAGAGTCTTCCAAGACACATACCGACGCATACGCGAGACTGGCAGTGTTACTTTTAATGAACCAAGGGGCCATATTGTGCGACATAATGTTGAAGTAGACGAGAGAATACTGGCACTTTTTGAGGAAGACCTTACAAGAAGCATTAGAAATGTGGCATCACATCTTGATATTTCAATATGGAAAGTGTGGAAAGTACTTCGTCAAAACAAAAAGCATCCATTCCACTACACTCCTGTGCAAGGTACGTAATTTTAAACTAACTTTAAACCCGTGCAAGCTTTGTTTGACCTTGCTTTTGTTTAGCAGGTAATGGGTATGGTATGGCGTCACTTCCAGGTAGTGAATCTATTAGCACGAACAGCGGGTCCTTTCTTGTGCAATTACTTATTGCCCAAGAGAAATTTAAAAGAGTTTTTTGTTTGTTGCAGGTCTTGAGGGTGGCGACTTTGAGAGACGAGTGGCTTTTTGTCGGTTTCTTTTACACACGGATGTGGATGATCCAGATTTTTTAAAAAGAATACTGTGGACGGATGAATCCAAATTTACCAAGGATGGGATCCTCAATTTACACAATTTGCACCACTGGACAACGAAAACGCAAAACCCACGTGTTAAAAGACAGAAATCTTCTCAAAGAAGGTTTAGTGTAAACGTTTGGGCAGGAGTGATTGGGAATCAGGTAATTGGACCGCATTACCTGCCCGATAATCTCAATGGCGAAGACTACCTGGAATTCCTACAAAATGACCTGCCCGAATTAGTGACCGATGTGCCCGTATTTAATGAACGTGTGCCCATTGTATTTCAAAATGACGGCTGTTCCGCGCATTGGCGATTGACTGTGAGGGAATATCTCGACAATGTGTTCCCCAATGCATGGATTGGACGCGATGGCCCTATTCCATGGCCGCCACGTTCCCCAGATCTAACTCCGTTGGACTTTTATGTCTGGGGACGTGCCACGGAGGTTCCAACTAGGGAGGTATTAGTCCAACGCATAGAAGCGGCATTCAATACTATTAAGGAGGAAATACGACTTCGTACAACAACTGTTGAAATACGAAACAGGTGTTGGGCCTGCATTCGCAACAGAGGCCAACAATTTGAGCAAGATTTGTAACAATGATTAAATAAATGTTAAAAATGCAATTTTGTTTTTTTATTTCAAGTAAATCCCACGAAAGATACAGATATGAGACACGAATTTACCTAACCATAAGAATGAGATAGCAGATTTATAGGTTTGACAGGTATCATTTAAGAGATTTTTTTTTAAATCATAATTTTGAATATTAGCCTTAGGTGACTCGATTCACAATTCTAGCGAATTCACAAAGTTGTTAAAATACTTTTATGGCATGTGGCACATCATTAGAAAGAGGATAGACTGGAGAATTAATGAGGGAGTTGGAAGATCCCGGTCGCTTTTGATTTTTTTTTTGTAGCCTTATAAACAGCTGTAACATGTACAGCTTTAATTTAAGTTTTACCTTTGCGAGTGAATTAAAAAAGAACTAGGTGACTAATATCACTAATTTTTCACCATTAAGCATTCGATTTAATTACTTAAAAGAAAGATTTATACTCTCTCTTGGTTTTACAGTCTTTTGGTCAATTTGTTACATTCAATTACTCCTTCAGTTTCTAAACCAACTTTTATGCTACAAGGTCTTCAAAGTTTCGTAAATTTTGTTCAAAATTTAAATATTTAATATTGGATTCACTGCAAGATAGAGGGAGAACTGGACGATAGTACTGGAAGATAGTACTGGAAGCTAGTACTGGGAGCTAGTACTGGAAGATAGCACTGGAAGATAGTACTGGAAGTTATAACTGGAAGATAGTGCTGGAAGATAGTATTGGGAGCTAGTACTGGAAGATAGTACTGGAAGATAGCACTGGAAGATAGCACTGGAAGATAGTACTGGAAGATAGCACTGGAATATAGTACTGGAAGTTAGTACTGGAAGATAGTACTGAAAGATAGTATTGGGAGCTAGTACTGGAAGGTAGCCCTGGAAGATAGAACTGGAAGATAGTACTGGAAGATAGTACTGGAAGTTAGTATTGGGAGCTAGTACTGGAAGGTAGCACTGGAAGGTAGCACTGGAAGATAGAACTGGAAGATAGTGCTGGAAGATAGTGCTGGAAGTTAGTACTGGAAGATAGTACTGGAAGATAGTATTGGGAGCTAGCACTGGAATATAGTACTGGAAGTTAGTACTGGAAGATAGTACTGGAAGATAGTATTGGGAGCTAGTACTGGAAGGTAGCACTGGAAGGTAGCACTGGAAGATAGAACTGGAAGATAGTGCTGGAAGATAGAACTGGAAGATAGTGCTGGACAATAGTGCTGGAATATAGTACTGGAAGTTAGTACTGGAAGCTAGTACTGGGAGCAAGTACTGGAAGCTAGTACTGGGAGCTAGTACTGGAAGATAGCACTGGAAGATAGTACTGGAAGATAGCACTGGAATATAGTACTGGAAGTTATAACTGGAAGATAGTGCTGGAAGATAGTATTGGGAGCTAGTACTGGAAGTTAGTACTGGAAGATAGTACTGGAAGATAGTACTGGAAGCTAGTACTGGGAGCAAGTACTGGAAGCTAGTACTGGAAGATAGTATTGGGAGGTAGTACTAGAACAACAAAAATTAAACAAATTTAACAAGAACCAGCAAAACTTAACGATAACAAAGTAATAAAAGAATCGCGGAGTATGGTGAACTAGCACACACGTTAGGTAGCAGAGGCAGTCATGTCTCGACTAAAAAAATGGCGGGTCGGGCGGCACGATTTGTTCAAACCGATTTAAGGTATGCAAGAAAGAGATAGAAGATAGATTTTACTGTGAAATAGTGAGGAAAACAAATTTTACCTCTTTCTCAAGTAACAGTTCCGCAATAAATATTTTTTCATTAGAATTTGGAATGTAGTTTTATGTTACTTGATTCACAATTCTAGCGAATTCACAAAGTTGTTAAAATACTTTTATGGCATGTGGCACATCATTAGAAAGAGGATAGACTGGAGAATTAATGAGGGAGTTGGAAGATCCCGGTCGCTTTTGGTTTTTTTTTTTGTAGCCTTATAAACAGCTGTAACATGTACAGCTTTAATTTAAGTTTTACCTTTGCGAGTGAATTTAAAAAGAACTAGGTGACTAATATCACTAATTTTGTATTTAAAAGTATTCTTAAACAATACACATCGAAATAAAAATAAAATTCAGAGTCTACGCCTTATATTTTTTTTAAAGTCTGTATTTGATTGTAAAATTTGGATCTTTTTTTTGGAAAACAATAAAAAGTCGATAAAAAAAAATCCACAGAGCATGAGGGGTGTTAAAGGGTCTAAAAGGCTAGCGGATGACTCCTTCAGTCGACCATTTCAATTTGGCACACGATGCACCAAACACCCTGTATAATACTAGCTTTTGCCTGCGGCTTCACCCGCGTAGATGTCGGAAAAAATCTCACGGGAACCGGAATTAAAAGTACCTACCCTACATAAAAGGACCCCTAGTGCAAAATTTCACGTCGCTCCCAGTAGTTTGGGTTGTGCGTTGATACGTCAGTCAATCAGTCGGTCAGTTTCTCCATTTATTTATACAGATAGATTTGTTATTTAGACCAATACCAAATAATAATAAATTAGGACATATTAGTTTTTTTTTTGTTCTTCGAGTGTAATATTTCAAAATTGTTGACCTTTACGAGAACAACGTCCTGACAAACCTTGAAAATGACACCATATTGATTTGTAGACTACGAGTATTTACCTCTTTACACTTATTTCTATTTATTTGTTGACACGAGTAACCCTGCGAATTGTCGAATTGATACAATTCAAATGTTTTTCATACAAGATGTGAAACCCCGTTACACCCCTTTAGGAGTTGAATTTTCAAAATTCTGTTTTCAGCGGTTACCTACGTCATAATAACTATCTGTGTGCCAAATTTTAGCCCAATCCATTCAATGATTTGAGTTTTGTGTTGATAGATCAGTCAGTAAGTCAGTTACTGTTTCCTTTTGTATGTATTAAATCTATAGTGTAATTCGACATGTTACGAGGACCCTGAATAAATTGGGATTAGGGCAGGAGACTGATGATGAAGAATTCAGTCTAAGTTTCAAGTTAACAGATCAACGAAAGAAGATTCTTTCATACAAACTGTATCCATCCCCCCTTTACACCCCCAAAGAGGTTATTTTTTAAAGTGGTTTGCGACATTTCCATTATTTGACTTAAAGTAAGTAACATTTATTTCAGAACAAATCCATATTTCAACACACACATTTTAAAAACAACTAATTCACATCAAAATAAAACTAACAAAACAAAACAACACACACAAAATAAAAGCAGTCAAGGACACATTAGTCCCGGAACTGTCCACTACTCACAATGCAGTATGCAAACGCATCCAGTGGCGCAGCAGTGGAGAGTCCCACCTGTCCACGAACACGCTTATTATACTGTTGCTACTGGACCTAACACGACTCAGCAGCGACGCACACTGCTTCCTTATAAGAGCATGAAACCCATCAGTATGCGCTTCTGCAAACATAGTCAAAGCACTGCAGAATCGTGGTAGCCCCAGCAGCACCCTAAACGCGTTGTTATATTGACCACGCAAGGCATTGTATGATCCAAGTGTGTAGTTAACCCACAGGCTGCACGTGTAGAGTGTTTGGCAGTAAGACTTAAAAAGAGTCACTTTCACTTGATTACTGCTACGTGCGAACCTGCGGGCCAACATATTACACCGGACAGCCAACGCCCTACGTGCCCTTTCCACATCCGCGTTATCCTTAAGATCCTCGGAAACCCAGTGGCCCAGATACTTGAACTGAGCGACTCTGTTTAAGGGGGTACCAGCTAAGGTGACTGTAGGTACAGTCACATAATTTTTGCCCCGCCCCTTAAATACTAGGAGTTCACTTTTCTTCGCGTTGTATCTGAGCCCATGGGCCTCCGCATAGGACTCACAAATCCGTACCAGCTTTCACAAACCCCCGATCGATGGACTCAGCAGTACCATATCATCTGCGTAACTAATATTGTTGAGACAAACGCCGTCTATGTAGCAACCGACACTGGCACTGCTGAGTTCACCGACAAGTCGGTTAATGTACAGGTTGAAGAGCTTCGGTGAAGTCAGTCCACCCTGTCTCACCCCGCACTGCAACCTGTACACATCCAAGAAAGAGCCTGCCCATCTGACACTGTTTTTCTGATTGTTGTACCAATACCTAAAAATAGTTGTAACTTCCGGACTGCAATCTGTCTCACCTTCGAGCTTGCGCCATAGTTTGTCATATGACACCAGGTCGAAAGCTTTTGAGAGATCGAGAAAGCATGCAAAAATGGGGGTTTTCCGATTGCTATAATATTGAACAGTCTGCTTAAGACACATAATAGCACTTTCCGTTGACAAACCAGATCGAAATCCAAATTGTGCGTCATGGAGCTTAATATTCCTGCCCAGTTGGTGGTCAAGCAGACTGTCCAGTACTTTCGCAATAACCGTGGCTAATGAAATCGGTCTATAATTTAATAAATCCGAAATATCACCGGTTTTATTTTTAGGAATTGGCACAACAACAGTGTACATCAGTCTATCAGGTAGATATGAGTGGCTAACGCACAGATTAAAAAACATGGCCAACACCCTTGGCAAGTGAACTCCTGCATTTTGCAGATGCTCGATGCTGAGGCTGTCGTGAACAGGAGATTTACCTCTTCTCATATTCTTAATAATGCCTGCCACATCCTTGGCTGAAAACCTTGACTTAAAGGTTATACCAATTTTCGAGTTAATCAAGCCACGTAGTAAAATCCTCTCTTCTAAAACTGACTACCCCTTTTCACCCCGTTATGGGTAGATTTTAGAAAAACCCTGATACAAGTTATTCTTCATTTTTGGTTTTAAGTATAAATACTGAGTTTCGAGTTGATCGGACCACGCTTTATAATTCTTCTATACAAGCTTTGACATCCCATCCATTGAAGATAAGATACCAAAAAAATACAAACTATATATTTTATTTACGTAAGTATTCGTCCAAGTTTCAAGTTTATTAACTCTAGGAATAAGATTTTTCATGCAAACAAAATTCCCTGTTTTCCTCCCTTTAAAGGTAAAATTTCCAAAAACCTCTTCTTAGCGGATGCCTACGTGCCGAATTTCAGCCCAATCTGTCAGTGGTTTGAGCTGTGTTGATAAACCAATCAGTCACAGTTTCCTTTTATATGTAGGTACCTTTATACGGCTCCTCATTTTTTGAAGTCGGTTAAAAATCATTTATAGCCAGAATGCATCTCATGACAATTGCAATAAGATCAAACACGGGTAGGATAGATTGTTTTATTACCGAGTTCCAGTGCCTACCTTCCAGCTTCATCATCAGATCAGTTTCGATCATCAGAACAAATTTGCTTCGCTTAACTATCTTAATCCAGATATCTCATCGCCACCCGTGAAATACTTATCATTGAGAAGTTCCGGTGGCCATCTGTGGCCTTCTTCAACAGTTCCACTTCACTTGAATGACTTGTTGATGAAAATATAAAAATCGTTTTATAATATTTGAGGAGTTCCCTCAATTACTCATGGATCCCAACATCAGAACTGGATTTTGATAAAAATGGGACCAAACTGGAAGTATATCCTTACAAAAAAAAAAATTATTTTCTAAATCGGTTCATAAACGACGGAGTTCTGAGGTAACAAACATAAAAAAAAAAAAAAACATACACACGACTTGAGAACCTCCTCCTTTTTGTAAAGTCGGTTAAATATCTAAAGTAATGGACGATATTCACTTTCCGATGATATAATTCCACTAAACTTGTAAAACGCTAACTGTGCAATAAAAGCTCCGTTTAGAAAATTTCATACACTTCATCATAATGACAAAAAGACTCAAAACCAGTCCTTCCCACAAAGAAAATGCACCAACATTAAATTCCGTTTCAAGTTAATTGCTCTCGTAAAAGCAAATGGCGTATTTTATTTTCAGTTTTGATGGAAGCTCGTATAGTTAATATTATTTATCTATACATGCGAAAAAAACTCTGTATATTTGATTGTCTGTTAACCTTTTCTTGCCTAAATCACTGATTAGATCGTTATGAAATTTGACAGATTGGTTATAATTTCACCATGTCCGTCTGTCTGTCTGTCCGTCCGCCACGTAGCTCAGAGACGCTTAGTACTAGAAAGCTGTAATTTGGTATGGGTACACATATTAATCACGCCCACAAAGTGGCCAAACAAAATCAAAAAAAAAAAAATTGTGGGTGTACCTCCCGTTACGTTAAGACTCAGATATATGCCAGTGACCTTGAGAGGTTAGCTTCCGTGTTCTGTACTGAGCTCACGCAACGCCGTATATTCAGCCAGTGATAGGACTCACCCATCAAGGAGCGCTGTCCTCAATTTGACGAACTATTAATTTATTATACATAAAAAAAGGTGTTTTAATAAAACGCGTATACTAAAAGATTAATAGTTAAATTATCTTTAAATTGGTGAAGGTTTCAGAAAAATACGCTTGGTAGATTTTGCGCCATTCTCAGTTTTTTATCCACGTTAGACATAACTTTACAAATTAATTTCACTATATAATATAAACATAATCTAAAATATTCACATATTCAGTTATTGAGAAAATGTTCTTATTTAACATATATTTTTTTACAAATCATTAATACTACTAGTTTAGACGAGATCTTCAGTATAAAATCAGTTCTTTTTTGCGTCATGTTTACCGCAAATAAACGTATTTTCTTTCTTTCTTTATTAAAAGTCGGTTATCGTCGCCTTAAGTGAGGATGATATTTTTTTTTTATCGTCAATCTCATGATGTGGTTTGTTCATTGCGGGTTTATTAAAAACATTTTTCGATTCAGGGATCCGTTTGCGTAATAAGCTTTAAATTGCTATTTTTTGTTAGTGTCAAGTGTGCCCCCGCTAGCTAAATAGTTGTTCTTGGTTATGTAAATGAGTAATAGTCGACCAACTTACATTTGCAGTTGGAGAATTGACCGTGATGTATATCGATGTACGGGAGAACATCTTTTTGAACTACAATGATAAGTTTTTTTTGGGATAAATTCATCCCAAATACGGTACCACACATCACCATCCCATCGACACGCACTTGGTCGGTTTTTTTATTAAAATGTAATGAAATACACCCAGACGAAGTCAGGGCAACAGCTAGTGAATAAATAATACAGAAAAGACAAAACCCACATTCGAACTAATGTCGCCGACCATTTCATTTTCGTCCACGTTAGTGGCTTGGACATCAAAAAGAAGTAACTACAAAGAAAAATAGACCGTGTCTTATACGAATAGAGAAGAGAATGTAGTCCGACAGACGCTGAAACTTCCACAGAAGCGTAGTGAGCAACAAAACTTATTTAATTTTGAATATTGACAGCGAAATTCAGTCTTGTTTAGTCTGTTTCTAAGAATTGTAGCCTTTTTAGTTGAAGCTGTTGCTACAACTTATGCTCTTTCCTTGCGAAGTAAATTAAATTTGTAGAAGATGGGATTGAGATAGAATAAACAAATTTTGTATATAAGTATTTGGTTTTGACGGGATTTCCGAGCAGTTATGAAGGACTTTCAGAAATGGAGAGATCCGCAGGCGAACCAAGGTATGAAGGTAACCGACATAGCCTGAAGAATTGCCTAACTTAAGTGGCAGTGGGCATTAGACATTGCTCGCAGAACAAATGGCCGATGGGGCCGAAAGGTTCTGGAGTGGCGACCGCGTACCGGAAGACGTAGCGTTGGAAGGCTTCCTACAAGGTGGACCGATGATGTAACTTCATGTCTGTTAAGCATGTCTGTTATAGTTGCAAATCATATTTTGATCAAGATACAACCTGATGCTGTACTGAAAATTGCAAAAAACGTAAGAAAATTTGAATTAAACTATAGATTTGTACACCAATTTCTATTTTGTTAAATACCTGGTACTTGTTGACGTTCTACACTGTCCTCCCATAACTATTACCACTGTAATTTAAAAACATTGTAAAAGCCAATTATTTTAAAAAGAGTAACCATGGAGTTTCTTGCCGGCTCTTCTCCATAGGAAACGACCAATTGGAACCGTGCACCTAACTTCCATAAGTGCCCCTGTAGGTTTATGTGAAATAAAATATTTTGAATTTGTAATTTGACACGAACCCGTCTCTTTCTCGCTCTTGCACTCGTAGTTTGACTGTTGTGCGATAGTGACATGAATAACGGTTAGCCAAAGTGACGCAGATACGTTTATATTACTCATCAACAGAGCTATTATTGCTCGATTTTAAGAATTCGGCCATTAACTTGGATTCTCAACATCTTGACCAAAAAACACAAACAAGAATTTAACTATCTTTCCACGCAATAACAGCCCATTACTAGTTCGAAATTTTAATAAAAATCTACACATAACTATACATACTAACAATTAAGCTGAAGAGTTTGTTAGATTGTTTGTTTGTTTGAACGTACTAATCTCTAGAACTACCCGTCGGATTTGATAAATTATTTTTGCTTTCGATATAATTCTTGAGATAGGTTATAGGCTATTTAAGAGGAGGCTCCTTATTTTTATGTTAATTTGAATGAATATTCTGAAACAGTCACACATACAATCAAAATGAAACTTTAGTAGGTATAGGTATGATATAGGATCTTTTTTTTTCCGTGTTGAAGACAGTTACGTAATTGAAATATTTTTGTTCGGTACTTTTTTTTTCGAAAATCATGTAATTTTTAAGGATAATCATTATCAAGATTGTTCGGCTCTTATGTATAAAATAAACATTCGCAGCAAGAAAATATGGTTTATTATCCAGCCACCAGATATTTTCTCTCTAGATAATTATTACTTTAATAAACGAACTAAGAATTGAGACTTACGCTATTTATTTTCGTGCTCGGACACGATCAAAGAACACACGCGATGTTGAACTTTATTACTGATGCGTTAGCGTTTAGCACAAAACGGAGTGGCAGGGAGCATGGGGCGGAGCTTGCGTGGAAATTTGATTTAGACTGCCTTGTCTTAACATTGAGCTGCGACCACTAAGAGCCGAACAAATAAAAAAAAGTCAGAAAGAACGACAAGTCAAAACGAAGCAAAATCGCGGGTGGGCGCACCCCGATGCGACGTAGTTAGTGGGTCGGGGTCCGAGGACGGCCGCCCGACAACAACCGATCATTACCGAAACGAGCCGAACTGTGCAAGTGTGCATGCTTAAGTAAACGAGATCATCCAGCGCATATTAGTAGGTATATACAACATTATTAAGCGAAACCTGAATATAGAACCTGAATAGACGCGTCATACACGAACATTAGTGCACTCAAAACAGCGTAAGCCATGATTGTAGCTACATACTTGCGTACAATCATACAGCGCGTGAAGAAAAGGAAAGACCTGTATCGATATCTGTTGTTAGAAAGAGATGAACATAGATAAGTTACATTTACGTTACATTTACGTCACTAGCTGCTGCGTGTTCATTGGCGAGTACGTAATAATAATTATTATTATTGTAAATGTCAGGCAATTGCCTGGCATTTACTCTGCCATTATTGAGCGCAGGTAACGCATCTAAAGGTAATAAATACATCATTGGTTCAGAATCTATAGTTAGGGGTCCAGTGGACACATTATTTATTGGGAGTCGCGGGGCCGAGAGTGCACTAAATGAGAATAACATACTGAATCGATTTCAATCAATTTTAGACCATGTTTAATTCTGTCCCAATTTAAGTGTGATGGAAAATGTTATCATCATTTATTACTTACAAATTATCAGTGAGCGCAAGACGACCCTGGAGGCGCGGGGGCGCCGCCGTTAGCATGTTTTACGAACAACCCGGTAACATAACAACCTTATAACTTTGTGATTTTTCATGATACAGTTTTGAAATTTCGTACATAGATTCTTTACATAAAAATACTAGACACGTGTTTCGGGTTTCGCATATACTAAAACTAATATTGTATTGTGTTTATACAGGCGTGCCGCTACAGTGGCCACACTGATAGGGCTAGTGGCCAGTTGTAATATTTTATGTAAAAAAAAAAATATATATATATATATATTTAAATACGTATATTATATTAAGATAAAATATAATAAAATAAAAAATTTAAAAAATCAAACAAACTAAATAATAAAGCTCTCTCTTTCCTTCAATTCGCCTACTCCTTGCAAGTTATTAATTTGTTTTAATTTAATTGATGCGATGTTAAGATCCATGACCCCGGCTAATTTTATTACCTCTGTGCTACAGTTCTTTAAGTCCGGTTGCTCCAAGATACTATTTTCGAAAATTGTAAATAAATCAATAAATAATAAGGTTTAATGAAATTAAAATATTTTCATTTATCGGGATGGCGGAACTGTATACGTGTGTTAAATTAATGTCACCACCGGTAGCGGCACGCTGTATAGCGATCACGTCTGCAGAGTATCACTAGCTAATTTAATTTGACCCTTATTTTATCTTAAAACAAGAAATTTCACGCGGACGAAGTCACGGGCAAAAGCTAGTAACAAATAAAGTTCAACTCAACTGTCCTCATAAATTAATGGGCACAGATGTCGACGATGCCAGTTCGGGGAATATCGCCGCAAACGTTCAGAGCAAAGTAAAAAGTGAACTCCGTGCAGTTTTTATTGCTCCCCATTAGTTCAGGTAAAACGTCGAGCAATAAATATCTTGGCGCAAGAAAAGTGTTGAGATTCCCGATGTTAAGGGTCGGATAATCGCCGTTGACCTTGGCTATACAAATGCGCGTCGCGCTCACGCTGATGCCGTTCGATTTCATAGGGAATATTTATTTTTCAAACACAGATAGAATTATAGATAGTAAAATAGTCTATAAAACACAAGAAAATATCTTAAGTAGTTTGAAAATATTATAGTTTTTTTATACTTGGGTAGACGTTACTTCCTGAATTTGTTTTATAAAGTATTTTACTACAATCCTTAAAATATTCTCCTAAAGAATTGATGTGTATGTGTTTTAGTTTAACATACATTTTTTTTTGTATTACTTACTTGCATTATTTGAAGGCGTAATAACAGATTTAAAAGTCACTAAAATCATATATCCGCGCCTTAATGCACGGTTTTATCTGCAATATAACGCGGCGTAATTATTGAATGCGCCAAAAATATTGTAAAGTAAGGCAAAATAATTGTTAACCGAATTTACTAACAACTTAAAGTGTCTGTATATTCAACAAAACAGAACTGTCATTCTTTGTCAGTTGTATGAAATGGCTATAACACGGCAAAATGACGTAAGGTATCACTGTGCTTAGAAATTAATTTCCAAGGCTAAACAGTGAATGGGCTTTATTCATGCGTTCTAAATATAAAACCAATGTTTTTGAAAGGGATGAAAAAAAGCTTTGTATTCAAAGGTTTTTCATAAGTGGATGTGTTTTCATTCATTTTGTGTATTGTGTGCAGGCTGAAATTAGATACCCACTCAGTATACGGAAATAAATGACTATCAAAGAAGCAAAGGAATATTTGTTCCTTGTTTCTACTCATTACGTTGTCAATGTAGATGGAATACTAGTACCTATAGATTGTTACATCGACCGCAAAGTGAGTTATTAATGCACGAGTGATATGCTAAATTAACACGAGTGCACTAATAACTCACTTTAGCAAGGTCTGTAATCTACTTTTCTTTCAACTACCAATTTACCTACCGTGATAAAATATACCTACACAAAATAAAAAAAAGTTAATGACTACAAAGTTTAATTAAATAAGTTTTAAAACATTTAAAACTTACAATAATTATTAAATGTGCGATTATTAAAAGTGAAATTTGCACTTTTACTTAGAACATTAAAAAAATAAAAAACAGTGAATTAATGAAAAACTGTGCAACCATGAGATTTCATACAACATTTCTGCACTGTTTTGGTTCTTAGCAAAAAATACGTCCTTTGTGATCGGTTTTGTAGTGATTAATACGTAACATTACTACGCAGTTGAAAGAAACAGTTATTTTTGAAAGAAGAACGTGGTAAACCGTCCAATTAAATTGCTTGTGACATCCGGTATGTAGACGCAAGAATAACAGTTGCCTGTTTAACGTTGCAACTGAAAGTCATTTGTTTGTGTGTTTTTTCCTGTAATTTATAAATATAAAACTATTAATTTTAAAATATAAAATATTCTTATTTGAGACCCTCACAACAAGCCCTTTGATTGGTATGTCATACGGTACAGTTTGAAAAACTTTTATTTTTTATTTTATAATTAACTTTACCTCCCAAAAGTAACCCTCACATTAAAAAATAATTTATTTACGTTACACGTCCGTGTTTGGGTAACAGAAATTCATATAAATTTCGTTCAAATTTCAATTTAATTGGTCTAGTAAGTTCAGAGCAACTCGGCTGTGACAGACGGACAGACAGACAGGCACACGAGTGATCCTATAAGCGGCAGCATGAGGGCATTCGCGCAGAGGTTCGATTGCCAGTACCTGAACCATTGCTGTATCGTTCACATACTGAGCAATCGAAGTCTGTAATTGTCTGTGGTATTTATAATTATGTTTATTTATTATTTTTATTTTGTATTTTTTTGTGCATATTATGATTCTTTTGTTGGTCGAAATAAACGTTTTTTATTTTATTTTATAAGGGTACCGTTTTTTCCTTTTGAGGTACGGCACCCTAAAAATTAAAAAAAAAATTGTTTTCGTAAAACCTTTGCTTGAATTTTACACACAATAGCCTCTATTACATGAGATTGTTATTCCACACGCAGCATCATCCAATAAATGATCAATATTTACATTTGGCTGGTTTTTACATCCAATTTATGGTAGCCAATCACCTGTCCCTACCCGTGTTACATCAAATCCCCCTTATTTCCTCTGGGATTACACCATTGTTTACCATTCGAGCCAATATTTGTACAAAGTGACAGACTAAGTTAGTATCACACGAGATTATTGGACCTCTGCAGCATGTGTGGGTGATTTTCAAGTATAGATTGTAGGCTGCGGCATTAATTAATTTGGTGTGTGTAGCTAAGTAATTAATTATAATATAACACCTACACAATGTTGGTACACTGAGTAGAAGTTATGTGCCGGTACTATACTGGGTTATTTTTAAAACATCAATAACCTCTTAAGGGGTCAATGTACTCATCATTATGAACAACTTTTACTATGGGACCAAAACTGAAAGCGCGAAAAAAAACCAGCAGTTCTCTACATTTATGTTCGAATAATTCGTTAAAATGTAGGGAACAGTTTTTTTTTTGTTCGCGATTTCAGGTTTGGTCCCATAGTAAAAGTTGTTCAAAATGATGAGTACAATGACCCCTTAAGAGGTTATTGACGTTTTAAAAATAACCCAGTATAGTACCGACACATAACTCATATCATGAGTATGTTATCATTATGAGGTTCATGATTATCAACACGTTAACGTTCAGACTGCTTAATATCAGCAACTATAATTATATTCTTTCATACAACATCACAAAACGGTGAAGGAAAACATCGTGAGGAAACCGGCATATCCTAGAACCAAAACTTCGAAGACATGTGACATCCACCAATCCGCACTGGGCCCGCGTGGGCGATTACAGCCCACTCCCTCTCACAGAGAGTAGGCCTGTGTCCCAGCAATAGGAACAATAGACTGATTAAGATAATTATATTCTATCATAAAAGAAATTATTGGTAACATCAGGTGGTTATTTTTTTGGAAACGACATGGGCACAGGAGTCGTATTCCTTAAGATCAGGGACCATTTTGGTTACCCATTGAAAGGGTTTTCGATAGGGTTTTTCTAAGCGGTTAAACGAAAACCCATACGATAAGACTAACCCTTATGAACGACTTAAATTCAATTTTGGTAACCCATTGAAAGGTTTTACGATAAAAACCCATACGGCAGCGGTGACCCTTTTGAACGGCTTAATTTAAGCCATTCAAAATTACCCACACCGTATGGGTTTTTGAGTAACTGCTTAGAAAAACCCTATCGAAAACTCATTCCATTGAAAGGGTTTTCGATAATATTTTTCTAAAATGGTAACCAAAATGGTCCCTGGGTAGAATAGAGATAGAACTGGTCATGCTACGTGTGCGTGGCGGATATCGAAATAACATAATATTATGATTTTTCATGTTACTGATGGGTTTCAAGTAGGTATAGAACCCACTGATTGGGTTATCATGTAACCCTTACAATGGATTTCTAGTATAAAACCCATTGAATGGGTTATCATGTAACCCTTTCAATGGGTTTCTAGTATTACCCTTTCAATGGGTTACATCATGATAAAGGTAACCCATTGAATGGGTTACCCCTTCGAAAGGCTTAACTCATAACCGGGGTTGTACGGTCCCTGCTTAATATCATAATAATATTATTAAACAACCATTTAATTTGTGTATTTTAAATAAAACATTATTCAGGCAGGGCCCATAGGCTTTCCATAGATAGATAACCAGTTCTCTTTAGCCTCCCAAGCCCATAATTCCAATATCTTTTATTCCATATCCTGCAATAGCCCTACACCAACCAGGGGTTGTTCTTGGGTGCACTTGAATAGTGCAAACAGGTATAATCGTCGATTAGTGCCTTATTTCATTTAAAACGCCTATATCTGCGAGTTGGCTTAGGCGCCTCGTACGCTTTCCAAAGGTCCGGGACCCCAGGGTCCCGAGAAACGTCAAGAGACATTATTAAACTAAATCAGACCTAAGAATCTTTCTTCTTTTTTTTAAAAACGTTGCCCCACACTAGGAATTTCTCCTGTATTGTGGGTGCGTTTACAAACATTTAAACTCACATACACAAACAGCCAGACCCGGAACAACTACTTGTAGGTCATACTAATATTTGTTCCGTGCGGGAATCGAACCCGCGACACGCAAAGCAGCAGTCAAACGCTTAACCACTGCGCTAACCGTGCCGTATCGTAGAATCTTAATTAGAATTGTAAATCAGCTGTTAACTGGCCCCAATATCTATTCACTTCTATCGAAATCTCTGAAGTCCTTACGATCATCATTTAGCCGATGACATCGGGACATCGACCATTTTTTACGGTTATAACCTCAGTGTAATTAAATAATAATTCAAAGGCAAAAACATAATTTGAACCAGTAAACAAAATCTCGTCAACCTCGCCTGGATTAATAAAACAACTGACGACTAAAATTAATATCGACAATTTATATAATTTATTCGCGAATGAAGGAACAAATTCAATCTGGACGCCTCTCCGTTCGAAGGAAATGCAAGTTTATGGAAAGTACTTATAAGTGGTAATAACTACAAGACTGTAGAGATAGCAAAGAAATTTTTTGTTTAATTATTTAGCAAAACTTGAGGGTACGGTTTACGGTATCAGACACTTTATTTCACTCAAAAAGAATATAACAATTATTCACTCCTAGGAAAAACATAATAATTATTAAGATTAGTGACGGTATCGCTGGATGAAAAGCTAAAATTAAGTTAAAAAAACCGGCCGGAAATTTTGGTAACCCGTTGAAAGGGTTTTGGATAAAAACCCATAAGATGTGAGTAACCCTTTTGAACGACTTAATTTAAGCCATTCAAAATTACCCACACCGTATGGGTTTTTGAATAAGTGCTTAGAAAAATCCTATCGAAAACCCTTTCCATTGAAAGAGTTTTCGATAGGGTTTTTCTTAAATGATAACCAAAATGGTCCCTGGGTAGAATAGAAATAGAATTGGTCCTGCTACGCGTGCTGGGCGGATATCGAAATAACATAATATTATGATTTTTTATGTTACTGGGTTTCAAGTAGGTATAGAACCCATTGAAATGGGTTATCAGGTAACCCTTTCACTGGGTTTCAAGTATAAAACCCATTCAATGGGTTATCATGTAACCCTTTCAATGGGTTTCTAGTATAAAACCCTTTCAATGTGTTACACCGTGATAAAGGTAACCTATTGAATGGGTTACCCCTTCGAAAGGCTTAACCCTTAACCGGGGTTGTACGGTCCCTGATTCTAGGTCAACGGGAAGTACCCTATAGGTTTTGATTTGTTTGCGAGTAGCATAATATGTCACATAAATCACCATGTTTTTTTATTCCGTTGACTTGGAAGTTTGGTTTTCTTAGAGATTCAAGGGACCATAGACTTACGTATTCGATATTAATTTGAACTTGATCCCTTCACGCGTTCCTGAGAAAAAGGGTCTTGACAGACTGACAGACAGATGGACAACGAAGTGATCCTATAAGGGTTCCGATTTTTCCTCTTGAGGCACGGAACCCTAAAAAGAAACAATTGCTATAAACTTACAATCACATTATTCAAAACTTGGTGCTTTAATAGCCTTTTAAAAGTTGAAAGAGATTTCGCTCTTTAATTACTTTAGATAATTATTGATTTAAGAGTTGAGTAAAGGTTATTCACCCTTTAGTTTCACAAACATGCTGTGAATGTGTATGTAATCGCAGGGAGCTCTCGGTACCGTCCGAGACAATAGTGAAGTCGGAAGTGTGTGTGTGTGCGTGTGTTTTATTTACTGACGCTACTAGTCATCACGCACATATTCACAGCGTGTTTGTATCCTAAACAAACTCAGATATTATAACCCAAAGTCCACCCACCAAGCACAATCACTCTCTCACACACACACACTCACTAACATAATACCACACACTCACACATAAACACAACAAAAACACACACACACGCGCGCAAACAAACTACTCAAGAGCATGCATGCACTAAATTCCTTTAATTTATCATTTTAATTTTACGTTATTATATTTTATTACATCTATTGTTAACGTTCCAAAAACACGGGAAGACACTGACTCCTGTAACACAGGTACCACCTAGCTCAGGAGTCAGGGCTTCAAATTAAAATGTAACTCCTTACTTAATGTCAATAAAACATTTTTATTTATATTATTATTTTATTTATCCTTTATTTACCACAAGTAAAGAGCGTCGGTTCGTGAGAAAAAAAAAACTGTACTAACATTTTCACCACGGAACGAGTTTTCTTGTTCCGGTTCATCAAGTCGATTGACCAACTCAAGATTATGCGAAAGATGAAAAGAATGTAAAGAAACTTATATTATAAAAAAGATTCTATAAATTCTTCGACCCTAGTATTAAGAAGGAAGAGAAGTTGTTTTTAAAAAATTTGCAGGATTAGACATTGTAATACAGGATATTGGAGGAAAAAAAATAAGAACTAGAAACTGTTAATCAGTTCAATCAATCTGCCCAACCCTTTCTCAACTATGTTGCAGTCGCCTTCCAGTCCCATCGGATGCAGTTGAATACCATTGATAATTTCCCACCCAAAACAAAAAAAAAAGAAGAGATATGATCCTGTACTATACATTAGTTCTTATTAGAAGTGTAAAAGTCACCCAAAAGGCAATGGAGAAGGCTATGCAGGAGAACCAAGGTAACCGACAAAGCCCGAAGAATTGCCAAACGTTAGTGGCAGTGGGCAGGGCACATTGCTCTCAGAACCGATGGCCGATGGGGCCGAAAGGTTCTGGAGTGGCGACTGCGCACCGGAAGACATAGCGTTGGAAGGCCAACGATGACCTTGTGAAGGACGTAGGAATCCACTGGATGTGGGATACACAGAACCAGTCGAAGTGGCGGTGCTTGAGGGAGCATTGGACGCCTTTCGGCTGAAATGAGTTTTTATCTTCATCGCTTATAAAATTACGAAGGCAAAAGATGTCAAAGGATAAAGCTGGGTACTTTTAATTTTCGTTTGATTTCCTGTATATACTGTTCGTTACTGTTTTTGGTAAATCTCAAGACTTTCCTAAGTTCTTGGTCTTTGACTAAGTTTTTATTGTTCGAAAAGGTTCCCGAGATAAGTTCGAAAATAGTCGCCCACGTCTTTCTAACTTCGCTATTGACCTAAAAACGCGCGCGCGTAAATTATATTTAATTTCGTAATTAACGCTTTCTTTCACCAGTCGTAATATTATGTTTGATATAGTAGATACTGTCTTTCAGTTAACGACTGCCTCTAACTTCAATGATACGGAAATTACGAGTACAGATACAACATAATTCCCAAGTAATCTTCACATTATTTTATAACCACATTATAATATTAAATCACGTCTGTATTCCTAGAAAGGTTAACTATGACTAAGCAGAGTCATCTTACCTACCTATTGTACGTCCATATTTCACGAGCAAGTGGGTCTGCTTAGCATAGGTCCCTGGGTTTGATCCCGAGTTCGGGTATACTTTTATTTGGTTTTTACAACAGGACTTTCTCAGTACCCCGGAATTTAGATTTGTGTTTTGCGGTTATAGCAACAAACAACATAACATTATTAATCTTATTATTTTAATTCCTTTATCATTCGCAAAATCGCAACCCAGGTTAGTTGCGATTTTGCGAAAGATAAAGGAATTCAAGTAATCAAGTCCAAAAGTTTTGGCAACAGAAAAATAATCCCAACTACTTTACAGAGAGTCTGTTCTGCGTACAGTACTGGTAACAATCGATTTCCGGCGCAGTTATTGGCGTCGAGATGCGCCGCGTTCTCGTTTGATTCCCTAACGTTATTTATTTCCGCGACTGTTATATTCGTTGTAGATAGAGTAGGTACATGAGGTTATAGTAAAAGTGACTTGAATGTTTTGAAGATGCGCAAGTCCTTTGCTCAGCGTGGGCCATATGGTTGGATCTTTTGGATTCATCATCATTTCATCCGAAGGAGACACTGCTGGAAATAGGCCTCCCCCCAGCATCACCACTTCTTTTGGATGATGGCGCTTTTATTTTGGTAATGACAGATGCTTTTTGCATGATCCTCATGCTATTTTATTGATAAACGCAACATAATCAAGGTATCAATCTGCGGCCATTTATACAACATGTTTCGGAATTACCACACGACCGTACACCCCAATTAGAATATTAGGTTACAATCTTATTACATACACTGAATATTTACTATTATTTACGAGTGTAAAACATATTTTTATCAAATTAGTTGTACTGATTTTGGGAGAAACTTGTGGTCAAATTACAAATCTGTGCACGTACACAGTTGTACACGTATATGGGTCTAGCGTAGTAGGTACTTCGTCCATTTTGTTTTGTTTTGACTGAACAGTGGAAGTATGACTGTAAATAACGTTGTTTTAGTTATTTATGGAATAAAATATACTTTATACCTGCCTACCTTTTGAAAAATACAGAAATCCATTTAGTAAACGATTCTGAACAAACTGCTTACTTAATGTGCACTATTAATACCTCAAGAAATCTATTCGGTTAAGAAGCAAAGTATGCACATAGTGATCTTAATGATTTGGGATTAGAAATCACGGTGTGAATGTCATTTGATGAAATGACATTCACACCATGAATGTACATGATGGCGAAGAGTAGGCGAAAGGATTGTTAAAAGACCAATTTCAAGATGATGTTGTTGCAAAACAGCGTCAAATGGCTTAAAATAATCCAACCAAGACCAAAAAGTACTGCTGAAAATAAGCTGTCTTAAAAGTACTAAACTAAACTTTCATACAATCTAGATTCGTTCACGCTTGATGATTTAGTTCATATAATAAAAATCGTATATCAAAAGCTGGTGACACAAGCTATATACAGTGTCATCATATAACATCGTTCGTGAACTGTTCGCGCAAATTGGATACATCCATTTATTGACTGTCATGTTTTCATGTTGATGATTGACGTCATGTTATGGGTTCTGTTTTTCTGGGGTACGCAAAATGGATGGTTTTTGAATCTGCTTGATGAGATTGTTAGCATGTTTCATGTATCATTAAAGCATATGACGATGATGGCCTTAAAGTAAAATTAAAACAGATAAATAAAAGTCGTTTATTTGGAATAAAAAACAAATACAATCAAAGAAAACTATGTTAAAAATTATATCTACAAAACTTAAAACTGTGGCGCAGTTACCAACGTAGTGATAGAGTAGGTTATTCCAGACTAAATATTAGCAATAAATAAGAAATTTTAAACCATCACAACTACAATCAGCAACTACTTAGTCGTATTTTAGAGGTATGTAGTAGCAGTGCAAAGCAACCGACATAACCCGAAGAATTGCCAAACTTAAGTGGCAGTGGGCCGGGCACATTGCTCGTAGAACAGACCAATGTGGGCCGATGGGGCCGATAGGTTCTGGAGTGGCGACCGCGTACCGGAAGACATAGCGTTGGAAGGCCTCCCGTAAGGTAGACCGATGCTCTTATAAAGGCTACAGGAATCCGTTTGATGCGGGAAGCACAGAACCGGTCAAAATGGCGGTGCTTGGGGAGGTTTATGTTTAACAGTGGACGTCTATCACCTGAAATGATGATAGTGATGATGGTAAGTCGAGTTAGTAGTGCCTCTGATAATTATTTAGGTATTTGGTAGATTTATATCAGATCGTGTTTTGATTAGCAGATAGTCATTATTTTCGCATAAGCAAGTTCGTCGAAGATTAGGTACCCATATTTATGAATTCAGTAGCTGTATGACTAATTGATGAGCCTCACACAGACCAGGGTATTATGGTACTAAAGGGAAGAGGCCTACACTCAGCAGTCATTGCAACAAGGCTGCCAATAAATGATAAACGATTTATTTCTGTAAGAAGGTTTGTACAAACACTTTTACACGTCAATCATAAGTATTTTAAAACCTAGATGAGGTCGGCGATTCCTATCTGACTACTCTGAGAAGAAATGCCGAAACAAACTCAGAGGTCACAGTCTCTTTTAAAGTCCAGACATAATCTTGGTCAGATCATGTGAAGACCATGTAGATTGGTGCCTGAAATGATCTTTTGATGAAATAACCACACAGATTGAGGGGATCTGTCCAGTCAGTACACGCATTTGTCAGTAGTCGTGCAGCTCAACTCAGAACTTAAGAAGCTCAACGTTTTAACGAACAATACCAAAGAAAGGGCATTTGGGTAGGCCGCATAAATTACTCAACCTGCCAGACCATGATAAAAACTAACTAAAAAAAAAAAACAAAAAATAACAATGACCTACATAGTCTTCACATTTACAATAATTAAAACAATATAATACTTTATAAAGTAAATATTCATGTCATTGTATATATAAAATTCATCAATGTACCATTAGAACTAACTTAGAAAAAGAAAAATTTATGTCCCACATTTTATGATCCACATAGTTCTCACACATATGTCCAGTAAAGCAAAAAAAAAAATGTCAATATCAATTCCAAAACACATAATTTGTTACTTGAGGGTAACAAACTATGGAGTAGCTTAATTAATCCCAAGCTATTTTGTCATCCAAGTGATATTTAACTTCATAGAAACCTTTTTGACAGGAGTTTTTAATTTATTGAGGGTCAGTTCTTTAACATGGCTTGGGAGTTTGTTGTTAAAACGTATACTTTGGCACTTAAATTAATTACAAATTTTTGGAGCCTAGTATTGGGCACAATAAGTAAGTCTGTGTTTCTAGTATTAATGTAATGAATGTCGCATGTGTAATGGTGATGAAAACAGTGATGACAATGCTCCTCGTGCTCATAAGACGATAAATAATACAATTTGGAATACCCTAATACACAGAAATACAAACATAGATGTACTAATAAAGATATTATACGAAATTGAAAACACTTAAAGAATATAGGAACCCGGAAAAGCGCTAGTGTAATGAATCTGTTAGATATTGGATTTTTCTGAGCGGGATGTTCTACGTATTTCTTATTCTTATAGCCGCAGAACACTTTGATAAGTTATTTTTTATTTTGTTTTATTGTGCAAATAGAAAATATTTGAATGCTGGTAGTCTGAAAAGTTTGCGTATGAAACATATTGTAGTTTTAGACAGTACGAGTAGCCCGAAAATAGAAGTGCTGAAAAATTCAATAAATGAGAAACCGATGAGAATATTATATATAAAGAAAATCCCAAAGATGAAAACCTAATTAGAAATGCATCCTAGTGATAGAAACATAATTATCTTCACTACTGAAAGAATAAAAGCAGCAAGGAATATGAACATGCTAGATCTAGAACGCAGCCAGAAACGCCAAAAACTTTCTGACTACTCACTTCAAATAAGGAAGTGAAACAATAGCTTCTCCGTCTCACACACCAAACTTTAAGGCCTCCATCATAGTGAACGCACGGTAACAAGGGCGACAGCGGGCGCGGCCATCTAGCACGCTTACAGCTGTTTTACCCCTGACATCAGCAACCCAACATTTTGGCAGTCTTGTCAGTGACAACCCAACAGCAACCTTAATGTAACAAGAATACAGTGGAGTTTCTTGCCGGCTCTTCTCCATAGGAAACGACCAATTGGAACCGTGCACCTAGCTTCTGACGTTTCATAAGTGCCCATATAGGTTTATGTGAAATTAAATATTTTGATTTTGAAAGATCACTGTGATGCATAATCAGAGGTAACATTATTTTGAAAGGACTGTATGTGGCCATCGGGCTGGGCACGCCACAATTGTGGCGATAATTTCCCTCTTTGAGGAGTGGCTAGAGAGACGCCACGGCGTCCTCACCTTCCGCCTGACGCAGGTCCTCACCGGACACGGTTGTAATAACTGTGTGGATCGACAGGACACGGTGGAACATACGGTGGAGGTCTGCCCAACTTGGGCGGAGCACCACCGTGTCCTCGCGGAGGCGATTGGCAGCAGCGATCTCTTGCATCCAGCCCTGCTTCAGGCCATGGTTCGGAACAAGAGCCTCCTTCTGGTCTGCGAAGCAGTAATGCTCGCGAAGGAGGAGGCGGAACGCCTGAGAGAGAGGCAAAATTCACGTCCTCATGCCCTTAGTCACCGCAGGAGAAGCGGGAGTCGCAGGCCGATTCCCGGCCACCGAAGGCGCGGGTTCGCGGACGGTGAGCGATGGGTTGCTTGTCGTCCGATACGGACCAGGCCCGGGTCGACGGCGCATTGTGTTCCACCCGCGCCTCAAAGAGATGTCAGCACCAACTGACGGGGTCCGGTAGGGCCAATGCCTGCCAGGGTTGCGAGTTTGTCCGAAAGGGATATCGTGGCCCTGGCACACAGGTATCTGAAGGAACACGGGTAGGTTATAGTCTGTCACGCCAGCTCCACCCAGAGTGGGAACAGTTATTTGATAATATCCCGTCCAAAAAAAAAAAAGGTGGCCAGCGGGTGCACTGACGGGTGCGATTAATTGACCAGACCGGCCATAGTGCATCGCGCTTTGTTGTAGCGGATATACGAGTACACGCTAGATAATTATGTTTCCACACGGTAAAACAATATAATCTGTAGTCCTTTCAAAGTAATTACCCCTGTTTTTGTATCTCTGTCAAAATCAGAGTAATGTTTATTCTCATTACTATAAGTAAAGTTTCTGGTGGAATGATGTTTGGGTTGCTGTCAGAGGTAAAATAACTGTAAAAGGGCTTACTTCCTACTTACGAATACTTGCTCAGTTTCGTCGCGCTAGGCGCCTACTATAGTCAATTCACTATGGACGCAAACGGCGGAGTCAATCTATATCTAGATTATATCTATTAATACTTATCTATACAAGTAAATAAAGTGTCTGTTTGTAATGTCAAAATAACGTCTTAATGCATATGAAAGTATATACGGTACTTATAGACATTTTTGTCTGTCTATTTGTTCCGGGTAATCTCCTGAAAATAAAGTCACTTTTCTATGAACTTCTTAATTATACAATGAAAATCCATTGTATAATTAAGAATGCGGATATATTTGGAGGAAGGATTATTTGTATAAACAATATTCACATCACAGGAAAGATATCTCAATGTTTTGTCAAATCTTAAAAGCCGGGTGAAGCAGGGGATGGTCACTAGTGTTTATTTGTTTAGGATCTCCAACAAAGGATTGTGTGTTTAATATTTCGCGCCCGCTTTAAGACCCGCGGAAGTTTCTCACCCTAGACGCGGAGTAACTTATATCTTAGAACTCATAGTTTGAAAACGTATTCAGGAATATCAAGAGGAAACTTATCTTTGAGAAGCAAATTGAATGATAACATCATATATGGAAAGTTAGCTTGAAAAGTTAGAGCAATATTCTGCACTACTGACCTAGCTTTAGAAAATTTTAAAGTCTGTATAGAACAAATTGACACCATGCCCGAATTCCCCCAAGGGTTAGATAGAGTGTGAATCACAGTATCCGGTCATAAATATATGACAAATCGAGTTTTCAAGCCATAATAGACTATAAAAAAATTGGAGCAGCTCAGTCCCAATCCTATTGAGGACAAAAAGGCTTGAGATTGAGTTGCTCCAATTTTTTTACATACTGAAGTGATTGTTTTTTGCTAACTTTTATTATTTTATATACAGTGACATTTGATGATTATTTTATACACAATGACATGAACATTTACTTGTAAAGTATTAGATATATTAGTTTAATTATTGTGAATGTGAAGACTATGTGGGTTATTGCTTTTTTTTTGCCTTTTTCTTTTATTCTCAGTTTTAATCATGGTTTGGCAGTTTGAGTCATTTATGAGGCCTACCCAAATGTTCTTTCTTAGGTATTGATCGTTGCATCGTTGAGCTCCTAAAGTTCTGAGTAGAGCTGCATGATTCCTGACAAATGCATGCACTGACTGGTCAGGTCCACTCAATCTGTGTGGTTCTTTCCTCAAAAGACACCGATGGTTTCAGTATGGTTTCACCAAAGGACGTTGTACGACCAACGCCGGTGTAATCTTATTAAGACACATTTTTAACGCGTGGGAAGAGGCCCAAGATGCCATAGGAATCTTTTGTGACCTTTCCAAGGCATTTGATTGCGTCGATCACGAAACCTTGCTATTGAAACTTGAGCATTACGGACTTGGTAAACTTGCGCTTAGTTTAGTAAAATCTTATTTAAACGATAGACAACAGCTAGTTCAAATAAATGGTATCAATTCACTCGGTTTAAAAGTAAAAATGGGTGTTCCTTAAGGCTCGATATTGGGTCCTTTCCTCTTTTTAGTGTATATTAATGATATACTCCATTTATTAAATAATCAACCACAAATGGTGTTATTTGCTGACGATACTTCTTTGATTTTTAAGGTAGATAGACGTGCTACAAATTTTGACGACGTAAATAACGCCTTACTGCAGGTCCAAAATTGGTTCGACGATACAATTTTCTTTACCAAATGTAAAAAGTAGTGATTATGAGATAGTATTGAATCAAGAGAAACTAGAATTCGTCGATAAAACTGTTTTCCTGGGGATCACGCTCGACTCTAGGCTTCAATGGGGTCCTCATTTAACATCTCTTGCAGGATGGCTAAGTTCAGCAGCATATGCTGCCAGAAAAATCCGTCAATTTACTGATGTAGATACCGCGAGGCTAGTCTATTTTAGTTACTTTCATAGTATCATGTCTTACGGTATTTTACTTTGGGGACAGGCTGCAGACATCGAGTCTATTTTTATTCTGCAGAAAAGAGCCATCAGAGCCATATATAATCTCCGCAGGCGCGATTCTCTTAGGGAACTGTTTAAGGATATTAACATCATGACGGTGCCTTGTCAATATATCTATGAAAGCATCATGTACGTAAGAAAAAATTTACATCTTTTTAGTAAAAGAGGCGAAAGACATAATTATAGTACTAGAAGTAGGGATCTATTAGCTCAACCAGGTTTCAGACTGGCAAAAGTAGACTCATCTTTCATGGGGTACTGTTTAAAATGTTATAATAAAATCCCTCCCGTCATACTTCAACTGAATGAGACGAAATTCAAATCTTGTATAAAACGCACACTATGCAAGCATATAATAGCACTAACTAACATATTATAGGTTGGGGGATTACATCGCTGATAGAAATGCTTGGCTCAATGCTGGTCCAGCTCCACAACCACAACTAATTTATTAACATTTGAAAATACTGTTGGAGCTGATGAAGATTGGAAGACTATCTTTTCATTGTATAAACTCGAATCTCCTTTGTATTATATAATTGCATATCACAGGTGTGAGTACTATGTACAATAGAGCTACCATTTACCGGGTAATTATGTCTTTCATTGACTTAAATGTACCCTGGCGGCTGAGAGTATGTCATGCTCTCTCAGATGTCTCGCTGATGGTGGCGTGTGTGTTGGATCATTTAGCTCCCTTCAAAATGGTTGAGCTGAATGGTGCTGATCCATGCGTCATGTTCGTGAACGGGCGCTGTCAGTTGGGACTGGTCATCTCTTAGCTGCCACGGCTTATTTTTAATTATTTTAGTTTTGAATTGTTATCTTTTTATCACGGACGCTTTTGACGTATTGCATCGTTCTCACATGTTTAACTTCAATATGAATGATGTAACCAATATTTTGTACCAATATTTTAATTTAAAAGAGTGTCCGTGGAGTTTCTTGCCCGTTCTTCTCCATAGGAACCTACTATTTGGAATGGGCAACTAGCTTCATATTTGTAACTGACCGACTTCTTGACAATTCAAAAGTGCCTGTCAATGGTTTAATTGAAATAAATGCTTTGAGTTTGAGTTTGAGTTTGATCTACATGGCCTTCACATGATCTGACCAAGATTATGTCTGGACTTTAAAAGAGACTGTGACCTCTGAGTTTGTTTCGGCCTTACTACTCAGATTAGTCAGTAAAACGCCGACCTCATCTAGTTTTTAAAATATTATTGACGGGTGTACAAACCTTCTTACAGAAATAAAAATAATTTATCATTTATCATGGAAATATGATCAGAGGATGTATGAGTCATTTTTATATCAATAACCAATGATTGTGTAATATCTACACATGATTCAAATTATCTATGATTATAGTTAAGGGATCCTATTTGACAGCAATCGTACGAATATAATATTATCCATCTAATCTTAAAAATGGTGCCAAAATGCAAACATTTCGACTGGAATATCGAAACAACAAAAATAAATAATAAACCTTTACGAGAAAAATTTGTATATTTTCCAAATTTCTAACCGTAATTATCTTCTTTTTTAATGCAATTTATAAAATTGCACTCGTAGCTACGGAAAACACGGCTAAAACCGTTATTCATCTTGATTAAGTATGACGTTTATACAGCGTGTTACGGAAAGGGTATATACATATCAAAGGCACGGATTCTTTTGGTGATAACAAACTTATAGCAACATTTTTTTAATAATACCTACATAATTATAAAGTTAAGAAACTTTTAACTAATAAAAATCAAATGTTTCCAATTCAATTCTACACATCACTAGACCAAGTCAGCTGATGAGCAGATCGGTACACGTTTTAATCTATTAATTTGATCCCGCCGCCAATCGTGCCGCCCGCGCCGCTGCGTGTCGGTGCGGCGCCGTGTCGCAGAGCTGTGGCATGTGTGTGTGTATACTAGGAGCTCAGACACAGACAATGGATAATGACCCTCGTAGTGCGGTGACACGTTTGTTATGATTTAAATTTAATAAACTATAGAAAATAAAAAATAAAAAAAAGTTTTTAAATTTATTCTTTTTGAGCTGAAATTTTGTACAGAGATTCTGAACCAGATGCACTCTTCGCCCTGTTTGTATGCATATACCCTTTCCTTAACACGCTGTATTAATATATTCAAAAGTGTTCTATGTAAAAACGAAGAACAGCATCATTTAACTATGATCATAGAATTTGACAGATATGAAATCATATTTGTATAATAAATATATGAAAGTGTAATCGGGGCCACAGGAAGAGTTCGGTCGACATCTAGGTCTTAATCGATTGCGTACTCGAGTAGACCGCTGCAAACACAATTTGTCGAATTGGTGATTACTGATCATGCCCCAGTTGCTGGAGTGTCCTAAGTGCCCATTCACCTGCACCTCGCATGACCTAACGAATGGCGCTGATGTCGATTTCACATTCACATTTATAATAGGTATGAGGGGCTCGTGGTTAAATATTAACAGCCGCACTGGTCTATAGAAGGTCACATGTAGACAAAATCAAACTGGTTGCTATTAGACAAAATCAAAGTGGTTGCAATATTTTTTTTTTTTTTATAACGTTGACCCAGAATTTCTCCTGTATCGTGGGTGAGTTTACAAACATTTAAACTCACATACACAAACAGCCAGACCCGGAACAACTACTTGTACGAGTAGGTCATACAAATAATTGTTCCATGCGGGAATCGAACCCGTAATTGTTTAATTTGTTATTTTTCTGACATTGGGTGGGAAATTATCAAATAACTTCTCCCGCTCTGGGCTAAGTGGGAGGGCGTGTCAGACTTTTACTGACTAAAACCCACTGGTGTTCCTTCCGTTGCCTGAGTGCCAGGGTCACGATATCCCTTTCAGACAAACTCGCAACCCTGGCAGGTATTGGCCCTAACGGACCCCGTCAGTTGGCACTGACATCTCTTTGAGGCGCGCGTGAAACGCAACGCGCCGTCGACCCGGGCCTGGTTCTTGTCAGACGGCGAGCTACCCATCGCTCACCGTCTGCACGCCCGCGCCTACGGTGTCCGGAAATCAGCTTGCGACTCCCGACGACCGGGGCGTTTCCTGCGGTGACTAAGGGCATGAGAGCGCGAACCCTGCCTCACCCTCACGCCTCCCATGCACTCTCGCTCCGAACCATGGCCTAAACCAGGGCCGGACGCGAGAGATCGCTGCCGCCGATCGCCTCCGTGAGGACACGGCGGTGCTCCGCCCAAGCTGGGCAGACCTCCACCGTATGATGCACCGTGTCCTCCGGACGATCCACATAGTGGTGACACCCGGGCGTTTCCTCCCGTTTTATCCTTAACAGGAACCTCCCGAAACAAATGTGTCCGGTGAGGACCTGCTTCAGGCGGAAGGTGAGGACGCAGTGGCGCCTCTCTAGCCACTCCTCTAAGAGGGGACTTATCGCCACAATTGTGGTGTGCCCAGCGCTGGGTTGCGACAATCGCACTCTCCATCACCATGAGATCCCGCCGGAGCTCCGTCCGCTGTGCCGTGATTTCTCGCGGCAGCGGAGTTTCACCCCGGCGTTTCGCCTCCTCGCGCCTCTCCCAGATGTGTGCGAGGACTTTTGCCTCCAGATCCCACGGCGGCCTCCAGATCCCTATTTGAAATAAATAATTTGACTTTGACTTTGGTCAACCTTCGCTTGCCACGGTCGATCGTTTTGTAGATGGGTGACCGTCCATACATACATATTGAGACCTCTCCGTGCCTCGCATAGCACCTTAAGCCGTTGGTCCCGGCTGTCATTCCTCGATATTTGACAGTCCTTTCTGAAGACCAGTATTATCAAGGGGTATCGTGTCACGCAGTTACTGGGTTATGGAGGTCAGATAGGCAGTCACTCCATGTAAAGTACTGGTATTCCGTTGGATCCGGTTTGACTGGAAGCCGACCCTAACATAGTTGGGAAAACTATAACTCAACCCAACTCAACTCAAAGCATTTATTTCAAATAAACCAAATACAGGCACTTTTGAATTGTCAAGGGGACGGTCAGTCATAAAGATGAAGCTAGTTGCCCATTCCAAAGCTTAGTAGGTACCTATGGAGAAGAACGGGCAAGAAACTCCACGGACACTCTTTTAAATTAACATATGGTTACAAAATATTGGTTACATCATTCGTGTTGAAATTAAACATGTGAGAACGATGCAAAACGTCAAAAGCGTCCGTAACTAAAAGATTAAAAAAAAAGAATTCAAAAATTAAGTTAAAATAAGCCAAGGCCGCTAAGAGATGACCAGTCCCTACTGATGGCGCCCGTTCACGAACATGACGATAGGCAGATTGATTGATTTTTTATTTATTATGGATTATGGAGGAAAAAACTATACCAATTTTTCCGACCCCTGGGTTGAACTACGCCACACAACGGACCACCAGACCAACAAGACATTCTATTTAGAATAACTTATTTTTCTCTGCTCTCTGAATTGTCTAGGAATTATGCAGAATGTTTTTTCTGATGCTCATTTATAGGAATTAATGAAAAGAATTGCGAAGAAAGAATAAAGTTGTTGTGAATGTTTTTCTTTACCTTCCGAGTAATTTCAAGCCAGGGTTACCTTATAACAGCAAAAGTTTTCTATATTTTAGGTTTCCTACACACTTGTTATGATTTTCCACATTATATTTGATTCGGCATTACAATTTGAACAACAAATCCGACCCAAAGCAAAACAACTAATAGACATTTACATAGTTATGATGTAAATAAGATCCTCGACTTCACTCAAACAGGCACTACCAGCCACCCTGCGAAGTTTGTCGCTCCACCTAGCCAGGGCCTGCACTCGCCACATACATAGCGATCGCTTTACGACCGAATTCAGTCGCAAAGTCCTAATGCCTAAGGCCCCTAGACAGTCAAAAATGCTTGATAAGCACGAAAAATTACAATCTCGTCAAGCAATTTTGGCTGTCTAGAGATCCCATTACGACTTTGCGACCGAATTCGCTCGGAAAGCGATCGCTATCTATGTCAAGACTGTAGGCCCAGATAGGTAAAGTCAGGGAAATTTATTGTTTATCAAATCGACTACCAACTTAAATCGACCTATTTTCAAATCACAACTACCTATCATTATTTAGACAGTTGCATGAAATGGCTGTAACACGGCAAATGGATGTACTGTGTCAATTTGATAAATAATTAATATCCCTCTGTTCCCCAATCCTATTAATAACAAAACGGTGAACTCTTTAACAGCGATCAAAAGAAATTAATATAAACGAATTACGACCAAAGTTTCTTTTGAAAGCCTCAAAATTAATTCTAACAAACGAAACAATGCCACGAACATTGATAAAACGATTTGATACTTTAAATCACGCAGGTTGAATAAATAATGGGTTAATTATTACGTGTTACAGTAATTTGCTTACATGTTCGTGGCTAATCTAACTTGGTCTGTCAGCAGCGCCGCCGCCGCCACTCGTAAAAGGGAGATGATCCTTCTTTACCCACTTTTAGAGTAGTTTTTGCAATATTTTAAGTTCAACAACATTCAAGTTCAACACGACCAAAATAAGAATAAGTATATTTTCTTAAGAAAATAAGCAGTTCCTTTGTACTCAAAATAAAAATTATAATTATGTCATAGTGATGACCCTGGATGCGAAATTGCGCTGGAAAGAGCATGTCAAAAAGAAAAGAGCAGAATTGGATATTCGGTACAAAAAAATGTATTGGCTACTGGGTAGACAGTCGCCATTGTCGATACCTAACAAATTGTTCATATATAAACAAATTTTAAAGCTTGTATGGACCTACGGTATTCAGCTGTGTGGCTGCACCAGTCAAAGCAACCGTCAAATCATACAACGTTTTCAAAACAAAGTACTAAGGGATATAGTCAACGCGCCCTGGTACATTAGAAACAGCGACCTCCACCGGGTCCTCAAGATGGATGTCATAAACATAGTTATACAAAAATATGCAGAAGCTCATGAACACTGACTTCATCATCACGTGAATGTCGAAGCGATCCAACTCCTTGACAACACTGATTTAATTCGAAGACTAAATAGGGTAAAACCCTTTCCGTCTTATTCCAAAACACGATCTAAATTTAGTACTAGGATAATTACTAGGTTTGCCACCATGACTAAATAAAACGTTATTATAAAATGAAGTTTATCACTAGTTCATGAACAAGCTATGGTACTAAAGTTAGTCCGCCGAGACCCCTAGTTTTAATATGGACTAACTTTGGTACTAATTTATTTGAGGTTAGCGTTTATTGTTATTGTGTGGCTTTTTATTTACAAATCGACTTGATGGATTTGGAAGATTTGGATAATTATGCTGGAGACGTCTCGGCGATCTTACAGACATCGTCATACGTAGTACGACGTAATATTTCCTATAATAATATGAACAGTCGCGTTAGGCAGTCGAAATAAGATGATTTGCATTGCTTACCTAATATTAATTAAAAATCCATGCTTTGGTCAGTGGGTCGTCTTAGGGTTTTACTAAGTTTATCTTCAACGGTTTAACCAGACACAACTCACGAACAAACCACATATTATCAACAGTACCTAATACTTAATATGTGTATATATGTGTGCATAAATAATTTATTAATTATGGACACAACATAAACATTCGTCTCAAATTACGAGTGCCGCGCCGTACATAAGTAATTCAGTCCACTTCACGCTAGAGGTGTTAAAAAATATGATAACTTGATTATAAAAAGTACGTCAAAAGTACAAGTTGTGCTTGTTCAATATATTGTAACCTAAACAAAGAACGATTTATGACATATTTTTGTATTGATTAATAATTATTTATGAATTTCAAGTGTGACTATAATATCAATATTTAGAGAAACGAAACGTTGCTTCAAATAGATGCAGAATGAACGAATGAAAGAATGCCATTTTTGTTTTTATCTGTGGAACCATGAACCTTCTTTGGTACTAACTGATCCTCGAAAAGTCTCCGTTTTGTAATAAGAACACGTTTTGAGCCTGATATTAACTTGAATACCGTAACAATCCTAGACCTTGTGGTCTTGGTATAAAACAGTACTTAAGCATTTTTTTGTAATAAGACGGTTTGAGTTAGTTTAGTGTAAGTGAACTTAAACTGTAGTGCAAGTGCTGACTTTTATAAAGAACACGTGAATCAAGTGTCTTCCCTTCTTCCCTTATAGTGAATAAGTCAGACGTTATTGGACGATTTCTTAAAACTTTTAAAACGTTGCCCCACACTAGGAATTTCTCCTGTATCGTGGGTGCATTTACAAACATTTAAACTCACATACACAAACAGCCAGACCCGGAACAACTACTTGTAGGTCATACAAATATTTGTTCCGTGCGGGAATCGAACCCGTGACACGCAGCGCAGCAGTCAATCGCTTAACCACTGCGCCATCCGTGCCGTTATATTTAAATTACTTATTAGCTAATAGCCTAGATTGTAATGTGAATAAATTATCACCAATTGTGATACTTTATAACGAAAAATAAAATATGTCGTATCTCTGTGTATTTTACGGTGTGTATGAATTAAAGCTAAAATATTTTAGTTTTCTTATAGTTTAACACAAGAGCAATTTTCAGACTTTACGCCAGGCTAGTAATTTATTAATTTCTACCATTTCCCGTAGATATATTAAAAGATTTTTCCATACAATTACGATACAAGAATTAATTAACATTAATTATAATTATATGATTTTTCAAGAGAGCAATTTCAAATCCAAATAGCACTACGCTCCATACAAGGATTTCCTGTGTCGACACGACAGAGTAACTCTCCTTTGTCTTACAAGTTTATAAGACAGTAGGTAGGTACATACATAACATTAATCCGATCCAGTCTGTCCCATGCTGTCCTCCCCCAGCGACGCTCTAATCCCAGATCCATGCCCCTAGTTTATAAGTCTATTCCCTGGCTGGAGGCCTTCATTGATTGAGGCACCCACAGAAAAGTCCAGTTCAGCAGAGGACAACCTCCTACGTTGACCTGCGAGATGAAAAAAACACAAAAAAAAACATGCGGGGCAGTCTTTGGGGACTGCCGATAGAAGTGAAAACAGTATAAATATAGCTCATGGAAAGCGTTTGGTGACGATGACGCGAGTTCCATGATTTTTGTTCACCCAAAAAGTGCTCAATGTGCCTAAAGAAGGTTTCACAGAAAAAAAAAAACATAACAACGAGGAAAAAATAATCGAAGGTTTCTCCAGATAAATAAACTCTTCTAAACATAATAATATTAAAAAACACTTTTTACAAAAAAATAATAACCGACTACCAAAAATAACACTACAAAGTGAAAAATAACTTTAATTTCGGAAGTCGGTGTCTTTGGATCTGTATTTGAGTTTTTGCCACCGACTTCCGAAATTAAAGTTATTTTTCACTTTGTAGTGTTATTTTTGGTAGTCGGTTATTATTTTTTTGTAAAAAGTGTTTTATTTTTCACTTTTTAGTGGGTCAGTTTTGAATTTATCTAAGTTACAATAGCCTAATGTTAACTGCTCATCACATTTTACGAAATATTGCTTTTCCCGATGCTGGAACGTGGATTGTTGAGGAGTTCTCCTGGGAAGAACCAGGAGAACTGCCACTCACCATATGCATAGTGACAAGCATAAATTGCTTAATTGGAACCCGTTAAATAGGTACTCATTATTATATTTCGGTGGCCATCTGTGGTCTCCATCATCAGTTCCACTTCACCAAATGGTGCTTTCCGTGAGTATACCCTTTCAAACAAAAAATGAATTTTCAAAATCGGTTCATAATTGACGGAGTAATCGCGTAACAAACATACAAAAACAAAAAAAACATACAGCCGAATTGAGAACCTCCTCCTTTTTGGAAGTCGGTTAAAAACTTGTATATTATATAATAAACGTGTGATGTGTATTGTATACGTGTGTAGTGAAATGTAAAGGAAATGAAATCGTTTATTCTGTAAATAGGATATTAGAATCACTTTTACACATCATTTATAAAATTTAAAAAATTATCTAGAGGTAGCCGAGATTCCCTATCTGACTACTCCTGAGAAGAAATGGCGAAACAAACTCAGAGGCCAAAGTCTCTTTTAAAGTCCAGACATAATCTTGGTCAGATCATGTGAGGACCATGTAGATCCGTGTCTGAAACGGTATTTTGAGGAAAGAACCACACAAAGCATTTGTCAGTAATCGTGCAGCTCAACTCAAGACTTAAGGAGCTCAGTTTGGGTATATGATGAATGAATGAGCTAAGGTGGCAAACTGTAACTCAACTTTTTTTTAATAAGTTATTTATGTCACTGTGGGCCAAGCTATACTGGTTAACACTAAACACGGTCGTACGAATTATGTTGGTTATGTTAAAGTGACATGTTAATTAGTGACACGCTATGGTGTGGAGTGAGACCGTGAACTAACAATGATAAGCCGTTTTTAACATTGCAGTATTTTCCTTTCTGTTTAAACAAAACAAAAACAGGCCATGTGCGTGTCGGACCACGTACTATGAACGGTTCCGTAGTTGGGACGAATTTATCCCAAGAATAAACTTAACATTGTAGTTGAAAAACACGTTCCCATACATTCCAATTGCTAATGTAAGTTTGTGCGGACAATATCGAGCGATGTACGATGTTATTTTAAGACCATAGATTTCTTATAGGTTTTCCTGTAATCTTTAAGTAAAAATCTATTTTCTGTATATTTAAAACGAAATACGCTTAGGTAGTAGTTTCGGAGTTAGGGAATGGTCAATTTTCATCAATTTTTAACCGACTTCACAAAAAGGAGGAGGTTCTCAAGTCGTCTGTATTTTTTTTTCTTTTTTTTTTTTTTTTTTTTCTTAAATAACTTTAAAAAAAAAAAAAAAAAAAATATCTAAAATCCTTACAACAAGCCCTTTCATTTGATATGTCACACGGTACAGTTAAAAAACTTTTTTTTTAATTTTCTCATTTACCTCCCAAAAGGCATATTCAAAATTCATTTATTTGCGTTACACGTCCGTATTCGTCACAGAAATTCATGTGTACCATATTTCAACTTAATCGGTCCAGTAAATTCGGAGCAAATCAGCTGTGACAGACAGACAGCCAGATACACGAGAAATCCCACACAATAGGTATAACGGACAGCCCTCTGTGCAGGGCTTGCATGGAGGCTGAAGAAACCGTTGCGCATGTGCTCTTTGACTGCACAGGCGTCACCCAGATCAGAACAGAAACCCTCGGGTCATCCAGATCTTTCACAGACGTCCTATGCAGACCAGGAGACCTAATCAGCTTCTGGAGGGAGGTGGGCTGGTTGGAATAAACCACTGACGGCCGCCATGGCCCACGCACAATGGTCCACATGAAGGACTAAGTGCGGAAACCAAACCCTCTAACATAGAACATTGATCCTATTAGGGTTCAGTTTTTTTTTCCTTTTGAGGAACAGAACCCTAAAATAGCAGACCGTTGCTGGAAACATAGTAAACTTTGGCCAGTAATTATAATAATAATGTTTTATTATTATTCTACAAGAACCGAAGGGTCGAAGGGTCGATTCTCGAAGTTAATAATAAGAGTACTCAATTTATCTATTGTAAAATGTGTTATGTGCATGAAGCAAATAAATAATTTAATTAGTATAAGTACTAATTATTATCATATTTTATTAACCACATATAGGAATATATGATAATAATTAGTACTTATAATAATTAAATAATCTTTAGTTCTCATAAGAACATGATACAGTTCACTTAAATGAGATGTTGTGATTAATGTTTAACATATTAATAATCGTCGTCTAATGACGAAGCATGCAGATGTAGAATAAGTAAAACAAATAACAACAATGTACGAGATCAACAGCAAACAAAGCAAAAGTGTAGGTAGTTACAAATAAAACAAGTTAATACAGCTGGCCAATTTGACACCAAGGGGTTCATAAGTACTGATTACTTTGTGAGGAACAAAAACAACGACTAAGAAGCGAACTACTGCCTTCTAGAATAAATTCTCTAAAAGATGGCAAAAACCGCATCAAAATCCATTCTGTAGTTTCATCATCATCATCATTACAGCCGAAAGACGTCCACTGCTGGACATAGGCCTCCCCCAAAGGGGAGATATATTATAGATTAGGTTATTACTATGCCCCTCACCCATATACAGTGTGTCTGTATACGGTGTGGCGAAAATTAAGGGTGTGGTACAGACCCTCAAACTGAATAACTTTCTCCCGGAGACCAACATCGTAATCGTGAAAATAAAAACTGTCGTTCCATACAAAACTTTAATACCTCCTCGATCAAATGTATGAGACGACTGATATTTTTTTCATGATTACGATGTTGGTCCCCGGAAGAAAATTGTTCAGTATGATGGGTGTACTACACCCATTATTTTCGCCACACCCGTACTGTATATAGCATTTAGTATCCCAATGCAGGGCGTTCCTCCCTTACTCCCAAGGGGTTTGAGACGGAGAGAACCACAGGCACAACGCTATTTATTATGCAAGTAAATTACTTGAATCTGTACGATTCGATTATTGGTAGCTACAAAATAGATAACCTAAAGATATAAAAATGTCTAGATAGACACTCAAAACTGTGAACTCATAGAAAAAAGCATTATGCGTCCAACTGTTAGCCGCAAAATGCACGCACACTAGAATAACACAATGACGTGACGCGAGTGTAACATGTAGCTGTCACGCACACTAGCATAACAAAGTTGGCCTGTTTGTTGTAGTTATTTTGCAGTGGGCACTCTACCTAGAATTCTAGACATATATATAATCAAAGAGACAACTGTATAAAATTTCACATTTAACAAGACACTGGACGAGCAATAGCTGAATGAATAAAAAATTAATTATACACGGTGTTAGGTTAAACGAGGGTCATAATTTAAAAGTTTTTTCGATTATTTATTTGGATTTATGTTATTAGCGCATTAATTGAACGAGTCATGACTAACATAGTTTTAAGATATTATTGTAATACTAACAAAATATGGACCAAAATTAGGTCTGAATTAAATGTATTTTATTTATTTTTATTTAAAGTTTAAAACTTATGAAAATTATCAACATTAACTATGGGACCATTTCTGAAACATGAAAAAAAAATCAACTGTTCCCTAAATCTCAAGTTATCCGAAAATAAAATGTAGTACTTAACAAATATTTTTTTCTGGATTTTAAGGATAGGTCTTTTGGTAAAAGTTGTTAATTTTCATGAGTAGGACATTTCCTCCTGTATTAAAAACATATCAAACCAAAATGTAGCAGAAAATTAAGTAGGTAATACAGTTCTTCTTATAAAAACCAGACGCAAGATCCGTGAGCCTGTGAAGTTGTAAGCTCGATAACTTAATAAAGATAAAAGCTTAAACTAGATCAGGCCCCCCCCAATCACTCACTCACTGACATCGGCGAAAAAATAGCATTTACCCCGTGGACACGAGCTACACGCTCAAGCGACACGCGACTTACGACAGCGAGTGCGGAAAAACAAACGAAAGAAGTTGTATACAGCGTGCCGTTTTAATGGCGACATTAATTTAATGCATATCTACGGTTTCGCGTTTTCTTTTTATGAACATTTTCTAATTTCATTAAACGTTATTATTTATTGAACTATTAACTATTTTCTAAAATAGCATTTTGGAGCAACCAGTACAGAAAGAACTGTAGCACAAAGGTAATTTGCCAGGGTCACGGATCATAACATCGCATCAATGAAATTAAAACAAATAATGTGCAAAGAGTAGGTGAATTGAAGGAAAGAGAGAACTTTATTATTTCGTTTGTTTAAAAATTGAATTTTTCAATGTACATTTTATTTTATTTTGATTACTGGCCACTAGCCCGGGTGTTAAATTAATGTCGCCATTTGCATTGTAACGGCACGTTGTGTAGAGCGTTTGTCACCGCGACGCGACGTGATTTGCGGAGCGACGCGATAGACGATAATTGCATAACACACTATCAGAAGCAAAATCAAAACGAACGCCGTTAGTAGGAACTAAAAAAGAAAGAAAAGAAAGAAAATTTGTTTATTCTGCACAAACAAAACGCACATTTTAACAAATATAAACATCATTAAAATACACACATACAAAGTAGCCAACTGAACTGAACTGGTAATTTCTTAGCTGCCACGGCTTATTTTAACTTATTTTAATGTTTTATTTTTTTGTTTTTATCTTTTTATTACGGACGCTTTTAACGTGCACGTCTTTCTACATTGTTCTCACATTTATAATTTCAACATGAATTATGTAACCAATACTGTCCGTGGAGTTTCTTGCCCGTTCTTCTTCATAGGAACCTACTACGCTTTGGAATGGGCAACTAGCTTCATCTTTATGACTGACCGTCCCCTTGACAATTCAAAAGTGCCTGTAATTGGTTTATTTGAAATAAATGCTCTGAATTTGAGTTTGAGTTTGAATGGGTTTTTGACAGTTCAACAAAATTCATTGCGTTATATAAGTTGTCGAGCAGACAAATTTTTCGAACATATGGAGCTATGGATTAGCAATATACTTCAAAATCATTCAGATTGTGATTGATCGTGTGTTGCGCAATTAGGGTACAAGTGACACGCGCGCATCGTCGCTTGACGCAAGTCGCGTCGCTCGAGGCCGTGAACGGGGCCTTACGGCGCCCAGGCCACGGGCCACGGACTTGTCCTTGGCCTCGCAAGTTGTAATCCGATTTTATGGTTACTCGTACCCATGAATATTCTGTTTTTTTATTATTATTATTTTCATAAACGTTGTTGGGTGGAGTATCATAAATGAACAGGGATATTTTGCTGTGTACGATAATAGTTTGGTGGATACGCAGTGGTAACCTACACCTTATATCCTATTTATGTACTTGTGTACCTATTTTATTTGAAACTAATTATGTTATATTTTGATATTTTATAATATTATTATTTTCTCTAAATCAGAGCACCCGCCATCTTATCTCTTCACCACTTCTTTGGTTGAACTTTTCGCCCTTATGCCCATAGTAATAAGGTTGAAAAGTGGTCTACCGGGAACTGTCGCGATGGTACATATGTGTGTGAGAAGTTTAAATAAATAAATAACCCGTGAAATTAAAATTTTCTTATTTTTTTTTTGCAATTTGCAGGTCAATGTCAAGTTGTATCTTGATCCATAAAAAATTTTTCCAAGAATTTTTGAATAAGAGAGATGTATTAATGATTCTAATGATTATAATTCTGTAAATATACTCACATATTTGTTATGATCGCGAATCAAATTTTGATCAAGACAACCTGACACTGACTTGAAAATTGCAAAAAACTTATGAATGAATGAATCAATGAAATGCACCGACCCCAGCGTGGTTGTACCAGACTCGATTGCTCGAATGAACCCAGGGATTCGCACTAGCCCCTGAAGCCTCGTGTTTCATGAGACTACAGAGACCATTGTATATCACAGAGTAGACCGGGGGGCGCGATAATGGTAGGGAAGACATGCCCTTGGGATAGGAAAGATTAGAGCCTACCGACTGTGCAGCCTTGAGCAAGCATTGGAATAGTGGAGAGACGGGTGATATTTATCTATGGGATATTTAAGAAGCTTCGCCGAGAAGAAAATAATTTCCGCGGGCTACCCACTGCGGATCCACCAAATGGTCCTTTTTAAATCCATTATTTTCGACGAGAAAAAAACTATCAAAACCACATACTAGAGTTGTAAAGTAACTGTACCTCCGCCTTCGCAAGGTCAACATTTCCGTAAGAAATCATACCTCCGTCTCCACAAGGTTTTAGCGGAGTTGTAACGGAGGTTTCTTCACGGTTGTCATTGACTCATCATCTACTTAACCCTTTCCAAACGATGTTGGGGTCGGCTTCCATCCCAACCAGATGTAGCTATAATTGTCACAAAATATTAGGCCCGTTTTGACGTTTAACTTGAATCGATTTATCGTGAGTATCGAGTACGTCAAAACGGGCCAATTATTTTGTGACGAATATAAATACCAGTATTTTACATGGAACGACTGCCTATCTGACCTCCACAATGCAGTTACTGGACACGTGGTAAGACTGGTTGTGGTTCTTGTGTTAAATGAGTAACCGTGGAGTTTCATGCCGGCCCTTCTCCATAGGAAACGACCAATTGGAACCGTGCACCTAGCTTCTGACGTTTCATAAGTGCCCATGTAGGCTTATGTGAAATAAAAATATTTTTGTTTTGATTTTTTGTTTTGTCATGCTTTCGGGCTTCTGACTATCCATAACGACTACCAAATATCTATGAATGATAGTCAGCACCAACGGCTTAACGTGTTCTTTAAGGCACGGAGGAGTCTCAATATAAAATGGATGGTATTCATTCCCATTCACTGAATCACCTCGACAAACGTTGCTTAACCGATTGAACCGAACAGCTGTTAGTCACAAACCTCATCATCATCATCATTTCAGCCGAAAGACGTCCACTGCTGGACATAGGCCTCCCCCAACATTTGAGGGATGTTGCCATAATCGCCACGCGGCGGGTTGGCGATCGCAGTATGGTGTTAAAAAGCATAGAAAACACTGCTGCCCTTTCTCTAGTAAGTCGCTTAATTGCCTTTTACGACACCCACGGGAAGAAATCGGATGGTGCTATTCTTTACGTCCGGCACCACACGGACCTCAAGACCGGTTAAATAGCAACCCTTAAAAAAAAAACTAAAAACATCTTTCACCATTTTCCGCACATTTATAAACAAAACAGTTTTTCTATGAAACGCCAAAAAAAATACCCTAAAAGCATTTTCCACGATTCCACATCGAACATAAACGCTTGGGCTTGGGTAAAAGAAAAATACTTCCTATTTATAGGTCAAGAGCGACGTCACGCAAGAGTCCGCTTTGAGTTCCGTAAAAAAAAAAAAAACCGGTAATTGCGAGGTAGGTACATCTCTATTTGCATGAAGTCTTTTTACGAATGAGTGAGCGTCTGTTGGTTTCAGGAAATATTTAATGTTTATTTGTTAAATCAGGCGGAAAATTAAATGGAACATTTATTTTTAAGTGATGTCGATCTCTATTTGAAATTGTAAGGTATGTAGGTCTGCTTTTTAACCGACTATGGCTTATCAGAGGGTAAAGATGTCTGTTTCGACCAACAATTAATTTTATTTTGCTTCTAAAAGTTTAAGGGAGTCATTTTGACTTGGTATTAATCCTTCAACACAGCTCAATTTTCAGTATTACGTAAAATAACACCTAACATAGCACGCCTCACGCCTGTATTCCTCAAAGGGTTAAGACTCGTGCAGACTGGCGCGATATCACGGGTGAGACAGGCACCGGGACTCTTTCCATGAAGTTTTCAAATATTAATTGTGCTACTAGTGTTGCGTCGCGCCTGTCTGCCTTTAGGCTTGTTATTTTTCACTAAAGACTTGTAAATTAATCTGAAACCAACCAAAGTGTCTTCTTGAATATTTATCATATTTATTAAATGCCTACTGATTGCCCATTCACGGTAATATTTTGTTACCCTTTCATTGAATCTTAACAATTTTGGTCGGCTTCCAAATAATTTGGCCTTTTGACCGAGAATCAATTAATCAGAGACAGTTGTTTAGAATGTGTACTGATAAAACAATTATGTCAATTATGATGACTAATACAGAAGTATGTACGAAACAGACATGTTGCGCCCGTCAATTCATCTTTAAGTATACATACGAGTATACTCCATTTGAAATAAGATTAGACGTTTAAATAAACCTTTTTTACACTCCGTTCAACTGATTTTGACTTCTATTGCGTTGGCGGTATGACAAATGGCAGCTGTAATAAACAGTTGGTATTGTAACCTCGTTTTTGCTTTTAATGCCATCTTTATGCCTACGGAATAGAACTCAAAATCAATTGAACGGCTTGTAAAAAAGATTTATTTAAACGTCTAATCTTATTTCAAATGAAGTATAAGTAACGAGAAATACTGCGCTGTGTCATGGCGTACATTGTATGGATGGCAATGAATTTGCTCCGCTATCAAAACGAGGAAGCAAAACATCGTGAAGGAACCGGTAAGTCCTAGAACAAAAAGTTCGAAGACTTGTGATCACATGATATCCGTGGTGTATTACGGCCCACTCCCTCTCAAAGAGAGGAAGCCTGAGTCCAAACAGAGAATAATAGGCTGATTATGCACCTAGTCAAATCAAATTTAAAAAAAAATTATTTCACATAGGGACTTATGAAATGTCAGAAGCTAGGTGCACGGTTCCAATTGGTCGTTTCCTATGGAGAAGAGCCGGCAAGAAACTCCACGGTTACTGTTTAAAAAAAAAATGCCTTTGCAATGTTTTCAAATTACAGTGTTAATAAGTATGAGAGGACAGCCTGCGTAGGCCTGTCAAAAGTACCAGGTACTTAACAAAATAGAAAATGGTCTACAGATCCACAGTCTATTAAGCCTACAACGTCCTCACATTAACAAAAAAACAATAATATAAAATATGATTAAAATAATACAAGTTAGAACCTTGTTGAAATTAAAATTGTTGGTCTATTAATGTCAAATAAGAAAAACATTATGTCAGTGAAGTTTGTAAAAAAGAAGATAAAATTTAAAAAAAAATACATCAATTATGTCAAGGAAGTATGTAAAAAAAAAAAACAAAAACATCGCAACATGGGAGCAGTTAATAGACATTTACATATTTTTGCCGTTAATGAGGTACCAGGCAAGCCACATGTTCAGAAGGAATGAATTCCAAACTTCCTTGTCTTCAACGTAGTCTTTGATCTTATAATATGCTTTTTTGATAAGGATACTAGAGTTAGTACTGCAACCTCGCAGAATCAGATTCCATGTTTTACACATTACTGCCTGTTTTTTGCATTCATACTGCTAATTCTCAAACATTATTATCCTCTTTCAAAACACTAGCGGTATGACGCTTCCGACAGTAAAAAAGTAGTAGCCTCTGATTGCTGTTTCAATGTTATAAGTTTTTTACAACTTGAGAATGTCACTCGATTAACATTTCTGAATGAATTACACATAAAACTTGGAATGTACTTTCTATTCTTTATTCCTGTTCATAGTTTTATTTCTCCGTTTTCTCAGACCATCCACAGATTGTTCAGCTATAAAATACTTGTCCCCTTTGTACCTACCTAGCTGTCGTTAAACCAAAAGGCATAAGAATTTAAGTACCTTTGTGAGAAAGTTTTTTATGTACAGTCAGGGTGTAAATTTTAAGCATATTGACACCCTACGTCAATTTGCCGTGATAGAGCAATTTAACACAACTTTCAAAGAATGACAGTTGTTATTTGAATATAATGGTCAAGTTAAGTTGGTAGCCACTGTCAATTTAAGGATCGTACAGACTGGCGCGTTAGGCAGTTCGTCGCGCAGCGTGACACTTTCCATGAAGCTTTCATGGAAATTGTCAAGTCACGCTGTCGCGTTGTGCCTGTTGCGGGAGCCTTGTTCTATGTGGTTCTTTGTTAGCGGGTTTGGTTTCCGCCTTTAGTCCTTCATGTGGGCCATAGTGCGTGGGCCATGGTGGCCGTCATTGGTTATTCCAACCAGCCCACCTCCCTCCAGAAGCTGATTAGGTCTCCTGGTCCACTTAAGATATCTGTGAAGGATCTGGGTGACCCGAGGGTTTCTGTTCTGATCTGGGTGACGCCTGTGCATTCAAAGAGCACGTGCGCAACGGTTTCTTCAGCCTCCATGCAAGCCCTGCACAGAGGGTTGTCCGTTATTTGCGGGAACCTTTACTTAACAATTAGTTTTACTGACTACCGACCTAACTATCGTTAAACCAAAAGGCATACGAATTTATGCATACGAGTTTGTTTGGTAGTTTTTAAGGTTTCGTACGCAGGGTAAAACGGGAGCCCTATTACTAAGGATCCGCCGTCTGTCTGTCTGTCCGTCTGTCACCAGGCTGTATCTCATGAACCGTGATAGTTAGATAGTTGAAAGTTGCCGCTATAACAACAAATACTAAAAAACAGAATAAAATAAATATTTAAGGGGGCTCCCATACAACAAAAGTGTTTTTTTTTTGCTCGTTTTTGCTCTATATTGATAACGGCAACACGATAGACGCTTGAAATATTCACAGAATATTTAGTTATATATTCACTATAAAAATAAATAATTAAATTAAAATAAAACAAATATTTAAGGGGGGCTCCCTAAAACAAACGTGATTTTTTTGGCATTTTTATAGATAATGGTACGGAACCCTTCGTGCGCGAGTCCGACTGGCACTTGGCCGGTTTTTTACCTCGTATGTACATTTTTTCACACAGCGGGATAGTGGCGCTCAATTTTGAGAGTTCAACAACATTCAAGGCGTTATTTACGTGGGTAAGCAAGCAAATTTTTCGAACATGGATTAGCACTATCCTTTAAAATCATTCAGATTGCGGTTCATATAGTGTGTTACGCAATCAGGGTGTCGCCAATGTCGCTCCTGAAACCGCATCAACTAATTGAATGTATTTTTCAGGTAAGTCTTGAATTCGTCTTGAACTAAAGCTACTGGAAATCTACCACTTTCGTTATACTTTTCAATTCGTAATTTCTTTGACTTTGAGATAAGTTGCTGTTAATCTTACAATTACCTACTATGATATAAATTTCGAGGTATTCCACTCAGAGCACTGATTTCAACAATTTCATAAGTTTTAACAACTCAACACATGATAGTCTGTCTGTGTGATGCCGGACGTAAAGAATCACACCATTCTATTTCCGTGGGTGTCGTCAAAGGCGACTAAAGGACTTACTATAGAATGGGCAGCACCGTTCTCTCTGCATTTTTACACCATACTGCAATCGCCAACCCGTCTGCCAAGCATGGCGATTGTGGGAAACCCCCTCTTTGGGGAAGGCCTAAGTCCAGCAGTGAAATGATGATAATGATGACATGATAGTCAATCCTTCATTCATCTCATTTTCATTCTTACTTTTCTCGATCCTTTAATAAAATTGATAATAAGAATTGATATAGATCAGACAGCTTTTTGTACATTTTTAATCTACAAAAGCCTCGAGAATTCGATATATTATGGGCAACGGCTATCCCCAATTGAGATACCACTGATGAACACTGTAATCAGTAGATAGGCTCCCAGGACGCCTTTTGGGAATACCTGTATTTACTTTTGCATAATTCATTTTAACACCGGCTCATTTATTAAGGCGTATTCAGATATAAGCGATATCGCTGTCGCGTTCGGTAGCGATACTGGTCCAAAGTGTCTAACCAGAAGGCGAACCAGAGGGCACAAATGGCATTTTTTTCTGAGCGATTCTATTTCTACAATCGCTATCGTTATTTCACTTTTTGACAGGCGTTATCGCTAGTTTTCAATTCGAATTCATTCATATGGATCGAAAACTAACGATAACGCTTGTCAAAAAGTGCCACTTGACTACGCATTTTTATGGAAGTTATCGTTCGACGCTGCCGATTCGTTTCATGGAATCGAATGATGATAACATTGTCTAGGTAATTTATATTCGTTGACCTATGAAGTACGGAGGTTCGAAGGAAACCCACCATTCAAGACAGGCGCTTATTCGATTAGCGATGACGCTAGTATAAAAGTAAAAAAAAATATGGGGTTGTCATAAGCCATCGGAATGTCACGTGATCATAGGTCAACGAATAGAAATTAGCTGGACAATGACTGTGATCATCATTGGATTCCATGAAACGAATCGACAGCGTCGAACGATAACTTCCTTAGAGATACGTAGCCAAGTGGATCTTTTTGACAAGCGTTATCGCCTGCCGATCGAACTTGGTTATCGTTGAAGCGATAGCGATTGTAAAAATAGAATCGCTCCGAAGTAAATGCCACTTGTCTTGACCCTCAGTATCGCTACCGAGCGCGAGTGATATCGCTTATAACTGAATAGGCCTTGAATCTTTAGATTTTGTTCGTTATCATGATATTGAGTGTGTTTCAGTTGAATTAGAGTTGTAGGCCCACTTACACTACGAATCGCTAAACACACATTTAAATAACATACTTGTACATGATTAGCCTATAATGTTCCCACTGCTGGGACACAGACTTCCTCTCAGTGAGAGGGAGTGGGCCGTAATCCACCACGCGGGCCCAGTGCGGGTTGGTTAACATCTTTCACCTCCTCCTTCATCTTCGACCTTAACATCTTTCACACAGTCCATCCATCGTTTCTTTGGTGTTCCCCTACTCTTATAGCCACCGACATTCATACTCAAAACTTTCCTCACGACATTTTCCTCATTCCTCCGCATCACATGCCCATACCATGACAACCGATTTCCTTACAACTTTTCAGTCACTGGTGTCTCTTTCAGACATTTATTAATCTAACAACTTGGTCAACTTGTTTATAACAATTTTTTGTCTTAATATTTTGCATATACATAATAATTTTTAGTTTAACCCACCTTACAAATGTATTAATTAATGACGAACACCTGCTAAATGTCTCGAAATATTATGTTCACTATAAAGTGCTGTTAGTGTGTGATTTTTGGAGAACGAGGAAGACTGACCTACCGTGATACAGTTTTTACTAGTACGGAGGTCATTGTGAATTACTCTCTAACAACCATAGTATGAGATCTTATGTTTTGTATTTATTTTTTTCTTTTTAAGTATTTGTTATTCTTCTGGTTGTTATTGCGATGCTGGAAATAAATGTTTTTTTTATTTATTTATTCTATCCATTCGTGATGTGTTAAATACGTTTGTGGTGTCTTACGACTTCCACGAGAACGAAGTCGCGGGCAGAAGCTAGTAGAGAAATAAAAACCAGCCAAGTGCGTGTCGAACCACACACAATGAAGGATTCCGTAGTTGGGACGAATTTATTCCAAAAAGACGCCGATCTCCAAGGCGACGATAGTTTAGGTAATTTCTTTTTACGGTAAAATAATGGTAATAAAAAAAACGTAGTATCTGCTTTATATTTAGTTCAGTTATTAATATGCAAAGTTTTATGATATAAAATTAAGTATTTTTTAACTTTGTATTTTTTTTCTGTTGAGAAAATTTTATGGTATCGTGGTTGCGTCAAACATTGTACGTATAACATTAATCTTCAACTCTACCATATATTTATTTCAAAATTAATGCTGCAGTATTTTCGATATAACTGAGGATCATGCTAAGCAATTTGAGGTAGTGTAGACTCTAAATACTATTTACATAACTGTCGGGCCATTGTGATTATTTGCTCGACCTAATAGGTCACGAAGTTAGGATTAAAGGGCACTTACGTTTGGTGTAAGTTAAGGGAGGATATTTTTTTGTTTATTACGATGATCTTACAATCATTATTGATCAGTGGTGTACAGTAGAAATAATATACGATTTAAGAAAAAAATACTATTACACATTCAAATTCTACTATTACCAGTGACTGATAAACACAACCATTTACTGTCAAAACTGCTTGCGGGCTTACAACACAAAGAAAGGGAATTAAATCACAAAAACCACAACGTTGAAATGCCAGGGGGTCAACGTTGTAAGCGTTAATCCGAAGTATTGGCCAAAAAATTAAGAAAGCTCGTTGTAATTGGAGTTTCAACACTCGGCTCAGCGTCGAAAGTTAAAAATCCAATAGCGCGCTATTAATTAGGTTTTTTTTTCTTAATTTTTTCTGCGTTTCTGACGCCAAAAGAATCAAGCATTTGTCAAAATAGGTGAAAAAACAAACTTTTATTAAGTAATTTTCATTCAATAATTTCAGCCGAAAGACGTCTATTGCTGGACATAGGCCTGCCCAAAAGGGGGGTTTGTCACAATCGCCACGCATGGCAGCCGGGTTGCGATCACAGTTTGGTGTTAAAATGCATAGAGAACGCTGCTGCCCATTCTCTAGCAAGTCCCTTAGTCGCCACGGGAAGAAATAGGATGGTGCTATTCTTTACGTCCGGCACCACACGGCATACTTAACTACTACAACGGTTTTATTCACTCTAAAGATCGCTTCATCTCTCAACTTGGACCACTTATGGAACAAATCTACAGAGCTACTATTGTATACTATAATCTAATTGCGTGAAAGCACCTTCGCCAGATTACAGGTGCCTGATTAAGACAGGAAGGGTCTTACTTACATAGAGCACTGTGATTTTATTACCGTGTTGAGAGCCTTTTCGTAATAATGTAGGTCAGGGGGGTCTACTCCGAAACCAAAGTCAAATTGACTTTGTTTTGTTTGGCCATTTCTTGACTTCCAAAGTTTCCTTTTTTGACATTGAGTCCTTACCCGATTTCAAGTCACACTTTTGACTTTGACTATCTCTGTGACTGTCGTTTTTTTTCCTTCGCCTTATTCAGCCATAGTCAGCCGTAGTCAGGCAATGGCCGAATATTCGGCCGATACTTCGGATTTATCTTCGGAGTAGACCCCCATTTATTTCTTTACTTACATTACATAGAGCACTGTGATTTTATTACCATGTTGAGAGCCTTTTGGTAATAATGTAGGTCACGGGGGTCTACTCCGAAGCAAAGTCAAATTGACTTTGAGTACTCCGAAGTATCGGCCGAATGTTAGGCCGTTTCTTGACTTCCAAAGTTTCCTTTTCTGACATTGAGTCCTTACCCGACTTCAAGTCACACTTTTGACTTTGACTATCTCTTTGACTGTCTTTTTTTTTTCCTTCGCCTTACTCAGCCATAGTCAATTAGTCAGCCGTAGTCAGGAAATGGCCGAACATTCGGCCGATACTTCAGATTTATCGTCAGAGTAGACCCCCAGTTATTTCTTTACTTACATAGAGCACTGTGATTTTATTACCGTGTTGAGAGCCTTTTGGTAATAATGTAGGTCAGGGGGGTCTACTCCGAAGCAAAATCAAATTGTCTTTGACTTGATTTTGACTACTCCGAAGTATCGGCCGAATGTTAGGCTGTTTCTTGACTTCCAAAGTTTCCTTTTTTGACTTTGAGTCCCTACCCGACTTCAAGTCACATTTTTGATTTTTACTGTTATTTTTAGGGTTCTGTACCTCAAGTGAAAAAAACCGAACCCTTATAGGATCACTTCGTTGCGTCTATCTGTTTGGCAGTATCTTAAGAACCTTTTTCTCAGGAACGCGTGGAGGTGTCAACTTGAAATGAATATCAAATACGTAATCTACAGTTCCATGGAGCTCTAAAAAAATCAAGCTTCGAAGTCAACGCAATAAAAAAATAAGGCGATTTATGTGACATATTTTGATACTCGCAAATAAATACAAACCTTAATTTGTAGTTTAACCCCAGTTTTTTTTTTGCGATTACATACTTTCACTGCCAGTTGTAAAATTGACCGTGGCGTAAATTGATGCATGGGAGAACATGGTTTTCAACTACAATGTTAAGTTTTTTTCAGGATAAAGTGGTCCGACACGCACTTGGCCGTTTTTTTTCCTTCGCCTTGTTCAGCCATAGTTTAAGCCGGTGGGCGGTGGGTTTTTAGGCGTACTGTCAGTCTTTTTATACCTGCAGCCTATGGGTGAAGCATACGCAGAAGACTTACAATGCCTTGCGTGTCCAACACAATAACGCGTTCAGGATGTTGATGGGGTATGTTTGCAGACGCTCAAGTGGATGGCTTCCAAGCGATACATTGCAAAAGAATAGCGTCTCTGATGCGCCGCATATGGGGCAGCCCCAACAGCTTCCTGCAGCATATCGTGGGGAGAATGGATGTGGATTGCTCCTTCATGGAGCATTGGACTAAACTACATGTACGAGTAGTGCGGTCCTGATCCAAAGTTTCTATTGTTGTGTCATTGCATTGTGTGTATAAATTAACATGTTAGTATAGATAATTATATTGTAATTGTAATTTATCTGAAACAAAATATTTGAATAGTCAGCCGTAGTCAGGAAAAGGCCGAACATTCAGCCGATACTTTGGATTTATCTTCGGAGTACACCCCTAGTTATTTCGGCCTTCATCTTTCGTGAATACGGTGCAATTACAGGGACATGAGATGGTTGTAGTTAGACATTGGTGAAAGAGAGGAGCTCGTGGCTAAGTAATAACAGCCAGACGAGTCGGTCGATCGGGTTAAGCTATGCTCGCCGCGGTTGGTCCGTGGATGGGTGACCATCTTTAAATCCCTCCGTGCCTCGGAAAGCACGATAAGCTGTGTTGGTTGCGGCTGTCATTCGTGGATTCTTGCAAAGTCTGACAAACAGTCTTACCAAGGGCTATCTTACCGAGCCTTTTCCCAAATATGTTACGGTCAGCTTCCAGTCTAACCTGATGCAGCTGAATACCAGTGTAGCAGCAGCGGTGAGGTTTGGTAAAAACTCAGGTGTTTTAAAGATTGTGTTGAGGATTTGAAATGAAAACGATGCGTTAGTTTCAACGATAAAATTATGTATTCGCCGTAATTATCTTTCTTACAACATTCGAGGAGAGGGGCGTGGGAACAATATTTTAACCAACCAATCACTGTCGAGAGCTAGGTATGACGTAGTGCAGGCTATCGTTTCGTGCCTCGAGATGTCGCTATTAGTCCCTGATGTGTGTTAATGGAGTAGGAGTTCACAACAACCAGTATTTTACATGGAGCGACTGCCTATCTGACCGTACCGACACAGTAATTGGGTAATACAATACCTCTTGGTAAGACTGGTAGTCCGACTTTCGGGCTTCTGACGACCCCTAACGACAGTCAAAGATCCATGAATTACAGCCGGGACGAAAGGCGATATTGCGCCAGTCTGCGCGAGCCTTTATGACTCGTTGGATTTTTAGACTAAGACCCACTACAAAATTGTACGGGTTTGACGCATTTGGTGCACATCTCAACTTGTACACCATGCTTAAATGGTGAACTTAGCAACTGGTGCACTTCTCTTAAGGTACACTTTGCAACTGGTGCACTTCTTAATTCGTGCACTTCGCAAAAGGAGCACTTTTTAAGATGGGTGATTTACTAAAACGGCTTTTGACTTATTAACCTATTGACCGCTTGGTTTTATATCAATTGCTGTGCCCCAAGGGCCCAGATCATAAATCGTCAAAAATATCTACGACGAATAGGCGTTTATTGAAATACAAACGAAAAGCGAACCCTATGTATCCCTTATGTACCCCTAGATACTGTGTGCACATAAATAATAAAATAAATAACATATGTTAAGAGTCTATAATACCTCAACGCCACCTCACTCTTTATTTATTTATTAAAACTTTATGCACAAGTAAAAAAAACAATGTACAAATGCGGACTTAATGCCTGAGGCATTTTCTACTAGTCAACTCAAAAAAAAAAACTCAACGCATTTATTTCAATTAAACCATTGACAGGCACTTTTGAATTGTCAAGAAGTCGGTCAGTTACAAATATGAAGCTAGTTGCCCATTCCAAATAGTAGGTTCCTATGGAGAAGAACGGGCAAGAAACCCCACGGACACTCTTTTAAATTAAAATATTGGTACAAAATATTGGTTACATCATTCATATTGAAGTTAAACATGTGAGAACGATGCAATACGTCAAAAGCGTCCGTGATAAAAAGATAACAATTCAAAACTAAAATAATTAAAAATAAGCCGTGGCAGCTAAGAGATGACCAGTCACAACTGACAGCGCCCGTTCACGAACATGACGGATGGACCTTAGGGTGATGCAGACAAAACATGGCAGGTGCAACGTACGGGATAGATAGCTCAGAACTAACTATAAAAACAAGCTATACAAATACATAGATAGATACATATTATACCACAATATTTATCTCGCTCGCACACTACTGCTGGTGGTCACGAGAGCAAGCGCGAGACAGTGAGGCAGGGTGAAGACTCCAAGGCACCGATGGTTTAGTTTATTTCTTTTTACGGTGAAAATAATAGTAATTAAAAAAAAATAACTTAAGACCTGCTTTATTGTTAGTTCAGTTAATATGCAAAGGTTTACTATCTAATTTGAAGTATTTTTTTAATACCAGCGGTTTAATGTTCGGTTTGGAGGTAACTTTGGTTTTTTTTTCTATCACAATTTTTTTATGGATGATTGTTTTCGTTAAACACAGTCATTATCACCATCATTACAGCCGAAATACGTCCACTGCTAGACATAGGCCTCTCCCTAAGGGGGGGTTTGCCATAATCGCCATGCTTGGCATGGTTCGCATGCTTGGGTTGGCGATCGCAGTATGGTGTTAAAATTCATGGAGAACGCGAACAAATACAAACACAGTACTTAACATTAATCCTCAACTTTACCTTATATTTATTTCAAATTTAATGCTGCAGTATTTTCGACATAACGGAGGATCATGCTAAGCCATTTGAGGTAGTATAGGCTCTTAACAGTCGTTTTATACGACAGGCACGCAGGTACGTGAGGCGGCATGGGCACGAAAACATTTTGTCGTATTAATCCGACTGGGACAGTCAATAAGTTAACAGCCATATCAATACCTACTGAACCTAAAAGGCTGATTAACATTTGCATATTTTGTTAAATTAAAATTCATTTATTACAGACAACAGGGATCCATATTATGGTTAGTATTACAAAAACAACTTAATATATTCTAGTGTTAGTAGTAGGTAGGTATAAAATAAAATAATAGTACATTTTGATACAAGTGGAGAATGTTTGTTATTGCATTCGAGGCGGAATTAACACCCGAGCCATATGCGAGGTTATTTTTGAGCCGAGAACTGCAATAACAAATGTCCACGTGTATCAAACGACGTTTTTCAATACACCTTTTAAGAAATAAAATAAAATAATGAAAAATATTTTTTAGGAAACTATGATTTAATTTTCTTTTTTTCCGCGCTTTGCTTCGCCAGGTTGAAGGAGAAGCAAACGTATAAAGCCGATAAACAGCCTAATATAAAAAATATAGTTTAGAACACAAATAAATGTTAATTTGTTCATAAACGTTTTTTTATTTTAAAAATCATGGTATTCTTTATATACACATTATTTATTTGTTCCATACACCTTTGACGAGATTTAAAAAAAAATTAGCTCCGAATAGAGAGGGCTCTGGCGCGAGTCGGTGTGATTATAGGCATTGAACCAATTTGGACTAAGTATAGGTATAAGTTATCTATGGCAATTTTTAATCCCGCACACGTGTTGGAAAATAAAAAATCACACGCGTGTGAAATACATTGCATTGTGAACCTAATCGTAGTGAGATATGAACCAGTTTTCGAGGAAGTGTATTGAAAAATACAATAATGCACACTCCAAGCAGAGGACGACTAGGCAAGAAAACATGTTTCCTACCTGAGCAACCTCCGCACAAGTAGCGAATTAAGTCCTTACCATCGTTTGAACAGAAATTCGATGTATATAGGTACACATACATACATAAACTCACGCCTTCTTCCCATGGGGGTAGGCAGAAACTATAGAACGCCACCTGCTACGCTCCTTACATACTCCTTTTGCTTCGCCTACGTTCATACATCTAGTCATACACGCACGCCGTTGCGAGTACTACGCACCTGACCTTTCTGAAGAACATCACCAATTTGGTCACTATATGTCCTTCTAGGGCGTCCCCTCCCGGCGTTTCCACTCACCTCTGCTTTATAAATACCTTTTGTTAGTCGCCTTTCACTCATCCCTCCATCTCTTATCTTTCTATAGGTGACACGTCACAATTAATAAAAAACCGGCCAAGTGAGGGTTCCGTAGTTGGGATGAATTTATCTCAAAAACCAAGTTAACATTGTAGTTGAAAAACATGTTCTTCCATAAATCGATAGACGTCACAGTCAATTCTCCAACTGCAAATATAAGTTGGTCGACTATTACTCGTGAACTTGTAAAGCCACTTGGCTGTGATAGTTTTCCTTTTAATTTCTTTATTGCTACCATGATTTTTTTCACATTATACGTAAACAACCCTTTCGCCGGCAGGGGCCACACATTTTTTTTTTTCGGTGGGAAATTATCCAGTAACTTCTCCCGCTCTAGGCGGAGCGGGAGGGCGTTTCAGACTTTCACTGACTAAAACCCACCCGTGTTCCTTCCGTTGCCTGTGGCCAGGGCCACGATATCCCTTTCGGATAAACTCGCAACCCTGGCAGGAGGGGCCACACTTGACTCTAAATAAAATAAGCAATTTAAGGCTTAATATTACGCAAACGGATCACTGAATCGAAAAATGGTTTTCCCAGACCCACAATATTTTTTTAACGGCCTATCGAACGATATACCACTCCGTGGGATAGACAAGAAAAAAAAAGCATACCCACTTCATGTCAAGGGAGGTACCCAACAATTTTTTTTAAAGATTTTATTTTACCAATTTGTTGGCGTGATTAATATGTACCCATGCTAAATTACATCTTTAGTACTAAGAGAACTATAAGCGTTCCTTGTTGACCACGGAACCCTAAAAACGGACACTTTTGGACTGACATTTGGACACAACTTGCTGCGTGAACTAAACGTAGCGCGACTGCGTTATCTAAGTAGTTGTGTATTTATTTTGTTTCTTATTTATAATCTCACTGTAAGCTGCACCGGTCGACGTCATCACGTCAACGCCGGCTGTCGCTGAAAACCAGCGCTGGGTCTCTGTCTCGCAAAGGGTCGCAGCATTATGCTGGCTGTTTTGCGTGGATGTGACGCATATATTCCCCCTACTTGTTCTTTTTGAATTTATGTTCTTTCTTTGCGTCATGTTTACCGCAAATAAACATATTTTATTTCTTTTCTTTCTTTCTAAACTCGCTACTTAACTACTGAAAATGTATGTACAGGCTGTGGCGTAAATAACGCATAACCCTGAAACTGTCGATCGGCCAGATTATTATCTATCATTTACCCCACTTATATCGCCATATGCCCATGGATGCCAAATTATTGACATTTTTGATATTTTAAATAAAAAACTTACTCTTACAAAATCAGTTGCCATTTCTACAATTGGTGACTTGTTCTCGTTTTGTCTTTTTTATATCACTCCTGAATATTTTTATTATCAGACCAGAATTAAAAAAAGAATAAGTAATTTTTAATAAAAAATCTTGATAATTTTTTATTGAAAATTACTTATTCTTTTTTTTTTTTTTTGATAAATTACTTATTTATTTGCTATGATCACGGCGTCATAGTTAGAGATAGAACTTCAACGGATAATTCCTGTTTAAAAATATATATTTTTTGAGAAAAAATTACAACATGAAAAATATAAAAAGTAAAAAAGAGACACTTAAGCGTCGAAGTACTCGTCCGCATCGCTGTCATCCGGAAACGTACCCAGAAGACTGGCAGCATTGCCACGTTGAATGGCAATGCTAATTCCTTGGCCGAAGAACGAGCCAGCCCTCAGGTCACGTCCCCTATTCTTAAATTTTTACATTTTTTCTACGGAATTATGCAATTTTCGAAAAAAATATGTATGGGTATAAGACGATATTACGAGTAGTGGGGTAAATGATAGATGATAATCTGGCCAATCGACAGTTTCAGGGTTATCCATTATTTACGCCACACCATGTATAACAGCCATCAAAATTACTTAGTTTGCTACAATTCATCAGCAACATTCTACATCAATTCCCTATACTTTATCGAGCAAACAAAAGCCCAACTCGACAAAACAAATTGAATACTACTTTGCAGTCTGGCTAGAAATAAACCCAATACATATCCAACTATCCGTCTGTCTGTAGAATAGCTCAGTTCACAGACGGAGTCGAAACAATCCAGGCAAAACAAAACGTGTTTCTATTCTGCCGAACTGTACGGAACTGGTATTCATTTACGTGCGCTTTCTAGGGTTCCGTAGGTGTAAGCTGGTGATTTTGGAACGTTTACTTTAAGATAAAGATTTATCGAAGTTTGGCAACCTCGCAAAAGTAAAGATTCCTAATTTAATTATGATTCATGATATCTCCGAAACGATGCATTTTTGGACCACCTATTCTAGGAGTTTTAGTATTATTTTTACCTACAGAATATAACCCTAGAGTTATGGGATATCAAAAAAACAGGTTGTATAGTACATTTTCAAAATAGCCATACATAATAGTTTTAGAAGTTATACTGTGGGAGACTGGTGCCTAAGCTAGGCTGTAAGGCCTGTAGTTCAGGACACCAGGTCTCCACCCCTTCGGAAACGGTTATCTTTATTTAGGAATATGCACTCGAACACGGATGCGGTAAGTTATATAAAAACTGATTTCACTATTGATTATTACTTATTCTAGGGTTAGTAAATGTGTGTGTGTGTGTGTGGTGTGTGTGTGTGTGTGTGTGGTGTGTGTGTGTGTGTGGTGGTTTTGTGCAGTGGTTGTATGTTTTTATGACCTAAATCTTTAGTTCCATTATCTTGGCGATTCTGTCTGAATAGGTAATCTCAGCAGTAGACGGAAGATGAACAAAGAAAGAAAGTTTATCTAGGACACGAACAGGAAATACAACAATAAAAAAACCAACCAAGTGCATGTCGGACCACGCATAATGAAGACTTCTGTAGTTGCGAAGAATTTATCCCAAAAACAAACATAACATTTTAGTTGAACAACATGTTCTTTATACATCGATATACGCCACGGTCATTTTTCCAACTGCAAATGTAAGCCTGTAATCGCAAAAATGAGTTTTTTACATAAGAATAAATTACGGGTTTCCTTGTAGTTTCAGAGATAATCAGATTTTCATACTAGTTATAATTAGTTACAATAATTTATTTTTCGTAAAAAAATTATAATTAATTCGTTTTGTGCAGAGTTAACTCGGATATCATAGCTGTGCAGCATGTTGTGTATAGTAATAGCTAATAGAAGCAATACCAGGCAAAAAAAGACACTTAAAAATTGAATACCTATCTATGAAATCTATGAATAGAATATGAATGAATAATCTATGATGAAAGTCGATTTTTAGTCCACCGTGTGCCGTACGTCATGCTCCTCGTCATTCCCACTGTTCCCTGTTTTGTTGGTTTTTTGGGTGCGAGTCAAAGGACCGGCAATATGAGCGTGAGTGGCCGGCCACATAATCGCGCGGACGCAGTCCGAGTCCGAGCGAATGATGACGACCGCGTATTTTTTTTTAGTACCTTTATATAATAATTAGATTTATATATTATAATTAATAATTAAATTCATACATTAATTTATAAGAACATTATTTATATTATACTTAATTAATAATTAAATTTAAGTCTACATTATTGATATTATAATTATAATAAATTATTAATATTATAATTTATACATTATTTATATTATAATTAAAAAAAAAAAAAAAAATATGATATAATTAGCTATATGCTGTGTTGCAAAGACGAGTGACCTAGTGCGGAGCGATTAATTCATTGCGCGAGTAAAGCAGAGTGTGGGCAGAGAGGGCAACATCGCGGCAGTGCGAGGAGCAGAGCGATGAGCAGCGTTCATTAGGAACATAGTTAGGCAGGGCCATATCAGTGGCTGTCAAGACGTCTCCCTGCCCTTTGATGTCAAAGAAGACTCCCTTTATGAAACTTGCTACTAATACAAAAAACAGGTTAGCAAAGGTGACACAGCACAGTTACACGTCTGCTTATTGATTGAGCAATCCCTATAGTACCTACTTAAAATAAAATCTTTATGCTATCTTCATAAATAAAAATGAAAATGGGTATGAAAAAAGGCTTTGTACTTTGTACCACACTGAGAAATTTCTAATGGAAAAACCCAATAGTACTCTGCCCGACCTGGGAATCAGACCCAGGATCCCACGCTCAACAGTCGCGTTTGAGACCACGATACCAATGGGGTAGTTAAAAGTATCTCTAAAGGCTTCTACATACCGGGGCGACTTGTCGCGCGACGCGACGCGACACAAAGGCACCGCTCGTCCCGCGACACGCGGGGCCTTTGTGCCGTGTCGCGTCGCGCGACAAGTCGCGCTGGTATGTAGAAGCCTTAATGCACAACCAGTAGAGCAAATCTTTTATTTACGCTTCTAACTTTGATTTTTAATATTGGCAACATTCCAGTTCAGTCTTTTCCTCTTCCAGTGTCATGTCGCGATAAAAACTTAATAGGTATCGCACTTATTATTTAGTCTTGGGTCATTAAATTGATATTGAGGAAACTTTTTACCTTAAATTGCTTCTAAGAAAGTATTCAGACACCAGACTGACTGAACAGCGAATATTCTAACATGAAAAGATGTATTTTAGAAGTAGGGGTGCAAATAGAAAGGATCTTTTGGTAATTAAGCCTAAGAGCGGCACCCTCATTGCGTAATACGGTTTGAATCACAATCTGAATGATTTTGAAGCGTCATGTTCGTGAACGGGCGCCATCGGTAGGGACTGGTCATCTCTTAGTTGACTGGTTCTCTCTTAATTTTTGAATTGTTTTTTTTTAATCTTTCTGTAACGGAAGGTTTTGACATTTTGCATCGTTCTCACATGTTTAATTTCAACACGAATGATGTAACCAATATTTTGTAACCATAATTATGTTAATTTAAAAGAGTGTCCGTGGAGTTTCTTGTCCGTTCTTCTCCATGGGTACATAATAAGGTTTGGAATGGGCAACTAGCTTCATCTTTATGACTGACCGACCCCTTAACAATTCTAAAGTTCCTGTAATTGGTTTATTTGAAATAAATACTTTGAGTTTGAACTATATTGCTAATCCATTGCTAAATATGTTCGAAAAATTTGTCTGCTCAACAACGTAATTAACTCAATGAATATTGTTGAACTGTCAAAATGGAACCCATCGCTACTGGTAGTGTGTTAAGGCTTCTACATACCGGGGCGACTTGTCGCGCGACGCGACACGACACAAAGGCACCGCTAGTCCCGCGATGCGCGGGGCCTTTGTGTCGTGTCGCGTCGCGCGACAAGTCGCCCCGGTATGTAGAAGCCTTTACGGAATTGCCACGCTGGGCCAACGAAAGTTTTTGTATGTAAACGAAATGCCGGGCAAGAGAAAATTATAATTAGAAAAAGTTATCATACATTGAACTAGCTAGTAAGTAGTTCAATGTATGATAATTTTTTGAACTCATCTATTTGAGGTTTATTTAAGTGCATTCAGAAAGAAATATAAATAAAGGTAATTGTCATTTGAGTCTTAGAACACTTTTTAATCTAAGAGGTCCCCCGACTGCAATGACAATTTTATTTATCTATCAGCGAGTAAATGATTGACCTTTCACTTAGTATAGACAGAGGAGGAGGAGGAGGATACCTGGCTCTCACCCAGGAGGCTCGGGTTCGATTCCCGGTATCTGAACCATGTAGCGGCATCAACATCGCCACATGCAAACTACGCGACACACTGACGTCACGCAAAATCCTGCATCGCGCAAGCAGAGTTTACCGCGCGACAAGCATTTATGCAATTTTTTCACAATTCAAAATGGAGCAATACTGCCGCCATACTGGTTTTTTTTTCAAAAACGATTGTAGTCAGTGTCACTCAGTATGATGTAAGGATTCTATCGATATCCCATACATCCAAATCTGTTCAAGCGTTTAAAAATTATATTGAAATAAAAAAACTCACATACATACATGATCCCTGAAAACATTACACTCGTTTTTTGGGCTGACATGTAAAAACACTAGCCACTGAAAACTAAATATTCAGTTTTACGATATTAATTATTGCAATTCATAATCAATATTTTAGTGCAGTACAGATATTTCATAATTTAATTTAGTAATATTGTCAAATTATACAAAACAGCGAAATATATATATATTTTTTTTTATTGATTTATTCAAAATCTGTATCAATATTTTAGTGCCGTGCAGATATTTCATAATTTAATTTAGTAATATTGTCAAATTATACAAAACAGCGAAATATATATATTTTTTTTTTTATTGATTTATTCAAAATCTGTATCAATATTTTAGTGCCGTGCAGATATTTCATAATTTAATTTAGTAATATTGTCAAATTATACAAAACAGCGAAATATATATATATATTTTTTTATTGATTTATTCAAAATCTGTATTATCAATAACATACTTAAAATCTGCCAAACTGCATAACAGTTTGTCGGCAGTAGTTCTCGTCTAGCAATGGATTACAAATTTTGAAAATAAATGTGCTATATAATAATTGTGCTAAGTAAACTATAAAATAAAATAAATACCTACAGCTCAGACAAAAAATCTCACATTTTACAAAACAAAAAAATAAAAACATTTTCACATTATGGACAACGTTATGGACACAATGAGTGATAATATTTTTGTAGAACTCTTTTAAGTTGATCCTTAGACTTGACATGCGATATAAGTTTGGGGGGTAGCTCATTCGCTAACGTTGGTACTACGCGCTTACCAAAGTAGTTAGTTACTTTTGGAACAGCAAGTGTCTTCTTCTTAGATAAACGAGTTGGGTACATATGCTTACGTTCCACTTTGTGGTCTTGATTATTAAATGGTTCAGTCAAGATATTTAACTTACTTATAAGATGGATTGGGAGTACTTTACAAATTTTGAATAGTTCTTCATAATTTTTATTTGATGTTTTCTTAGTTTTTTTACATAATTAGTTGTAAGTATTTGATAGCTATTTGCGACGTTACCAATTTCTGAAAGTTGAAGTCTCTAACATAAATACAGATGAACTAAATTTATCAGAAAGTACCTGCTCGTTTTAAAAATAACATTGTCCGTATACGGAACCCCTTATTGAACTCAACGTGCACTCCCAGCGTTTTTCCAACATTTAGGGAAACAATTCCCATTCCGTATTTAAATTATGTAACGACGCATCCGTACCGGTGGCTGCGAAATTTCGGGCGGAATTGTTAAAACTTTCGACGTAATTGGTCAGTTTTACAATTATTACATTGTATTGTATTGCTTTCTGTTTAATGTCTGTTTTAACTGAGGTATCCGCAAAAAGGTTAAATTTTGTGAAAAATTTAGAATAGCTTTACAAGGATAAACTCAAACTCAAGGCATTTATTTCAAATAAACCAATTACAGGCACTTTTGAATTGTCAAGGGGTTGCAGGTTGGTCAGTCATAAAGGCGAAGCTATTTGCCCATTCCAAAGCTTAGTAGGTAGGTACCTATGGAGAAGAACGGGCATGAAACTCCACGGATACTCTTTTAAATTACCATAGTATGGTTACAGGGTTGCGAGTTTGTCCGAAAGGGATATCGTGGCCCTGGCACACAGGCAACGGAAGGAACACGGGTGGGTTTTAGTCATTAAAAGTCTGACACGCCCTCCCGCTCCGCCCAGAGCGGGAGAAGTTATTTGATCACAAAAAAAAAGTGGTTACAAAATATTGGTTACATCATTCATGTTGAAATTATGCATGTGAGAACGATTCAAAACGTCAAAAGCGTCCGTAATAAAAAGATAAAAAAAACTATTCCGAAATTAAATTTAAATAAGCCATGGCAGCTAAAAGATGACCAGTCCCTACTGATGGCCCCGTTCACGAAAACGACGAACGACGCGATCGACATGATCGAACGGCGCGTGGCTAAAATAGGTACTAATGTTGACATCTTGTTTTTTTCACAGATTTCACAAAAGAATCGCTCAAATCTTTACCAACAGCGCCACCCTGTCAACGTCTTTCGAGTGCCAAAAGATCCTTGTAGCACTTTTGTGGTGGCCCGAAGTGTCAGCAAGATATACAGGGTGGCAGCATGAGGGGGCGTACAATGGTACACTAGCGCCACTCCTTTAAAAAACGGTCAAGAGTGAGTCGGACTCGCGCACCGAGGGTTCCGTACGTATCATGATGTTGATGGTTTCTGAAAAACTGTGCTATTTAGAGACATAGTTTTATTTTTCCTGTAATCTTTACATACACTTCTATCAGATAGAATAATTTCAGATTTTTAACTATAAATACTTCGGAGATAAGGGGGAGGGGGAACTGTTTTTTTTTACATTTTTGATCAAAAGTCGGAAACTATGTGACCTAAAAAATAAATGTTTGAGAATGTGCAAACAGCGTTCTTTCATATGATACCCCACATGCCCTAGTAGCCCCACTTCAAAATTTTAAGACCCCCTTTCAGTCCCCTTTGCAAGAAAGATATTAATTTTTTTATTCCTTTCTTGTTTGCAAAATAGTTAGGCAAACGTCATCTAAAACTATTCTAAATTTCAAGTTGATAGCATAAGTGGTTCTTGAGATATCCAGGTGTGACAGACAGACAGACAGACAGACTTAGTCTCACTATAAGGGTTCCTTTTTACCATTTTGGTACGGAACCCTAAAAAGTATTATCTCGTGACTGAGAAGGAATTATAAATAACGGCTAGTGGGACCCTCGGTAAAGCCCGGGTGACACGAGGCTAGTAAATCAAGCTAGTGAGCCAAGCTAGTGCTGCCAAGCTAGTAAGCTAGTGACACTAGCTTCGTGTAGACGGAACTAGCTTCGTTTACAAGCTAGTAAGCTAGTGTGGAAGCTAGCAAGCTAGTGCCTCAAGCCAGGATAGTTTTATAGCTTGGGGTTCTATTTTTCAAGCTAGTAGGCGCCCCCCACCACCCGTTTTACTATCCTGGCTTCGTTACTAGCTTCGTGTCAACCGCGAAGCTAGCGAACCTAAGCTAGTGTGCAGTCGGAGAGCGTGGTGAGAGTGCGTGCAATTTGTTAAAATGCCGAAATTAGCGGACGAAATTAATTTAAAATTCGTTCAATTGTACAGAGAAGAGGAATGTTTGTGGAATGCAAGTATTCCATCTTACAAGGACAAGCAAATGCGAGACTCGTCACTAGAAAAAATACGCGACATACTAAATAAAGATGGAATAGAAATGTCGATAAAAGAGATTAAAAATAAAATTAAAAATCTAAGAGCTACATATTGTCAAGAATTAACAAAGATAGAAAAATCTGAGAGGTCTGGAGCAGGAACTGCAGAAGTCTATAAGCCAAAAATTATTTGGTTTGAGGAAATGCATAATTTCATAAAAAAGGTGCCAATGAAGAGAAAAACTTCGGTAAGTTATTTTAATATTATTTACTCTTTACAATTATTTACCTTAAAAGTACTTATTGAAATATTAATAATCGTCGGCATTTTTAATTTTTCTTGTAGTTTTGTCTGAATTAACGAATCATTCTTGCTTGCCATGGTACTGCTCCATCATTGTTGAAATATCTCTTAAATTTCTCCCTTTTTTCGATAGCTGACAGAGAAGAATGGTTACTTCCCTGTCGACTGATACTGGGTAAACATAAATTTTCCATTCTCCATGAACCGGGAATAATGTTTCCCGCTTCAATGTCTTCTTGGTCGACATCACTACTAATGCAATAAGTGCTTTTTTGCTCTTTTCGTAACCAATTATGCAGAGCACATGATGCTAGTACAATTTTGTCTACTGTTTTTACGTCAACTGCGATTGGTCTTTGATAAACACGAAATCGGCTTGCCAATATGCCAAAGGCATTTTCTACAGTTCTTCTGGCTCTACTTAGCCGGTAGTTGTATACTTTTTCTTCATGTGTTAAATTGTCACCTGGGTACGGTTTCATAATATACGATTTTAATGGGAATGCAGCATCCGCCAAAATTACTCCGCCTTGTGGTATAAGGTTATTTTCTAGTTGATTATATATGGAGCAATTCCTAAAAACACTTCCATCAGATGCCATTCCACAGGCGCCGACGTCAATATAAATGAAATTATAATCGTAATCAACAATAGCCATAAGAACAATACTGAATGTTTTTTTGTAATTAAAAAACAAACTTCCACTGTTGCCAGGAGCTATGATTTGAACATGCTTCCCGTCGACGGCGCCATAACACGCTGGAAAGTTCCATTTCACTCTGAAACCATTTTCTATAGCTGCCCATTCTTCAGTTGTAGTTGGAATCTGTAACAATATTTTTAACAAATTTTTTATTTTCAGAACAATCAAGATTCTCCAAACAATAATAAAGATGACAACAGTGCAAGCAACAGTCAGTCATTAGAACCACCCGTAGCAGAAAATCTGTCAGAAAAGACAGTTGAAATGTCTCAACCTGCAAGCGAAATGTCGTCTATTCAAGATAAAACTTCTAAATTTATTTCCCCCGGAAGTAACATTCCGCAATTTAAGAAACGGAAGGTTTCGCAAGTGAGTTCATTGATAAATGAAATTAAGGTGATTAAGGAGGATTTAAACAGTTCACGAGAATTTCAGGAACCAGAGCTGGATGAACATGAGATATTTGCAAAATATGTAGCAAGTCAGTTGAAAAAGCTTTCACCCGGACAGGCCATTTTAGCTAGGGATCAGATCAACGCAACACTATCCCGCTGTCGGATGTATGATTTAAACTTCGGAAATACTACATTTTCGTACCAGTCACCTATCAATTCTTCAGACTCCAATATGTCAACCACATTTTCTTACAATAGTTCTGCAGCAAGTCCACTCTACACTAATCCACCATCACAACTACAACAGACTGAGCAACGTGATGAACCCATCATCCATCCGCCACCACAGCAAGAGTTGGAGCAAGATGAAGATCCCATCTATCAAGCATTTCAAAATGCTTGATACATTTCTCGCCATTTATGTAGCGTAAACGTACATTTTGTCGTCATTTATGATTTCTCATTTTGTAATTTAGAATTTAATCTCGCCATTTATGTAAGCGTAAAAGTACCTACTTTAATTTGAAATAAATAAAATTCTACATACCTGTATATCTTTCTTTAATGCCTTATAAATTTCACTGCAAACTTCTGGTATGAATCTAGATATAGTAGATCTTGAAACACGATACATGTGACTTAACTTCCTGTAATTGACACCAGATGATAGAAAATCTAGAGTTATTTCCAATTTTATTTTAGCCGGTATGGCTTCTCTCATATTAGTATTTAATTTTTGTATTTGTGGTCCCACTAGATTCAGTAAATTGTCAAAAATATTAGGTGTCATTCGCAAAATACTCTTGAATTCGCCGGAATCCTCAGATCGCAGTTCTTTTAAAAGTAATGCAGATGCTCCATGATTATGTCTTCTTAAGATCCAGGGTCTTGTCCAAGTACGCTTTTCTTCTAGCAGAGCTAATATTTCATCTAGCGCATGTTGACACAACTTCCGAATTAACTTTCTTAGTAGAATTGCTTTTCTCTTACGCACACTGTTCATTTTTACGTATACGTGTTATCAGGTTAAGCACAACTCACTACTGACTTGACTAGCTTGAAATTTCCTAGCTTCGTGTAGACAGCACTAGCTTGGTTACAATCCAGGCTAGTAGGTAAGCTAGAAACCAAGCTAGTGACCCCTTACTAGCTTACTATCCTAGCTTCAAAATACTAGCCTCGTGTCACCCGGGCTTAAGTGTGTCTAGAATTTTCTAATACCTTTTACAAAGTTTCATATATTGAGACACGAAGCAACGAAGTACGATCTAGACTTCTACAACGAAGTACGATCTAGACTTCTAGAGGAATGTGGCCGCTTTTCTTTAGATCGTATTTTGTTGCTTCGTGTCTCAATATGAAACTTTATAAAAGGAATTAGAAAATTCTAGACATACCGAGGGCCTACTAGCCGTTATTCATAATTTCTTCTCAGTCACGAGATAATACTTTTTTAAAGGAGTGGCGCTAGTGTACCATTGTACGCCCCCTTAAAGGGTGGCAGGGACGTCGACGCGGATCCTGATGTTGCACTATGGATTCAATTCATGATTCTTGACACCCGTGCGGTGAAATATTTCGTCGGTTATTTAAAAAAATTCAGAAGAAATCCAAAAACAACTATTTAGCTGGCTTGCTCTAACAAAAAATAGCACTTTAAAAGTTAATATTACGCAAACGAATCTTTGAATAGAAAACTAGTTTTTACCGACCCGCAATATTTTTGAACGGCCTATTCAAAGATATCCCGCACCATGGGATAGACGAAAAAAAATCATCCCTTTTTAAGACATGCATCGAAATTAGATTAACTTTATATAATTATACAACATTAGTTTTTGTTTATACTAAACCCGAAAAGGGGTCATTGTACTCATCATTTGGAACAACTTTTTCTATGGGACCAACCTTGAAATCACGAAAAAAAAATAAGCTATTCCATACATTTTGTCGATTTAAGGGAACACAAATGTATGGAACAGCAGATTTTTTTTTCGCAAGGTCAAAGTCAAATTATTTATTTCAAATAGGCGACTTTACAAAAACATCCTTTATCACACTCTTTTCGTTTGGTACAAGGTCTGTTTTTGTATGTCTCTAATAACTGTCATTATATTGGACAGAGTATATTATGTTCCTAATTTGTGACGTTGCCAAATTATACGAGGAAGTCTACCAAAATAATACGAACCAAGAAAACTTTGCAGGCAAAAATGTGCCTTAGTAATTCTACACCAGCGTATAAGAAAAGTAACACCCCGGTTATGATGTAGGGAATAAGTCCTGAACACTTTGTTGTGGATGAAAAATGAACGAGTTTTAGCCTCCCATAGTTTTATATTGGGGCTCAGAAATTGTAGGATTTTTCCTAGGAAAGATTTTTTTTATTTATTTTTAGCGGTGGCAAGGGAGACGTTTATGTGATGTAGCAAAGTTAGGAACTTCAGTTTTTTGTGTTGACTTGTATGTACGTACTACTAAGTGTGAATATTGCACGGGGATTTTACCTGATAGATATTGTATTTTGTTGTATTATTATATAAGAAACAAGCTGCACCCTAATTGATTTTTTTTTCTTTCTTTACACGTCTTCGAAGTTTTGTTCAGAACTTCTGACATGGCGGTTCCTCACGATGTTTTCCTTCACCGTTTTTACACCGTATATTGCTTAACAGTTGTAGCTACATGAAATCGGTCTTATGAGACCATCCTTAACTTTTTGAGACATTTTGATCTACCTATACAGATTAAGAAAAAAAAAAATACAGCCAGCAAGAAAATGGGCAATTTTTACAAAAAAAAATTTGGTGCCTATAGATCCTGTTTCAGATGAGGATCAAAAAACTCTATTAGACCAACTGAGGTTTGAGTACTAGAAGAGTCAGAAATCGCAAAAAACATTTTTTCATACATTTCGTGGGAAATAAGACTCCAACCTCAAAAGCCTACCTCAAAAGGAAACAACGGAACCTATAAGGGTTCCGTTGTTTCCTTTTGAGGTAGGCTTTCACTCGATTCGCTTCGATCACTTTATTGTCCTCCCGTCCGTTCGTCCGTCTGTCTGTGTGTCAGTCAGTCAAGACCCTTTTTTCTATGGAACGCGTGGAGGTATCAAGTTCAAATAGTCTACGGTCCCCTGGAGCTAAAAAAAACAACTTCTAAGTCAACGCAATAAAAAATACAGCCATTTATGTAACATATTTTGATACTCATAAATTAATCAAAGCCTATCGGGTACTTCCCGTTGACCTAGAATCACAAGTAAACGACACACATCACCATTATTTCAGCCGAAAGACATCCACTGTTGCACGGTTGCTTAGTATATGCGAAACCTGAATATAGTTTGTTCAGAATAAGGAACTGAATCGATTTCAATAATTTTTACACCATGTTCTTTTTTCCCAAAAATATTTAAGTGTGATGGAAAATGTTATCACCATTTAATTACTTACAATACAATCACCGTACGGTTAGGTACGAGTAGTAGGTACCTGCCAAATTATTATCAATGAGCGCACGACCACCCTGGAGGCGCGGGGGCGCCGCGCCGTTAGCATGTGTTTGTACGGACAACCCGGTAACATAACAACCTTACAACTTTGTGATTTTTAATGATACAGTTTTGACATTTTGTACATAGATTCTTTACATAAAAATACTAGACACATGTTTCGGGTTTCGCATCTACTAAAAATAATATTGTATAATCCGAGCTGTCGCAGCCGCATGTCAGACAGTGTGTGAGATAGGTAAAAGTCCAGGTACCTATAGCGTATGCCAGGTATTGCTACTTTAGGCAGGCTCATTACGTAATACAGTGCTTACTATGTTTACAGACATGATCAGTTACAATTAATCGGACTTACCAGAAGATATCGATTATCGATATACCAATAATTGCCTTGAGGTCAGCTTGCACTCGGTCCGTATCGATATCAAATTGTGTCTAATTAGGTTTGAAGTTGACCTGATACCTTGATCACACGTACCGAATAGATGGGCGAGACGGTGCTCTCGGCCGAGTGATCGATACATGTAAACACACTGACTCAATTGCCTACTCGGCAGATATAAACATGCATTTGGTGCGAACTCGCCACTCGGACTCACGTCACCGCCCCGCCGCGCCGCCGCCGCCACCGCAGCGCTCGCAGAACGCTACAATTTTTAATTATTTAATTATCTTTTTTCGATCCATTGTCTTGCTAGTTTGCAGCAGGGACCGTACAACCCCGGTTAAGGGTTAAGCCTTTCGAAGGGGTAACCCATTCAATTGCTTACCTTTATCATAATGTAACCCATTAAAAGGGTTTTATACGAGAAACTCAGTGAAAGGGTTACATGGTAACCCATTGAATGGGTTTTATATTTGAAACCCAGTGAAAGGGTTACATGATAACCCATTCAATGGGTTCTATATCTACTTGAAACCTAGTAACATGAAAAAATCATAATATTATGTTATTTCGATATGCGCCCAGCACACGTAGCATGACCAATTTTATTTATATTCTACCCAGGGACCATTTTCGTTACCATTTTAGGTTTTTCTAAGCAGTTAATCAAAAACCCATACGGTGTGAGTAATTTTGAATGGCTTAAATTAAGCCGTTCAGAAGGGTTACCGGTTAAGTATGGGTTTTTATTGAAAACCCTTTCAACGGGTTACCAAAATTTAATTTAAGCCGTTCATAAAGGTTACCCATATCGTATGGGTTTTTGTTTAACCGCTTAGAAAAACCCATCGAAAACTCTTTCAACGGGTAACCAAAATGGTCCCTGGTTTGCTGTGCCGAAACAGGAGGTCTACTCAGAAGTGATAATCCAAAGTATCGGCCAATGTTCGGCCGTTTTATAACTTCCATAGTTTCCTTCTTTGACTTTGAATCCTTACCCGACCTAAAGTCACATTTTTACTTTGGCTTATTGTCGTTTGTTTTATCTTTCGCCGTAGTCAGCCATAGTTAGCGGTAGTCAAGCAACGGCTGAACATTCGGCCGATACTTCGGATTTATGTTCAGAGTAGACCCCCTGAATTGACTCGGTGCCAAGTATAACAATACGAGTAAACCTATTCGTCCACCCAACTCTATCGGCCTAGTCAGTATCATTCTGCTGTCTCGTCCATCTACTCGGTAGGTACTTGTGATCAATTCTCTTGCTGACCATGGTTTTGTTATTGTTATTAATAATTAACTGTTTTTTTTATTTTACTTCGATGGTGCTAGTTTATCATTTGTGACTTCGAGTTATAGATATAGCTTTATTTAAGCGGGCACGCCCATTATGCCTGGAGGATTTTATTTAGATACGTTTTGTTTACGTTATTTGTGCTTGAGTATAATTTTAGACGATTATTTTTTTTTATAGTGTTGTGTTCTAGCTAACATAAGGCAAATAACTTAATTTAATGTTTTGTGTTGCATTTTACATTTTATTGTAAAGATTCAAGTTTTATAATGAACAGACAGCTGTGCTGCTGGGGAGTTTGTTGCGCCACGTCTTCTTCCCAGCTAAAGCACTAGGAAGTGGTGAAGGGTGGGCGTTTTTGGGGGACTGTCTCATGTAATTTTGACGTTCGAAAAGTGCTGATTCTCAGCCTACTTTGAATAAGTGACTTTTGATTTGATAATTCATAAGAAACCTAGGAATTAAATTATCCTTATGATTGGATAAACTTGGACTAAGTTTGCGTCTGTGTGGTACCGGACGTAAAGAATAGCACTCCCCTATTTCTTCCCGTGGGCCCCTGGGTATCGTAAAAGGCGACTAAGGGGCTTACTAGAGAATGGGCAGTAGCGTTCTCTATGCATTTTAACACCATACTGCGATCGCCCACCTGCCTGCCAAGCGTGGCGATTATGGCAAACCCCCCTTTTGGGGAGGCCTATGTCCAGCAGTGGACGTCTTTCGGGTGAAATGATGATGATAATGATAATTTTGTTATACCTGAAGAAAATTACGGTTTTCCGAATCAATTAGTTTAAAGGCTAAAAAGTAGTTTAGGGCGGGCCGCGCATTAATTTAATAAACCATGAATTTATCCTAAATACAAACTTAACATTGTAGTTGAAAATATGTTCTCCCATACATCGATATACCTCACGGTTAATACTCCAACTGCAAATGTAAGTTGGGCGACTATTACTCGTTAATTTGTAAAGCCTATTTAGTTGTGATAGTTTTCTGTTTAATTTCGTTAATGTACTACCACTTTGTCGACGTAATTTATATGTATACACATCCAAATTACGGCTCTCTAGTACTAAGAGTCTTGAACTGAGCCGGAGACAGACAGACAGACAGACGGACATGGCGAAACTAGGGTTCCTTGTTTTCTACGGAACTCTAAAAAGACTAAAGCAGACAGACAGACAGACGGACATGGCGAAACTAGGGTTCCTTGTTTTCTACGGAACTCTAAAAAGACTAAAGCAGACTGGGGCGGGCTGCGCGAAATTCAAATTTCCTTATGGTTTTTGTAATTTCCATGGTCAGTGTCGGGTTTTATGTTGGGCTTATTCCCAGGCGCTCCTTGATTTAACTCCCGGCGGTTCCAAAATAAAAATGCAACTTTGACAAGATGTCTTCCTTTAATAATAATAAATAAAATCTTTCCCATGACCTAAAAAAATTTAAAGTACATATTGCACAAAAAAATATTTATATATTTTAGTTTTTTTTTTTTTATACTTATTGGAGCACTTTAAAATTGTGATATGGCACAGGGTTAATTTGTGATATCAGAAACTGTGATTGTTAATTGTTTTTTTTTTTAATTGATTAAGGTCAATTTAAATGAGAAGATTGTAATTTTTAATTCCTTAAGTTCATATTGTGTGACATAAAGTCAATTTGTGATGACAGAAAGTGCATTGTGAGAAAGATTATTGTTTTCATTTAAGCATTTTTACAATAGGTATATTAGCTTAAGAGTGATTTGTGACTGCCTATAAATGTACTGAAACTATTTACCACGAAATTATAACATTAATGTAAGCAATTTGTGTTTTGTTGACCTTACGCAATTTGGTTTGGAGCTGCTGGGGACAATTTTAGTATATTATTATTTAATTAATAAAATATGGAGCTCTTGGGAATCAATGTATAAAGAGAAATTGTTTGGAGAACAATAGATTTGGAGCTCCTGGGAATAAGCTGTTGTAAAATGTTGATCAAAATATGATTCACAACCGTGATCAATATTTATTTATTGATGATTCTAATGGTTGTCAATACGTTTTTGTTCAATCGCGAATCCTATTTGGATCAACATACAACCTGATGCAGAACAGCAAATTTTAAAAACGTAAGAATATTTGAATTTTGCCGCGCTTTCGCCTATCAATCGTCGATATGCAGGAAATCGCACTGTGCTCGGCATGTTTTTTTTAGTTAAGACGCAGATATATGCCAGTTACCTTGAATGGTTAGCTTGCGTGTTCTGTACTGAGCTCACGCAACGCGGCGTACGTTCAGCCAGTAATAGGACTCGCCCATCAAGGAGCGCTGTCCCCAATTTGACGCATTATTAATTTATTATAGACAAAACAAAAGTTATTTTAATAAAACGCGTAAACTAAAAGATCAATAATTAAATTATCTTTAAATTGGTGTAAATTTCAGAAAAATACGCTTGGTAGACTTTGCGCCATTCTTAGTTTTTTATCAGCGTTAGACACAACTTTACAAATTAATTTCACTATGTAATATAAACATAATCTAAAATATTCACATATTAAATTATTGAAAAAATGCTCTAATTTAATATATATTTTTTTCAATTCATTAACACTACTCGTTTAGACGTAATCTTCAGTATAAAATCATTAAAAGTCGGTTATCGTCGCCTTAAGGTCTGTGTTCATCTAGATCTGTATTGTTGTTTCTTTTTAATTGCAGTTATCATAATCATAATTATCTTTTTTAACCGACTTCACAAAAAGGAGGAGGTTCTCAAGTCGTCTGTATTTTTTTTTTTAATGTTTGTTACCTCAGAACTCCGTCGTTTATGAACCGATTTGGAAAATTATTTTTTTAATTGAAAGGATATACTTCCAGATTGGTCCCATTTTTTTCAAAATCCAGTTCTGATGTTGGGATCCATGAGTAATAGAGGGAACTCCTCAAATATTATAGGCATACCTATAGCAATTTTTATATTTTCATCAACAAGTCAATCATTTGCATTCAGAAAGTATAATTTGGTGAAGTGGAACAGATGAAGAAGGCCACAGATGGCCACCGGAACTTCTCAGTGATACGTAATTCACGGGTGGCGATGAGATATCTGGATTAAGATAGTTAAGCGAAGCAAATTTAAATCAATAGTTCTGATCAAAATGGTACCATCAAACTGTGTCGCTTAACTTCAAACTCGGATAAATCCAATTCTGAGATTTTTTAAGATTTTGGTGTCAAACGAAACGGAAAAAGAAATGCTTTTAAACAATTTTATCAGTTGTGTATAAATCCGCATGGTTTTTGAGAAAATAAACCGTTAAAGTCATAATATTTTATCTAAGTCAGATAGATCCATGATACAGTTTTTTTCAAATGTAGTTAAGTCCATGAGAGCCAATCAGGTAATTGCGTTTGTTCAACATGGCCGTCAGTCCACGTAAACTCTGCGACAGTAACACCGTTCACTCCCGCTTTTTATTGTTTCTTTTTATTATTTGGACAGTTCCCATGGATAATTCCATTAAAATTGTGTCACCAAGTAAGGCCCGCAAGCGACCTAATATAAAACTTCACCGTAAGAAAGAGGAAAGAGCGAAAATTCGGTAAGTTTGAAATTCCTATACCTATGCGTCGTTTGGAATCTTGGGTTGGCACTAGTGTTGTGTTAACCATAATCATTATCGATTATTATTATTTTGTTGTTCTACTGTTACAGAATGATTTGGATATAATAATAAGTATGTAAGGATATAATATTGAGTACATTAATTATATTCTCCGATCAGACTTGTGTAGGTATACAGGATCATGTAAGTTTTAAAATATAAGTGGTTTGTGGAGTTGGTCGTTGATATATTTTGCAATATTGCTTATTTTTTATATGCACGTTATATAATTAAAAATATAATTGTTAACGTCCGAGAATATTTATTTATTTAAATGATATAATAAACTAACATTAATATTTTTATTAAATTTTAACTCTGGGGCAAATAATCTCACTGAACTTCATTTTCAAAACAGTCTCTCGCATTGCATTTAGCTTCGTTTTACTAACTAACTCCTTTTACTTGTGTTTGCATTATTTTTTGGTTGGTCTTGGCTGGTCGCATTTTGCGTTACGTAATAAATTTTAAAACTAAAGCTTTGATGTATTTTCAGATATTCAACCAATCAACCACCAATAAAACCGACATGCGGACATACAACCAAAGCTTATCAATGTAGCAAACTTAACTCAAACGATATCTTATTCTTTAATAGAGCATTTTATGCAACAAATGATAAAATTAAACAGGACAATTTTATTTTAAAGCATGTCGTATCTTCCGCCATAAAAAGAAGACGCCCAAAGACTGGAAGCAAACCAGGAAGGTTCATGGCTCTTAAATACTTCATTCGCAAGAAAAAAGACAAAGTATTGATCCCTGTTTGCAAAAAGGCTTTTTTAGGAGTTCTGAATTTAAAAAAGGGCAGAGTTGATGGTGTGGCAAAGCGTCATTATGTTACTGGCACAATGGCTGTCGAAAATCGTGGGGGAGATAAAAAAACGCACACATATCGTTCACGCAAAGAAGCTGTTGAAAAGTATATTCAGACTTTGCAGCCTTTAGAAATTCACTACAGCCGGGACAAAGTTCGGCAACGGCAATATTTACATCCAGAACTAAATATAAAAAGGTTATGGAAAATGTACTCTGATGAAGCACTGCCTGGCTTTTCAGTTAGTTTCAGTTTCTTCCGCAAAATTTTTGTAACAAGATTTAATATTGGATTTGGAAGTCCTAGGCAGGACGTGTGTTCCACGTGCCTCCAACTGAGGAAAAAAATAAAAGTCGAAAAAAATGATAGTGAAAAAGTGAGACTTATGACGGAATTGAGGATTCATAAGCTTCGTGCAAAGGCATTTTTTAAACTCCTCCAAAAAGAAGATGATAACGAGATACTGTTATCTTTTGACTGTCAAAAAAATCTACCACTGCCCAAAATACCCGACCAATCCGTTTACTACTCACGACAGTTGTACTTATACAATTTTACCATCGTTAGAGGATCATCTCACAACAATATCGGTATAGACAACGTGTATTCGTACACATGGACAGAAGAAACTGCATATAAAGGGTCAAACGAAATTTGTTCTGCCGTTATTGACTGTCTAAACAAGCTCAATACAAATGGAATTGAGAAGATACGTCTCATGGCCGATGGTTGCGGAGGCCAAAACAAGAATTCCATTTTGTTGAGTGCTCTGATGAACTGGCTTTATTTGAACTCGCAGAACATCAAAAGTGTCGAAATCATTTTCCCAGTTACTGGACATTATTTTCTGCCAGCAGACCGTGTATTCGCGTTAACTGAAAAAAAAATCAGGAAAATGGAAACAATATTAACTCCCGAAGACTACATGGATGTCCTAAAAGAACACGCAACGATTTTGCGTTTAGGAACGGACATTCCGATATTTGATTTTAAGACACAAAGCAGAAATGTATTGAAGTCGACCCAAAGCTTTCATTTTCAAATAACAAAATGTAAAAGATTTATCATTACTTTACAAAGAGGAGAAGTCCGAATTCGTGGTGAAATATCTTACTATTCTGATACAGGTATTCATAAACAAAATTGACATTCTTATTTATTTATTATCTGTAAATTTGTACCTACTTGACAAGAAATTTATCGCATTTTAGTATCTAGGTAATTCGTTTGTAAATATGCTGTTCCTTTTTTAATAAAGAATTTAATTTCAGGTGTTGCTAAAATAATCAATAAACGCGGCCAATCGTTTGAAAATTTTAGTCCAGAGAGACTGCCAATTGGAGTTCCAGTAAATGAAGCAAAACTGAGTGATGTTCGCAAATTGCTGGAAACGCACTTTGGCCAAGAGTGGGCATCATTGGTGGAATTGAAATATTATAAAAAAGTGCTTAACAGTGAGAACGTGATAGGGCGACCAATGCACGAAGAAGAAATTGAAGAAGATGACTCGGAAGAAATATTGAATTTTGTTTAAAATTATTAAATTAGATACCTCCTATTTTTGTAAAATAAAACTAGATTTCCTTATTTTGTTTGTATTATTTTAGTTTTATTCAGTTAGCTGCTACAAATTAACTGTCGATAGTATACCGTGACTTCGCCACTACCACATCCCTAGTTCTAATCGTGTTTTTTCAAATCCAGATAAATCCGAATCCATTAAATCAAAATTCTATAAATCCACACTGAGTTTTTTCAAAGATAGATAAATTGCATTCCATTATATCAAATGAAGGTAAATCCAACTTAAATATTACATTTTTGAAAGAATGAGTGATTTAAATACTGAATTGGCTAAACAGGATCGTTTTCTTCAATAATGTTGACATAATAAAAAAATACTGTGTTTTAATTTATGAAATTAAGACTATTAACACTTTTTTTTAAATATCTCCTAACATGGTAGAGTGGATTTATCCGAGTTTGAAGTTAAGCGACACAACTGATCTGATGATGAAGCCGGATGGTAGGCACTGGAACTCCGTTAAAAAACAATGTATCCTATCCGTGTTTGGTCTTATTGGAATTGTCATGAGATGCACTCTGGCTATAAATGATTTTTAACCGACTACAAAAAAGGAGGAGGTTCTCAATATAATTATATATATCTAGCCATATGTACATATAAAAGGAAACCGTGACTGATTGGTCTATCAACACAGCTCAAACCACTGAACAGATTGGCCTGAAATTTGGCACGTAGACATCCGCTAAGAAGGGGTTTTTGGAAATTTGAACTTTAAGGGTGGAAAACAGGGGGTTTTGTTTGCATGAAAAATCTTATTCCTAGGGTTAATAAACTTGAAACTTGGACGAATACTTACGTAAGTAAATTATAAAGTTTATATTTTTTTGTTAACTTAACTTCAACGGATGGGATGTCAAAGCTTGTATAGAAGAATTTTAACGCGCGGTCCGATCAACTCGAAACTCAGTATTTATACTTAAGACCAAAAATTAAGAATAACTTGTATCAGGGTTTTTCGAAAATCTACCCATAATGGGGTGAAAAGGGGTAGTCAATTTTACAAGACAGGATTATACTACGTGGCTTGATTAACTCGAAAATTGGTATAACCTCTATGTCAAATAATGGAAAAGACCTCTTTGGGGGTGTAAAGGGGGATGGATACAGTTTGTATGAAAAAAATCTTCTTTCGTTGATCTATTAACTTGAAACTTAGCCTGAATACTTTATCATCAGTCTCCTGCCCTAATCCCAATTAATTTGGGGTCGTCGTAACATGTCGAATTACACTATAGATTTAATACAAACAAAAGGAAACAGTGACTGACTTACTGACTGATCTATCAACACAAAGCTCAAATCACTGAATTGATTGGGCTATTTGGCACACAGATAGTTATTATGACGTAGGTAACCGCTAAAAACAGATTTTTGAAGATTTAACCCCTTAAGGGGTGTAAAATAAACTTCCTGTCTCTGTTGTTTTCATAGCAAGTAGTAGTATACGAATTGGTGTGGGGTAGGTACCACTAAAAAGTGAAAAATAAAAAACTTTTTTACAAAAAAAAACAACCGACTTCCAACAAAACACTTAAAAGTGAAAAATAACTTTAATTTCGGAAGCACATAACATAACATCACCCCTTGTTTCCTCGAAGAGTAGGGCAGAGGTGTACCTGTAGTACACCCACATTTAATATTATATTTAATTAAATTTCGGAAGTCGGTGGCCATAAACGAAAATACCAAACCAAAGACACCGACTTCCGAAATTAAATTAAATATTATATTAAATGTGGGTACACCTCTGCCCTACTCTTCGAGGGAACAAGGCGTGATGTTATGTTATGTGCTTCCGAAATTAAAGTTATTTTTCACTTTTTAGTGTTTTTTTTGGAAGTCGGTTGTTTTTTTTGTAAAAAAGTTTTTTATGTATGCAAGAGTTTCTGTGACAAATAAATATATTCGTCTTTATTTCCTTTCTTTTTAATTCATTAGCCACTATCATTATAATTCTTATTCCACTATGCCAGTTTATTTGGGGTCGACGCCAAACGTCTTTTTCTTCCATTTGCTCCTTTAGCCGTAATGTAGGTAATTGCCACTAACCGGGCCCAAATCCAGGCCCCAGCCTGCTTCTTAGAAATTCCTAGTTATCTAAAAACAATACGTAATTCCACAAAACCGAATAAAATAACTCATTCATCATCATCATCATCATCATTCAAGCCGAAAGACGTTCACTGCAGGACATAGGCCACCCTAAGGGGTCTGCCATAATCGCCACGCTTGGCAGGCGGGTTTGCGATCTCAGTATGGTGTTAAATGCATAGAGAACGCTGCTGCCCATTCTCTAGTAAGTCCCTGAGTCGCCTTTTACGACACCCACGGGAAGAAATAGGAAGGTGCTATTCTTTACGTCCGGCACCACACAGACAACAAATAACTCATTAATCAGAGAAAACTCAATCAGAATAATCTTTTAGAATTTGGTAAGTACTAGGTACCTACGTAAATACAAATTCTCTCGTTCCGTGAAAAGAAATAGAGCCATGCAATGTAGGTACTAACAAAGTTAGCAGACGAACAAGTTTCGACCATCAATAGTTAGTGGAACCTTAATTATATAAGAGGTAGCCTGAGGTCTGAGGTGTGGATGTGAACGGGAAAAGCTAGTATTATTATTATTAAGGCGTATTTCAGACTGAGTGCGCTTGTCCGGTTATGGTACGGTTTTCGGCCGGCATAGCAACATCGCATCACCCGGTCCGGTTTTCAGTTACGTTTGAAATCGCCGTCTCCTATTAGTTTTTCTGTTAAAATTGTGCGCATAATTATAATTTCTAACGTGACGATATTATCGTGATCGTCCACGTCCATAAAATGTCATTAAATATATCCTTTATTTTCAATTCATTAGCCACTATCATTATAATTCTTATTCCATTATCCCAGTTTATTTGGGGTTGGCGCCAAACGTCTATTTCTTCCATTTGCTCCTTTAGCCGTAATGTAGGTAATTGCCACTAACCGGGCCCAAATCCAGGCCCCAGACTGCTTCTTAGAAATTCCTAGTTATCTAAAAACAATACGTAATTCCACAAAACCGAATAAAATAACTAATTCATCATCATCATCATCATCATCATTTTAGCTGAAATACGTTCACTGCTGGACATAGGCATCCCCCAAATGGGAGGGGTTTGCCATAATCGCCACGCTTGGGTTGGCGATCGCAGTATGGTGTTAAAATGCATAGAGAACGCTGCTGCCCATTCTCTAGTAAATCCCTTAGTCGCCTTTTATGACACCCACGGGAAGAAATAGGCAGGTGCTATTCTTTACGTTGGGCACCACACGGAGCATAAAATGTATGGAAATACAATAAAAAAACATGTCCTTTAAATATGAGGTATTCCACTCAGAGCACTGATTTCAACAGCACTTGACCGAACGGCACCTGAGCACTTCCACTAACCGCACTAAAACAAAATTTTGATTTTATTTTTACATGTTATTCACAAATCTATTTTTTTTTTTTTTTCTGTATCTATCCATGACATCGCAGCGGGCCTTAGCAGAGAGAGTACCAGCGCTGCTACACTTACTTTTAATTTTATTGTCGCAGCATCATGCGGGATAGGAGCTTTTTGGCCTCTGTATGAGGCCAAAAGGCTCTTTGTTTTTAAGTTTTTTTTTATTGTTTTATTTTTATGTTTCTAAGGGTGTGTTTAATTTGTGATCTCTTGTGTGAATCCCAATAAATATTTTTTTCTTTTTCTTTCTCTTTCTATTTATTTACAATATATAAGTACATTTTACTTCCCTTTGTTATCATGATGCCGTGACGTGGACATGGTCGTCCACGATAATTATCATCACGTTAGAAATTATGCAAAGTACACAGACGAGCTACAAACGAATCAACAGTGTTACAAGTATATTGCGACGCTTGAATGGCTGTTGGTAAACATTTGTGAAATGGTTGTGTGAAATTGTATTGAAAAAACAAGATGGCGGCGTTAGTTCAGATTTTGTGTAACTACGACCTTGACTTTATTGTTGGTTGTGATTTAATCATTATAATAATGAAAACTTTGTTCCCCTTTTTACGAAAATTACGCGGTCGGAGGAGTATGATATGCACAGTTAAAGTTTATATATGTAGAAGAGTGCCGAAAGCTAATATTAAAAAAAAATGTATTAGAAATAAATTAATAAAAAACATTACACACACTACCATGCGTTTGACACACACACACATAGTACCAAGCCTCATGACTTGTAGGTAGGTGAAATAACTGACAGCTTGACCATGGAATATGTAAGAACTAGTCATGGAATAAGTAAGTATAGATAATATATACTTACTTATTCCATCTATAGATTGTAAGTAGAGGGGGTCGAATTTCGACCAGTGGGCGACCACTAGTAGGCATAATTATGTCCATGAATATATTTAAATATAGATCGTCTGAGTTAAAATTGCGCGTCCTTCCACATCAATACTTTCTACAGACGCTAGCAGGTCAAGCTACCCGAAACTGTCAAATTTTCTCAATCAACCTTGAACCTTATGCTTTAACGATAAAGTTGAAAATCTTTTAAAGAAATTTGACAGATTGTAGTAGCTTGAGGTGTTGGCGTCTGTACTTTTATTTTATTTATGTTTATAAAGAGGCTTACCAACTTAATTCATACTAATGCAGTCATTATAGATCTCGCATGTATTTTTAAAGATACATACGAAATTAATGGCGTACTTGTAAATTATACAAATAAAATATAAACTTGGTACTTACTGTCGTTATAATACTCTTTATTTGTACGTGGCAAGCTGTGTATAATTATGTGCAAGCGATTTTCATCATCATAGTTTTAGCCAAAAGATGTCCACTGCTGGACATAGGCCTCCCCCAAAAAGGGGGGGATTTGCCATAATCGCCACGCTTGGCAGGCGGGTTGGCGATCGCAGTATGGTTTTAAAAATGCATAGAGAACGCTGCTGCCCATTCTCTAGTAAATGCCTTAGTCGCCTTTTACGACACCCACGGGAACAAAAAGGAAGGTGCTATTCTTTACGTCCGGCACCAAACGGAACAAGCTATTTTAGTTTTATGTAAATTTAAATAATAAAACAAAACGGATTTTTTATCAAAAATTATGTATTTATTAACCAAATTCAAACAATTCAAAAAGTGCCACTGTTTTAAACATTTAATCACAAAAGTTTTAGTAAATTTCAGACGACATAGCTTTGTATTGAAAGTACACTTCTTAAACATGGACGAACAAAAAAATTCGGAGGAACTCCCGCTAAATCAAAACAAAAACTTTTTACAAAAAAAAAAAAAACAACTGCCTTCCAAAATTAAAGTTATTTTGCGCTTAGTATTTGGAAGTCGGTTGTTTAAAAAAATAAAATAAAAAATAAACTTGAAAAATATAAACTGTACATTATTATAATAACTTTAAATTCGCAAGTCGGTGTCTTTGGATCTGTATTTTAGTTCCATGCCACCGACTTCCGAATTTAAAGTTATTATTCACTTTGTAGTGTTTTTTTTGGAAGTCGGTTGTTTTTTTATTTGTAAAAAGTTTTATTGTATACTTTACAGTTTAAATTTTTCACTTTTTTGTTTTGGCACCTACCCCACACAAATTCGAGTGTCAGCTAGGTACTATGTAAATAACAGTGACAGGAAGTTATTATTACTAAGTGGGAATACGTAGGTGTTATTAAAGCTAACTCAAAAACAACCCAAGCAAAGTTATTAATTTATAAGGGACCACCGCGCAAGCTTTTCAACCAAATGAAAACAGAATTTCCAGAATCGGTCCACAATAGACGAAAACATCGATGAACATACATTAAAAAAAACAAACAGATGAACATAGAATCTTTTCCTTTCTTGGGTTAAAAACGGAGTCCCGTGTATGTGTGATTGTAAAGTCGTTGACGTTTACCTAGTTAGGTACTGGGTTGTGGAGGTCAGATAGGCAGTCGCTCCATGTAAAATATACTGGTATTCAGCTGCATCACGTCAGACTGGAAGCTGACCCCACATAGTTGGAACGAGGGTAGGCAGATTGATTGATTATTGAAGTTTGCGCGCGTGGTGGCCGACTAATGGGTGTATGAGTGCGTGCCGACCTGTACCCTTTTTAGGGTTCCGTAGTAAACAAGTGTTAGGAATCAGTTAGGAATTGTTGTAGCAAGTCATATATTTAATTTGATAAGCGTTAGAAATAATTTTAGAAGTATATTTTTAAGTAATTATTTTATTAATTTTTGTTTTCATTCTGGTAACACTGACTCGCTTGCCGCCCCGTTGCGTCTTCCGACAAACCAATGGCGGATTTGTCAAGCGTGGACGCAACGGGCAAGCTCTAAGAGGTCCGAGCCAGTTTTTGCTGTGATAGTCCTGTCGATTATACGAAATCAAGTTATAGTTTACACGAGTTTGTAAATCCGAAAATTGTGGTCTAAGTGCTGTTTGAAAAAACATACGGTATGTACACTGCTTTAATAGCAAGTAATGAGCGTTAACAACAAAATGATATTAGTGTTGTGATTATTCTTCAAACGACATCTTCGACAAAATAAATACCCGAGAATCAATTTGGAGTTTCCTTTCACAAGGAACCTTTATAGTTTCGCCATGTCCGTCTGTCTGTCTGTCTGTCCGTCCGTCCGTCTGTCCCTGGCTTAGCCGAGAGACGCTTAGTCCTAGAAAGCTGTAATTTGGCATGGGTGTACATTTATTAATCACGCCGAGAAAGTCTTATAATAAAACCATGAAAAACATTTTTTTTAAGGTACCTCCCTTGCACGTAAAACGGGGATGATATTTTTTTTCTCATTTAAATACATGGTGTGGGATATCGTTGGATAGGCTGTTTAAAAATATTGTGGGTCTGTGAAATCCATTTTTCAATCCTGAGATCCCTTTGCGTAATATTAAGCTTTAAAGTGCATTTTTTTGTTAGAATCAAGTGTCCCCCCCCTCTGCCTGCTAAATGGTTGGTTTTGGATGTGAAAAAATTCATGGCTGTAGTATATATAACGAAATTAAAAGGAAAACTACCACAGCTAAGTAGGCTACAAGTTAACCAGTAATTGTCGACCAACTTAAATTTGCAGTTGAAGAATTGACCGTATCGTATATCGATGTATGGGCGAGGATGTTTTTCAACTACAATGTTAAGTTTGTTTTTGGGATAAATTCATTTTAACTACGGAACCCTTCATTGTGCGTGGTCCGACACGCACTTGGCCGGTTTTTGTAAGCGAGAATCTGTCCATTTTTTTGGTTCGTCCACGTGCCTAACTTATTCAATATCAAATTCTGCATTCATTATTTATTTTACATAAATGCAACGAAATAAAATCATCATAAGTCTAAAAAAATTGGTTAGATTAAAATTGCTTATTAGTCTTAAAGGCTTAGATTGTAATTAATTATTAAGAACTTGGTTCTTTTTATAAATAAAAAAAAAAAAACAAAACGTTTTGAAATAATTATAAGCCTTAAACTAATTAGCTCGCACGGTAATCAACATTTTCCATCTTAGTTTTTACTTATGCTGCCTTATTACAAAACAAGATTTATATTTTGACATGGCTTAAACCATGGAGCTAGTTTTTGTAATAAGAACGTAACAGTGATTGAAATGCCGTTCTTTATACAAAACTGAAAACTTAGTTCGGTACTAAGTTGTGAGATTTGTGTTTAGGAACTTTACCATAGTCGGAATAAAGTTCTAAATGCAATAATGGCTCCATGTTTTAAACCTGGGTCTGAAGATAAACCTTGTTTTGTAATACGGTTTTAGGTTTTTAACTCTCGGGCTCAGGATTATTTTTTAAAAAAGGCGGGGTTGTCCACGTCATTCTTGTCCTGAACCGGTAATTAAAGAACTGATTAAAAGGGATGCCAACGAATTCTTCTTGACTATACAATCTGGTAAAATTCTTTTCAGTTGTATTCAATTTGTATTGCACGATATGGCAACTCTGCTCCCAATAAGTGTCTTGCATCAAATTCATCCAATTTTTTATCTCCGCCATAATTTCCTCTTTGTCTTTATCAAATATATCTTTAAGATTGCTTACTTGTTCTACTGGAACATCCACTGCTGGATAAATTAAGTAAACCATATGGAAAATCTTTTTATAAAAAGTTAACATGTTTGGTACACACACTTTCTCCGGGTAACCAAATTCGGTAAATATTTTGATTAAATCCAAACTCAGTTCTTCACAAGTCTCGAAGATTGGCCTTAAAACTACGAAGTTTGTGAAATCCTCTTTAAGAACTAATAAAAAACTCACTCGACTTGAGTTTGAAACCAGACTATCGTCTCTGATGATGTTCAAGCGCCACAAACCTCTGCTTGGTGGATTGTCTAATATCTTTTCAACAATTTGCGACTCATCCGGATTCTGGCTTTCAGCGGTGTTCGAATACGAGTAACAGACGTTGCACGATTCGACTATCCAATTCGCACAAAATATAGGCACTGAGTGTGTCTTTGTGAGTTTTTCATACGTGGCCGATGCGTTGCCATGGTCACAGGCAACGTGTGCGTCCAACAAAATATCAAAAGCATCTTCAACAGAAAGCACTTCTAAAAATTCCACTGGTAGTGCGGTGGGGTTTTTGAACGACAGTGTGCCCTTTTTAACATACAGCTTGTTCTCGCCATCCACAATTTCAACTAAACAATTTTCTGCTTCACTAGGATCAACAGTTGCTAGTTTAATTTGCTCTTCTATCCCCTGTCTGGTGCACAGCGGTCCTTTTAACAATTCTATATTCAGTTCTACCCGGTCGAAGTAATTTCTTTTTACTTGCTTGTAGTTTACCGCCATTTTGTGATAGGTACGTGTAAGCACGGCGCGGAGACAGGAAAAATAATAATCGCGACGCGGCAAGCGTGCGCAGCGGACGCGAGGGCACTGAAGGTGGGGAAGACAGCGCGCGGGGGCTAGAGCGCGACGCGCTGCGCGTGCGAGACAGAGATAGCAATCGTTTGTTTTTCTGACGAGACTAGCCGACGCCCAACGGATGACGCTGCGCGCCGCGCCGAAGCGAAGCGGTAAGTAGGATATGATAATAATTCGCATTGCTAAAAGTTGTCTTGTCGATTATAAATCATTTTGATAATATTATGGTATTCGAGTGGAATAATTTATAGTAGGTACTTGTACTTGTATTATGGTGATATTTAAAGAAAATTATTTTATTTTAAGGCTCGTACAGACTGGTGCGCTATCGCGGGCGCGACGCTACACGAGTGGCACAATTTCTTTGTCGGTGCCTGTCGCGCCCACGATATCGCACCAGTCTGTACGAGCCCTTACTTCTGAAATAGTAGGTTAGTACTTAAGTACTAAAAAACTAAAATACAGATCCAAAGAAACCGACTTCCGAAATTAAAGTTATTTTTCACTTTGTAGTGTTTTTTTGGAAGTCAGTTATTTTTTTTTACAAAAAGTTTTTTTTAATTTATATAGAGAGAAGATTAAAATGGCATAAAGTACTTACCTAATAAAACAGTACATAGGTAATTAAGTAATAAAAAAGGAACAGTTAAATAATTATCAAGGAAGTAATTATTGATAAGTTTAGTTATAAATTAAGTAACTCATTTTACCTAGGTAATCATTCCAATTATCATACAAATACACTTCTACCACCTAAGTATTTTAACAATAACTTAACATTTCATTAATTCATTTACATAATTTAGGTTCAATCAATCAATCAACTCAGCCTATAGCAGTCCATTGCTGGACATAGGCCTCTCCCAGGCTACGCCACAACACCCTGTCCTCCGCCTTCCGCATCCAGTCTGTCCCAGCCACCTTTTTAAGGTCGTCAGTCCATCTAGCTGGGGAGCGTCCCACATTACACTTGCCGATACGCAGTCTCCACTCCAGGACGCGTCTGCTCCACCGGTCCTTCGACAAACATGGCCAGGTTTAGGTTACCTATAAGTATGTTGTCAATACAAACATCAAGGCCTTCAAAACGCAGGTTACAAATTCAAAACATCCAAACGAGCCAAACAAAGGGTCTACTCTGAACATAAAGGCTTCTATATACTGGCGCGACACGCGACTCGACACACGGACACAAAGGCATCGTGTGTCGCGCGACGAGCGGTGCCTTCGTGTCACGTCGCGAGTCGCGCTGGTCTGTAGAAGCCTTTAATCCGAAGTATAGGCCGAATGTTCGGCCGTTGCGTGACTACGGCTAACTATGGCTAATTACGCCGGAAGAAAAAAAAAACGACAGTCAAAGAGAGCCAAAGTAAAAAATGTGAATTTAAGTCGGGAAAGGATTCAAAGACAAAAAAGGAAACTCTGACCGCCTTATTACAAAACAACATTTATATTTTGACAGGGCTTATACCATGCAGCCAGGTTTCGTTATATGAACGTAACAGTGATTGAAATACCGTTCTTTATACAAAACTGAAAACTTAGTTCGGTACTAAGTTGACAGTTTTGTGTTTAGGAACTTTACCGTAGTCGGAATAAAGTTCGAAATTCAATAATGGCTCCATGTTTTAAACCTGGGTCTGAAGATAAACCTTGTTTTGTAATAAGGGGGTGGAAGTTTACATCGGCCGAATATTCGGCCTATAATTCAGATTAACGCTTCGGAGTAGACCCTAGTGTCCACACGTTCTACCAAAACGTTTCCAACTTGCTGAAACCGCAGTTCAATCAGTGGTGAAGTACTGTTGCCGGTTTTCACGTGGTCACCCTTTAAGCGGGAATAGACGGGTGAAACTTTATCTTGTTATGGAATTGATGTAGGTACCCTAGCGCTTGACATGGGTTACTTTATTAAGTTATCATACTCCATTTGAAATAAGATTACAAATTTAAATAAAACTTTTTTACACTCCGTTCAACCGGTTTTGACTTCTATTGAGTTGGTAGACATGACAAATGGCAGCTGTAATAAACAGCTGTAGGTATTGTAACCACGTTTTTGCTTTTAATGTCCTTATGCCTACGGAATAGAAGTCAAAATCAGTTGAATGGACTGAAAAAAAGTTTATTTAAAAGACTTGGCCCATTTTTAAAGAGACGGTTGCATAGTTATCGAATCTATTAGATATTAATATCTACAGTCTTATTGACCCACACTTCTTGTCTCTTAAGAAAATCGTATCGATTTTGTTGTCGTAACGAAGTGTTTTGTATTGTAAAATAGAGTAAAACTAGTATATAGGTTTTATGCCCATGTGCAGTAAAATATTCGTAAGCTGCTTTTAGCAGTGGATGTGTCTAATAACCAACTTTGTACCTAGCATATCCGACGGATAAAATGTCTTTGTCTATAGACCTATATTCAATTCAATACTTAGCGCCTACAGAATTTTAATAGCAATTTAACAACGCAACTATTATTGTTTCTAAACAAACAACCTATTACTCGTACAGGCAGTTTGTGCAAGTTTTAGCAAAAGAGAAGATCAATGCTTGCTGATTATTCCAAAGGGATCAGGTATTAGCCCTGCAGAGCGACAGCTGACAGATATAAAATTATAAAGTACCTAACGTAGCCAACTGTAGGTAACTCGGTGTTTTCTGTAGTGTAACGAAATGTTTAGAAAACTTGATGTCGATGGTTTGTATTTTGGTTGTACTACTCACCACCGTGCTGAAGTAAATTTATAGGGTATAAGTTGTTAGGGAAAGATTCAATTAAACAAGTACCTTCTTACACAATATAATATTTATTGCAACATAAGAACCTACATAATTTAAAGGTCCACAATAAATAATGTGGCGGGCCACATACCTTCCCCAAATACTTGAGCATCCACACCAATACAACATTTCACACAGCTGTCTTTAAGGTCCATTCAAATCCTTGTTTCCAATTAACGTTATTCCCACTTAGAGAAATAATTATTAACTCTATCGAAGTGTAAATTAAGTTCATTTTAGAATTCCTAAGTATGTACGTCGTCATTCTCCTACTCATATCCCAATTAATTTGGGGTCCCTTTCTTCTATACTTCTCTATTAGTCGTCATCTCGGTAGTCAGTCCCTTTCTAGCCATATCATCTTTCACACAGTCCATCCATCGTTTCTTTGGTCTTCCTCTACTCGTACAGCCATCCGCACTCATACTCAAAACTTTCCTGGCGACATTTCCCTTATTCCTCCGCATCACATGCCCTGATCATGACAACCTTTTTCAAAGAACTTTTCAGTCATTGGTGTCACTTTCAGACTTCCTCTTAAATACTCATTTCTTATTTTATCCATTCGGGTAACACCACACATCCCTTTTAGCACCTCTTACGTAAGTAAGTACTATTGCTACAATCATAAAACTAAAATAACCATTTTTATACGATTATTGTATTGACAGACAAACAAATGACTCAGAGGCAGGCGTAGGTATTATTAATCATTTTTATTTTATTTTATGACTTTAATACAGTTTTATCATTCTAATTTTGATTTTATTTATATTGTTTAATAACAAATACAATAAAAAAAAACTATTCAAATCATAAATTTAAATAAAAATGATTAATAATACCTACGCCTGCCTTTGAGTCATTTGATTGTTTGTCATTACATTATTCGTATAATAATGGTTATTTTTATACAATTTAGTGTGATTAAATTTGAATTTTGTACATTATAATAAAAACTTATTACGAGTATGATCTTAAATGTATTGACACATAACATAACATCACGCCCGAAGGGTTAGGCAGAGGTGTACCTTTAGTACACCCACATGGAATGGAAAAAAAAATGGAAATGGATTGAAATAAATGAATTTGGAATATGAAAAAAAAAAAAAAATGTGGACGCAGATTTAATCTAAACTACCCCACCAGAAATCTTTGCCTTACATCCAAGAATAATTCCAAACTTGTTAATGTTGTAATACCCTTGATGTAGTTACCTTGCTTCTACCATAGGTACACGGTGACTATGTAGGTACCGTCCGGCGTATGCCTTTAGGCTCTATAGTAACAATACAAAGCGACAAGGCCATGTAACGGCTTGCAAGGTTCATTATTAATTCCTTGTTTGAAGTTGAGCTGTTCCTTGTTTGAGACTTGAGAATTATACAACGTGTTTTTTTTTATATCCCATAACTCTAGGGTATGATTGAGGCCATATCAAAGAATCAACTGGCATATGAGTTATGTTCCAATCCTTCGTTATTTTTTTTTTTCATTTTTCATACAAAATAATTCGGCAAAGTCACGATTATTAATGTAAAACACCCTTACGTGAAATATGACAACGTCGACAAGGTAGCTTTCCCTTCACTAGCTGCCGCCGGGAAGCTCCGATACCAACATACCTACATATTTTATTTTACTATTTATTTTACTACACTACTGCGAAGTTTGGCAACCTCACAAAAGTAAAGATTCGTCATACTGGTGACAATTTTTGACCTAATTTAATTATGATTGATGATATCTCCGAAACGATGTATTTTTGGACCACCTATTCTAAGAGTTTTAGTATTATTTTTACCTACAGAATGTAACCCTAGAGTTATGGGATATAAAAAAAACAGGTTGTATAAGAAACAACAGGTACTCACAAAGATCGTGGTACGTATGTGTTCGGGATATTGGCGGTGTAAAATGCTGGCGTGCACTACTCAGCAAACGCGCTCAACTCCCTAATTTATAGTGGACTGTATTTATGGTTTGATTGCCAGGAGATGAAGGATGGGAAGAACGATAATAACACTTACATGTTACCTTGAATATTATGATTCCGAGGACTCCTTTAATTTGCGCACACTATGGTGCATACCGAACAACACAGAAACCATCAGTCGAATGACAGTAGTACAATGTTACACACATGAACACTAAGAGCGTTTACACCTTACAACATTTCATACAAACTCTGTAGCCCTTGTTTTTCGAAATGACTGAACCGATTTTAATGAAACTTCATACGCATAAGCAAGATACAAAGGTCTAAAAAGTTAGTATAGAACATTTTCGTTGAAAAACGTGATAGGACCTATATTTATGCCGGACGTAAAGAATAGCATCATTCCATTTCTTCCCGTGGGTGTCGTAAATGGCGACTTACTAGAGAATGGGCAGCAGCGTTCTCTATGCATTTAACACCATACTGCGATCGCCAACCCGCCTGCCAAGGGTGGAGATTATGGAGAAATATCTTGCTTTAACATAAAATAATTATATCCTTTAACACTCGAAAATACTGTAGCTTCCCATTAGAGAATGAATTTCCGGAATCGGTTCAGTAGTTAAGAAGATTACCCCCCCCCCCCCCCCCCCTAAAACTCACACCTCTAATATTAAAGTAACAGAACATCTTTGTCAATTAGCATTAGCACCTATATTTATTTATTTTTTCACGGTCGGGTATCACCCCCTATTAGTCCCCCCTATCTACGCCACTGGCTAACACCTCCGAAGAAAACAAGCGTGATGGTAAGCTTGAGAAATAAAACAAATTCAGAAAACCCCAAATAAGGTTGTTTCCGTGTATCACTTTCACTCCCGGTAAGAAACCTCTATTCTTATAAAAGGGCACAATGCAGTAAGTCCTCACAAATAAAGACGGCTACCGTTTTGTCGTAGATTGTATTGGCTATAGAGGATCACGGGGTACATAAGGGACCCTTAAGGGCTTTGGCTTAAATAGTTGGACCACTGACGTTTACGAATCTGTCTTTCTATTCCATAAAAATCTGTTAGGTAAAGAAAAATAAGAAAGAAAGAAATATAGATTTATTTTTCACAGAAACTCACGCATACAAAAAGATTAGCTCAAACTCAAACCCCCGTATTACAAAACATCGTTTTGTCTTCAAATCCAGGTTTTAAACCCAACCCATTATTGAATTTCGAACTTTATTCCGACTATAGTTCCTAAACACAAAACTGACAACTTAGTACCGAACTAAGTTTTCAGTTTTGTATAAAGAACGGTATTTCAATCACTGTTACGTTCTTATTACAAAAACTGACTCCATGGTTTAAGCCATGTCAAAATATAAATCTTGTTTTGTAATAAGGCGGAAAGCGTTTATTTCAATTAAATCATTTGTGGTGGCATCAACACCGCCACATGCAAACTACGCATCACACTGACGTCACGCAAAATCCTGCATCACGCAAACAGAGCTTACCGCGCGATTAGCATACATATATACAACGTCCCGACATGAATCGTCGGGCAGTTGCCCACCAGACACGACACCCGTCTGGTCGGAGGATCCTTCCTTTTCTATAGAGAATGAGCGAACTTTACACCCTGTTCTTCATACCTCCATACATTTATATGCCGTTTTGAATTGTCAAGGAGTCGGTTAGTTAGAAATATAAAGCTAGTTGCCCATTTCAAAGAGTAGTAGATACTTACGAGAGAAGAACGGGCAAGAAACACTATTTTAAATTATACTGTTGTAAATTATAATAATGTTACAAAAATATTGTTAGGTACATCTTTAATGTTGAACTTATAACTTAGAAAGCTCGAATAAAAAAAAAGAAACAAAAGAGATCTATCATCAAGTGCACAGAACATAAATAGTCGCAGCTGCACATCGTGACTATGACAAGAAGACTTCTACTCAGAGGATGAAGCAGTTCACAGAAACCAGTATTACCATATATATAATAATTATGACCTTTTTTTTTTTAATGTCTAAGATTATGATTGGACTTTAAGGAGACTGGAGAGGAGGCTTCTCAGAGTAGTCAGATAGGAAACGCCGACCTCATCTAGTTTTAAAAATATGATTGACGTGTAAAAGTGATTGTACAAACCTACATACAGGGTGTAAGGGACAGCCCCCCGCAAATTAACGGGGTGCATTCAGCTCCTTATTTTGAATCATATTCCACTGAAAATTTTCACAGGAAAATTGTAACTTTTAAATGTAATTTCAGTTACTATTCCTTTATTTCAATGTAAAATTACATTCTCTGTACGCAGTACTCCATTAATGTAAATAACACAGCTATAATAAAAAAACCAGCAATGGATGTTGAAATTCTCTAACGAATGACGCCTGAAATCAGCGAGCGCGGCCGTCCACCCTGCCACGACAAATCAGGTTCATTGGATTCCCATAACATTCCTGAAATATTTGATGTACCTCATCTTAGTACGATATACTGAATTCACCACATAAGTCTGTGGAGGGCTGTCCCTTACACCGTGTATTGAAATAAAATCATTTATCTAAGAGTACCGTGTTAGAGCTCGTACAGATTAGTGCGTTATCGTGGGTGCGACAGGCACCGACAATGAAATTATGCTAAGGAAACGCCGACCTCATCTAGTTTAAAAAATATGATTGACGTGTAAAAGTGATTGTACAAACCTACTCATAGAAATAAAATCATTTATCATTTACCTAAGAGTACCGTGTGAAGGCTCGTACAGATTGGTGCAATATCGTGGGTGCGACAGGCACCGACAAACAAATTGAGCTACTAGAGTCGCGTCGCGCCTGTGATATCGTATCAGTCTGGACACGCCTTTAGCCAGTAGCTGGGTTGTAAACGTCAGGCAGTAGGCAGTCACTCCATCTTAATATTCGGGAAAAGGCTAGCCTGCTAGGCAGATAATGATTCTGAGCTAAGCAGAAAATCCATTCCATTTAGACAGATCGACTTTCAGTTAAATTTATGTTATTCAATACAAATAATTGGATCCACGTGTTGGAAAGGTAAAATAAATAAAATATATACATTCAATTTATCATTTCGAACGAGAACAAACACTTGACACTCAAATTATCTTCATCCTCCCATATGGGAATACTGTTATCATAAAGAATACAATACACTGGGCAACTTCACTGTTAGTAAATATAAATATTCCTCTCTAAACTCAACATAACATACCACGGCATTATTCCTTGAAGGGTTAAGCAGAGGAGCACGTATATTACACACACATTTCGCAAACTCTGATTTTTAATTTGCTAGACTAAAATTACATTTATTTTGGTGTCGACATAAAAATAACTCCGTCTGTGTGGTGCCAAACTTAAAGAATCATCATTCATCATCATTTCAGCCGAAAAGACGTCCACTGCTGGGCATAGGCTTCCCCTAAGCACTTCCACTTCGACCGGTTCTGTGCTTCCCGCATCCAGCGGATACCTGCAGCCTTCATAATGTCACCGGTCCACCTTGTAGGAGGCCTTCTAACTTTCGGCCCCATTGGCCATCAGTTCTGCGATCAATGTGCCCTGCTCACTGCCACTTAAGCTTGGCAATTCTTAGGGCTATGTCGGTTACCTTTGTTCGCCTGCGGATCTCTTCATTTCTGATTCGATCACGTAGGGAAACTCCAAGCATAGGCCTCTCCATTTCCCTTTGGGTGACTTTTAGCCTTCTGATAAGGCCTATTGTGAGCGACCACATTTCTGTGCCATAGGTCATCACTGACGGATTCGACGACTGTCCTCTTTCTCGAAGTTGGACCTACCTAACTGGAAAGTAAAGAATAGCACCACCCTATTTCTTCCTGTGGGTGTCGTAAAATGCGACTAAGGGACTTACTAGAGAATGGGCAGTAGCGTTTTCTATGCATTTTAACACCATACCGCGATCGCCAACCCGCCTGCCAAGCGTGGCGATTATGGCAACCCCCCACCCCCCCCCCCTTTGGGGGAGGCCAATGTCCAGCAGTGGACGTCTTTTGGCTGAAATTATGATAAAAATTACCTTCACTGTTGTCGTGTTGTCTTTGTAATATTCATTATTTATCGTATTATTTTTAAAAACTGGTCAAGAGCGAGTCGGATTCGCGCACCAAGGGTTCCGTACGTATATATGATGTTGATGTTTACTAGAAAACTGTGCTATTTAGAGACATCGTTTTATTTTTCCTGTAATCTTTACTTATACTTCTATCACATAGAATAATTTCACTATGCAAACTTAGAAGATAAGAGGGGGGGAGAATGGTATTTTTTTTTACATTTTTCATCAAAAGTCGGAAACTATGCTGCCCAAAAAAAAAATTGTTTGGGAAGGTGCAAACAGCGTTCTTTCATATAATACCCCACATGCCATAGTAGCCGTAATAAAAAATTTTAAGACCCCCTTTAAAAAAATATCTACTTTTTTTTTCAAAAGGGACTGCCTTTTGAAAAAAAAAAGATATTTCTTTTTAATTTCTTTCTTATTTGCAAAATTGGGCAAACGTCATCTAAAACTATTCTAAATTTCAAGTTGATAGCATTAGTAGTTCTTGAGATATCCAGGTGTGACAGACAGACAGACTTAAGTCTCACCATAAGGGTTTCCTTTTTACCATTTTGGTACATTCCTTTTTGCCATTTTGGTACGGAACCCTAAAAAGGTCGACCGCAGCTGTCATGTTGGTCTAGCGAATTAAAAATCAGAGTTTAGGTAGATTTATATGACCTTAAATAAAACACCAGCTTGACACACCTTTAATTAATACAAAACAATAAAAAAAACACCTGTTTTTTTAATAAGCTTTCTGTATAACTTTTTACTCCAGATCTGACAATACAACAACGTATGAATATAGGTCGAATTTGAATAATACATGAACACACGGGCCTGAGTTTATGGGTTTGTATCGGGAGCAAGGTTCTACGTCATTGCACGTAAATTTCTTATGTGTATACAGTTATGTAGAGGTGTGTACGAGCTTTAGGCATTCCCTTGTGTGTTTACAAGGAATATACCAAATTAGTTTTTGTGTTTTTTAGGGTTCCGTAGTCTGTTCCCAGCTCAGAGACGCTTAGTACTAGAAAGCTGTAATTTGGCATGGTCGTACATATTAATCTTGCCGACAAAACGATAAAATACAGGGTATTTGTTTAGGGTAGAGATAAACTACGATAACATGGCGCGCCCCTCCAAAATTCAAACGTTTGAAAGTATTTATGACAGTATTTACAAAGCGCCACCCACCCACTCACAACGCATTGTGTGCGTACTGAGACTGCCGTCAAACAAAAATAAATCCAAGTATTTATTTATTCGTAAGGATTTGACTACTATATTGAAACAGTAATTAGGAGGGGCGCGCCATGTTATCATGGTTTATCTCTACCTCCCTTGCACGTAAAGTAGGGATGATATTTTATATTTTTCTCGTCTATTCCATGATGTGGGGTGTCGTTGGATAGGCCGTTCTAAAATATGCCGCGGCGGTCTTTGAAAACAATTTTTCATTTTTGGGATCCGTAGCAAAGAGTTTTATTTTGACAGTCCAACAACATTGCGTTATGTAAGTTGTTGAGACTTGAGCAGACAAATTCTTCGAACATAAATGAAGCAATGGATTAGCAAAATCACTCAGATTGTGATTCAAACTGTGATACGCAATGAGGGTGCCGCTCTTACGGTAAGAATTACCAAAAGATCCTTTCCTTTTGCACTCCTACTTCTAAAATAGATCTTTTCATGTTAGAATATTCGCTGTTCAGTCAGTCTGGTGTCTGAATACTTTCCTAAATTTATGGTAAAAAGTTTCATCAATATAATGACCCACGACTAAATAATAAGCTCGATACCTATTAAGGAGGATGCGCTAAGGTAGCCCGCGAAATTCAAATTTTATTAAGTTTTTTGCAATTTTCATGTCAGTAACAGGTTGTACGAGTATGTTGATCTAAATATGATTCGCGGACGTAACAAATATGGTTTTGCAGAATTAAATTAGAATCAGCAATACAACTAACTCTTTGCATAGAATTCTATTGAATAACTATTTCATGAAATTGTCATTCAATAGGTTTCTACGAACTTAGAGAGCAGATTCTTAGGTTTTTGCAGATTCTAATGATATTAATTCTGTAAAGCCCATTGATATATTACAATAGGAAGATAGGCCACTCTCTAACATCACGTAAATATTAAATGGACCCGATGTCGTGCGTCATGTGCTCGACAACCGAAATAGAGAGACATTTACGCGGGCTATAGTGGGAACGAGATGGCAACAATTGTCACTGTTACGTACCCATAACAACTCGGAAACAAACTACGATTCGGGTATTCCCCGCAAACCGAGAGTAATGTAGGTCGATTGTGTTCTTTCCCCTAATTTATGCGGTCCACATCGAAGAGCGCGTACCATATCTTCCTATTTAATACATCAATGGTAAAGCCATAATATGTTTTTACGTCCGCAAATCATATTTAGATCATTAAACAACGTGACACAGACCTGAAAATTGCAAAAAACTTAATAAAATTTGAATTTCGCGGGCTACCTTAGCGCATCTCCCCTAAGTTTTATCGCAACATGACACCGGAAGAGGAAAAGACTAAACTGGAATATTGCCAATATTCAAAATCAAAGTTACAAGCGTATATAAAAGATTTGCTCTACCGGTTGTGCATTAGAAATACCTTTAACATCGTATTTTTGGTTCTTCGACATGCCGGTTTCCTCACGGTGGATTCCTTCCAGCTCTTAGCCTAGCCGCTCAGCGCGCTTTTTTTTTTTTTGGGTTTGAAATTATCGAATAACTTCTTCCATTCTGGGCGGAGAGGGAGAGCGTGTCAGACTTTTACTGACTAAAACCCAACCTTGTTCCTTCCGTTGCCTGTGTGCCGGGGCCACGATATCCCTTTCGGACAAACTCGCAACTCTGGCAGGCATTGGTCCTTACGGACCCCGTCAGTTGATACTGACATCTCTTTGAGGCGCGCGTGGAACACAACGCGCCGTCGACCCGGGCCTGGTCCTTATCGGATGTCGAGCTACCCATAGCTCACCGTCCGCAAGCCCGCGCCTACGGTGGCCAGAAATCGGCTTGCGACTCCCGACGCCCGGGGCGTCTTCTGCGGCGACTAGGGGCGCGAGGATTCTCAGCGCGCTGGATTAGCAATATCCTTCAAAAGCATTCACATTGTAATTGATTGTGTATTACGCAATTTCGGTGCTGCGGGCTAATTGCGTAAAACACTATCAGTAGGAATCGGTTGTCATTTCAACAACATTCATTGCGTTATTTAAGTTGTTGAGCAGACAAATTTTTCTAACTTATGAAGCAATAGATTAGCAATATACATCAAAATAATTTCGATTCGGATTCAAACTGTGTTACGCAATTAGGGTGCAGGTCAAGGTGACAGTAACAGCTGCTGCGATATAGTTCAACAACTACATTTTTAACCCGTTTTGTCACATATTGGCCATAATAATAATATGAGTGCATGGGAGGAAACCTGTGGGGTAAACCTAACGTAAATTCGAACAATACTCGTAATTATAAAATTGAACACAGTTAATAACCAGTGACCAATCTGACATTCAAAGCTGCCATTTGGGTAATACCTATATAAAGAGCGTGCCGCTTTGATGGCGACATTAATTTAACGCACGTATACGGTTTCACCTTTACATTTTATGAAAATATTTTAATTTAATTAAAGCGTTATTATTTATTGATTTATTTACAATTTTCTAAAATAGCATCATGGAGCAACCTGTACTTAAAGAACTGTAGCACAGAGGTCATTTGCCGGGGTCATGATCATAACATTGCATCAATTAAATTAAAATTAATAACTTGCAAGGAGTAGGAATTTAAGGAAAGAGATAGCTTCGTTGTTTAGTTTAGAATTATTTTATTATATTTTTTATGATTACTGACCACTAGCCCGTCGAATTAATGTCGCCATTATCGCGGAACGTTGTATACTTATAGTTTTTACTGCCTCTCCTAACACGTTCGTGCTGAGGTCAAAGTCAAAGAGTCAAGTTTATTACAATTAGGCACATAATTACATAAAAGGCACACATGGCAAAAAAAAATACAGGAACCCTAAAGCTGTCAATTAAGCTACTCCAATGACCCCCAAGCAACAAACTATTTTATACTACTTAAGTGGTTTAGAATAAATACTGACTTTTTTGATTTACGTAACAATTATTGTGAGGACTATTATGGTTCATATATTTTTTTTAATTTTCTTTTTCTCATTTATTTTTAATGATAATCTGGCAGTTTCAGTACTTTATGCGGCCTACCCAAATATCCTTTCTTTGGTATTGTTCGTTGAATCGTTGAGGTCCTTGAGTTCTGAGTTGAGCTGCACGATTACTGGCAAATACGTGCACTGACTGGACAGGTCCACTCAAACTGTGTGGTTCTTTCCTCAAACAACCATTTCAGACACCAATCTACATGAACTTCACATGATCTAACCAAGATTATGTCTGGAGTTTAAAAGAGACTGTGACCTCTGAGTTTGTTTTGGCCTTTGTTCTCAGAGTAGTCAGATTATGATTGACATGTAAAGTATTTGTACAACCCTACATAAAGAAATAAAATCATTTATATTTATAATTATAGTCATGCCTTCTTGCCAACGGGGCAGGCAGAAACTATAGAACGCCACCTGCTGTGCTCCCTATATACTCCATTTGCTTCGTTTACGTTCATACATCTGGTCATAAACGCACGCCGTTTGCGAGTACTACGCACCTGACCTTTCTGAAGAACATCACCAATATGGTTCGATAAGAACCAGAACCGGGTCGATGGCGCTTTGTATTCCACGCGCGCCTCAAAGAGTTGTCAGCACCAACTGACGGGGTCCGCTAGCGCAATGCCTACCAGGTTTGCGAGTTTGTCCGAAAGGGATATCGTGGCCCTGGCACACAGGCAAATGAAGGAATACGGGAGGATTTTAGTCAGTAAAAGCCTGACACGCCCTCTCGCTCCGCCAGAGCGGGAGAAGTTATTTGATAATTTCCCACCCAAAAAAAAAGGCGTTTGCATTTACCTCTGCCATGTAAATACAATCTTATCATCATTTTATCATTTATCAATGGTTTATTATGCATTTTGTAAATACGAAAGTCTCGTAAATTTTACCCGCTTCTTAAACAATTTAGCTACGTGGCCCTTAGGGAAATAAGAAAATACACGCGCAAGGTATTATAAAGTACGGTGTACATATCCGTGACGTTAAAACTTTGATTGTTACATTACAATGTAATGGGCGGAGTTTTAATCACTTACGAAGGGGTTTCGATAATAATTACTTTACCCTTATTCGTGTATACAGTTTGGGTTTTCACTGAGGCTTAACAATTCTTTACCGTAGTAAAAAGTTGTTTAAGGAAAAAAAAACAGAAATTAATGTAAATAGCCTTAAGCGTCTCGTGGATGTAAAACAGTTTTCAGGGTTTTGTACCTCAAAAGGAAAAAAATTAACGCTTATAGGATCACTCGTGTGTCTGTTTGTTTGTCTGCCCGTCGAGAAAGAAAGAAAAGTTGTTTATTCTGCACAAACAAAACGCACTCGCGTCTGTCACAGCCGATTTGCTCCGAATCTACTGGACCGATTAAGACGCAGATATATGCCAGTTACCTTGAGTGGTTAGCTTGCGTGTTCTGTACTGAGCTCACGCAACGCGTCGTACGTTCAGCCAGTAATAGGACTCGCCCATCAAGGACCGCTGCTGTGCCCAATTTGATGCATTATTAATTTATTATACACGAAACAAAAAGTATTTTAATAAAACGCGTATACTAAGAGATCAATAATTAAATTATCTTTAAATTGGTGAAGGTTTCAGAAAAATACGCTTGGTAGATTTTGCACCATTCTCAGTTTTTTATCCGCGTTAGACATAACTTTACAAATTAATTACATTATGTAATATAAACATAATCAAAAATATTCACTTAATAAGTTATTGAGAAAATGCTCTAATTTAAAATATTTTTTTAAATCATTAACACTACTAGTTTAGACGTGATCTTCAGTATAAAATCATTAAAAGTCGGTTAGCGTTAGTTATTAATTTATTATATATTAACTGAAATTATAAAAGAATACAACACAAAATTATAAATTCAATCGAAGATTATGGAGTCCACTCCATAATCTTCGAAACTGTGAACTCTTAACCTATATTACTATTTGACAAGCTCTCAAACTGGCGAACACGATGGCACCGAATCAATATCGCAGTCTCCGCCTAACAGGTGACTCAAGATACTAGCCTAATTGGAAAGCCACTTCAAAAACACAGCCTCTGATTTTCTGAGATGCTCTTCAAATAATTTGTCAAAAAAATTGTTTCAAAGTATTTTACTTGCAGTTGGAGAGTTATATAGATCAAGGATCTTTCCCCATACACGCTTAAGATGCTGACAACAGCTAAAGCGCGGTCACTGTCAGACTGCATACAAATAAAAAGAAACGCGATGACACAACGCTTTAATGCAAAATATGAAGCAATTATCTATTTACTCAAAAATGAGTTTGGAATTGGTTACCCATTGAAAGGGTTTTCGATAGGGTTTTTCGAAGCGGTTAAACAAAAACCCATACGATATGGATAACCCTTATGAACGGCTTAAATAAAATTTTGGTAACCCATTGAAAGGGTTTTCGATAAAAACCCATACGGTGTGGGTAACCATTTTGAACGGCTTAATTTAAGCCATTCAAAATTACCCACAACGTATGGGTTTTTCTAAAATGGTAACCAAAATGGTCCCTGGGTAGAATAGAGATAGAATTGGTCTTAGTATGTGTGCTGGGCGGATATCGAAATAACATAATATTATGATTTTTTCATGTTACCGGGTTTCAAGTAGGTATAGAACCTATTGAAAGGGTTATCATGTTACCCTTTCACTGGGTTTCAAGTATAAAAACCCATTCAATGGGTTATCATGTAACCGTTTCAATGGGTTTCTAGTATAAAAATCTTTCAATAGGTTACATGATAAAGGTAACCCATTGAATGGGTTACCCCTTCGAAAGGCTTAACTCTTAACCGGGGTTGTACGGTCCCTGATAGGAACCTACTACGCTTTGGAATGGGCAACTAGCGTCATCTTTCGGAATGTACCCCTTGACAATTCAAAAGTGACTGGTTTAATTGAAATAAATTCTTTGAGTTTGAGTTTGATTCAGCTGTATATTTCTGGCTGGTTTTGAAAGCCAAGCTTGTTCCTGCCTGAGTTTCTTTTTTCATACAGGCATTTTAACTAGTCTACGTGGTAATGTCGCAGGCAAAAGTTTTAATTAGGAATTCTGTTCTACCTTTTAGGTAAATTTCCACTTCGTAGTGTAAGTATTTAAGTAGCTGAAACCAAACGAAGTAAGGACCACATTAATTAGCTAAAGAAGTTTTTGTAACAGATTCTATTTTTAAGGTTCCGTACTCGACAAGGAACGGTTTTTAGTTTCGCCATTTCCGTCGTTCACGCCAACGAAGTCTTAAAATAAAATATTGAAAAATATATTGTTTTAGGGTACCTCCCTTACACGTAAAGTGGGAATGGTACATATTTTCCTCGTCTATCCCATGATGTGGGGTATCGTTGTATGGGCCGTTTAAAAATATTGAGGGTTTGTTAAGATAATTTTTGGATTCCGGGATCCGTTTGCGTAATATTAAGCTTTAAAGTGCAATTTTTTGTTAAAGTAAAGTGTTCCACCCCCTTGCCTTGCCAGCTAAATGGTTGTTTTTTGTAAATGTGAAACATTCACGGCAGTAGTATAACGAAATATATATAATAACGAAATTAAAAGGAAAACTATCACAGCTAAGTAGCCTTTACAAGTTAACGAGTAATAGTCGACCAACTTACATTTGCCGTTGGAGAATTGATCGTGACATACATGGATGTATGGGAGAACATATTTTTCAACTACAATGATACTCGTAAGTTTGTTAATGGGATAAATTCACCCCAACTACGTAAGTCTTCATTCTGCGTGGTCCGACACTCACTTTGCTAGTGTTTTTCAATCTTCAGATAACTTTTATCGGAAGAATATTTTTATAGCTATTTGTTATCTATACATATAATAAAATCGTAGCAAAGTCAAAATTGTACATCAAAACGAAGTCTGGGATCGATTCCAATGCCAAAAATATAATTTTTAGAATTTTTGCCTGTCTGTATGTATGTTAGAGCATCACGCAAATTCTACTGAACAGATTCTGTTCAATTTTTGCGGAGATATTCCTTATATGCCTGGTCAATTGATAGGTTATATATTATCACGCTATTTGCTATGAGGGATGAACAATATTGAACTATGTTTGTGATCCTCTATGAATGCATGTTCCAGCATCACGCAAATTCTACCAGATAGATTCTGTTCAAATTTTTCATAGCTATTTGCATAAGTCTGGTCAGTCGGTGGACTATATATAATCACGCTATTAGCTATGGGGGATGAGCAATATTGCATTATGTTTGTATTCCTCTATAGTTTACAGTAAATTATAAAAAGACGAGCCGAACGGTTAGAACATTGCAGATACAGTTACAGATTTAATCATCACGCTATGTCTTTATGGGGCTAAGGTTTTAATCATCATGACATACACAGGGTGAATATTTGAGATGGGGCAGTAAGGGTACCTTAACCGTTGTAGCTACATGAAATCGGTCTTAGAAGACTATAATTAACTTTTTGAGAAATTTTGATCTGCAGACATAGATTTTGAATTAGTGTACAGTCAGCAAAAAAAATTGGTGCCAATAGATCCTGTTTCCTATGAGGATCAAAAAACTCTACAAGACCAACTGAGGTTTGAGTACTAGATGAGTCAGAAATCGCAAAAACCATTTCCCATACATATCGTGGGAAATGACTCCAACTTACTTTTTAGAGTTCCGAACCTCAAAATGAAAAAACAGAACTCTTATTTACCTCACTTCGTTGTCTGCCTGTCCCTCCGACTGTCTGTCTGTCTGTCAGTGAAGACCCTTTTTCTCAGGTACGCGTGGAGGTATCAGTTTAAATTAATTTCAAATACGTAGATCTACGGTTTCGGAGCTCAAAAATAACAAACTTCTAAGTAAACGTATTAAAAAATACGGCCATTTATGCGACATATTTTGATACTCGCAAATTACGCACATTATTCGAGCATTATTTTTGATACTTCCCATTGGCCTAGAATCATAAAGTTCGGCAAAAAGCAAAGTCTCACAGCACAAGTAACGGAAAAATCTGAAAATCGTTAATTGGTAGTTTTATCACATCATCATAATTTCAGCCGAAAGACATCCACTGTTGGACATAGGCCTCCCCCCCAAGCATCGCCACTTGGAGTGGTTCTGTGCTTCCCGAATCCAGCGGTTTCCTGCGGCCTTCCAGCAATACATCTTCCGGGTACACGGTCTCGAGTCCGGAAACTTTCGGCCCTATCGGCCATATGTTCTGCATAATCTACTGATAAACTATTTTAGTTATAGTCGTTGGTCAGGAATAATCTTGAAGAATGCATCAGTCAGTGTATCAGTTTTGTGACATTAGGAAGTATATAAAGGAACGCAGGCGTTCATTAATTCACTGAAAACGAAAAACTTCGCAAGCAATGGGAAATTGCTACTGAAGACTGCGGAATCGACCTCAGGACTAACTGCTTCTCACACGGGCAACTGTACGTCGCTTGGTCACGCGTCATCAGTCCTGAGTCTCAGTATATTTTGGCTGCTGAGACCATAATTACAAACGTAATATACCGGGTACCGGTAAGTCTTATTATAAAGAGTTAATGCAGGAAATAAAGTGAATTGTGCTATAATGCGATTGTGACCTACCAGTCGATGCCCAAAAAGGCAAGGCTGGCGGTTCACAATGGTGTGCTTATGTTTATAGAAATGAATGTTGGGTGTGGCAAAAGAAGCATGAAAGTAGAATCAATGCTGTGGTAATGTGTTCCTTGCAAAGCATGTGTGGCGTGACTATGAATGATAGGCTGAAAAATTATGTGATAAGGCAACGGTTTTTTTTTTTTTTTTTTGGTGGGAAATCATCAAATAACTTCTCCCGCTCTGGGCGGAGCGAGACGGAGTGTCAGACTTTTACTGACTAAAACCCACCGTGTTCCTTCAGATGCCTGTGTGCCAGAGCCACGATATCCCTTTCGGACAGGCTCGTAACCCTGGCAGGCATTGGCCCTTTCGGACCCCGTCAATTGGTGCTGACGTCTCTTTGAGGCGCGCGTGGAACACAACGCGCCGTCGACCCGGGCCTGGTCCTTATCGGACGGCGAGCTACCCATCGCTCACCGTCCGCAAGCCCGCGCCTACGGTGGCCGGGAATCCGCCTGCGATTCCCGACGCCCAGGGCGTCTCCTGCGGCGACTTAGGGCGGAAGGGCGGGCACCCTGCCTCACCCTCATGCGCTCCGCCTCCTCCTTCGCGAGCATTACTGTTTCGCAGAAGGAGGTGACGGCCTCCCATGCACTCTCGCTCCGAACCATGGCCTGAACCAGGGCCGGACGCGAGAGATCGTCGCCGCCGATCGCCTCCGTGAGGACACGGCGGTGCTCCGCCCAAGCAGGGCAGACCTCCACCGTATGCTCCACCGTGTCCTCCGGGCGATCCGCACAGTGGTGACACCCGGGCGTTTCCTCCCGCTTTATCCTGAACAGGAACCTCCCGAAACAACCGTGTCCGGTGAGGACCTGCGTCAGGCGGAAGGTGAGGTCGCCGTGGCGCCTCTCTAGCCACTCCTCAAAGAGGGGACTTACCGCCGCAATTGTGGCGTGCCCAGCACTGGGTTGCGACAATCGCACTTTCCATGTCGCCATGAGATCCTGCCGGAGCTCCGTCCGCTGTGCCGCGATTTGTTGCGGCAGCGGAGTTTCACCCCGGCGTTTCGCCTCTTCGCGCCACACCCACATGTGCGCGAGGACTTTCGCCTCCAGATCCCATGGCGGCAGTCCGGCAAGGAGGCTCGCCGCCTCACGGGAGACCGTGCGGTAACCCCGTACCAGCCTGATGGCCATGACCCTTTGGGACGCGTTCAACCGCTGGGCTGGTCGCAGCCTCAGTGAACGCGCCCACACCGGTGCCCCGTAAAGGGCCATGGACCGCACGATCCCCGCGTAGAGCCTCCGGCAGGAGGCGTTTGGACCCCCCAGATTGGGCAGGAGCCGCTTCAAGGCAGCCCCAGCCCGCTCCAGTCTGGGAGCCAAACGTCGGAAGTGCTCGACGAAGTTCCACCGGCTGTCGAGGACGAGTCCCAGGTACTTCATCGTCACCTCGACGCCGATGTGAACCCCTCCCGCCGTTATCTGGGAACCCGACAGTGGCGCGTTCCGAGGACCATAAAAACACATGGCCTCGGACTTGTGCAATGCCACCTCGAGTCCCAATTGCCGGATCCTATCGACGATTGTCGCAACCCCACGTTCCGCCAGTTCGGCCGCCGCCTGATGTGAACTCCCCTGTGCCAGGACCAGCGTGTCGTCAGCGTAGCAGACTACGCTGACGCCACTGGGGAGGTCAGCGCGCAGCACCCAGTCGTACCCGATGTCCCACAGATGCGGCCCCAGAACCGATCCCTGTGGGACACCGCACGACATCTCTCGCCGGTTCCACTCTCCTTGGTGACCGGGGTAGATGACGGCCCTGTCCGTCAAATAGGCCTCGACCACGCGACAGAGGTAGGTCGGCATCCGGTGATACCGAAGTGCCTCCCTGATGCAGCTCCAGGGCAGGGTGTTAAACGCATTGGCGATGTCAAGAGACACCGCCAAGACGACCCCACCCCGGGCCACAGCATCCCCCGTCGTGAGGGCTCGAACGCGCATGATGGCATCCACCGTAGAGCGCCCCTTGCGGAAACCAAACTGGCTCTCCGCCAAATCCGGCCCCACCCGTACCAGCCGCCCGACAAGGCGGTCTGCAATGACTCTTTCAAAGAGCTTGCCCACCTCGTCGAGCAGCACGATGGGCCGGTAAGCGGACGGAGAGTCCGCTGGGCGCCCCGGCTTCTTAATGAGGACCAGTTTCCCCGTCTTCCAACGAAGTGGGAACTGGCCCCTCTCCATGCATGCGCTTAGGAGCCCCCTTAGTCGAGGCCCGAGAGCCTCTGAGGCCAGAACCCAGGCTTTTCCAGGCAAGCCGTCGGGTCCTGGGGCGGTATTCTTGGCATTCAGCCTACGTACCGCCACTCTCAAATCTACCTCGGTCACCTCCGAAGCATCGTCGTCGTCGTCGGCGGTGTGGTCCGCATTGGGCACCGCAGGAGGCGGAGCCATGGGCGGGGGAGCATGTTCCCCTCGCGAAGGGAACAGAGCGCTCACCACGTCCTCCACGAGCTGGGGCCGGAGACTCTGCGTCAGCGGGGGAGCCCATGGGCGGAGTTTATCCCGCACCATATTATAGGGGCGTCCCCACGGGTCTCCGTCGATGATCTCCAGCGACTGCTCGCGGGAGAGTCCTCTGGCCCGCTGGATCTCCTCTTGGAGGGCGTTCTTCGCCGCTCTGTAACCCTCGTACAGCTCCGCCTGAATGGCTACCGTATCCGGAGGGCGGATACGGAGCCTGCGGTGCCTGGCATACCGGCGTCGCGCAGCAACGCACGCCTCGCGTAAAGCGGTCAGCTCGCGCGACCACCAGCACACCTGGCGCCGGGCACGTCCGGGCTGGACCCGGGGCATTGCCACGTCACAAATGTTGGACATGGCCTCCCGGAACCACTCCGCCTCGTCGTTGATGTCGGCAGGCCTGTCCGATGATGACACCCAGGCCTGCACGATCGAGGCTTCCAGGAGGAGCTCCCGGTCCAGCTGCTTCAGCGCCCACCGCGGACCACTCGGGGCCTGTCGGACCGGCGCGCTCGAGGTCGGGGCGGAGACGTCAAACCGGATGTACCGGTGATCGGAGTATGTCTCCACCCTCTCCATGACGCGCCAGTCGATGACACGCGGCGACAGAGCGGGGCTGGCGAACGAGATGTCCACCACTGATTCACCCCGCATCCGCACACACGTGGGGACAGAACCCCGGTTTAGGACGACCAGGCCTGTCTCCAGAGCCCAGTCCTCCACCATCCTGCCCCGTGTGTCCGTATACCGGGAACCCCAAGCCACGTTTTTGGCATTGAAGTCCCCGAGGACGAACACGGAAGGCAACGGTGCGGTTTGAAAGATGTAGTGACAAAATTTTAAAAGATTATTCTTAGATGGTTTGGTCATGTTGAAAGGATTAATGAAAGGCGACTAACAAAAGGTATTTACAAGGCAGATGTGAGTGGAAACGCCGGGTGGTGACGCCCTAGAAGGACATAGGTAATATAGTGACCTAATTGATGATGTTCTTCAGAAAGGACAGGTGCGCAATACTCGGAACAGGCGTGCGTATACCAAGATGTATGAACGTAAACGAAACAAAAGGAGTATGTAAGTAGCGTAGCAGGTGGCGTTCTATAGTTTCTGCCTACCCCCATGGGAAGTAGGCGTGAGTTTACGTATGTATTTATATTTTATAAAAATAACATAGCATTACGTCTGTATTACCCAACGGGTTAGGCAGAGGTGTACCTACCTATAATACACCCACATTTAATTTCGCCAGTTATTTTTAGGTCCTATGGAATACGGGGCGAACCTATTGCCACTAACCGGGCACAAACGCAGACTTCGGACTTTAACTGAGAAATTCCAAACGGAAAACCCAATATCACTTTGCTGGACCCGGGAATTGAACCCAGGACCTCATTCCCAACAGTACCGCTTGCGACCAATAGACCAACGAGGCAGTTTTGTATAAAAATGTGGTTGTTATTTTTGTATATTGTGGTGTCTTACGACTTCCACGCGAACGAAGTTGCGAGCAGAAGCTAGTCTTCTATACAAAAGCTGACAAACCGAAATTTCTATTTAGAAAATTATCTGAAGATTGCTGCCAAAAACAAAATTTGTTCAAATGTCTATGACAATAATACTCACAGACAAACAAATTCATTGATTTAACCTAGTTGCAATGAACCCAAAAAAATTACCCGATGTGTGGATGGAGGAAAAACACCAAAAAACTCTTTATTGAAAGAAAAACAGTATCAAACTGAAATATATCTCACTCAACGTTCGAAAAGTTACCTTGAGCTTGTCCAAATAAGGTATCTAACGGGGAAAAAAAACTCTTTTCTCTTTTTACCTTTATCTGCCTTAAAGCTTGATATAAATTTTATATGTGACATGGTGACAATGAAGGCTTTCTGATACGGGCCAGTCGACAGGGGCCTTTAGATTAATATTATTTATTTGACTGCCTTGTTGATCTGAGCTGATACCAACCCGCGCCTTCGAAGCAATTACCACTCTAGTCACCACGTCCATTTAACCCTTAACTGTCCTGGGTCCATTGGACCCATGTTCAATCTTTGAATGTGTTTAAAAATATCCGCAGACACCGCAGTGTCCCCCGCTTCTAGGTACCTTCCTGCAGTAAGCCGAAGAACGTACAGTGAAAAGGACATGTTTGGCTCTCTACTCATAAGGTCAGTATCGTCATACGTGTGGGTCCGATGGACCCACCACTATAGATACGTTACTTTTTATTTTATTATTTATTTAGCATTTCTGTTTTATTGCAGGTATTTGAAATGGCAAACAATTTAGGTTCTAGGAACCAAAAGGAATTGTTTGAGTAATGGTTGAAGGTGAAAAAAAAGGCTTTTTGCAAAATCTAAATTGCATGGATTGCTTTAGACCTGTGCGTAATTCGTACCAGTGACTGGCTCATTTTGACCATAGTCAATTTTTTTTTAATATGTTTTAATGTTCTTTTTCCTATGCTTATAGTAAGCACATCTTTATGTTTAAGAAAACATGTTTTTTCAAGTATTTGGTACCTTTTTGATATTTTTTTATTATTTTGTTCAATATCATAATTTTATTTTCACAAAAAATTACTCATTAGTGTAAGGTAAAATAATAAATTGAAATATAAGTGCCAAACTGTTGATTATGCATGTAAAAAGGTCTAATAATGTTTGATTTCACAGTATATAACTTATAAAAAATAAAAATATAATTCTTTTATTTGTATTATCATTTTAATATACCTGGGTCCACCGGACCCACCACTACAAAAGCGTTACTATTTTTCACCACTACAGTTAAGGGTTAAATATGAACGTACTGGAAGTGTGTTTGCCGCCAAATATGTTCAGATGTTTGTCGATGAAGGAGTTATAAGTAAGCTGCTGTGGTAGATTCTTTCCCCCATGTGATGATGATGGAACCATTATTGAATTTCGAACTTTATTCAAGTTCCTAAACACAAAACTGACAACTTAGTACCGAACTAAGTTTTCAGTTTTTTATAAAGAACGGTATTTCAATCACTGTTACGTTCTTATTACAAAAACTGGCTCCATGGTTTAAGCCATGTCATAATATAGATCTTGTTTTATAATGAGGCCGTTTGAGTCTAATATTACAGCGATCGCGCTGGTCTTGCGTGGTGGAGTACATCCCACTCTCTCTTACCGAGAGGAGGCCTGTGTCTCAGCAGTTGGAACATTATAGGCTGATTATGTTTGTTGATCTAGTGGTTACAAGTCCGACTACTGCTCGTGGAGTCCTGGGTTCATTTCCCAGGTAGTGCTGTGTTGTTAGGCAACAAAATAAAACAAATAAATAACAAATGTAGTTCTTTATTGTATGTACTGGCTGTTTTTAGAATTTAAATGAATGATTGAAGATGGCTTTTAAGTTAACTAAGAAAATATTGAATTCTGTTTGGAAATTATTAATAAACGTCTGACAATGTATATCGTATTTAGTTTGGCCTAATCACATGCTAACATTAACTTTAGAAAGTATATTTTCCAAATTAAATACGTTTTTTGTAGGTAGCCAGATTATTTTTCAGAAGTCTAGATTAGGTTCTGAAAACTTTTTGGCATAGTTACACGTACCTTTTATTTAAATATACCTAAATCGGAATAAACCTAATTAAATTACCTTTGCTAAAGTTTAAATAATTTCTTGAGAAGTCAAATATTTGACATCGCCCATTCCTTTGAATGTTTTTCGTGCTTAAATCTGGCTAAAACAAATGTATTCGAAAACAGGTCTTAAAGTAGGTCGCAATAATAAGAGCCTCCATCTTGGACGATTAGTCCTGATACCAACCTACTGATTGGATATAAATCTATCAACAAAATCAAAATCAAAATATTTATTTCACATAAACCTACCTGGGTACTTAAGACGCAGATATATGCCAGTGACCTCGAGTGGTTAGCTTGCGTGTTCTGTACTGAGCTCACGCAACGCGTCGTACGTTCAGCCAGTAATAGGACTCGCCCATCAGAAGCGCTGTCCCCAATTTGACGCATTATTAATTTATTATGCACAAAACAAAAGGTATTTTAATAAAACGCGTATACTAAAAGATTAATAATTTAATTATCTCTAAATTGGTGAAGGTTTCAGAAAAATACGCTTGGTAGATTTTGCGCCATTCTCAGTTTTTTATCTGCGTTAGACATAACTTTACAAATTAATTTCAATATGTAATATAAACATAGTCAAAAAATATTCACATATAGTAGTAGTAAGTTATTGAAAAAATGCTCTAATTTAACATTAACATTACTCGTTTAGACGTGATCTGAACAGTATAAAATCATTAAAAGTCGGCTATAGTAGCCTTAATAAACGTCAGAAGCTAGGTGCATGGTTCCAATTGCAGGTCATGTCCAACAGTTCCATAAACTTCATGGAAACATGGGATAACCGAAATGGATAGATTATTTTCCTTACCAACTTCATTGTCATCATCATTTCAGCCGAAAGACGTCCACTGCTGGACATAGGCCTCCAACAAACGGGCAGGCAGGTCTTACCAACTTACCTTTTTTTTTTCTAAGTGTAGCAAAACCAGTATATTAAATCCCGCATTCTATTTAAACACCGTACTAGGTTTGGGCAGCTTAAGGCTCGGGTAATCGCTGTTGGCCTTGGTCATAAAAGTGCGAGTCGCGCCCACGCCTCTGCCGCGTCTTTCGGTTTCTTATGGAATATTTATTTTTAGTAACGAAAATATTAATATTTCAGAAAATCACAGATAGAATAGTCTGTTCATACAAAACAATCATTAATGAAAATATCTTAAGTAGTTCAAAAGTAATATTATCATCATTTTATAGGCTTTGGGTAGACATTCATTACTGAATTTATTTCATAAAGTAGTTTACTACAATACTTAAATATTCACATAAAGAATTGATGTGTATGCCTTCTAGTTTAACATAAGTTTTTTTGCATAACTTACTTGCATTATAAAAAGGCGTAATTACAGGTTTAAAAGTCATTAAAATCATATATCTGTGCCTTAAGACGCTGACAACAGCTAAATTGCGGTCATTGTTAGACTACATTGAAAAGAAAGAGAATTAGCGCGGAGAGCTTGTGATTCAGTGCAAAATATGAAGCAAATATATTGTTATTAATACCAACATACGTTGTTATTTAATACAGATATTTAGATCGGAACTCAATGTAAATGGTTAGTTTACCGTTAATTTGTATTGAGAATATAATACTCTTTATTATGTATACCATAAAAATTATAGATCTGATATAAATGTAGAAATTTTACTTAAGGTGACACAATGGGCGGTCTTATAGCTAAAGTGATCTTTTAAAAACCACCTTTGGATGAATTAAGGGGGAAGGAGAGACAGTACTGCAGGTAGTCTGTGCTGTACTATTTACATCCATACAATGAATACATACATACATTTTTGAGATTTTTTCCTTAAAACGTGTTTTGGTAACAACCAAGTTCTGAGAAATATGTTCAAAATTAACATTTATTTACCACAAACTATGTAGATTTGGCAAATATTTTTTTAAGATAAGCCTACTTAGGTCATTTGCCTCTTGTCAGCGCCTTAAGGTGAAAGTGTGACTACCGATGTGCGGCCTAACTGTACGACATTCTTTTATAATGATTCATTTTTATGTTTTTTAGAATGTGAAGAAAAGGTGCTGTCTCACAGAAAAACAAGGAAGAGAAAAAAAATCAGCGCCGACCCAAGTAACATGGAATTAACGGTCGGGTAAAAGAATAAGATTAAGAGTCTATAATACCTCAAATTGCTTAGCATGATCCTCAGTTATATCGAAAATAATGCAGCATTAATTTTTAAATAAATATATGGTAAAGCTGAGGATTCATTTTGAGTACAATGTTTGACGAAAGCAAGATTTCTTAAAAAAAATCTCGACAAAAAAAATTACAAAGTAACCAGGAGGTAACTTTGTAATTTTTTTTTGTCGAGAAAATTACTAGCGGTTTATTGTTCGGTTCGGAAACCGAACAATAAACCACGACTATTCAAAAAAATACTTTAAATTAGATCATGAAACTTTGCTTTATCTGAACTAAATTTATAGTAAATATTACGTTTTTTTTTTTATTACCATTATTTTCACCGTTAAAATAAATTTGCTTAAACTATCGGTGCCTTGGAGCCTTCTGCCTGCCGCCCTGTCTCGCTTGCTCCTCGCTTGACTGCAAGCAGTAGTGTCCGAGCGAGATAAAGAGCGAGGTGGCGCTGAGGTATTTTGGACTCTTAATACTAGGTAACTATACAACTGTACCTGCCGAATGCTTTAAATCTAAAAGAAACTGAAACATAAAAGATAGGTCTAGGCACAAAAATCTTGTCAAAAGTTATATAAAATAAATCATGTTCAAATAAAAAGGTTCCAACCTTCATGTATTAAATCAAAAACTCCTTCTCAAAGTAGATAGAAACGAAATCCATTTACTCTAGGTAGGTACCAAAAAATAGTAAAGATTTATATCTAGCTGTGATCGAGTATGTTCACAGTTGAAGATATTATTGTTATAGTACCTCCGACTAACAAGAATTCTCGGAACTGCTCCAGACCACTAAATATGCGAGTACAGAAGGTCGGCACTATACAACGAGTGAAAACAGGGCACACATAGACACGGACAGTCACTTGCATAAATAATTAATACGTGGACGTATCGGCAAAACTAGCTGTTCACCAAAAGTATCTGACGAGCCACGAAACCCCAAACGAGCATCAGCTTCAAAAAGATGTGATATCTCTCAGAATGCATGAATATCGAATACGTATTGCGTTACAAATACCTGTGCCTATTCAGTTCAGATCAGAAGACTGATACCTTGCTGTGATCAAAAATATCTTTCTAATAATATTGCCTTTCACAGATCATGCTCACATATATTTGCCGTCTTCTTGAGAATAGGTATTTATGAATAAATTATGAAATCAGATATTATTGCTGAACTGTTCATAATCATCATCACCTGTCTACCCTTTTCCCAAGTATGTTGGGGTCGGCTTCCAGTCTAACCAAATGCAGCTAAATACCTGTATTTTACATCAACTGTCCATAGTATTTATGCTCTTGTCTGTATGTGCTGAGATCTGAAACTGTCTCAATCGATTGCCAGTCGTTGCGAGTGCACTGGCAATCACTAAACGTGAAGCGTACCTCTGTGTGCATGTGTTTTTATCTCATTGTGTAGAGCCGGCCTTCTGTACCTTTCAATTTTGTGTCAAGATATTCTTGTCGCGAAATAATATTTTGTTGATACTAGGAACTGTAGGTTTATCGCTTGAGTGTCGATTCTTACTACAGTTATGTTGTTTTCCAAGACAGATTTCTTCGGAAAGTTTTGGTCTGCCCTTAGTGAAAAAATACGAATAGTGTTATTATATATTATTATTGCTATTATGTATAATTTATTATTTTTATGACATTTATTTTAAATTCTGTGATTACCTTAACTCACACTGATATTATTGTTATTTTTTAGGAAATCGTATATATTTTTTACAATTTTTGTAAATAGTACCGGTGGAGTTTCTTGCTCATTCTTCTCTATACGAAACTACATTTTGGAAGGGGCGACTAGAATCAATTCTTTTTTTTTTTGTAAATATTGACGTTCAAAAGTGCCTTTTATGTGCCTATTTGAAATAAACAATTTGACTTTGACTTTGACTTTATGGTTGACAGTTTCGTGCTAAGTTGTGACAGTTTACTGTCTCATATCATATTCGGTCCGTGGACATTTCCAACTAAAACGTCTTTTCGATTAAAGAAAGTAAAGACCGACATAGCCCGAAAAATTGCCAATCTTATTATTTATGTGGAGGTATGTAAGCAGCAGCTGTAGTTGTCCCGGAATTTCACCAGGGACTGTAGTGTAAGGTGTTTGAGCGATGCAGGCGATAATGAGCGTTAAGATGATAGGCGGAAAGGTGATTTTACTGTGCACTGATTAAGATGAAAGAACAAAAACAAACTACTTGAATACACTTTTAAAACTCAGGAATTTATTATTTACTTTGAACACTAATATAATCTACATGCAAATACAAGATCGTAACGAAACTAAAGCGGGCGAGAATGAATACAAAAACTAGCTAAAAAGCGCGTGCGCGTGTCGACAACCAACTGAAGAGTGCCGGCCGGCCGCGGGGTGCCGTGCGCCCGCGCCTCGGTGTGGATTTCTCCGGTACATTCTCGAAGGAAGGCGGAGCTAGCGCGTCGAGACAAAGGATCACGCCATTTGACGTCACATGTAGGACGCGGTCCAAGATTTACAAGCGGAGCGGACAATGTAGTGGTTTGATAGTCACTACAGTAATCCCCCGCTGAGATCGTGACTGTTACGATCGATAGTACTCCGGGAACCGGACCACTCGTCCCGACCTCGTCTTCTTGGCCGGAGTCTGGTTCGTGTCCCCCTCTGTTGTTGGCACTGGTGTGTTGTCACAGGTTGGTTCGGGATCATTTCAGGCCATGTATGCTGGTTTTAATCGATTTATCGATACGGTTGCTGTTTTTCCTTGCACGTCTATGTCGTATGACTTCGTCCCCCGTCGTATGACCTTGTAAGGGCCTAGATAAGAAGCTTGCAGAGGTCTGTGTGCAGGCCCCTGCCGAAGGAATACGTGAGTGCACGTGGCGAGATCTTTTGGTATGTAGAATGTGCGTGCGGTGTGCCAAGTGGTTGGGTGAGGTGTGAGTTTTGTGATGTGATCGCGGAGTCTGCTGATAAAATTTTCATAGTCTACGGGAACTAGTGGACAGGCTGAGAAGAACTGTCCAGGCAAGCATAGTGGCTCGCCGTAGACTAGTTCTGCTGCTGAGGTCTGGAGATCTTCTTTCCACGCGCTGCGGATGCCCAGGAGAACCAGAGGCAGTGCCTCCGTCCAACGCGTGTTGTTGTGGCAGGTGATAGCAGCATTAAGCTGCCGGTGAAGCCTTTCAACAAGGCGATTGGCCTCGGGATGATAGGCCGTGGTGGTGTGGTGTGTGGCGCCAATGAGCACCGTCATTGCTTTAAATAGCGACGACTCAAATTGCCGCCCTCGATCGGTCGTGATGAGCTCGAAGCAGCTGAACCTGGCTACCCAGCCCGACACGAAGGTGGTAGCACATGTCTCTGCCGTGATGTCTTGGAGTGGGTATGCCTCAGGCCAACGTGTGAAGCGATCAATGGCAGTGAGGCAGTACCTGTAACCAGAGGAAAGTGGTAAAGGGCCGACAATGTCCATGTGGACATGCCGAAAACGAGCAAGAGGTAAGCTAAATGTTTGTAGTGGTGCTTTGGTATGACGACGTGATTTTTTTTTTTTGAAGTGAATGGATGGGTATGTTTACGGGTACATTTATATTTATAAAACTTTGCCCCACACACGAGGAATTTCTCCTGTATTGTGGGTGCGTTTACAAACATTTAAACTCACATACACAAACAGCCAGACCCGGAACAACTACTTGTAGGTCATACAAATATTTGTTCCGTACAGGAATCGAACCCGCGACACGCAGCGCAGCAGTCAATCGCTTAACCACTGCGCCAACCGTGACGTCAATTGTATTTGCTATTGGACAGAGCATTTCCTCGCAGAACTGATGGCCGATAGGACCCAAAGAGTCTGGAGTGGCAACCGCGTACCGGAAGACGTAGCGTTGGAAGGCGTCTCACAAAGACGACCGATAAACTGGTGAAGACCCCAAAAATCCGCTGGATGCAAGAAGCACAGAACCGGTCGAAGTACCGGTGCTTGGGGTAGGCCTATGTTCAACAGTGGACGTCTTTCGGCTGAAATGATGACGATGAAGAACAATGACTTAGTTAACAAGCTTAAGGATCAAGTCAAGCCAAGACCAAGGCCTGAGGTTGATTTAAATTGGCATTAGTCAAGTAGCCAGTTAAATAACTGACATCTATCCGCTTCACTTCACATTGAAAAATTGAAAATTTGTTGTGACGTTTGACACAACTTTTGCTACTTGAACTTGATTTAAGCTACTTGCCTAACCTTCTTTTTTTTGGTAAAGGGGTGGAAATCCTCATGGATGTTCTCAGCCCTGGGATGGACGGAGGGTTAGAATGTCAGACTTCTACTGACGAAAACCACCTCGTGTTCCTTCGCACACTTGCACCTGGGTCTACGGGGGTACTTAAGCACTCTTCAACGCAGCCCCAGACTGGTGCCAGCCCGCCTCTGCGGGCTCCGTCTGGTCAAGTGAGGGGAATGAGGTGCTTGACTCCCCCCGCGACGTCTAAGAGGGACGCGCGTGGAAAATTACGCGCCGCCACCTCGGGTCTTGTATGATGCAAAATATATCTAAATCAGCCAATCCCACTGTGTGTTGACATTCCAGCCATGTCCATATTACCTGAGGATAGTTTTTATTATTGGTGATTTTTTCTGCTGAGTCTTAAATCCAAGCACAAATTGGCGCGATGTCTCTAGAGATGCGCGTCGTAGTGATAAGGTACAGTCGAGAACTTACATTACGCAAATTTCAATTAAAAAAAAACCGTGAAATAACGATTGCATCTTTGAGAAGTGACCTAATCCATAAATAGGATTATCATCATCATTTCAGCCAAAAGACGTCCAGTGCTGGACATAGGCCTCCCTAACGGTGGGGAGGGGGTTGTCATTATTGCCACGCTTGGCAGGCGGGTTGGCGATCCAAGTATGGTATTAAAATGCATAGTGAACGCTGCTGCCCATTCTCTAGTAACTCCCTTAGTCGCATTTCACGACACCCACGGGAAGAATGATGATGCTATTCTTTACGTCCGGCACCACACGGATAAATAGGATAGTTACCACAAATTTTCTATCAAAATTAAGGAGGAATCACTTTTGAATCTTGAGTAAGTATAACGTGTTATGCTCGTACGTACATCCTGAACCTCACCACCCCAACATAATCAAAAACAGCAAAATAAACTTACAAAATCTCCACATACAGACCAGTGCGAAGCATCCTAGCAACACCATTGGATAACCCTTCAGCTAGTTGATTCCCTAGCGTTTGCGGAAGCAATTATCAGCTGACGCTCTCGATCTCGAAGTGCGCCTTTCATTCACAGATAGCTGCAGAAAAATGGAGGCGTTTGTACGTTCACGATTGAAAAACTGTAGTGTTCAGTATGGGGTAACATGGTCCCGTGGAAAAGTGTTGATATAAATTAGTTTTGAGGAATAGTACGAGATTTTTAATGTTTGTGAGAAGCGCAACGAAAATCTTGCAAGAAAAATGTGGTGTAAGTAGTGATAAGTCTGCGGGATTTCTCTGTTTCCAGCAATGACGCATATTTAAGTAAATAAGCTTTAATAAATGTTCCTTAAAAAGGATTTAGGGCTGATTTCTTAATGGTGGAATAATTTTTATCATCATCATCATTTTCAGCCGAAAGACGTCCACTGCTGGACTGAGGCCTCCCCCAAAAAGGGGATTTGCCATAATCGCCACGCTTGGCAGGCGGGTTGGCGATCGTAGTATGGTTCTAAAAAATGCATAGAGAACGCTGCTGCCCATTGTCTAGTAAGTCCCTTAGTCGCCTTTTTTCGACACCTACGGGAAGAAATGGGATGGTGCTATTCTTTACGTCCGGCACGACATGGAACAACTTTTATCAATCAAACATTTTTATTTCGGACAGAATCCATAAAAGTGTTAGTAACAATTTTCTCAAGATCTATAGTAGTAGGTAATTATAATAGAAAGTCATCATTCATCATCATCATTTCATTCGAAAGACGTCCACTGCTGGACATAGGCCTCCCCCAAAAAGACGGGTTGGCATAATCGCCACGCTTGGCAGGCGGGTTTTGCGATCGCAGTGTGGTTTCTATAAAATTGCCAATTTAATAACAATATTTTGATTTAAGTTTTTCCGTGGAGTTTGTTGCCCGTTATTCTCCATAGCTAAGTTTTGTAATGGGCAACTAGATTCATCTTTCCGACTGACTAACTTTTTGACAAATCGAAAGTAACTACTTGTTTGGTTTAATTAAATGTAAATAAATGCTTTGAGTTTGCTGTGAATCATGTTTGTAGTTTGTGATTTCTGCAATTTTTGTTTGCATATTTCTGAAAACTTATTTCCGGAGCTTCTTAGAAGGTTAAAGTTTGGGAAAAGTTTGGCAAGTTAGCCAGGTAGGAATACTGACTGTATTCCTACCTGGCTATCTTGCAAAACTTTTTGATATGAGTTCTTAGCGCGATTCGTGTCGATTAACACAAGGTAACCAGCAGTGTTCAGCTTTTTGACGCTCGGAAAAATGCATTACGCATACCCACCCATCGGGGGATGGGAGGGGTAAGTGGGACTCCCCGGTAGAACCGGTATATGCACTAAACGACCCAGCGGCGCTCCTACCAAACCTTGCCCCACACTGGGAATTTCTCCTGTATTGTGTGTGCGTTTACAAACATTTAAACACACATACACAAACAGCCAGAGCCGGAACAACTACTTGTAGGTCATACAAATATTTGTTCCGTGCGGGAATCGAACCCGCGACACGCAGCGCAGCAGTCAATCGCTTAACCAGTGACGCCAACCGTATCGTTCTTCTGTGTGGAGGAAGACTGGGAATCCGGCAGAGCCATACCATCCAGTTCCCGCTGACGACCGCCCGCCTTTGCAGCGGGCCCGGCACGCCCCCCCCCCGTCCGGGAGGGGCCCAGGAATGACCGCGAGCGCTCTGCCATTCCCACCTGACGTGGGTGGTCAACAGTGCAATGCAGGAGAATTGCCCCCGCGCCTGTCTCTCGCTGTTCGTCACCGGGGGGCAGAAGACGACGATCATACAATCGCCTTCTCGAGCCCCATCATCGCATGCGGGCTGTGGTTAGCCCTGTGGTAACTGCCCTGACTTACGTGTTGTGTGTCGTGGGTTCGAACCTGCTTTCCTTGGGGTAAGCAGGTGCCGTTTGGGGACTGAAAATAATATTAATAAACTGTTCCACCGAATCGCACTTATCAAAATTTTGTTTCAGTGCGGTTCGTGGAAGTGCTCAGGTGCGGTTCGGTCAAGTGTTGTTGAAATCAGTGCTCTGAGTGGAATACCTCAATAATTTCATCACCACTGCTCTTAAAACAGTGAAGCAAACTAATGTCTTAGAACCAAAACCGGATAAGTGTGCTTCGAACTCGCGTGGCGAGGGTTCCGTACAATGAATATGTTATTTATCATGTTTTTGATCCCAAGAACAAACTTAACATTATAGTTGAAAAACATGTTCTCCCGTATATTCCAACTGCAAATGTAAGTTTTTACGCACAATATTGAGAGATTTACCATGTTATTTTAACACCATTTACTCTTGACTTTTTATAGGTTTTCCTGTAATCTATAAGTAATGATCTATTTTATGTATTAAAAAAAAATTGGCTCAATAGTTTCGGAGTTAAGGGGGGAATGGTAAATTTGTATCTATTTTTTTATATAACTTTAAGTATTTATTTTAAAATTATAATAAAAATATATATTTGAAATCCTCACAACACGCACAAGTCCTTTTATTTGATGTGTCACACGGTACAGTTTGATAAACTATTTTTTTTTTTTCAATTTGCCCCCAATAGTGACCCTCATATTAAAAATTCATATAAATACGTTACATATCAGTGTTTGGGTCACAAAAACTCATATGTGCACCAAGTTTTAACTTAATCGGTCTAATAAACTCGGAAAACATTGGCTGTGACAGACGGACAGACAGACAATCACACGAGTGATCCTATACGGGTTCTGTTATTTCTTTTTGAGGTACGGAACCCTAAAAAATCGAAGACATGTGACATCTTCCAACACGCACTGGGCCCGCGTCGTGGATTAGCCCACTCAATATACTCAATATATTTATTGCTTCCACATGTGAACTTAGGTGGTAGGTTTTACAAAAATATGATCATTGTGGACACTGTCGGGCACAGCAAAAGTAAGAGAGATTATAATAAGTGATTATATACTGATTATGATGATGATGAACCAGCAATTATATTAAGCGATATTCTAGAGTCTTGAATCTAGACCTAGATACCAAAAATAGCGACTATATCTTCCCAAGGGGTCGTTAGCGACCCACAAATGTTTGGACAACTATCTCTGTGTAATAAAACCTTTATTTCCGAGCATTTTCACTTTTATGGTATAGATAAACTATCTAATTTTATAATAAAAACAACTTAATAGATTTACTTACGAAGAAAAGAATATTACTTACATTATTTTCAACAGAACCGGCCTTTTTTGTCACCAAAAATCAAGTCATGACTTGAACTGTCACCAGTAAATCTAAACGTACCCGTCAATCAAAGTTATCTATTTATTTTAGTAGATAACACTTTGATTATTCGATAGATGGTACTAGACGTCGCAAATTAGCGTTTTCATTCACAAACTAACTCGTTTTCTAGAACCTGTTTTACAGGAAAAAAAAACCGGCCAAGTGCATGTCGGACCACGCACAATGAAGGGTTCCGTAGTTGGGATGAATTTATCCCAAAAACAAACTTAACATTGTAGTTGAAAAACATGCTCTCCCATACATCGATATACGTTACGGTCAATTCTCCAACTGCAAATTTAAGTTGGTCGACTATTCCTCGTTAACTTGTGAAGCCTACTTAGCTGTGATAGTTTTCCTTTTAATTTCGTTATACAGGGTGTTTGGTGCATCGTGTGCCAAATTGAAATGGTCGACTGAAGGAGTAAAAATACTTTTGTTAAAATACTTTTATGGCATGTGGCACATCATTAGAAAGAGGATAGACTGGAGAATTAATGAGGGAGTTGGAAGATCCCGGTCGCTTTTGGTTTTTTTTTTGTAGCCTTATAAATAGCTGTAACATGTACAGCTTTAATTTAAGTTTTACCTTTGCGAGTGAATTAAAAAAAAAACTAGGTGACTAATATCACTAATTTTGTATTTAAAAGTATTCTTAAACAATACACATCGAAATAAAATTAAAATTCAGAGTCTACGCCTTATATTTTTTTTTAAATCTGTATTTGAATGTAAAATGTGGGTCTTTTTTTTGGAAAACAATAAAAAGTCGATAAAAAAAAATCCACAGAGCATGAGGGGTGTTAAGGGGTCTGAAAGGCTAGCGGATGACCCCTTCAGTCGACCATTTTAATTTGGCATACGATGCACCAAACACCCTGTATATACTATTGCCATGAATTTTTTCACGTATCCAAAACCAACCATTTAGCTTGACTCTAACAAAAAATAGCACTTTAAAGCTTAATATTACGCAAACGGATCCCTTAATTGAAAAATGGTTTTGACAAACCCTTATTTTTGAACGGCCTATCCAACGATACCCCACACTATGAAACAGACGAGAAAAAAAAATATCATCCCCATTTCACGTGTAAGGGAGGTACCCTAAAAAAAATGTTTTTCATAATTTTATTTTACCATTTTTTCGGCATGATTAATGTGTATACCCATGCTAAATTACAGCTTTCTAGGACTAAGCGTCTCTGAGCTAAGCTGGGGACAGACGGACGGACGGACAGACAGACAGACAGACAGACAGACGGACATGGCGAAACTATAAGGGTTCCTTGTTTACTACGGTACCCTAAAAACGACCCACTGGTCATATATGGGTTAAAAAACAAAATCACTTTAAGCTTTTTCATAATTTGCAGGTAGGTATTAATTAATTACAAAAATGAAAAAAAAAATAACCAATTAATATACCTTGATGGAATATTTTCTTAAACTATTAAGTTTTAGTTTCATTCAATTTAAATGGAGCCTGTACATTGTATTTACATTTCGTATTAAAGTTTATAATGATATTATAATTTGGTTGTACCAGTGTAATTTGAAATCAGAATAACGGTTACCTGCCCTCGTCAATTGAATTAAATTTAATATTAAATACAAATATTTAATTTCAAAAGATTTAAATTACCATAGGTCAATTACACTTAAACAAAGTTGCAGCTTTATTTTGCGCTTTAAATCAATGTTCAGCATTGTGCGGCTGCCAATGTGCAAGTAGGTACTTAAAGTATTTTTGATCAAAAGCGTCTGAAATAAAGATAAAAAAACAATTCAAAAATTAAAATAAGCCATGGCAGCTCAGAGATGACCGGTCCCTACTGACGGCGCCCGTTCACGAACATAACGCATGGATTAGCACCATTCAGCTCAACCATTTTGAAGGGAGCTTCAATGATCCAACACACCCGCCACCATCAGCGAGACATTACAGTGAGCATCACATACTCTCAGCCGCCAGGGCACGTTCGAGTCAATGAAAAACGTACTCAGTAAATGGTAGCTTTATAGTAAGTACATAGTACTCACACATGTGCTGAGAGATGATGATGATGCTAAGAAATTTAATTTATACAAAGCAAATATAGTTTTTTTTTAATCTTCAGCAGCTGCAACAGTATTTCCACATGCTAATCAATAAGGTTTTGCGCCCTTGTGAAGCAGGACCAGCGTTTAGCTAAGCATTTTTATCAGTGATGTAATCCCCCAACTGATTGGTTGCATATTGTGCGTTTTAAACAAGTTTTAAAGCAACGCGCCCAACGAAGTTTTCACTTCAAAAATACTCACGCGAAACAATTTTGTTCATGAATGTACCACACACGAGACTTTTATAAGCAAACTTCCATTTATTCTCGCCTATTTAGCTCATAGTACGAAAAATCGCACGTAACCACGGTTTAAGGCTCGCTGCAAATGAGAGTTGCCTGTATCAAAAGAATATTTAGCTCTGGCACATGCCTACGGCCGCGTTTGTGCTAGCTTTAAAAACTGCCTTTTCTTTGATATAATAATTAGGTGTTTTAATGTTTGGCGAAGTGAATTTTGGTTCATGAATGAATGAATGAATGAAATGCACTGACCTCGAATTTAAATTAAGTTTGTTCGGTTAGTTTGTGGAGTTCAAGCCACGACTTCAATTTATGCTATTGAACAATCGTCAAATACCTTTAGCCCGCGGTTTGGGCCGCGTGGCGGTCGGATATTATCCTACGAGAAAATTCTACTGAAATAAAAAGTCATGAATAGAAATATCCAATAGTAACCTGTGTGCCAAAATCCGTTAAACTATTAGGGCATGAAAAAACTGGCCAGGTGCGTGTCGGACCATGCACAATGAAGGGTTGCGTATAAATTTATCCCATTGAAAACATTTATTTTTATGTGATGAAACTACAAACTTACAGTTTTCGGTTCTTTTTTCAATAATTGTGCTGTGAAACCTTGCTTCTTGCCAAATTTTATGATTCTAAGTGAACGGGAAGTACCCTATAGGTTTTGATTTATTTGCGAATAATAATATAATGCCGCTTAAATCACCTTTATTTTTATTGCGTTGCCGTAGAAGCTTGATTTTTTTAGAGCTCTAAGGGACCGTAAACCTACGTATTTTATATTAATGTCAACTTGATAGCTCTACGCGTTCCTGAAAAAAAGGGTCTTGACAGACTAACAGACATACCGACAGACATACAACGAAGGGATTTATAAGGTTTTCGTTTTTTCCTTTTGAGGTACGGAACCCTAAAAATACGGACAGAGTTACTTTTCATCATCATTATCATCATTTCAGCCGAAAGACGTCCACTGCTGGACATAGGCGTCCCTCAAAAGGGGGGGTTTGCCATAATCGCCACGCTTGGCAGGCGGGTTGGCGACCCGCTAACTCGCCAACCCGCTCGAGTTACTTTTGCATTTATAATATTGAAAGAAAGAAAGAAAACATGTTTATAAACATGACGCAAAGAAAGAACAAACACACAAAAAAGGATTTATTTTCGTTGGATCTAATTTTTTGGGTTCCGTACCAAAATGGTAAAAAGGAACCCTTATGGTGAGACTAAGTCTGTCTGTCTGTCTGTCACACCTGCATATCTCAAGAACTACTAATGCTATCAACTTGAAATTTAGAATAGTTTTAGATGACGTTTGCCCAACTATTTTGCAAGCAAGAAAGAAATTAAAAATAATATACCTTTTTTGCAAAAGGGACTGAAAGAGGGTCTTAAAAATTTGAAGTAGGGCTACTAGGGCATGTGGGGTATCATATGAAAGAACGCTGTTTGCACATTATCAAACATATATTTTTTTTTTAGGCAGCATAGATTCCAACTTTTGATGAAAAATGTAAAAAAAAATACCGTGGGAACATTATAGGCTGATTATGCCTGTGGCGATTCTTTCATTAAAGGTTTACGTCTACCTGTCATCGTCTGCAACGTCCTCGTGAAGACCGCAGGAGTCCGCTCGATGCAAGAGGACATAAATCCGAAGTATCGGCAGAATGTTCGACCGTTTCTTGACTACAGCTAACTATGGCAAACTTCAACGAAAGAAAAAAAAACGACTGACAAAGAGATAAGCCAAACTTAAAAAATATGACTTAAAGTCTGGTAAGGATTCAAAGTCAAATAAGGAAGGTTTTGGAGGTTATAAAACGGCTGAATATTCGACCGGTACTTCGACTTAACGCTTCGGAGTAAGCCCCCAGGACCGGTTGATATGGCGACGCTCGGGGCGGTCTATGTAGAGCACTGGAAGTTTTTCAGCAGAAATGATGATAATTATGATGAGGTTCAAAGTTAATCAGCCCCATTACCTCCTCATCATTTCAGCCGAAAGGCGTCCACTGCTGGACATAGGCCTCCCCTAAAGGGGGGGGTTTGCCATAATCGCCACGCTTGGCAGGCGGATTGGCGATCGCAATATGGTGTTAAAATGCATAGAGAACACTGCTGCCCATTCCTTAGTAAGTCCCTTAGTCGCCTTTTACGTCACCCACGGGAAGAAATGGGATGGTGCTATTCTTTACGTCCGGCATCACACGGATAAGCGGAGCCATTACCTCCTGCCTGGCGGCAAATATTTTTAACCGCATAAGCTATTTTCTCATAAAGTTCAGGCTTTTACGAGAAATGATGTTCAGGTTTTCCGTAAGAGGAATGCCACTTTTGATGTAGGCTATACAAGAAATAAAACAACTTGCCTGCCTCAACTATTTTGTAAAATGAAAAAGCTAACACAAGTTAAATCACAAGAGGTAATATTCCGAGACCAGACGTGAAGATTCCTTCTTTATTTACATATTTTACTTTTATACTGAATGCTATCTCACATTTCAGCTTTAATTTAAAAGGTCCACAGAATACTTGCCTGTTCAACAAGATAAAATGTCTGCTTATATTCTCATTTTAGTTTTATTTAACACAATCTGGCTTAGTGGTTGGAAGGCTTGGCTTATGCACGAGATGTTAGGTCGATTCTCGTACCTACGTTAATTATTAATAAATTATCGGTGTGCTACAAGCCTGTGGCGGCACTACAACGCCACGTGCGAACTACGCATCAAATAGCTTCTTTTTTTTTGGGTGTGAAATTTTGCAATAACTTCTCCCGCTCTCGGCGGAGCGGGAGAAGGTGTCAGACTTTTACTGACTAAAACCCACCCAGATTCCTTCATTTGCCGGTGCGTCAGAGCCACGATATCCCTATCGGACAAACTCGCAGCCCTGGCCCTAACGGACCTCGTCAGTTGGTGCTGACAACTCTGTGAGATGCGCGTGGAATACAACGCGCCATTGACCCAGGTCTGGTCCTTATCGGACGGCAAGCTACCCATCGCTGACCGTCCGCGGTCGGTGGCGACAACAAATACTTTTTATAGATATAGCTTTATTAAAGGCTTCTACATACCGGCGCGACTTGTCGCACGACGCGACACGGCACAAAGGCCCCGCGTGACGCGGGACGAGCGGTGCCTTTGTGTCGCGTCGCGTCGCGCGACAAGTCGCCCCGGTATGTAGAAACCTTTAAGCGGGCTCGCCCATTATGCCTGGAAACTTTTGTTTAGATACGTGTTGTTTACGTTATTTCTGCTTGAGTATAGTTTTGGACGATTATTATATATATATTTTTTTTTTGAATAGTGCTGTGTGCTAGCTAACATAAGGTAAATAATTAAATTTAATGTTTTGTGTTGTATTTTACATTATTAAATTATTGTATAGATTCAAGTTTTTTAAATGAACAGACAGCTGTGCTGCTGGGGAGTTTGTTGCGCCACTTATTCTTCCCAACTAAAGCACTAGGAAGTGGTGAAGGGTGGGCGTTTTTGGGGGACTGTCTCATATCATTTTTGACGTTCGAAAAGTGCTGATTCTCAGCCTAGTTTGAATAAATGACTTTTGATTTTGAAACGTTTTGAATTTTGGAGGGGTGTGCCATATTATCGTAGTTAATCTCTATAAATAAGCCATGAAAGTATCATTAAAATAAATAAGAAAAAATATATAATCACAGGATTTAACCCCTTCTCCTGTCACTAAAATAATTATTCGGAAAAAGCACGAATTCCAAGCATTGCTTTATCTTAGAATTTCAAAGCCTTTGATGTACGGAACGGAACAGCAATTATTGGAGTATCCGAGCAAACAATGCGGAATTTGTTTTAAAATTGACGTTTGGTATTTCAAATCTAATGGATGAGGTGAATAATTCGTTGATTCGTTCTTTTGCGCGTTACTGTAAGCACTACTTGCACCATCGGCGATTTAAAAATTGTTGTAACTAGTGTTTCTGATCTAAATATATGACTTTAAAAGGGTAAGATAAAATTTTTAATTTATATAAAATATTTAAACTCACATTTAATTCAAAACAATGGTTTGAACCCAGACCGGCGCTTTACCTACTGTGTGTAAATTATTTCATCACCACTACTCTCAAAACGATGAAGGAAAACATGGTGAGAAAACCGGCATGTCCTAGAACCAAAAAAAATTATGAGCCGTCACGGGGCGCCTGGCAGATGTGAAACATCGAAATCAAACAAACAAACATCGAAAAAAAGGTCGCGTAGCGGGGGGACCGCGCGCGCGGAGTGAGCAATGAATCGCCACGCGCCATGCGTCGCTCCGCCAGCAATCAGTTTTACGTGCGCCTATATATGTTTCACATCAAAATTCGAAGACATGTGACATCTATCAACCAGCACTGGGCTCGCGTGATGGATTATGGTCTGCTCCATCTCACAGAGTGGAGGCCTGTGTAATAAACACCCAAACCGATGATTAAAAAATAATTCAGGGTATTTAAACTCTTATACGGTCCTGAACTAACAGCGTTTAGTTCCATAAATAAATATTTATATAAAAAAAGTTAGAAAGTTTAGTACTACTAATGCGTGGAATAATGATTAAACGCTAAATTTAGGTAAAACTTCTCGACCTGAACATTATAATTGGGTACAAAAACTGCCGACTATAGAAAATGTTCAGACAAGCATGGTGGAGAGGATTTATGAAATGCTTCTTGGATTAGAGATAGATAGCTAGTATTTTTTTACATTACTAACTTCTGCCATCGACTACGCCTGCGTGAAATTTCTGGTTTAAACATTAAAATAATATATCCTACGACACTCGGCAATGCTGTAGCTTCCCATTAATGAAATAATTTTTGGAATCGGATCAGTAGTTCAGAAAATTACCCCTACATACAGCCTCAGAAATTTTACCTCTAAACAGTGTGGCAATTAGGTTATCACATCACATTAATTGAAACCACACACGTACACATCACGTATTTTAAACATACACAATTAAAATAATTAATAATAATAACAAAATTTCCAAATTTCTGCCTGTATTTCAGCCTGTATAGTTATGGTATAGTTATATTTAACATTTTAGTTTAAGACTCCGCATATTCATATTTTTCTCTTCTTGTTCTCACACACTATTGTCTACATTTATTTTTAATTTCTCCTTTCGCAGGTCTGCTGGAAGAAATTTCTTAAGAAATAAGCAGTACCATTGTACTTAAATTTTAATTATGTCATATCGCTTTGTATTTTTCTGCGTGTACATAAATAATGAAATAAATAAATAAATAACATTCTAACTGTGGGATATTTTTTTGTTTTAGTGTTTAACAACGTTAAACTTAATTTGAGATTACTTGGTAACAATACCATAAAGTTTTGTGTTGAATTGTTGATACCATCGCCCCGCGCGTGTTTAGTGTCATAATATTAAGGGTGGTTTATTTCGTGCCAATATGTACGCTATTTATTTTGTTAGAAAAATTAAATTTTATATTTTTGATAAAATGTCTATTTTATTATTTTAACAGACTCATAACGACTTGTAATACCCGCTGTACTATTTAATGTGATAACCTAATCGCCACTCTGTATAATAATAGTAAAAATAAAAAACTTAATAAGCTGGCAGCCCCATGGTCACTACCATAGCATAATCTGAAAACCTTAGCTTAGCCATTAAATTTTTTTCCGGACTGATACGAATGTTTGGGAATATTTATGTTTCGGCCGAAAAATGCGAAAATCGAAAACGAAATTTAGTCGGACTCTAGCCACCCCAAAGAAAAAACCTGAAATGGTTCAAGTGGCCATACATCATCATCATCATTTCAGCCGAAAGACGTCCACCTGGACATAGGCCTCCCCCAAGGGGGGGTTGCCATAATCGCCACGCTTAGCAGGCGGGTTGGCGATTGCAGTATGGTGTTAAAATGCATAGAGAACGTTGCTGTCCGTTTTCTAGTAATTCCCTTAGTCGCCTTTTACGACACCCACGGGAAGAAATAGGATGATGCTATTCTTTACGTTCGGCACGACAATTTATTTGGAATAAATAACGGGCGGCCGCCATGGCCCACGCACAATGGTCCACATGAAGGACTAAGTGCGGAAACCAAACCCTATAACATAGAACATAGAATATAGAACGTCCGGCACCACACGGACAACTGTGGAAAATACACAAGCCACGGAAAAGTGGCCGTACACTAGCACAAAACTGCTTAGCTCATCAATTCCGATTACTTATGTAATTTTTCTGATGAAACAGTTGAGTAGTCTTACTCACGATATAATCCAGACACACGATACTTCACTAACACCTTACAAATGCTGCAACCTTTAAAACACACGAACAATAAAACAAAATTGAGAGACAAGGACAGGAAATAAAGTTCCTTTCGAGCCGAGAAAATATCGTACAGTTTATCAGAGACACAAGAAATATCACGTCCGTCCCTCCCTCGAGATACTACAAAAAATATGGACAGTTACAAGAAGAAGTCTTACAATGAATTTTTCAGAGAGCTTCGAGTTGAATCGTGGGTACTTTGTTACCTATATGGTTCGATTGGTTTGAACTTAAAAATGGACGGCTAGAATGTGATATTTTTGTTGGCAGTTTTGTAATTTTTTTTTTGTTGTTGAAGGGTAAAAGATTTTTTTTTTATTTAGGATGGGTTTGCTCTTGACCTTAGTCTAGGGCAGAGATGACAGAGACAAAGTCGTCGATAGGTGAGCTTACCCAGAAGAAACGTTACATACCGTTCAGATTTCGGCGAATTTCGTAATGGGGCCACAACGGGACGTAGTAAATATATTATTAATAATACTAGCTGCGCCTCGCGGTTTCACACGCGTAAGTCTCGATCCCGTGAGAATATCGGAATAAAAAGTAGCCTATATCTTAATCCAGGGTGTCAGCTACCTCCATACAATTTTATCAAAATTGGTCCAGCTGTTTGAGCGTGAAGTGAAAAGTAACAAACATACACACACACACACACTCACAAACTTTCGCCTTTATAATATTAGTGTGATGATGATAATTAATAATTTAATAATATTAGTGTGATAATGATTAATAACTTACATATAGATGTATTTAACAGAAGCCTAATTTTGACTTAACACGAATTATGGACTAACAACTCATAATAATCTAAAAAAAGGCATAACTATCGATTTTTTTTGACCCATAATTTATACCTACCATTGTTAACCACTCTACCAATTCGCAGATTTTTTAGACCTTTACGTTATGCATTAGAAATTGATCCAGGAGTAGTCGTACTAATAAAACAGTTTCCCGAAACCTGTAAACGAAAAGAAGTAGTTACGTAAAAATCCACCTCACTTTTATTACGATGACAATTCTGTCCTCGACAGTACAGGGAAAGATCGTCTGCCCAAGACAGAAGACGGTCCAGTTTTTGTTCCCTCGTGTGGTTCGCGACTCATTGGGAACTTACAAATTCATTATTTTCCTTTGAAAAAAAAAACTTTGTTCATCTCGTAGCTTCTTTGACCTTTGAGGGAAGATAACTTGATAATTGAGTGACGTTATCTGGAGATGAAGTTGTGTTTTGTTTTTGTTGGTCTAGCGTAGATAAGTGCGTATTAGATGCTTTTATGGTTTCTTTTGGAATTAAGAATGTTAAAGAAAAATACTTTAATTCATGAAAACCAGCGGAGACAGCGAATCGGCAAACGTAGGATAGGACGCCCTCAGACTAGGTGGAGCGACGATCTTTGCAGGGTGGCTGGTGGTAGCTGGATGATAGTTGTTGAGAATCGAGCATAATGGCGGGCAATTAGAGAAGCCTATTTCCTAAATTTCCGTTGTTCCGTCCAATTATGTTTTTTTTAAAACTACATTAAAACTTTTTCTTTTACTTATCATTATTTTGATGTTTATATACCCTGGAAATGCACGGTGGCTCAATTTAGAACTCCGGGAGTGTATTTTATTTGATATTTTCCTATCTTGTCCACTGCTATGCCAACGATAGATAAGAAAGAACACTCTGAAAATCAACCAAGTAAATAAGATGAATCATTTATTCGAGTGAATACAGAATAAATACAACAATGGTTGACAAGTTAACCAAACTTATGACAATCTATGAATAGTTTATTGATAAACAAACAGGTCTCTGAAGGGATTCAAGTTGCCACTTTACTTCAGAGCCATTTGGCTCCCAAAGTTTTGTACGAAGTTACGACTGTTTTATTTGGAAACTAGGTAGGTATCTACAGCTGATGTAAAAGAAAAAAAAAGAAAGAAAAAACATTGGAACTCGCACAGATCACAAATTAAATAAAACACACTCATAGAAATAAAACAAAAAGAAAATAAAAACAAAGTCCTGTACGAATCCAAAAGGAGTCAAAGAAGGGGGAAGAGGTATCTTCTGCTTAACCTTTTCCAAGTATGTTGGGGTTGGCTTCCAGTCTAACCGGAGGCTGATTACCAGTATTTTACATGAGCGACTGCCTATCTGACCTCCATAACCCAGTTACTGGGTAATACGAGTAAGTTGGTAAGACTAGTTGTCAGACTTTCGGGCTTCTGACGACCCGTAACAACTGTCAAAGATCTATAAATGACAGCCAGGACAAACAGCTTAACGTAGTTTCCTAGGCACGGAAGGTTCCTGGTCACCCATCCACGGACCAACCACGGCAAGCGTAGCCTAACCTGATCGATCGACCCGTGCGGATAATATTACTTAGCTACAAGCCCACATGAGCACATGAGCTACAGCTGATGTATGTGGAACATAACAAGTGATCCATATATAATGGTAATTTCATCATCAGCCCATAGCAGTCCACTGCTGGACATAGGCCTCTCCAATTGCACGCCATTCGGCTCAATTATCGGCAACTCTCATCCAGCTGCCACCAGCCTCCCTGCGAAGATCGTCGCTCCACCTAGCCTGAGGGCGTCCTACCTTACCTTTGCCGATTCGCGGTCTCCACTCAAGAACACGTCTACCCCAACGGTCATCGGTTCTACGGCTAATATGGCCGGCGCATTGCCATTTCAGCTTGTTTATTCGGTGGGCTATGTCGACAACTTTGGATTTCTGCCGGATCACCTCGTTTTGGATTCGATCCCTCAGAGAGACTCCAAGCATAGCCCGTTCCATAGCTCGCTGAGCGACCTTGAATTTATGGACCAGCCGTACCGTGAGTGTCCACGTTTATGGTCATTTGCAACATGACTAATAATAACAGGCTCAAAAAATATATACAACCTGTTTTTTTTGATATCCCATAACTCTAGGGTTATATTCTGTAGGTAAAAATAATACTAAAACTCCTAGAAAAAGTGGTCCAAAAATGCATCGTTTCGGAGATATCATCAATCATAATTAAATTAGGTCAAAAATTGTCACCAGTATGACGAATCTTTACTTTTGCGAGGTTGCCAAACTTTGCAATAGTGTAGTAAAATAAATAGTAAAATAAAAGATGTAGGTATGTTGGTATCGGGGCTTCCCGGCGGCAGCTAGTGAAGGGAAAGCTACCTTGTCGACGTTGTCATATTTCACGTAAGGGTGTTTTGCATTAATAATCGTGACTTTGCCGAATTATTTTGTATGAAAAATGAAAAAAAAAAATAACGAAGGATTGGAACATAACTCATATGCCAGTTGATTCTTTGATATGGCCTCAATCATACCCTAGAGTTATGGGATATCAAAAAAAATCGGTTGTCTGTAAAGTCGATTTACTGACGATAGTTGAACGTGACAACGTCTTAAGAAAATACTGATGGAATGGTAGCATTTTTCAAAAGAAAATTTTAATTTCATTTGTTCAATAGATTTGTATGTGTATATGTAGAGAAGGAGGTAATTGGAAATCACAATGAAATTGATCAAGTTAGATTTATTTATACGCATAAATACAATTATGCCAATTTTTTTTTACAATAGTTTTTACAAGTATAAATGTGCGTTGAGCAATTATTGTTTTACAACTTTTAAACATGTGTAATATTTAATTTCTTACAATCTGTGTTATTCTATTGAGAATAGGACGATGATAGGAAAAGTAGGACATGAAAGGGAGTGTTTAGAGTTTTTAAATTTAAAAAAATAAAAATACAACAAAATACTTGAATAAAATTTATTGTTTAAATTTCTACTCAACTGTTAAAATTTAAATTTTGATTTTATTATTTTAATAATATAATTAAATTTTTTCAATAGTTACTTAATTATTTTTGCAAATTTAATTGTAATTTGTTATAAAAAAGTAATAATTTCAAATAATTCATTATAAGAATAAACAATGATTAAATTATTGTTATAAATCTTACATTTAAAATTTAAAATTTGGAAATATTCAAATTTTAGTAAATCTATTTTTAAAAAGCCCGCCTCAATGTGTTTGATATAGGAGAAAATGTTTCCTTTGACGGCTGGCTGGTCCAACCTGTCATTCCAGACACGTTGTTGTGATATGTGGAAGATTTAATATTTATGTTTTAATTTTTTTAAATCATAGCTACGCTCGATAATTATTTCGATTAAACAGTAAAGCCATCGATTTTTTACTCATCGTGAAATAGTTAAGTTAACTTATTGTTTTAATTTTGTCAATTATAGCATAACCTACAATCGCTGCACTAGCGGACCGATGCTATTTATTTTAATGATGAAAGCACGAATATTCGACAATATATCACTGAACATAATAATATCGAAAGAATCATTACCTTTATCGCTGCAATTATCGTTGCTATAAACAATTGACACCACATTCACTTTTCACTGCACTTGATACACGACCAAAACATGTAAATGTACTATAGTATAGCAGCTGTCCACGCAGACGCATCGCTCACTCAAGTAGGAGAGAGACGGATGTCGAACGCTGCCGAACGCGAAGGCCGATTGTGCCTCTTTGTCGCTCGTTCCGCGCTCTCGCTTGCACTTCAAGCCTTACATGGAACGCCTCAGAGCGAGGTAACGCCGCATGAGTCATGTTTTTTCGTGCATGCAGCCGGCTCAATCGAATTATAAGACGTTGTCACGTCAAAAAAACACGTTGTATATCTACAGATTGATCCGTTGAGATACTGACTCATTTGGGTTAGTATGGAAAAGGAACCTCAATGCATAATTCTGTGTAACCCGTGCAATGCAAATAATGCTTACCTATTTGAAATATGACTACTAAAAATACAGATTTTAAATAAACATTTACAGAGAGATCCGTTGAGATTGGTCAGTTTAGAAAAGAATCCATCTCAACAGATTATCTTGAATACGCTTTGCTGTGCAAGTGTGTGCAACACACAAATTCTCCTGCCCTTATCACAATTGGGGTCACCGTAATATGTCTTTTTCTTCCATTATTGTTTATTATTCGTCATTTCGGTAGTCACATCATCTTTCACACAGTTTAGTCCACATCTTTTCTTTGTTGGGACCTGCATCCAGAATACTCAAAAATTTCCTCACGACATTTTCCTCATTCTTCCGCATCACATGCCCATAGGATGACAACCGATTTCCATACAACTTTTCGGTCACCGGTGGCACTCACACAAGCATAATCAAAATTACATCCCTACGCGAGCTGAGTTTGTTTCGTTACGTACATACGTACGACAATTTGTTACGTTTCGACATCAAATGGACCATCGTCTTTAAATTTTAAACTAGCTGTCTTTCTCCACAAACGAACGAACACCTAATCTGAAATTACCTCCCGCCCACTGCTTCAATTTATTTATTTATTTATCTTTAGTTTTTAGTTCTACTTGTCTATCCTGATCACGTACTGTCTCGCTGAATCCACAGAACTCATATTGGCAAGGTTTTGAAAACAAATGCACATAGTTTTCTCTATAAATATTAATGGAATTCTAGTAATCATGTTTTGTATCGTACAATTTATAGACATATTTGTGCCTACGTGATCACATATTTCCAATACAATATTACTGGTTAAGCTATACAACCTGTTTTTTTTGATATCCCATAACTCTAGGGTTATATTCTGTAGGTAAAAATAATACTAAAACTCCTAGAATAGGTGGTCCAAAAATGCATCGTTTCGGAGATATCATCAATCATAATTAAATTAGGTCAAAAATTGTCACCAGTATGACGAATCTTTACTTTTGCGAGGTTGCCAAAGTTCGCAGTAGTGTAGTAAAATAAATAGTAAAATAAAATATGTAGGTATGTTGGTATCGGGGCTTCCCGGCGGCAGCTAGTGAAGGGAAAGCTAAAATGCGACGTTGTCATGTTTCACTTAAGGGTGTTTTACATTAATAATCGTGACTTTGCCGAATTATTTTGTATGAAAAATTAAAAAAAAAAATAACGAAGGATTGGAACATAACTCATATGCCAGTTGATTCTTTGATATGGCCTCAATCATACCCTAGAGTTATGGGATATCAAAAAAAACACGTTGTATAATTACACAAGAATATAAAAATATCTGCTTACATTAACAAATAAAAAATGCTTTGACTAAGGAGCTATGATCCGTGTTAGGGTGTCGCTAAGCCTACGCTGCGCCGGCTGTCTGTCGGTTAGTCCATCGATCCGTCACAGGGCTATAGCTTTTTAAGCCAGCTGAAATAACACTTGACCAGTTTTTCTTCGTACTTTAAACAGGGCTAAGGACAGCACAAGGCACTGACGGCCGCCGTCAGTAGGGACTGGTAATTTTTTAGCTGCCACGGCTTATTTTAACTTATGTTTTTTAATTGCTTTTTATATTTTTATTTCGGACGCTTTTAATGTCTTTGTTCTCTTATGTATAATTTCAACATAAATGATGTAACTAATACTATGTAACAATATTTTGATTTAAAAGAGTGTCCGAGGAGTTTCTTGCCCGTTCTTCTCCATAGGAACATATAATACAACGCTTTGGAATGGGCAACTAGCTTCATCTCTCTGACTGACCGGCCCCTTGACAATTCAAAAGTGCCTGTAATAGGTTTATTTGAAATAAATGCTTTGAATTTGAGTTTGAGCAAAAAAGTGAGTTGGTATGTACCTATGCACATGTATTGCATTGAATAATTAGATCAAAATATAAATATATTGTTTAATATCTGAATAACTATTTTGTATGTGGGAACTGTATATAAATATAATGTTGGTTATTAAAGTAAATAAATAAATAAATATATCCCTTGTTTAACCTGTCAGTTTGTATAACGAGGTTAGCGTTGTAGGTAGTCAATTATTAGGAAGCCTTTTGAAGTCACGGATTGCAAAATTACAAACATATTAAATTTTGATTTAGAATTTCGGTGCAACAGAGCAGAATGGCGCATTTATACGTTAGATAATAGAGCTGCGGCAGTGGAACATTACATGTATGGGGACTAATATGGAGTGATTAATGTTTTAGATGATAATTTTTAGGGTTCCGTACCCAAAAGGTAAAACGGTAACCCTATTACTAAGGCTCCGCCGTCTGTCTGTATGCCTGTCCGTCTGTCACCAGGCTGTATCTCATGAACCCTGATAGTTAGACAGTTGAAATTTTCACAGATGATGTATTTCTGTTGCCGCTATAACAACAAATACCAAAAAGCAGAATAAAATAAATATTTAAGGGGACTCCGATACAACAAACCGGATTTTTTTGCTTAATTTTGCTCTATATTGGTAACGGTAACAGGTAGACGCTTGAAATATTCACAGAATCTTTAGATATTTATTCAATTAAAAAAAAAAAAAATTAAATTAAAATAAAACAAACATTTAAGGGAGGCCCATACAACAAACATGATTTTTTTTGCCATTTTTATAGATAATGGTATGGAACCCTTTCTGCGCGAGCCCGACTCGCACTTGGCCGGTTTTTATAAATACGTTAAGTAGTTACCTAGTCTATTTTTTACATTTTTATGGTTTAACTGCTAAATCGATTTATGAAAGGCAAAAACTAATGTAACTGAGAAAGAACATTGACATATTCTACAACTACAAATCAAACGCGAGTTAAGTGGAATGGGGTGTTCAAGTTTAAATAAGAAAATTCTAAATCCACGTAGATTAAGTCGCGGACAAGGCACTAGTTTTTCAGAAATACAAAATATAGATCGGTCAAGAAGTTATATTCATATTCTTATTCATATATTTATTTGCATTCCATAATGTATACCAGCGCTGCGGTATTTATTTTTTAAATATCGCAGCATTATGCTGAGATAGGGATCTTTTTGGCATCGCATAAATGTATAATGTTAGTTTTAAATGCTATGTTTGTATTTCTTGTGCGTGTCCCAAATAAAATATTTTTCTTTATTGGTAAAAGTGACAAAGTAATTACATAATTATTCGTTATACGTGTTTCCCTCAAGGCATTTTCAAGGAGAAGAAAAAACAAGGTCAAAGATTTAAATAAAAACATTGCTACTTAAGCAGTCAAAACGCATTCCAATAAAACCCAAATGTATCAGTTACAGAATCCATTTACAACCAATCATATAGAAATACTCAAGGTGAAACGTAATATACAAATTTCGTATTGGTTCGTTATAATATTCTCATTAAAATTAGCTTCTTTGTAGGCACCTTATTTGAATATTCCATTTTACGTACTCTTAAAAGTACCTGGGTACTTGAATTAGGAGTGTTCAATACATGAGTAACTCGAATCTCGTACTTGGGTGGGTGCGACGGTTCGTGTGATTTATGGTACGGTTTCACTGTGGCGACTTTGCGATTATTTATCGAGTGAACGAGCTTAGGTGTTAGGTTTTTGGTGAGAGCTGGGAAATCTATATCAGCTATAAATTCTCACTTCACCGTTACCCCAAAATGAATCTGTTGTAGTGGGTAGCAATAATAATCTAATCCATTTTTAGGGTTCTGTACCAAAATGGTAAAAAGGAACCCATAAGGTGAGACTAAGTCTGTTTGTCTGTCACACCTGGATATCTCATGAACTGCTAATGCTATCAACTTGAAATTTAGAATAGTTTTAGATGACGTATGCTCAACTATTTTGGAAACAAGAAAAAAATAAAAAAAATATATATCTTTTGTGCAAAAGGGACTGAAAGGGGGTCTTAAAAATTTGAAGTGGGGCTACTAGGGCATGTGGGGTATCATATAAAAGAACGCTGTTTGCACATTCTCAAACTTTTTTTTTTTTAAGGCAGCATAGTTACCGACTTTTGATGAAAAATGTTAAAAAAAATACAGGTCCTCTCCCCCCTTAACTCCGAAGTTTGCATATATAAAAATCTGAAATTATTCTAAGTGATAGAAGTTTATGTAAAGATTACAGGGGAAAAAAAACGATGTCTAATAGCACAGTTTTTCAGAAATCATTATACATATATCGCTATCGTAGAATTAGTATATGACCTTATGAAAGATCAATGCAATATAATTATTGGACGTATGGTGATAGGATTACCAATTATCTTGGGATGGGACAATGAAAGCGAGTAACTATCAAAGAAGTTCTCGCTCAAGAAACGTACACACGGCTACATATCAAGTTATAAATTTCCAGTATATGCTGATCTCACATTATACAGGATTTCCTTACAATGAGAGGAAAGAAGAATGCAAATATCTATATATAATAATACTAGCTAATATCTGAATAAAGCAATAATGTTATAAGAATCTGGCAGCATTAAAGATTAAAAAAAATACTTAAATATTGCCTCTTTTACCCATTTTTAATAAAAATTACACTTTAAAGTTAAGAAAGTGGTGAAACTAGAAGATTTTTTTTTTTTTTTAATATCCAGGGGGCCAGGGCCAAATAAATTAGGGCTGAGTAAGTAGCAGATGACCCCACCTATACACCATTTTCGTATGTTCAACGTTCTGCCAAACACCCTGTTTATTTTAGTGATATTTATTTTAGATTAATGTAAGTATACAGGGTGTAAGGGACAGCCCTCCGCAAATTAACAGGGTGCTCCTTATTTTGAATCATATTCCACTGAAATTTTTCTCAGGAAAATTGTAATTTTTGTAATCGTAATTTCAGTTACTTTTATTTCAATGTAAAATCACATTCTCTGTACGCAATATTCCATTAATATAAATAACACAGCTAAAATAAAAAAATCTGCAATGGATGTTGAAATTCTCTAACGAACGACGCCTGAAATCAGCGAACGCGGCCGTCCATCCCACCGCGACAAATCAGGTTCATTGGATTCCCATAACGATCCAGAAATAATTTCATGTACCAGTCATCTTAGTACGATATACTGAATTCACCCCATCAGTCTGCGGAGGGCTGTCCCTTACACCCTGTATTATTCTCTTAAAGTATAATTATATTTAAATTAGTGATTATTATAGTAATAATATTAGTGAGTTTTTATTTTTTGTTTTCTTTTCTACTCTTACACACGTTGTCTACATCTCTTTGTGTACTTTCCTATCGCAGGTATGCTGGAAGAGATTTCTTTAGAAATAGGTATGACCTTTGTACATATTTTTCTGTTCCTTTCTTCTTGTCTGTTTTTATGTGTGTACATAAACTGTTAAATACAAAAATTAAAAAAATACGTTTATTAATACTTGATCACTGTCTGTTCTCGTTAGTTAAGAGCTATAGTTTATTGAAAACTTATATTTACTGCAGTCAAGATGTCTTTCCTCACACCGTGCTATATTAGCAACTTATAAATGAACACAGTTTCAACAAGATTTTAACTTTATCTGTGCTACATAATAATTCAACTTGAAGCTCATCTTCTGCAACTATATAAAGACACAGTCTTTCTAGTGGAAACGCACCTCTACCAACGCAAAATGAATTCCAAATTATCTGTCTCAATTTGATAACATTTCGTATTAGCATTTCACTGTCTGCGTTGATTTCATATGAAATTTAAATCCGAAAGACGAGTAAAATACTAGTCTTTATTTCATATATGTAGAACATAATGTGATTTTCCCGTGTGGTGCCTACCTAAATTAACGTTTTCCTCATATTTCATTACGATGCAAACATTTGCCCTTCAAATTAGTTATAACTAGCTTTTGCCCGCGGCTTCGCTCTCGTTAATTTAGAATTTGACAATCAATTCGGGATATACTCTGCTACTCTACTCTCTCTCTCCGTTATTAATATATTTGCGTATTAGGTTCTTAAATTAAAAAAAAAAACACTACTTTCAATCATGATTCGAAAGACACGTGGCGCCATCTATTATCATAAGAACTTTCTTGTTGTTTTCCTCCGGAACAGTACTTTTTTTCGGGATGAAATGTACCCTATGTCCGTTTCTGTATTCAGTGGTTTAGGCATTAAAGAACAAACCAAACTTAGTTTCGCATTTATAATATTAGTTAGGATGTGCTTAAGACGCAGATATATGCCAGTGACCTTGAGTGGTTAGCTTGCGTGTTCTGTACTGAGCTCACGCAACGCGTCGAACGTTCAGCCAGTAATAGGACTCGCCCATCAAGGAGCGCTGTCCCTAATTTGACGCATTATTAATTTGTTATACACGAAACAAAAGGTATTTTAATAAAACGCGTATACTAAAAGATCAATAATTAAATTATCTTTAAATTGATGATGGTTTCAAAAAAATACGCTTGGTAGATTTTGCGCCATTCTCAGTTTTCTATCCGCGTTAGACATAAATTTACAAATTAATTTCACTTAGTAATATAAACATAATCTAAAATATTCACATATTAAGTTATTGAAAAAATGCTCTAATTTATCATATACAGTATGTTACGAAAACCCTGTTGTTCCTTTTAGGGACGGATACATTTACCTACAAGGACAACATTGGTGGAATTATAATTTAAAAAAATTAAGTATTGGCTAGTCGAGAAGTCAAAATCAAAGAATGAAAGTGGTTAGGTTAGGTTAGGTTAGTAGTAGTAATCAGTTATACATTAAAAATATTAATAATTAAATATTTTTTTAATTATTTTTGTTGAACAGTTTTTATAAATGACTTACTTTATTACATATGTATACCGATTCTTAAAACGTAGGTAGAAGGAACAACAGGGTTTTTGTTATATATTGTATTTTTTTCATCACACTACTCGTTTAAACGTGTTCTTCAGTATTAAAATCATTAAAAGTTGGTTATCGTCCCCTTAATAAAATATTTATGAAATTCCTGGAAGTAAAGTTATATTTTCTAAGTCAAAAAGTACACCACGTTCAGTATTGGTAAATTAAGAGTTATTCATGAAGATACCAGCGCCCACTTACAAGATTCTGCGAACTAACATGAGAGCTTAGTTGTACAAACTTTTCCACGTCTTTTCCTACGTCATCAAATTTTCATCGCTCACAAGTTAATTGAGTCACCATCCCGCGGTTGTCTGGATGATTTATTACTAGCTTTTCCTCGCGACTTTACCCGCGTAGAGGTAGAAATTTATCCTACGGAAAAGTACTACTGGAATAAAAAGTATCCTATGTTCACTTGTCCAGGTCATGGTCAACCTGTGTGCCAAATTTCTTCGACATCCGTTAAGCTGTAAAAAGGTAGCAGACAGACACTTACACATTTATATTAATACAACATACATAAACTTCCTTCTTCCCATGGGGGCAAGCAGAAACTATAGAGCTACGCTCCTTACATACTCCTTTTGCTTCGCCTAAGTTCATACTACTGGTCATACACGCACGCTGGTTGCGAGTACTACGTACCTGACCTTTCTGAGGAACATCACCAATTAGGTCAGTAAATATCCTCTAGGGCATCCCCTCCTGGCGTTTCCACTCACCTCTGTTTTGTAAATATCTTTTGTCAGTCGCTTTTCACTCATCCGCTCAATATGACCAAACCATCTAAGCATTCTTTTTTTTTATTTTATTTTACTACATTTTCTTTTAAACTGCACCACACACACACACACAACTTTTTTAAATTACTTACTTTTTTAATTAATTTTAATTAGTATGGAAATATGGATGAATAAGCTTCTTCTCTCCAGTTTAAATCCTAGGAGGCGGTAAAAAATAGACGACTTTTGGGGAAATAATTTTTTTGCTTCTCTTCATCACCCATCAAATGCTGAATGTAGATCTCCTCCATTTACTCTCCATCTGCTCCGCATCTAGGTATTTTCCTGCTACGAAAATCGTCAGTCGCTTGGCCTGCCTACGACCAGTTCTGTCGTAGGCAGGCCAAGCGATTGACGATTTTTCGGACTCCTCTCTAGCATCTTAATACTCTATTTACTGTCCGGACGGCGACATATGTGGCCTCTTCATTTCTACTCTTTGGTTTACTGTATGACTTCGTTCTTTCGTATCAATGACATTAAAAATAACTCCATTTCATACCGCATCGAGTAAATGAGTCCTGAGTTTTGTATACGCTCCTACTCCTTCAGCGTGACCTAGAAAATAATCCACTTTAGATTATTACATAACTCAAGGGCAATCTCAACCTCGACATAACACTACATTTTCTGTACGACTAACAGCCGGTATTTCCATATTATTCACGCAGTGTAATCTAAAACTGAATTAATTAATTCAAATTCGTGGCAGTTTCCTATCCAAAATAATTTGGGGGTATTATAAATGTACATAATTACTGACACAAGATTTTCTGTAATATATCAACTGTGTTATTTGAAACTGTTCCGTGGAGTTTAGTTAGTCATAATTTGTTAATTTGTTTCGTCTGGTTTAATTTTGTTGAAAATTCATTATTCAAGAAGTTTTGACAATGTTTAGGCACAAATGTTCACACAATTTCTATCACCAACCAGCAAAAACAATTTTTTGCAAACTATAGTTTCATCATCACCATTTCAGTCGAAAGACGTCCACTGCTGGTCATAGGCCCCCCCCAAAAAGGGGGGGATTTGACATAGTCGCCACGCTTGGCAGGCGGGTTGGCGATCGCAGAATGGTTTTAAAAATGCATAGAAAACGCTGCTGCCCATTAGTGAGTCCCTTAGTCGCCTTTTACGACACCCATGGGAAGAAATGGGATAGTGCTATTCTTTACGTTCGGCACCAAACGGAACAACTATAGTTTGCAAACAAATATTTTAAAACTAATAATAATTAATTGATTGATATTAAATTACCACATATATATTTATTATTTTTTTAGATAAAGATCTCTTGTTTGACCCAACCAGGGATTCGAAATGGGACATCATGACCCGCAGCCCCATAAGCTAGCCACTAGACTAATAAAAAGGTTGCACAATGCTCTGTAACATACAATTTAACCGCTGCATCAATCGCTGTTCAATCAAACTCCTTACCTATTAAGAGTCGGGTAATTGGGTATGTAAAGTAAAAATTAACCTATGCTGATTCCAAAACCATTTCGAGATTTTAAGCTTCTAAGACTTATTTTTCTATTAATAGGTCTTAAAATTATAAGATCGTATATATTTTCACAAAAATCACTTGACTTTTATTTGACCTCTAAATGCCGTCACAAAGCAGCCTGAATTGGAAACTTTCAGTGCCTCTTGTAATTAAGTTCTTCTTTATGTGTCAAGTGTCATGTCAACGTCAATTTTTTTATTTTTTTTTACATAAAGCACTTAATACTATTCTATTCAGTTATGTAAATAAGTAAATACTGTAGTTTTTCACCAGCGGCGGACAGTACAAGTCGAATCACATCGATGTATCGCCTCAGGAAAACTTAACTTACGTTCAAAGGTTCTTCACAATAAAACAGACGCCGCCCAGACTTGTACTCAACATTTACTTTCTCGCACCATTTCCTTTTTAAGGTTTCTTTTAATAACAATCAATTTGTGTCGGCTATTTGTTGTGGTGTTTCTTATACTTGACGGTATGAATCACTTAGCAGAAGTAGTCTTTGAATCCATTCATTTTATTAAGCCATATCTTTAAACTAAAGTACGGAAATCGCTAAAGTATGAAATGTAAACAAATTAATTGTCAAATTTGACAGTTTGACTTTACTGAATTTTGGTTTTAAATAAGTGTTAAACGTGGCAAAGATCTTAAGCTATTCAGTTCTACTAGTGACGTCAGTACGAACAATACTTTAAAAAAATATAAAAAAAACTACAGCTTGTAAAAACAAAAAGATGAAATTATTTGTTTCAAATACTCTTATCATTAAAATAAAAATATAAAAAACATACCTGAAAAATACTTTACATACCTAATTGCGGTTGACCTTGGATATACAAATGAGCGTCGCGCTCACGTCACGCCGCACGCCGCCGCCGCGCTGCCGCCTCCGCCGCGCCGTTCGGTTTCATACGGAATATTTATTTTTAGTAATAAAAATATGAATATTTGAAAAAAAAAAAAAGAACTATAGATAATAAAATAGTTTGTTCATACAAAAAATATCATAAAAATATCTTAGGTAGTTTGAAAGTAATACCGTTTTTTATGCTTTGGGTAGACATTCCTGAATTTATTTCATAAAGTATTTTTGGACAATACTTTAATATACATAATATATATAGAATTGATGTGTATGCGTCCTAGTGTAAAATGTTTTTTTTGCATAATTTATTTGCAATATATTATGTTGGCGTAATAACAGATTTAAAAGTCACTAAAATCATATATCTGCGCATTAATCCAAATCACTTAAACAGTAGGTACACACGACTCGATACTATAGTTATTATCGTGCATAGAATACAGTTGTGTAACTAAAGCCATTACATATTCAGACTTGCCTGCCCAAAGTAGATGGATAGACAGAAGGTCTGCTCTATGCAACGAGCGAAAACACACGCACACTCAGACATGCCTCTAACTTTGGCATTTTTTGTTTGGCATCGTTTGAGATTGCCGTACGTGGGTGGAGATTAACTACGATAATATGGCACGCCCCTCCACAATTCAAAACGTTTGAAAGTATTTACAAAGCGCCACCAAGACTCAAAACGCATGTGTGCGTAATAAGACAGCCGTCAAACAAAAAAAAATCATGGATTTGTTGCTCGACTAGTGGCGTCATTAATCGCGCATTATTTTAGTATGGCGCTGCACTGACGTACTCTGTGAAAACGACGCGAGCGTCTTGCGCGATCGGCTAGTTATGATTAGTTGACCAACAAATCTGGTAATAAGTGAGATATTACGAGTACTGATTGCACAAAAACTATGAATAAATTCGACGAATACAAAGACGAATACTTACAACTACATACAAACTCTTTCGTAAGGATGTGACTACACACATTGAAACAGTAATTTGGAGGGGCGTGCCATGTTATCGTAGTTTATCTCTACTTACGTGTCTATCGGTCTTATTCACAAAAAAAGTTTTTTTATATGGTTTAAACTATCCAGCCAGCTTTTTTGCAATAAGACCGGACATAACTGACAACTTATTCAGGTACTAAGTTGTCAGTTTTGTACTCCGTAGAGCGATTACACCTTACAGCATGTCATACAAACTTTTAAGCTCTTGTTTTTCGAAATGACTGAACCGATTTTAATTAAACTTCATGCGCATATGCAAAGGTCTAAAAAGTTAGTAAAGAACATTTTCGAAAAATAGTATTACAGCCAAATTATACCGATTTTAAAATTTTCATAGAAACAGAGATTTCCAGTTATCTGTTTTTAAATAGGACATTTCGAAAATCGGTCATTCTCAGACGGCTCAAATACGCGTGTCCAGGTCGAAATCTAGTACGAAATGGATAACTAACAACTTGATATTTTTTTCTTTAACAGGTACGACCAAAATATTAGGAGGGGCCTGTGTTGTTTTTTAAATAAATTAAATATAAGGTAGTTTAAAAAAATTCAAACCTCCAAAATATTGACCTCCGTGCCGCGTCCGGCCCCGTTTGGCGGCGGAAATTATTTTTTATCTTTTTTTTACAATACATGGCGCTATTTTGTATGTGTTCACAAATAACTAGGTAGTTATTAACTCAATTTATAATATTTCTAAGCCATAATAGGCCTTAGTAGACGAGTTACAACTGGTTGTCTTCACGTCCGACGTTTAGAATTGATATCCGTGGCGCGCACCAATCCGTTCATAAATCCTTTATTTTAGTGACTGCGAGAATAGTTGTTCGAGTAACACAAACTGTCAGCCGTGCTGCATTGGAGGTAAGCATGTCACGCCTGTGCATCTCCGTTCCACTCTTTTATTAAGGTACGTAATCGTTTTCGGTGGCTTGGTATACCCTTAAAATTGATTTCGGTGAATCCATTTTATCCACAAATAAGAAAATTAATATTTTTTAATTATAATAAAAGTATGTCTTCTAAGTATTTGATTTCAATAAAAGAGAATAATATTAAAAATTCGGGTTACTTTTGAAAATATCTAGGATTTTGCTTATTATTTTGATTTCAGTGGCATTGATTTCGGTGTTTTCGGTGGAAATAGGTGCACCGAAATCAATTTTAAGTCACCGAAATCAATCAATAGTAATTTATTTACATTTTAAGATCGTTTATTTAACTTTCTCATCACGTCTCATTTTGTTTCAGTATTGTGATTATGGCAGATTTAAAAGAAGATCGATTGGTTAAAAAGGGATTGGCTGAACGACGTCGGTAAGCTCGCATCAAGAGTGATCCAGAGCTGGAAGGAGAAAGATAGGCAACACTATTATAAAAGGAAGAATTGAAGAGGATTTAATAGTCATACACTCGTACCAGAAGTAACCAACGAAGCTGACCATCCTTTGATGACTTTATGACTGATTTTTGAGTGATTTTTGTAGTGTTCTTTTATCAATAAGTAAATTGTCTGTGATTATGATTAAGCTAGATCTCAACTAAGATTTCTGTTTTTTTTAAGTTGCTGTATTGTTAGTTTAAGACTACCTACTATTTTTAATAACATTTAATGTAATAATTGAACGAAAGTCGATTTTTGTACATTTTCCTTTTATTAATTAATGGGACATAAGTGAAAAAAAATGTTTTATTGTAAAATTAACCTGCAATTTCTTACAGGCCATTTATGTCTATAGTATTACTTAGGCAGCTAATATATATAAAAAAACAGTGTTTGAAATATAAATTATTTGATAAATTTGATTTCGGTGGTAAGAATATTGAATTCGGTGCACACCATTTAAAAAAAATTAAATCCCTTCATATCCATTCGGTCTATACGATTCCCTCTACTACTAATATGTTTTAAATTAACTCTAGTTTCGATATTTCATGTAAGTAATGCCTAAATAATAAAAAAAAATTGGCACCGAAGTCAACCAAATAATGAGTCTCCTGATAATGACCCAAATGTTCTTTACTAACTTTTTACTAACCTTTATATTCTGCAAGCGTATGAAGTTGCATTCAAATCGGTTCAGTCATTTCGAAAAACAAGTGCTAAAACTTGCTTAATTTTATTTTTAATTATTTTAATAAGAAAACTTACAGCTAAAAACCAAAGAATGGTTACAGAACAAGCCCAATTACAAGTTTGCACATAAAATACAGTAAGAAGACTCGTGTCCCTAAGACATATTGTATGGAGCCGGCCTTCTGTAGTCATCTATTCTGTACTCACTAAACTAGCTGTTCTGCTTGTTAACTACCTGTAATTAACACTTAGTACTAAGCATAGCATCTAATAACTGACGCTACTATTAACTTGCTCGCGTCTGTTGAATGGAATAGTTGATTTTGAAGTGTTAAGTTGGCATTGATTTAGACGGATTGATTGAATATCACGCCGCTCTTTTTTTTTGGATGGATTTGCTCTAAGACCTTAGAGAGGTGACAGAGACAAAGTCGACGATGGAGTGAGCTTACCCAGAAGATGCCTGTTTACTCTAGCTTTGAAGAGATTAGGGCTGTATGCGTTCGGAAACACAGACGCAGGTAGAGAGTTCCACTCTTTTGCTGTGCGCATTATAATAGTCATTTGGAAACGCTTAGTGCGAATTGGTGGAATAGCAACAAGGAAGGGATGGTAACCTGCAGTGCGTCTAGATCTCCGATAATAGAAGGGGGCCGTGAGGTCGTGGAGTTCTTGGGCACACTCATCGAAGTAAAATCTGTAGAAGACCGACAAGCAGGCAACCTTGCGGCGATGGCCCAAGCTGTGAAGATTGGCATCCACGAGTTTTACGTCGCCAATGAGCCTCTTAGCTCTGCGTTCCACCGAGTCAAGCGCGGTAAGTTGGTATTTTGCTGAGCCATCCCAAAGGTGGCTACAATACTCCATGCAGGATCGGACCTGCACTTTGTAAAGGATCAAAAGCTGTCCAGCTCTAACTTTTGTTAACGTAGGTAGGCAAGTATCGGGAGGACACGGTGCGGCATACGCTGGCAGAGTGTTCCGCTTGGGAGGAGCCACGCCGTGGACTCATCTCAGGACTAGGCAGTGATCTGTTGCTGCCGGCCGTGGTCGAGTCGATGGTCGGCAGCGAGGAGTCCTGGGACGCAGTAGTATCCTTCTGTAAAACAGTCGTGTCGCAGAAGGAGGCTGCGGAAAGGGAGCGGGAGATCTCGAAAGCTCACCCGGCCCGCAGCAGGCCCACTGGGCGTTGGTAGAGGGCAGACGATGCCCTCTTCCGGCCCCCCTATATGGGTCCAGAGACAGCTGATATGGGGACGTCCGCCGCCCCCTATCACACTGGACCCGAGGTGGCGGCGCGTAGTTTTCCACGCGTGCCCCTTGCAGACGTTGCGGGGGGGGGGCGCACACACTTGAGGTGGCCTGCAGACGTGGGCCGGCACTAGCCGGGGATTGCGGGTGTCATAATAGATCCCAAGATCCCCGATGCAAGTGTGGGAAGGGAAACACTGGAGTGGTTTTTGGTCAGTAAGAGTCTGACAGAACGCTCCGCCCGCCTTAGGGCAGGAGACATCGATGAGGATTTTCGATTTGGCTACTTGTATTAGAGCGTGTTTTTTTTTCGGCAATTTGTATTTTATTTTTGTAATGTGTGTCTTGTTTGTGCAGAATAAACAATTTTTCTTTCTTTTCTAAACAAAAAAAAAAGTTAGGCGTGTATAATACTCCACTCACATTTTGCCAGTTTTAAAGGCCACTTTATTTGTGGCGAGTCTGTAGAGTAGAAATACTGAAACCGGACTGCAATTAAAACATCTCATGGAAAAATGGGATCTCATGACCTTACTAGACAAACGAAACTAATAGAAACACTTTTTACTTGCTACTACATTTTTTTTAAAGTCAGTTGTTTCTTTTTGACTTTGGATTTTTAAGGGACCTACCCCACACAAATTTCAATACCACTAACTGCTATGTAAATAGCAGTGACAGGAATTAAGTAGACGAATACGTATTAACTAAAAAAAAAAACCGGTCAAGAGCGAGTCGGACTCGCGCACCGAGGCGGGAGGGTTCCGTACGTATATATGATGTTGATGATTTCTGAAAAACTGTGCTATTTAGAGACATCGTTTTATTTTTCCTGTTATCTTTACATAAACTTCTATCACATAGGATAATTTCAGATTTTTATCTATGCAAACTTCGGAGATAAGGAGGGGAACGGTTTTTTTTTTAAATTTTTCATCAAAACTCGGAAACTATGCTGCCTAAAAAAAAAATGTTTGTGAATGTGCAAACAGCGCTTTCTAAAATCGATCCACAACTGACGACTGAATATGAAATATGTCAAATATATTGTTTTTTGTAAACTAGCAATACGACCAACATGTTTGGGAATGTCTCAGAACTGTATTTTCAAGAAAACAAACATTTGCAATCTGGCACAAAATCCACAATAGCATTATTGTTATAGAATGCCTACGTAGCCAGCTAAATCAACAAATATACTCCAAACGATATTCCTAGAATTATACTGTGACATATTCCATCAGTGAGCAGCGGGCCGAGCACGGGTGTACCAAGACGTTTGTGACAAGACATGATAAATTATGTCATGTCAATTTGTACTAGCATTTTATGACAAAACAGTTTTATCGCTCAAACTGTGATAAAATGTGTGACTTAAGTCATGTCACAGTAGGCCGTGCTCGCCCCTCAGTGGGGGCTCAGTGGTAACGGCCCCGACTTACGAGTAGGTTCAAAGTGGTACTTAGTAGTAGGGTAGTACTTCGAGTACAAACTGACAAAATTAAATGCTTACACTGATGGACAGGTCCGCTCAAATTTGCGTGGTTGTTTCCTCAAAAGACCATTTCAGACACGGATCTACATAGTCCTCACATGATCTGACCAAGATTATGTCTGGACTTTAAAAGAGACTTTGACCCCTGAGTTTGTTTCGCCATTTCTTCTCAGGGATAGTCAGATAGGAAATGTCGGCTACATCTAGATAATTTTTTTATAAGACGTGCAAAAGTGATTTTAACATCCTATTTACTGAATAAACGATTTCATTTCATTTCAGTACTCGTAGATTCGAACCAAGAAACATCGTGAGGGAACCGGTATGTCCTAGAACCAAAAATTCGAAGACATGTGACATCTACCAACCCGCATTGGGCCCGCGTGGTGGATTACGGCCCACTACACACCTCTCACCGAGAGGAGGCCTGTGTCCCAGCAGTGGGAACATTCTAGGCTGATTATGCATGTACTCGTATGTATACACGGTGATTTTTAATTCACTGTTAACCTTTCAAGAGCTGAAAGTACTCATGATTATGAGCATCTTTCATTATGAGACCAACGCTAAAAATCGAAAAAAATATCTGCTGTTTCATACAACAATGAAATATTTACCCCATGAAAATGTATGAAACAGCAGATATTTTTTTGTCATTTTGTAGTTGGTCCCATAGTGAACGTTGCTCATAATGATGAGTACTTACAACTCCTGACAGATTAACAGTGACATAAACTATTACCTACGAATACATACTGGGATGAAAAACGTACGACATTAATTTGAAACATTATTCTCCACTTATTTCTTCGATGCAGACGATTGTATTTAAATTATACCGTTGCCACATGTTTTAATAGTAGTACATGTTCAATTAAATTCTTCAAATGAGGTTTGGTTGAGTGAAGGCTTCTACATACTGGCGTGACACGCGACGCGACACAAAGGGCCCGCGTGTCGCGCGACGAGCAGTGCCTTTAAGTCGCGTCGCGAGTCGCGCCGGTGTGTAGAAGCCTTAAAGCTAATTATAATCGTTATATCATAGTAGTCGTTACTTAATACTACTATACTATCTACACAAGTTTGCATAGCTCCATCTATTTTTCACACTGAATTAAGACTGAATTAAGTTTTGTTTTTTTTTTTCAAAATGCAGAAGTGCTCGCCTCACAGGCAGAAACATTTTGACGATAAATTAATTTTACGGAAAAAAGCATTGATGTATTAAATAGGAATATAGGCCACTCTCTAACATCACGTAAATATTAAATGGACCCGATGTCGTGCGTCATGTCATCATGTGCTCGACAACCGAAATAGAGAGACATATTATTATGCGGGCTACAGCGGGAACGAGATAGCAATAATTGTCACTGTTACGTACCCATAACAACTCGGAAACAAACTACGATTCAGGTATTCCCCGCAAACCGAGGGTAATGTAATGTAATGTTAACGGCACGGTTGGCGCAGTGGTTAAGCGATTGACTGCTGCGCTGCGTGTCGCGGGTTCGATTCCCGCACGGAACAAATATTTGTATGACCTACAAGTAGTTGTTCCGGGTCTGGCTGTTTGTGTATGTGACTTTAAATGTTTGTAAACGCACCCACAATACAGGAGTCATTCCTAGTGTGGGGCAAGGCTTAAAAAAAAAATGTAGGTCGATTGTGTTCTTTCCCCTAATTTACGCGGTCCACGTCGAGGAGCGCGTACCATATCTTCCTATTTAATACATCAATGGAAAAAGTCTAAGAAAATTAATCGATTTTTGTTAATAACTTTTGAACGGTTATAATATTGATAACGAAAATCAATCAGGCTCTAAACAATCAAGAAAACTTATAGACGAAGATTAAGATTAATCCATTGTGTGTGACGACGTGAAGCGTGACGACAAACAGACACACTTCTCAACGGAAAGCAGTGCACGTAATTTTTTAATTACATTTTTTCCTGTACATTTCCAGTATACGCTGACCTCTCATTGTACGGAAATCCTATACAATGCGAGATACAGCTTATACTGGAAATGTATAGCTTGATGTGTAGCCGTGTGTACCTACCAGAACTGAACAATCGGGACAGCTAAGTACCTTAATCGTGATGTATGCAAATGTAGTTTCATGTAGTGCTGTGCCACTAATCGTAAATCAGGTGGTTATTACGAAGGCACCATTAGTAAGTATAAGCGTGAATATATGGCGGAAATGTACTAGCTGGTCATAATAGAAAAGGTAAGGTATCTTATTTGATAATTTTAGGTTTTAGAGGAAATAGGTTTGTTTATTTATCATCGCTAAACCCTGACAGCTTAGAAAAGCTGTTGGTAGTTGGCCAGGTCTATGGGTAGAGACCACGCGGGCGCTCACCTACCCAGTGATCCGACCTTCTAAAAAAGCTCTTTGGCCAACCTGTATCCAAGGCTATTAAAACCGCTGAAGACAGAACCACTTGGAAGAGCATAGTGCATCGAGTGGTCAACAGTTCAGATTAAGCACGACCTTCAGAAATGAAGTTAACGACTAAGAAGAGGAGATTTATCTTCCTAGATTTGGATTTCTATTTTGTGAATATGTCATACTTATGTGAAATAAAATATTTGAATATTTTGAACCCCGAACATGGCCTAAGGAAGCCTTGAGACTTTTTTTTTACATAATGTATATTCAACGCGTAGGTATCGACCCCTCCATGCCTCGGAAAGCACGTCAAGCCATTGGTCCCGGTCGTCATTCATAAATTTTTGACATTCATTACACTTAGAAACCCAAACTGACCACTAGTCTTACCAAAGGTATCGTGTCACCCAGTACCTGGGATTTGGAGGTTAGATAGGCAGTCAGACATTTAGCTGTATCCTTTTAAACTGGAAGCCGACCCAAACATAAGTTGGGCCCATATAAGTTGGGAAAAGGCTATGTAGATTGATTGCTATTAAGCTATGTATCAAAAATATTTTCAGCCACAGTTAATTCCCTAATTGGGTATGTAAAGTAAAAATTAACCTATGCCGATTCCAAAACCATTTCGAGATTTTAAGCTTCTAAGACTTATTTTTCTATTAATAGGTCTTAAAATTATAAGATCGTATTTATTTTCACAAAAATACTTAAAATCACTTGACTTTTATTTGACCTCTAAATGCCGTCACAAAGCAGCCTGAATTGGAAACTTTCAGTGCCTCTTGTAATTAAGTTGTTCTTTATGTGTCAAGTGTCATGTCAACGTCAATTTTTTTATTTTTTTTTACATAAAGCACTTAATACTATTCTATTCAGTTATGTAAATAAGTAAATACTGTAGTTTTTCACCAGCGGCGGACAGTACAAGTCGAATCACATCGATGTATCGCCTCAGGAAAACTTAACTTATGTTCAAATGATCTTCACAATAAAACAGACGCCGCCCAGACTTGTACTCAACATTTACTTTCTCGCACCATTTCCTTTTTAAGGTTTCTTTTACTAACAATCAATTTGTGTCGGCTATTTGTTGTGGTGTTTCTTATACTTGACGGTATGAAGCACATAATAGAAGCAGTCTTTGAATCCATTCATTTTATTAAGCCATATCTTTAAACTAAAGTACGGAAATCGCTAAAGTATGAAATGTAAACAAATTAATTGTCCAATTTGACAGTTTGACTTTACTGAATTTTGGTTTTAAATAAGTGTTAAACGTGGCAAAGATCCTAAGCTATTCAGTTCTACTAGTGACGTCAGTACGAACAATACTTTAAAAAAATATAAAAAAAAACTACAGCTTGTAAAAACAAAAAGATGAAATTATGTGTTTCAAATACTCTTATCATTAAAATAAAAATATAAAAAACATACCTGAAAAATACTTTACATACCTAATTACCAAATACGCAGATTTTGAATGCAATTTTGCAATGAAATTACTTAGGATTTTAGAATTACAGAAAAAATGTACAAAAGTAGGTGTTTTCGGAATTAAATTCGATCGAAGAAAATTTTACCCAATTGTGTTTTCCTTCAGTCAGAATATTAAAGGTCCGATTGAAAAAAAAACACTTCAAAAATATGTCAGTCATTGGAAACACAAGACAAATAAAAACAACAAAAGTTTAAAGTAATTTTCCGCAACTTATTTCTAACAAAATCCTTCAAGAAATAAAACGAAACAATTTCATAAAACTGTATTTATGTCACGGCAAAGTCATGTTGAGTTTTTCGCTTCGTTGGTCCGAAGAATTGCTGTCGGATCTTGTCATTTTATTTATACCTGCACAAGCTAAAGACACTTTTCTGATTAATTATTTTACAAACAGAGCTTGGGACACAAAACAGGTACAGAAGGCCGGCTTCATACAACGAGCAAAAAAAGGTGCACGACACATAGACGAACGTTCACCGATCTCAAACAAATGCCAGTCGCGAGTGCACTTGCACTCACTGTAAGTGAAGCGTGTCTATGTGTGCGTGTGGCTGTTTTCAGTTGTTGTATGGAACCGGCCTTCTGTTCCTATTCCTTTTGTGATTGGAAGCTGTTAACTGCGGACGTTTCATCGCCTCCAGTTCTCCGGACCATTTTTAATCAGCTTCATGCCTTTGAGCAGCGCTACCTAATTGCAGTGTTGGAGGGTTTTTTTTTGTATATAATTGGCTCCGGTTTTTAATGTCCATTTATGGATTGCAGTGTTTAAGTTGACACTTTCTTTTGTGTTTTTGTTTTGATTTTATTTCTTAGTTCAAGTTGAAAACACTGGCTTTATTCTTTACTTCATTCCTCTAATGATATCGGTATCGTTTCATAATTAATAACTATATCCAGCAGCATATACTAATATTCTATTCACAGGCTTTTACTCATTTCCAAAGACGAAGGTTAACAAAATACCATAGTTAGCATCGTCCTTTTCAAAGCGGTTTCTAATATAAGCGACTAAAATGACAGTTTTCGGTCTTCCCAAACAATTTTATCCAATTTTGTTTTCCAAACTCTGAGCATTGCTAGATTGCAATTTGACACGGGTCAAAACTGCTTACCTCTCGAACTAAAGCAAGCGTGCAAAACCGAAAAAAAGCAAATGAAATAAAAACGCAATCACAACGCACGGCGTTGAAAAAATGGCTCCCATCCAGTTCGGATCATACAATCTATTCCGGACTATTGCACTGCGAAATCAAACTCATCACACGAGAACAATAACTGGTTGCTATGCACCCTGCCGACAATTTTTCTTTCATTAGCCTGCTCAGATATGAAAGTGGAGCGAAAAATCTTTTTGCCCAAAAGGACCACAATGTTAGTATTAGGATCAATACAATTTTAAATGCTCCACTGGACCTCACCAGACTCTTTTGACCAGAGACCGTGCAATCCTGCTTGACAGTAAAGTCGTTCAAAGGTCTCAGTCGCTCTCATGATGCATGTTTTAACCATTCGTTCTCATAATCTATATATATAAAAGAGAAGTCCACTCACTGACCACTCATCACGAAATCTCGGAAACTACTGGGTCTGGAGGTTTCAAATTTGGCACAAGCACTCTCTATGGGGTGCAGGCGCGCACTAAGAAAGGATTTTTATAAATTCGTACCTTAAGCGGTTGAAACGGGGTGTCAAAGTTTGTATGAAAGTCCTATGTTTTTAAAGTTAGAGACATGAATGTTGGCCTGATTGTTCCTTTCGACTTCTAGGTGCTCACTAAGAAAGGATTTTACGAAATTCGGCGCTTAAGGGTGAAAATAAGGGTTTTTAATGTTTGTATGAAAAATGTACCAAATCCAGTTAAGATCCAAATTTAATCTTACGGCGACGAGTTATTGCATACTTTACATTGAAATTAGAATTCGGAGGCCGATAAAGATCTAAATTGAATTTTACGACAACGCGTTACTGCATATTTTACATTGAAATAAGAATTTTTGGAAGTTTCTTGAGGTTTATATTTAGTTTTTTTTCTAGGTGGCCAGTATGTTTCAGTGCAGGCGTGATAACGTTCTAAAGTTTTTATGCCAGTTCTAGGTGGCCAGTATTTTTCAGTATGCAGGCATCTGCTAAAAGATAATGAAATGAGCTTCTAATTGGTATTCAGGTAATTTGAACGTTGCATTTATAGCATTAAAGTCGAGAATGCCAAGGGGAAAACTTCACAATGTTTATTAACCTTAATCGCGGCTTTCAAGCCGATCGTATCAAAAAACGAAGTCATGTATCAATCACAGAACACAAACCTAAGCGATACACGTTCAAGCTATAGTTACCGAAATTTCTGTTCTGCGATATTTTGTTATTACTTACTACTAATTTGCTTTGAAATATTTTTCATCGTCGTTGTTTGGTTTTCGTTTTGGTTTGTTTCGCTTCCTAATTTTAAATTGGAGGATAATTGTGTTTTTACCTATTGCCGGGTTGGAATTTTGTTATTTCTATTTCTTTGCGAATTTTTTATTGTGTAGGTATTTCACACTGTGGTATTACTATAATAGTTTTTAGTATTAGTCGTTCTTACTAGAAAAAGTGTCCTTGAATACCTACGTTCGTTTTAATTTTATTGCTTAGTATCTTTGGCTTAGGCTGTTGTTGTAAGGGTTGGAAAAAGGCGGGAGAACTATTCCTATTTTAAATGGATGTCAGCACCAACTGACGGGGTCCGAAAGGGCCAATGCCTGCCAGGGTTATGAGCCTGTCTGAAAGGGATATCGTGGCCCTGGCACACACAGGCATTTGAAGGAACACGGGTGGGATTTAGTCAGTAAAAGTCTGACACGCATCAAAATGACCTTCATTGAAATTTCCTGAGAATCAGATTATTTTTACTCCCTGTTGTGCGTCCCCAAAACCAGCAAAAAAATACCATCTTGAAACACCTGGAACTCAAATGGGAATAGTTCTCTCGCTGCCATGAGTTCACAGGTGGTTCCGTAGGTGCCATTACAAGACATTTCAGCGACGTATTCACGCTTTGAACCATAAACAGCTCCTCCTGACCGATCCTGGGTGAAAGGTTGGAATATTTCCCAGTTTTTAGCCACGTGGCGCACAATGCTGTCTCGAATTTGAGAAGACAATGACATGGCCACGTTACTGTTCACCAAATAGGAGAGAGATGAAAATAAGCATGCGCCATCGCCAGGGATATTTACTATTTGGCAAAGAATTTGCATGCCACAATTGTGGCGATAAGTCCCAAGTCCCCTCTATGAGGAGTGGCTAGAGAGGCGCCACGGCTTCCTCACCGGACACGGTTGTTTCGGGAGGTTCCTATTCAGAATAAAGCGGGAGGAAACGCCTGGTTGTCACCACTGTGTGGATCGCCCGGAGGACACGGTGGAGCATACGGTTGAGGTCTGCCCTGCTTGGGCGGAGCACCGCCATGTCCTCACGGAGGCGATCGGCGGCGGCGATCTCTCGCATCTGGCCCTGGTTCAGGCCATGGTTCGGAGCGAGAGTGCATGGGAGGCCGTCACCTTCTTCTGGAAAGCAGTAATGCATGTGAAGGAGGAGGCGGAACGCATGAGGGTGAGGCAGGGTTCGCGCTCTCACGCCCTTAGTCACCGCAGGAGACGCCCCGGGCGTCGGGAATCGCAGGGCGATTCCCGGCCACCGTGGGCGCGGGCTTGCGGACGGTGAGCGATGGGTAGCTCACCGTCCGATAAGGACCAGGCCCGGGTCGACAGCGCGTTGTGTTCCACGCGCGCCTCAAAGAGATGACGGGGTCCGAAACGGCTAATGCCTGCCAGGGTTACGAGCCTGTCCGAAAGGGATATCGTGGCCCTGGCACACAGGCATTTGAAGGAACACGGGTGGGTTTTAGTCAGAAAACTATTCTCATTTGAGTTCCAGGTGTTTCAGGATGGTATTTTTATTGCTGGTTTTGGGGAAGCACAGCAGGGAGTCAAAATAATCCGATTCTCAGGAAACTTTAATGAAGGTCATTTTGATGTTTTAATTCCGTTGGCTAATTTAAATAATAAAAAAACCGGCCAAGAGCGAGTCGGAGTCGCCCACGAAGGGTTCCGTACCATTATCTATAAAAATGGCAAAAAATCACGTATGTTGTATGGGAGCCCCCCTTAAATATTTGGTTTATTTTAATTTAATTATTTATTTTAAAGTGACTATATAACTTAATATTCTGTGAATATTTCAAGCGTCTACCTGTTGCCGTTATCAATATCTAGCAAAAACGATAAAAAAAAACACGTTTGTTGTATGGGAGCCCCCTTAAATATTTACTTTATTCTGTTTTTTAGTATTAGTTGTTATACCGGCAACAGAAATACATCATCTGTGAATTTCAACTGTCTTACTATCACGGTTCATGAGATACAGCCTGGTGACAGACGGACAAACGGCGCGCGGCGGAGCCTTAGTAATAGGGTTCCCGTTTTACCCTTTGGGTACGGAACTCTAAAAATATCTTTTGACCCCTCACGCCGGCAAAATTGAAGAATCACCGACCGTCACCGACTCAGCGGTAAATGTGCAGTTGAATTCACAATCCCAGTCCCAATTTCACTGCTATTGATTTTGTCGAGAAGCCTATAGTGAGCAAACGGAATGCGAGTCATTTTTTTTTAAGGATATTGCTAAACGGATGCTTCATCTACTTATATTAATATTTTATAGTTTGTGAGGTTGTAGGAGTAATCTCTGGATCTACTGAACCGATTTTGAAAAATCTTTTACCCATTGAAAGCCACGTTATTATTTTGTGAGTGTCATAACATAACATAAGGCCATAATTTAATCCGAAAAATGAAAAGACGGTGAAATGTTTACCGCCCAATGAAGTGGGCACGGGTCAGCTAGTAATATATATTTTCGAAAATATGCTGTATACGAGTATTAACCATTTCTAACCACATGGAGTGGAAACCCAATTATAACGAAAATAAATTGAATGGGTTAGCCTTTTTTAGGGTTCCGTACCTCAAAAGGAAAAAATGGAACCCTTATAGGATCACCCGTGTGTCTGTCTGTCGGTCACAACTGATTTGTTCCGAATCTTCTAGATCGATTAAGTTGAAATTTGGTATACATATGAACTTCTGTGACCCAAACACAGACGTGTTACGTAAATCAATTAATTTTAAATATGGAGGTCACTTTAAGGGGGAAAATTAGAAAATTAAAAAAAAAGTTTCGCTGACTGAACTGTGTGACATATCAAATGAAGGGGCTTGTTTTAAGGATTTCATATATATATTATTTATAATTTTAAAATAAATACTTTTGAAATGATTTAAGAAAATTGTAGATGAAAAATTACCATTACGCCTTATCTCCGAAACTACTGAGCCTAAAATTAAAAAAAAAATACAGAATATAGTTCTTTACTTATAGATTACAGGAAAACCTATAAAAAGTCTGTGGTCTTAAAATAACATGGTAAATCACTCAATATTGTGCGTACAAACTTACATTTGCATCTTTTCAACTACAATGTTAAGTTTCTTCTTGGGATAAGTTCATCCCAACTACGGAACCCTTCTTGGCCGGTTTATTTATTCTAGTAACTGATTGAACAGCTAACCCATTGAACTATCGATAAATGATATATTTTCTATAAATTGTTTGTAAAAAATAGTTCCGTTTGGTGGCGGACGTAAAGAATAGCACCATCCCATTTCTTCCCGTGGGTGTCGTAAAAGGCGACTAAGGGACTTACTAGAGAATGGGCAGCAGCGTTCTCTATGCATTTTGAAAACCATACTGGGATCGCCAACCCGCCTGCCAAGCGTAGTGATTATGGCAAATCCCCTCCCCCCTCCTTTTTTTGAAGGAGGCCTATGTCCAGCAGTGGACGTCTTTCGGCTGAAATGATGATGTTGATGGTTGTAAAAAATACGTTTTTACGTGAAAAGTAATCATAATATTTTAAAACCAGATGACGTCAGTGTTTTCTAATCGACTACTTTGAGAAGAAACACCAAAACAAACTCCGAGGTGAAAAGGCAGTATTGATACAGATGGGTACACAGCCTAAGTCTACTCGTCTCTCGAGCCAACACTTCGCACGGCTGCAGGAAAAAAGCGGATTGCAAGTTCTGCAATATATTACTTTCACGCCATTCAGGCGCTCTAATCGTTTCGCTTGTATATTCTTTTGTGATACGACTGTGCAAGGTTGGAGTTGACAGCGAGTGATTAATATCCTTTCAGATTTCTGTTTCTTGCAATTTGTCAGCCTCAATGTGAAGGAATGGAACTATTTTAGTAAACTTACACTGCTATTGTTTATTGACATTTTCATCCTCTATTAGTTAAGGTACTAGTGTACTTGTCAAACCCTTACCTATATCTTTTAAATTTGATTCTTCTTCTTCTGCATCATCATCAATAGTAAATTGTCTCTTTTCAGGAAGATATTATAATAATATCTCCTGTTTCAAAGTCTTTTCTGTTTTAAATTCTCTTTTGCTTGCAGTACTAGGTAGTACCTATCTCAAAATAAACCGAGCTTTATAACTATGCGTTTGCATCTGAAAATATTCAACATGTTTTGAAATTACAAGAAACAAAAATCTCATAACTTGTTTTGTTCAATTTGCGTTCGCCCTGCACGAAACACGACTAAGTCATGCTCACTAAAATGTCTAGCTGATGGTGGCGTATGTGTTGGATCATTAAGTTCCCTTCAAAATGGCTGAGCTAAATGGTGCTGATCCATGCGTCATGTTCGTGAACGGGCGCCGTTAGTAGGGACTGGTCATTTCTTAGCTGCCACAGCTTATTTTAACTTAGTATTTTAGTTGTTTTTTATATTTTTATTACGGACGCTTTTAACGTGCACGTCTTTCTACATTGTTCTCACATGTATAATTTCAACATAGATTATGTAACCAATACTATGTAACAATATTTTGATTTAAAAGAGTGTCCGTGGAGTTTCTTGCCCGTTCTTCTCCATAGGAACCTACTACGCTTTGGAATGGGCAACTAGCTTCATCTGACTGACTGATCCCTTGACAATTCAAAAGTGCCTATAATAGGTTTATTTGAAATAAATGCTTTGAGTTTGAGTTTGAGTTAGATCGCAAGATTTGTTATTAGCTGGGTTCGCATTGTCCTGAAATTGTTAATTGACAATTTCATCCTCTATTAGTTAAGGTTCTAGTGTACTAGTCAAACCCTCACCTATATCTTTTAAATTTGATTATTCTACATTGGTTTATAAAACATATCAAGAGATTTGAATCCTCAAACAAGTTTTAGATCAACAATTTATGTGACAATTCAAACGGGATGCATTGCCAGAAAACAGAGATGTTTTTTTGTGAATATTTTGCCCGTGCGAAGGCATTGTCCACCTTGACATGATTTTGTAAGCCAGTGCCACGTAACGGAGACCTGATACACCAAAATAATACAAGTATGGGCAAAGCCTGAAAGAGACACACAGGTGTTTGAAGTGACAAAAACGAATTTCTTCTCACACTCGATGTCCCATATTTATATTCGGGCAACCAATCTCGATGGTAGTTCCTTTCTATTCCCTGTATTCCAAGGCAACCCATGGTGGGTGAACAGACGGGGAAAACAAAAACACAAAAGCCAGTGACTTGCACCTAACATAAGTTACCGACACTCTATTCCTTATCGCAGAGGAGCCGGGATTAAGGGGAATTCCTTTAGAGGAATACTATGTCCAAGGTGCTTTTGATTTAGATTCCGGAAAAAATGTACGCGTATTTCGCTTCCAAGTTTTTTCTTCTTAGTGTTTTTTTTTCGCTAGCCAGGAGTGAAATATTTAATAATAATTTAAGTTTGCCCAGCAGTGGGACATTACGGGCTAAATAGAAATATATATAGAATTTAAGTTTCGTTTCTTTTTCGAGAAGAGTTTTTTATAGTTATACATTATATGCACAGATTTTTACGTCAAGGAATTCAAAATTTAGATTAAAAAAATAATATGTACATAAATAAAAAAAATATATCCTAACAAAAATAATTAAAATAAAAACCAGCAAAAAATCCGATAATTTCAGATTGTATTTTAAAATTTCAAGTAAGTATTATTATTGAATTTATCCATCAGGATTTTTCAGTAGCAGCTCGGTGTCCAGATCGATGCCTAGTTAATGGCAAAGGACCGTCCCTATTACATGGAATTTAAACACATCTTGCGAAATGTGGGTACATATACGAGTACCTGCAATATACTTCTGCCTTACCCTCCGGAAAACATAGGCGTCACTATAGTATTATTATGATGAATGATCCTCAAATACACCACACATTGCATAACATGCAATAAATCCGTAAAATCGCTAATTAAATTACATGCTAATTACGTCGAATTAAACTACCAATGAACAGCGCTTTTAATTACTATGACAGACTTCAACAATCATCGTTTTTCCGAATGCATTCGAAATAATTACAGTCCACGGTTGTAAGCCTTTAAAAATACATTTTATGAAACAAATTAACGTCGTACCCAATTTTGCGCTTCTGAATAATCTTTTTAATGTTTATTAAGCTTCTTTGTTTAAAGACAAAAGATTTTTCACAAAAAACTAAGGTATTTTTTTACTTGTTGAACAAAATAATGACTACGGAGTTTTGTGCTAGGTTGTATTCATATAATTGTAGCGTTATAATGATCTAAAGTATAGACGGTTGCAGTGGTTTATGAATTGAAAATGTAGTTTGAAATAGAACTTTTTATGTAGCTGTATTATTGTGTTAGAATTTAGTTGAAGTAAGATATTATGCTATTGATTTTTGAAGTGTAATCTTTTAGTTACTGTTGAGTGGGTATGATGACAGTAATTTTTACGTTGGATATGACTGTCATCCTACCACTAGATGGCGTTACTTTTGGTATGGTTAGGATCTATTTATTTTGTTAAACATTGATTTTACATTTAAAGTTTTGTTGTTCTGTATTTTATAACGTTAAAATTAATATTTAGAATTGTTTTGGTTTGTGTTCAAGAAGTCAATTATTGATACTGTTTTATCAAACAAGGTGGCGCGCTACATCCGATCCCCACTCTTGTTGGTAGCCAGCGTAGCGCGTTGGCTCTTGAGTCAGTCTGTTACTAACTGTGGTGCAAGCAAGTGATGTAATAAAAGTATTAAATGTAGCCGTAGCATAAAAGTAAGTTTTATTGGAACCGATCCAACAATTGTTTGTTTCTTTTATGTTAATTGAAATCTGTACGCACGAGCGAACAACACGTGGTGAACACGAACATCGAACACCGAACAATTGGTTCATAGGTGTGGTCGTAAATTAGCAAAGCGAACACAAACACTGTATTACACCGTCCAGACAGAACAACGATGAACACGCCACAATTGTGGCAATAAGTCCCCTCTTTGAGGAGTGACTAGAGAGGAGCCACGGCGTCCTCACCTGCCGCTTGACGCAGGTCCTCACCGGACATGGTTGTTTACGCATGGAAACGCCCGGGTTTCACCACTGTGTGAATCGCCCGGAGGACACGGTGAAGCATACGGTGGAGCTCTGCCCGGCTTGGGCGGAGCACCGCCGTGTCCTCACGGAGGCAATTGGCGGCGGCGATCTCTCGCGTCCGGCCCTGGTTCAGGCCATGGTTCGGAGCGAGAGTGCATGGGAGGCCGTCACCTCCTTCTGCGAAGCAGTAATGCTTGCGAAGGAGGAGGCGGAACGCGTGAGGGAGAGGCAAGGTTCGCGCCCTCGCGCTCCTAGTCGCCGCAGGAGACGCCCCGGGCGTCGGGAGTCGCAAGCCGATTTCCGGTCACCGTAGGCGCGGGCCTGCGGATGGTGAGCGATGGGTAGCTCACCGTCCAATAAGGACCAGGCCCGGGTCGACGGCGCGTCGTATTCCACGCGCGCCTCAAAGAGTTGTCAGCACCAACTGACGGGGTCCGATAGGGCCAATGCCTGCCAGGGTTGCGAGTTTGTCTGAAAGGGATATCGTGGCCCTGGCACACAGGCAAATGAAGGAATACGGGTGGGTTTTAGTCAGTAAAAGTCTGACACGCCCTCTCGCTCCACCCAGAGCGGGAGGAGTTATTAGATAATTTCTCAACCAAAAAAAAAAAAGACAGAACAACGAAATTGGATCGCCACGAAAATTGTTTGAGGAACTTAGTGTTTGATGTTCGTTAGTGGTACGCACATGCGAACAAAGTGTTCGATGTTCGTTGTTTATAATAATAATAATATACTTTATTGATACAGGTCCTTACAATATGCTTAAATCTAGCTAAGTTCACAATAATTAAAGGCGCACAAAAGTTGAAATCCTGACTCCTAAACTAGGAATACCTGACTAGTCAGTGTTCTACTGCCACTTGGACACTATAAAGCTTATTATACCCGTTTGGTGCCGGAAGTAAAGAATAGCAACATCCCATTTCTTCCCGTGGGTGTCGTAAAAGGCGACTAAGGGACTTACTAGAGAATGGGCAGCAGCGTTCTCTAAGCATTTTAACACCATACTGCGATCACCAATCCGCCTGCCAAGCGTGGCGATTATGGCAACCTTTTTGGGGGTGGCCTATGTCCAGCAGTGGACGTCTTTCGGCTGAAATGATGATGTTGATGATGTGCGAATGAGGCTGATGCCGAAAATATATTGTTTTTGAATTTATTTGACTGATTATATCGAGCCTGAAAGGAAAGAACATCGTAAGCGACACATCAAAATTTACAGGGGAGGTATTATTTTATTAATTACTTAATTCATTTTATTTTATAATTTTTTGAAAAAGTGAAATACCTACATTATGTCGCTTACGGTGTTCTTCCATATAGGGCTCGATATAATCACACAAATAAATTACTTACTTATCTTTAGGGGAGGCCTATGTCCAGTAGTGGACGTCTTTCGGCTGAAATGATGATAATGATTTAAAAAAAACAAAATCGTACGTACATACATACCTTAAAATGTTGTAAGTAGGTCTTTCAACCCTTTTTGTGTCTGCCTTGTATTTCTAAGTCTAAATTGATCTGATCCAATTGTGTCGAAGGCATGTGTTCTGTAAAAATGTTTAGTTTTGAAACAAGGTTAAGGCGTTAACAAGACTTGATCGTTCACCCACAACCACATACGGTTTATCCGAATTCGGGCTAACAACAAATAATGTAATTTTTTACCTTGAAATTCCACGAGGGGTTAAGCAGAGTGTACCTTAGTATAGCCATGTTCACCATGTACTTAATAGGGGAGCCTAATGCCAATCAAACGGGCATAAATCCAGATTGCGGGCTGCTACTTACTGCTTTGAGCACAATATTATTGAAGGCAATCGAAGTAATCGATTTTTACCAACAACTAAAACCTTGTGAAATTTCGTCAACGAATCAATAGTCGAAATTGACGGAAGCCGAAGTACGTGACTACACACTCGTGTAATGAACTAAAGGACGCTTTGAGTCCTTTGACTCGGGCGCAAAAACCGACAACGGTCGGAAGTTGCCCTAAGCAAACCGAGGTTGCACGAAGCAGTGGCACGAAGCGAACCGAAGTGCCTACTCTCGTATTCGCTTCGATCAATTTCTCGAGTAGTGTGGTGCAGGTTAGGATTATAAAAAAAAAACAAATAAACCTTTTAAAGAGACTGTTTCAAGTCCCAAAAGTACCAAGTTTTAAAACTATTTCGGTGTTTTCCAATTCTCTTGGTATGAAAAGCAATGGTCTATAGTCAAGACTAATGAATATAGTCCGCAAGGAGAATAGTTAAGTACAAGAATTTCCTAAAAATAAGTACTTAGAGTACGGTCTCGCCGAATGTCAAAGAATAAATAAAGTCTTTTATATAGTTTCTGGGTATTTTTTTGTGGACGGTAAAAACAGGGCTGTCTTTTAATTCATTCTTTCCAATGATAATTCTCGAGTTAATGTTTCAGATCATATTTAGGGTTCCGTACTCAACAAGGACTACTTATAGTTTCGCAATGTCCGTCTGTTTGTCTGTCCGCGGCTTAGCTCAGAGTCACTAGTACTAGAATGTTCAAAGAAGGATGACCAATTTTCACCTGACTGTGTATAGAAATGAAATAAATCTTAAAATTCAGCTAATTTAATTGTATATTAATTACGCATAACACAACGTTATAAGAAACGCAGGAAAAAAATATTTTATAATATTTCTATATGCCATTCTACAACAAGGGGTACGTGTTACGATGTTTTGAACGCATCCCTATTTTTACGACGTTCCAAAACTCAAAACTCAAAAACTCAAAGCATTTATTTCAATTAAACCAATTACAGGCACTTTTGAATTGTCAAAGAGTCGGTCAGTTAGTCAGAAAGTTGAAGCTATTTGCCCATTCCAAAACGTAGATCTCTATGGAGAAGAATAGGCAAGAAACTCCAAGGACACTCTTTTAAATCAAGATATTACAAAATCTTGGGTACATTATTCTTGTCGCTTCTATATGTGAGAACAATGTAAAAATATAAATTATTTAAAAACAATATAAAATATTACAAATAAGCCCTGGCAGATAGGAGAAGACCAGTCACAACTGACGGCGCCCGTTCACGAGCATGACGCGTGGACACACTGCTACTTGACTTTATTCAAATCTGTTTTATACATTATTTTACGTTTTTAAACTGTAAGTATTTCTTTATTAGTATTTTGAGTTTAATACAGATTAATTAAAAATAACCAAATAATGAAATAAATTAATCATGCAGTATGTAATTGAGTTCGCACGATTGAAACGGATGTTTTTGACATTTGACAGTTCTGTTATAAGTGTTCTGTAGTTCTGTGATTGGCATCGGCGCAGTCATGGCGCGGTACACGACTGCCCAAAAAAAGGAGTGTTATGTTTTCAGGTGTCATGTATGTATGTATATTTGTGAGTTTCTTTATTCCACCATAACTTCTAAACGGCTAAACCGATTTTAATGTATGTGGTATTGTTAGAAGCGTTGAACTATTCCGGGTAACATAGGCTGGTGAACATTTAAAAAAATATAAAGGGGGAGCCATGGTTAATGAAAAAACGGTAATAATTTGTTTTTTTCATGAAATTATACTATCATCGTCTAGAGCTTGCTTAGTACATAACAGTAGTATTCAATATGCATTCGTTCACTAATTAATAACAAAAGAAAAAAAATATATAACGGTAGTATTCAATAACTCATAGAAAAAAATTGTCTTATCCGTTTCCACGTCGTGTCGCCTGAAGGCTTCTACATACCAGCGCAACTTGTCGCGCGACGCGACACGGCACAAAGGCCCCGCGTGTCGCGGGACTAGCCTTTGTATCGCGTCGCGTCGCGCGACAAGTCGCCCCGGTATGTAGAGGCCTTTATCCATACTCCCAACGGCAAAGTCGTAGTGGTGGCAGCGTCAACTGGCGTAACTGCGAGGCTCATTGGAGGCACTACCTTACATTCCACATTTACCCTGCCTATTGAAAAGGGCAGGATAGGGACCATGCGTCTCTTCACCGAAGAGCGCCTTTAGAGAGAAAAGCAAAAGTGCAATAGTATAAAATGGCTTATCATAGATGAAATTTCTATGGTACCCTACACAACTTTAAGAAATATTCACCTTCGGCTACAACAAATGAAAGTGAGCGATGCTTATTTTGGCGGTGTCAACGTTTTGCTGTTTGGAGACCTGATGCAGCTTCCACCAGTAGCTAAATCTGCCAGCGGGGCATACTGCTTTAAACAACCACCATATTTAAGTGCTGAAGTGGACTTATGGGCATTATTTAGCTTCTGCGAACTGGCACAGAATATGAGGCAAGCAGACGACACCACATTTGTGGATATTTTGAATAGTCTGCGGGTTGGTTAACTCACCATGCAGCAACTAGAAGTCCTGGATCGTCGTAGAGTACCTACCACTCACTGGACCATTCGCAGATGGCGAGTGTGTGCGAATATTGTTCACTACAAGACAGGTGGATGACTACAACCAAATTATGACCAACGAACTCGCCAAAACTTGCCGGATGTATGACGTGGTGGCATCGGATACATCCGTGGAAGCCAAAACCTACGGACAGCCGCGGCCAAAACCCGAGTATGAACGTCAGCGCAGCCTTCGTGCAGCTACTTCAGCGTGACTACATCATCATCATCATTTCCTCAAGCTTTCGAGCGGCCACGCAGCCAGCCAGCACCCACGGCTTCAACGGGTATCCTGACCACCAGCATGTAGCGGACGCGCATCCCTGGTCATCATCCACAGCCTCATCAGCAACCTTGGCACAGCACACTGCACTTTCGGCCGGTCCACAAGCAGAGAACATTATACCTCTCCTGGTCGACGCCAGCAGTCAGCCACAGCCCTCATGCCTCTAAATATCGGATACCTGTCAGTCTGATCTCAGATACAGTCAGGATACCCGTTGAAGCCGTGGGTGCTGGCTGGCTGTGTGACTCGCCGCTCGAAAGCTTGAGGAAGTGATGATGATGATGTAGTCACGCTGAAGTAGCTGCACGAAGGCTGCGATGACGTTCATACTCGGGGTCAGCAGTTTAGAGGCATGAGCAACAGGGTGTAAAGTTCACTCATTCTCTATAGAAAAGGGAGGATCCTCCGATCAGACGGGTGTTGTGTCTAGTGGGCAACTAAAGTAATAAAAGTTAGAACCTTGTTGAAATTAAAATTTGGGAGCAGTTAATAGACATTTACATATTTTTGCCGTTAATGAGGTACCAGGGAAGCCACAAGTGCAGAAGGAATTAATGCCAAACTTCCTTGTCTTCAACGTAGTCTTTAATCTTATAATATGCTTTTTTGATAAGGACACGTTTGATGTGGGTTTTGAATTTTCCATCGCTAAGTTCTGTAACAAACTTTGGCAACTTGTTATAAAAGCAAATACAGTTTTTAAGAAATGACTTCAATCAACTACGAGGGCCCAGTGCGGGCTGGTGGATGTCACTTGTCTTCGAATATTTGTTTCTTGCACATGCCGGTTTCCTCTCGACGTTTTCCTTCACCGTTAAATTACACAAAGTAAAGTGCTTGCCTGAGTTTGACCCCACTACCTACGAATCATACGATACGTAAGTCGGAGCCATTACCACTGAGCCACCAGTACCCCAAGAGTAAGTTTGCAAGAGAGTAAAAGTAACTATTTCGTTTGCGATAAAATTTGACCGATATGAGAGTGTGAATAAAAATGTTAACGCAAACGCGCTAGTTACGTTTACTCACATGCAAACTTACACTCGGGGTACAGTACACTCCACGCACTGAAATTCCTCTGATCAACTCAAAATAAATGTTTAGATCTTAATCTTAGATACCGATATTAACAGTTCATTGTAATATAATTGTGGATAATATTATTCCTCCATTTTACGTTCTACTTAGAATATAAGGTTAATAATGTTAGTAACTAGATATGTAAAATGTAGGTACTTACATCTGATATTTAGTTACCATGTTTCATGCTTCGCCCGCGGCTTTATACGAACCAGATGTTATCATTATAACATGTAATTAAAACATGTAAATAGTTTGGGTTCACCCTGGTTGCTTAAATCATATTAGTAAATTTCTGAGTAATGCCGTTTACTATTAAAATGTATTTACTATTATTTAGATTGTAGGTAATTACATTCGGTTTTGGTAAGAAATGTATGTTAATTTTGCTTCATATGCGACTGAGTTTCTTTGAATGATAAGATCAGAAATGAAGTTATCAGGAAGAGAACCGTAGTTACCGACATAGCCTGCAGAGTAAGCAAGCTGAAGTGGCAGTGGGCTGGCCATGTTTGTCGTAGGACCAATGGCCGGTGGAGCAGACGAGTCCTGGAGTGGAGACCGCCTATCGGCAAGCGTAGTATGGGAGAACCCCCAGCTAGATGGATCGACCACCTTAGAAAGGTGGCTGTGACAGACTGGATGTGAAGGCGGAGGACAGGGTGTTGTGGCGCAGCCTGGGAGAGGACTACGTCCAGCAGTGGACTGATATAGGCTGAGTTGATTGATTCATTGGTAGGAGTGACCATGAGTGAGTCATAAGTGTGTGAAATGGATCAAAAAAGTGACCGTATGGTAGCCTTGGGAGGGGAAGAGAAAGAAAAGAAAAACCTTGAATAGATGGCAGGATGACTTGGTGAGGACGATTAGATAGACATGGACTAGACAGGCTAGGAATAGGGAGAACTGGAAGGGGTTGGAGGAGGTATTTGCCAAAGAGCACCCAGAGACTCAGGACGGATATTAAACGTTTTGATCAACTAGGAGTTCTGCAAATAGTAGACCTAGCGAGCACAAACTTTTCTCTCTTTTTGCAACAAGGAAACCATGTTTTTTGTTATTAAAAACATGGTAAAGAAAAATGGTGAGTAAAAATTTTTTTGCTTTTTTATATAAGTATTTAAAGGCGCAGGATAATACGATGTTCACTTCTCGTAAAAGCTTTACGAGAAGTGAACATCGTATTAGTGGTTCAGCAGCTTCAATATCATCAGGATTATGCCGGAATATAGCAGTTAGTCGTGGACGTGGTACGACAGCGGCTTCCCCCTGACATCTTCTGTCATCAAAAGACAGCCGCCACGCAACCATCGATGCGACGCTCTGCTAGAGTGACTGTCAACAGCCAATGTCACTCTTGTCCGACTTTTTCGGTGATTCCAGTAACGTCGTAACAAAAATAGACGGCGTCACTTGCTGCACCGTCATATTTTTTTCTTTATATAGGTTTTAATTAGCAGAGGTAACGCTGCAGCCTAGTTTTGTGATGAGAAGGAGGTCCCAGGTCCCAGGTGGTACCTAGTAGTTAAAGGGCCGATTCCACTGGTATAAATCTAAAAGTGAGCAACTTACTGCATTTTGAGGAGCTATTCTGCTCATCACGCCGAAGATTTCTCATTAGATCTTCACCAAATTTCTATGAGAGCAACTTAAAGTTAACTTTCAACATAAGAACCATCGAAATTGGATTTTATAAGGCGGAGAAATCCAGTAGCCCCCTTTTTGCCCCTTTTTGGAGGAAATGCCCCTCTAATCAAAATCCTCGACGACAAAAAATTCTATAAAGTCTTAAAACCTCTATATCAAGTTTCGTCTGGGGTACTGTGTTAAATGTTACAACAAAATACCTTGTGATATATTGCAACTAAATGAAAGAAAATTTAAAACTCATATTAAAAGAACACTTTGTAAACAAGCATATTACAAATTACAAGATAAGAATGCTTGGAAACATGCTGGTCCTGCTCCATAAGACAATCTAGAGTCTAGACAAAATCAAACAGGTTGCTATTTTAATTGTATAATTTATTATTTTTATGACATTTATTTTAAATTCTGTGATTACCTTAACTCACACTGATATTGTTATTTTTTAGGAAATCGTACCTATATATTTTTTAAAATTTTTGTAAATATGTGAGCACCATGTATCTATCACATAACTAATTTATCTGTCATTGCTTCATTCTTAACTCTTTTTATTACCTATTGTGGTATAGTAATTTTATTCTAGGTGCATCGTCTTCACATATAATTTATATAATTAATGTACCTATAAAAATATTGTACTAGATTTTAAAAGAGTACCGGTGGAGTTTCTTGCCCATTCTTCTCAATTTGAAACTACCTTTTGGAAGGGGCGACTAGAATCAATTCTATTTTTTTGTAAATATTGACGTTCAAAAGTGCTTTTTATGTGCATATTTTAAATAAACAATTTGACTTTGACTTTGGCGTCTAGATCGGTTGTAAAATACGACCAGAGGAGTAGGAAAAAACGGATAGAGGAAAGTAAATTTTTCGACAGGAAGCAGAGACGCTTCGCTCACTCGGGCGAAAAGTGCGGTCACTTCCTTATTTATTTATTAATAAGGAGTGACCGCACTCATCGTCGCGGACACTTGACATGTGTCGCAATAAGTTCGACGCAGTCTACAGTCGTGTTGTTTGAACCAAAACGAAGCGAATCACGCACATTTTGCTTACTGCATGAAGATGAAGCTCTTTCTGACCAGTCACGCTGATAAGATTTCACGTTGATAAGTCTAGTCACCAAGCTCAACCAATCAGATAGGCAGTCGCTCCATGTAAAATACTTGTATTTAGTTGTGTTTGGTTAGACGGGAAGCCGACCTCAACATTGTTGGGAAAAGGCTAGGCAGATGTTGATGAAGTATGGTTACTACCTAAGGCTGCGTTCAGACGACACGCGCCTGCTAAGTGCGCCCCACGCACCCGCTCCGCGCTTGTATATAATTTGAGTCATAAGACACATCAATAGATCTCAAAATGCATTTATCGAAGTCGGCCCGCACATGCCCCGCTCCCGCTCCACGCCCACTCCACGCACGCCATGCCCGCCCCGCGCTCACCTCACACACGCACCGCACACGCGGTACACATGCCTTGTTATTTCGGCTAGTGCCGTATTGACTGTGATCAAGGGCGTTTTTTGATTCAATAATAAGTAGTAATAAGCGGGTGCGAGGCGGGCGCGTGGCGAGCGCGGATTTTCGCATGAGAACGCGTGTGCGTGGTTGGCGTGGGTTATCTGAACACGGCCTAAGCCTTTTCAGTAATCGATGGGATGGCATTACATACATTTAATTTTTGACTTCAATCTAGTTTCAACAAAATATCGTGTGCTAAGTTGTGTGGTTTTGTTAACGGTATGAGGAAACTTACAGCGAAACACAAGGTACATTTAGAGATAGCGTGCTTTGTCACCAGTGCCATGTTAGTGTTGCTGCAAGAACTTCAAACTTACATTAGTTGCGGTGTTAGGACTGCAGTCCTCTGAAGTTGACTATAATATTGAAGCTATGAATACGATTTAGTTCATCATTATCATTATAATTAAGTATATAGGAAATAATTAAGTATATATTTTATAAATTTTTTTAGACGATTATGTTGTAGTCTATGTAAGATACGGTGAACGTTGTGTATAGCCACGCAGTCACTAGCATTGTACGGTGCAACCGCACATTGCAGAATTGCACTCTCATCAAAATTGAATTATAATAATTTTAGTCATTTTACATAAGTTCAGTTCACGTTCGGACCGCGTCATAGCAACACCTCATTTATCATTAGTTAAGGTCGTGGACTCAATACACGTATTAAGTGAAATACATAGTTTTATGCAATATCAATGAAATCCTATCAATCAGTAAAAGGCGTAAGGTGAAAGCCGTACATCTTTTTGGTCCTTCGAGCCGGATCTGAACCAGCGACCTATGGACAAGCATAAATAAATTACTATGGACAGCTGGGAAATAATATCTCCTAACTTTCGCGAAAATGACAGCAAATAATTATGTAATCATTATTGGAAGGCATAGAAACAAGTGGCAGCACAAATATTATATGTGAACACCAAAACTATCTGACGAGACAAGCGACTCCTAAATATACGGTGCTGCATCGTATTCAAAAATATGTGTCACCTCTTAATATCGGACATGTCTTGCGTTATAAATATCTGCCTATTCGAGTTAAATTCAGCAGAATGTCTTACTTCGTTCTGACCATATGATATATTATATCACTCTGGGTCTGATATCACTTTGGCAACACAAAAACCTAACAACTTCGAGGTTTCTTCTATATCGTAATCAGTGCCGCTCATGTATAGCACATAGCTTTGGAGTGAAGACCGCGTACCGGAAGGTGCAGCTTGGGTAGGCCTCCCATAAAGTGGTGGGATGACGTGAAAAAGAACACAGGAATTAAGTATATACTTTTCTTTCTGTATTTCTGTGCAAATATATTTCTGATTTTAAAATTCTAACATAATATAGCATATTGAGTTATTGCGTTCAATAATAAATAAAACATGTTCCAAAAAAGCTTATAGCTAGATATAAATTACGGACCCTGTTAGGGCACAGCAACAGGTTAAAACAATAATTAAAATTATTACTAATTGAATCATCTAGTTATTCAAATTCAAAATTTACAATAAAATAAAGGATATATATAGTTCTTATTAAAAAAGGGGTTTATTTATAAAAGGTGCTTAAAGTTATGAGACGATTAAACGTCAATAATTATTAAATAGTCAAGCGACTAGTCGTAACGTTTATAAATAAAGGGTATGGGTAACTGTAAGTAGCTGTAGATACAATCTAACACTGAACTGCGAATTGCTAAAAACGTATGAAAATTTGAATTTTACGGGCTACCACTGCTGATCCTCCTTAAAACAAGGTTGTTTTGCTGTTGGTAAGTTTCACAAGGCACTGTGCACTATGCATCGTCTACGTCGCTAATCAAAAGTAACATGTTACAAACTCAAATCACCAATAAGTAGCCAGAATGTCACAGCACTAGTATTTCAATGGCGGTCCGTACACGACGAGAACTGTGATTAGTTGCATCGAGTTACTACCGTCTGTATGTAAGTCCGTTAGTATGAACGTCCGCATCTTGGTCGGAGCTGCTGCGGCCAAGATTGCTATTACACGACTGGTGGTGGTTGTGGTTGCGTAGTAGTACGTGTTAATTATACTTGACTTCATGGCGTCTTTCGGGACAGTTTAAGTCAAAGCTGCAATGGCTCTTTCATCAAAAAGCTCTTCCAGACATGACCCTGCTTTTACAGACTCACATAATATTTTAATAATATAATGTTTCAACTTTATAAGAGTCCATGACCTCAGAACTTATTTCAGCATTTTTACCCAGGGATCAGTCAGCTAGGAAATACCGGCGCCACATATTGTCAACAATTAATTTCCAGAAGTGCCTTAGAAGATCTACTTACAGAAATAAATATCATTTAAATTAATTTTATACATATCTCGACCTGAGACGCATTAGGTCTGATATGGAATTTCACAAGTTTAGACGAGAGCCAAAAGAAAGATTTTGACAAAATCGTGTCAAAACTATTGTTCATTATCGATTAGGCTAATAATATAATGTTTTAGATAACTCTTGTACCTTTGTATCAGTATATTAATAAAACTAGTCACAGTATAATAATAATATTATTATACGAGTAATCAAAAACTACTTTTTTGGTGACATCCAACCTTATGCTTGTACAGAGTTATTAAAAGAGCAATCCATTTAATTCTATTTACTGATCCAACTTTATGCCTGCAACTTTTTGGTAAATTCAATGCGTATTTTTAGCTTTTTTATAACATGTAACATTATGTTTGACAAAAAATAGAAATTAAGTTAAGTCTGATCTAATTTAACTATGTACGTAGCATTTAAATTAATTATTATGAAGTACATAAGGTCGGAATAATTAAAATTAAATTAAAAAAATAATCAAAGCTAAAAACTAAGCTTTCCAACTTATTTTTTGTAAACTTAAAAAGAATAGCACAAGTAAAAAATTATTAAAATTATTTATTATTAAATTTAATCGACTTCAAGAAAATCTGCCTGACTCGAAATGTTTAAAAAATGTATAATATGTATGGAATTCCTGTGGAATCCATTGTAAAAGACTCATTAAATCACTGTATTTTACAGTTGATAAGGGCTTTTCAGTTTGACTAACACTAGATAAATGTTTAGGGAACTGAACTCGCTTAGAAGCATTTCGGATGAAAGATATTTCGGTAAAATTTTCTGCAAATGTATTTTTATAAAATAATATTCCAGGCTGGTCTTGTTTAATCTGAAGCCTGAACATCCTGTTATTTTAAAATCTTTACAATCTTTATTCTTCTTTCTGGACACAAAAGGACAATTTTTCTAAAGTCCATAAAGTTATGAAGTTGCATATCATAGACGTTAAAAGTTCTCCTTCCTCCACAATTTCGAATAAACTGAGACCAGTCTCGGGGTATCGCAATCTGCATTGTTTTCAATTGTTTTTTTTTTTTCGATTTGAGAGTGTATTTGATCGACTTCCATGTGTATATGACCCTTCAGCATAAATTTGTAGTTTATTATTTTCAACTAAGGATGTTTGTGCAATTCACTAAATTCACATGTAAGCCATCACGACCATCAAATTTCGGTTTTGGCCCGCACAGTTGTCAGACCACAGAGTTAATTCCCTCACGTTAGTAAGATTTTCAATATTTTCTTCAACCCATCAAATCAGACAAGAAGCTATTTCGTTTCCTCCTCTGCCACCGATATTTTCAGACCAAAAAATGTTTGCTCTCTTTAGATTCCATCACCTCTTTATAATGTTTAAAGGATATTCAAGTATGGTCCTAAAAATTTTCGTCAGCTCTTTTGTCGTGAATAATGACTCTCATATTATCATGGATATAAGTTAATATGATCTATCACTGATTGGACTACCACATCTGATGATTTATTACCCGGAATATGCTTTCCCCTCTAATCTGGAGCTACCAACCCTCCATCGAGCTGTTTCTCTAAACTCACCTTTACAAACTTTTCTCTTATAGATAGCGTGTTAAGAAACATATTCCGGCATATTTTTTGCTCCTTGAATTCACAATAAGTCTTATTCGTAGGAAAACTTTCTTCGGTCAGTGTTTAAGTTCCCATCTGTTCTCGTCATACGTTTTAGTTTTTTTGTGACGTTAGAGACTATAAACTGGCGACGTTGATCTCAACTGGTACATTTTTTCCAAAATTCATTAAATATTTGCTTTCTTGTTTCATTAGGGACTTTCTCATAACATTTACGGGACGCGCTCGGTGCAGTGCGCTGATAGGTCAGCCACCGTGGCGCCGAAAACGGCCGGGTGTCCGACGATAATGTCCGATGTCACTCTATCACCTCGGTGTGCGGTCACAAAGTCAATGGAATAGTGTTTCTTTTTCACATGTGCATTTATGTACAATGATAAAGTAGCACTTTTTAAAGGCATAAGGACTAATTATATTTATAGACCTTAACCAAACAAATAACATTTTTGAGGCATAACAGTAAATATCAAGGCACGACATCAGATTATTTAATTTCAAGAGGCATAAAGTTGTATCTGACAATACGTATTATTTTTACCAACAGTTATTGTAGAATAAAGTCGAATGACAAAATAGTCCCTGCCTTATGCGTAAAATAATTTAAAAGCATAAAAGCTGAAGTCAATGTTCGACCTTCTAATTATACCAAAATTTTAAGTATAAATACTGTAGTGGCTATCAAGCCTTAAGCCACGATATAAATTCAAAAACTCGATAGATCCGACCTTATGAATTTGTATATCTACAGGGTGTTTGGCAGAACGTTGAACATACGAAAATGGTGGGTAGGTGGGGTCATCTGCTACTTACTCAGCCCTAATTTATTTGGCCCTGGCCGACTGGGTATTTTTAAAAAAAAAAAAAAAGTTTTTTTCTTGTTTCACCACTTTCCTAACTTTAAAGTGTATTTTTTTTATTAAAAATGGGCAATAAAACAGGCAATTTTTTTTTTTTTAATCTTTGATGTTGGCAGATTCTTATAAAATTATTGCTTTGTTCAGATGTTAGCTAGAAAAAAAGTTATGAGTCCTCAAACTTACAGAAAGATGTAAAAAATACTTGAATGTTAATTTCAACTTGCATTTAAAAAAAAACAAAAAATGATTGAGGAGTTCCAATTCTAGCAAAACATCCCTAGTGTGTGAGCTTTCTAATGGTATGTAATTTGCTTTTATAAAAAAAAAACTTTAAGAGTTATTTCATAATTTTATCAAGTAGGAAATTTTTGACTAAACTCTACCTTTACGGAAAGTTAAATGTTTTGCGAAATTTAATACTGCAAAGTTGGTAAAAATTATGGATCGACGGCTTGCCAGTAGCAGTGGTGCAAATTGACATTCACTATTCCCTTGAGATGGTTACACAAAGCAGGTAGAAATTTTGTTTCACTCTTGCGTAGTCATAGCGTATTTTTGCTCTCTTTCGCTCTCGTGGCACCGTGACGCGTCAGAATGAATTCTTGACGAAACTCTACCTTTACGGAAAGTTAAATGTTTTGCGAAATTTAATACTGCAAAGTTGGTAAAAATTAAATGATCGATTGAAATTATGCTGTACCAGTTAGGTGCGTTAATGAAACAATTAAATAAATTTAAATAATTTATTTAAATAATAAATCATATTAGATGTTCAAATTGACGCCCTTCATTCGCAATACAGGTGCGGCATCTACGTCTGATTTCTACAGTTGTTGTGCGCAGCAGCATCTCCTGTCGCATAACTTCGAAAGCAGCATTAATTCGATTTATCAAATCTTCCCGACTTTCTACTTCTGTAGTGTAAACTAGTTCCTTTGCCCTTCCCCACACGTGAAAATCGAGCGGAGTGAGGTCGGGCGATCGCGGAGGCTAGGGAATTGGTCCTCCCGTGCCAATCCACGAATTTGGGAAACAATTATCCAAATGCTCACGTACAACTAGACTAAAGTGAGCTGGGCAACCATCGTGTTGAAAGACAATAGGCCTGTTTATGTCTACTTGGAACACTTCTTCCACTAATGGTGGTAAATCATTTATCAAAAAATCCAAGTAGTTGTTCGCGTTGATGTTGTCGGGCAAATAATGAGGCCCTATTAGCTTATCGCCAATCACTCCTGCCCAGACATTCACACTGAATCTCCTCTGGAAGCCTCTTTGTCTCTTCACGTGTGGGTTTTGATTTTTAAGTGCCCAATGGTGAAGATTGTGATAATTGACAATCCCTTCTTTGTCAAATTTGGACTCGTCTGTCCACAAAATACTTTTTAAAAAGTTAACGTCGTCCACATCGGTATGCAGCAAATGGCGACAAAATTGCACACGTCTCCCAAAATCACTGTCATCGAGACCTAACAAACAAAACATGTCTAAGAATTGATTTCAATACTGAATCTTTTCTTCCTCCGAGTTCAAACTCTACAATTATCCAAATTTTTCATCTTCAATTTTTAAGTACACTAATTGGCTTTATGGCTTAGCCATAAAGACGTAAGACCAAATTCACAAAAGGGCGTGCGACTTTCCAATTTTGTTCTAAAAAGGACCCATAAGTGCTGGCAAGTTTACCTACGCTGACCACCTGCGCAAACCGAATCCGAAATCCGAATCCTGTAAGCGCTGGCCGCCTGATTGTTACGTGAATGCGGCCGAATAGGAATAGTTTATTGAATTTAATTTGAAATTAGAATTGAATGCGCTAAAAACAACATGAGGCAAAACAACTAATAAAGAAAGTGACGAAATCAAGGTTAAATGAAACGATCAATTGAACTGTCTCATAATTTACTACATTCCACAAAACTCGTATCAGATGCAGTGCATAAACGGCTTAATCTTACCTTGCACTGGAGTGTAGTGAAAAACATGTCTACCATCTTGCCGGAGAACAGACCACACTTTCCATATGCTTAAGCCAAGTATTGAAGCTATCTGTCTAATGCTTTTGGTAGGATCCGCGTCAAACTCGGCAAGAACTTGTTCGTCAATGGTAGCATCGGGTCGTGCTGCGTTCACTCGTGGTTCTTGTAAGTTCAGGTTACCGGTTTGTCGTAAACGTCGGTAAGTACTCGCAAACGTCTGATGACTGGGTACTCGGCGGTTGGGATAACGCTCTTGATAAATTCTTCGCGCTTCACGCGAATTTGTATTAGCGCTTCCATACGCTAACAACATGTCCGCGTATTCCTCACTGGTAAAAGCAGCCATTTCTTTACCAATAACAACAGGTAACAGTAATAACAAAAAACTTAACAAACTTAAACTTAAACTTAACTAGTGATAACAATAAAAGAAAACGAAGTGAACAAAAACAAACGTAAGCGTAACGGGCACGTGAGATCGCAGAGGCAGTTAAGTCTCGACTGAATAAAAGAAAAGAATTCATTCTGAGGCGTCACGGTGCCACGAGAGCGAAAGAGAGCAAAAATACGCTATGACTGCGCAAGAGTGAAACAAAATTTCTACCTGCTTTGTGTAACCATCTCAAGGGAATAGTGAATGTCAATTTGCACCACTGCTACTGGCAAGCCGTCGATCCATAATTTTTACCAACTTTGCAGTATTAAATTTCGCAAAACATTTAACTTTCCGTAAAGGTAGAGTTTCGTCAAAAATTTCCTGCTTGATAAAATTATGAAATAACTCTTAAAGTTTTTTTTTTATAAAAGCAAATTACATACCATTAGAAAGCTCACACACTAGGGATGTTTTGCTAGAATTGGAACTCCTCAATCATTTTTTGTTTTTTTTTAAATGCAAGTTGAAATTAACATTCAAGTATTTTTTACATCTTTCTGTAAGTTTGAGGACTCATAACTTTTTTTCTAGCTAACATCTGAACAAAGCAATAATTTTATAAGAATCTGCCAACATCAAAGATTAAAAAAAAAAATTGTCTGTTTTATTGCCCATTTTTAATAAAAAAAATACACTTTAAAGTTAGGAAAGTGGTGAAACAAGAAAAAAACTTTTTTTTTTTTTTTTAAATACCCAGTCGGCCAGGGCCAAATAAATTAGGGCTGAGTAAGTAGCAGATGACCCCACCTACCCACCATTTTCGTATGTTCAACGTTCTGCCAAACACCCTGTATGAGAACAAAAAGAGATAGAATTATGATTGGTATATGCTTAGAAAGAGCGCGAGATACTGGTTTCAGCTGACTATTAAAGTTATTTTGCTCCGAACTCGAAATTCGACCTTATGCGTCTCAGGTCGAGGTATAATGATAGGCAAAAATCTTAATTCTACCAAAATCCCAACAGCTTTGAATGATTGAACACTGGTCTCATAAATGCAAGTCGTGTCCGGAATGCATGTCTTCTGAATGTTGGTTTTTGGCCTACTCCGTTGTTTGCTGGTCGCTTGTATGATGTGCAGTTATATGTTGGTTTCCGGCATGGCTCCTTCTTGAATCTTGGTATTTTGTGAGTTGTTCCGATATATTGCGTCGGTCTTGTGTATATTGTTCTGTTATGTGTTGATATTGTGTATATTGTTTCATTGTGTGTTGGTCTTGTTGTGGTTTCGTTTTGTGTTGGTACTTTGTTTGTGATGGTTCCATTTATTTCGTCGTGTATCGGTTTTGGTGTGGTTTCAATTTGTGTTGGTATTTTGTATGTTGTTTCCTTTATTTCGTTCTGTGTTGATATTGTGTATATTTTTTCATTGTGGATCGTTCCATTGTTTGTTGATTTATTGGAAATTTGTTTCTTGTATGGTCTTTCGTATGTTGACCATGGATTTGTTGTTTTCAAAATTGCTAATTTTGGGTTAACTGTTGGTTTCAGAGTTGTTGGCTTCAGATTTGTGGGCTTCAGAGTTGTCGTCTCCAGAGTTGTCGGCTCCATAGTTGTTGACTTAGGGATTGTTAATGGTGCGAGTTTTGATCGTTGAATTAGTGTGCCGTTTTGATTATTGATTAGTACAACGGCTAATAAAGGTGAGAAAGCTGAAATAAAGTTTGAAAACCATATAAGTTTGTGCAATTTATTCATCATAACTGTCATCACAACAGTGAAAGAAAACATCATGAGAAAACTTGCATGCTTTAGAATCAAAACTTCGAAGACATGGGAAGTCCACTACCCCAACTTATGACGACCCACTCCCTTTCACAGAGAGGTCTGTGCCCCAGCAATGGGAATCATTACAGATGGATTTCATCAAATTATATTTCTACGTCCAGATTGGCACTATCTACAAAAACTTGTATAAAACTTCTACCAGACAAAATAATCTAAACTTATCTAGAGTTGGTGAAACATTTGCATAATCTATTCATAATTTAATAAATGTCTACAAAACAACGGCACAGCAAAGACTTACATAATTGTAAAAAATCATTTTGTGGATACTTGCACCATACTATTTTTCGCTAAATTCCATACTTCTTCTAGACTGTAATCATTCGTATAATCAAGTATTTTATCTGTCTTCACTTCTATTTCCCTCTTATATACCTCTCTATTTTCAATTCTTGCAGTCTTTCCACTTTTATTATTTTTAGAACAGTCACAGGAACTCAAACTTGGTGACGCCAATGCCTGAATAGGCCATCCATCCAACACATAACCAGATAATAATCAGTCCCTACATTTAGACCCCGATATGCTCTAGTATCTGTATCTTTACTCTTTAATCCTTCATCCACAATCACAAATTCAACCATACTTCTATAGTATTGCCTTTCCCACATAAACCTGTGAACCTTTCTATGATTAAACATAGTGTTTATAACACAAAAATTATTCCCTACACATATCTCGAGTAAATTCATCCCATTCTCATTCAGTCTATCATCCCCAAATGCACCTAATACTTTTTGTACCCATTCCTCTTTACACCAACCCAATCATTAAAGTCTCCAAGCATAAAAATCTTCTCATTTGACCTACATCCATTCACTAAATTCTTTATACTGTTCCAAAATTCCTGTCTCTCCAAAGGTGAGCTTCCTGTATCGGGTGCATGCACGCATAAAATAAAGATAGGGTTTAGGCCCACCTTGGCTCTTATCCATAGAATCCCGGGACTCACACAAACATAATCTTTCACACAATTCATCATCCGCTCGGAGACAACTTCTACACGCAGACAGGCCCTATGTGTCTCTTGAACACCGGACCAGATAGCGGTCAGAGAAGCGTGTTTGGTTATGTGCACTATTTCATTTCGTCTTATTCACAGATAACACATTTATTATTTTATCCTTCACCATCTCACACTCCTCATCCACCTTATCTTTTATACCTTCCTGCATATTCAGCGTAGCTAAGCGACACTCCGCAGCTCGTTTTTCGGAATAAAAATATAGGAAGCAATGGATTAGTGATATACTTCAAAATCATTCAGATTGTGATTGATTGTGTGTTTGTCAATTATGGTGCTGTCTACTTACTTTCGTTTCCATCCCGAAATATTTTTATCCATCTTCGATCCATCGCACTGTAGTGTGAGCTCGTTAATGTAAACACAAAAAGCAAAGACAAAACAAAAATAAATCTCATGTTTGTCATGTTTTTACATTTATACGTGTGCACTAGCAATCACGGTTCGTAATTATGGTGTAAAAGCGGTACCTTCTATTAATATATAGGTAGCTGTTGATGCAAATAAGATTCAAGATCACATCGATTAGATAAATAAAAACTATAATTGTACCATATAATTCATTCAATAGTAGTAAAGGAACTAAAGATAATATTGAAATTATAATTATAAGGACTTTATTGTTTTCATACCGACAATAGGTCAAATCGCAGCCTATATTATTGAAATAATCAATGCGATTATGGATAACATTGAATCGTATAATATGGGGAACAACCATTGTTATAATCTGTCTACCCATTTCCTATGATGAGGTGGCCTTACAATTTCAAATGAAACTGAATACCAATATTTTATAACGAGAAACTGCCTATCCGACCTCCAAAACACAGAAACTGTATATTCTTTGATAAGACCCTTCTCAAACAACTATTGTGTTAATTCTAAATATTTTTTTTTTTTTTTTACATTGCTAACCAACATGTCCCAGAATTAACGCACAACCTCTTTAGGGGTCATTGTACTCATCATTATGAACAACTTTTACTACGGATCAAACCTGAAATCGCGAAAAAAAAATCTACTGTTTCCTACATTTTGACGAGTTACTAGAACATAAATATAGGAAAATTAACCGGAAGAGAACCGGAGTTACCGACATAGCCTGCAGAGTAAGCAAGCTGAAGTAGCAGTGGGCTGGCCATGTTCGTCGAAGGACCGATGGTCGGTGGAGCAGACGAGTCCTGGAATGGAGACCGCGTATCGGCAAGCGTAGTGTGGGACGCCCCCAGCGGTACTCCTTATAACTCCAAACTAATAAATAAATAAAACCTTTATTTCAGACCAAGTCCATAACAATAACAATAAGGATTACCAAATTTGGACACGAATAAAAGATTTCAGGATATTTGAGTCCTGTTTATCTGCAATGCCCTGTAGGATGCTGTTAGTGCTACCCCGGACTCTGTTTAATAACGACGCGAGCCGCTTGCGTATGATGGCATGAAACGTCTACCCTGGCTTCCGCAAACATACTGGAGGCACTACAAAAGCGGGGCAGTCCTAACAACATAAAGTCCTAATAACTAAATGCATTGTTATATTGGACACCTAAGGCACTGAGTGACCTCCGCGTATACCTGGACCACAGGCTGCACGCGTAGAAAGTCTGACAGTAGGCTCTTATTAGTGTGACTTTAACTTGGTCACTACAACGCGCAAACCTGTGGGCCAGAATATTACTTCTAACCGCCAATGTCCTACGTTCCCTTTCTATGTCAACATGGTCGTCAAGGCACTCAGTAACGTAATGTCCGAGGTATTATACTAATACCTACTTCAATCTCTTAACTCACTCACACTCCAAAGTACACACTGAAATCCCTCAACACCTCCCCCCCCTGTCACACCAATCCTTTCCCCCCACTTATTGTTTAGTATATTTATTTATTTATTTGATTCGAACACATGATTTATATTGTTGTTAGTAACACTTATAAAACTATGTTAGTAAAATTTCTCCATAAAACAAAAATAATAATAAATCTAATTTAAATATTTAAAACTATGTTACTAACATTTCTCCATAAAACAAAAATAAAAATAATAATAAATCTAATTTAAATATTTAAAACTATGTCGGTTCCAGACCTGCAGCTGTGGATACGGGTCCAGTGCCCCAGGAACGGGCAATCAGGTTTATTCACAATTATATATAGTATAACTAGCTGCGCCCCGCGGTTTCACCCGCGTAAGTCTCGATCCCATGGGAAAGCCACCCTTAACACTTAGAGGTATAAAAAATAGATAGTAGCCGATTCTCAGACCTACTGAATGTGCATATAAAATTTCATAATAATCGGTCAAGCCCTTTCGGAGGAGTATGGTAACTAACATTGTGACACGAGAATTTTATATTTAAGATTATAATATAGTATAGACTCCTTCTTTGAAATTAAGGATTTTTCTTTTTCTTCTTTAAATTAAGTTTTATCATTCAATAACCTAAATACAATTAATACTGTAACCATTGGAAGGGCGGATTGTTCTAACACAAGCATCTATTTTGCTTATAAGGACATTCCTAAGTAATAATGTAACTATCAGCTATCCGCCAGTGAAAGTCCTGAGATTAGCTGGGACAAACGAACAAACTGACATACATACAACAATTTAAAAAAAATGTTTAGGTTTTTAAAAGTATGACAAAAGTATTTACTTTCATATGCATTTAGTAAAAAACCGGCCAAGTGCGAGTTGGACTCGCGCACGAAGGGTGCCGTACCATTGTCTATAAAAACGGCAAAAATATCACGTTTTTTGTACGGGAACCCCCTTAAATATTTATTTTATTGTGGTTTTAGTTTTTTTTTTATAGCGGAAATACATCATCTGTGAAAATTTCAACTGTCTAACTATCACAGTTCATGAGATACAGCCTGGTGACAGACGGACAGACAGACAGACAGGCGGATCGACAGCGGAGCCTTAGTAATAGTTCCCGTTTTACTATTTGGGTACGGAATCCTAAAAACTGTTATTTTGACAGTACAAACAGACACACTTATTTACTTTACTTATTTGTATAAATGTATAGATTGATATATCGAAACAAAACAGCATAAAAAACACGAAGAAATTACGTAACAGAATAGAAATCTTGATAAACAAGACCAAGAAGTTCTAATAAACCAATTACATTCAAACACGAGACATAACATTTTATTCAGAGAAGCATTACTATAAAACAACGGTATCATAGGCGTCTTAACTAGCGACGAAACGCCCAACTTTCGAGGGCCTGTGGAAGTTTCACAGTAATTTGACAAGTTTTAACAAAGGTTAAGATCTTACCTCAACTCACCTTGCATTTGCATTTATATGAGCTATCATTATAGCATCCCTCCTGAAATTAGGTGAATGTGTGCTTGAGATAGAAAACAAAACCCGGAAAGTGGGACTTGGAAGATGTGAATGTATTTAGGTTCAATAAGATGTAAGCGTTGGTGTGGTGCCGGACGTAAAGAATAGCACTACCCTATTAAATTTCTTCCCGTGGGTGTCGTAAAAGGCGACTAAGGGACTTACTAGAGAATGGGAAGCAGTGTTCTCTATGCATTTTAACACCATACCTACTGCGACCGCCAATCCGCCTGCCAAGCGTGGCGATTATGGCAAACCCACCCTTTGGGGGAGGCCTATGTCCAGCAGTGGACGCCTTTCGGCTGAAATGATGATGAGGATGAAGATGTAAGTCTTAAGGAGATTGATTTCTTTACCTGAATTAGGAAAAGAGGTATGATAATGCGTGTAGTGTTTGGGATTCGAGTACTTACCAATAAAATTACTTTTTAAGGTTCCGTTCTTCAAAAGGAAGAAACGGAACCCATATAGGATCACTCGTGTGTCTGTCTGTCTGTCCGTCTGTCACAGCCAAATTTTGCTCTGAATCTACTGAACCGATTAAGTTGAAATTTGGTACACATATTAGTTTCTCTGACCAAAACACGGACGTGTAACGTAAATAAATGAATTTTGAACACGGATTCGGTTTTTTTTGTAATAGCGGCAATAGAAATACACAAATCTGTGAAAATATCAACTGCCTACCTTTTACGGTTCACGAGATACACCCCGCTGACAGACAGACGGACGGATGGACGGCAGCGTAGGCTTTATTTTTTTTTTGCCCCACACTAGGAATTTCTCCTGGGGTGCGTTTACAAACATTTAAATTCACATACACTAACAGCCAGACCCGAAACAACTACTTGTTGGTCATTCAAATATTTGTTCCATGCGGGGATCGAACCCGCGACACGCAGTGCAGCAGTCAGTCGCTTGCTTAGCAATAGGGTTCCGTTCCCTTCGAATACGGAACCGTAAAAAAGAACAAAGCAAGCTGCTAGTCTTTTATAAATTGAAATACTTGTATGCATTGCATTCATAAGATAATCTTCGTATGAAACTTGAAGTAAGAACTCAAAAATAATTGTCCAAACAAACTTTCTTGTACAGTACAATTCTCGGTTTGTAAACCTATTATACTAAATCCACTTTTAGCGTAACTTAACTTAAATTAGCTTAGTTGGGCAGGATAACAAGAAAACTAGGGATGCATTACATAATTCGTCTAAGGGCCCGTTCACAACCTCGGGCGATGCGACTTGCGACGCGATTTGTGTCAAACGACACGTGCGCGCGACTTCATTCCATGTCGTCGCCCTCCGTGGAGACGGCGACTTGTCGGACCGTGCTCGCCGGTCGCATTTGCTCGGAAGTTTAACCCCGTGGCCATGAGCTACACGCTCAAGCGACACGCGTCTTGTGTAAGCGACTGCGGAAAAAAAAGAAGTAGCTTAGAGCGGTTACCCATCATAAGTTCGAAAAATATTTGACCGAATTTCATTTCGTCTAAAACTTTCAACTACTTATTATCGTTTCGTTTTTTTTTACTTCATTGAATCATCGTCTGCCACTGTATCAGTTGAACTATTATCAATTCGATTTTTCTCGATCTTTTTCAAAATATTATGTTTCCGAACATTCATTAAGGCTTCTACATACCAGCGCGACTCATCGCGCGACGCGACACGGCACAAAGGCTCCGCGTGTCGCGGGACGAGCGGTGCCTTTGTGTCGCGTCGCGTCACGCGACAAGTCGCCCCGGTATGTAGAAGCCTTTATACGAGTACTACTGTTTTAATTACCTTTTTTTCATTTCACCGAACGTCTAAATAATGAAGGTGAGGAGATTTGTTTTCTCCGGTCGCTTTCGCAAAACGTGTTTCGCTTAGCGTGTACATCGTGGCCAAGGGGTAAAGTTAGTGTACTTATTGTAAATTAAATCTTATTGTATTGGTCCTCATTAAACCGGTGTATAAGCATAATTCCCCTTATTACAAAACAAGGTTTATCTTCAAACACAGGTTTAAAACATGGAGCCATTATTGAATTTCGAACTTTATTCCGACTACGGTAAAGTTCCTAAACACAAAACTGACAACTTAGTACTGAACTAAGTTTTCAGTATTGTATAAAGAACGGTATTTCAATCACTGTTACGTTCTTATTATAAAAACTGGCTCCATGGTTTAAGCCATGTAAAAATATAAATCTTGTTTTGTAATAAGGCGGTTAAGGTTTATTATGTTTGCCTCCTGAGATCTTTCATTACTTCTTATTTTTAACTCCCGACAAAAAAGAGGAGTGTTATAAGTTTGTAGTGTGTATCTGTGAGTCTGCCTATGGCATCATAGCTCCTGAACGGATGAACTAATAACGATTTTTTTGAAATGTAGGAATTCCGGAAATAAAACTGATTTACATGGTGCAATTAAATTTCATCGTCTAAGCAGTGTTTAGATCAGATTTTTTTTTAAAGTTTGTATATGGGTCCAGTTAACCAATAAAAATACAGAAAATATATTATGTGGTCAAGTGGACTCGTGGGTCCAGTAGCGGGCGGGTCCAGCTGACCGAAGATTCAGATGATTCTTGTTAAATTTTCACTGTCTATAAATTTGCATCGTGTACAACGAACCCTTATAGTTTCACCATGTCCGTTAGTCTGTCTGTCCGTCTGTCCATCTGTCTGTCTGTCTGTCCCCGGCTTAGCTCAGAGACTTCTAGTACAGACGCCAGCCAGGTCAAGTTACCCAAAACTGTCATATTTTCCTAATCAACCTTGAACCTTATACTGCAGGGATAAAGTTGAAAATCTGTTAAAGAAATTTGACAGATTGTAATAGCTTGATGTGCTGGCGTCTGTACAAGAAAGTTGTAGTTTGACATATTAATCACGCTGACAAAGTGGTAGAAGAAAATCTTTAATAAAAAATGTTTTTAGGGTACCTCCTTTACACGTCAATTGGGGATTATATTTTTTTTTCACGTCTATCCCATGATGTGGGGTACAGTTGGATAGGTCGTTCAAAAATATTGAAAGTCTGAGTAAATCATTTTTTGATACAGGGATGTGTTTGCGTAATATTTAAAGCGCTCAGTGCCCTGCTAGCTAAATGGTTGTTTGTGAACTACGGAACTCTTCATTGTGGGTGCTCCGACACGCACTTGGCCGGTTTTTTAATAGTAACAATACAACCTATTAAACAGTTCTGTTTCCAAAATCTCAAACATCTCAATACTAAAAAAACAATTATCATACAATTAAACTTCAAATGAGCGTAAAAATGTAAATGTAACCTCCCCATGCATGGCCATAAACGTTAACAGCATCCTGTACATGAAAATAAACAACAGACTGTACCCCTAACAACTTAATTACATGTAATGAGCGAACATTTTTAACTAAACGATGCGGCGAGGGAAAATTTTATGACTTTACGAGTATTGTTAAAGGTACTTTCCTACTAATAATGTGTGAGAGATCTAATAAGTAACGAAGTCAAAACTGTACAATAAATATTTTTGATAAAATCTAATTACTACGAGGTGTGGGAATGAGCCGTGTGGTGCAGGACGTAAAGAATAGCACCACCCTATTTCTTCCCGTGGGTGCCGTAAAAAGTGACTAAGGGACTTACCAGAGAATGGGCAGCAGCGTTCTCTATAATGCATTTTAACACCATACTGCGATCGCCAATCCGCCTGCCAAGCGTGGCGATTATGGCAACCTTTTTGGGAGAGGCCATAGACCTGGTCCAGCAGTGGGCGTCTTTCGGCTGAAATGATGATGTTGATGATGTGCGAATGAGGCTGATGCCGGAAATATATTGTTTAGAATATTATTTGTCTGATTATATCGAGCTTGATAGGAAAGAACATCGTAAGCGACATGAATTTAAATTTACAGGAGAGGTATTTTTTTAATTACTTTAGTCATTTTATTTTATAATTTTTTGAAAAAGTGAAATACGTACATTATGTCGCTAACGATGTTCTTCCACATCAGGCTCGATATAACGAGCCTGAAAAGGAAGAACATCGTAAGCGACATAAACTAAAATTTACAGGAGAGGTTTTTTATTGATTTTATGTAATTATTTATTGAAAAATGAAATACCTACATTATGTCGCTTACGATGTTCATCCTTTTCAGGCTCGATAATAACATAATTATTATTAGATTATATCATATTTTTTTCATTAGCGCAAAAACAGCTAAACGGATTTGAATGAAATTTGGGACACAGAATATTTTATAACCTCTGCCGTCATAAGGAAAAAGGGCACAACTAACATATTTTCTGAAATTGAGTTATATACATATCCGGAATCAGAAAAAAAAGGCCCATCTGCCAATATTTTTTGTACAATTTTAGGAACAAGATAAACAAAAATACCGTAAGCCTAAAAGGCACAACTGAGTCACTTTTTAATTTGTTGTACGTAAAAAGAGCACATCTGACTCAAAAAGGTCACATATGCATAGATGTGGCTTTTATTGTATCACGATAAATATAATTTATTTACTTGAAAAGGCATAATTGACCTGCGTTAAATATTAAAGGCATAACTACCACAGATGTGCCCTTTGATTTAAAGTTTACCAACTAGACCTTGACATTTAATTTAAAAGAAAAGGCACAACTAGGAGTTATGCCTTTACTACCAAAAATCTTTGACTAGAGGTGAAGTGAGGTGGTCGAGGTACGAAGCGAATCCCGCCAGTTGTGCCTGACGTGTCTCGATGAGTCCACGGTTGCCTGTGCTGCGCTGGTAAGGTTAAGTTTTTGTTACATTTGCATGCTTTTATTATAATAACACTTCTTTTGTGACACATTAGTATGATGTATTAGTATTTATTGGCGAATTTAATGCGATTTAGTTTAAAAAATATGATGACATTTTTTGTAGGAACTGTATCGTAAATAATTAAAAGAATACTACAAAATAAACTTAATTCTTTTTTCAGCAATATGCAATCACGAAGTGCAAGATTAGTTAGTGCTGCTTTACGCAACGATAATTATTGTGTAGGCAAATGGTCTCCAGCGCCGTCAACAAGTGGCGTTCAACGATCGGTGCAATCATCAAGCTCGGAGCATGTTAGCAATCTGTGTTAGATACAGGGTCCGATTTTGATTCTGATGACTCAGTATTGGATAAAAATTACGAATTACCAAAAGTACGGGAAAAAAGCAGCAATAATAGTGATGGTTCTGACTCAGAAGACTTTATATACCATGTTCGCAGCCAGTTTCAGGAAAAACAATTTTAAAATCACTGGAAGAATCAGATAAAGAAACAAACCATGTTCAAGAAGAAGAAGTTATAAGTGGAAGTTCTAGTTATATGTGCCTTGATGATTGTGATACCTTTATTGTAAGGGTTTTATTTTAACTTTTGAAATAGTTTTTGTTTAGGTATATAATGTTTATGAAAGTGCCCTAATTAACAAACATTAATATAAAACTTCTAGAAGCTGATTAAATATCCTTACTGTGATTTTTATTAAAAAAAAAAACAAATAAGTTCCTTGATGACTGATAATTACAGTTACTTTTTTTTTTTTTTTTTTTTCCTTCTGGCTTCGCACGGTTTGTGCATTTAGCCAATGTCAAGTTAGTTCTTGTATAATATTGATGAAATGAATTATAAATGCATGATGATGGTATCCCCGCCTACTCCCCTTGAGTTTCAGTAAAGATGTGGCACTTTACTGAGTCCTCACGCGGACTTCTTGAGAGAACTTGAAGCGAAGTTGCACTGTTTTGTTTCATTTGCCTACACTAATGCACGTTCACAAACACTTAATGGTTAATAATCCACCGTTATTACACATTAATATTCGGCTAAACACTAATTTTGGAAAATTAAACAAACTGCTGAACATGACGCTTCACTTTCCCGCCAAGAAGTCTACAGTTACTTAATTAATGTTAATTTGTTAAGTTACAGATAATAAATGTAAGTTTTTTAAGTTTTGAGACGTTAATTTTTGTTACCTTTTAAAATAAAAGCTTTATAGATATTCCCTAATTGTTTTTTTTTACCTGTTTCTTTTTTGTATAATTATTCAAAAGAAAAGGCACAATTTAATAAATATGCCTTTTCATTGTATTATTACATATTTTTACACAAAATGTCAGAATGAAAAGTCACAATTGGTTAGTTATGCCCTCTATTCGTAATAATAATAACTTTACTTAATTTTTTATGCTACGTTGAAAGCGAAAATGTTGATTATTTAATAAATGCCAATAAAATAAAAACTTATATTTCAATAATCGTATAGGAATCGTTAAAATGAATTTATTATTATTCATCTATTTTCTAAAAATAATTTATAGTCGATATTTTTCGCCAAAAACCAATAAAAATTTTAAACTCGATTTTCTCCATATTTATAAAATGTTAGATGTGCCTTTTTTCATTATGACGGCAGACCTGGATTAACACATAGGGGATTATCCCGGTAACACGATCACGTGGAATATTTTCCGTTATCAATGCGGGCAAAGCTGTAGGCAAAAGTTAGTCACGAATAAATGCCTGAATGGATTTGGATGAAAGTTGGCATGCAGAAAGAGTATGTCCTGAATTTATACTTAGTATTACATATATAATCAGCCTATAATGTTCCCACTGCTGGGACACAGGCCTCCTCTCTTCTGGAGGGAGTGGCTTCAATCCAACACGCGGGTCCAGTGCGGGTTGGTAGATGTCACATGTCTTCGAATTTTTGGTTCTAGGACATGCCGGTTTCCTCACGATGTTTTCCTTCACCGTTTTTTAAAGCAGTGGTGATGAAATTATTTACACGAAGTAAAGCGCCTGTCTGGGGTCGAATCTACGGCCTACAACTCGTAAGTGACAACCATGTGTGACGACACGGTTGGCTGCTGCGCTGCGTGTCGCGGGTTCGATTCCCGCACGGAACAAATATTTGTATGACCTACAAGTAGTTGTTCCGGGTCTGGCTGTTTGTGTATGTGAGTTTAAATGTTTGTATGTAACCCATAATAAAGGAGAAATTCCTAGTGTGGGGCAACGTTTAAAAAAAAAAGAAAGATGTTTTCCGAGGCACGGAGAGGTCTCTGTATGTAATGGATGTGAAATGGTCATCCGTCCGCGGAACAACCAGTCGATCCATGCGGCTGTTAAATTTGCCACAAGCCCCCGAAAACGATAGCATCTATATCCAAAGAAAAAATAAACACAAAATATTAACACAGCAAAATCTTTCTCAACAAGCCCCACTAAATAATCTCTTCATAGTCTCATCAAAAGCATTCTTAGTGTTTCTGGTACAATATTCTGCCGCTAAAGAGAAGGTGCCTCATTACACGGTAATTAAGACTGCATCCATGAACACGCTCGGATTAGTATTAGTAGCAGAGTCTCCTGTGTGGAACACACTGTTCGAATGTTTGGAAAACTTCTTCTACCAAAGGTATTTTCCAAAGATGTACACGGAGAGGAGAGTAAACCGCTCATCTCCGGGAGATGAGCGGTTTACTCTTCTCTCCGTGTACAGCACAATCATTTATTTTTAGTTTTTTTTTTATACAATTCGTATTGTCTATGGTTGAAATATTTGTAATTATGAGAGTAGTAGTATATATTTTGCAGTAGTATATGCTCGCGAAGGAGGAGGTGGAACGTGTGAGGGAGAGGCAAGGATCGCGCCCTCGTGCCCCTAGTCGTCGCAGGAGACGCTCCGGGCGTCGGGAGTCGCAAGCCAATTTCCGGCCACCGTAGGCGCGGGCTTGCGGACGGTGAGCGATGGGTAAGGACGTGCGATAAGGACCAGGTCCGGGTCAACGGCACATTGTGTTCCACGCGCGCCTCAAAGAGATGTCAGCACCAACTGACGGGGTCCGTTAGGATCAATGCCTGCCAGGGTTGCGAGTTTGTCCGAAAAGGATGTCGTGACCCTGGCACACAGGCAACGGAAGGAACACGGGTGGGTTTTAGTGAGCAAAAGTCTGATACGCCCTAATATCTTCTCCCGCTCCGCCCAGAGCGGGAGAAGTTATTTGATAATTTCGCACCCAAAAAAAAAAGGCTGCCACTGGGAAATTCCTAATGGAAAATCCCAATAACACTTTGATTGACCTGTGAATCGAACCCAGGACCTCATGCTCAGCTTGCGACCACTAGACCAATGCGGCAGTCCCACTGACCCTGTATAAAAAAAAAACAAAAGTGCTTACCTTCCTCAAAGCCCGTATACAAGAATGTGTAGTACAACATAGTTGCATATAATTAGCCAAGCAGCTTTCAATAGCCGTAATGAGCTCATCCAACTAGTGAACTTCCAACGTGTTTGCTTACTCGCGTTCATACGAATTTACTTGAAGGTAATTTAGATTTTAATGTTTTCTTCTTTGTGTTTATTTATTTATTTAATTCGGGAAAACAAACAGTTACACAAAGATCTTATTAAACAGGTAGTGAGAACAAAAAAGAGATTACATAATGTGTCACTCACGACGTTATCTACATATTTGCTATAGAATTATTTGCACACAAGTGAAACTTAAAGGTTCTCAGAAGAAAATCCTTAAATGACAAGAAAGAAAAAAAATAACATTATTAATAAAAATATATTACTAGCTGCACCCTGCAGTATTACCCGCATAAGTTCGATCAATCAATCAACTCAGCCTATAGCAGTCCACTGCTGGTCATAAGCCTCTCCCAGACAGCGCCAGAACACATTGCGACCTTTTTAAGCCGGTCCATCTAGCCTAGCTAGATGATATAAGTTCGATCCCGTGGGGATATCGAAGTAAGGATTTTTTTTGGTTCTAGGACATATCGGTTTCCTCACTATGTTTTCCTTCACCGTTTTGAGTTTTTCATAAGTAGGGATAGGTTTATTTAAATTATATGCTCTGGCCATACTGAGGCGTGACTATGCGCCAGTTTGAATACTTCCATACAAGATTGTTGACACAATCGACGGGAGCGAATTTCGTCCCGTATCACGCGCGGGATTCGCTTCAGTTTGGCCAGAGTTTTATGTCGATTCTTCTTCTTTTCATGTTGTTATCGGTACTTTCTTTCATAAATTACTCGGGACCAATAGATACACGCCACGTTTTTTTTTTTTTTTTTTTTCCTTCTGGCTTCGCACGGTTTGTGCATTTAGCCAATGTCAAGTTTTAGTTCTTGTATAATATTGATGAAATGAATTATAAATGCATGATGATGATATCCCCGCCCACTCCCTTTGAGTTTCAGTAAAGATGTGGCACTTTACTGAGTCCTCACGCGGACTTCTTGAGAGAACTTGAAGCGAAGTTGCACTGTTTTGTTTAATTTGCCTACACTAATGCACGTTCACAAACACTTAATGGTTAATAATCCACCATTATTACACATTAATATTCGGCTAAACACAAATTTTGGAAAATTAAACAAACTGCTGAACATGACGCTTCACTTTCCCGCCAAGCCGATCTACACGCCACGTTAATCACAACATCAGAGGCTTTCATTACATAGATCCTTAAAATTACAGGTGTATGGGCAATGATGTATTACTTTTAGATGCGCTCAATAATGGCAAAATAAATGCCAGGCAATTGCCTGACATTTACAATAATAATTATTATTATTACGTACGCGCCAATGAACATGCAGTAGCTAGTGACGTAACTAAATATGTATGTTTATCTCTTTCTAACAACAGATATCGGTATAGGTCTTTCCTTTTCTTCACGCACTGTGTGATTGTATGCAAGTATGTAGCTACAATCATGGCATACGCTGTTTTTGAGTGCACTAATGTTCGTGTATGACGCATCTATTTGTTATACGTCATTGTGTATGGTCTTACTTATATTTGTCACAAAATAAAAGGCCCATTTTGACGTTTAACTTGAATCGGTTTATCGTGAGTATTGAATACCGAGTCGTATGGCGAGTCGATTCTCGATACAACTCGGTACTCGATACTTACGATAAATCGATTCAAGTTAAACGTCAAAACGGGCCTATTAGTTTGTGTTTTGTATAAACTACAGCCTGTTTTAGGCTAAAGCCTCTTATTAAACTGGGAGAACAACGAGTCTTTCTCATTCGTTTTTTTGTCCTGTCACTGAATCTATAAAAAACCTTTCACTTATCAGATGCCTGCTAGCTGCAGCAACAAGACTGAAAGCAACTATTAAAGATGAAAAGAACTGATGTTATAGGGCGAAAAAGATTAAAGGTAAGGGGATCTCTTATCACGTACACTCGTCCCCCATACCAACACGTTTGCTGATAAACATTTATCCCCGAAAATAACAGAAACAGATCTTGGGGGGATAATAATTCCTTTTTGTGCGAACCCCGCTTAAGATAGTACTCAAAATTTCGTGGGGTTTTAGTCAGTAAGCGTCTCATATTACCATTTTGTTTTTCTTTGTCGTATTTGTATCCATCAGGATCTCTTGACATATCTGAAGGCCAATAAATTCCTGTCCTTAAAAATAACTTTTTACAAAAAAAAAATAACCGACTACCAAAAATAACACTACAAAGTGAAAAATAAAACTAAAAACTTGACTAAATAAAACTTGGACATAAATAAATCTTATAAAAAAATTCATGATATTTTACAATCTAATTTGAATGAATACATACCAAAAAAACGGATAAAAATAATGCAAAATAAAACAAACAATTATCTTACTAAGGGACTAAAAAAATCATGCAAAAATAAAAGATTAACTAGAATTATCTCGAACCAGCTCAATAGCGCCGTATTTAAAAAACACTACAAAGAATACTCGAAAATGTTAAAAAGATGTATTAAAACTTCAAAAAAACTTAATTATATAAAAGAGATGAATGCCTCAAAAAATAAAACAAAAACAATGTGGTCAGTAATCAATAACATTACTAAACCAAATAAAACTAAACAAAATCAAAAGAAAATTACCTTAAAATTAAATGACATAATAATAAAATCACCGCAACAAGTTTGCATCGCATTTAATGATTACTTTGTATCAGTAGGTGTAGATAACAACAAAAGTACGGCAACTGCGGCGCCAGCGCCGTGTGGGCCATCGGTACATTCGGTGCATACGCCCGCACTAAACTCCATGTTCATCGAACCGGTAACCGAGCGAGAGGTTTTTAATATCATACGCGGAATGCAAAATAAACGTAGCTTTGGAGTGGACGATATTCCACCGCTATTAGTTAAAAAAAGCGTAAAGGAACTAACATCGCCTCTCACTAAACTAATAAATATTTCTTTCGACGAGGGACGATTCCCAGAAAAACTTAAAATTGCAAAAATACGCCCAATAGCGAAAAAAGGGGGAAATTCAGAAAATCCTAGTAATTATAGGCCAATTGCACTATTACCCACTATCTCAAAAATTTTCGAAAAAACAATGGCGAATCGTGTTAACACATTTTTAAAAAAGTTTAATATTTTAGATAAAAAACAATTTGGTTTTAGGAAAAAATGCTCAACTACTTTAGCGGTATACAACTACGTACAGGAAATTTATAGTTGCATTAACGAACGAAAGTACGCTATTGGACTATTCCTAGATATGACGAAGGCTTATGACAAGGTGTCACATACAATTTTATTACAAAAACTTTACGGATCGGGTATCAGAGGGCAAGCTTTTAATTGGTTTAAATCATATCTACAAGACAGAGTACAATTCGTAGAACTAGAATATTTTGATAGCGTTAACCAGGAATGGTACAGCATGGGATCAGATATGGCTACCATTAATAATTCAATACCCCAAGGAAGTGTTATAGGAGGTACCTTATTTATATTATACATAAATGACTTGCCAAAAAAGATAAGTTCGCCGTGTATTTTGTTCGCTGACGACGTTTCTTTATTATTTAAAACGCCCGCCAATGTTGACCATTTAGCTATTTTAAAAACTTTTACAGAAACGGAGCAATGGTTAAACGAACATAACTTAGAAATAAACTTATCTAAAACTAAAATATGTCAATTCAGAACATACCAAAGAACCCCAATAAACCTAAATATAATAAGACAAAAAATTAAATTACAAGAAATAAACGAATTTACACTTTTAGGCCTAACATTAGATTCAAACCTTAATTGGAAGAAACATGTAGAGAGTACAAGAGCAAAATTGTCCCAATTTATTTATGCTCTAAGCATACTGAAATGCAACACAGACTATAAAACCGCCTAAACTGCCTATTATGCGTATGCCTACTCCTGACTAAATTATGGTATTATTCTGTGGGGAGAAAGTACTGATTTTATGGACCTCTTCATTCAGCAAAAAAAATGTATTAGAATATTAATGAACATAGATCAACGAGAGAGTTGTAGGCCAAACTTTGTTAAACAAAAAATTCTCACATTACCAGCAATATACATACCGCAAAGTTGTATATTCGTGAGGAAAAATAGGCACCTCTGTAAATCTAATATCGAGCTAAATGAAAACTATAACCGACGGAACAAGAATAGATTAATACTACCCATCACAAACTTAAAAGTTATCGGGAAAAGCCCATATTCACGATTAGCTAACATATTTAATAAGCTACCGGAAAGTTTGAAATCCCTACCAAATGACTAAATTTTTTCGAAACAGTTGAAATCTCTATTATTAAAGAAAGGCTACTATACCGTTGAGGAATTTAAAATTGACAAATTGTGAATCGATTGACCTTGTACTATTAAGCTTGACGTAAATGTGTGACATGAATGAACGAATTGTTAGTAATAAATGATTGGTTAATGAATAGTATAATGTAATAAATTTCAATAATTAGAATCAATAGTATGTAATTAAATTTAATAATAATAATTCGATATATTATACAATTTGCAATGCCCTTACAGGGTGCATGTCTCAATACTGTGTCATGAAATTTTAATGCATGCCTACTAACCAGTGTTTTACATGTTAGCAAATAAATAAATAAATAAAATAAAATAACTTTAATTTCGGAAATCGGTGTCTTTGGATCTGTATTTGAGTTTTTTGCCACCGACTTCCGAAATTAAATTTATTTTACACTTTGTAGTGTTATTTTTGGTAGTCGGTTATAATTTTTTTGTAAAAAGTTTTTTATTTTTTACTTTTTAGTGGGTCAGTTTAGAATTTATCTAAGTTCAATAGCCTAATGTTAACTGCTCATTGCCTCTTACAAAATATTGCTTCTCCCGATGCTGGGACGTTGGTTGTTGAGGAGTTCTCCTAGTGAGAACCAGTAGAACTGCCACTCACCATATGCATAGTGTCGAGATTAAATTGCTTAATCGCGACCCGTTAAGGCGACGCTAACCGACTTTTAATGATTTTATACTGAAGACCGCGAGACGTGTAGTGTTAATGATTTGAAAAAAATATATGATAAATTAGAGCGTTTTCTCAATAACTTAATTTGTGAATATTTTAGATTACATTTATATTACATAGTGAAATTAATTTGTAAAGTTATGTCTAACGCGGATAAAAAACTGAGAATGGCGCAAAATCTACCAAGCGTATTTTTCTGAAACCTTCACAAATTTAAAGATAATATATTATAATTATTTATCTTTTAGTATACGTGTTTTATTAGAATACTTTTTGTTTTGTGTATAATAAATTAATAATGCGTCAAATTGGGGACAGCGCTCCTTGATGGGCAAGTCCTATTACTAATCCTGGTCCTAATACTGGCTTAACGTACGACGCGTTGTGTGAGCTCAGTACAGAACACGCAAGCTAACCACTCAAGGTCACTGGCCTATATCTGCGTCTTAAATAGGTACTCATTATTATATTGTTCCGGTAGCCATCTGTGGTCTCCATCATCAGTTCCATTTCACCAAATGATGCTTTCCGAGAGTAAACGCATGAGTTACTTTATAAAATACCCAAATCGCTATAGGTTTGCCTATAAAATTTGAGGGTTTCCCTCGATTTCCATGGGATCCCCTCTTCAGATTCTGATTTGGTTGCAATGGGACCACTTCGTGAGTATACCCTTTCAAACAAAAAAATAATTTTCAAAATCAGTCCATAATTGACGGAGTAATCGCGTAACAAACATACAAAAAAAAACAGACCGCCGAATTGAACCTCCTCCTTTTTGGAAGTCGGTTAAATCGGTTCATAATTGACGGAGTAATCGCGTAACAAACATACAAAAAAAAAAACACCGCCGAATTGAGATCCTCCTCCTTTTTGGAAGTCGGTTAAAAACGTGCAAAATCAAGTCGTTATCTCATCTCAGCGACAATCAACGTTAAAAACTTGTCAAAAATGAGAGGTAGAGGTATTTATGACATATAAGAATAATAAGAAATGAGTACTTATGAGGAAGTCTGAAAGTGGCCCCGGTTACTTAAAAGTTGGGCGAAAGTCGGTTATCATCGTATGAGCATGTGATGCGGAAGAAGGAGGAAAATGTCGTAAAGAAAGTTTTGAGGCTATAAGAGTAGGTGAAGACCAGAAAGGCGATGTATGGCCTGTGTGAAAGATGATATGGCTTGAAAAGAGGTGACTACTGAGATGACGATGTAATGTATGTAAGAAAAAGACATGTTCTGCTGGCCCCAAATAAATTGGAATGAAAATACGAGAATCGACACTCTGGTAGAAACCATATCGAGTTTTAGAAACAGACGGGTATAAGAATAAGAATAATTTTATTTGTCCAAAAACATGCAGACATTTAAATATTAAGGTGATACACTATAATACACTCTATTCTATGATCTGATAATGTCAAAGTCAAAGTCAAAGATTTATTTGCAAACTAAGTGTACATTTTGGTGTTATTTTTTTAATATAGGTACTTACAACTTAGCGGCCTTTTTCAGGCATTGCAAATTTGAAGGTTAATATTTTTTGAACCGTAATAATATTTTTGCACATCGAAACAAAGACAAAAGTGTTAAATATCATTTTTTAAAGCAAATTATACACCTTATTGTAAAACTCCTTGTGGCATGCTTAACGGCCGTGTACTGGATTCTCGTTTTAACTAACGTCAACAGTGTTAGCTAAAATCTAATTTGAGAACAATTTAAAGTTATAATAACACGGGATCCACACAAATTAATTGCAAAGTCGAGTTAAAGTCGACATCTCTCCGGGGATTTTTAGGGTTTGACCCAAAAACGTGAAACTATAGCTACCACAAAATATGCAATTGTTACAAATTCTAAGCATTATTTTGTGGGCAATGTCCCTTTACAGCATTGCTTCCAGTAAAGTGTTATTCAGGGACGACGAGGCTTAAGAACACCATACCTACAATCTGCATGGTCAGCTCTAGCTGGGTAGATCCATCTGATCTGAATAAATCTTAATAACTTAACCGCGTGTGGCCGTTACGACTTCAAGTTACTCGCCTAGGCGATGCGCGACACCCGGAATGATTAGTGCGAATCTTTTAAAATAAACAGTTCTATCGGTTCGTGTATGTGCGGTACGCATACGGACAGACCCACAAAGCACGGTATCACCGCATCGGCAGCGTTTAAAGACAGAAGTAGTTATAAAATTCGTGACGTCGAAATTACATTAAAGACTCGTGCATAACAGGCAGCGCGACACTTTCCATGAAGTTTTCATAAAATTTGTGCTACAGACTAGTGTAGCGTCGCGCTGTCGCGTCGCGCCGGTCTGCGGGAGCCTTAAGGCTACGGTCTCTTTAAAACTTCACTTTACGTTATGTCTGCTTCTTTTTTTTTTGGTTTTGTGGCGTGTGCTAACTAACATAATGTAAATAATTTAATTTAATGCTTTGTGTTCCATAATGCAAATTATTTTATAGTATACTCGTAGATTCAAGTTTTCCAACTGAACATACAGCTGTGCTGCTGAGGAGTTTGTTGCACCACTTCTTCTTCCCAGCTAAAGCACTAGGAAGTGGTGAAGGGCGGGCGTTTTTGGGGGACAGTCTTATGTAATTTTTGACGTACAAAAAGTGCTGATTCTCAGCCTAGTTTGATTAAATGACTTTTGATTTGATTTTTGATTTCAACCCTTGGCATTTTCCCAACTATATTGGGGTCAGCTTCTAGTCTAATCGGATCCAGCTGAATACCAGTATTTTACATGGAGCGACAGCCTATCTGACCTCCACAACCCAGTAACTGGGCAATACGATACCCTTTAGTAAGACTGGTTGTCAGACATTTGGTCTTCTGACGACCTCTAACGACTGTCAAAGATCCACGAATGACAGCCGGGACCAACGGCTTAACGTACTTTCCGAGACACGGAGGAGTCTCGATATGTAAAGATGGTTACCCATCCACGGACCAACCCCGGAACCGTAGCTTGGCCTTATGGATCGACCTGTGTGGCTGTTACTACATAGTAACGAGCTCCTCGTAGGCACGCTATTTGCAAAAGAGTATACTTTTACCTCCATTTCTCGTCCATACAATATTATAAATTACACCCAACACCTCTCCAGGTTTTAATAGAAATGTTCACTGCTAATTAAAACAGCTCGAGCAAGCGAAGTGAGATCACTATGCGCTAAGACGCTAACAACTTTAGTTCGTATAGGCCCATTATCATGCAACGCTACGGCAATTATACGCCTTTTGAACTGCACGAAATTAGCCCCGACATGCGATACACATTGTTGATTAGTTTAGAGAACACGTGTTTTTGAAAGTGGTAATTTTCTGGCTAAGTTGGAGAGCTGTTTTGATCTACTTAGAGGGGTTGATTAATTGTGTTTGTGAGGAGAGTTCTAAAAATGTGATTTAAAATATCTGCGTTAAGCTGTTGTGTTTACATTTAGCATTATTATGAAGAGCAGTTTTGAAGGATGATTAAGTTGTGTTGAAATTTAATGGGCCTAGTGTTTGTGATGTGAGTTTTAACAATGTGATTTAAAATATCTACGTGAAGGTCTTGTGTGTTTACGTTTAACATTATTATGAAGAGCAGTTTTGAAGGATGATTAAGTTGTCTTGAAATTAAATGGCCTAGACAAGTAGCAGTTGCTTTCAAAGTTTTTCGTATTTTTACAATGGATTCCAACAGGATTGACATAAGCTTCTCGGTAGCTCATGTCAGTCCCATATATTGTTGACTGGAAAAGTCATCGATTATCGTTATCGCTCATATAATGTCACTGTCTAGCACCTCAGAGGGCCTAGACAAATGGACAAATGGCATTCGCTTCGGAGCAATTCTATTTCTACAATCGCTATCGCTTCAACGATAACGAAGTTCGATTGGCAGGTGATAACGCTTGTCAAAATTGCCACTTGGCTACGCATCTCGCGCACCATTGTATTGAGTATCTCTATGGAAGTTATCGTTCGACGCACTGTCGATTCGTTTCATGGAATCGAATGATGATAACATTGTCTAATTTATATTCGTTGACCTATGATCACGTGACATTTCGATAGCTTATATCAACCCCATACATTTTTGGCTTTTCTACTAGCGTCATCGCTAATCGAATGTTAGTTTGTCTAAACCCTGAGGTCATTTTTTAAGCCTATGAGGAATAATAATAACATTTTGATTTTGATTTTGTGGTGATGGTTCGAATAATCAGTCATGGTTGCAGGAGGAGGATAGGATTGGACAGGTTTTCGTAGTTAAAGCCCCTTTTTTTATAAACGGTGCTTAAAGTTAAGTAATGATTAACGACTGCTTAACCATACATTTTAGACGTTTAAACGTCTCTTAACTTTCATCAATGATTATGAACAAAGCCTCAAGTGTTACCCTAGACTGAGTCTCAATAGTTTGACCGTTCTTAGCTCCTGCAAACAACGAACATTTGCAATGACAGTTTACAAGTAATTGTCATAAAAGGGGTGGTTAAAACTCAACAACAATTATTTAAAGGTATTTAAATTTTTGTTGACTTCTCACGACCCCTGTATGTCCTCATAATCGAAGTTCACAATGGAACCACTTAAAAAACAGAATCCTTTTATTCTGAACAAAATTACAAATTAAACAACTACATTGTCATGTCTACAGGGATCGTTGCATGAACCTCAGTACTGTCATAAAAGTAAATAGGTGCAGAAGGCTGGCTCCATACAATGAGCGAGAATGCACGCACACATATACATGTTCACGTACAGCGAGTGCATGTGCACTCGCGACTGGCATTTGTTTGACATCACCGACACGTCTGCGCGTGCGTGCGCCTGTGTGTGTGTGTGGCCTTCTGTACCTGTGTGTGTGATATATAATTGTGATGTAAATTTAGGTAAGTTTTAAACCAATTCTCGAATTAAAACATTAAATTATTTTGTGTACAAAACTTAGAAGTTTTTATACATCTTTTAATTATTTTAACGCTCAAATTAGATTGTGGCCATAGTTTAGAAAGTTTCTTTTGTTTTTCTTTAGATGTTCTTGGTAATTTAATTTTAGTAACAGTTAAATAGATTTCTTAAAAGAAATAGATGAGAGAATAAAAAGAAACCGTGTTCACTCTGAAAAAAAATAAAAATGTATTTTAAATAATTTCAATATTGTTTACACTGTTACAATTTTAAAATAATATTTTACTTAAATCTAAGCTAAATCTAAGCACAATTAATACGTTTATGAGGTAGCACCGTATGGCCTCATAAACGTACGTGCCACAAGCACTATATTATAAAATTAATAACTAAGTACGAAAAAACAATGAAAAAATGTATAAAAAATTGCAGAACCATTTAATTTATTAACTGGAAAGTGACCACATATTAATATTCAACTTTTTTTAAATTACTCACACTTATTCCCACTGCACGACCTTTTGAGCAAAAAGTGCACGGAAATACTCGCGAGCGCCACGTCCACATTATAATATAATACTTGCAAGGTACTTAGCAAAAATCGAATCGCATAAGGTTGTGAGTAAGTACCGTCAAGAGTATTATTTAATACTGAACAGCCACTAATGGAATTTGAACTTTATTCGTTTACTGTTGAACTGTTATTTTGAATGGTGCTTGAAATGAAATGTAAGTCTGAAAAATATGATGATAAGCAACACTATTAGTAGTTACTCTTTTTCTTTATACGAACATTTTGTTTGGCAACGTATGTTAAATTGAAAAATGTGATTTATTATGTGTTCGTTATAGTTCTACGTATTGCAATGTTTAGTGAAAATTTACTATACACGGGGGTCGAAAATGAACTGAATGGCTTCGAGAAAAGGATGGTACGTGGTATGGCTGTGCCTTTGTTTGTTTGTGTTTGCTCAACTTGGCGGGGGCACTTCCGTGCCCCCAGGATGTTTGGTAAGTAATACACGAACCCACACGCACATGACTAGCTTATAAAGTTCTATAATCTGTAATCATTGAGATGTAGATTATACTATGTACAGTCACAACCAATAATATGTTCGTCACGTTAAGGGCTATTTTTTTCTGATCATTGCACGATAGAATCTGCTTTACCGACTCAAAATTTATATATTTAGTCGTAATTTCTTTAGCCGCAGAATTACATTGTGCCATCTTCTTTAGGTACATGTCAGACCGAATAATTAAAAAGGTTTTAGGGTAATGTCAACTCGGCATTAGTCAAAGGTGTTATAGAAATTATGTTATTGCTTACATTTTGCTTATTGATTACATTTTTAAATATTTTTATAAAAACACATACAAAAAAAAAACATACTTATAAAAATAGTAGTCCATCGGCATCAGGAACAAACTCGAAGCTGCCGGTGGTCAGGCCTTGCTTTAAAGAGAGGAACCTCTTCACTATGCCTGCCGCGTCCAGGAGTACTGCTTTCTGATTCAAGCCCTTGACGCAGCCGCGAAACGAGAGCCTCCTGAACGGTTGACGGAGGCTCTTCGTTATTAGGCCATTGACTGTAATGATTTATCTACACAATGATTGCAGAGTCCACATACAATATGTCGACAACCTCGTGTGCTAAGTCAAGATACTTGATTTATTTATTTTTCTCAGCTTGAATCTCGTGAAATTCGAATGCTCTATTTTGTTCTTTGTTATCAATTTAGGCTTGCAGAAAAAATATCGATGTATCGATATATCGATATTTTTTGTTCGATATATCGATATTTTTCGGCGATATCTTTTATTTCGTTACATCGATATATCGTTATAAAAACTCAAGTATCCAAAATGTATCAAATAGGATATATTTCCAATAGCAACACCGTTGTCCCCCACTGCCTGAAACCGCTAGAATTCAAAGCCGTATAAAAGTAAACTTATTTTTAACCGACTTCACAAAAAGGAGGAGGTTCTCAAGTCGTCTGTTTTTTTTTTTTTTTTTTTTATGTTTGTTACCTCAGAACTCCGTCGTTTATGAACCGATTTGGAAAATTATTTTTTTAATTGAAAGGATATACTTCCAGATTGGTCCTATTTTTTTCAAAATCCAGTTCTGATGTTGGGATCCATGAGTAATTGAGGGAACACCTCAAATATTATAGGCATACCTATAGCAATTTTTATATTTCTATCAACAAGTCAATCATTTGCATTCAGAAAGTATAATTTGGTAAAGTGGAACAGATGAAGAAGGCCACAGATGGCCACCGGAACTTCTCAGTGATACGTAATTCACGGGTGGCGATGAGTTATCTGGATTAAGATAGTTAAGCGAAGCAAATTTAAATAAATAGTTCTGATCAAAATGGTACCATCAAACTGATCTGATGATGAAGCCGGATGGTAGGCACTGGAACTCCGTTAAAAAACAATGTATCCTACCCGTGTTTGGTCTTATTGGAATTGTCATGAGATGCACTCTGGCTATAAATGATTTTTAACCGACTACAAAAAAGGAAGAGGTTCTCAATATAATTATATATATCTAGCCATCTATATATATAAAAGAGAAGTCCACTCACTGACCACTCATCACGAAATCTCGGAAACTACTGGGCCGTGAGGTCTAAAATTTGGCACAAGCATTCTCTATGGGGTGCAGGCGCGCACTAAGAAAGGATTTTTATAAATTCGCACCTTAAGCGGTTGAAAAGGGGTGTCAAAGTTTGTATGAAACTCCTATGTTTTTAAAGTTAGAGACATGAATGTTGGCCTGATTGTTCCTTTTAACTTCTAGGTGCTCACTAAGAAAGGATTTTACGAAATTCGGCGCTGAAGGGTGAAAATAAGGGTTTTTAATGTTTGTATGAAAAATGTACCAAATCCAGTTAAGATACAAATTGAATCTTACGGCGACGAGTTATTGCATACTTTACATTGAAATTAGAATTCGGAGGCCGATAAAGATCTAAATTGAATTTTACGAAAACGCGTTTATGCATATTTTACATTGAAATAAGAATTTTTGGAAGTTTCTTGAGGTTTATATTTAGTTTTTTTTCTAGGTGGCCAGTATGTTTCAGTGCATGCGTGATAACGTTCTAAAGTTTTTATGCCAGTTCTAGGTGGCCAATATTTTTCCGTATGCAGGCATCTGCTAAAAGATAATGAAATGAGGTTCTAATTGGTATTCAGGTAATTTGAACGTTGCATTTATAGCATTAAAGTCGAGAATGCCAAGGGGAAAACTTCACAATGTTTAAGGAATCGCGGCTTGCAAGCCGATCGTATCAGAAAACGAAGTCATGTATCAATCACAGAATACAAACCTAAGCGATACACGTTCAAGCTATAGTTACCGAAATTTCTGTTCTGCGATATGTTGTTAATACTTACTACTAATTTGCTTTGAAATATTTTTCATCGTCGTTGTTTGGTTTTCGTTTTTGTTTGTTTCGCTTCCTAATTTTAAATTGGAGGATAATAAATGTGTTTTTACCTATTGCCGGGTTGGAATTTTGCTATTTATATTTCTTTGCGAATTACTTATTGTGTAGGTATTTCACACTATGGTATTACTTTAATAGTTTTTAGTATTAGTCGTTCTTACTAGAAAAAGTGTCCTTGAATACCTACGTTCGTATTTTAATTTTATTGCTTAGTATCTTTGGTTTAGGCTGGTGTTGTAAGGGTTGGAAAAAGGCGGGAGAACTATTCCCATTTTAAATGGATGTCAGCACCAACTGACAGGGTCCGAAAGGGCCAATGCCTGCCAGGGTTATGAGCCTGTTCAAAAGGGATATCGTGGCCCTGGCACACACAGGCATTTGAAGGAACACGGGTGGGTTTTAGTCAGTAAAAGGCTGACACGCATCAAAATGACCTTCATTGAAATTTCCTGAGAATCAGATTATTTTTACTCCCTGTTGTGCGTCCCCAAAACCAGCAAAAAAATACCATCTTGAAACACCTGGAACTCAAATGGAAATAGTTCTCCCGCTGCCATGAGTTCACAGGTGGTTCCGTAGGTGCCATTACAAGACATTTCAGCGACGTATTCACGCTTTGAACCATAAACAGCTCCGCCTGACCGATCCTGGGTGAAAGGTTGGAATATTTCCCAGTTTTTAGACACGTGGCGTACAATGATGTCTCGAATTTGAGAAGACAATGACATGGCCACGTTACTGTTCACCAAATAGGTGAGAGATGAAAATAAGCATGCGCCATCGCCAGGGATATTTACTATTTGGCAAAGAATTTGCATGCCACAATTGTGGCGATAAGTCCCCTCTATGAGGAGTGGCTAGAGAGGCGCCACGGCTTCCTCACCTTCCGCCTGACGCACGTCCTCACCGGACACGGTTGTTTCAGGAGATTCAGAATAAAGCGGGAGGAAACGCCCGGGTGTCACCACTGTGTGGATCGCCCGGAGGACACGGAGGAGCATACGGTTGAGGTCTGCCCTGCTTGGGCGGAGCACCGCCATGTCCTCATGGAGGCGATCGGCGGCGGCGATCTCTCGCATCTGGCCTTGGTTCAGGCCATGGTTCGAGAGTGCACGGGAGGCCGTCACCTCCTTCTGCAAAGCATTAATGCATGCGAAGGAGGAGGCGGAACGCGTGAGGGTGAGGCAGGGTTCGCGCCCTCATGCCCTTAGTCACCGCAGGAGACGCCCCGGGCGTCGGGAATCGCAGGCTTGCGGACGGTGAGCGATGGGTAGCTCGCCGTCCGATAAGGACCAGGCCCGGGTCGACGGCGCGTTGTGTTCCACGCGCGCCTCAAAGAGATGTCAGCACCAATTGACGGGGTCCGAAAGGGCTAATGCCTGCCAGGGTTACGAGCCTGTCCGAAAGGGATATCGTGGCCCTGGCACACAGGCATTTGAAGGAACACGGGTGGGTTTTAGTCAGTAACAGTCTGACACGCCCTCCCCGCTCCGGCCAGAGCGGGAGAAGTTATTAGATAATTAACCACCCAAAAAAAAAAAAATGGCAGCGGCAGATTTATTCTCATTTGAGTTCCAGGTGTTTCAGGACGGTATTTTTATTGCTGGTTTTGCGGAAGCACGGCAGAGAGTCAAAATAATCCGATTCTCAGGAAACTTTATTGAAGGTTATTTTGATGTTTTAATTCCGTTGGCTAATTTAAATAATAAAAAAACCGGCCAAGTGCGAGTCGGACTCGCCCACGAAGGGTTCCGTACCATTATCTATAAAAATGGCAAAAAAATCACGTATGTTGTATGGGAGCCCCCCTTAAATATTTGGTTTATTTTAATTTAATTATTTATTTTTAAAGTGAATATATAACTTAATATTCTGTAAATATTTCAAGCGTCTACCTGTTGCCGTTATCAATATCTAGCAAAAACGAGCAAAAAAATCACGTTTGTTGTATGGGAGCCCCTTTAAATATTTTTTTTATTCTGGTTTTTAGTATTAGTTGATAAACCGGCAACAGAAATACATCATCTGTGAAAATTTCAACTGTCTAACTATCACGGTTCGTGAGATACAGCCTGGTGACAGACGGACAAACGGCGGAGCCTTAGTAATAGGGTTCCCGTTTTACCCTTTGGGTACGGAACTCTAAAAACATCTTTTGACCCCTCACGCCGGCAAAACTGAAGAATCACCGACCGTCACCGACTCAGCGGTAAATGTGCAGTTGAATTCACAATCCCAGTCCCAATTCACTGCTATTGATTTTGTCGAGAAGTCGCTTGCCTATAGTGAGCAAACGGAATGCGAGTCATTTTTTAGGATATTGCTAAACCGTTGCTTCATCTACTTAAATTAATATTGTATAGTTTGTGAGGTTGTAGGGGTAATCTCTGGATCTACTGAACCGATTTTGAAAAATCTTTTACCCATTGAAAGCCACGTTATTATTTTGTGAGTGTCATAACATAAGGCCATAATTTAATCCGAAAAATGAAAAGACGGTAAAATGTTTACCGCCCAACGAAGTGGGCACGGGTCAGCTAGTATGTATGTACATATAAAAGGAAACCGTGACTGATTGGTCTATCAACACAGCTCAAACCACTGAACAGATTGGCCTGAAATTTGGCACGTAGACATCCGCTAAGAAGGGGTTTTTGGAAATTTGACCTTTAAGGGTGGAAAACGGGGGGTTTTGTTTGCATGAAAAATCTTATTCCTAGGGTTAAGAAACTTGAAACTTGGACGAATACTTACGTAAGTAAATTATAAAATTTATATTTTTTTATTAACTTAACTTCAACGGATGGGATGTCAAAGCTTGTTTAGAAGAATTTTAACGCGCGGTCCGATCAACTCGAAACTCAATATTTATACTTAAGACCAAAAATGAAGAATACCCATAACGGGGTGAAAAGGGGTAGTCAATTTTACAAGAGAGGACGTGGACGTGGACGTGGCTTGATTAACTCGAAAATTGGTATAACCTCTATGTCAAATAATGGAAAAGTCGCAAACCACTTTAAAAATTAACCTCTTTGGGGGTGTAAAGGTGGATGGATACAGTTTGTATGAAAAAAATCTTCTTTCGTTGATTTATTAACTTGAAACTTAGCCTGAATACTTCATCATCAGTCTCCTGCCCTAATCCCAATTAATTTGGGGTCGTCGTAAGATGTCGAATTACACTATAGATTTAATACATTCAAAAGGAAACAGTGACTGACTTACTGACTGATCTATCAACACAAAGCTCAAATCACTGAATTAATTGGGCTATTTGGCACACAGATAGTTATTATGACGTAGGTAAAAACAGATTTATAAAACTTCCTGTCTCTGTTGTTTTCATAACAAGTAGTAGTATACGAATTGTTGTGGGGTAGGTACTACACTAAAAAGTGAAAAATTACTTTAATTTCGGAAGCACATAACATAACATCACGCCTTGTTTCCTCGAAGGGTAGGGCAGAGGTGTACCTGTAGTACACCCACATTTAATATAAATATTAATTAAATTTCGGAAGTCGGTGTCTTTGGTTTTGTATTTTCGTTTATGGCCACCGTTTTCCGAAATTTAATTATAATTATATATATAAAATTATTATAATAATAAATATAATATTTTTCACTTTTTAATGTTTTTGTTGGAAGTCGGTTGTTTTTTTTGGAAAAAAGTTTTTATCAATGTTTTATTAGTTTAAGATTTTATATCAGAAATGATATTTCTAGTCAGGCATTTCTATGAATAAAAAACAAACAAAACAATTTCATAAAGTACCAATACAATTTTTTTTTTCGATACATCGAAATCGATATCATTTATTTTTTTAACGATACGATATATATCGATACTTTTTGACACTTCTTGCATACCTATATCAAGTTATTAAATAATTATAGTTTTCTTTGCAATAGTCTGCTCAGTGCCATAGCTTCAAAATGTATCATGTGTCCTGCGGGGTAATTGCGTAATAAACTTACAGTAGCAATGGCTTTAATTTTGACAGTTCAACAATAGTAGATTGTTGCACCGAGCGCAAAGTGAGTTGGTGCCCCAGCGCATGCGAGGGCACTAAATTAGCACGAGTGCATTAATTACTCACTTTAGCAAGGTGCGTAATCTACTTTTCTTTCAACTACCAATCTACCTACCATGATAAAATATAGGTACCTACTCAAAATAAAAATTCAAGTTAATGAAAACAAAGTATTTCACCAAGTCGGTTTTATTCAGCCGATTTTTATTTTCAGCCAGTATCTTTTTGATCTAATGCATACATTCTTTATGTTAAACTTAATGGGAGACATTAAACCTCTGTGGTAAATTTATATGTAAATAAAAAATACAAACAGTGCAGAAATGTTGTGTGAAATCTCATTGTTGCACTGTTTTTCAGTGCAACAATGAGTTTTCAAACATTTCTGCACTGTTTTGGTTCTAAGCAAAAAATACATGCTTTGTGATCGGTTTTGTAGTGATTAATGATAACATTACTACGCAGTTGAAAGAAAAATTAATGGCGTTATTTACGTTGCTGAGCAGACCAAGTTTCCGAACATACGAAGCAATGGGTTAGCAATAACCTACCTAACCTACCTTATCCTTTTAAATCATTCAGATTGTGATGGTAATTAGGGTGCTGACTTGATTAATAAAATAATTTCAAAACTGACATAAATATAAAAGTTTTGACTCGATTTTGATCGATTATATTTTGAGACGATTTTATAAGACGTCGAACGACGTGTTATACCTACTTAACTCTAGTACAACATTTAGTTTACAACTAGGACTACTACTAGTCCCAGCCAGCCAGCCAGCCTGGGCCTCAAGTCTGCTATTACAATAGTGTCAGAATGGTAGTAATAAGAGTAGGTCATTGATTTCATAATTGTTGATTTTGACAAGTTTGGTAATCTACTATTATAATGGCGTCATTATGATTTTCCAATGGTCGGCCACTGACACTACATTGAAAGAAATTGCATTTATTGGTAATCTCGTACATAATGACAAATTAATGACATTTCTACTAATGGGTTTTATAATAATGGCAATACGACAATGCCATTATAATAACACAATTCTATTACGAGAACATTGACCGACCAATGATCGACCATTATGAATTTAGCAGATTACGAACTTTTAGCAAAATGACAATGGGATCGTGTTGGAGTGACTGAATTTATAAAAATAGCAGACTTGGGGCCCTGGTCTCGAGTACTAGTTCTACTAGTCCTAGTTTGTTTATTTGGTTTGGTTAATTGTCCTAAACATTTGTCCAGGAAATTTAGTTTTAACGTCTCGTGTAACGTCTATTGTGCATAAATACAAACAATTTTGGTATGTAGGCTTATCCGAAAATATGTTACCATAAATGTTATTTGTTTGAGTTCTGATTTGGCTATGCGCCACTTTGGATGTGGCCAGGAGTTTCGCGGTTATACGTATAAACAGACACCGAATTTGCCATACTATAAATGATCATTTTTATTTATTTTTTATTTTAATGACTATTGGAATGTTTGTTTTTATTAGTGATTTATTTATTTTATTTTTTAGTTTAATGACTATTGGAATGTTTGTTTTTATAAGTGACATTTTTATTGGATTTTTATGTTAATTATTAAGGGTTTGTACACAAAACTGCGAATTCGTGCGAATTCGCAACGCAGAAGGTAAGCGCAGAAGAAATATCTTAGGGTACCGTCGCAGATTTTTGCGATGCGACGTCGCAACGCAGTTTTGTGTACAAGCCCTATTGGAATGTATGTTTTTATTAGTGACATTTTTTATTTACTTTTATTTTAGCATATTATTATTTACTTTGCATATTACCATATTTGTATGTCTTAAGACAAAACATAGCGTGCAATTTTATATGTATGCCCTATTATTGTATACCTACCTATGTTTCAAATATAAACTTTATGATTTATGATCCTTCTGCCATTGATAATAACTTGAAGGACCATGGATGTATATTATTATGATAGAAGATCCTGGGTTAAAAACCTGCATCAAATATAGAGGAAACTTATTGTTTGGGATTGGGTGGGTCAGGTCAGCCGCATAAACAGCTACAGCTGGGCAACAGTGTCCACACGGTGGGTGTCTGAGGATGGACGGTGCCGCCGAGGCCGGCCAAAGAAGAGGTGCCGAAACGAGACGACATAGACGCGTACCGCACAAGGGTTGAATCGAAGTGGCTCTGGAAAAGGATGACGAGGTGATGGGGAGGCCTTTGATCAGCAGTAGAACAGTGTAAGCTTACTTAAAGCGACGATAACCGACTTTTAATGATTTTATACTGAAGATCACGTCTAAACGAGTAGTGTTAATAATGTGAAAAAAACACACGTGAAATTAGAATTTTTTTTCAATAATTTAATATGTGAATATTAGATTATGTTTATATTATATAGTGAAATTAATTTGTAAAGTTATGTCTAACGCGGATAAAAAACTGAGAATGGCGCTAAATCTACCAAGCGTATTTTTCTGAAACCTTCACCAATTTAAAGATAATTTAGTTATTGATCTTTTAGTATACGCGTTTTATTAAAATACCTTTAGTTTTGTGCTAACGCTCCTTGATGGGCGAGTCCTATTACTGGCTGAACGTACGACGCGTTGCGTGAGCTCAGTACAGAACACGCAAGCTAACTACTCAAGGTCACTGGCATATATCTGGGTCTTAAACCTAGAACGTGAGCTGAATGGTGCTAATCCATGCGTTATTCGTGAACTTCTGAACTTCGTGAACGAGCGCCGTCAGTAGGGAATGGTCAAGTGGTCATCTCTTAGCTGCCATGGCTTACTTTAATTTGCGAAGCAGTAATGCTCGCGAAGGAGGAGGCGGAACGCGTGAGGGTAAGGCAGGGTTCGCGCCCTCACGCCCTTAGCCGCCGCAGGAGACGCCCCGGGCGTCGGGAGTCACAAGCTGATTTCTGGCCACCGTAGGCGCGGGCCTGCGGACGGTGAGCGATAGGTAGCTTGCCGTCCGATAAGGACCAGGCCCGGGTCGACGGCGCGTTGTGTTTCACGCGCGCCTCAAAGAGATGTCAGCACCAACTGACGGGGTCCGTTGGGCCAATGCCTGCCGGGGTTGCGAGTTTGTCTGAAAGGTATATCGTGGCCCCGGCACACAGGCAACGGAAGGAACACGGGTGGGTTTTAGTCAGTAAAAGTCTGACACGCCCTCCCGCTCAGCCCAGAGCGGGAGAAGCTATTTGATAATTTCCCACCCAAAAAAAAAAAAAAGAATGGCTTACTTTAATTTAATTACATTTTGATATAGTTTTTTTTATCTTTTTATTACGGACGATTTCAACATGAATGATGCAACCTATATTTTTAACCTTATGTTATGGAGTTTATGCACGTTCTTCTCCATAGTAAAGCGCAGGCCACACCGCCAGCTAGCGGGCGGGCGGGCTAGGCGGGCGAACATCGTTTCACCTCTTTACATGGTAAGCTCGCGGTGTGAACCGAAGTATGTAAAGAGGTGAAACGATGTTCGCCCGCCTAGCCCGCCCGCCCGCTAGCTGGCGGTGTGGCCTGCGCTTTATCTACTATGCTTTGGAATGGACAACTTGCTTCGTTTTTCTGACCGACCCACCCCTTGACAATTCAAAAGTGCCTATAATTGGTTTATTTGAAATAAATGCTTTGAGTTTGAGTTTGAACCGTACCTATCCATAAAAAAACTTAATTAACCCAGGACCCAGTACCTAGGGGTACTGAAGTCCTAATAAAAAATAAGAAATAAAACATCATAACTACGAAATTTATTAAAATCAACATAATTATAGACTTTTATGGCATTATCATCGGCCTTACTTTACTTTTAAGTACTTAACAATTCTTTATTATACAAATAAGTTCAGTTAACAATTTTGGCATAATTATTTATTTTTTTGGTGCCTAAATTTTTACATTTTAATCAAATCAAATCAAACTTTATTTGTGAACATAGGTACATAAAAGATCTTAAAATATACATTTATTATTATTATTTACTTTTTATTATTAACGGTCTTTTGACCTTGGACATTACGAACATTTCCCAGATTTAGAATCAGAAGGGGTTGGAGTATCTGATGACCGCTTTTTCCCAAGTTTATTCCCAATACTTATTTGAAGACGCGTCGGCAACCATGTGTACCCAGGGGTACTGGAATACCCCAAGCGCAGCGTACCACGACCACACACGCTCTCAGGACCTCTTCTCACAAAAACAAAACACTACCTTTGTTGACATTTTTTATCCATTGCAAACATTGCATTGGCTGGAAGGATTTGGGCGAGGCATTTGATCAACAGTGTGACAGTGTAGGCTAACTTAAAAATAAAAATAAACTTTTGGAAATGATGTCCTATCATTGTCACAAAAATAAAAACAAAACACTGTCTTTGTTGACATTATGTTTTTAATCGTTGCATAAAAACCAAAACGCTCTCTGGTGATACGTTAACAACATTGATATTCGCAATTTGTAATGAACACAACCGCGAAAATACTTACAGAAAAACACGAATTCGTATGTAGTTATTATAACAAACTTCAAGCTATAATTTCTAAGTAAGTAGCCTACCTACGCTCCCATATCCAAGTGAAAATGGGTTCACCCTAGCAGCGGCGAGGTGTCAATTTTATAATAAATAAATAATAAAAATAAAAATGTTTATTTCATCAACATATGTAAATTACATTGTTATGTTTGGAGTCACCTTTTAAGCAAAGATTTGCTTGTATTAAGTGGTTCCGCTCTTCCAGTTTACATTGACTATACATGTATGAGAGAATAAACAATAGATAATTTTTAAACCATGCCAAAGGTTTTTCACAATACATAATAGAAAAACAAACAAAAAAAGTTATTAAATAAGGAATGCGCAGTGTTTTGTGTGTGTGTGTGGGGGTGAGTATGTGTGAGGTGGCGGTGTGTGTAGTGTAAGGGTGTGAATGTTGGTGTGGAAGGTGTGATTTGTGTACTTAATGTTTTAGTCAGCGACCAATTGTATCTATAGATTATAATTTTTGTATGAGAGAAGCCGAAGCGAAGCTGATTTTAACTTACTTTCTTATCAGTAAAGTAAAAATTAATTAATTTACTTAAAAGTAAATCTTTCCTTTACTGAATTTAACACCATCTATCGTCAAGTAGCAGAACCAAAAAGACGCATCACTACATAGACAAAACTTTCTTGTTTGTTATTTCAATTCAGCTCAATTTGCTAATAAAATAGGCGTTTTCGCTGTTTGAGTGTTATGGTGAATTAAATACCTGTAGTATAACTATATTTTTTGGCAATAGTAGTAACTATTGATTGTACCATTTTTCAATAGCGGTAGAATTGTTGATGCGAACTTCCGAAGGGAAGCCAGTAGTAATCGTGTTATATGGTGCTTTCGCCACTGCACCCTAGTTTGAGCTAAAACACTAAGTTGTGGTAAACCCGGCAACTTTTATAATTCAGGCTAGAATTATTACGCCGCATGCGCGAAATTGCATTCTAAATCCTCTTACCGTTATTTTTAAACCGCCATTTTAAAAGCCACATATCGCGAATAGCTGTGAAAATGCAGATACCGTTTTTTTGTTCTAATTTTTTTTGCCATACAAAAAAAAATTAAAACCGTGTGCGAGTCTATTTGTGTAATGCTTTCGGTTTTGTATCTCCTTTTGTAGTTGTTTCAATCAGTTTAAAACATTACATATGTTTTTGAAGTTAAACTTCTTTAGGCACGCTTGACTTGGGGAGTAAGCTGGTGAATGCGTTACGGAAGTGACGAGAGCGTTACGGAAGTATAATTAGTATTACTATTTGTAAGTTTTATTTCAGTCGTGTGGTCTAAAGCGCACTCGTATTTTGTTTTTTTTACGCGTATATTTTTACTAAATAGAAATCGTTTTTTAATAGTACTTTATGTGATACCGATATTCATGTACTGTTTGTGCTGTCGGTACACTACACTAGCTTTTTTACTGATCTCCATCTGTTGTATTTTCCCTAGTACCTACAATAGGTCACTCGACAACGAAACTAGGGATATTAAAAAAAAACCTATTATTATTTAATAAAACCCGATTTTTTAGGAACGATTTTTTATTCAATGACGATTATTTGTCCATTGTTTTTTTTCCCTTTTAAGCTTCGTAAGTTGTAGGTCGTGGGTTCGAACCCAGACAGGCGCTTTACTTTGTGTAAATAATTTCATCACTACTGCTCTCAAAACGGTGAAGGAAAACATCGTGAGGAAACCGGCAGGTCCTAGAACCAACAATTCGAAGACATGTGACATCTACCAACCCGCACTGGGCCCACGTGGTAGATTACAGCCCACTCCCTCTCACAGAGAGGAGGCCTGTGTCCCAGCAGTGGGAACAATATAGGCTGATTATGATGATGTTATGATGAAGCGTCGCCTGCATTAGATTTTTTTCTACAGGTATTAAAATAAACAACAAGCCAACACCCCTACCCAGTTCATTCGAACTTTTTTCTATAACGGAAAATGCCCGCGGAAAAGCCAGGAGCCGCGTATTAGAGAAAAGGTTACCGAAGCTTTTGGTTCTTTGCCAAGCAATAAGTGGTAAATAATTACGAAACAATAGCTTCAGCATTGGCTCCAAAGAAATAATTACTGTAAATAAAGTTGATTTAATCTGTTTTTTAAATTAATCATTAAAAAATTACAAAAAATTATGTTTATTTTACAAATCGGTTATTATTTTAAAAGTCGATTTTTCTGTAATCGATTTTATAGGAACAAAAAACAAACATAACATAACATCACGCCTGTATTACCTGAAGAGATAGGCAGGGGTGTACTTATCTCAGGTCGACGCCGACGGCGCGTTATGTTCCACGCGCGCCTCAAAGAGATGTCAGCACGAATTGACAGGGTCCATTAGGGCCAATGCCTGCCAGGGTTGCGAATTTGTCCAAAAGGGATATCGTGGCCCTGGCACACAGGCAAATGAAGGAACACGCACTGAAAAAAATGCGAGCTAACTAAGATACATTTTCTCTTAGTTGGCATTAAAATGTTTGGAATCACTATGTATTTATCTATATATATAAAAGAGAAGTCCACTCACTGACCACTCATCACGAAATCTCGGAAACTACTGGGCCGCGAGGTCTAAAATTTGGCACAAGCACTTTCTATGGGGTGTAGGCGCGCACTAAGAAAGGATTTTTATAAATTCGCACCTTAAGCGGTTGAAAAGGGGTGTCAAAGTTTGTATGAAACTCCTATGTTTTTAAAGTTAGAGACATGAATGTTGGCCTGATTGTTCCTTTTAACTTCTAGGTGCTCACTAAGAAAGGATTTTACGAAATTCGGCGTTTAAGGGTGAAAATAAGGGTTTTTAATGTTTGTATGAAAAATGTACCAAATGCAGTTAAGATCCAAATTGAATCTTACGGCAACGAGTTATTGCATACTTTACATTGAAATTAGAATTCGGAGGCCGATAAAGATCTAAATTGAATTTTACGACAACGCGTTAATGCATATTTTACAATGAAATAAGAATTTTTGGAAGTTTCTTGAGGTTTATAGTTAGTTTTTTTTCTAGGTGGCCAGTATGTTTCAGTGCAGGTGTGATAACGTTCTAAAGTTTTTATGCCAGTTCTAGGTGGCCAGTATTTTTCAGTATGCAGGCATCTGCTAAAAGATAATGAAATGAGGTTCTAATTGGTATTCAGGTAATTTGGACGTTGCATTTATAGCATTAAAGTCGAGAATGCCAAGGGGAAAACTTCACAATGTTTAACCTTAATCGCGGCTTGCAAGCCAATCTTATCAAAAAACGAAGTCATGTATCAATCACAGAATACAAGGCTGGTGTTGTAAGGGTTGGAAAAAGGCGGGAGAACTATTCCCATTTTAAATGGATGCCAGTACCAACTGACGGAGTCCGAAAGGGCCAATGCCTGCCAGGGTTATGAGCCTGTCCGAAAGGGATATCGTGGCCCTGGCACACACAGGCTTTTGAAGGAACACGGGTGGGTTTTAGTCAGTAAAAGTCTGACACGCATCAAAATGACCTTCATTGAAATTTCCTGAGAATCAGATCATTTTTACTCCCTGTTGTGCGTCCCCAAAACCAGCAATAAAAATACCATCTTGAAAAACCTGGAACTCAAATGGAAATAGTTCTCCCGCTGCCATGAGTTCACAGGTGGTTCCGTAGGTGCCATTACAAGACATTTCAGCGACGTATTCACGCTTTGAACCATAAACAGCTCCTCCTGACCGATCCTAGGTGAAAGGTTGGAATATTTCCCAGTTTTTAGACACGTGGCGCACAATGCTGTCTCGAATTTGAGAAGACAATGACATGGCCACGTTACTGTTCACCAAATAGGAGAGAGATGAAAATAAGCATGCGCCATCGCCAGGGATATTTAATATTTGGCAAAGAATTTGCATGCCACAATTGTGGCGATAAGTCCCCTCTATGAGGAGTGGCTAGAGAGGCGCCACGGCTTCCTAACCTTCCGCCTGACGCACGTCCTCACCAGACACGGTTGTTTCGGGAGGTTCCTATTCAGAATAAAGCGGGAGCAAACGCCCGGGTGTCACCACTGTGTGGATCGCCCGGAGGACACGGTGGAGCATACGGTTGAGGTCTGCCCAGCTTGGGCGGAGCACCGCCATGTCCTCACAGAGGCGGAACGCGTGAGGGTGAGGCAAGGTTCGCACCCTCACGCCCTTAGTCACCGCAGGAGACGCCCCGGGCGTCGAGAATCGCAGGCTGATTCCCGGCCACCGTGGGCGCGGGCTTGCGGACGGTGCGCGATGGGTAGCTCGCCGTCCGATAAGGACCAGGCCCGGGTTGACGGCGCGTTGTGTTCCACGCGCGCCTCAAAGAGATGTCAGCACCAATTGACGGGGTCCGAAAGGGCTAATGCCTGCCAGGGTTACGAGCCTGTCCGAAAGGGATATCGTGGCCCTGGCACACAGGCATTTGAAGGAACACGGGTGGGTGTTAGTCAGTAACAGTCTGACACGCCCTCCCCGCTCCGGCCAGAGCGGGAGAAGTTATTTGTTAATTTACCACCCAAAAAAAAATGGCAGCGGCAGAACTATTCTCATTTGAGTTCCAGGTGTTTCAGGATGGTATTTTTATTGCTGGTTTTGGGGAAGCACGGCAGGGAGTCAAAATAATCCGATTCTCAGGAAACTTTAATGAAGGTCATTTTGATGTTTTAATTCCGTTGGCTAATTTAAATAATAAAAAAACCGGCCAAGTGCGAGTCGGACTCGCCCACGAAGGGTTCCGTACCATTATCTATAAATATGGCAAAAAAATCACGTATGTTGTATGGTAGCCCCCCTTAAATATTTAGTTTATTTTAATTTAATTATTTATTTTTAAAGTGAATTTATAACTTAATATTCTGTGAATATTTCAAGCGTCTACCTGTTGCCGTTATCAATATCTAGCAAAAACGAGCAAAAAAATCATGTTTGTTGTATGGGAGCCCCCTTAAATATTTACTTTATTCTGTTTTTTAGTATTAGTTGATATACCGGCAACAGAAATACATCATCTGTGAATTTCAACTGTCTAACTATCACGGTTCATGAGATACAGCCTGGTGACAGACGGACAAACGGCGGAGCCTTAGTAATAGGGTTCCCGTTTTACCTTTTGAGTACGGAACTTTATAAATATCTTTTGACCCCTCACGCCGGCAAAATTGAAGAATCACCGACCGTCACCGACTCAGCGGTAAATGTGCAGTTGAATTCACAATCCCATTCCCAATTCACTGCTATTGATTTTGTCGAGAAGTCGCTTGCCTATAGTGAGCAAACGGAATACGAGTCATTTTTTTTTAAGGATCTTGCTAAACCGTTGCTTCATCTACTTATATTAATATTTTATAGTTTGTGAGGTTGTAGGGGTAATCTCTGGATCTACTAAACCGATTTTGAAAAATCTTTTACCCATTGAAAGCCACGTTATTATTTTGTGAGTGTCATAACATAAGGCCATAATTTAATCCGAAAAATGAAAAGACGGTAAGATGTTTACCGCCCAATGAAGTGGGCACGGGTCAGCTAGTTCACTATAAACAAGATAGCATATTTGCCAGAACAAATTCATTTATTTTATTTATATCGACAATGTGACATGTACAGAATAATCACCGGTCTTTGTTACATCATACATGCTTTGTTTGCTTTACTTCTTCACTTTTTTAAATCAAATAATAATTTTTGTTGATGGTAACAAGCAGCAACTTGTTAGCATTACATCATTCTTAAACTGACCAACATTTGAGTTAAATTAAATAACTACCCGTAATTAAACTAACTTATTACTTAGTTGACGGAACTATGATAATTTAACAAAGTTCTCATAGCTTCAGAAGTCAAGATCATGTTAGGCTCGTATGGAGTCAAGATGCGTGATGTTTGTTAAAGCAAACACTCTTTTTTTTCAGTGCGGGTGGGTTTTAGTCAGTAATAGTCGGACACGCCCTCCCGCTCCGCCCAGAGCGGGAGAAGTTATTTGAAAATTTCCCACAAAGAAAAATAAAATAAAAGGGCTGTACTTATAGTATACCCATATTTCACCGGTTATGTTTAAGTTCCATGTAATAGGGGGCGAGCCTATTGCTACCACCCCGGCCCAAAACCCAGACTCCGGGCTGCTACTGAGAAATTCCAGATGGAAACATCCAATAACACTTTTCCCGACCTGGGAATTGAACCCAAGACCGCATGCTCAGAAGTAGCGCTTGCGACCACTAGACCAACGTAGTATTTAATTAAGGTGTATCTATTCATACACAAAATCTCTTAAGGGGTCATTGTACTCATCATTATGAATAACTTTCACTATGGGACCAAACTTGAAATCGCGAAAAAAAAAATCAGCTGTTCCCTACATTTTGACGAGTTATGCGAACTTAAATGTAGGGAACAGCTGATTTTTTTTCGCGATTTCAAGTTTGGTCCATAATGTTCATAATGTACAATAACCCCTTAAGAGATTTCGTGTCAAACTCAAACTCAAAGCATTTATTTCCATTAAACCTACTACAGCTACTTTTGAATTGTCAAGGGGTCGGTCAGTCAGAAAGAAGAAGCTAGATGCCCATTCCAAAGCGTAGTAGAATATATATTTTTCTTCCTATGGAGAAGAACGGGCAAGAAACTCCACGGACACTCGCAGTGTATGAATAGATACACCTTATATAGGTCAGGTGCGTAGTACTCGCAACCGGCGTGCGTGTATGACCAGATGTATGAACGAAGGCGAAGAAAAAGGCGTTTGTAAGGAGCGTAGCAGGTGGTGTTCTATTATAGTTTCTGCCTACCCCCATAGGAAGAAGGCGTGAGTCTATGTATGTATATAAGTAATTAATCGTTTTTTTTACCGTCGTTTAAAGTCTTATCTTTGAAAAAACCAATGGCAGCTCTGGTCTCTCATTCTATTGATACTCAGTACTACACTAGGCAAGCTCAAATTCAGTGTTACCATTTACGTGCGGTCAATTATACAGACTAGCCAAGCCTTTTTTTTCAAGTCTAATGAACCAGAAACTGCAAAATTGTCATAAGTTAATTTGTAATAGAAATGTTCTGGTAGTCTCACTCCAAGACACAGATTCTGCAATAAAAGTTTGTTAAAGGTTAAATTCTTTATCTTGTAATATTTGGCTTCACTGTTAACATCACCCGTCCTTATCATTTCCAGGTCAATGGAGCGAGAAGGAACATTCATAAGGGCCCGGTGAACCGCAGAGCTCACCGGAGTTGCGGCCAGCGCATTACTACAGGCCTACCGCACCGTGCCTTGCAGAGCCGAGAGGGGCCTAACCACTAGCCCACAGCGCCGAATGGCGGTCAATTGTTACATACCTTAGACCCTGTGGTTTCTCTGATATTCTGCTGATTCAGTTGCTTTGTGGTGTGCTCTGCAAATCTTACATCTCCCGGTTTGTGTTTTATTGGAAAACAAGTCGTGAGATTTCCCATCTTCAAAAATGAAGAGCGTGGGTCATAGGAAGTTTCATCCCATACTTTTTTTATTTATTTAACAGTTTATGTACACTCACATATACAGACAAGGAGAAAGGACATAAAAATACGTACAAAGGTGATGATTATTTCTAAAGACATCTCTTCCAGCTTATCTGCTACAGGAAAGTAGACAAAGAGATGTAGACAACGTGTGTAAGAGTAGAAGGGAAAACAAAATACATAAAATCAAAATAAAAACTTACTAATATTATTACTATACTATTCACTACTACCAGTTCATTTTCCTTTACTGATAGAATTTCAAAAATCCTTCCTTAGTGTTCACTAATCTATACTATACTCCATTTGAAATAAAATTAGACATTTAAATAAACTTGTTTACAGCTCGTTCAACCGATTTTGACTTCTATTCCGTAGGCATAAGGATGGTATTAAAAGCAAAAACGTGGTTACAATACCAACTGTCTATTACAGCTGTCATTGGTCATGCCACCAACGCAATAGAAGTCAAAATCGATTGAACGAACTGTAAAAAGATTTATTTAAATGTCTAATCTTATTTCAAACGGAGTATAATTATAAAGAGTTAAAATTTGTTTGTTGGTAAGTTTGGGGGTAATCTCTGGAATTACCAGTCGGATGTCAAAATTCTTTTTACATTTTAAAGCCCAATTCTTGAGGACAGTTATAGACTATTTAACATCGTGCTAAGACTCTTAGGAGCCGAGCAAAAAGAAAAAAAAATCAGAAAGAACGCTAATGGCGATGCGATGCGACACAGTCAAAATCAAAACCAAAACATTCTATTTCACTTAAACCTTCTTGGTCACTTATGAAAAGTAATAAGTTAGGTTCCCGGTTCTAATTGGTCGTTTCCTATGGAGAAGAGCCGGCAAGAAACTCCACGGTTACTCTTTTAAAATAATTGGCTTTTACAATGTTTTCAAATTACAGTGTTAATAGATAAGGGAGGACAGTAAAGGCCCGTCAACAAGTACCAGGTACTTAACAAAATAGAAAATGGTCTACAAATCTACAGTCTATTAAGCCTACAACGTTCTCTCATTCACCAAATATAAAATAATCTTTAAAAAATATTATTAAACTATTAAAAGTAAAACCTATTTCAATCAAATGACATGATTGCCATTACAACTGTCACAAATCTGAATTAATATCCTGTCCACAAAAGTCACTAATAAATATAATATTTGAAATTAAAATTATTGTAGCTATGAAAATATTAGTATGTCAAGGAAGTATCTTAAAAAATAAAATTAAAATAAACATCGTAATTTGGGAGCAGATAATAGACATTTACATAGTTATGCCGTCAATGAGGTACCAGGGAAGCCACATGTGCACAAGAAATTATTGCCAAACTTCCTTGTCTTCAATGTAGTCTATAATCTACAGTGGGACAAAGTCGCGAATCGATAGCTAATAAATCACTTAACATTTTGAACCCCTCACTGTGTCAATACCTCAAAACTTTTAACCTTTATGTGACATATACGGTCTCGTTAAAACGCAAACTGGAGTTGGCGTGAACTCTGATTTCTCGTTCCCGCTTTGAAAAATAGAAATGAAAAACGTTCACGCGATTCGTAACGAGGAGTCGACGCTACTATTGGTTTTATAGTTTCTGTATTCAAGTTGGTTTTTGTTCGGACTTTGTTTCTGTTTCTGTTGAAGAGTTTTTTTATAAATATTGTGAATGCCATTTACTGCGCTGCATATACAGAATGTCTCATAGGGATTGAGACGGACTTAAGGCTTCTACATACCGGGGCGACTTGTCGCGCGACGCGACGCGACACAAAGGCACCGCTCGTCCCGCGACACGCGGGGCCTTTGTGCCGTGTCGCGTCGCGCGACAAGTCGCGCTGGTATGTAGAAGCCTTTATTCTGTTGGTCTCTGAGTGAATTCACTACAAAAAATGCATTGTTTGTAATTTGTTATACGTTCTTAAATAAATGTTTGTATTTAAGATGATAAAGTTAGGATAAGCACATTTATCGCATTGGGTTATCCTGTAAAGTTAGATATAGAAGAAAAATAAATAAAGGGTAACCATGAAACTGCCTAAATCATCATCATCGTCCTTTCAGCCGAGAGACGTCCACAGCTGGACATAGGCCTACCCAAAAAAAAAAGGGGGCGATTTGCCATAATCGCCACGCTTGGCAGGCGGGTTGGCGATCGCAGTATGGTTTTAAAAATGCATAGAGAACGCTGCTGCCCATTCTCTAGTAAATCCCTTAGTCGCCTTTTACGACACACTTAGGAAGAAATGGGATGGTGCTATTCTTTACGTCCGGCACCAAACGGAACCTAAATAATAAACTGAAAATGAAATTTCCTAAATAATAAAAACGAACTAACCGTTCTATTGAACGGGAATTCGTTTATATTCGGGTTTTAGAAAGTAATTTTTTGATGCTTTGAGTTAAAACAAATATAATAAATTACTCACAAAATTGTAGAAAAAACACACATCAAATTGTTTATTAGTTATCTTCAGCAATGTGTAATTTAAAATAAAAATATAAGGTGTTGAAGTGGTTACTGGACTTACAGGCATCAAAAAATAACTTTCTAAAACTCGAATCCTAAAGTAACGGGCTGGATTATATATAAAAGTTGGGAAAGACTAAAAGCTTTTACAACCGTATGTTAAATGTTTTGTTTAAATTGTATCGAGTAAGAATAACTCTAACTAATAATTATTATACATGCGAAAGTGGGTTTGTTTGTTACGCGCTCACGCTAAAACGGCTGAATGGATTTGGATGAAATTTAGCTCATGGGTAGACCATGAACTGAGTAAGGACATAGTTATACCCCGATATTCCCACGGGATTGACACTTATGCGGGTGAAATGTGGGGCGCAGCTAGTAATGAATAAAAGTATTTTTTTAGGGCAAGGTATTTTTAGGGCATTACAGTTGACATTGATTTGAGCTCGTCAAAAAATACGACATATCGGCACGGACCACAAGTCAGTAATAACAAAACCAGTATAAGCTGGCCTCTAAGGCCCCAAATACACTATCATGTATTAATCATACAAATATGATTTCATACAAGATATGTCAAATTCTGTGATCATAGATAAATGATGCTGTTTTTCATTTTTAGTTATTACACTTATGATCATTTTTTTTTTAACGTTGCCCCACACTAGGAATTTCTCCTGTATTGTGGGTGCGTTTACAAACATTTAAATTCACATACACAAACAGCCAGACCCGGAACAACTACTTGTAGGTCATACAAATATTTGTTTCGTGCGGGAATCGAACCCGCGACACGCAGCGCAGCAGTCGATTGCTTAACTAAATGCGCCAACCGTGCCGTTAAAAAGTCATACTTAATCAAGATCTGCAAAAATACGGTGTTGGAAACCACATCACCCCTGTTTTACTCAAAGAAAGAAATATAAATATTTTATTGGCGACTCGCACAGGAAATATAACAATAAAAAAACCGGTCAAGAGCGAGTCGGACTCGCACACCGAGGGTTCCGTATGTATATATGATGTTGATGATTTCCGAAAAACTGTGCTATTTAGAGACATCGTTTTATTTTTCCTGTAATCTTTACATACACTTCTATCACATTTTTTTCTATCAGATTTTTATCTATGCAAACTTCGGAGACTTATCTCCGAAACGAACGGTATTTTTTTTTACATTTTACGTCAAAAGTCGGAAACTATGCTGCCAAAAAAAAGAAAAAAATATTTGAGAATGTGGAAACAGCGTTCTTTCATATGATACCCCAAATGCCTAGTAGCCCCAATTCAAATTTTTAGGACCCCCTTTCAGACCCTTTTGCAAAAAATATATATATTTTTAATTTCTTTCTTTTTTGAAAAATAGTTGGGCAAACGTCATCTAAAACTATTCTAAATTTCAAGTTGACAGCATTAGTAGTTCTTGAGATATCCAGGTGTGACAGACAGACAGACAGACTTAGTCTCACCATAAGGGTTCCTTTTTACCATTTTGGTACGGAACCCTTAAAAGAACATTAAAACTAACAAAATAGTGAAAACAAACATTACCCTGCTTTGCGTAACGCAGTCGGGTAAAAGAAGATTTGTGCGAGGCCAAAAAGACTCCTATCTCAGCATGATGCTGCGATATTTAAAAAAAAAAAACATATACTGCAGAGCTGCAGGTATTCTGATAAGGCCCCAAAGGGGTAGTACTTATTACGTCCACACCCTCATTTCACAATCTATTTTAAGTCCCATGTTAGGCACAAATCTAGATTCCGAGCTGCAACAATGCTTATAAAATAAGAAATCCCAATAACACTTTGTCCGACCTCGGGCTCGAACCAGAATCCCATGCTTTAAAGTCGCACTCGCAACCACTAGACACTTGGTCTAAATAAACGTATTCTTAGAACAGAATCCAAGCAAATGGCAGTGGTGGATCGAAATAGAAAGAGTGAGAGATTACAGGCGAAACCTTCAAAACAGTGGTCGGTTAGAATGGACCACAGAGCACGAAGACGACCCACGCGGCCACTGTCAGAGTAAGCATTGTCAAAATCTTCCATACAAAGGGTGCGTTCCGAGTTGCGCTATAATCGATTTGAGCGCGCTTACACCCGAATTAGCGTGAGCACGAAAAAAATGTCGCGTGAATCGTCATAAGTGACGTCAAGACATGCGCCATCTTGCGATAACGCCGACCATGCCTTAAATTAATATCACCGTGAACGTTGTCAAAAATGACTGTTGTGGTGTTTTGTTTTGAGTCGCATCATATCTTTAAACTAACGTGGCATTTTCAAAATTGTGCTTCTGGCTACCGTCGCTACCTAACTAAAGAAGAAGAATACATTTGTGGTGTATACACAAAGAAATTCTGTAATCCAGCCGTGAGCGCGTTCACGACCGTTCCGAATTGTTGACAGCTCTCAGCTGTCATAATCGTGATATCAAAATCGGAACGCAAATTATTGATGTGAACGCTGTGAGCGATTATGACCTCATTCAGAATGCAGCCAAAGCAAGCGTGTCAACGTTTACTCGCTCTGTAAGCCTTATACGCGGCCTCAAATAATGCGACTTGCATCAACCAACACGCGCGTACGTCACCTGTTTCAGTCCTTCACGCGTCCCTCCACAAGTAACGTCGTGGTGACTCGTGGCATGCTCTAAACAACTTCTTTCATTTGTTTTCTCCGTCGTCACTGTCGCAAGACCCATGTCACTTGAGCGTGTAGCTTATGACTAAGGGCTACGAAAAAAACAACCTATGGAAACATGGCTTTGAAGGCGATCCGTGACAGAAGTTCTGCGGTCAACAGCGCCACAAAATTTATAAGCACTGCCGCTTCTAAACGCTGCCATGCTCTGTATGTAGAACAAACCAAGTGTCCGGCAGTTTACATCTGTGGCGAAAGTGCCCTCAATATTTTTCAATTTGTACCTAAACAAGCCGTTTGGTAAAAGATATGGAGTAACAAACGGGTCCTGGATACAATTTATTGCTTCAGATACGTGGTATTACGCTTTGTATTTTGTTGGAGATTTGTCCTGACTAGAGTAGGTACATGTTTTTAATGTGTAATATCTTTCCTCTCATGTGGGAGTTATTTCGTGACATGGGACGGAAAAGTGTAACAGGAAGTGACAGCTTGAGCATGGAATAAGTAAGTACTTTTTAATAGCGTGGAATTAGGGTACTCATGGCATTTGTAAAAACAATATGGATTGTAAGTAACGGGGTTCTAATTTCAACCAGTGGGCGACCACTAGTAATGAATAATTATGCGAATACATATTTCAGTATTATCCTTTTTAGGGTTCCGTACCCAAATTAACCAAGGTAAAACGGGAACCCTATTACTAAGGCTCCGCCATCTGTCTGTCCGCCTGTCACCAGGCTGTTTCTCATGAACCGTGATGAACTCATCACAGATGATGTATTTTTGTTGCCGCTATAACAACAAATACTAAAAAACAGAATAAAATAAATATTAAAGTGGGCTCCCATACAACAAACGTGATTTTTTTTGCTCGTTTTTGCTCGATATTGATAACGGCAACAGACGCTTGAAATATTTACAGAATATTAAAATTTTAGTTATATAATATTCACTTTAAAAATAAATAATTAAATTAAAATAAAACAAATATTTAAGGGGGGCCCCTATACAACAAACGTGATTTTTTTGCCATTTTTATAGATAATGGTACGGAACCCTTTGTGCGCGAGTCCGACTCGTATTTGGCCGGTTTTTTTTAAATTTTGAGGTTAATTTCTGTCGCTGCTCAGTAAGTTGCGATGGAGATTTTATTTTTTTATTTTATTTACCAAGGTGAGGTGTCAGATTTTACACATCATATGCGACTACTGTAAGGCTCGCTAGTTTTTAGGGTTCCGTACTCAAAGGGTAAAACGGGACCCTATTACTAAGACTCCGCTGTCCATCCGTCTGTCACCAGGCTGTATCTCATGAACCGTGATAGTTCATCATCATCATTTTAGCCGATAGATGTCCACTGCTGGACATAGGCCTCTACCAAAGGGGGGGTTTGCCATAATCGCCACGCTTGGCCGGCGGGTCTGCGATCACAGTATGGTGTTAAAATGCATAGAAAACGCTGCTAACCGTGATAGTTAGACAGTTGAAATTTTCACAGATGATGTATTTCTGTTGCCGCTATAACAAAAAATACTAAAAAATAGAATAAAATAAATATTTAAGGGGGCTCCCATACAACAAACGTGATTTTTTTGCTCGATATTGATAACGGCAACAGATAGACGCTTGAAATATTCACAGGATATGTAGCTATATATTGACTTTAAAAATAAATAATTAAATTAAAATTAAACAAATATTTAAGGGCTCCCATACAACAAACGTGATTTTTTGCCATTTTTATAGATAATGGTACGGAACCCTTCGTGCACGAGTCCGACTCGCACTTGGCCGGTTTTTTTTTATTATTGTTCAAAAAAAGTATATCGCAGAGTTAATAATTTTATGCTAAAAACCACAGAAGCCTTTGTTGGCTTATACAATGTCATGGCTAGTGAGTTCGGAAATTATATTTAATATTATCTTTAATAGGCACTACAAAGTAACAATTTATACTGTAAGCTTGTGAGTTTTACATTCAAGGGATATTTTAAGTTTTTACATAGGTACTTAATTATTTTCAGAGATCGGAATCTAGGCGCCACAACATAAGGAGGATCCGCAGTGGCAGCCCCCGAAATTCTAATTATCTTAAGTTTTTTTTAAGTTTATGTATTTATGTGAGTGTCAGGTTGTATGTTGATCAAATTAATGATTCGCGACCATAAAAAATATGTATTTACAGAATTATAATCATTGGAAACATTATTACATCTCTCTAAGTTAGAGTTGGTCCCAAATGTCATGATTTCCTGAAAAAGCCATCCATAGACCAAATTGATGCAGCTAGGGTTGCTAGGTCTTAAAACCGAAAACCGGACAGACCAGATTGCTTCCGGACATTTGGGTAAAAAGGCTGGACACCCTTAATAAAAACCCTTAGTTACACGACATAAAAAAAAAAAAAAAACTTTGCTTTTTATCATTTATATAATCTTCTTAAATTCTAATGAAACAACAATACAATTGAATTAATCAGGCTCCTATATTATTAAAGCGGAAACCAACACATCATGACAAATGTAAAAAATAAAATGGTCAAATTTAAAAAGCCGGACAGGCCGGACACCGTGTAATTTGGCCGCACACGCAACCAAAAAACCTGACCGTATCCGGCTTTATACGAACGCCTGGCTACGCTAGATGCAACTAAAATGGAACGAGGTTAACAAAAGTTGCTTGAAAATCACTGAAAAGTACGTCTGAAATAAATATACGAGTACGTCTTCCAAACTATTCTGTTTCTTCATAATTTCAGCCGAATGACGTCCACTGTTGGACATAGGCCTCTATCAAAGAGGGGGATCGGTGGTTGGGTGTTAAATGCATAGATAACGCTGCTGCCTATTCTCTAGTAAGTCTCTTAGTCGCCTTTTACGACACCCACGGGAAGAAATAGGATTGTGCTATTCTTTACGTCCACCACCACACGGAACAACGGCACCACACGGTCAGTTTCTTACAGCTCCACAAAAAGGGGTCCAGAAATATGTAAATATACCTAACATTGCATACCTCGAAAGTCATGCCACTCATGAAGCCGTCTAAACCCCGGTATCCAACCTACCCACGACATAAATCGAGCACGAACTGATTTTATGCTCCACTGAACGCGAATATTCGTTTCAGGGCTACTGGCCTAGTCTCGAGCCTCTCGACGTACTTATTTTGCATAGATAGGCGACGATAACCGACTTTTAATGTTTTTATACTGAAGATCACGTCTAAACGAGTAGTGTTAATGATTTGAAAAAAATATAATTATGTTAAATTAGAGCTAATGTACTGATTCAATGGCGTATATAAACATTAACACTCTCTCACGTGTTGTAATACATTTTATAATTCAATTTTGGACCTGCAGTTTCCAACAAAGTTAATTCTGTCAACATCCGCTTCACCGTTTTTGTTTGAAACCGGAACAAACGAACGAACGTCCCGAGTTTGTCCGTAGCTTCGAGTTTCTCGAATGTGACATTTTTAGAGTAAATAATGTGCTAACTGTTTTGTTATTTACTGTAGTTATGTTACAAATATCTCGTGATATAAGCCGGGGAAATTAGGATTGAACCCTACACTAAATCTTAACACCGATTTTTTTTCTTTATAATAAATACTTCCCAGGACAGAGAAATGGTAAATTTTCATCTTTTTTTCTTAAATAACTTTAAAACTATTTATTTTTAAATTATTACAAAAAAAAATGTAGACCCTCCTAATAATCCCTTTTATTGAATGTGTCACACTGTACAGATTATTAAACTTTATTTAAAAAAAATATAATTTGTCTCCCAAAAGTGACCCCCCTATTCAAAATTCATTTATTTACGTTACACGTCCGTGTTTGGGTCACAGAAATTCATATGTATACCTTAACTTAACTTATATGACGTCTAAAAGTGATTTTAATATCCTATTTACAGAATAAACGATTTAATTTCATTTCATTACGATTTCATTTCATTTCATAACTTAATCGGTCCATTAGATTTGGACGAAATTGGCTGTGACAGATGGACAGGCAGACACACGAGTGATCCTATAAGAGTTTCGTTTTTTCATTCAAACGTACGGAACCTTAAAAACCAATAACAGTTTGCTCGAACTGGGAATCTAACCATGACCCACCAGATAAAAAATATACACCCAACACACAACATGTAACAAAAACCTTGTTGTTCCTTCTACCTACTTTTTAAGAATCGGCAAACATACGTAATAAAGCAAGTCATTTATAAAAACTTTTCAACAAAAATAATTAAAATAAATATTGAATTATTAATATTTGTAATGTTTAACTGATTTCTAACCTCTTTCATTCTTTGATTTTGACTTCTCGACTAGCCAATACTTAATTTTTTTAAATTGTAATTCCACCAATGTTGTGCTTGTAGGTAAATGTATACGTCTCTTAAAGGAACAACAGGGTTTTTGTTACATACTGTATAAAAGAACATGCAACATTATCGACGTATATAATCGTTAGTTAGTTTTGATTTATATGTTTAATTTTTTCTTTTTTAATTTTGATTTTGTTATTAGGAATTTATTGTAAACATTTGCATGCCCATGTGTCGGTAAAATATGGAGAACTTTTTTTTTTTATAAAACGCCTATGTACTTTACCCATGTTTGCAAAGAAATAAATGATTTGATTTGATTAGTTATAAAGCCTCCTTCACACGAAACAATGGAGGTGAGCAGTGATACAATTAATCATTATTAGTTACTTTAGAGCTGTCACTCATTATTGTTATAAATTGATTTACAGCTTATTGTGTGGAGGTAACATAGAGCGACTAATTCAATTAGTGGCACGACTTTTAGTCGATAAACGTTACAAGTATGAAGTTGTCTTCTTTTTCATTATTTTTGTTTCTATTTTCAGGTTAAGCTTCGCTTGCCACGGTTGATCAGTGGATGGGTGACCATCTTTACATATCAAGACCCCTCAATTTCTCGGAAAGCACGTTAAGCTGTTGGTCCCGGCTGCCATTCTGTGGATCTTTGATAGTCGTTACGGGTCATGAGGGGCCGGAAAGTCTGACTACCAGTCTTACCAAGGGGTATCGTATTACCCAGTAACTGGGTTGTGGAGGTCAGATAGGCAGTCGCTCCATGTAAAATACTGGTATTCAGCTCCATCTGGTTAGACTGGAAGCCGATCCCAACATAGTTGGGAAAAGGCGGGCAGATGATCATGATGATGTTGGAAGAGATCGATTGAAATCTAGACATAGCATCTATCCGGTTTGGTTCACAGCAGAAATAATTAACGACATTCAATGTAAGGCTGATCTGCACCAAAAGTGGAAAGCTTCTCAGAATCGTGATTTCTACAGTAAATTCTCCCTTCTTAGGGCTTTATTAAAAAGAGAGTATCCCTTGCCTACGACGAATACATTAAGCGCATTCAAATTAAACTTAGACGTGATCCCCGTGCCTTCTGGCAACATATGAATAGCTTTAAAGTCTGAGGTGGTTTTGAACCCAGAATAAAGTATAATGGGGTTGAATACGTCGGCAGTGACACGGCAAAGGCTTTTTCCGACTTCTTCGCAAGCGTTTTCTTGCCTGATGTCTTGCCATAACAATTGCTATCAGAACAACCAGTCAAACTTGGTGCATATTGATGAAATAGAATTGTCAGATGTAGAATCAGCCATTAATAAACTAAAACCAAATTCTGCTGTCGGTCCAGACAACATTCCTGCATACATCTTAAAGGGATGTAAAGAATTCATTAAAACACCTGTACTTCACATTTTTAATTTAGCGCTCTCCACGGGTCAGTATCCACATCGTTGGAAGGTTTCACGAGTTCAACCTATTCCTAAAACTAAGGAAACTTCTCATGTAGAAAACTATCGGCCTATAGCCATTCTGTCATCACTTCCTAAATTGTTTGAATCCATATTACACAAGTTGATTAGTTACCAGATTCGACCATTTCTTTGTGACTCTCAGCACGGCTTTCGATCGAACCGTTCTGTTAGTACAAACCTTTTAACGCTTGTGGATCTCATTTCACAGCACTTGGATAAAGGCATACAGGTTGATGTTGTCTATTTCGACTTCAAAAAAGCTTTTGATCGCGTAGATAATGACGTGTTACTGGCCAAACTTAGTAACATCGGATGTTCACCAAAACTACTAAAGTTTTTGGCAAGTTATATGCGGGACCGTCAGCAATATGTTAGACATGGTTGCTTCATTTCAGACCCTTATCACACTCGGTCTGGCGAGTCAAGGGACCATTTTAGGACCTTTATTATTCGGGATTGTGGTAAATGATGTTGAGTATAGTCAAGTTGATATATGGTGTTGACGAGATGGATGATACAGTAACCCTTCAGGAGGACACTGACTCAGTGTTCCAAAACAAGCTATTATTCAATACTGCTAAATGCAGTGTTATGTCCTTTAGTCGTGCACAAAACCCTCGGCATGTGCAATACTTCCTTGGAACAGAACCGATTGCCCGTGTTAATTCGGTAATGGATCTGGGAGTGTTATTTGACCCGCGACTAACCTTCCACGAACATATGCGTTCTCTCGCCACTGATTCATACCGAAGACTAGGTTTCACTATTCGGAATATGCGAGAATTTAACAATCCTTTGGCGATTAAATTAGTTTATATGGCTTTAGCGAGGTGTAAACTTGCGTCAGCTTCAATTATTTGGAACCCCTATGAAAGTACTTACGCCTTGCTTCTTGTGAAGGTCCAAAAAATATTCCTTAGATTTTTATTTAAGAAACTCTTTGGGTATTATCCATTCCTTTATCCTACAAAATTTTTGCTTGGAATGCTGAAATTGAACTCGCTTGAAGTTAGGCGTAATTACTTTTTACTTATGTTCGCTTGTCGTGTCCTTCGTGGGGAGTCTGATTGCCCGGATCTAGTAGCTCAGCTTGTGAGACTTTTTGTTCCCCCTGTACTCAAATACCAACTTAGACCACGACGACACAGATTGTTGGCCGTTCCGCCAGCACGCACAGTTTCGCATTCTAACTCACCCTTGGTTCGTGCGCTCGCAATGCTGAATGCTCTACTGGCATCGACACAGGAGTGTGATTTGTTTGCCGCGAGATGGACAGACGTATGTCATGCATGTTCGAGATTCTGTGAGATGATGGACGAAAGATGAGGTGCCAATATTATTTGATTATTATTTGTTAGTTTTACCTGTTTTGTTAGTTATTTTTGAATTATTTCTTATTGTTATTCCTTCCATATTGTAAATTTATCTGTTTGTTTTTTTAAATTGATTTTTAACTGTGCAATAACTTAGATCTGGGTCTGTAATGTTGTGCATGTGTTTTTTACGAAAAATAAAAATAAATAAAATAGCAATAAAACTATTTATTGAAAAAATAATAATTCATTAAAGTGAAAAAAAAAATGGAATGGAAAGAAGCATAATTGGAGTTAAAAGAAGAGACAAGGTGAGATTAGAAAATATAAAGAGCTATACCAAATTTAAAAATCATATACCTACAAACGCTTGAAATGCAGATGGACAGGACACATGCTAAGGGAAGGGGAAGAGAAGTGAACGAGACTAGTAACGGAATGGTACCCGCGTGATAGTAAAAGGAACAAAGGTAGACAAACTAAACGTTGGGAAGACGACATGAAAAAGATAGCTGGTTCAGAATGGACACGCACTGCGAAGGTCAGGATAAAATGGAAAGTTTTAGAGCAGGCCTTTGTCGAAGGACTAGCTGTAAAAGGAAAACCGGCTAGTGATACAATTAGCTAAAATCTAAATAGTTAAATAGAATTAAGTAAAATGTAATAATGCATGTTATTAAGTTACAGCAATAAAGGCTTGACGGCGTCACCATTGTAAACAGCACGTGCAACGGGCCGCTCTATATAAGCGAGCGCGAGTAGTGGGGAGAGTGGGGATGCCTAAGTGACACATTGCAGTGCGTAACTCGGCCCGTTGCACGTGCTGTTTACAATGGTGACGCCGTCAGGCTTATTTATTTGTATTTATTTATTGAAGTGAAAACTTCTTAATCCGCGTTGAGCCAATTTATGGGTTTACTTATGGGGGTTCACGTCACCGACATGCTAACCACGTCACGTGACGTGTTGCGCCAGACTGGAAACGCAGACAGCTACCTGTGTATGTATACGCATAAACAACATTATTTTTAGTATAATATGCGAAACCTGAAATAGTTTGTTAGCAAAAAGAACTATCAAAATGTTACAAATAGTCTCAGAAAAGAATGTTGAAAAATCCTATATTTTTTTTAAAAACACTGTCGGTAATGTTTTTTTTCCTATTATTTAACAAACCTTATCAAGAAATTTAAAAATCACACACTGGGCTTCAGCTACCCGTATGATATTTTTTTTTTTTTTTATGAATAAACAATATCTTTATTAAGTAAATCAACGGCGAAATAAGCTATATTTTCCAGAGCGCAAAAATGATGAAACTAGCTGAGACTGACACGAATGGTTTATCACCACAAAAACTGTACTTTTATAGTTATTATGAATGTTTCAATTATTTCAAGCTTTCTCACAATTAGACAAGAAATTGACAAAAAACTTTTTTTTTGTGATAGCACCCATAAAGGCCTTGCACACGGCTACGTACTTTAGCAGGTACAGTAGAGACCCTATTTTTGTTGTTATTTTTTATAGATTTGTTTTTATATTTTTTGTCGATAAAATTAAGCTTAGTTTCCCTCATTTCGATACCTCTGTTGGCAGTTCTTACTTTTTTGCTGACAGCCTATTCTTTTCAGGCTACAATAGCTCATAGACATACCTTACAAACTAACATATTAATAAAAATAAAAATCTTTTATTTACAGACTATTACATACATTGTGTTAGTGTCTAATCTTATAAACTATGTTAGTATATACTTATAACAAAGGTGATAAATTGTTAATTATCGACCATAGATAGTTTCACCAAGCCCCATGTAATACATGAAGCTTTATAAACCTACCCATGGTAGGCCCATCCAGCCTTTCAGCAAACATCCTCAAGATACTGTTTAATAAATAATAAAAATAAAATAAAGTAAATTCCTACAAACTTGTGTTAATAAAACATACATCTCGCCTGCAATCCCCGACGGTTTAGGCAGAGGTGTACCTATTAGTACACCCACATTTCGCTATTTATGTTTAAGTCCCATGTAATAGGGTGCGAGCCTATTACCATCAACCGGGCACAAATGCAGTCTGAGGCTGTTGGGGCTACCACGCTTTTGTAGTGCCTCGGGTATGTTCGCGGACGCGCAGACTGACGGCTTCGCTGCGATCAGACGCAAGCGTGCAGCATCCCTGTTGCGCAGAGTGCGTGGCCGCTCCAACAGTCTCCTGGGTGTCATTGCTAGCATACTGGGTTGCCCTATCATTTACTTTTTAAGCCAGCTGCATGTACCTGCTAATAGGAACGTAGAACTTGGTACTTGTGGTTTTTGTTGTCGAGGTATGTTTTGTAAATATTACTAACATAGTTTGTAAGTATTGTTACTAACGTTATGAGTCCAAGTTACTTAAAAATAAATGTTTAATTATTATTATTATAGTACCAAAGGGTTTGTTACGATTTTTCTATCAGTCCCGTAGGAGAATCTTTAGATGTTATTATCAGGGTCGGTCTGGCCTCAGGGCATACCGGGACTTTTCCCGGTGGGCCGGTCCCTCCGTGGGCCGGTCCGGTCCATTTTCCCTTAATTTTTATGTAGAACGAAGCCGTGATTAGTGATATAATTTACAGTGTTCCTTGCTGATGGCATGTGAAAAGGATATTCTCCACAACTGAAATCCTGACGAGATTAAGGACAAAGAGGCTCAGAGAAGCGTCCTTCTGAAGAAAATGCTCATTGTTTGTCTTTGCCAGATAAAAAGCTTTTGCTTTTTAATGCGGAGTAGGCGGATAAAAAAAAATAGTGAGGGCCGCAGTTTAAAAAAAATCCCGGTCCTTATTTGGGTCTCAGACCGACGCTGGTTATTATACAACGAAGAACATGTACCACAAACATTGCAAGTCTAGAAACGCTACTGCAATCAATAACAAAACTGCACATAAAACAAAATTACGTAAACTTTACGACCGACACTTACGGTAGTGCAATGTCGTCAGCTGACACAACTCATATCAAACAACACAAGTATCTATTGCCCAGCTTATACAGACTTGTTTTGTTAGTTAATTTAAAAACATATATCCATGAATACGAGTCTGGGAAAGAAAGATTAGCCAGGAAAAATACTCGTAGAAAGGACTTTAAAAATAAAGTTGTATATAATTTTAACATTGTCAAGCATAGCCCTCATTACCAAGCTGTACAAATATTTAATAGACTGCCAGCGGATATGAAAATGTTTATAAACACTAGCTCTTATAGGGCCAAGCTAAAACCATTTCTGTTAGACAAATATTTCTACTCAATGGACGAACTGTAATTTAATATTAAAATTACCATTTTCTATAAAAAAAAAAAAATCTATAAAAAATAAAAAAAATAAAAACATGTTTTTTGTATGTAATTTTATATTAATTTTGTATTATTATTAGAATTGCCAAGCTTAAGTGGCAGTGGGCAGGGCACATTGCTCGCAGAACTGATGGCCGATGGGGCCGAAAGGTTCTGGAGTGGCGACCGCGTACCGGAAGACGTAGCGTTGGAAGGCCTCCTACAAGGTGGACCGATGACCTTGTGAAGGCGGGTATCCGCTGGATGCGGGAAGCACAGAACCGGTCGAAGTGGCGGTGCTTACAGCTCTCTCGTCAGGTAAGTTTTTTTTCGTTTACCTTTATTTAACTACCTAAACCGACGGAGTATAGTCTCGAATTACCTAATAAAAAACCTATCCATATTATCTATACCAGAGTATCTTCGTATTCAAAAGGTGTTACATTAATTTAAGTACCTGTAATAAATGTTTTAATTGTCATAAAATCATTTTAATCGCTGATCTTACCTGTAAAGATTATAAGACTTTCCTCTAATAACATAATACTTAGATTTATTTGTTTTATATCTTTATGATTATATTTTAATGGATAAAGTAATCTTTTGTGGCAGAAGCCATTACAGTCATTTATTAAATTCACAATTCCGGATGATAAGTCAAATATTTTTGATGACTAACATCATTCGTCTCGCATTCTGTGGGGCGTGATTTCGTAAAAAGGGACGGAAGTTTGTAAAAGGAAGTGACAGCTTGAGCATGGAATAAGTAAGTACTTTATAATAGCATGGAATTAGTGTACTCATTGAAGTAGTAAGTACTTTATAGATTGTAAGTAGAGCGGGTTATTTATTATTTGGGAATGCAAATAAATAAATACCTATAAGAATATGGGGTCGAATTTCGACCAGTGGGCGACCACTTATAATCAGCCTATAATGTTTCCACTACTGGGACACAAGCCTCATCTGTTCGACAGAGAGTAAGCCATCGGCGACCACAAGTAATGAATAAATTATTGGAATAAATATGTTAGTATCTAGAGAACATCAAGAAGAAGATATTAACATATTTACTTATTTCATATTTATGTCGCTTATTACCAAGGTGAGTGTCAGATGTTACACATCATATACGACTACTGTATGGCTCGCTCGCTTTTTATAACAAACCGAGCGCTTAAGGGATTTTCCATTGGCAGAGAGAGATGACAAACTGTCATCCCCTATTTAACTAAAAAAAATATGGAATTAATTTTCAGAAATCCATCCTTAGTGCTCACTTTTGTTATGATACGGAACCATTGTGTAAAATATAGAGCAGTGGTGGCCCGGTGGTAACGGTCCCGACTTACGAGTTGTAAGTCATTGGTTCAAACCCGAATAGGCACTCTACTTTTTGTAAATAACTTCATCACCACTGCTCTCAAAACGGTGAACGAAAACATCGTGAGGAAACCGGCATGTCTTAAAACCAAAAATTCGAAGACATGTCACATCTACCAACCCGCACTGGAACCGCATGGTAGATTACAGCCCACTCCCTCTCGAGGAGAGTAGGCCTGTGTCCTGTGGCATGGGGAAGATTATCTTAAATTCAACCACGGAGACATCGGAATTGTGAAGTTAAGATTTTTATTTCAATCAATAAATCAAAATATTTTATTTCACATATTTACCTACATGGGCACTTATGAAATGTCAGAAGCTAAGTGCACGGTTCCAATTGGTCGTTTCCTATGGAGAAAAGCCGGCAAGAAACTCCACGCGTTTACACTTTAAAAAAATTATTGGTTTTTAAAATGTTTTCAACAAGTACCAAGTACTTATCAAAATATAAAATGTTCTACAACGTTCTCGCATTAAAAAATATAATAATAATAATAATAATAAGTTTATTCAAAAAAATAATGTAGTACAGTAAAAACATTTTTCGTAATTCTATGTAATAGTTCACAAGTGTTACATGCCTGAACTAGGACATCCTGTGTTTCAGGCGAGAAAAGGTAAAACATTATATCTAAATAATCACAGTAATCACATCATATACAAAAGGTAAATTAGTCAACTAATAGGTATGTAAAAGAGGTGTAAACAGTATAAAAATCTTACCTGCTAAAAACTTAGTATATTAATTTAAGCTAACTAATCATAATAAAAAGTGCAATTAATATTTATTTAAGTACAACTAATAACTTCTCTGTATCTTCATAGGACAAATTTTGTAATGTTTCCTTCAGAGTTTTCTTGCAATTTACAAAATTTTGGGAATAAATTTTTGCTTTTGCATTAAGTCTGTTATAGAGTAGTGGTCCCAGAAAAACAAAAAATTTGGCTGTAAAAGCATGTTTTGTGCTTTTTGTGGGACAAACTATATCTTTCCGTCTCTTTTTAATAAGTTCAGTGCTGAAGCGGAGGGCTGCGTGTTGTTTTAGTACAATGCTCATTATGAATAACTGCCTGACTGTTAGTACTTCACAATTTTTATAGAGCTGGTTAGTAGGAAAAAGGAAAGGGCGGCACGTAGACACCTTGAGAATCGCTCTTTGAGCTCTTTCGACTTGTATTAATAAAGTTTTACCTGCTCCACCCCATGAGGTAATGCAGTATGACAAAATTGACTGACATAGAGCAAAGTAAACTTGCTTAATTATTTTTGGATCCGCAATATGTCGCAGCTGCTTAAATACAAATATGAGCTTACGAACTCTATTATTTAAGACTTCTATATGTTGTTTGAAAGTAAGGGTCTCGTCTAATATAACACCTAGGTATTTTATTTGGTTAGTCTTATTAATATTAGGACACTTTAACGGGCATTCTGCGGGGACTGTGCAACAATGAGCATATAGCGTCGAGGAGTAACCGGAAGTTGGTTTGCGCATGGAAAACTTTATATAGTTTGTTTTATCCGTATTTAGGGTTAATGTGTTATGTTGAAGCCATTTATTTACAATATTGAAGCCGTTTTGCGCAAGCTTGTGAACTTCATGCTCCGATTCAGCCGCAAAAAGAAGAGCAGTGTCATCAGCGTAAGATATTACTGTACCGTGCTGTAGTTTAAGATTACAAAGGTCGTTTATGTATATCAAAAACATAGTGGGTCCTAATACACTTCCTTGGGGAACACCAAAAGACGTGTTTTTTTGGTCTGCGCTGAGGACATTGCCAATCTTAACGCATTGAGTACGGTCTTCTAGGTAACTTTTGAAAAGTTTGAGCTGAATACCTCTTATACCTACTGTCTCAAGCTTGCGCAATAGAGTAGGGATACATACTGTGTCAAAAGCTTTGGCAAGCTCCAGGAAAATACCTACTGTATGGTTACCCTTGTCAAGTTTTTGTGCTAGAAAATCAGTTAGATGATGTACGGCATCGGCAGTTGAAATTTTAGGTCTAAAACCAAACTGTCGATCCGATAAAATTGATTTGTCCTCTAGGTATTTGAACAACCTTTTATTTATAATTTTTTCCAATATTTTGGACATACAAGGCAATAGAGAAATAGGTCTATAATTTGTTACTTGTTCTTTACTGCCTGATTTATGAACAGGGATGATAACTGCTTTTTTGAGACACTCAGGGAAAATGCCCAAGGATAAACACATACGAAAAATGTAAGTCAGTGGAGGTACTAAAATATTTCTGAAATGTTTAATAATTTTATTTGATATTTCATCCCAACCAACTGCGCATTCATCTCTCAATGACATGATTATATTTTCTACTTCTGTCTCATCAGTATCTAGTAAGGCAAAAGATGATAGAGTGGAGTTACCCGTGGTAGAAAAGTTCATTAAATAAGGAGATTGATCCCGGTTATTTTTTTCCGCCAGACACTTACCAACATTAACAAAGAAATTATTTGCTATGTTAGCAGACGTCAGCTGTGACGAGTGCGCTCGTAATAAACTTGAAGATGACTCATTTTGTTTTGAGGAAAAAGTTACATGTATTTTATAAACGATAAATTAAATTAATTATAAAATTAAAAACCTATTTAAACCAAATTACATGATTGCCATTAAAACTGTAACAAATCTGAATTGACCTGTCCACAAAAATCACTAATAAAATAGTAGAAACTAAAATTGTAGGTAATGTCAAATATTGAAAAGATCATGTGAGAGAAAAGTGCATCTCTGCTCGCCAGATTGCGTGGCAGTGGCAACAGCCTCCTGACAGGCCTGATGAGAGCCCCATGATAGGACATCGCATCAAAACAACACTGTCTGTTGTAGTATACATATACGTACTAACATAGATCATATGCCAAATTGTTACTAAAATCCTAGATTATAAGTAAATAAATAAATATATATATATTATTATACAGGCTGATTGGAAGATGGGTGCAAAGCTTTAAGGCGAAGATAGTACAGACAATTTAGAACCATTTAAGCCATGGTTGTCTTAGACGAAGTCTTACCAAATATTTTTAACCAAATTTTTAAGTTTTTTTTCGGAAATTGTCAAAATTTAATGTAAACTGCATAATTATGGCCAAATTGAATGATAAATGAATTCATTTTTTATTTATTTAATTAAAGTAATGTGTAAGCAATCAAACAAAACATGTTTTAGGCTTCTGTGTCATTAGACATTTTTTTTACAGACATTTAAAGCTCAGAAAAAATAAAAAATTTGTACAATACGTCTTTTAAACCTTATTAAAAAAAAAACGGGGGGTGCTTTTTTTGTTCAAACCTTTTTGAAGACAAGCTTGATAATCGTTCTTTCTTTTGAGTTATCATTTATGCGGATATCTTACAAATTATTGAAATTAGGGCCTACAAACCAATTTGAGGGAGAAATTTTTTATTTTAGGCAGACTAATTAAAACAACATTTGAATTGAAATTATTTATTTTTCATGTTCAAAATGACGGCCGTGATTCCTAATACAAGCACGGCGCCGTCTTCTAACTTCTGTAGTCGTTATTTTCAACATCATCTCCTGCTTCATTGTCTCAAACGCTGAATTTATTCTTTGTATCAATTCTTCTCTAGTGTTTATTTCTATGTTGTTATACACCAGTTCCTTGGCCCGGCCCCACACGAAAAAGTCCAACGGGGTCAGATCTGGGGAGCGAGCGGGCCAAGGGATGGGTCCATCCCTGCCGATCCAGCTATCAGGAAAGCAATTGTTGAGGTGTTCCCTTACATTTAAAGTCCAATGCGCTGGACAGCCGTCTTGCTGAAAGATGACTGTTCGGTCTCTTTTGAAGATCGGGACACCTGATTCCTCTACCAGTAGTGGTAAATCAATTTGCAGAAATTGCAAATAATTTTCGCCATTCAATGGATCAGGCAAAAAGTGGGGCCCAATCAATGTTCTGCCAATTATTCCAGCCCATACATTCACAGAGAATTTCATCTGAAATGACACCTGCTTCTTAAAATGTGGATTGTTGTCTGCGTCGGCCCATTCATGGATGTTGTGAAAGTTTGTAATACCTTCCCTTGAAAATTTACTTTCATCCGTCCACAAGATTGATTTCAGAAACCACGCATCTTCGATGTCTCTGTTGAGGAGGAAACGGCAGAACTGAATTCTTCTTTGAGGATCTTGCTCTACTAGACCTTGCACACTCCTGCCATGGAACGGATACTTATAATTTTTGTGCATGGTATGCCACACCTTCCATTGAGAAATGTTTAAATTTCGAGCTACTGCTCTAGTACTGGTAGTAGGATCCGCTTGAAATGCTGCTAAAATGTCTTCGTCGACGGCAGTTTCATGTCTGCCCGGGTTGACTCCAGGTTCCACGCGGTGAAACCCATCTTGGGCAAGACGACGAAACGTGTTGTAAAACACTCGGACATTCGGTATCCTGCGATTCGGATAGCGCTCTTGATACATCCGTCGCGCCAAAGATCCATTGCCCTCTGCTCTACCGTACATAAATACGATATCCGCATATTCTTGATTGGAAAAAGTAGCCATAGTCACTTAACAATTAAGAAAAACGGCGTAGGAGCGCACTAAATGTCAACTCAACACAATTAAGTCAAAAATCAACACGTGCAGGAGCGCGAGGCTACGACTGGACACGGTGAAACAAAAAAGTTCAAAACTAACGCAAACAACACGTGCAGTACACGGTAAATTGTGAATCAACACGACAACGTCCACTCACAAGGGCAGTAGTTTGACTAATAAGTAAAAGATGTAACGGCTTCATCACAGACCGACTGACCCTGACTAAAGAAAAACGACTTTGTTGCCTCAGTAACTAAGACCATTTTGCTGTAAAAACCAACTCTTATCGCTTTTTGCTATTCATTGGGCGTTCTACCTGGAAATGCCGTCGCACCGCGCTCGGAGGCCATTGTTTAGAGAATCCCCTCAATGGATTCTCCTCAATTGATTCCTGCATGTGCCAAAAATTCTTAGAATTGAACAATGTTATCATTTCGAGCACATAAAGTATTCTTTTAAGCAAAAATTTTGTGTTTTGTTAGACTGCCTAAAATTTAAAATTTCTCCCTCGAATTGGTTTGTAGGTCCTAATTTCAATAATTTGTAAGATATCCGCATAAATGATACCTCAAAAGAAAGAGCGATTATCAAGCATGTCTTCAAAAAGGTTTGAACAAAAAAAGCACCCTCCGTTTTTTTTAAAAATAAGGTTTAAAAGACGTATTGTACAAATTTTTTATTTTTTCTGAGCTTTAAATATCTGTAAAAAAAATGTCTAATGACACAGAAGCCTAAAACATGTTTTGCTTGGTTGCTTACACATTACTTGAATTAAATAAATAAAAAATTCATTCATTTATCATTCAATTTGGCCATAATTATGCAGTTTACAGTAAATTTTAAGAATTTCCGAAAAAAAACTTAAAAATTTGGTTAAAAAAATTTGGTAAGACCTCGTCTAAGACAACCATGGCTTACATGGTTCTAAATTGTCTATACTATCTTCACCTTAAAGCTTTGCACCCATCTTCCAATCACCCTGTATAATGTACAATGATTTATTTATATATGTACGTAATAAAGAGTATTCTAGAGTATTCATGTCAAGGAAGTGTGTAAAAAAATTACATCAACATCGTAATTTGGGAGCAATTTTATTAATAGACATTTACAAAGCTGTTAACGAGGTACCAGAGAAGATATATTAAACAAACTAAATTAAATAGATTCTATTCATATTTGAATCCTTGCCACAATAAACTGAATTTGTCATGAATAAAACATAAATGGTAAACCTTATTGACAGTTGTATCATTAAAATAATAATATTAGAAAGCCTCTTTATGAATTTAACCAATTCAAGACCCCCAGAAACCAGAACACACATTGGCCCAAGAACAGCCCCTGCAAAACACTTCCAATGACAATAAATACCAGATGATTCTTCATCTCTCCAGCGACAGTAATAAAAAAAAACAAATTGGGGGCAGGTCACTAAAATATTTTTTATTATGAGCATAAACACGGGAACCATGTCAGTATGTCGTGTCAACGAAAACCTCGCTTATGAGTACCATGTCATAAAACTTTAGGTGGCAGAATTATTGTGAACATAAAATTGGGTTGGGCCCGTTCTTTACATTTTTTCTTTGTATTATCGATTTTACTCAAAGGTAACTTGTTATTTTATGTAGTGTAGTAGGAATATAGAAAATAACTAAAGAAATAAAACAATTAAATAGTTTTTATGGTTCCGCACCTCTGGGCACGCCACATATGTGGTGGTAAGTCCCCTCTTTGAGGAGTGACCTTCCGCCTGACGCAAGTCCTCACCGGACATGGTTATTTCAGGAGGTTCCCGTTTAGGATAAAGCGGGAGGAAACGCCCGGGTTTGTGTGGATCGCCCGGAGGACACGGTGGATGCCTGCCCGGCTTGGGCGGAGCACCGCCGCCACCGTGTCACCGGAGGCGATTGGTGGCGGCGATCTCTCGCGTTTGGCCATGGTGCAGGCCATGGTTCGAAGCGAGAGTCCATGGGAGGCCGTCACCTCCTTCTGTGAAGGAGTAATGCTCGCGAAAGAGGAGGCGGAACGCGTGAGGGAGAGGAAAGGTTCACGCTCTCGCGCCCCTAATCTTTCAACTTCAAACTTTCGGCCACCGTTGGCGTGGGCTTGCGGACGGTGAGCGATGGGTAGCTCGCCGTCCGATAAGGGCCAGACCCGGGTTGACGGTGCGTTGTGTTCCACGTGCGCCTCAAAGAGATGTTAGCACCAATGCCTGCCAGGATTGCGAGTTTGTTCGAAAGAAATAAACCAAAATAGGACAAAAAAGTTTCCGTACCTCAAAAGGAAAAAAAAACGGAATCCTTGTAGGATCACACGTGTCTGTCTGTCTGTCCGTATGTCACAAGCGATTTGCTCTACTGGACCGATTAAGTTGAAATTTGGTACACACATGAATTTTTGTGATTCAAACACGAACGTGTAACGTAAATAAATTAATTTTGAATAAGGGGGTTCACCTTTGGGGGAAAAATTGGAAAATTTTAAAAATAGTTTTTTATACTGCCGTGTGACATGAAAGGACTTGTTGAAGGTTTATAATATATATTTTTTATAATTTCAAAATAATTAGTTTTAAAGTTATTAAATACCTACCTAGATGAAAACTGGCTACCACCTAGCTTCGAAACTGCTAAGCCTAAAATTTTGGAAAAAACACAAAAAATTGTTCTATACTTATAAATTACAAATAAACTTATAAGGAATCTATGGTCTTAAAATAACATGGTAAATCACTCAATACTGTTCGCACAAACTTGAATTTGCAGTTGGAATGTATGGGGGAACATGTTTTACAACTACAAAATTTTAAGTTTGTTCTTGGGAAAAATTCATCCCAACTACGGAACCCTTCATTGTGCATGCCCGACACGCACTTGGCCGGTTTTTTAACTATTTTGGACCAAAACTTTAAACAACATTTTTGCTATCGTGACGATAAGAAGAAGGAGTTCTTCTTCTTTGCGCACAGGTCATGCTTTCATGTAACTTGTATCACGACTACTAGAATCATCAACAGCTAAAGGAGTACATTACAACGTCCCGACATCATGATAAAATTTGATTCTACTCTAAAATTCAGTGCCATATTATTTACATTAACAGCCTCATTCTTTCCTGCAGCTACACGGATGACTTGGATTCTTGCCCAAGCTACAAGAAAGCAACATTCTATAAGACCTAACCCCGTGGTCACGAGCTACACGCTTAAGCGACACGCGTCTTGCGACAGCAACTGCGGAGAAAACAAATGAAAGTTGTTTGGAGAATGCCATATGAAACAAGTGACGCGCACGCGACCGACGGAGATACGTTACGCGCGCGCAAAAAACGAAAATACGTGATGCAAGTCGCTTGACACAAGTCGCAACAGAAGTCGCTCAACATTTATTGTCCGCCACAAACTCGGAAGCTCACATTTTATACTAATATCAAGAATTTCGTATAACAGGAGTAACACGGAGCCAAAAATCGGTGGTAAATCTGAGACTCGCGGCAGACGGAGATACGTTACGCGCGCGCAAAAGATGAAAACACGTGACGTGCGTGCGACAGACGGAAACACGCGACGCGTGCGCGAGTCGCTTAACACAAGTCGCGACACAAGTCGCATCACTAGAGACCGTGAACAAGACCTAAACCAACATTTATTGTCCGCCACAAACTCGGAAGCTCACATTTTATACTAATATCAAGAATCTCGTATAACAGGAGTAACACGGAGCCAAAAATCGGTGGTAAATCTGAGACTTAACGTTGTGAATGAATCTAAATCACTAGAGCGCACGAACCGTCTTAGTAAGCTTGCTTTTAGTACTTTCATAAGTTATAAGATCTTTCATAGGCTTGGTTGGGATTGTTTGTTTTATTTGTCTAGGTTTTTTGATCTTTTGTTGAAGTGGAATACCTTCCTGACTTTGTATGATATGAAAAATATAATAGAATATTATCAGCCACAAGAACATTAATTTATCGTATTGTTTCTTTTATTTAGTTAGAATTAAAATATTAAGTACATAAATAACAACTTATAACTAATTAATTTATAAAAATAACAAAATTATATTCTAACTAAACTAAAACTATAAAACATTAAAATATAGCGTCGAAAAATTCCTCCGCATCGCTGTCGACTGGTAATGTACCCAAGAGACTGGCGGCATTGCCACGTTGTATGGCAATGCTTAACCTCTGGCCAAGGTAAAAGCCAGCCCTTGGGTCACGGGAAGTGTCAACCAGCCGTTTGGAGATATCTTTGAACAAATCATGAGCACTCGGACCCCACGGCCCGAGGGTTTCAACCCCAAACGGCTCGAAAATATAATTACCAATAAGGTTAATATACTTTCGCCGCTTGAGATTTTCCGCAGACGCAGCAGCAGCGCCAGCACAGCACGCGGAGTCAGGAAGATGGGATGGCGCAAGAGTATCGACACACGTTGCGTCCCACACTAAAGGCCTACCCACCTTCCATGGAAATAAAGACATGCCGTCCGGTCTCTTGCCATCGTCACGTGCCAAGCCATTAGGTTCTAATACAGCTGGAACGCCGACGGTGACAAGAGCTCGTCGGATAATGTCATTAATATTCGCGTGCCGCGCTAAGCGACCTGCACTACGGCTGCAAGACAGGCCGTGGTGTCCGAGGCTGTTGACAACTTCGCCACAGTGACAGCGATGAGGAGAACAACAAGGAGCTCCTAGTCGGAGGGAAGCAGCGAGGCGGAAAGTAGTGTCGTCGAACAAAGTACCTATGTTCGACGATGGTAGTGCATGAAGCCACAGACCCGACTCCCATTTACCCACAGCCAGCAAGCGCGCACGCTCCGCAGTAGTAGCAGACGTGTCAAGTAAATTATTCTGTACTACTCTGCAGAGCTGCTCATCCCACCGTCTCTGGGAAGATGGATTGTCGGGTGCATCTGAGTTCGGGCAAGCGAGTCTCCAGGCATCCATAGCCTCGGAGAACCACGGCACATCAAAATCAATCAGTGTGGGGGCTAGGATTTTCCTAATTAATTTCTCAGTGCCGTGGACCGAGGAAATGAAAGCCGGTAAACTAATACTTGTAATTTTGCGGACGCCGAGGCCTCCCATACGAATGGGAAGAGTAGCTTGTGCCCAAGCTCGGTCGTCTATGGCCACATTTAAGATCGAAGATATTGTATGCCGGATAATTTGGTCCATTTTGTCTAATAGGTGAGTGTGCTTCCATAAATGGGAAGCGCGAAGGAAATATGTTAATTTAGGGCCGAAACAGCAGTAACGGATTAAGATTATAGCCGAATGCATGTTAATTTGGAACAATCTTTCCGAAACGTCACTGAAATTTTGTATTTTTTCCTCAATAAAATCGGGAAAGGAATTCTCAAAGATTGGAGACCCAAGGAGACGAAGAGAGGTTTTTTCAATAATTTTGATTTCTGGGGCTATTGCGTTAAATTTAGGAAGTGTCAGATGTCTGTCAATACTGTCCGCTAAATAAAGTTCACATTTAGAAAGGTTGAGATTAAGGCCAATGGAAAATAGTTTATGTTTTAAGAATTGAAAGTCTTTTAAAACCGTTTCTACATCGCCTCCCAAAGTTCCATCATCAAGATACCAAACGTTAAATTTGGAATTTAGCTGTCGAATGATTGGGTGAATTGCTAAACTAAAAATCACTGGCCCGAGAGGGTCACCTTGTTGACAGCCAACAGCAGATTCCAGAAGGTTGTCCCGATAAAGTAATTTAGAAGAGTGTCTGTAACATTGCCAAAGGAAACTATAAATTTGAGGTATTTCTCTTTTAGTTTCTGCCAGAAAGGTGTCCCTATTAACAGAATTGAAGGCATTCTTTATGTCAACCTTCAGGATGACCTCTCCTTTGCCAGAATTTAGGTAGGTCGACAAAGCGTGTACGGCAGCCTCACAGCCCCCTTTCGAGCCGTAACCTAGCTGCAGGGGCTGAAATTTTTCCGAAACAACCTCACCAAAAAATTTACAGCAAATCTTGGCTGCCATACGACGGTATGTAGTTCCCACGGCAATAGGACGAATGCCGCCATCCCTCTTACGCAGGGCGCATAGATTGGCTCCGTACAGAACGTCGATGACGGCCTCGTTCACCTTGCTGGAGAGCATAAGGTTAATCAAAGCCGTAAGCTCCTTCAAGAGCAACTCACCAGCTGCCCCGGCGCCTGAACTGATAAGGTCCTTAAGGTGCTGAGGACTCAGGCCGTCGAGGCCGCCAGCGGAACCGCTCCGGAAGGAGCAAACGGCTGTGACCAACTCTCGACCTGTAATGGTGAGGAAGTGATTATCCAGATCAGGGGGGTCGGGAAAAGAAAGACCATCCGCTGGGGCAGGGTGTTTGCTCTCCAGAGCTGCGAGTGTTTCTGGAGAACACGGTGCCACCACATCGCTACTAAAAAGAATCCTGGCTGCTCCACTTATATCACCTTCCTCTAACTTAGATTCAACAAGATGTGATATACCTCTTGAAGAGGTGTATATCTGTGTCGGTAATTTTGAATCTAAATTATGAGCCGAAATATTACAGTTTTCTTTAATTTGTGCAGTCAATGTCTTTTTGGTTGCCAAATTCTTTTGTACGTGTAGAATTCTGTAAGGGAAGGTGAGCAGCTGTTCTCAAGCACTTTGCGAGTTCTCCCTGGCGGCAAGACGAACGCAACCTGCTAGGTGTTGTGCCACAATAGGTCGGGCGCCGCGGGTAACTCGCTTCAAAATAGGTACAGAGTTTTTGAATTTTGAAAGGGTTTTCCAAAACGGGTCAAAAGTGGATGTAGCTGGTATTGTAGGTGTAGCTGTTGGTGGGTCTGAAGTGAGTGAATTTTTGGGTCTGTGTACCTTTCCAATATGCACATTCAGACCCCGCTTACCTTTAAAAAACCGTGCCTGGGTACACAGCGGACATCTCTCCAGGATGCTCAGCGATGTTGAAGGTTGACTGGCACTACCACTACCATCCAACACATCGCTGCTGCCACTAAACATCTATATCTATAGAACGATTTTACTTAAATATATTAAACTGAATAAAAATAACAAACTAAATTAATAGAAAATCTAAAACGTCTATGTGACACTGATGACAAAATATTGACAGCGACGGGAGCTGTGACGGGACCGACGCAGTCGCGTTGGCGGCCTAGGGCGCCGCGCCGCCGGTGCATTTCAGCCGTTGCCGGGTGACGAGACGGACTGGGGTCTCGTCCTCACCTTCTTTTTATTCTCTCTTCCTGGGTTACTTATAGGATAGGCAGAAGTGTTGTGTTGTGTAAAAACATCAACAATCTGCAAAGCTCGGTGATTATAGAAATTCTTCTTTAGACATCTAATAAATATATTTCGTTCACCAGATGTTAGTCATTAAAAAAAATCCTTCTGCCAAATACCACTTCTGCCCTTACCCTGTCGTCACACTGCCCCATATCTGGGCCGCCACAATATAATAGTGTTTGCACTGATAACAGCCCTTCGCTCACGCGCCACTCACTTTGATATTTATGTCTTATAGTGTATCGGATTTTAATTACTTCATACGGTAGATACGGCAGCTTTCTTCAGAAATGAAAATAAATAAAGTTATTTTGCACACAATGTCATCTGTCTTTTTATTCCAAAATCAAATTTTTTATCGTATTATGTAAATTCTCCATTTAACAAAATTAATCATCATTATCATTGACTGCCTTGTTCAACCCACTGCTGATTATTAATTGGCCTCCTTTGTGACATGCTTCCTAGAGGGCCTAGACAAATGGCATTCGCTTCGAAGCGATTCTATTCTATGAAATGAATCGACAGTGTCGAACGATAACTTCTATAAATATGCGTAGCCAAGTGGCACTTTTTGACAAGCTTTGTAGTTTTAGATTCGAATTCCTTCATAGCGATAACGCTTGTCGAAAAGTGCCACTTGGCTACGCACCTCTATGTAAGTTATCGTTCGACTGTCGATTCGTTTCATGGAATCGAATGATGAGAACATTGTCTAGCTAATTTCTATTCGTTGACCTTTGATTACGTGACATTTCGATAGCTTATGTCAACCCCATACATTTTGTTGCTTTTTTACTAGCGTTTTCGCTAATCGAGTGTTACTTTGTCCAGGCCCTCAGGTCTGTGTGAGCGACATACCTGTGGTATTTTGTAGGTCATCCACCCATATGGCTGTTGGCCAGCCAACCACACACTCCTCCTACCGTATCTCGGCATTCATTCTGTTATGGCTCTAATAACAAAAAAATACTACGGTCTCTATCAATGATTCTTTACCTATTCCAGTAAATTTTATCTCAAAAACAGCTTCGCCAATAAATCTGCCTGGCTTCAAGTCTAACCGGATACAGCTGAATACCAGTTTTCTACATGGAGTGACTGCCTATCTCTTCTTCTTCTTCTTTCTTTTTTAAAAACGTTGCCCCACACTAGGAATTTCTCCTGTATTGTGGGTGCGTTTACAAACACTTAAATTCACATACACAAACAGCCAGACCCGGAACAACTACTTGTAGGTCATACAAATATTTGTTCCGTGCGGGAATCGAACCCACGACACGCAGACCTCCACAACCCCGTTATCGGGTACCACGATACCCCTTGGTAAGACTGGTTGTCAGACTTTCAGGCTTCTAAATCAAAATTCACGAATAACAGCCGAGACCAACGGCTTGAGGCACTTTCCGAGGCACGGAGGGTCTTGGTATTTAATGGATGGTTACCCATCCATGAATCGACCGCCGCAAACGTAGCTTAATCTTCCATCGACCCGTGCAGCATTTATCATTTAGCCAATGATTTACTATCTACTCCAGTTATTTTTGTCTCACAAGAAAGAAAGAAAATATGTTTATTTGCGGTAAACATGACGAAAAAAAGAACATAAACACAAAAAATAAGGAAAGGTTAAAAACGGCTCAAGCGACAAGAAGATCCATCAATATTAAAATTTTATTACCTCCTCAAAAATTTTCTCCACTCCGCAGACATTTCCAGACCATCGCCCAGTAATAAATTTTACAACCCAAATGGCCAGGAAAATTAAAAATCGTTCCAATAATGCATTTCTTCATTAATAAATACGACTTGTAAGAAGTGGCCCACAGTTTTTTTATCACTTGAAAGGTTCATAAACGAATACCACAGCAATAAAGATTTGATGTCACCATAAAAACTCATGAAAAGTATTACGATGTTCAGTAAAAATATTTTTTTTGAGGCTGAAGTAGGCCGGTCATAATGTATATAGATTACTATACGAAGCATTTTAAGGTCAGCATTTGTAACTCCTATAACTGTAAATGAACGGTTTATCGAAAAGCCAAGTTTATTCGTCTGGGAATTGGATTTTTTGTTCTGAAAATGTATTAGGTATGTTAACTTTAAAAAAACATTGTAAAAGGCAATTTTTTTTTTAAAGAGTAACCGTGGAGTTTCTTGCCGGCTCTTCTCCATAGGAAACGACCAATTGGAACCGTGCACCTAGCTTCTGACTTTTGTCTTTGTCTCCGATTTCTCCAACAATTGGGGTCCAATTATGAAAAATCTTTTTTTATTTGAAAGGGTATGCTCGCAAGTTGGTCACCAAGTCAGAATCTGATGAGGGGATCCCATGGAAATCGAGGGAAATCCTCAAATTTTATAGGCACTATAACGATTTGGGTATTTTTTAGGGTTCCGTACCCAAAGGGTAAAACGGGAACCCTATTACTAAGGCTCCGCCGTCTGTCTGTCCGTCTGTCACCAGGCTGTATCTTATGAACCATGATAGTTAGACAGTTGAAATTTTCACAGATGATGTATTTCTGTTGCCGCTATAACAACAAATCTAAAAAACAGAATAAAATAAATATTTAAGGGCCTCGCATACAACAAACGTGAATTTTTTGCTAGTTTTTGCTCTATATTGATAACGGCAACAGGTAGACGCTTGAAATATTCACAGAATATTTAGTTTGTATATTCACTTTAAAAATAAATAATTAAATTAAAATAAAACAAATATTTAAGGGGGGTTCCCATACAACAAACGTGATTTTTTGCCATTTTTATAGATAATGGTACGGAACCCTTCGTGCGCGAGTCCGACTCGCACTTGGCCGGTTTTTAACTAGTGCATTTGCTCTTGGAAAGCACCATTTGGTGAAGTGGAACTGATGATGAAGACCACAGATGGCTAAAGGAAACTACTTAATAATAAGTATTTCACGGGATGCGATTCGATTAGGTACTTTATCATGGTTGCCAAGCAATTTATGCTTATCACAATGAGTATGGTGAAGTGGAGCTGATGGTTCTTACCAGAAGAACTCCTCAACAATTAACATCCCTGCATCGGGAAAAGCAATATTTTGTAAACATAGCACTAACCCATTTCTTCCCGTGGTTGTCGTAAAAGGCGACCAAGGGACTAATTCCTAGAGAATGGGCAGCAGCGTTCTCTATGCATTTTAACATCATACTGCGATCGCCAACCCGCCTGCCAAGCGTGGCGATTATGACAAACCCCCCGTTTGGGGGAGGCCTATGTCCAGCAGTGGACGTCTTTCGACTGAAATGATGATGATGATGATGATATCATAACATCACGCCTGTAATCCCCAAAGGGTTGCAGAGGTGTACCTATAGTACACACACATTTCGCCTGTTATGTTTAAGGCCCATGTAATAGGGGGCGAGCCTATTGCCATCAACCGGGCACAAATCCAGAGTCCGGGCTGCTACAGAGAAATTCCTAATGTAAAATCCCAATAACACTTTGCCCGACCTGGGAATCGAACACGGGGCCTCATGCTCAGCAGTAGCACTTGCGGCCACTAGCCCAATGAGGCAGTCAGAGCGAAAATAACACTAACACTGAATATTTCACTAACATATAATTAGTGAAATATTCAGGACAAAGACTGAGAATTCTACTGATATACAAGTATAGTAAGAAAGTAACAACAATGTAAGGCACGCTAAGTCTGTGCGAAGAGCTATGTGAAGTGTGAACACCGATAACAGGGGGTCTACTAAGAAGCGTTAATACGAATTATCGGCCGAATGTTCGGTCGTTTTATAACTTCAATAGTTTCCTTTTTTGACTTTGAATACTTACCCGACTTATAGTCACATTTTTGACTTTGGAAACAACAGATAGCTATAAATCTTATTTTAAAGAGCATAACGTATTGACATTACCCTCATTATACATTTTGGAAACAATAATGTTCATTAAAACTCATCCTAATTTATTTCTTTATTTCGGCGTTTGTCTGATGTTGTTCCAAGGAATAGACGTGATAATTCCAAACTCTGTGTTCACGGCGCTAAAACAACTCTTGTGCGCAAGAGCATCTTTTAACATGGCTCCAACCATATTTAATAAGTTGCCCAAATCATAGAGTTTATCTGCTCTTAAATGCAAATTAACCTGTAAAGCCCTATGACAGTTAAGGACATTGTTGATTGAAAGGACGTATTTCGGAATTTATGAAAGAGGACAATTTTCTTCGTTTTTTTAAATGATGATGTTGTTTTTTATTTAATGTTGTTTTGTCCTCAGTGATATAAGATCACTCCATATTACGAGTATATAGTGTATTGTTTTTATTGTTGATGAAATTAAAATTTGCAATGACTTAATTGACATTGAATTGTATAATAAATTAATAATGTTTAAGTAATTATGATTAAATAAGTAATTTTATAATGTAATTTTGATAAAGGTAGTCGCGGTTTGTGCGCCACGATACGCAGCTGAAAATGATCGAACATTTATTTCTGTATTTAATATCTTGCATGCAATGTATGTACACCATGTTTACATAAATAAATAAACTTAATTACTTACTTGGCTTATCTCTTTGACTGACGTTTTTTTTTCGAAGTAGTCAGCCTTAGTTACCCGTAGTCAAGTAACGGCCGGTCATTCGGCCGATACTTCAGATTTATGTTCGGAGTAGACCCCAGGCTACAGAGATTCTAAGTTCCGAACACGTAGGATGATTGCTTATATGCTAGGTTTTTCGGTAAGATCGTCGTCGATCGTCGTTCTAGAGTTTGATCGGAGACAATTTGTTACTGGCTATGAATGAGATAAATTTTATTGTTTTAACATGATTGTTGATTGTGTGTGTTTGGGTAGGTATGTCATTTTGGTTTTAGTAAAAAACGCTAGTTGTTTGCGTATTAAGGGGACGACAGCGGACTTTTAATGATTTTATACTGAAGATCACGTCTAAACGAGTAGTGTTAATGATTTGAAAAAAATATATGGTATATTAGAGCATTTTCTCAACAACTTAATAGGTGAATATTTTAGATTATGTTTATATTACATAGTGAAATTAATTTGTAAAGTTATGTTAGACATAACTCTTACTACTCTCTCATAACGCGGATAAAAAACTGAGAATGGCGCAATATCTACCAAGCGTATTTTTCTGAAACTTTCACCAATTTAAAGATAATTTAACTGTTGATATTTTAGTATACCTATTGATTAAATTACCTTTTGTTTTGTGTATAATAAATTATTAATGCGTCTAATTGTGGACAGCGCTCCTTGATGGGCGAGTCCTATTACTAGCTGAACGTACGACGCGTTGCGTGAGCTCAGTGCAGAACACGCAAGCTAACCACTCAAGGTCACTGGCGTATATCTGCGTCTTAAGTGAACAGTGTAAGAAAAATTTTAGGCCCAAAAGCTAAAGTTTTTTTAAAGCTCATTTAAAATTAGTAAGAAAGTTTTAAAAATGGATACGCTTAAGCGTTAATAATATTTTTATTTTCAAATTAAATTCCGTTTTGTTGTACAGCGAACTGCACATTAGCGAACTGCACAGTTTGAGCGATAAAACTGTTTTGTCATAAATGCTAGTACAAATTGACATGACATAATTTATCATGTCTTGTCACAAACGTCTTGGGCAGCCCGTGCTCGGCCCGCAGTGGGAATAGTTCGACATTGACAGCGTTTTTTGTCGTATCACTAAGGCCGTTTGTTGGCCTGCACCGTCAACGTGACGTCAATCACGTCAACGAGAATCAAGATTAATACCCATATTCTAAGTCAAAACCTCGTGATTTTCTCGACTCGACTCAACCTCATTTAGATAGTTTGATATTCATAGTTTGCAATTTTACTACTCGTCTCAAACAGTTTCCTCAGTGGAGGTGAGTTTCAGTCGAGGAACCAACTGTCAAATATAAGGTACATACCTTGAGGAAGTTATGCAATAACTTTTAACCAAACAACGCGTATTTTATCCGATTTTCGTAATGTAATCCATACAATTACATTTTTTATATAAGTACCTACATACAAACGCTACCATTATATTGATTACATTTATTAATTAAACAACATTATTTTTAGTAAGTATATGCAAAACCCGAAACACGTGTCTAGTACTTTTATGTAAATAATCTGTGCACAAAATTTCAAAACTGTGTCATGAAAAATCAAAGTTATAAGGTTGTTATGTTACCGGGTTGTCCGTACAAAAACATCATACCGGCGCGCGGCGCCCCCGCGCCTCCAGGGTCGTCTTGCGCTCATTGATAATAATTTGGCAATAGGTACCTAACCGTACGGCGATTGTAGCATAACCAGCCTATAATGTCTCCACTGCTGGGACACAGGCCTCCTCTCTTCGAGAGGGACTGGGCTGTAATCTACCACGCGGGCCCAGTGAGGGTTGGTAGATGTCACATGTCTTTGAATTGTTGGTTCTAGGACATGCCGGTTTCCTCACGATTTTTTCCTTCACCGTTTTGAGAGCAGTGGTGATGAAATTATTTACACAAAGTAAAGCGCCTGCCTGGGTTCGAACCCACGACCTATGACTCGTAAGTCGGGGCCGTTACCACTGGGCCACCACTGCTCTACCACTGGGCCACCACTGCTCTGTACGGCGATTGTATTGTAAGTAATTAAATGGTGATAACATTTTCCATCACATTTAAATATTTTTGTAAAAATCATTGAAATCGATTCAGTTCCTTATTCTGAACCAACCATATATTTCAGGTTTCGTATATACTAAAAATAATGTTATATAAATTAGATTTCGCTTTACTAAAGATATTGTGGTGAGCTATTTGTTAGGGCAGTTTTCGGTGTGCAATTTTTACCACTGATGTCAGCTGCCACGGTTGACTGTACACCCAGTACAGCAAAATATATGAAACATGTATTTCTAACTGTGTGTAACAACATCCATAACACAGCGCAAGTAAATTAAGACAACTGTGGCGTTAGTGGGCTGAAAACCACAACACACCGAGCTTATTGTGGTGGCGTTCAAACAAATGAGCCCATTCATAAATATTACGACAAACTAAAAGATTTACAGTACCCGGACGATACAATTCTGCGTAACCTTTTCCCAACTATGTACCGATTTCTCCGTAAAATTACGGGTGCTCCTTGGTTTGTTCGGAACGAAACCCGCCACCTAGATCTTAAAATGCCCACCATCAAGCAGTTCATGAAGCGTATTACGAAGCGTTTCTTCGATTCCGCGGATAGTCATCGCAACCCTCTGGTTGTGCAGGCCGCTAGTTATAGGCCTTCCACTATTAGTCAGACTCGCCGACCAAAGGCATACTATCACCGACCCAGATTACCCCATTACCCTCCTCCAGGAAAGCAATAGAGCCACCAGTACAGTGCACAAATTACACAGACCGACATTCCGTCCTCGCCGCCACGGTACCACACGAAGTCCTCGACTAAATTGTCCCCCCCGTCCCTTGCACGTCGAATCGCCAGCAGCCCGCACCGAGGCTGAGTGCGCCGTAGCATTAATGCCCAAAACCCCTGATAATAATCATGATTTAAACTTTGATCCAGCCTGTCCCCAACTTTTTGTTCCCTAACGACGCCCTAAGCCGAGGTCCGTGCCCCACAGGGGGTGCTCTTAGCGCGCAGTCGTTGAGTCTATAATATTTATTTACGCCCTGGCTGGAGGCTTTAGGCTCATGAGCACACGGAACGGCTGTCATACTGTTATGAGCGACAGAGATGACGCTTTAGGTAAAAAGTCGAACTTTTTCAACGATGTGTCAATTTTACGGCCGGCTACTAGATTCTGTTCTAAAATAGTGGTTCAATGTATAGCTAAAATTAAGTACTAAATGTGTACTAATTTTTGAGGCTACACATTGATACACTAATAAGGAACAAAGATTGTAGACACTGTGGCAGCACCGAGAAATCAGCTCAGGACCTGTCAAAAGTGTCAAAGCGCCTATGTTTTCTTTAGTCGTGACTGAGTGATGAACGAATTAATGAAACGAAACGATCAACGTCATCATAATAATATTATATATTAATTGTCAAAATGAAAGACCTCTTATCAACCTGGCGCCAACTGGTGGCGTGAATTTTCATGAAAACCCTCGTTCAGGGCCGCTATAAGTCAGAACAATTAAACTTTTATTGTGTCACGTTCAGTGTCCTTGAGCTGCTACATAAACTCCTGAAGATGTACCTTTAAATATTTTTGATTCTGACTGTACTACGTATTATAGACGCCCCTGCCTACCGCTAGAAGGATTTCAGCCATGACGTTATGTCCACCGCACAGGGTAGAACTAATCGTTAATCAGAGTAGGGGTGACATTTTTCGCGACGTTGCAACGTGGGCACCCGAGTGGTATGTACTGTTGGACGTTCGGTTCGGAATGTTAATAAATCATGGTTTTCGCTCGTGTAGGTATTCAATTTGACTTAAGTTTTTTTATGGACGGAAATAAAAAAAACGGTCAAGAGCGAGTCGGACTCACGCACCGAGGGTTCCGTACGTATATAATTATGATGTTGATGATTTCTGAAAAACTGTGCCATTTAGAGACATCGTTGTATTTTTCCTGTAATCTTTACATAAACTTCTATCACATGACTAGAGACTTTTATCTATGCAAACTTCGGAGATAAGGGGAACGGTATTTTTTTTTACATTTTTCATCAAAAGTCGGAAACAATGCTGTTAAAAAAAAGTTTGAGAAACAGCGTTCTTTCATATGATACCCCACATGCTCTAGTAGCCCCACTTCAAATTTTAAGACCCCTTTTCAGTCCCTTTTGCAATAAAGGTATTTTTTTTTAATTTCTTGCTTGTTTGCAAAATACGAGTAGTTGAGCAAACGTCATCTAAAACTATTCGAAATTTCAAGTTGATAGCATTAGTAGTTCTTGAGATATCCAGGTGTGACAGTCAGACAGACAGACTTAGTCTCACCATAAGATAAAGATAAAGATAAAGATTTTTTATTTCTCACCACAATATATAGTATATTTTCAAAATATCCATACAAAATAGTTTAAGGGTTCCTTTTTACTATTTTGGTACGTAACCCTAAAAATGGTGAACAGAATATATTATCGCTCCTCATTCTATTAACTTAAGATAAGATAAGATTTATTTATTTGTATTAATATAATATTTGTTAAAACGTGACTTGATCTTGTGCCTGCCTACAAGGAACTTTTGGCGCGTGGCTAAAATTGGAACGAACGCCGCCATATCGTTTAATAAATGGGAAAGATGGCGCTGTTGTAGCTAGTTTCCAAAACAAGCTAATAATACAAGCTTGTTTTGGGAACTACCTACAACAGCGCCATTTCTGTTCCATTTAATAAACGAAATGGCGGCGTTTAAACTTTCGGCGACGAAACATCTATAGGCGCGCCTAAAACCGATTGCAGGCGGGGCAACGCATGCCGCGTGGCGATCGGCCACTATACAGTCTATAATCTTTCTTATAATCGCTGCGATTGGGTTGTGCGCGTTTAAGGCGGAAATACAGACTACTAATTTATTGTTTATTTTACGCAATAAAAATACTTAAAAACTTTTATTTTTATCTTTTTATCACATTTGAATGCCAGGATTAACTAAGGTGAAAAATCCAGCATAAGCAAAAACTGCGGAAAAGTCTTTATTAATGCAAAAGCAAAGAGTACTTCGTCGATCTACACATACGAAAATATTTTATTTAATCAATATAGATAGGCATTTTTATTTAATTTCAATAAAATAAATATTTAAAAAATACCCTGATCCCTAGACACTTTTGATGTGTGTACGTAATTGATTTCAAATCACCGCAAATAATTAAATAGTGAAATAAAACCTATCACATGATTGAACACGAAATTAAATGAAAAGTCGAAATATCTTTATTGTAGGCCGTAGGGACCTAGCTATGGTCACGCCATCTACAATTAGCTTTGACCGACCTTCCTCATTCCATTTCTGTGGCAATTTCACAAATTTTTACCGACAACTCCCCCAGTTATTGTCATTCAGGCACCAGAAGATCTTTTTATCGACTATCGTTACACGTTCAGTGCCGGGAGCCCTCCTGGAGGTTTCACTCAAGTCGCATATGGGATGCCGGGAGCCCTCGGGGAAGGCTCATTTTTAATGTCCGTTTTTCTTAGCGAATACAGCATACCCCCCCCCCCCCGCATAACTGTGAAAATAAAATCAGTTGCATATTTTAGCAAGATTTAATAGTATACTCGTTGGTTTTGAAATACAAGCATTTTTATTTATATTTATATTCATATTTTTTTTTTCATTATAACTTGCTATATGTATGGCGGCATGGCGTATGACCTCTACGAAAAGTGGGTGGAATCGAAAGTGTTATGTTAATTTAAAGTTAAATCGCTCTAGGTCGGAAGTGATCGTTTTTGACGAACTTTAGGAAGGAACCTTTAAGTTGTGTGGTACTTTATCTAATTATTCACACAAGAATCTAAGTAGCAACATTGCCGCGTAACTACTTAGCATTTTCCTCCCCGCAAGGAACCACAAGTAAGAGGACTCGGAACCACGACCCCCTATTAATAAACCCGGCCCAGATTTACACGAAGTAACGAACACATCTGTCGCCCGCTTGCACTGTCGCCCCCACTCTCTCGCCCCCTCACATTTGAATCACAAATTACGAACTACAGCTAATGTTGTGTGTAATTGTATGATTCTTTCCATTCGGGTAGCAGGGATTGCTCATGGGATTAACTACTTGGCTAGGGGTGCTAGTTAAATGGACAAGAGAAGTACCTTTTACGTTGGTTTATGGGTTGTATTTAATTCAATTAGATGCTGTTAGGATTGTTGATGAGTCATTGAGAATTGGATTAAAGGAACTTGTTTTGATAGATTTTAGAAATGACGTTGATAGGCGTGGCTTTGTGATGGTCAATTACCTACATAATTCAATTGAACACTCTAGACGATTTGAGTACGACTAGCAATTCATCATTTCAGCCAAAAGACGTCCACTGCTGGACATAGGCCTCCCCCAAAGGAGGGGGTTTTCCATAATCGCCACGGCACGGCAGGCGGTTTGGCGATCGCAGTATGGTGTTAAAATGCATAGAAAACGCTGCTGCCAATTCTCTAGTAAGTCCTTTAGTCGCTTTTTACGACACCCACGGGAAGAAATAGGGGGGGAGTGCTATTCCTTACGTCCGGCACCACACGGACGACTAGCAATTAGGACATGAAAAAACTTAATTATTATTTGTTTGAATTCCTCCCTGTCGATCCTGTTCTATTTCCTCTGAATTGCTAGGCAAACACGAATTCCATCAAATCATTTTCTAAAGTTGACACAATATTATGACAAGCATTAAACACAATATTATGTATCTGATGGTTAATACAGATATTACGGGTAGTCAGAGCCCGTCAGTCCGACCACCAGTCTTACCAAGGGGTATTGCGTTACCCAGTTACTGGTTTGTGGAGGTCAGATAGGCAGTCCCTCCATGTAAAATGCTGGTATTCAGCTGCATCCAACATAGTAAGGGAAAAGGCTAGGCGTGATTAAGGTTAATTACAGACAATTTTTCAATTGACAATTTAAACGAAAACTAAATAAATTTTTAATAGACAAATGCTACTATACCATTGACGAATTCCTAGTTGACAAAATTTCATGTGATCCATTCTATGTATTTATTAATGTAATACTCTTAGACATTATGTCTGTTAATTTATTACAATGTATTATATCTTGTATTTTAATTTCTCTAAATATTAATTACTTCATAATGTTTCATTTATAATATTGTAATTTAACAATGCATGCCTGATAGGGTAGGAATTTGATAGGTATTTGAGGTACCATAAAATATTTTAAGACCATGTTATATCACCAATAATCGCATTAATAAAAACTTTGACTTTAATTGAGAATGTCCTAATTCTTCAAAAAAATTACCACGTTTTACAATCAATAAGGTATATTCTTATCCAATAAGTTTAGGAAAATCAATCCGACTTCTCGTAAGCATCCGACAAGTTTTTGTAACTCGTAAAAATATCCGAATCATCTCAATACTGTCAATCAAGGCATTTGTGTAAAGAAATCCGAAACTAACTCCGTCCTTCACGTAGGTCCCAAACTTTTATTTGAATAATGACGCCTTTGAGTCGAGTTAGTTTTGTGTAAAACTTTCCGGTTACCAGACTATCTATATATAGAGACATATGAATGAACCTACTCGAAATATGGAGTAGGTTCGTATGTTTAAGTATGCATTGTATAATGATTGTAAAGTCATAATTTCAGCTGAAAGACGTCCACTGCTGGACATACGCCTCCCCCAAGCACCGCCACTTCTATCGGTTCTGGGTTTCCCGTGTCCAGCGTCCTTCACAACATAATAATTTTAGCTGTAAAAACATCCACTGCTTGACATATGCCTCCCCCAAAGGGGTGGTTTGCCATAATCACCATGCTTGGCAGGCGGGTAGGCGATTGCAGTATGGTGTTAAAATGTTTAAAAACCGCTGCTGCCCATTCTTTAGTAAATCCCTTAGTCGCCTTTTACGACACCCACGGGAAGAAATAGGGTGGCGCTATTCTTTACGTCCAGCACCACACAGACACAACATTGGCGTTGTATATAACCAGACTATTATTCTTCTACTGCTGGGCAAAGGCCTCTTTTGTTATAGAGAAGGCATGAACAATAATGAGCAATGATCACCAGAGGATCTACTCCGAAGCGATAATCCGTAATATCGGCCGAATGTTCGGCCGTTTTATAACTCCCACAGTTTCCTTTTTTGACTTTGAATCCTTACTCGACTTAAAGTCACAGTTTTGACTTTGGCTTATCTCTTTGACGTTTTTAGGGTTCCGTACCCAAAGGGTAAAACGGGAACCCTATTACTAAGGCTCCGCCGTCTGTCTGTCTCTCTGTATGTCTGTCTGTCTGTCTGCCCGTCTGTCTGTCCGTCTGTCACCAGGCTGTATCTCATGAACCGTGACAGCTAGACAGTTGAAATTTGATGATGATGTATTTCTGTTGCCGCTATAACAAAAAATACAAAAAAATAGAATAAATTAAATATTTAAGGGGGCTCCCATACAACAAACGTGATTTTTTTGCTCGTTTTTGCTCTATATTGATAACGGCAACAGGTAGACGCTTGAAATATTCACAGAATATGTAGATATATATTGACTTTAAAATAAATAATTAAATTAAAATAAAAAACCGGCCAAGTGCATGTCGGACCACGCACAATGAAGGGTTCCGTAGTTGGGATGAATTTATCCCAAAAACAAACTTAACATTGTAGTGGAAAAACATGCTCTCCCATACATTGATATACGTTACGGTCAATTCTCCAACTGCAAATTTAAGTTGGTCGACTATTACTCGTTAACTTGTGAAGCCTACTTAGCTGTGATAGTTTTCCTTTTAATTTCGTTATATATACTATTGCCATGAATTTTTTCACATATCCAAAACCAACCATTTAGCTGGCAGGGGGGGGGGGACACTTGACTCTAACAAACACTAGCACTTTAAAGCTTAATATTAGCAAACGGATCCCTTAATTGAAAAATGGTTTTGCCAAACCCACAATATTTTTGAACGGCCTATCCAACGATACCCCACACCATGGAATAGACGAGAAAAAAAAATATCATCCCTATTTCACGTGTAAGGGGCCTAAAAAAAAAGTTTTTCATAATTTTATTTTACCATTTTTTTGGCATGATTAATATGTATACCCATGCCAAATTACAGCTTTCTAGGACTAAGCGTCTCTGAGCTAAGCTGGCGACAGACGGACGGACGGACAGACAGACAGACAGACAGACAGACAGACAGACAGACAGACAGACAGACAGACGGACATGGCGAAACTATAAGGGTTCCTTGTTTACTACGGAACCCTAAAAATATTTAAGGAGGGCTCCCATACAACAAACCTTTTTTTGCCATTTTTATAGATAATGGTACGGAACCCTTCGTGCAAGAGTCCGACTCGCACTTGGCCGGTTTTCTTTTTTCGCCGTAGACAGCCCTAGTTAGCCGTGGTCAATCAACGGCCGAACATTCGGCCGATACATTGGATTTAAGTTCGGAGTAGACCCCCAGGCTTGCTCAGGGCGGATTGGCGGTTTCAGACTTCTATTCATTACTAGCTTTTTCCAGCGACTTCGCCCTTTCAATGGACAATGATAAATTTTACACTCCGTTCCTCATACCTCTATCAACTCCCTGGAAAGAAAAAAAACCGGCCAAGTGAGAGTCGGACTTACGCACGAAGGGTTCCGTACCATTATCTATAAAAAATGGCAAAAAAATCACGTTTGTTGTATGGGAGCCCCCCTTAAATATTTGTTTTATTTTAATATAATTATTCATTTGAAAAGTGAATATATAACTAAACATTCTGTGAAGATTTCAAGCGTATTGCCGTTATCAATATCGAGCAAAAACGAGCAAAAATATCACGTTTGTTGTATGGAGGGCTCCCAAATATTTATTTTGTTCTGTTTTTAGTACCTATTTGTTGTTATAGCGGCAACAGAAGTACATCATCTGTGAACATTTCAACTATTTAACTATCATGGTTCATGAGATACAGCCTGGTAACAGACGGACAGACAGACAGACAGACAGACGGCGGAGCCTTAGTAATAGGGTTCCCGTTTCACCCTTTAGGTACGGAACCCTAAAAACTGAGCTAAGTGAAATTTTAATTTAACCCGCTTATTACTAATATTATAAAGAGGTAAAATTTGTTTGTAAGTTTGAATGGAGGTGGTAATCTCTGGAACTGCCAGTCGGATTTGAAAATATCTTTTTGCATTTGATAGCCCAACTTTCGAGGAAGGCTATTTAACATCATGCTACGACCTTTAGGAGCCAGGCAGAAAAAAAGAAAGAACGCTAAGCAAAAATGATGTAATAGCGCAGATCGACGGGCGATATAATGCGATGCAGTGGGTCGGAACAAGAAATTTCACGCGGGCTAAGTCGTGGGCAGAAGCTAGGCTTTTCATAAATATAAAAATAAATTTTGGACTTATTTCAATTTATATTTAAAATTGTCTAGCCCATTTTTAGCCTGGGGGTGAAATCTGAAACAAAATAATATCAAACGACAAAAAATTGCTGAAGTAAAAAAAACCTATTGAAATTCTGAACTGACAATACCTATTGATACCTACAGTGAATATTTTTAGCATTGTAAATTGGGGTTACTATTTATTGGAAACTAATATTGCTCATAATTATTTTCGTAGACAAAATTCAAAGAGCCGTTATAATATTAAATCCTATAAACCAATTAGGCAAAAGTTTACTTAGGGATTAATATTAGTTATTAAACAACTAAATAATGCTGGTTTATTTACAAAATTTAATAATTACATAATTATATAAGCTAACAGTCTTAAAATAGGTACTATGTACGTTGCACAGACACAGGCTAGGATTATCCACCAGCAACTTGTTACCATGCAGTACAACCTTGTGGAGTCCAAAGTACCATACTATAGGTATGTGCCCCACCCAGTTCTCGACAATGGTCACGCCACATTGTACTGGGATCGATATGTCATCACTGACAGCACTATTGTAGACGACAATAACCCTGAATATTGTGGTGATAGATCGACGAGAGCGCCGCCGTGCAATGATTGTTGATATCGCTGTCCCTCATGACGTAGATGTGAAAGTTGAGAAAGATAAAAAAATCTAATATAATCTAATAAACCTGGCACACAAGGTTGTCAACATATGGGACGTGGAATTTGAAATCATTGTACCTATAATTGTAACGGTAAATGGCCTAATAGCGGAGAGCCTCGACCAACACCTCAGTAGGCTCTCATTGGGCGGCTGGGTCAAGGGTTTGATTCAGAAAGCAGTACTCCTGGACACGACATTTATAGTGAGGAGGTTCCTCTCTGTAGAGCCCTGACCACCGGCAGCTTGGACCCTGTTCCTGCTGCCGATGGGCCACTACTTTTTATATTTTGAAATGTTTTCTATAATTTATTTAAAAGTTTATTTGATGCAAATGTAATAAAAGAAAAGATATATGAATGTATACATAAAAAGGAGGGTATCAAAAAAACTCTTTCACCTCACTGTCAACAGGAAAAGTGCCAAAAAGGCTGGCAGCATTGTCACGTTGTATGGCAATGCTGATTCTTTGACCAAGAAATAGGCCAGCCCTCTGGTCACGTGAAGAGTCGAACAACCCATTGGAGATGTCAATAACACTAAAATAATAACTCAACTTAATTCATGTAAACAAGATACCCAAATAGTCGACGAAAACTCTCGAAGACACTCAACCAAAACAATACTTCAAATTGTAACAAACGTGTTAACAAATACCATTTCGCCCCTTGGCTGTAAACGGCAAATTGACCGTGACCCAAATAAATCTACCGCATTCCAGAAACTTTGGTCCATTGACCAATACAATTGGACTAATCTAATACTCTAATCAATTAACAATCTCGCTTTGGACCCGGTCCAACTAGAGTCGGAGTTAAAATGACGACTGATTTACATGTTGGAGGAATTGACAAGATTGTAGGCTTGGAGAAGTCTATAAGATATTTAAAGTACCTTAGCCTTTATAACCAACTTTACAAATCATAAATAATTTTATTTCGGTAAGTAGATTTGTACCGCACGAGTCGATGGATCTGTTTAAGCTACGCTTGCCACGGCTGGTCCGTGGATGGGTGACCATCTTTACATACCAAGACTGGTTTACATGGAGTACGAAACTCCATGCAAAACTGTCAAACAGATGAATTACGGGATGTATGAATTGGACGCAGATCATAATAATATTATGATCCTGCCAATGCGTCCATTTTAGGCCCCCAGGTCTGTCGGCCGCTTTTTTAGATTCTGTCAAACATTCTCAAAGTATGTGTCCAATCCCAATCCCAAAAAAAGTTTGATTGTCTTTCAGAACCAATAAAACGGCTTACAATGAGAACCTAGCCTTAGTACACTAGGTTCACAGTGAAGACCTCTTTGTAGCACAGAAAAAGAAAACAGACAGAAAACAATTTATGATGAAAAATGTCAAAGAATAAAAATATTCTAAGATTTGTCACACAAAGAGAAAAAATATATTGTATACTGTTTTGGATGTAAAAAACTCAAAAGCTACAACAACAACAACAACATGGGAGAACAATGAATTACTTTAATATTATGTTACTTAGATCCTTATAGTAATTAGACTATTGTACATCAATGATGCGTCACCCGTGCTCAATATTTGTAAAGTAAATACCAGGCACTTGCCTCACATTAAATTAGTCGCGCGCCATCTAGTGACGCGGCTACACTTCACAATCACTCGCAATTCTCAGCTATTATTTGTGAAGAAAATGCCTTCCCGTGTCTATACACGATGTACAAATTACACAACTACTGTGAGAGTACGGAAAACGTCTCATTTTATGCTTAAGTACTTATTGTATTTGTAGTGTATCTATTTAATAGATATGTAAACACTGTCTCACACACACAAGTGTCAGGTAGCTGTCACTTATGTCAACTGTCACTCGGGAGAGAATGGCGGGAAGGCAGACGTGAAGCGTACCGAGAACGAGCAGCTTGGATGTGCTGGTGAGCCTGTGAGTAAACGTGCTAACAGTCCTGCTATAGAAATACAGATACTATAAGTGGCGACGAGGATAAAGGTCAGAAACTTAAATAATATTACGTACCTAGTAAAAACTTTGTATGTATGTGTATATTATTAATGGCAACGTAAATTGTTACATTCCATAACTACTGGCTTATTAATTGTATACATTAAGATGCTTTGAGTTTCAATTTGCTGTTAGCGGCAAATCAAGACAACGTTTGAACTTATTTAAATGTTTACATATCTATTAAATAGATACACTACAGTATTTTTTTATGTTAAGAAAACGTTGTTTTGTATTGTACAGCCAGTCAGCCATTTTTCCTGACTGCTGCGACCAACGCGTACGCGCCAATGAACATGCAGTAGCTAGTGACGTAACTAAATATGTATGTTCATCTCTTTCTAACAACAGTTATCGGTATAGGTCTTTCCTTTTCTTCGCGCACTGTATGATTGTACGCAAGTATGTAGCTACATTCATGGCTTACGCTGTTTTGAGTGCACTAATGTTCGTGTCTGACGCGTCTATTTATAATACGTCATTGATGTACATGCTCGATTTTGTGAAACTCCAGACACCCAAACTAGGACGTATCCTGTATCTCAGGTGTCAGCGTTCCTTCCTGCCAGGTATAATTATAGTGAAGTTTTCGGGGGTAGCAGTGTTCAAAAATATGTAAAATGTGTGTACGGTCTCATCAACCGTACATTTACTTTGCGAACGCAGCAACCTACTTGGATGTCGTGCATCACAAATAATATGCTATAATTATAGCGTTTTAAGCAATGTACATAGAGTCAACCAATAACTGTGGAACTATAATAACCACTGGTCAAGAGAAAGAATCACTACCACTTTAAACTTGTTAACCTTCTACATTTTAATATAACTCTAAACTCAACTTGTGGTTCTTTCTGTGCACTCCATAACTAAACCAACAGATAGTGTACGGCAATGACGTATTATAAATAGACGCGTCATACACGAACATTAGTGCACTCAAAAACGCATAAGCCATGAATGTAGCTACATACTTGCATAGGTACACATACATATAGTGCGTGAAGAAAAGGAAAGAGCTATACCGATTTAAGTTGTTAGAAAGAAATGAACAAACATATTTAGTTACGTCACTAGCTGCTGCATGTTCATTGGCGCGTGCGCATGTAAACAAAAAACATTTTAATATGTTATAATAAAAAAATACAGTAAGTAGTTACGCATGAAGTGAGTCTTTATTCTCACAGTAGTATGTAGTTTATTTTATACATTGTGTATAGACACAGGAAGCATTTTCTTTACAAATAATTGCTGAGAATTGCGAGTGATAGTGACGTGTAGCCGCGTCACTGGATGGCGCGCGACTAATTCCAAGTCAGGCAATTGATTATTTACTTGCCATTATTGAGCGCGAGTACCGCATCTAAAGGTGGTAGTGTATTGGTGTACGGTGCCTACAACCATTGGCTCCTACAATGTGAGTTAACTGGTATTCGGCTTCTAAGTAAACGGCATTTATTATCCTCAACAAAAATTACAAAATCCTTTTTTTTTATGTCACAATAGGATCAGATTCACTTTTTCTCTCCCTTCTTCATATCCATTCACCATTTTCATAACTACTAAGTATATGACTCGACAAAGATACTATCTTCCATTTCACATTAACCCAAGTCACTACATAGAGTACCTACCTACCACTGAATCCTTTCATTTGACCGCACTACAGTCGCATGTTTGCCCGTCCCCTGGGCCGCCAGTCCAGGCCAACATGGCCTTTATTAACGCGAATCATATGAGAATTTAGTTTGTTTTGGCTTGAACCGCTTTTGGTAATCGAATACTGTTTATATAAAGGTGCTCGTAAGCTGGAAAGTTGTGTTTTTGGATTTTGCTTAATACACTAATATCTGAAAATTTTCCAAATATATTCTTTATCAATTTTTAGGGGTCTTTGTTACAAGTTTATCGCGGCAAGTAAACCCCTAATCAATATTGCCTCGTCTGGTCACAGAAGGTTATGGGTCCTTTAATCAAAGTCTTTTGTTAATTAATAATGTGCATGTTTATTATTTTAAAGAACCCAAAGAGACAACCTTTCGTACGGACCAGTGCGCAGTAACTGGCCGCCACCGTGTTGATATGTCTCGCTTGCATATATTTTGCTTATAAAGCGTTCTGCCATTCGTGCTTACAATGTGTCCCTACAAATTTCTAAGGTATAAAAAATGATATTATAAGTAAAAGACGTAGATAGGTTACCTACTCAACGTTCGATCTTCAAAATTGGCACAATAAAGCACTATAAGTTGACACGTGGAAGTAGGACGGCATGTCGTAATTATTGGGAGCGAAAAAGAGACAAGACGATGAAAATGAGTCTAATTAGCCATAATTAAACGTGCCACTTGCGGAGCGTGTTTACCTTATCTACATCTTTTTACTTATAATATCATTGAGTTTAAGTCAAGACAAAGATAAAGACATTTATTCGTCGGATATGGTAGGTACAGAGTTGGATAATTTGGGTTATGTTCAGGACACATCCACCGCTACAAGCGGCATACGAATATTAAATATTGCACATAGGCAAAAAACCTAACTTATATATTACTTTTACTCTATTTTACAATACAAAACACTTAAGACTATAGACATAAACATACTTAAAAACTCTATCAAGCTATTATTCGTGGTCATATAGTGACTCTAATTCCCGGGAACTTACTTATAACCAAAATAAGGTAAAACGGCGGGCAGGAGAAAATATGCCCAAAATTAAAAGGTGGTTATTCCGTTGTTTTTGTAGTACTTATAACCGAGGGAAGCATTCTATTTAGACAAAAGAAAAAACAAATGGCACAAATTACGAACTTCCATACCATTATCTATTTAACCCCTTTTGGGGATGAAATTTCAAAAATAGCTTGATAGTTCACTTTTGGTATATAAGGAACGCAAAAAAGGGAGTGGGCCATAATCTACCACGCGGGCCCAGTGCGAGTTGGTAGATGTCACATGTCTTCGAATTTTTGATTCTAAGGCATGCCTGTTTCCTCACGATGTTTTCCTTCACCGTTTTGAGAGCAGTGGTGATGAAATTATTTACACAAATTAAAGCGACTGCCTGGGTTCGAATTCATGGCCTACAAAGTCGAGGCCGTTACCACTGCAAATTATACTGATATTCTAAACTGCATAATGAATGTTGATGAGTTTTACCATAATTTAGATTTTAGAGCATTAAGCGCAAAATTTCATGTAACTATACCCAGCGGCATGACTGTTGTGCGTTCTGTCCAATGACGTATTATAAATAGACGCGTCAAACACGAACATTAGTGCACTCAAAAACAGCGTAAGCCATGATTGTAGGTACATACTTGCATACAATCATACAGCGCGAGAAGAAAAGGAAAGACCTATACCGATGTCTGTTGTTAGAAAGAGATGAACATACATATTTAGTTACGTCACTAGCTGCTGCATGTTCATTGGCGCGTACGTTATAATAATTATTATTATTGTAAATGTCAGGCATTAGCCTGGCATTTACTTTGCCATTATTGACCGCAGGTAACGCATCTAAAGGTAAATACATCATTGGTTCTGTCAGTGAATTACATTGAGATTTTTATTAAGTAGAATCTAAAAGAAGTTTCAATACAAATCCCTACAAATGTGTCTTCAAAAATAGAACGCCAACATCTAAGAAAAAAAAACAAATACAAAACGAAAATCCATCTAATAGAGAACTAATCAAATCCTATTTCGGTACACATTCGAATAACACGCGGACAGCGACATCTATCGAGAGTGACGTGCACACATCAGGTGCGCGTGTGTTCTTGTGCTTTCGACCGTGTCATGCGCTTCGACAGGCTGTCGGAAAGCTGCTATGTTCAGTACATCACTATGGTGTTTATGTGATCCTGGTACCCATGTTAACGGTTCATTAGACTTGTAGGGCAGTGCTTTAGAAATGGTAATGAGCTAATGATGAATTCCCGGTAGAAGTTCACGAATTTGGATGATTTTTGGTTGAAGTACCGCGTCCTTTTGTTAGACTTTATTCCTACGGTGATAATATTTAAATAGGCTTAAAATGTTTACTTTACGGGGCCATTGTCAGGAAGTACCACACATAATTCAAAATCGTCTAATTCTTCACTATCCTATCAAATATTGACCTGATTACTGTCAAATATTGAGTGCAAAAGAAACAGTAGATCATACATTAATCATCTTTTAATTTACTTTCAACCCGAAGTAACCATAATCTAAATGAAAATCACTGTGATTTTGACAATGATGCAAAATCCAAGATTAACCGTGAACGGCCTGAAATGGAATGAAATGAAATGGTTAATTCTGTAAATAAAATATCGGCATCACTTTTACACGTCATATTAAAAATTAAACTAGATGGAGTCGACATTTCCTATCTGACTACCCCTGAGAAGAAATAGCGAAACAAACTCAGGGGTCAAAGTCTCTTTTAAAATCCAGACATAGTCTTGGCCAGATCATGTGAGGACCAGGTAGTTCTGTGTCTGATAAAGATAATATTTTTGTAAAACATGAGTAAGTACATTGACATGTGCATTGTGGATGAAAGTAAAAATAAATAAAAAGGAGCTACATGCCTTGCCAGTTAAAGCGTGCAAAAAATACAAAATGTGAAATGGGCTTTTGAGGAAATAACCACACACACATTTGGGTGGACCTGTCCAGTCAGTGCAAGCTTTTGTCAGTACTCGTGCAGCTCAACTCAAGACGTAAGGAGCTCAACGACTCAACAAACAATACCAAAGAAATGACATTTGGGTAGGCCGCGTAAAGTGCTTAAAATGCAAGACCATAATTAAAACTAACGAAGAAGGAAAAAAATAGAAAAAAAAATACCCTCGACCCATGACGGTACGGGGGCTATTGTTTCCTTTTAATAACATAAAGGCTTCTACATACCGGGGTGACTTGTCGCGCGACGCGACGCGACACAAAGGCACCGCCCGTCCCGCGACACGCGGGGCCTTTGTGCCGTGTCGCGTCGCGCGAAAAGTCGCGCTGGTATGTAGAAGCCTTAACGCCATGTTTCCACTAAGGGTTGGGCAGAGCTGTACCTATAGACATCCATATTTCGCCAGTTATGTTTAAATCTCATGTAATAGGGGGTGAGCCTATTGCCATCAATTAGGCATCCAGAATCTGGACTGCTACTGAGAAGTTGTTGATGGCAAAACCCAATAACACTTTTCCCGACCAGGTAATCGAACCCAAGACCTCATGCTCAGCTGTAGCGCTTGCGAACATGAGACCAACGAGGCAGTCTGTTTTCTATTAATACTGTCAGATAAAGAACCAAAGGAAAAACCGTGCACAATGAAGGGTTCCGTAGTTGGGATGACTTTATCTCAATAACAAACTTAACATTGTAATTGAAAAACATGTTCCCCCATACATTCTAACTGTAAATGTAAATTTGTATGCACAATATTGAGTGATTTACCATGTTATTTTAAGACCGTAGACGTCTTATACCGCCTTATTACAAAACAAGATTTATATTTTGACATGACTTAAACCATGGAGCCAGTTTTTGTAATAAGAACGTAACAGTGATTGAAATACCGTTCTTTATACAAAACTGAAAACTTAGTTCGGTACTAAGTTGTCAGTTTTGTGTTTAGGAACTTTACCATAGTCGGAATAAAGTTCGAAATTCAATAATAGCTCCATGTTTTAAACCTGGGTCTGAAGATAAACCTTTTTTGTAATAAGGGGGATTGAGTTTCCTGTAATCTATACGTAAAGAACGATTTTCTGTACTTTTTTCAAAATTGTTGGCTCAGTAATTTCGGAGATAACATTCTTCTATTTTCTAAAATAACATAAAAAACATATATTTTAAAATTATAACGAAAATATTTTTGAGGCCTTCACAATAAGCCCTTTCATTTGATATGTCACACGGTACAGTTTGAAAAGCTTTTTTTTATTTTTTTATTTGTCCCCCAAAAGTGATCCTCATATTCAAAATTCATTTATTCACGTTACCCGTCCGAATTTAGGTCACAGAAATTCATATGTGTACCTACCAAATTTCTACTTCATCGGTCCAGTAGATTCGGAGCAATTCGGCTGTGACAGACGGACTGACAGACAGACAAACACACGAATGATAAGGGTTCCGTTTTTTTTTTGATGTACAGAACCCTAAAAATGGTTTGTGGGTTTCGATTTAAAGGAACAATTCATGAACCGTTACCAAAAATGTAGCTGTACCAATAGCCAGCCAGTCAATTATTAAGTACCATTTACACGAGTCTCTGATTAAGTCAAATCCCAAGTATTTACTCCAGCTAACTTACATCAACTCAAAGCAAACTACTTTGACAGTACTTAAAACTTACTCGTGAGTCGAACTTGTGTTACGTAATACGGAACATAGGTATTTAATACAAGTTAAACAGTTCTCTAGAAACTTAATTATGGCCTCTTTGGGATGGTGTAAATCGTTGCTCTGAAATGCCGCTTCTGAGAGCCACTATATTAGTAGATTGTTGCGTAATCTACTTTTCTTTCAACTACCAATCTACCTAAAGTGATAAAATATACCTACTCAAAATAAAAACTCAAGTTAATGAAAACGAAGTTTTACACCAAGTCGGTTTAATTCAGCGGATTTATATTTTCAGCCAGTATCTTTTTGGTCTAATGCATATATTTTATATTAAACTTAATGAGAGACATTAAACCTCTGTGGTAATTTTATCTTCTATAAATAATAAGTAAAGGAAAATACTAAAAACGACAATTTTATTTTCCAATACAAGCTGTTCCTAGCTGTGAATCATTTTGATGTCTTTGTCATTGTCACTTGGTTGTCAAATATTTATACGTGCGTTCAGAAATTTGTTGTTTCATAGCTGTAGTATGAGATCCGATCTCTTTGGTCTGTTTTGTTGGAATACAAAACAGTTAATCAAAATAAAGTAGGTAGGTAGGGTAGGTAGGTAGGGTAGGTAGGTAGGGTAAGTAGGTAGGGTAGGTAGGTAGGCAGGTAGGGTAGGTAGATAGGATAGGGTAGGGTAGATACTTAGCGCTACCCGTGCGAAGCCGGGCCAGGTAAAGCTAGTATCTAAAAAATAAATAAAAACAGTGCAGAAATGTTGTATGAAATCTCATTGTTGCACTGAAAAACAGGGCAACAATGAGATTTCATACAACATTTGTGCATTGATTTGGTTCTAAGCAAAAAATACGCATGCGTTGTGATCGGTTTTGTAGTGATTAATGATAACTACGTAGTTGAAAGAAAAAATATTTTTCTTGTTTTTCTTCATATTAATTTATTTAATTCTAGTTTCTGCCCGCGACTTTGTTCGCGTGAAATTTCATTTTGGACATAAAATATCCAATGATAGTCAGCAATACTGTACCTTCCCATTAGTAAAATAATTTTCTGAATCGGAGCAGTCATCATTTCAGCCGAAAGACGTCCACTGCTGGACATAGGCCTCCCCTAACATTTGGGGAGAGGGGCTCCCCCCAAATGTTGCTAGGTTTGCCGTTATCGCCACGCTTGGCGGGCGGGTTGGCGATCGCAGTATGGTGTTAAAATGCGTAGATAACGCTGCTGCCCATTCTCTCGTAAGTTCCTTAGTCGCCTTTTACGACACCCACGGTACGAAATAGTATGGTGCTATTCTTTACGTCCGACACTACACGGCACTCCAGCACCACCACAGCACACCAATCGGAGCAGTAGTTTTTACTCGCCCGTTTCGGACGAGTAAATTTGTGCGAATCTACCAATAAGCCAAACTTAAACACACAAATTATTTTAGTTCATAATTTATTTGCAATGTACTTACAAATACGAATTAGTTAATTTTAATGGTTCCCACCTACTATATGTAAAGTAAAGGTAAGTACTGTAGGTAAAGGCACGGGAATATATTCGTAAGAAGTTGGCAGAATCTTCCCAGCGCTGATCGTTTTCTCCTCCACTAATCGTTATTTCTCCTGACACTTTTTATTTTGTTTAAAAGTATGTATGTACCTATGTATATATTGTTGTTTTTCGAGTTATCTATCCCCCTATTGCACCTACCATGTTTTTGTCTCTGCATCACCCTAAGGTTGACTGGTAGAAAATGCCTCAGACATTAAGTCCGCCTTTGTACAGTAGTTTTTTTTACTTGTGCATAAAGTTTTAATAAATAAAATAAATAAATATATGAAATAAAATAAATAAATAACACCACGCCTGTATTCCCCGAAGGGTTAGACAGAGGTCTAGCTAAGTTTGACTTTGACTGACTTTGACACTTACATTTCGTCAGCTGATATCTTAAATTTTAAATTAATTTTCTACGTATTTTGTTACAATAACTAAATAATATAAACTCCAGTCCCAATACAAACACATTACAACTTGTATTTCAATTAGTGTCGTCCATTATTCAAAACTAAGACAAACCGACCAAAACTGTTCAACAATGAAACGAATAGATAATAGTTGCTGAAAATTTAATAGAAAACAATTCGTACGTTAAACCTTCAGTTATTTACGAGCTGTGTACGTTTGCAGTTACAACTCTTAGGTACGGAATACACTTGGTTTGGAGTATTAAGATTACAATAATATAACTATAGTTGCCGCATTTTAGCGTAGCTATAGCGGTTATTGCCCTTTCCCTAATGTCTTTCCGTAGGAACCCAAACAATAATATATAATAATAACTATGTATGGTTTTTCGTTATCGGACATGTTAAAGATCATGATAGATATTTATTCAGGACGTTAACTGTCTTTATTTCTGTTTTTAGGATTCCGTAGTCAACAAAGAACACGCAGAGTTTCGCTATGTCCATCTGTCTGTTAGCTCAGAGATACATAGTACTAGAAAGTTGTAATTTGGCATGGGTATACTCATTAATCACGCCGACAAAGTAGTAAAATAAAATCTTGAAATATTTTTTTAGGGTACCTCCTTTAAACGTAAAGTGGGGATGTTTTTTTTTCTCGTCTATCCCATATTGTGAGGTATCGTTGGCTAGGCCGTTCAAAAATATTGAGGGTCTGTCAAGACCATTTTTCGATTCACGGATTCGTTTGCGTAATATTAAGCTTTAAAGAGCCAATTTTTGTTAGAGTCTAGTGTCCCCCCCTGCCAGCTAAATGGTTGTATTATGATATGTGAAAAAATGATAGTAGTAGTACATAATTGTAACGAAATTAAAAGGAAAACTATCACACTTAGGTACACTATACAAGTTAACGAGTAATAGTCGACCAACTTATATATGCAGTTGGAGAATTGAAATTGAGATTGTATATCGATGTATGGGAGAACACGTTTTTCAACTACAATGGTATGTTTTTTTGGGGACAAATTCATCCCAACTACGGAACCCTTCATTGTGCGCAGGCCGCCATGCACACTTGCGTTTGTTTTTAAATGAAAGAATTTTGGTTGGTTTAATGACATTTATAGCCATGCTAAAACGCGATACTAGATCTCTTTGTGAAAGATCCGTTTGGGGAACTCTACTGCCACCATATTTATTTCTACTGTTAAAGGCTTGTACAGACCGGCGCCCCTTGCGAAGCGTCACAAAGGCACCGCTTGTCGCGCGACACGCGGGGCCTTTGTGTCGCGTCGCTTGTCGTGCTGGTCTGTAGAAGCCTTAAAGCTGCGTTAGTTGGCATTGTTTTCATACTTACGTTGTGGGGTGTTTACATTATTATTCCACTGTTTTACATAATGCGTCCAAATTCAAGCATGCTATTATATATGACGGTGCAGCAAGTGCCATCTAGTTTTGTTACGATGGAATCACCGAAAAGGTCGGATAAGAGTGACACTGGCTGCTGACAGTCACTGTAGCAGAGCGTTGCATCGATGGTTGCGTGGCGGTTGTCTTCTGATAACAGAAGAGGATGTGAAGAGAGCCGCTGTCGTACCACGTCCACGACAAACTGGTGTATTCCAGCACAATCCTGATTATATTGAAGCTGCTGAACCACTAATACAATGATCAGTTCTGGTAAAGGCTACCCTGCGCCGTTATAAAGATTTGAAAGTTATGAGCATCGCAAGATCCATATTTCAACACTAATTTAAAGTGCTCAAGCCAGTTACAGTTAAAAACCGACGAGGAGACGCAATTACCCATGAGACGATTCTTAAAGATCTTTCTTAAGGCGACGATAACCGACTTTAAATGATTTTATACTGAAGATCACGTCTAAACGAGTAGTGTTAATGATTTTAAAAAAAATATGTTAAATAAGGGCATTTTATCAATAACTTAATATATGAATATTTTAGATTATGTTTATATTACATAGTGAAATTAATTTGTAAAGTTATGTCTTACGCGGATAAAAAACTAAGACTGGCAAAATCTACCAAGCGTATTTTTCTGAAACGTTCACCAATTTAAAGATAATTTAATTATTGATCTTTTAGTATACGCGTTTTATTAAAATACCTTTTGTTTTGTGTATAATAAATTAATAATGCGTCAAATTGGGGACAGCGCTCCTTGATGGGCGAGTCCTATTACTGGCTGAACGTACGACGCGTTGCGTGAGCTCAGTACAGAACACTCAAGCTAACCACTCAAGGTCACTGGCATATATCTGCGTCTTAAGTCAGAATATTTTATTACATTATTTTATTGATTAAACTGCAATTTTATACACAAGTAAAAAAATACTGTACACACAGCTAAATAATGTCAAGCTATACATTTCCAGTAAGCCGTATTGTAAAGGATTTCTGTACAATGAGAGAGCAGCTTATGATGATGGAAATGTATAGCTTGATAATGTAGCCTTCTGTACAAAGGCGGACTTAATGCCTGGGGCAATTTCTGCCAGTCAACTTTTTTATTTATAATTCCATGCCAGCTCATTTGAAATGAAAATCGAATTAAAAAATAAATTAAAACTTTAACTACATGCATTTTTTTTAGTTTATATCATTTCCGCCATATGCAACCCCCAACCCCATACATTTCGTTCCAAACCTAGAAACATATTACAGCCAATATTCTCCATACGCCGCTGTGGTGTGCCTCCATACTTCGCTCGGCGTCTGGCCGTCAAAGCACTGCTCATTTCCTGTGCAAGGAAACGGGATGCGAGTCGCTTCCCCAAGGTCGACGCTTAGTGAACTTCGGTCGCATAGAGTAAGATAAATTTATTTGCAGATATGACATTCTCCTATTGTGGTTTAATCGGCTTGGCCCACATACGTGAGTACATCAATGCCTACTTGCGGCCAAGGCTTGTATAGTGCTTTTCTAAAATAATGCGCGGAAATTCAAACTAAATAAATGATTCTTATAAATTCTAGATTCAAAGACAAACAACGATAATTTTTCGGCGCCAATGTGTTCATTTGTTTTAGTAAACAGCTTTCTATTTGCAAGCCAGTTCCAAATTTAAATAAAGCCTTTGATAAGTTACCTCCTTGGTTGCCATGTTTCGGAGTAAAAGCTCGTTCCATTTTTTAATTACACGATAGATATGAGTAAACTATATAATTTATTTGGCCGATAAAACAAGACACTTGTGGATTTTCATACAACTTTTGGTGGCCGCTGCTCGCATGTATTTGGCCTGTACAGCAATTTTGATATAGCTCGAAGAAGGTTGTCAAAACAATGCTCGAATTTCCTAGCATGTTTGAGAAATGAAAGATTTGTGCTTGAACACTAAGCGTGTCCGCTTGCACTCAATTTGCCTAACCTTTTCCCAACTATCTTGGGACCCATTAGTAAGTCTGGTGATTAGTTATTCATTCATTCAAAACTGAAACTTAGTACTTACCTGACTAAGATGTCAGTTTTAATTAACTAAATTTCAATCACGATTACGTTATTTTTACAAAAACTGTCTCGGATGGTTTATCTAAATGTCAAAAGAAAAACCTTTTTAGAGTTCCGTACCCGAAGGGTGCCAAACGGAACCCTATTACTAAGCCTCCGCTGTCCGTTCGTCCATCCGTCTGTCTGTCAGCGGGCTGTATGACAAGAACCTTAAATAGGTATACGGTTGAAATTTTCACAGATTGATATAAAGAAGGTGTTTTTTTTAGTGTGGTACGGAAACCTTCGTATGCGAATCCAACTCGCATTTGGCCGGTTTTTTTTTGTAATAAGACGAGACCATCTGCGTTACCTAGTCTTGCCGCACTCCCATCTATTTGGATGAAATATTTTCTTGGTATCTTCAGTACCTATTTTAGTGGCCAGTTTGTTAAACGATTTGGTGTTTGAAATTAATTCTCGCTTTATAAATTATATCAAGTTTATTTTCAGAACTTAATAGGATCACCTATTATGTTCTGAAATTAAACTTGATAAAGAAATTAAATCTCAGTGAACTTGTTACAATTGTTGATGTTATCTTGTATTTGGCATTCAATTTATAAAGCGAGAATTTAAATTTACTTAGGCTAATACATATAATGTTGAATTGCTGTATAAATTTATTTTAGAAATTCTACTCCTAATTACAAAAGTCTAATTTATTTTATTTAACAAAAGCATTTCATGCATAAATATTTAGAACTTAGAAAGCGTTAATTGCCTTCAGAAATAATTTCGATCCATTCTAAATAATATTATAATTTGTAAAATGCTCAGTACCTAAGGGCCAACCGAGGGAACGATACGTAGCTAATTGCGAAATAATTACGTTCGTTTGAACCCTTGCTACATCGTTATTACTTAACCTTTAGTTATGCATTAATATCGTATTCAAGGATTCACTATATAAATCGTACACTTTAAAAACATGAATACATGTATGTCCTCGATAGAAAAAAAATACAACAAATCTCTAAAAACACAATAAACCTTAGCTCGGCGTAAATACTTCACGGAATGGTTCTCGTAATATCGTATGGCTGTACAGCCATACGACATTACGAGAACTGACCGAGAAACAGGTTGCATCGAAACAAGAGAATTCAATTCGCGAGCAATATTCCGACATTGCCCCGTATTGCGTGCGCTTACATGAACATCTTGTTCCCGCATTTCTGATGACGACATACATTATTAAGTTCTAGCGTTCCATGCTGATAGGCAGAGAGCCTAAATCATATAATGATGTTAAAGATATTTTTTTAATATTCAAAATCAAAAGTAGTTTCTTGGAAAAAGATGATCAAAAAATCAAATTTTGCTTAAATTCTTTTTATCTTTCTCACAAATAATGACCAAAATTTATCAAAATCGGTCGATTCCGTGGACAGTCCCTTAACAAGTACAATCGAATCTTCTACATAAATATTTATCGCCTTCGAACGTGTTTACTGAAAATTCTCAAAGAAAACTTCGCCTAGTGCACTTTAATCAGAAGCACCTCCTCAGCACCTTCAAAGATTTTCTGAGCTTAAATACCTACTTGCATTGTTCTTGAAGTAATTTTATTACTAAAATATAAGACTGCCTCGTTGGTCTAGTGGTCCCAAGCGCTGCTGCTGAGCATGAGGTCCTGGGTTCGATTCCCGGGTCGGGCAAAGTGATATTGGGTTTTTCTATCTGGAATTTCTCAGTAGCAGCCCGGAGTCTGGATTCGTGCCTGGTTGATGGCAATAGGCTCGCCCCCTATTACATGGGCCTTAAACATAACTGGCGAAATGTGGATTTGTACTACAAGTACAACTCTGCCTAACCCTTCATCCATCAACATCACGCCTTGTTTCCCCCCATAATAATTATACGTAAGTCGAGGGTTGAAGAGAGGTAGAAGAGACTTGCTTGCACTATCAGTCACAATCTGGATGGTTTTGAAGGATGCTAATCCATTGCGAGAGCAGTGGTGGCCCAGTGGTAACGGCCCCGACTTACGAGTCATAGGTCGTGGGTTCGAACCCAGGCAGGCGCTTTACTTTGTGTAAATAATTTCATCACCACAGCTCTCAAAACGGTGAAGGAAAAGATCGTGAGGAAACCGGCATGTCCTAGAACCAACAATTCAAAGACATGTGACATCTACCAACCCGCACTGGGCCCGCGTGGTAGATTACAGCCCAGTCCCTCTCGAAGAGAGGAGGCCTGTGTCCCAGCAGTGGGAACATTATAGGCTGATTATATAATCCATTGCTTCAGTATGATCGAAAATGTGCAAATCAAATCTTTTTATTGTGGGCATAGGTTATACAGACAGATGTTAAGTAAACTACAGATCCATTATGTCCTGTCTAGTAGCCATACAATAATAAATTACGTCAACATGCAGTATACAAAATTTCACACAGGTATCACCACCTATTCGGGCAATTAACACGATCGACACAATCATTTAGAACGAAACGCCTACGGCAGTACCTCATGGATGCGCAACAGAGCTAGACACGATCAATTTTAATGTTTATGTTAAAGTTATCTTTTACTTATCGACAACAGTCCATTATTTTTTTGTGCAACCATAACATTTTATTAATTTATTTCATAAACAACACTCTATGAATAAATATAACTATTTTTATTGTATATCTTTTTTAAACAAAATTATTTTATCTAATGGTTGGTATAAATTATTATTTGTTATACTTATCTAATTTTATTTAAATATTTACACACTATAAAACTGTTTTTCATCCGTAAGACGTCCTCGTAACATAAAATCCAGTTGAAAACCAGCGTCAGGCACTAGTTGTCTGGCATTTATGCTGAACTGGGCCTATTTGGCGCAGCCGTGAGGCACTCAATACTATTTTAAGATTTTTTTCCTGTTTTTTGTGTGAATATTGTATGCCTTAACCTGGGTCAAATAAAATTATTTTATTTCTTCTTCATTCATTCATTCATCATTTAAGCCGAAAGACGTCCACTACTAACATAGGCTCCCCCCAAGCACCGCCACTTCGACCGGTTATGTTCTTCCCGCATCCAGCGGATACCTGCGGCCTTCTCAAGGTCATCGGTCCACGTTGTAGGGGGCCTTCCAACGCTTCGTCTTCCGGTTCACTTAAAAAGCAAATCTTACAAAATTTATGAATGATGTGTATGGTAACAGATTGTAGTAGGTACTTAATTATTAAGAAAATCTTGGATCGTGTAGTATTGCGTGTATTAACATTATCATCACCATCATCATTTCAGCGGAACGACATCATATGTCCAGCAGTGGACGTCTTTCGGCTGAAATAATGCCTCCCTCAAAGGGAGGGAGGCATTATGGTAACCCCCCCGGGTTACCATAATCGCCACGCTGGCAGGCGGGTTGGCGATCGCAGTATGGTGTTAAAATGCATAGAGAACGCTGCTATGGGCCTCTAGTAAGTCCCTTAGTCGCCTTTTACGACACCCACGGGAAGAAATAGGATAGTGCTATTCTTTACGTCCGGCACCACACCGACATAGTAGTAAGCTTATCAATTAAAAAAATACGCAATCTATATTTGAATAGTGGGAGTTCCATGGTGTTTAAAATGTCCACAGGTATTTTATTGTAAATTTTAGATGCCATTCCAAAGAAATTTTGGTCAGAAGAACTGTTCTATGTGGTATAAGTTGTCTGTAAAACAACGTTAATAATACAATGAATGTCGTTGAACTGTCAAAAACCCATTGCTACTGTAAGTGTGTTACCTAATTACGCCGCAGTCCAATGAATAATTCTTTGAATTTTTAACAATAACAACCAATTTACGATCCCTTTACCCATTTTCCTTAATCGTCCGCAATTATCAAACGATTAAAGAAACGTTGAATTGGTCTGCTGCCGTCAGTTTACGGAACGAATTCGATTGATCAATCAATTTGCTGCTGCACAATGTATTGTGTGGGGGTTAATGTGATGTGCTTGACGTGTGAGACACACAGGCTTGGAGTTTGACGGACATAAATCGATTATAGATATGACGGCGCAGCAAGTGGCGCCGCCCCGTTTTGTTACGAAGTTACTGGAATCGCTAGAATGGTCAAATAAGGAGTGACACTGGCTGTTGACACTGTCTCTAGCAGAGCGTCGCATCGATGGTTGCGTGGCGGCTGTCTTCTGATGACTGCAGAAGATGATGTCAGAGGAGTCAAACTGTGAAAGAAGTCAAAACTGACGGACTTTCATATAAACTTCCATCCCCTTTTTTTTCCCTTTAGGGGTGGAATTACCAAAAATCCTTTCTTAGTGTATACTTACTCTTTACAAAGAACACACCCTCCAAGTTTCATGTCTCTACGACCAGCGGTTTAGGCTGTGCGTTGATATATCAGTCAGTCAGTGAGTCAGTCAGGACTTTGAATTTTATATATATAGATGACGGCGCAGCAAGCGCCATCTAGTTTTGTTACGAAGTTACTGGAATCACCGAAAAGGTCGGATAAGAGTGACACTGGCTGCTGACAGTCACTAGCAGAGCGTCGCATCGATGGTTGCGTGGCGGCTGTCTTTTGATGACAGAAGAAGACGTGAAGGGAGCCGCTGTCGTATCACGTCCACGATGAACTGCTATATTCCGGCACAATCCTGACGATATTGACGCTGCTGAACCACTAATACGATGACCACTTCTGATAAAGGCTGTCCTGCGCCATTTTGGCTACTTTTTTCTTATTTTTATTTCTGGATAATATTTACATAATTGAAATCCTAAGAGCATGGCCTAAGAGTCTTAAAATATTAATATGTATACGTACACACGGCTACATATCAAGCTATACATTTCCAGTATAAGCTGACCTCTCATTGTAGGGAAATCCTACACAATGCGAGATCAGTCTATACTGTTTTTTTTTTTTTTTAATAATTTATTTTTTTACATTGTTCTCACATATAGAAGCGACAAGAATAATGTACCCAGGATTTTGTAATATCTTGATTTAAAAAAGTGTCCTTGGAGTTTTTTGCCTATTCTTCTCCATAGAGATCTACGTTTTGGAATGGGCAAATAGCTTCAACTTTCTGACTAACTGACCGACTCTTTGACAATTCAAAATTGCCTGTAATTTGTTTAATTGAAATAAATGCTTTGAGTTTGAGTTTGAGTTTGACTGGAAATGTACAGGTATATTTTATTATGAGTTTTTTTTTGTAATTTGTTTCTTGTCTGTGCAGAATAAACAAATTTCTTTCTTTCATTCTCTACTATACGTACACCTCTGCCTAACCCTACGGAGAAAACAGGTGGAATTATTTTTAGTATATGCGAAACATGAATACAGTTTGTTCAGAATAAGGAACTGAATCGATTTCAATAAATTTCACACCATGTTATATTTTGTCCCAAAAATAGTGTGATGGAAAATGTTATCACCATTTAATTACTTACAATACAATCGCCGTACAGTTAGGTACCTACTGCCAAATTATTATCAATGTGCGCAAGACGACCCTGGAGGTGCGGTGACGCCATTAGCATGGTTTTGTACGGACAACCCGGTAACATAACGACCTTATAAATTTGTGATTTTTCATGATACAGTTTTGAAATTTTGTACATAGATTCTTTACATAAAAATACTAGACACATGTTTCTGGTTTCGCATATACTAAAACTAATATTGTATATACAATTTAAATACCTACTTTCATAATAATTTATTTATTAATAATAATTTATTAAAAATAAATAAAAATAAACTTTTTACACAAAAAGGTACAAAAGCGGACTTAAGACGGAGATATATGCCAGTGACCATGAGTACTTAGCTTGCGTGTTCTGTACTGAGCTCACGCAACTCGTCGTACGTTCAACCAGTAATAGGACTCGCTCATCAAGGAGCGCTATCCCCAATTTGACGCATTTTAATTTATTATACACAAAAGAAAAGGTATATCTTCGATCATACTAAAATATCAATAATTAAATTATCTTTAAATTGGTGAAGGTTTCAGAAAAACACGCTTGGTAAATTTTGCGCCATTCTCAGTTTTTTATCGGCGTTAGACATAACTTTACAAATTAATTTCACTATGTAATATAAACATAATCTTAAATATTCACATATTACATTATTGAGAAAATGCTCTAATTTAACATATATTTTGAATCAAATCATTAACACTACTCGTTTAGACGTGATCTTCAGTATAAAATCATTAAAAGTCGGTTATCATCGCCTTAATGCCTTAATTCTTCATAAAGGCTTCTACATACCAGCGCGACTTGTCGCGCGACGCGACACGGCACAAAGGCCCCGCGTGTCGCGGGACGAGCGGTGCCTTTGTGTCGCGTCGCGCGACAAGTCGCCCCGGTATGTAGAAGCCTTTACTCTCTTAAGCCCGCCCATCGCTGTCCACTCTCCAAGGCAGTGTATCACTGGTTTTACGATTTAATCCCAAATACGAAATTATATGGATTACGAGATAAGGTTAAGGGCACACTTAAAACTTATTGATGAGCCCCAAAGAGTGTTTATTGGCCAATCTAGGCACGAACCGATTTAAGGGCTATTGCGTATATTCTTAGTGCAATAAGGGGCAATCAATGTTATTTATAATACGAAGTTTATCAGATAATGAGGCATTTTGGTAAATAAAGATATAATGGAAGTTGTATTTAAGCAATTCAATCATTGTGTATTCTGGGCTACTCTTAAGCCCCATTTACACACATAGCAATAATCGCGTTCAATTTGATTGCCACTCAAGAATTGCATGCTAGTGTTTACACGCGTGCGATTTCCATAAAATTGCATACAATAACTGAATGCAAGTTTTGTCTCGTTATAATACATTTGCACGTCCTTGTACAAATGATTCAACTATTGCCCATATTTGCGCTGCCAAAATATTTTTAATTAAAATTTAATGAACTTATTCTCAAGATTTTTTTTACTTGTTTGTTTACTTGGTTCTTTCCTCAAAAGACCATTTCAGACACCAATCTACATGGTCTTCACATGATCTGACCAAGATTATGTCTGGACTTTAAAAGAGACTATGACCTCTGAGTTTGTTTCGGCCTTTCTTCTCAGAGTAGTCAGATAGGAAACGCCGACCTCATCTAGTTTTTAAAATATGATTGACGTGTAAAAGTGTTTGTACAAACCTACTTACAGAAATAAAATCATTTATCATTTATCATTTAATTTGTTTCATTTCATTCACTTCATTTATTCAGTAATACAGTTACATTTTTATACATAAAAAGTTGGCGCATACATAAACTCGTTAGGGGTTTTCTGTGCACCAAAATCATCGACCACATAATTTAGAGAATAAATCAAACTTAAGTTAATTCTTAATTAAAATTAATTGTAGTATTTAGCGAAATATTTATCTAATATTAAACAAACGAGCGAACATCCGTGACCTATTTGACCGTTCTTCAAACAAAAGTGTTAGAAGAATGTGACTTAGATTGATACAGGTTTTTCCTAAAAGTTTATATATTTCTAGCAATAATAAATTTTTCTTAATTTTTTTTTTGCTACGATTTTGATAGGTAATAAGTTTGTTTATACTTGTAAAGTTGAATGCAATTTTATAGTAGGTACGTGCTGTTTACACGTATGCCAGTTTTGAATGGCAACTAACTTGTCCGTATCGTGCAAGAATTGCACGTGTTGTTTAGACGGTGCCAGTTAGTTGCCCTTCAATTTTATGGTATGCCACACCCAAAGTGCAATTTTTTTTTTTTTGAAACGGAGTTTTACTGTACAATATTTCAGTTTATATTACCATTGTGAGAATTGAATATCACTTGATGGCTGATGAGAGCAGTGGTGGCCCAGTGGTAACGGCCTCGACTTACGGTCGTTGGTTCGAACCAAGGCAGGCGCTTTACTTTGTGTTAATGATTTCATCACCACGGCTCTCAAAATGGTTAAGGAAAACATCGTGAGAAAACGCTGATGTCCTAGAACTAAAAATTCGAAGACATGTGACATCTACCAACCCGCACTGGGCCCGCGTGGAGGATTACAGCCACTCCCTCTCACCGAGAGGAAGCCTAGCTGTGTCCCAGCAGTTCCGAACAAACTATAATGTTCCCACGTTATAGTTGGGGCGGCAGCATTCTCTATGCATTTTTAATACCATACTGCGATCGCCAACCCGCCTGCCGAGCGTGGCGATTATGGCAACCCTCATGAACTATTGTCAAACCAGAAACGTTTAAACGTACGTTTTCTGAAAATAGACTCGTTTTTAGGATTCCGTAGTAAACAAGGAACCTTTATAATTTCGCCATGTCCGTCTGTCTGTCTGTCTGTCCGTCCGTCCGTCTGTCCCTGGCTTAACTCAGAAACGCTTAGTCCTAGTAAGCTGTAATTTGGCATGAGTATACATATTAATTACGCCGAAAAAGTCGTAAAATAAAACCATGAAAAACATTTTTCATGCACGTAAACGGGGATGATATTTTTTTTCTCGTCTAATACATGGTGTGGGATATTGTTGGATAGGCCGTTTAAAAATATTGTGAGTCTGTCAAAGACATTTTTCAATTCTGAGATCCGTTTGCGGAATATTAAGCGTTAAAGTGCTATTTCTTGTTAGAGTCAAGTGTCCCCCCCCCCCCCTGCCAGCTAAATGGTTGGTTTTGGATATATGAAAAAATTTATGGCAGTAGTTTAGATAACGAAATTAAAAGGAAAACTATCACAGCTAAGTAGGGTTTACAAGTTAACGAGTAATAGTCGACCAACTCAAATTTGCTGTTGAAGAATTGACCGTAACGTATATCGATGTATATGAGCATGTTTGTGATATCGATGAGCATGTTTTTCAACTACAATGTTAAGTTTGTGTTTGGTATAAATTCATCCTAACTACGGAACCCTTCATTGTGCGTGGTCCGATACGCACTTGACCGGTTTTTAGTCTTTAATTTTAGTAGGTATTCGAGTTCTTTATCCCCGATTCCTTGTCCTATGTTCATGATTGTGGTCTATGGTGATAAATCATGTAATTCTCTATTACAGTTAGGCCTCTGTGATTTCCCACAGTGCCACTAACCTCGTCATTACGTGACCTACTAACAGACCGCACGCGTCTAATACAAGGGAACTCACTTCAAGTAACATTAATACAATGTGCGTAGTTGCATGTGTGACGTCACTGTTACATCTCACCAAATTACGTAGGTGGGTACAGTAAGCGGCTGTTATCACGTTCCGGGACACTTGACTATTTGCAAATGTCATGATATGACGCTTCAAAACAACATACATTTTATATACCGTCTACAGCCGTACTACCTTAATACATAATTATATTTTTAATTTTTATGCTGTGACACTAAATATTCACATCATTGTACTTGTATGGCTCAGTCTACGCCTGTCGCCGATGTGAATGTATTGTTTTGGTGCACGAGCACTGCGTGTTATAAATTACTCGAAAATAGTTTGCCGTGACCCCTACGGACTATTGAAGTCGCGTGATGTGACACTAGACCATGTGCTTTCTAGGAATGGTATGGGCAAGTAACAGCTATTGACGGCTTGCCAAATTACATGAAATAAAGTTCACCGCCCTTCGCCGTACTGTCACGTAACGATATACCGAGATAACGTCGAGAGGCGGTCTATCCCGCTGTTGTTTCCTATGAGAGAAGGAGAGCAGTTCCGTCATATTATGACGTCATTTTCTATTATTATTATTTATTTACATAATTATATATTTTGTGAAAGGTGCAGAGAATTCCATATACCTGCGAGATGATAGGATATTGCAGTTACTCATGTCATGGCAGATAATAGTGATGGAGAAGATGAAGAAGAGCCGCAATGCCGCGCCGCGTAGAAAATAGGACGCATAATTTATTGTACTAAGAGCAGTTCATCTTTTATTATTTTAATAATATTATATATTTATTACATATATTGTAACGTTGTAACGTTCCCGTTTCTTTTAATTTAATTATAAATACAGAAAATAACGATTTTAACATAACAGTAAGCTTCTTTTAAGCATTTTATTTGTTTACTTTTATAAAAACCAAATTACCAACGCGAATATTCAACGCAATGCGCGTGACCTTGGTTTACACATGACAACTCGCCCGGTAAGCGACCCCCTCTCCCCTCTCTCTTCGCGGATCCCCGCCAGGCTGTAGTGGAGCCCTGGTATCGCATACACCACCACCTGGTGACAATCAGACCGGCCTCCGCAGACTTGAAGGGCGCACGCATTCGCGCCGCGACATTCATATGCGTGTGCCCGTCCCTCTCTCGTTCTCGTTTTATCAGGACTGTACATATACTCATGACTATAATTATATACATTATATAATTATAGTCATGAGTCGTTAAACTCTGTGTATCCCCATATTGGGTAAGTGTTGAACAATGTCGATTTTATATTGTGTGTACCTACCTATCTAGGTTAACTTAGGGCATGTACCTATTTGCTACCTTTGTCTAGCTCATTACGCCTTCCGCATTTAATATTTACCATGCAACCTATTTGCCTACTGCTCTGTGCATTTTGATATTTTGTATATTTTATCTTACTCAAAATGTGCTTCATCATGTCGTGCTTCTCACTACCATTTCATTAACTCCGTACTGATTACGTCATCCACACACCACCTTCATTAGCACACTAGTGCATCTCGCTTTGCTTATGCTTGGTGTCGCAATCTGTGGAGGTGACCAATATGGGTCATCTTGTGATACGCTGGACGTTATGTTCCAGGGTCCAAAGTTCCGGTTAACATCTCTGGCTACCGTGCGAAGTTCCGGCTAACAACTCCGGTTTACCTTATTACCATCGGTAATTATCGGTGGCATCCGGCCATCTGTTACCGAGTCAACACCTGCCGGATATTCCGGCAATCCTCCAGCTCCGCGCCGGGTACATATTTTACCCACGCGGCACGTGGAGCTGAACTACGGGCCTGGCGAGAACATCCGCCGACCGTCACCATCCCTGGCGTCTGCAGCGTGGCACACCCGCCGCGGATATCGTCACACCAGGCTGAGCCAGGAGAGTACTGTGCCACTCCCAAGGGAACTTAGGGAAATCTTTGTGACCATAAACTTACCTGCCTCCTTCTCTTTTTATGAAATTATTATATTTATGTTGACAACTACGTGGTCTTATTTCATTGTGCCACCACGTAAACCAATATCCGTCACAATATCAACTGTTTTACCCACATTATGGAATGCAATAAATAACTGTGAATTGTGATAATAATGATAACTCATCTGCCTGCCTTTTCCCAACAATGTTGGGGTCGGCTTCCAGTCTAACCAGATACAGCTGAATAGTATTTTACATGGAGCGACTGCCTATCTGACCTCCACAACCCAGTTACTGGGTAATACGATACGCCTTAGTAAAACTGGTTGTCAGGCTTTCGGGCTTCTGACGACCCGTAACGACTGTCACACATCCACGAATGACAGCCGGGACCAACGGCTTTTTGTGCTTTCCGAGGCACTGAGGGATCTTGGTATGTAAAGGTCACCCATCCACGGACCAACCGCGGAAAGCGTAGCTTAACCTGATCGATTGACCCGTGCGGCTGTTATTACATAGCCACGATATTATAAATAACTAATACATATTAATATTGTGTGTGTTTATTTTCTTTTTTTGTTTTAAACTATTCCATTACTCAAAGACTAAGTCAGGTCATTTTAACTTAGGTTCCTCGCTCTCGCGCCCCTAGTCGCCGCAAGAGACGCCCCAGGCGTCGGGAGTCGCCCCGGGCGTCGGGAGTCGCAAGCCGGTTTCCGGCCACCGTAGGCGCGGGCTTGCGGACGGTGAGCGATGGGTAGTTCACCGTCCGATAAGGACCAGGCCCGGGTCGACGGCGCGTTGTATTCCACGCGCGCCTCAAAGAGTTGTCAGCAGCAACTGACGGTGTCCGTTAGGGCCAATGCCTGCCAGGGTTGCGAGTTTGTCCGAAAGGGATATCGGGGCCCTGGCACACAGGCAAATGAAGGAATACGGGTGGGTTTTAGTCAGTAAAAGTCTGCCACGCCCTCCCACTCCGCCCAGAACGGGAGAAGTTATTTGATAATTTCCCACCCAAAAAAAAAAGGTCACCTTAACTTAACAGACTGTACTAAGTCTCCTGGGATAATTTTTCATTCTATCTCAGAAAGGAAAATAAAATGTTAAAAATAATAACATAACCGAGACATTATTTGCTGGGACATGCTTGCAACGTCTACAAACGTAGACCGTTATTACATTTGTCTGGTTTGGAGTATGATACGTATATGATCTGTTCTAAAAATATCTGATGAAAAGGTAAACAAACCCTATTCAGGTTAAGTTTTTATGCAATCTCTCACTAAAAGGCACTAACACCCGAATACTGAAACGCCACTCAAATCTCATAATCATCTAAAAGCTACTTAAATATAAGCATCCCTCAAATTTAAATGGTATACACAAACGCCACTCAAGCAATTCGACCCCATGATTAACCAAGCAGTCCTCAAATGTTTACATCATGGCAACATCCTGCTCAAAAATTGTTATCAGCACGTTCTCAGTTACAAAATAATTTACTTTACGTCTCGTATTCGTTTTACGCAGTCTTCTTTGAACAAATATTTTCTATAATTATTAATCAGTTGAAATATAACAACGTAATGTAAGTTTGGTTTGAATTACGACGGAAATTATGTATACTATTTACATAAATATCAAAAGAGGACGTCATAAGAAAAGAAAATTCCTTGACATGATTGTCTTAGATTGGAACGTCACACTTGACATTTTACGCGCGATTATTTAACAAGATTATTATTAACTGATTCACGATGGAGAGGAGAAGAAGAAACGTGAATGCAATTATACACCTGCTGAGAAAGATATGGTCTTGAAACTGATAAAGTAGTAAGTACCTACATAAACAATAAAATACTGTAAGTACTTTAAACTTATATAACCGCAAGAGCCGGTGCATATTGTAATAGTTTGTTATTAGACAATACATGCCTATAACATACTCGTACATATCCAGGGGTGGCCAGGACAACCGTTGTCTGTATCAAGCACTTACCTACGGAAACTTGTGACCTCTTACCATCTGAAAGGCTCAGAATAAATACACGATTTATGTCTATGTACCTACAAGTACTTTTATTCCTACAAGTTTATATACGGCCAGATAATGCACGTTTACACATACTCAGCTGAACATTTCACAGATCCCAAGTTTAATTCCAAACTGTTTCATGTTGTAAATAATAAGTTACATAAATATTACAAATAAATAAATATTCCAGATATATCAAAATATAATTGAAAATAAAGAAACTGATGCCAACATAATTTTGAAGACGCGAGAGGCTTGGAATAGAGTGTGCCAACTGTATAATGCTGTCGCTGTGAGCGGCTGCAGGACATGACAACAACTCCGGCCGCAGCACTTCTATGAAAACCTCAAACAGAGGCCTAAAAGAAATATAGCCAAAGCAAATATAGACTTGATTTTTTTATGATAAGTAATATTTCTTTATTTACTCATTTAATTCAAAAACAGTTGGCCTTTCGTGATCCGAAAGTGAAGACAAGGACGATAGACATATTTTTATCACTATTTGAAAAGTTTCAATAGATTTAACTTGATTTGAGGGACCTCGCGACCACTCTCAGATTTAAGGGCTGCTCAAAGCAGTTTGACAGTTGATTTGACAGATAAATAACGTTGAGTAGCGTTCCTGTATACGACTTTTAAACTGAGTGGTGTTTGAGCATTACTTATTTTAAGTAGCACTTATATTTAAGATGATACTCAAAAAAGACGTTTAGGTATACGAAATTAAAGTTTAGGAGCTGCTCAAACGTTTAAGCAGCCCTTAAATATTTGAGTGGCGTTTCAGTATTCGGCCGTAAGGGTCACACATTCATCTGTATACAGAACGTTTCAAATTAATATCTCTCGACTTGCAACTGAATAATTGTAAAACATTATTCAATTGTTATTGAAAACTCAAACAAAAATATATTTAATTAACCTCAATTGTCAAATGTAAAACATCTTTTAGGTAATTTAAAATTATAATTTTGGGTTTAAATATATTCATATAATCAAATAAAAGCACTCAATTTGTAAGTGGCACCACAAGTTGGCGAGGTATGTTTTTTGATCCATTTGTGTACATTTTTAGGGTTCCGTAGTAAACAAGAAACCCTTATAGTTTCGCCATGTCCGTCTGTCTGTCTGTCTGTCTGTCTGTCCGTCCGTCCGTCTGTCCCCAGCTTAGCTCAGAGACGCTTAGTCCTAGAAAGCTGTAATTTGGCATGGGTATACATATTAATCATGCCAAAAAAGTCGTAAAATAAAACTATGGAAAACATTTTTTTTTAGGGTACCTCCCTTACACGTGAAATGGGGTTGATATTTTTTTTTCTCGTCTATTCCATAGTGTGGGGTATTGTTGGATAGGCCGTTTAAAAATATTGTGGGTTTGTCAGAACAATTTGTCAATTAAGGGATCTGTTTGCGTAATATTAAGCTTTAAAGTGCTATTTTTTGTTAGAGTCA